>CM062607.1:33397393-34893458 GCA_031470985.1 Agastache rugosa | reverse complement strand
CAATCTTTGCACTGATTTCAAAATTCGGCTTCTAAATTCACATATATACTTAACAACACATTTTAATTTGGTGCAAATTTATCAGAATGCAGTCGTTGAAAATTGGGCATATATGTTTAGTTTGTAACATAATCAAAAGTTGGTATTAATTTGTAATGTTTAAAAACCATATAGAATAAACAAATTTGGTGGTATCTATAACTTCTAAGAAGAAAGAACCTACGTGATTTGACTTTTGATTCAAGTGTGTTAAAAATAGAGTTGTCAAGTGGGTCGGGTCGTTCCAGCCCAATCTTATTGTGGGCCAGCTTGATTTTGAAGTGGGCCCCACTCATGGACCTGGGTCGATCTGGGCCTAAAGGATGGCAGGCCTCACCGACCCAGTTGACAAGTATAATAAAATAGTTATATTTCTTTTGCACAAATTTAACTCGTGACCTTTTAATTATGAGTATAACTTACCTCATTCATCGCTAAAATATTTTCTTTGCTCTCTTCGCAACGAAAGAGATGGAAAGAAAATGTTCGTATATCTAAAATTTGAGAAGCGGTGAGGTTTCTTCTTCTTCGTCCATGATATTGGTTGAAGGAGTATGGTGGTTCCTGCAAAAAAAAATATATATATTAGGAGAATATATATATATATATATTAATATTGCAAAAAAAATGCGAAAAGATATTTGTTTCACTAGTGGAAAATGGAAATAATCTCACTAGTAATATCAATATTAATCGAATAAAACGTTTATTTAAAAAATAATTTAAAATAAACGAGATCCGATTCGCACTTTAAAACATATACCACATACAACAAGTGTATCGACCATCGTACCCTTGTATTGAATAACATCATAAATATATAAATTGGTTAAGGAAATGAGATGTGAATTTAAAATGTAATGGTATGCTCCATCTCTATGCTTTAATTACATATATATTATACACTGATACAAAAATACTAAAATATACATATGGTGTATATAAGTAGAAAATGGGGGGAAACAAACATGAGGTGGCTGCCAAGAAGGTCCGGCTTCTTGTGACGGCGGTGGTGGCGACGACAATGACGGCGGAGAGTAATAATAAGTTGTTATGGGTTCGGGGTCGAGGATACCATTTACCCTCAAACAATTGTATTCATTGTCCCATACATTTGAACCTGTCTGCAAAACAAATATAATTAACCCGCAAGAAAAAATAATCAAAATTGATGCGAGAGAGAGAGAGAGACGTACATATTGATTTCGTGAGGTTGAAGCCATTTTCGTGCAAATTTGGATTGAAACTTGAAAGAGTACTGATGTTGAGAGAGAGAGAGAGATGACAAAAGTGTGTAGTGCTATGATATATAGTATGCGTAAATGTCATCTATATTTATAGAGGAATGAGTGAGCATTGCAACTAACTTGTGTTGAGAAATGAAGTCCTAAAAGAAAATAAAAATAAAAAATAAAAATAATTTTTTTTTTATGTTGAGAGGTCTCGGATTTATTCCTCAGCCCATTATTCATTAAAAATTTCAATGTAACGAACTGTCTAAGTGAGAATACATAATGCGTGAATCGTATTATGGATTGCATGTTTTTACGTGAAAATTTGACAAGCATTTTATCCGACTTATATAGATTTTCAAATTCGTAGTCTTTCCAATTTTGAAACTTTAAGTTAAATTAATCATTCGCGTTAAAGATAATTGTGATTATAAAATAATTAAGCCTATTTTTTATGGTAGAATACTCACTTAAAATTGTTTTTTTTAGCCAAACTAGCTAAATTATATTGTTCTTATAGCTAGTTTGGTTTTGAACTCCCTAAAAAGAATTAGACCAATTTTTTACAATTTTAAAGTTATATTTCATTGACAACTCGAATTGAACACCTACTCACAATGGATTAATGGTATATGGATTCATTACTTTTACCTATTTTATTATAAATTAATTAAGTTTTGTAATATTTATTTCTTCATTCATGCATTTAATATTATCATAAATCGTTACGGCAGTAGTCAACTTGAATTACTAATTATTTAGAGAAAATTTGTTGTAATCTCATGTTTACATACACCATATATATACAAATGCGAAAGAAAAAGACGACATTCTCTAAATAAAATTAAGCGACTGTCATAATTAAGTAGGTGGATTTTTATCCCAATAATAATAGTATATAATCTGGGTAATTTTGTTGTGCTCCAATATAATCATAATAATAAAATCTAGTGAAATTAATGACATTTTCCCGTTTTAATTATCAGCTTTACGACTATATAGGATTACATAATTACTACCGATTGCTTTAAGATTGTGTGTAATTCGCCATCCATATAAAAACTGCATATTACGTAAATTATATGCTTTTGTAGATTTCAAACTTTGCTTATTTCCTGTTGAAATATTACTTGTAGATTACGTGAATTACTTAACATGTAATATTTGCGTAATAAACTATTTTCCAATTATTTTCTTAATTTCATTTTGGTTGAAGATTAGAGCTACCAATATCAACCTAACTCATAACATTCTTCATTGTTGAGCAAGCTATTTCAATTGTATTGAGCCTAATTTATATTCAAAGGCCCAGACCAAGAAGAAAAAAGCCCAATATGGAGATAGAAATAATAAAAAAAGCCCATTATTATGGAGATAGAAATAATAAAAAAAAAAAAGCCCAAAACATAAGTTTTAATTGCCTCGACAAACAAAATAGTTGTCTTATTACTCCCTCCGTCCCATTATTTTTGTCTTGTATTCCTTTTTGAGTTGTCCCGTTATTCTTGTCCTATTTCTATAAAAGGAAATATGATTCTCTCATAAAAAGTTATGGGCTCCACCACTTTCTATCTTTTTACTCTTTAAACACCATTCTCTTTAATACCCGTGCCCAAAAGAAATGAGACAATAATAATGGGACGGAGGTAGTATTTTTTTTCCACCTGGCGACGAACAACATAGTTAATTCCAGATTTAAAATTTAATTATATTAATTAATCGAATCCATTTTTTTTCTTCTGAAATACAATTCAAAATCATCGAATTGATATAAAATAAATGATATTATGCAACCAATGCTATCATTTGCTCGAGTAACCAGTTGAATATTCCGAACAAAAGCACATATCCTATGAAACGTTTAATTTAATATTGATGTATGAGAATTCTTATGTTGAACCATCTGATGTATTCAAAATTTCAACAACAATCAATCATTAATAAAATTACTAAATAATTGATAGTTGTTAATTTTTGAATACATATCTCGTCGTGGGTTACTTTATGAATCTTTGATCAGTTAAATTGTTTGGCACAAATATATATTGTGTAGCATATTGGTTCTACACTGTGTAGTTCAAATCAACATATTATTTTTCTTAACAATTTGTCTAAATAGGAAGTGCAGAAATCAGTAAGCATTATTTGTACAGTATACCTAAGGGACTAATTTCAAGAACATCAGCCTTTCTCCATCTAATTACTTCAATTTTGAATCTCTCTCGACTCCGATGCACAAATCTCATTTTCATTACTGATGTCAGTTTCACCCACATCAACTCCACAATTAGGAAGTATGACAATCATGGAACTCAAAACACATCAAGATCTCTACATATCCCATTGCATCAGCAAACTACAGATTCTTAGCACCTTGCATGCTGAGAAATATAAAAATGTATCAACATGATTAAGTGATCGACATAACCAGCATAAAATATGAACCCAGAACCAGGAGTTACCTTGGCCAGTGTCGAGTGTTAAGTTTCGAGTGCAGGTTCATGTTTATAAACAGGCTGTGCCGCCCAAGCAAAATATCCACCTGCCCGGAGCATTCTATTGATCTCAAGTAGCAAAATCCCATCTACAGAACAGCACAAGGCAAGAGAAGGCAACCATCATTTAATAAAGGTTATCTATCAGTGAAAGTTCTGATTTTCACATACAAGTAATACAAAAGTGAACATTTTATAAAATGATATAAATTACATCAAAGAACTACATTTCATGTTTCAGTAATATAAACATAAAGGTGGTATGCACGCATCAGATAGCATGGACTGTAAGCAGATCAAATATCTATCAACAATCTAACCATCCAGGTAATGATTATCGAGATGCAAACGCAATATGAGGCAGGTTTTGTAAGTCTTATCCTAGGAATTTCTCATGAAAGAACTGATTTAGAAGTAGCATGAGTGCAAAATGAAGTCTTTACATAGAGCATTAAAGGAATGTACCACAGATACTCACTGGAAGCCCAAACTTTACACTTTCACCATTGGACTGTTAATAATTCATATGAAATAAAAAATCTGTTCCAATAACAATTTTCATAGATTTCACCAAAAATGTACATAAAATTCTTGTGAAATTCCTGACATTGGATTTCATAATTATAAAAATATTATTAAACAACTCTTGCTTTATAAATTACAAAAAGAAGGAAATTTGACCCAAGGAGTCTAAAAGATGCTGAAAAATCATAGTTTTAGATATAAAATCATACCATCCCGAGTCCAGTTGATTCTACACCTTGAACAATGTATCAGATCAAATGCCTGACTTGGATAAAGCAAACGCTTTGTTGCAAATGCCGCGACCATTGCAGGCACACCACGTTCAAGTGCAAATTGTATCTGGTTCCCATGAACATCTTTTGGGGCTACAGAGAGGGTGAGAACATTCCGTGAAAGTAAATAAGCACCAAATGCAACACCACAACCAACATCCAATGCTACTCGAGTATGTCGACCAAATGCGATTTCAGGTAGCATCTACACAGTTTTAGTCGTGCGTTAGATACGATTAGTGGCTACATTTAAAGAACGATTAGTGGTTACTTAATTCGTAACAACAGAAACCTTTTCAATTTGATCCAAATACTGATCAGCTCTGTGAATGAACTGTGTCCCACCTCCAGGAAACTTAAATTTATCCTTGTCAATGGAGATCCAATTCTGGCCTCCTTTATCCTCAGCCAAACGAGCATGCGGAACATAGCTAAACCAAACCTGCATAAGATACACTAAAATATAATCCATCAACTGTTCATGATTGTAATTCAAACTTGTAACTTTTCCATGCTCTAACATGAATTTGCCAATGCCAATTCCACCAATCCAACCCCAAAAAAGAAAAAAGTCAAGAGCTTCCTACCATAGCTAAAGAATCAAGTTTTCTCCAGAATCATTGTTCAGATATATCAAATTTATACAGACTGTTCAGTTTCAAAATTGAATTACAACCCCAAACATATAAATCTGGTCAGCTTAACTTCAAAATTATGATGACAGTGCCATTACCAATGAAAAACAAATACCAAATTCTTAAAATCTGATGCTTAACTTCAAAATTATGATGACAATGCCATTACCAATGAAAAACAAATACCAAATTCTTAAAATCTGATGCTATAAACCAAAATAGTTCATTGAAGCAACGGAAAATGTTACCTCGTCACGACTTCTGGGCCACGGAATCGGGGTTCTGTAACCTTTAGGAGCAGGGATCAAGCAATTCAAGCCCTTTCCCTCTTCAGGACAAAGCCCTTGCATGTGTGCAGGACCCCATCTATGGCTGCGTTGCTCATATCTTCTCTCTCCAACAACAGGTTTCATTACAGCCCCATCCCATAAATCTCATCAATTCTTGCTAAAATGAAGTGTTTATTTACCTCTAAGGGATGTGAAACTTACCTGCAGGTGGCTGTGCTCGAGGAGGAGATAAGGGACTATTGAAAGGCAAATGGCTAATCTCATAGTTGATACGGCTACTAGCAGCCTTCATTCCTTTGCTCCATCTTCAGTAAATCAAGTTTTCTGCAGCCACATTGTGGTGCAGTGCCCTGAGATCGAGCACGAGCTCTGCTTTCAGTCGAGTGATTTAGAGAAGCTGCGAACTACGCCAAGATTACTAGTTGCAGCCATCGTAAAAAATGCAGCATCTAAAACATAATTTCTTGACAGCTATCTGTCAACTGTTTCTTCTTCTGCAAAGCAAGATTGTGATCTAGAAAGCTTGACCCATGTAGAAAGAATCATTTATTCAATATTTTATAAAATTGTGGTTTTCCCAGCTGCAATTTCACCACCGGTCAGTAACCATTAGTGTTATACAGTAACATCTTTATTTAAATTGCATCTACATGAAGTCGAGATAGAACTGGATATTCAATATCTATGACAAAACAGAAATTCATATAAAGAACAAAGTCGAGATAAAATCTAATGTTCTTTCATACTTGTATAGTAGGCAATGCAGATTGGTAACAAAATTTAAAAAGATCAAAGATTGTATCAAAGTAGCCCGTAGCACAACACTTGCTCGATCTGGTCAACTTCTATTATATAGTTCGCAAGCTAACAAAAATCTGTCCACACCGCAGCCACAAATAAATGATAGCGGGTTTCACCTCATCCACAAAAGACAATTGATAACTAGCATCAGGGCTGCAAGAACATTCGAAAGAAAACATGAGTTAGTGGGATCCCAACTAAATGTAATAACCAGAAAAGTGAAGTAACACTCTAATTACCTGAATGTGTCCAGTGGTAATAGCTCGAATTCATTATAACATAAACTCTCAAAGATTTCGGGCATGCACCATAGTCATAATAGATTTTCTTAAGCCTTCAATTCCTGCAAGGTAAATTATCCAAACAAATGATGCATCAAGACACACGAAAACATTAATCACATTTCTCTTGGATAGAAAAACAGGTTTAACAATTCAAGAAAAGCAAAACATATGAGATAAAGAACAAGCTTACAACAAATGATCATATAATCATCCTTCAAGAAAATTACCCGAAAAGTACGGGAAACAAAAAAGTACCACATATGAAACGCAAAAATGTTGAAACATTTAACAAATAAGAACTAACCTCATGAACACCACTCCCGAGCATTTTGGAACATGCGTAGCCACGGACTGGGTCCTTTCTTCTCCACATTCCAGCTCTTGGGGTACCAAGGATACTGCCACATCAAGAAGCAACGTTCTGGATGAGGCATCATCGCAAGATGCCTACCATCCGGAGAACAAATAGCAGCCACACCTAAAGGAGAACCATTAACATTGAAAGGATAGACTTCTGTAGGCTTCCCCTCATCGTCACAATATTTCACAGGGGCCAAGTTTGACTTTAGTATACTACTGAAAACATTATCATTTGGGAAATAAGCTCTTCCCTCGCCATGAGCAGCCCATACACCCAATGTACTACCCTCCATTCCTTTAAACATTAAAGCCGGTGAGTTTTCAATTTTTACACTAGTGAAGCGACACTCAAACCGTCCAGATTCATTGTGTATGAACCTCGGCTGTGATGGATCCCCATTGTCCCCAAGAACACCTCCAACTTTGGGGCCTGGAACCCACCCTAAAAGAGCCATGAGCTGACAGCCATTGCAAACACCTAAACTAAAGGTGTCTGTTCGCTCATAAAATTCTTGGAATTGAGCTAAGAGAGGCTTATTGAATCTTATAGAAGCTGCCCAACCTTTCGCCGAATCTAGTACATCCGCATAGCTGAATCCTCCAACAAATGCAATGCCTCTAAAATCATGCAACGAGATACCTCCTTTAAGAAGGTCAGACATAGTGATATCCCAAGGTTCGAAACCTGCAGCATAGAAAGCAGCAGCCATTTCTCTGTCACCATTGCTGCCTTCTTCCCGAATTATGGCAACCTTTGGTTTTGAAATAGCATTCATGTATTTCTCAACTGTACATGATGGAGTGAAGGATAGAACCCAAGAAGGCTCATGGCGACTTTTCAAGCCTTCTTTTTCAAGTTCCACACAAGATGCCAACCTTTGGAATTTTTCCAGCTCAAAGCTGGTTTCTTCCCACAAGTCTCTCAGCTGGGAAGTTTTTTCGGACAAGTGAGTGGTACCATCAATTTTTAGTTCAACTATGGGCGAAACAGTAACTTCACCAATGATCTCAGCAGATACCCCAGCGTCCAAAAGTTTTTGTGTCACCGCACCTACACTCATTTTACTGATTTCAATAATAAGGCCAAGCTCCTCAGAAAAGAGTGTTTGAGAAACACTACAACTCTCAGGAGTAGTCAAATTCAGGTTAATGCCACAGTTCCCAGCAAATGCCATCTCAAGAACACTAACTAGCAATCCTCCATCACTGATATCATGGCCAGCTGAAACCAGGTCTTCCTCAATTAGGTTTTGCACTGCATTGAAAACACTTTTAAGGTAAGAGACATCATCAAGGTCGGGGCACTCATCCCCAACTTGACCAAATACTTGTGCAAGAGCAGATCCACCAAGGCGCCGCTTTCCTTTTGCCAAATCAATGTGAAGAAGAAGTCCATCATCACCTAGCTTCAAATCTGGTGTCACAGTTTTAGTTATGTCGGGACAAGTGACATAAGTACTGATTACTAGATTTCCAGGAGCTTTGACAACTTCTCCAGATGAATGGGCTGCCATAGAAAGACTATCCTTTCCACCATCAATAGCAATGCCAAGTTCAATCATTGCTTCTGAAAGAGCTATGGCGGCATCATACATGGCTGCTCCTTCCCCATCCAGCTTGGCTGCATACATCCAATTGCCACTCGCCTTTACATCAGAGAGAGCAGTGACCCTAGCCCACACAAGATTTGTCAGAGCTTCTCCAACAGCTAGCCTGGCCATAGCTCCTGGGTTCAAAAGACCTTTGATCGGCTGCTCCCCAATTGAGCAAGCACCTCCTGTAATGTCAGTATAACTTTGAGCAATTACAGCAACATCAGAAAGTGTGATTTGAAGTGGACCCACAGTTTGTTGCTGTGCAACAAGGCCTGTTACACATCTATCAACTTTGGTAGTCAGGAACCGTTTCGAAGCAATAGAAGGAAGCCTCAATACCCTTTTCAGAGAATCCATAACAGTTATCCCAGGAACAATATCAAGTGGCTCCAGAGCATTATTGACTCGATGAAATTCAAAAGTTTTCTGGGGCATGTCACCAAGTACCTTCTCAAGCTCAAGATCCACAGCAGGCGGTGGAGGAGGTAGTCCATTTGAGTTACAATTTTCCATAGCTAAACTATCCACAAGAACAATCCGCCCTTCACCACTGATTGTTCCAAGAACCGCCATTGAAACTCTCTCTCTTTCACAGATAGACTGCAAAAAGTCACGACTTTCGGGCTTCACCAAGATAGCATCTTGCTCCTGGTATTCTGCACCCCATATCTCCAAAACTGACATTGTGTAATCACCTACTACCACTGCCCGGATATCAATAGTAGCACCCTCTGGATATATAATTTCTTTGACAACATTACAATTTCCACCAGCACCCTGATCATGAATGCTAATGATAGGATTGTTCTCTCCCATTTCAATACAAGCACGAACAACTCGATACAACTTTTGCGCCATCTCTGCATCTCCACGCTGCACAGCATTGAAATCCAGCTCAGCATCATTTTGGCCACTAACCATGCTGGATGCAGCACCACCTCCCATTCCAATACGGTATGCTGGCCCTCCAATCTTGACAACCAGCATCCCAATTTCAGGCTCCCCCTTCGATATGTGGACGTGATCAATCTGTCCAATGCCTGCACTAAACATTATTGGCTTCAACCATTCTCGTCTTTCCCCATTTGGCAGCCTCATTCCAAAAGTCCTGGTATAACCCTGAATCAACGGCTCACCAAATTTGTTTCCGTAATCTGATGCACCATTGCTAGAATCTATGAGAATCTGAAGTGGGGAAGCCAAGTTTGAAGGATACGTGAAAGACTGATCCTCCCACGGAGCATACGACCCTTCAATATTTAGATTCCCAACACAGTAACCAGCTGTAGATGCCACAACATATGAGCCTCTTCCAGTTGCATGTGTATCTCTAATCCTGCCTCCAGCACCTGTCTCCGCACCAGGGTAAGGAGCCACAGCACATGGGAAGTTATGGGTTTCAGCAGTAAACAAGATATCAAGGTCACAAGCACTCATGTCCAACGGACATGTCGAACCTGGATGGATCGGCTGCAATTTATTCACACGAAACCCTTTGATGGCACTGGAGTTGTCCTTGAAGCCAATAACTGAATTGTTTGGGTTCGCTTGCAAAGTGCTCTTCACAATCTGCATAAGAGTCCGATTCACTGGCTGGCCATCTATAACAATCTTTCCGGTAAAAAACCAATGCCTGCTATGTTCACTGTTAGACTGGGCAATATCGAATAACTCCACATTTGTCGGATTTCGTTTGATATCATCCATAAAAAGCTTGGTGTAATACTGCAAATCTTGTTCGTCAAAGGCCAAACCCATTTTCTCATTTATTTCCTCCAATGCCTTTCGGCCCTTCTCCATTACAGGTATATACCGGACTTCCTCAGGGACTACAGCTCTCTTGAAAGATGTCAGCTTCTGATTATAGATACACTCAGTCATTCTATCATGCACCAACGCAGCAAATTCATTAATCTGACTCTCCACCAATGATGCACTTCCAGGGGCAAGGTACAACAAGTATCTCCTTGATCTCTCCAATCTACTTATTTCGGTCAAATTGCAAGCTCGGCAAATTGATACAGCATTGGAAGACCAAGCAGTGGTGAAAGACAACCGAGGGCCAACTTCTACAACAACAAAACTTGAGTTTGTCCTCATCTCTTCATCAAGAAAACTTTCACTCCCCAAATTATCGGGTTCGTAGGTTTCCCCCAAGAGCCATCTAAGCACCGAAAGCTTATCACTAGAAAGATCTCTGTCCACCCCAATATTGAAGCACTGTTCAGTTTTCAAACCTATAATTTGGTTTGAGACTTTAGTCTGGACCAGTTTCAGAAGTTCAGCCGTTTCATTATCCTGTAGTAAAGGAACACGATAGAAATGCAGAACCTTCTCAGAAACCCTCTGACCTTGTTCCAATTTTGTGCCCGCTGAACTGCCTACATCCCTTGAGACCACTGCTTTAACCTTCACTTGCTTCGACCCAAGACGAGAAATTCTTACAAAAGGTTGCTTTCTTGGCAACCTACCCCAGAGCAAGCAGTTTGTCTGCCTAAAGGAATGTTTAGGCAAAGGTAGTTTCTGCCTATAGGCACCCTGCAGGATAAAAGATATATTTGTAACTAGTTTCAAGATAAACATATAAAATTTGCTAACATTTGAAGATTAAGAATGCAAGTAAACATACTTGTAAAAACTCTGCCGCAGTCATTTCAAAAGCAGCAGCCATTGCTACTCAGTTGTGCTCTCTGTTGGCAGCTCTACAATCATAAAGAATAAATTATTAAAACTTTAAGACGCATAATGAAGATTAAAAAAAAAATCTTAAATCCCTCTATATTGAACCAAAACTTGAACACTCATTATTGTAAGTAGCACTTTGAGGGCAAAAACAAATAGTTGCTGATTATCCACGAATACTACTCAAAATTACCAACTTGCGACTAGGGGTGTAAACGAACCGAATCGAAGCAAATACCACTGGATACGAGAGATGATGGTTGACGACTCCGATGGCAGGTATTTCAGTGGCTGCAGCCGCGACGGTGGAGATAGTTGGCTGCTGGCAGAACAGCAGGGGCAGATGGAAGAAGATGCCGACGGCGGAGCTGCTGTCGTTGCGGAGGTCGGACGCCTGGAGCGATGGTACTATGGAGATGGAACGGTGGCAGCGCTGGAGGTGGCGCGGTGTGGTGGTGCTGGACGACGAAGGCGATATCGTGGCTGCAGTGGTGGATGACGGCGGAAAGAAACGATGGTGGGAAGAAGAGGAGGCAGGCGATGGAGCTGCTGCCGCTGCGGTGGTCGGACGGCGGCGGCGTGAAACGATGGTGGGAAGAGAAGGAGGCCGGCGAAGGTGAGAGAGATATGAAGGAAGAGGATGCAGCGGCGGTATGAACATATTAGGGCTCTTTCAGTCTTTCCCGCTTTTGAAATCTGACTTGTTTTTTTTTTTTTTCAAGGGCGACCCACTTCGGCGGCTCACCAGCCTGAGCGGGGTACACGGGTCTGACTATTTGTGGCTTACAGAACCCGCCTGAGCGGCTAGCCCGCCGCGGTGGGGTGCAATGGCCTGCCCTCCCGCTACGTTTTTATTTTTATTTATTTATTTATTTATTTATGTTTTTTAATCGTGGGTTGCCTCCTGTAGGGTTTGTTCATCCGAGAGAAAATGGATACTGCGTCGATGAGAAAGCAGTACATGTTTGGTTCGTTAATTATGTGGTGATGTGTCACATGAAAATTACTTATTTAATCAAAATACTATCGGTTAAACTTGTAAAATCTATATATAATTGTAAATATATAGATGATGGGTAATATGCTCAAATATAAATGAAAAATAAGAATGAAATGTTTTATGAAATACACAATTAAATTTATGTACTAACTAAATAAATAAATAAATAAGAGAAATGATATGATATTGGTAACATCGGCTAACTTATTCCTTAATCTTTGTCACAAACACAGTTCTAATCTTGTTCAATATAATTACAACTTCACTTATTTTGAGTCTGTCCAAAGGTGAAGTGGCTAAGCATTCCATGGCCAAACTCAAAAGAGAGAACAAACATTGCTCTTTTGCTGAGAAATCCTTCTCTTCTCTTTCTAGCAAAGCCGTGTCCACGACTTCGATTATTGTGTTTTCGTGCAACGAGAGGCTCACGAGCTTTCAAGCTCATTTCGTCACCAAACATATCATCAGTTGGCCTTTTCTTAGTGCACAACTCCAGCACCATTATGCCGAAGCTGTACACGTCGCCACTAGTCGACACGATGCTTGAGCTCCATATTCTGCAATATTGCAGCGAATCGAATAATCAAAATTTAATCAAATGTAAACCTAAATGCTAAAAACATGATTTTCATATTTCTATCTGAGCTAAAAATGTATAGCATATTCAAAAATTAAAAGGAAAATTCATGAAAGACAAAAACTCGTGTACAATCTTTCGACTGTTCAAAATATTCGGATCAAAATCCATATTAGTTGGCATATATGTAAGGAAAATGTTTAGCAAATTCAAAAATTCAAAGTACCTGTGGCCATATATCCAACAGTTGCCAAGGTTTTGGTTTGAGCCATCATCTCTCCCTCTCCAAATAGCTTGGCTATACCAAAATCACCAACTCGAGCGGTCTTGTCTTCGTCTAGCAAGACATTACTTGAGCCATCAACTCTCCCTCTCTTCTACTTTTCTCTCTTCTCTCTCTTCCCCCATCCGCCACACCTCCTTACACACTCTCTCTCCTAAGAGAGAGTAGGAGTATAAATGTAAAAAAGGGATAAAATTTATCTTTTAAGTTTCAGGGGCTATTTTTTATCTTTGAGTTTGAAAATGGGCTAGTTTGGACTATTAACTCTATATTAATTGTGTTAAATTTCTATGAAGTTTTATTAGTGCTTGACACGATCACCTATTATGTTCAGTTCTAGTAGGCAGTAAATTAAACTGCATTTTTATTCAGGACAAGTTGATGCACAAATCTTCTATTGGCTATGAAACTAATAATTATTGGGGACACATGATTGCTCATCTTATGCTTTGGCATATTCTTTTCTGAGCTAAGGAGAGTTTTTTACTGTGTGTCGCTTAATTTTCATTGAAATATGTGTTTATGTTTTCACTGGTTATGCCAACTTGAGGTCTGGCTATATTTGACATATTAATACTTGATATTTCATCTGAAGATTCCCTTAATGACATTGCAAACAGTAGATTCCCTTAATGCTATATTTGTGCATGGCGTGATGTTTAGTCTTTTTGAGTGGTTAATTAATCTGTAGAATTACAATAAAGTTTGGTGCTCATTGGCAATTATAAAATACGATGTATAGATTTCACCAAAATGTCGTGAAGTTGAAATGATGATGCAAATGCATGGAAATTATAATGGTATTTTTGAAACAATTCAATAGTTCGAATCTTTTATTGATATTATTGAAAGTTCATAATAACTTGTTTTGGACAAGGTGAACAATTTAGGATTTAATCTAAAATTTACCCTTATGTTTAGGGCTTGGAAAAAATATCGAATACCGTTAAACCCGCACTTATTCACGGTAAGGTATGATACCGTACCGAAATTTTTCGGTACGGTAACGATATTGATTTTCAGATACCGAAGGTATACCGTACCATACCGAAAACTCGGTATATATTGTAATACCGGTATATGCCGTAATAAATTAATAATAAATATTTAATTATTATTAATAATAGTTATAATTAATAAATAATATTTTTTATTATATTTATTTGATGTCATCACATTAAGTATAAACATTGTTAGGAGTTTAATTATTGAGATTTTTATCGTATATGTATGCACATATTTTTTAAACATATAAATTTTCGGTATGAAACGATAAACAGATATACCATAAATTTTCATAATGAAATAGTATATCGGTATACCGAAAATGCGGTACGATAAAGGTATGTGATTCTACGATAAAGGTATGTGATTTTAAGGTATAAGGTATACCTTATACCTTAAAATGTGATTTTAAGGTATGTGATAAAGGTATACCGAAATTTGCTTCTTACCGAAACTCCGATATACTGAACGGTTCGGTAAGGTAGAGGTGTAAAATTTCTTATACCGTTACTTTCGGTAAGGTATAAGGTATGACGAAAATTTTACGGTATACTGTACCGCCCACCCCTACTTATGTTAATAATATTATAATGGATTATCGTCATACAAATTTGAAAATTATACACAATATATGATACATAATTAACATATTTACTACTATAATAGCAATGCCGGCCTTGCATTTATAGTAACTTTTATTTTTTTTAATATTCCGTTTATAGAAATAATCTTTTTAAATGGTATATCATAATGGTATATTAATAATTTCAATCAGACAATTAAATAATAAGTTACAAAAGCACTAATTATGCTAACCAATTAATTTATTCAATAATAGACGTTACAATTTAATATAATACATAATTCATGGCAACCAATTGATTTATTTCCTAAATTCATAAAGATATATTTTACAAATCTGCAACTATAATTAGAGGCGGCCGCGGTTCGGTTCGGTTACGGAATCGGAACCGAACCGGCGGTTCTCGGTTTCACCCCAAGGGAACCGGAACCGAACCGCCGACCACTTCGGTTTCGGTTCCAAACCGGAACCACAAGTTTCGGTTTGGTTCGGTTCGGTTATGCGGTTCCAGCGGTTCAAAACCGGAACCACATGTATTGGGATTCAAATTATGTATGTTTTTTTCCCTTTTTTTGCTACTTTTTCTTGTTTAATTGTAATTTTATGCATTCTAACGTAACATTTATGTGAAATAAATATGGATTGTAACATAAATATATATAAAAACGTAAAAAATAAAATAAAAAATATGATGAACAGGCGGTTCGGAATCGAAACCGAACCGAAACCGCCGGTTCTCGGTTCCGCAGCTTTGGAACTTATTTCTGGCACCGCACGGGTGCGGATTTTCTACAACAAGGAAAATCAATCGGAAAGATTTTCTACATACATTTAGGAAGTGGGGCATAAATGGTGTACAATGCACATCATTCTGTGACATGTGCTATGCATTGAGTTTGTTAGACGATGATAGAGAACATTGACGACATTATAGAGGCAAGTCATTGGAGTATTGTTCAAAATAAATCATAGTGATAATCTTAATTAATGAAAGTGACACTTATTAACCAACATGAAATAAGAAAAAACTCATCAACAATTAATAAAATATTATTGAAATTTATTTAAAATTAAAAAAAAGACGACAATAAATATTATAAACAAAAACAAGAAGAACAAAAAAACAAAGTAGACAATAAATATTAAAAAAAACAAAAACAAGAAAAAGGAAATAGAAAAACACAAAAAATACGGTCATGCGACTGAAGGGTAGTCGAACCCACCATTCTGATATACTCCCTCCGTCCCAATTACATAGGCTGATTGAAGTTTTGCACTAGGATTAAGAAATTATTGGAAATACAAATTATACAAGCAATCTTCCTACTATGACCTTATTTATTGTTTGATTATGAGTCAATCCAAGAATTGAATAAGGATAAATTAGTAAATGAGTTAAAAAAACATTAATTTTTATAGAAACTGACCTATATATTTGGGACATCCGAAAAAGGAAGACAAACCTATATGATTGGGACGGAGGGAGTACAAGCGAAATTAGTGACTACTAAGCAAACAGGCCTTTCAAATATTATAGTCCAGTATAAATACTACGGTATATATTTAAGACAAAAAGGTACAAATACCCCTCATGTTGGTAGTGCTAGACAAATACCCCATGAATTTTGTTTAGGTGCAAATTCACCATTTCCTAAAGTTTTCAGGTGCAATTAACCCCTCGTCGTGACGGAAATGATACTTCCGTTAGCAAAAAAAAAATATTTTTGATTTATTTTATTCTTGTGAAAGTCTCACAATTTCCAACGTTTATATACTACATAATTGGTGCTAAAAACTCAAATTAGGAAAAAATTATTTCGAATTCTAGCTCATAACTATCAAAATTCAGGCAAGGTTCTCCGATAACTTGCACGAAAAAAGATGATAAACCACTTGAAGAATATGAGATCATCAATGCCAACAACAAATAATTGATTTGGATTGTAAATTATCGGAGAACTTCGCCTGAATTTTGATAATTGTGAGCTAGGATTCGAAACAAATTTTTTTCTAATCTCAGCTTTTAACACCAATTAATTCTTGGGAATTGTAAGGGTTCCACAAGAATAAAAATGAATCAAAAATATTTTTTTGTCAATGGAAGTGTCGTTTCCGTCACGACGAGAGGGTAATTGCACCCAAAAACTTTAGGAAATGGTGAATTTGTTCCCAAACAAAATTTAAGGGTATTTACCTAGCGCTACCAACATGAAGGGTATTTGTACATTTTCCCTATATTTAATGTGGGCCATATTGGGAGTATGCCATACACCCGGTGCACCAGTGCACCTCTTTAATTAAACCATCATATAAATACCTAAAATATTTACTATTAAAAAAAATCTATATGTACGTATTCGATCCTCACGCATCCAAATTTTTCTCTTGAAACTTCTTTCGTCTTCCTCCCCACAAATTACCAAAAAAAAGAAAACTCTCTCTCCCCCCCTCTCCCTCTCACACACACCTTCTCTCCTCTCCGTGTCGTCCTTTCTCAGCCCTCTGTGGTTCAGATCTAGTAAAAGGAAACAAGAGAGGTGAATTGCTTGGTTGGAGCGGATGGATTTGGTCCTGATTTGGGTCTGATTTCAGATCTGATTTTTTGTGACCTAAATTTCCGGCGCACCTGTTGATAATACTTGTTTCCGTCCCGTCCAGTCGTCGTCATGACTCAATCGGAGGAAAGTCGCCGCCTTTTACCGGAGTCGTCTTCACCAGGTATATATATTAGGGTATCAATTCATGTTTTTTCTAATTATTAATTAAATTGATCGGATGAGATGATGAATTTATTTATTCATTGATTAATTTGTAGTGAAAATAATGGAAAAGGTGTCTCATGTGCTTGTGGTGGATAAGTTCCCCGGCCGTATTGGAATTGGAATGGGCAAATCGGTTGATAGCAGTCCATTTGTGGTGGGAGGCTTCTCTTTCAGAATTCAGCTCTATCCCGATGGAGCCGACGAAGAATCCCACGATAGCGGATACATTTCCGTATGTATTAAGAACGATTCTCCAAAAGCCGCACAGCTTGTTTATGATCTCCAAATCGTCGACCGTACGTACGGTTTCCACTATGGTCATTCTTCATTTGGCGTCAAACATAAATTTCATCATGTTGATACTTGTCTACCTGGATCCGTGTTGGGGCATTTGCATTTCATCAACCGTTTCTGTATTAGTGGATACTATGGGCCAAATGATTCTATATGGATTAGGGCAACTGTTGGAGTTGTTCATGACCATCAACAACTTCCCATTGCCAAATCATCAATACCATCATCATCATTTGAACGGCTCCGCTGTATAGTTTTTCAAGTGGGGGATCTACTCATCTTTGAAAAAGAGTCGGTCATAACTACACAATGTCCGGCCCTTATCTCAGATTATCCACAATCTAACCACATTGTCGTCATTTCAGATATGGACCCCGATGTGTTCAAGGTACCTATACCTCATATCATATCATATCATATCCTTTCTTAATTTAGTAAAACTTAATTTTGTAGCCTAGTAGTAGTAGTATTTGCTAGCTAGCTATTTGTTCCATTATATAGCTATTTGTGCAATGCAGGGTGTGCTCTGGTTCTTAAATAAGAAAATGATTGATATCCAAGAAGATGAACCAGCTATTATGAATCCCAATGGTTTGTTTGCTCTCAAGATGCTTGCAGCAGCTGATAAGTTACACTTGAAGTTTCTTAGATTTTTAATATGTGACTGTTTGGTGCTCTCTGCCAATTTACATGTAAGTCATCTTTAAAATATATATCACCTCATCATTCATTCGATTAATTAGTTTGTTTTTTAATGCATTAATTTCTGTTGGAATTGCAACTTGCTAGCCAACAGTAGTTAATGGTATTGTATTATTAACATTATATACATGTTAACTCCTGTTATATTATTGTTACTATAAAATCATCATACATATTTTGATGGAATAATTAATGGAACCTCATCGTTTACTAAATTGATTAGTTTTGTTTAATAGTATTATTCTGTAAAACTAGTATTGAATTGTTATATTGGTTAATTTACACTTGATGTGTTTGTAGGTACTTTATCGTTACTCTGAAATTAATCATACTGTTAAGGGATTATGGAGGAAGGTATCCAGCTGGCTGCCACAAAAAATGAAGGCTGCATAGCTTTTTCGCGAAATAATGAAGGGATTACCAAAAAGAAAACGGAAATAAATAAATGTTCGAGCGAAATAATGTCTGCGAGATATTTGAAATTATGCAGCTTGATGAGCAGGGAATAACCATACTCCGAGAGGTGGCAGTTTCCCTCTTACTTATCTGCAGTTATACATAGGTTGAAAAAATATAAATGCAGCTACGCTACGACGACCTTGGTATCCAGAAGATTATACGCTGTAGTTAATACTCACGGGCATGAAGATCACATTGGTGCATTGCCTTGGGTAAATTTTCTAATTCTAATTCTTGTAATGTTAGTATTATGCAAGATTGACAGCTTAGACATGCTAAATTTATGATACGGGAAAATTTGTAAGTGCTGTCATCTGTGAAGTTCCTGTGCAAGTTGAAACTAGCCCAATATACCCTTATAAGATTTATGCACACCAATATAGGATTAGTTCTAAATCTAGTTAAACATCCTGCATTGCTGACTAAGGAGGGCAATTACATAGTACATTATGATGGTATGATACATTTCCTGCCTGAGGAAGTTCTCGGAAATTTATAGCCTTCCTTTTCAAACTTTTAACGAAATATAGTTTAACTAAGTTTCTACTCTACTTTGCCCTTCACTTGTCAAAGTGGATGACGTTAGTGTGAATTGATTTGTGCATGATACTCACCTATTATGTTCAGGTCCTAGTAGGCAGTAAATTAAACTGCATTTTTATTCAGGACAAGTTGATGCGCAAATCTTCTTTCGGCTATGAAACTAATAATTATTGGGGACACATGATTGCTCATCTTATACTTTGGCATATTCTTTTCTGAGCAGAAGACTTAAGGAGAGTTTTTTACTGTAAATAGTTTTGTTAAAAGTTCGCGACAATGTCGCTTAATTTTCATTGAAATATGTGTTTATGATTTCAATGGTTATGCCTACTTCAGGTCTGGTTTTTCTGGTTATTCCAGTTCTGGATATTTGCTTTGTCCTTCATGATGGAGGTTTGTGATAATTATTGCGACTCATTTCAACTCATTTTAATTAATGCTGGATGATTAGATGTAGTGATTAATGCTAAAATTTCACTTCTAAATCTCAATATGCATCCACATAACATTGAAAGGACCACAAACTGTTGATACTTGTTAATCACAGTCTTCTCGTTATAGACCTTCTTATTAAGAAGCATCTTCGAAAGGAGTTTGGTATCTTCCTTCCACCTAGGCTTAATAGACATATTTCCATCTATTACTATATGAGGAAGTATAACTATCTGAAGTTATTATAATTAAGGAGAATATTACATATTTAGATATATATCATATATGGTGAAGGTGAAATATCAATTTAACGGGCTTTTGAAAGTGGTGTTGACTATCGAAATAGGGTTGAGAAAAAGAGATTTTATGTTTTGAGTCGAAGATGTTTAAGAAGATGACAAAAAAACAATCTCTTTTCTTTTCTCTTTTCATTAAGCCAAGTATGTTATATTTCAATTTGGAAAAAAAAATTTGAACGCCAGAGAAAAATTAAAAGGTGGAGATTTTAGACGAAAAATTAAAAGATCGGGAAATAAAATAGAATTTCAAAAAAGATTGGGAGATTATAATTTTTTTTTCCTTATTTAAAATGCAGTTTTTCCTAAGTCCTTGTTTGATTTGACAGATAAAAGTTTAATAAAGCTTGACTGATATGATCTAGCCTAGTAATAATAGTTTATCCTTCTTAATTAATTACATCGTTCAGTATAATTAATATTTACTTAATTTGGGTCAGATTGCGGGTTATATGGCACCAGAGTGCACCTCTTTAATTAAACCATCATATAAATACCTAAAATATTTGTTCCATTATATAGCTATTTGTGCAATGCAGGGTGTGCTCTGGGTCTTAAATAACAAATGGATTGATCTCCAAGAAGATGCACCAGCTATTATGAATCCCGATGGTGTGTTTGCTCTCAAGATGCTTGCAGCAGCTGATAAGTTGCACTTGAAGTTTCTTAGATATCAAATATGTCACTGTTTAGTGATCTATGGCAATTTACATGTAAGTCATCTTTATCGCAGGTACTAGTATTGTTTAAGGTTAATAGTATTATTCTGTAAAACTAGTATTGTATTGTTATATTGGTTAATTTACACTTCATGTGTTTGCAGGTACTTATCGTTACTCTGAAATTAATCATACTGTTAAGGAATTATGGAGGAAGGTATCCAGCTGGCTGCCACAAAAAATGAAGGCTGCATTGCTTGTTTAAGGTTAATTATTTATTTGATGTTTTTAATTTAACTTACGATCCATAGACGTGCATGATTACTATCTTATTATCAGTATCCAGCTGTTGCTTACTTGTTTGTCTAATTAATCATTGCTTACTTATTCAGCTATTTTATGACGGGTTTTATTTTGAATATATTAAATTAGAAAATAGAAAATTTCTCGTCTTCATTGTCGAAAGACAAACATCATTAATAGAAAATTTCGGTCTTGTTTGTTTAATTTTAACTCTTTAAGCTACTAGAACTCTCACTAGAAATTGCAGATTAAATATTTCTTTTGGACCTTCAGATGAATGGATTAAATATTTCATTGTGACTTTACGGAGAGGTGTAAATATAAAAAAGCCACTCTTAATTTCTAATTTTGTATAAAACAATCAGCTAAGGAATTAAAACGGCTTAATTCTTTTATTCTTTTTTAATCCTATGTTATGTCTTTAGACATGCACAATTAGCATTTTATATTATTGGATTGGATGAATTGGGTGTGAATAATAAAAGAAAAGAAACGACCAAATTAAAAACATAATTTTTTTAAGATAGATCCAAAGATTCATTAAAACTTTGACTTTGTCACAACAAACTGTAATATCTAGGATTACAGTTGATCTGCCCCACTCTGCATATCCGTTGATAACTCGTCAATAGTAATTGCATTGTTTGTAATTACAAAATTCGAAGAAAAACTGAAAACCGCAGAAGATAGAGTTGTATCCTGTTTTTCAAGAATTCAGCTCCTGTCGTCACTAAAAAGATTTAAGAAAAGAAAAATGTATATAATGAGGGTAGAAATTACAAAAATATACTACTTTGATCAATTCAAACTCAAGAAATCAAAAGACCAATTTTTTGACTCCAAGAGAAGTCCTTATCAATACAATGAATGTTCTCATAAGATCGAGTTTTAAAATCCTTTACTTCGTAATTATGCTGTCTGTGTTAGTTGAGCTACATTCATTTTTCTGTGAGTCTATCAAAACATGAGTCCAAATTGACAAAAATTGAATGTTCGTAATTTAATATGCAAAGTTTTAAAATTTGAATTAAAATTACAAAAGAAGTAAAATCGTTATTTAAAATTCAGTTTTTCCCAAGTCCTTGTTTGATTTGACAGATAAAGTTTAATAAGACTTGGTTGATATAATAATCTAGTCTAATGATAAATTTGATTGGAATGGTGTGTCCGACGATAAATAATTCGACCCGTGTTTATATCCTCACAATTAAATGATAATCTGTCCTTCATAATTTGAATATTAATCAACAATCTATCCAAAAGTATGCTAATCATAATTCTAATCATAATCCATCAATCGAAACAATTCTAATTCATAATACCTAAACCTAATCCAATCAATTATTCAATTAATTCAAATGCTGGTATCTTATTTTATCAATCACATCTTTCAAACGAAACGAGTCGAAAAATAATTCCCAATAAGAAATAGGCGCAACCATGGACGCTCTTTGGTTGGACTCTCTTCTTTGGCATCCATTTTCTGAATGGTTAGCGAAACACGATCCGAGAATTGCAGCGGAACTTGATGCGAGGAAGGCAGCGGAACGTGCTGCGTATATTAAGTAGATCAAATTGCAACAGATCCAACTCATGGAGGATGAAGCGAAAGAAAGATGGCGGCCACCGCAACTTGATCCGGCGACGTAGCGATGGCCGCCGGTGTGGAAACCGATCGAGGAATCGCCGCAATTCGTATATGGCATGATTCATAGGTTCGTCGAAGCTTACGGCCACATTGATGATCCCAACTACGCAGCTTTTACATCCAAAAACATCAGCGGAAGTGTAAGAATTTCCTCAAAACAAATTATGGACAGCAGGGTGAGTAATCTTTTGATTTCATGTATCTATTATTGATTATCATTGCTTCGTCTTTTCAATTTTTGTGGTTTCGAATTCCTAGGTTTTCTGTTGATTGATTGATCTGCTCGATTTCGTAGTTATTGCTTGGATTCAAATTCCTAGGGCTTTTTTGTAATTACTGCCGACTCTTTGAATCATGTTTCCCAATTTGATGATTGATTGCTATTATAACTGATTTAGGGCTGGGATTCAAATTTCCGTCGCTCCTTTTAAACTATATTTCCCCAATTTCTTGTTGATTGATTCGTATTTAGGGTTTGGATTCAAATTCATCCTTAAAACTTGTTTTCCAATTTGCTAGGTTTGGATTCAATGTTCATTGGTTTTGAATATTTAGTAAATGTTTGGCCCAGTATGTCCAGAACTAATGGAATCTTGTTTGAATTGTTGTAATTTGCAGTGGTTAATAAGTATTACTCTGTTCTTCCTTGTATTATTAATTGATTTGTGGCTATGTGTTGGAAATTCCTTGTTAGGGTTATGATGTTGATTATGTTCTCCCGAATATCGCGAACTGTCCTTTGCACCGGGTGGATGTTGACTTATTTGAGAAGCAAAAACCCAAGTATTATCAAATTGTGATGGATACGATGAAGTTTGCCTTTGCAGAAATCAGCTGAGATATATATATATATATATATGTATATATATATATATATATAAATTTTATATGTGTTTTTCTGTTGCTTTGGAAAAGTTGGTTGGAACTTGCAGATGAATGGGGAAAAGTATGAGGTGCTTGAGTTTAAGGGACTTGTGGAGGCATTGGCTAATAGGATGAGCCTTATAACTTTTAGTGTGAAGCAAGTTGCACCGAATGTGGATGTCAGGATGTTGTGAAGAGCATTTAAGCAATAGGGTTTTCTGAATTCGGAGCTGGAGGTGCTAAGTATCAGCTTATTGAGTGGAGGTTTAAACCTGAAGCTAGTTCCCGGGAGACGGAGAGTTCTGAAGCAAGTAAGTGTTTCCCCTAGAGCAAATATTGACTAGTTCCTCTGAGTACTCGAGTTCTGAAGGAGCTTAATACCATGCTTCTTGATCTTTCGATTTATTCTACATCTGTACTTGCTATAGAAGTGTCTAGAATTATATCTGTGTTTTTGTGTGGTTTAGTATACTGTTTTACACAAATTCGGGCGTAACCAGACTTGTTTTATCTTACCAAATCGAAACCAGATTAGCATGACATCTAATAGAATGAATTCGACGGTCAGTTATTGTGATATTGGAGTCCACATGAACTTCCTTCCAAGTTCAGGATAGAAGAGGCAATCTTATTGATTTTCAAGATAAGGTAGCATAATCAAATAAACCAATTTTTAAGACAATGAACTATCTTAATCTGGTAGCAGAATAAGATAATCTGCATGCATTAGTTGAAAGACAAAATATGTTGTCTGAACAGCAGAAACATGGCATTTTGTTTGCAATTGTGTGAAATTTTGAGTATTTTATTTTTTGACTGCATGATTATGGATTTGTTTAGTGAATATTTAATTGAGTCTAATGTTGTTGATAGGGTTAAGGCAGGCAGAGGATGAATTTCCGGTAAAGGGACAAAAGGCATGAGATCCGGTTAGAAGGCAATTAAGGTGGAGAAAGAGACCAGCAATTTTTTAATTTTTTTTCATTTTTCACTTTTTTGATGTATACTATTATACTCCATTCCTTTTGCACAGTTCAACCCCCTAAAAAGGGGAAGAAAATGGCACCAATAGAGAATAAAATCGTCTTCGAATTGATGTGTGTTTCCTCTCTCTCTCTCTCTCTCTCTCTCACAGTGTGTGTGTGTGAGAAGGTCAAAAGAATCAATTGGAATTTCCAATTTGTGTGTAAGCTATAATTCCTAGTATTTTGTTTCACTATATCTATATGCGCGGTCGCGTGCAAAATGACAAGAAATCGAAAAATTGAGGGCTCGTTTGGTATCCATATACGTATATCAGGTATGGGTGTGGATATGACCCATATCCATACCTTGTATTTGGTATTTCAGTATATGGATATCAAATTTATATATTTGATATACTTGATATCCTAATTTTCAACATTTCTATATACTAATTTTTACTAAGGTATGACTCATATCTCTCATTTCCTTTCCACTTGATATCAATCGATATCTTTAGCATACCAAACACACATATCATATATCAATCTCATATTCATACCTAATATCTGATACCTATACCTGATATCCAATATATTGGTATATGGGTACCAACGGGCCCTGAATTAATTATGCAGAATTGGATCGAAATTAGAAAAGATCATGTTGCAATTGAAAATCTGCGTGAGAATTGTACTCGAGGTAAAGTCAATTGTATTCTGTAAATTTTCAATTGTGATTTTCCAGTGGACGACTATATTTAAAAATAAACAATTTATTGGATAATAAATAAAATGTCATTATAAAATGAAACATAGATATTTCTAAAAAACGTGCACGAACTAGACTAGAAAATGATATATGCGCTATTTTGAATATGATAATAGAATGGGGGGTTTTGGAGACGGTGAAAAAGACCTTGATGACTAGTTTGAATAGATCCGGAAAAAAGACGGTTAAGACCGAAAATTTTTAATTCAAAAAAATTAGCTCAATTAATCCGAATCGAAAATAGTTCAAGCCTGATAAAATTTGTAGGATGGTCAAGTTGGTTGGCTCGATTGACATCCTTACATTATACTACGTTGCTATCAAAGGGGGGAAGTGAATCAGACAAAAGCTTCACATAGTGCAAAAATGCATCTTGCTTTTGACATTAAAGCCAAACCCAGGAATCTAACAGTCCTTGTTACTCTTCCACCACTTCCATCATTCATCATTCATCATTATTCATCAACATCATTTCTTACATCAACCAAATTATTCAAATCACTGCCACAGACAATCAATATGTTGCAAGAAAATGTAACAATTAATTATTCAAAAAATTTCAAAACATTTTACATTAAAATATTTCACCCCCTCCCCTCCAATAAGAAGTTTTCATGCTTCTGTATATTACTGATTTCTTTAAATGGAAGACAAACATAAACAGAGAGGCTCTACTTTTATGCTTGGTTGAAATATGTTTCTTCTCCTTCAATTATAGCTTGTTGCAGTCATGTCATGTTCCTTTTTTTTTTTTTACTATTTTTTTAAATTTATAATTTTCTTGATTGGAAATTGGAAAATCCCATTTTTTTTCCGGGAAAAATGAATATTTACACCCAAAGTAGTTTGGGTCAATCGACATATGTAGAACATACTATAAATTTTGACCATTTTATACCCTAAGTTTAATTCAATTGACAAATCTAGAGTACACTTTCAACCTTGATATAATAGTACCCAATAAAGTTATTCTGATGTCAGATATAGAACGAAGATAATTTCTTGACATATTAGTACCCAATGATAATTCTTCTCGTTTTCTTTTCACTTTTTTTATTGATAATTTTGTTGTTTGGAAATTGGAAATTCAAAAATCCCTTTTTTGCCATTGATTTTTTTTTTATTACTTTTAACAGATTCTTCCCCCTTTGGGTTCTTACAACAAAGACAGCTGCAGTTGCTCCCATCTTTAGCTGCTGTAAAAACAATGGAGCAAAAAGGTCTAACAAGAATGACTCTTCAAGATTGTGTGTGCATCAAGAGAGAGAGAGAGAGTAAAAAGAACCAAATAAACTAAAATTAAATAAGTTACAGTCCAACAACTACTGATTTTTTTTTTTTCACCTAAAAACGAGTATTTTTTTTCCTTCACATTTCTTGAATTAAAAAAAAAAAGATTTTTTTTTTTAAATCTACCTATGACTGCAGAAATCCAACAACTTCTTCCTCCCTTCAACAATCTCATCAAAAAAATCATCAAGCTGCCCAACAATATTCTCAGTCCCAGCCCTCAAAATACCAAAATTGCCCTTCAAGATTTCCACTCTCTCTTAATCCCACCTCCGCTTCCCACTCCACACCCCCCTGCCCCTGCGCGCTTCACCTCTCAAGCTCGGCCCGCAGCTCATCCATGGCGGCCCGCGATCTCCGGAACTCATACATCAGCACCCCGGCCCGGCCCGTTATCTGCCCGATCTCGGCAATCACCCTCTGCTGCAACCTCGCCGTCGAAATCATGAAGGCCGACCCGAAAAACATGCAGCCCTCGAGCCCATTCATCGAGAAATCGGGCTCGGGCCAGCAGTAGACCAGCCCGTATAGCAGAATCATCAGCAGCAGCGAGCTTACGTTTCTCATCGCGTACAAAACTCCTCTGAATCCATTGAATCCGTTTAGCTTCGATTCCACCGAGACTTTGTCGACGTCTAATGATAATGGCTCGATTCTTGTCTCCATCAAGGCCCGATTCTCCTCCTCTAGGCCCACCGCTTCTCTCCTGCAGCCCGGTATGGCCCGAATCACCTGCCCCCAATCAAGAAATCGAAAAAATTAAGACGACCCCATTAATAAAAATCCAATCTTTCTTTTACCAAAGATTGAATCTTGATCGTTTTTTTTAATAAAAATCCAATCTTTTTGCTTAAAGATTGAATCTTGATTGATTTTGATTTGAATTTACCTGACGGGCCTGCTGCGGGCTGAGGCGGCGGTGGGCGTCGAGAGAGGAAGTGATGTTGAGGCCCGAGGAGTAGTAATTCTCCATGCTTGAAATGCCTGATTTGAGCACGTGGCAAATTTCCCAAAGTTTGGAGCTTTCGTCCATGTATTCGTCTAGTACATGTAATGCGCTTTAATGATGTTCTCCAGAAGGCAATCTCCGATGAATTCCTCCGCTTCGAGCCTTACTTGAAGAGCGCTTCTACAACCTCCCCTTGGTTAAGAGGCTGAGGGAATTGACCACCGCTGAGATCGGCAAACTGGTCGCCGTCAGCGGCGTCGTCACCCGCACCAGCGAGGTCCGCCCCGAGCTTCTTCATTAGGGACGTCGAGCAACAGTTCAAGTACACCGAGGTTTGTTCCGTTCCACTTGTCTCTATCTCTAAGACTGGATTATTTATTAGACTGCAAAATTTATTAACTTACAATTCACAAAAGGTGCTAGTCATGTCTTTGTCTTGTTCCTTTTTAAGTGTCAAACTTTATAGATGCATCTGTACATTCTGAAAGATAACGGATCAGTTTGCCTACGATTATGTTGTTTAACGTTGGATTTTGAGAAGCTCTTAGTTGACATTCTATGGCTTTGCTCCTTGTGTTCCACTGTTCTTGAATTTGATATACCGGCGGTGTGTAGCCTCGGGAACTTAATAGATTGAAATCATAATGTAACCTATTTGATCTCTGTTTATACTGTTGGGTTTGTGCCTATGGTTTGTCCTACTTAACATAGTGGCAGCTTAACTCCATCTGTCATCTGCAGAATAATGAATCTTTCTCTTTAACTTTGGGGGATTTTGTGAAAGGTTAGGCGTGCAGACGCTATAGAAGAATGTGAGTGAAGTGATGAATGTGGCATGCCGATTCTAAAGTTTGTTTCTTTGCTTTTTTTTTTATTTTTTTTCTTGGTTCCATCTTTCAAGGTATTCCCATTGTGATCCAGTGTTCTTCATTGACAATAATAGAGTGGTCGAGTTGCTCCTTGTTGATAACTTTCAACAAATTTGATGTTTATCTTAGATCACTTGATAATTAGTAGCTTAAGTAGATAATGGTCCATTGTATGAGAAACACTACTTTCAAGTTCTCCATCTTCCTATATGTACCTGTTATGATCCTCTACTTTTGCTTTCAGCAAATGACAGCAGAAACTAACTTCTGTGAGTGTTTCCGTGCTCTCATCTTGAATTGCAGCCAATTATTTGCTTGAATGCAACATGTCAAAATCGGACAAACTGGGCGCAAATTTACAGATTGGCAAAGAGTCCGCATGCAGGAGAGCTCTAAGGAGATACCTGCGGGTTCACTTCCCAGGTCACTTGATGTCATCCTACGCCATGACATTGTTGAACAAGCCAGGGCCGGAGACATGTATGGAATATGGATCACTCACTTGTCACTTAGACATTTGTTGCTTGAATGTTCTTCTCCAGTAGATGGTCATTAGTTGGCTCATGTTCTTTGTCAATTTACATACGGTTGCAGGGTTGTTTTTACTGGCTCAGTGGTTGTTTTACCTGATATTCTAGCTTTAGCCTCTCCAGGAGAGATAGCAGAGTGCCGTCGAGAATCCTCTAACCATGCCAGGACTGGTCAAGAAGGTGTCAAGGGGCTTCGTGCATTGGGCGTGAGAGATCTATCCTATCGACTTGGCTTCATTGCCAACTCCGTTCAGGTTGGTAACCTCACTAACTCATCCATGCTCACAGTTAACTGAGTTATGTTTTGTGCTTTAACTAACGTATCATTCCATCTCTAATTGTGGATATGCTTTTCTCCCATTCTAGATTTCTGATGGCAGAAGGGTTACTGATATTAGATAAAAGAAAGATGCTGATGAAGATGTTAGTCTGCAATTCACAGTAAGTTTCTCAAGTGACAATATCGTATAACCCTAACATTTGATTGTTCATCTACAATGAATAATACTCCATTTTCTAGCCATAACTGTTAGCCATCTTCTTGTCCTGAGCATTTAAAATAAAATAAAACCGTTGTTGCTATTCCTGTTAAATTTGTTGTGTTGTTCAACTTAAAGACCGTGAGTTAGGTAAAGGTGCATTGCTACCCTTAGTTTGAGGCAATTAATCTCTTCTTCGTCCACTGGGACTTTGAAAAGACCATTTTTCTTTCATTTTCACCCTGCTGACTCTGAAGTAGCTTCTCTACTGTTTGACTGATCCGGTAGGCAGAAGAGTTGGATGAAATACAAAGAATGAGGAATACTCCAGACTTCTTCAACAAGTTAGTCGATAGCATTGCACCAACTGTCTTTGGTCACCAAGATATCAAGCGGGCGATTCTGCTAATGCTTATGTGTGGTATCCATAAATTTACACATGAAGGCATCAACTTAAGGGGAGACATTAATGTCTGTATCGTGGGTGATCCCAGCTGTGCAAAGTCTCAATTCCTAAAGTGTGTACTTTTTCTATTATTTTAGTTTCTTTTTTGTGTGTTTGTTATTCGATTCCTTTGCTTATCAGTTCATCTCTAAGTTTCCTCTTCTTTCAGGTATACAGCAGGCCTAGTTCCAAGATCTGTCTATACATCTGGGAAATCTTCTTCTGCAGCAGGGTTAACTGCTACTGTGGCTAAAGAGCCAGAGACGGGTGAATTCTGCATTGAGGTAAGGTTTTCTTTTGGGCTGGGGACTTTTGATATGACTAGATGCATTTTATCTTGATTTGCTTTCTATCATTTGCTCTCAGGCTGGTGCACTGATGCTTGCTGATAATGGCATCTGCTGTATCGACGAGTTTCATAAGATGGATACAAGAGATCAGGTAATTGGAGCAAATTTATTGTACTCCTCATCACCCTCACTGCTGGGATAGCTATGTACATTAATGATTTGAGCTAGCAAGTTCTTATGTTTGAATCATGAATGTACTTTTAGGTTGCCATTCATGAAGCTATGGAACAGCAAACCATAAGCATAACTAAAGCTGGAATACAAGCAACACTAAATGCCAGAACATCAATCTTAGCCGCTGCAAATCCCACAGGAGGACGTTATGATAAGACTAAAACCTTGAAGGTAAACATGTAACTGTATAGCCACTTGAAATGGAATACTATCTGATCGTTAATTTTTCCTGCATATTTTTGACAGTATAACGTGGCACTTCCTCGAGCAATTCTGTCAAGGTTTGATCTCGTATATGTAATGATTGATGACCCAGACGATCAGACTGATTACCACATTGCTCATCATATTGTGAGTGTCCATCAAAAGCGCGAAGAAGCACTTGCTCCAGCATTTACAACTGAACAATTGAAGCACTACATCTCTTATGCAAAGACACTGAAGCCAAAGGTTTTTCTCCTTGTTTCCTCATAAATGTAAGTCTGGTTCTGTACAAACCATTATCTATTGTTTGACAGACTTCAATCTTATGCAGCTGAACCCTGAAGCTAGACAATTGTTGGTGGAATCTTATGCAGAGGAGACACCACTCCAGGTAGTAGAGTTGATTATCGTATGACAGTGAGACAACTTGAGGCTCTGATCAGACTCTCAGAAGCAATTGCAATGTGTCACTTGGATAATCAGGTACTTGACCTTTGCTACTAACTCAAACCCTGTCAGAATTTGAAATCATGTGCTCTACTCATTTATTTACTCCGGATAGGTTCAACCACGCCATGTGCGTCTTGCTGTGAGATTACTGAAGACATCGATCATCAGGTCAGAAATCAATTAACAACTTTTCTGCAAGAAAATGGCATAATGCTCTAGTAAATCCATTTCTCAGTAAACCATATCATCTATATTTGTTGCTTTTGATTGTCTTGCAGTGTGGAGTCAAGTGAGCTTGATCTTTCTGAGTTTCAGGAAGAGAATAATGATGGCAATGAAGATAATGCTTCTGGTCAAGGTGAGACACTGAGCAAATTGTTCCGAAAACCGAAAACCGAAAACCGAACCGAACCGAAACTGAAAATTAATTTCGGTTCGGTTATTTCGGATATTTCGGTCAGTTCAGATTTCAAAATTTTAATATTTCGGATTTCGGTTCGGTTATATTGTTTAAAAAACCGAAATATCCGAAATCCGAATTATACATATACTATTTATATTTTTTTAAATTTATATTTAATTTATTAAAATTAAAATATTGAATCTACTCTAAATTGAAAGCTATTAACATGTTCATGCTCTAGTATTTGTTGGAAGATATTGATTATTGAACTTTGTATTAGTTTTTGTTGGTACTTGGATTTTTAATTTAACTATTTGTTGGATTATTTTTATTTTGTTGTTGGTGGTTTGGTGTTTTGTGAAGATTTGAAACTTTATTTGTTGTTGGTGGTGACTGTTTTTCATGTTTATTGTTGTTGTTTATTGACATGCTCGATTTCTCTAGTTTTCAATGGTTTGGATGAATATAAAAAATGTAGGAAAACTGTTTCAAAAAAAAAAAGTGGAAAAACCGAAATAACCGAAATCAATTTGGTTATTTCGGATATTTCGGTTCGGTCACCGAAATAATTTCGGATTCGGTTCGGATATGGATTTGAAAAAACCGAAATTTTAGTTTGGTTATTTTTTATGTAATAACCGAACCGAATATCAAAATGCTCACCCCTGAGACTTGCTCAACACCTTCTGCCAGCTTTTAATATGAATTGCGCACATGTTTATTTGAAGTATGCATAATTTGCTATCTAAAATGCAAGCAATTTGTCTCGGTGTATCATGATTATGCACAAAATGCAGCAGAGGCAGCCAGCCGGCAAGGAAAGAAGCTAGTAATAAGTGATGAATACTTTGAGGGTTACTCGAGCCCTCGTCATGCGACTTGGGCAATATGAAGATACTCTCATGCGAGAAGGTGATCCAATCTATATGCATAGTGCCACCAAATTTGCTTTTGATCTTTGTTTATGAGAAAATAGACTTTCCAAAACATGCCTTTTCTATGAAAAAAACAAAATCCATTTGTTTCTGACAGTTTGCTGATTTTGATGAATACTTGTTTGTACAGGAACTGGGCTGGCTGGACTGAGACAAAGAGACTTAATACAATGGTATATTACTCAGCAAAATGAGAAGAATAATTATAGCACTGTTGATGAGACTTAATTATACAATGGAACTTTAATTTTGATTTGTAACAAGGCAGAGTGCATCTAGTTTTCTACTACATTTAATGTGGTTTTTTAATTTCTAATGAAAGAAGTAGAGCAGAGAGAGAGATCTGACTACTAGTTAAACCACAATGTGATACACATTATAAAAAAATTGACTAGATATCCGTACATTATTATTAAAAATTGAAGTTTAACAAAATTATATATCTCAAACATGGATCATAATAATCAATTATTAACTTGTAAAATATCAATAAATGCTAAAAATAATTATATACTCTAATTAACATGCATAAAATTAAATTAAATATATTGAAATTAAAGAAAAAATGAAATAAGAATATAAAAATTTAAAAGTGATCATACACAATGAGAACGTGAGACGCAAGAAACATTGACGTTGTTGATCCCTAGAAGCTCCGGTTGCCGGAGGGGAGTACTGCATGATCGGCAGTGGGTAGAGAACTTCGTCTACCTTAGGACAATCGTATTCTTCATCCCATATCATTTCTTGTTTCTGCAAAATATTAACATCCAAATTTACGTTAAATTAAATTAACCCACATAAAATGCAACCAAACAACACAAGAGAGAGAGATATGTATACGTTTTCATTATGGGAGTCGGAGCTTGATGCCATTTTCTGTATAGATTAGAATAAGATTGTTTGAGAGAAAAGATGAGAGGGTGATGAATGCTTTTAGAGAGAGAGAGGGTGAGGAAGATATATGCAGATGCATCGAAACTTATCGGGCAAAAGAGGAAAAAGAAGAAGGAAAGCTAGAGAGAGAAAGAGAGATAACTTTTGCAGCTAATTTGTATGTCAAGTGTTTAGATGCTAAAATGCATCAAAATTTTAATTAATAGCCAAAATTTGCACTATACAAGCACTATTTTGCACGTATATAATATTTGATTTTATGATTTTATTCAATGTAAATCACAAAATTATTCTGTACATGTCTAAATGTTAGAATAGCTATATGCAATCATAAAAAAAAAAAAAATTCTTCATACATTGGATAAAAAAAGTTATATCACCGTCTAAAAACTGATAAATAATTAGCGAAGAAGAACTAAATAAAAGGAAGTCATTGCATTTAGCTAGACAATAGTTTAATTAGACAAAATAAATACAATGTAACAAATTATAATATGCGTCATTTCGTTTGAATGAGCTCAGATTCTCAGGGTTCCCATTTCCCAACGTTTTCAAAACTATAAATTTCTGCTACATCACCTTCTACACTAGCATATTTAAATATTAATACCTCTACAGTCTACTTACTGCGTATACTTACATTTACATTCTCTCTCTCTCAAATATGTTATTGAACTTTTGTTTTTCTTATCTAAAATGGATCATCATTAATTTAATATAATTAAATAGAATACATTATGATAAAAACTATAGTAATACATATACACAATTGATATGGAACAAATAACTGTAGCATATGAATATAAACAATAAAAGGTAAGAAGTATATCTTGTAGTACTAATTAAAACATAATCCTTCATCCACTGTATGAGTGCTTCGAGAATCTCTCCGGTTTATCAATGACAATTGACAAAGAAGAAAGATTAATCTGGGTTCTGGGTGGGACTGACATAAAGTAACATATGTATATATCCCTAAATGTAACAAATGACACGAACGCACACAAAATGCAAATTAAAAATAGAAACATACCTACCAACAGTGAATAATCACTGTTGGTCCGACTGTGGTGGTGGAGGTGGATAACGTGTAGTCCAAGCAGTCCATTGAGCTTCCATGCAAGAAATCCGCTGCTCTTGTACATCAAACCGGCGGTGTAACTCGTCAAACCTTCGATTCACCTCTTGGCGAAACTCCCCAGTTGCACCTCCATGGGTAGCAAAATGGGTGTACATCTCTCCCCGGAATGATTGCAAATCATCTCGAATCAACTGAAATCCATCGGGTATCACCATTGTTGGACCGGACTCAATAAACCCACTAGATACACCATCACTGTCCCAATTATCAAAACCACACAGTTCCATCCATCGAGCCCGTGTATCAAAACTCCTCGATTTAGAACCTTTTCCAGTAGTTGGGAAACCAAAAACCGACTTCATCTTAGTCAAGCTTATTTGATGCTCATCACCAAACATTCGATATTTGATAGTTTTTCTTTCGTTCTCAAATTCAAATGTACATAAGAATTCAAGACTTAATGGAGTGTATGCATCAAAAGTCATTGTAGCATATTTATGTAAACCCAACGTCTTCAAATATATCATAATTTGATCATATAGGCCCAAAGTTTTCATCAAATCCCAATCAAATATACGCGGTTTAGAAAATGACCGACCATGAAGCTTGTTAAACAATTCGCCTTCATCAGGCGAGTAAATGGGAAATGGAGATTGATAAATACCCGACATGTCTTGAGCATCACCTTCATCGGATATACCAGCCATTATCACCGGTTGACGGTTCTTGAACCAATTATTTGAGCGCCCCATGATATACAGAATAGTGGAGAGCTGCTGCAATAGAGACGGAGCTTTGGTGAAGGATACGAGATGTGGTGGCTGACGACTCCGATGGCAGGAATTTCAGCGGCTGCGGCCGCGACGGTGGAGATAGTGGGCTGCTAGCAGCAGGTGAGCAGATGGTAGAAAAAGGCCGATGGCGGAGCTTTTGTGGGACGGCTACTATGAAGGTGGAGCGGTGGTTGAGAGAGCGGCGAAGGAAGTAGAGAATCGGTGGTATTTGCCGGAAACGATGGTGGGTAGATAGTGGCTGCTGCAGCGGCGGTTATCGGACGGCGGCGGCGTGAAAGAAACACCAGATAAAGTGAGTAGGGACGGCGCCGGCGCCGGCTGGAGCTTCGATGGATCGGCTGCCGCGGCTGCTATGGTGGTCAGACGGCGGCGGCGTGAGCTTTTGTGGTGGTGGTGACCGGAAATAATGGTGAGAAGAAGAGGGCCGGCGGTGTAACGATGGTGGGAAGAGAAGGAGGCCGGCGATGGTGAGAGAGATATAAAGGAAGAGGATGCAGCGGTGGTCACACAGTAGGGCTCTTTCCCGCTTTTGAAATCTGTCTTTTCTTTTTTTTTTCCTTTTTTTTTTGTTTAAGGGCGACCCGCTTCGGCGGCTCACCCGCCTGAGCGAGGTACACGGGCCTGACCATTTGTGGCCTACAGTACCCGCGTGCGTGGCTAGCCCGCCGCGGCGCGGTACAATGGTCTGCTCTCCTGCTCCGTTGTTTTTTTTTTTGTTTGTTTAAGGGCGACCTGCCTGGGCGGGGTATACGGGCCTGACCATTTGTGGCCTACAGCACCTGCGTGCGCGGCTAGCCCGCTGCGGTGGGGTACAATGGTCTGCCCTCCTGCTCCGTTTTTTTTAATTGTGGGTTGCCTCCCATACAGCGCTCGGTTTTACGTCGTGCGCTCGACAACTTCCCTCCTTAATCATAAAGAACCTCATCGAGTAACATGGACTCAGCCGTATTCTTGTGCTCTTCTTCTTCTTCAAAATAAGGTTTAACCCTTTCTCCATTTACTTGAAAAGTTTCGCCGGATGTGGGATTAGGAAGGCCAACCACACAATACGGGCGTACTTCTGTGATTGTAAACGGTCCACTCCAACGAGATTTGAGCTTGCCCGGAAAAAGTCTCAAACGTGAATTGAAAAGTAGGACTTTCATCCCAACTTTTAATTCTCTGCAAAAAAAAAAAAAAAGGTAAACCCTATCTATTACTAATACGAAAATAAAGTTGCCCCCTCCACGGTGCTCCATTCAGATTTTTCTGTATTCTGGTAATTTGTATAATTTTAATTCATATATATATTCTAATTTTTATTTTTATTAATTTCATATTCTTGAAATATCACATGTTTATCTATTAATCACATCTCATATTTATCTTTCCCTCTATTTAATTAATTTATTCTATTACACATATTAAAATAATAACAATTTCGGAATGCATTCTTATAAATCCTTATTTTATACATTCTTAATTCATATATAATAATCTATATATATATATATATATTTAATATTATAAAATTGGCAAAGATTAGATTTATCGATTTAATTAGCATGAACCAACGAGACGGTTCAAATATACTTAATAAGAAGAATTTCTATTAATTTTAATTAATATTAACTTTGTTTAGATTTTTATTGAATAATTTAGCATAAACCAACGAGACGGTTCAAATAACATAGAAAGAAGGATTTTTACTAATTTTAATTAATATTACTTTGAAGATGTAAATATTTTTTTTCCGCATTTTGGCAAAGATTAGAGATATTGATTTAACATGAACCTACAAGACGGTTCAAAATTCAAATATACTTAAAAATGAATGATTTTTTACTAATTTTAATTAATATTAACTTTGTTTATATTTTTATCGAGTAATTTAGAATAAATCAACGAGACGGTTCAAATAACATAGGAAGAAAGATTTTTACTAATTTTAATTAATATTACTAAGAGTGTTCATATTTTTATCGAGTATTACTCAACGGATTTGAGACGAGTATGTACAGTAAAGTCACTATTTTAACCGAGATTAGGACGAACATGTAGAAAAATTCTAAACAAATTTAGATTTAGAAAATACATAATAAATGAGTATACTCGATTCATTGTCATTCCTAATTATAAATTTAGATACGTGAAATAAAATTAATTTGTTAAGTTTGATTAATAATTAACGCGAACAATATTACAACTTCTAAATAAGATATAAAATTATTTTAAAATGTATACATATAAATTAAAATATAAAGTTATTTCCCGTCGAATTTCGACGGGCTATTTACTAGTATATATATATATATATATATATTAATGCAAAAAGAATGTGAAAAGATATTTGTTTTACTAGTGGAAAATCTCACTGATAATATCAATATTAATCGAATAAAACGTTTATTCAAAAAATAATTTAAAATAAACGAGATCCGATTCGCATAACTTTTGCAGCTAATTTGTATGTCAAATGTTAAGATGCTAAAATGCATCAAAATTTTAATTAATAGCCAAAATTTGCACTATACAAGCACTATTTTGCACGTATATAATATTTGATTTTATGATTTTATTCAATGTAAATCATAAAATTATTCTGTACATGTCTAAATGTTAGAATAGCTATATGCAATCATTAAAAAAAAAAACTTCATACATGGGATAAAAAAAGATATATCAACGTCTCTAAAACCTGATAAATAATTAGCGAAGAAGAACTAAATAAAAGGAAGTCATTGCATTTAGCTAGACAATAGTTTAATTAGACAAAATAAATACAATGTAACAAATTAGAATATGCGTCCTTTCGTTTAATGTGGTGGACGACATCCGCTCCATATCCCTAAAAATTAATAAAAAAAATAAAAAAATATGTGATATACATATATATCAAAATTGAAGCTAATTAAAAGATTTAATAATTAAAATTAATTTAAATTAACTCACCAAGGCAAATTCTAATAAACCACATTGAATAACATGAATGTGGCTACATCATTCATCGATCTGAAAGTTCGGTCAATCCTTTCATGGCAATAAAACTGAAACAAAATTCTTTACATTAGAAAATACTCCATATTTTTGTAAGTACGACATTTTGTGTTGTATATAACATATTGATGAGACGAAAAATGTAGCAGAAAAATTGAACTCGATCATTACCCTTTCAGTTTTCATAGACCCATTACGCCGACGAAGCTCGATGGTCCATTTGCCTTTCAATCGTTCCTCGACAGTTAGATTACTCCTATTATCCAAATCAGGATAAATATTTCCAGTAACACGAGAAATTACTCTTTGTCCAAGATAAATTTCTTTGGCCTCTAATTTTATTCTTCCTCGTGTCACATACGGTAATACAAGATAAAATGTTGTATTTAACGTGCCAACCTACCATATGATGCAAAAAAAAAAAATCCATAATTAGAGTATATATGATTAATAATGTAACAAAATGCTCGTAGTTACATTAATATTTTCTTATTCATCGTGTAGACCAATAATGAAAAATATATTTACTATTATTTGATCACTTTTTTGGTCATACCATAATTTTTTAAATAGACAATTATTATTTGAGTTGAAGACTAATTGAGTAATTTAGTAAATAATTGTCTTTGTATTTTACCAATTATTTTTTGGGTTGATTGCACAAAAAAGCACAATCTTTGCACTGATTTCAAAACTCGGCTTCTATAAACTCACATATATACTATACTTAACACAACATTTTAATTTTGGTACAAACTAGTATTATACACCCGCGATGCATGGGGAGTACTGTAATATTTTTATAAAAAACAATATTAAGTCAAATTACTACAAAAAATATTAAAATTGCAACAAAGTATAACAGAAATTTGAAAATTCAATGATATATTAGAACTTCCATATATATACGCCACATTTACAAATAGAACGATAATCGGAATGCAAAAATCTTTAAAAATTACCCAATCGGTTCAATGTCTGAAGAAGAAATGTTGTCCACTTGTAAAATAACAAAACTATTGTAGTGTAGCTAGCCTCCTATATTGAGAATATTTTATTTCCAGAATTATAAAAAATTATGTAATATTTGTACCACAAATTTTTGTTGTTACTGTTATGATAATTGTAATATATTTATAAGGTTATTTATCAATAAAAAGTAACAATTATATATGCAGAGCAAATAAACACAGTCACCACTTAAAATTATTTACAAACTGCAAAATATATATATATATATAATAAATAAATGAAACACCTATAATTAATTAAAATTATAAATCTAAATCTTTCAATCACCACTTCGAAGATTGTGTCTTGTGGCTTATAATTTCCATTAACAAAGAAAAGAAGTTCACAACAAAAAAATATTAAAAAGTAATTTAATGGCAACGTTATCTACATCCATATCTTTAAAAGTTTGAATTTTTTTCCTCAAAACTAACTAATTAAATTGGGCGTGTACCAGGAAACTGAATAGACGACTCTCTGCACTTAGATTCAACAGATACATGACTAATTAAATTCAGATACAACTTTTAATATGAAAATAGTTGAACTAAGAAACTGAAAAGACTCCTCAAAATGGGTGTGCAAGCATAAGGAAACTGAAAAGTTGCCAGAACTACAATTTTAGGCGGGAAATTATACTTGACAACTTTGTTTTAGTATATTGATATAGATTTATCATAATGCAGTCGTTGAAAAAATTGGGCATGTTTAGTTCTTAACATAATCAGAAGGTGGTAATAAATTTGTAATGTTTAAAAATCATATAGAATAAACAAATTTGGTGGTATCTATAATTTCTAATAAGAAATAACCTACATAACTTGACTTTTGATTCACGTGTGTTAAAAATAGAATTGTCAAGTGGGTTGGACCGTTTCACCCAAGCTCATTGTGGGCCAGCCCAGCCCGGCCCGGTTCAAAAATAACGTAGGCAGAGCCTCCATTTTGAAATGGGCCCGACTGGGACCTATTTTTTCATCCGGGCCCATGCTTTGCACTAAGTGGGCCTATTTTTATGTCAAAGCCCGGCCCGCTCCACTCATGGACCTGGTACGATCTGGACCTAAAGGATGGCAGGCCTCACCGAGCCCAGTTGACAAGCATAATTAACAATAATTATATTTCTTTTGAACTAATTTAACTCGTAACCTTTTAATTATGAGCATAACTTACCTCATTCATCGCTAAAATATTTTCTTTGCTCTCTTCGCAACGAAAGAGATGGAAAGAAAATGTTTGTATATCTAAAATTTGAGAAGCGGTTAGGTTTCTTCTTCTTCGTCCACGATATTGGTTGAAGGAGTATGGTGGTTCCTGCAAAAAAATAAAATTAGGAGAGAATATATATATATATATATATATATTCCCTATATATATATATATATTTTAATGCAAAAAGAATGTGAAAAATATTTGTTTCAGTAGTGGAAAATGGAAATAACTCACTGATAATATCAATATTAATCAAATAAATCGGTTATACAAAAAATAATTTAAAATAAACGAGATCCGATTCGCACTTTAAAACATATACCACATACAATAGTCAACAGGTGCATCAACCACCTTACCCTTGTATTGAATAACATCATAAATATATAAATTGGTTAAAGAAATGAGATGTGAATTTAAAATGTAAGGGTATGCTCCATCTCTATGCTTTAATTACATATATATTATACACTTAGGAGGTGTTTGATTTGATGGATGAGATAGATAATGTTTGATAGGATATTGTAGGATGTGATTATTTAGATTTTTTTTGAGAGAATTACAAGGTATATATATATATATATAATCTAATCAAGCACTACACCACCATATAGGGGGACCTCTACACCACATAAATGTGGGACCACTACACCACCACGCAGGGTGGGACCACTACACCACCAAACAAGGTGGAAAATATACTACACCGTACGTAGGCGGGATTGAACCCAAGACCTCTCGCTAAGGAGAGTCTTGTGGTGCCTCAGCTAGCCAATTGAGCTAGATCGAGATGTGATTATTTAGATTATTAGTCTTGTGTTTGGATTGCTTGATTGTGGTGAGGATTATCGAAGGATTATGTGAGTGTGTGTGCTACTGTGTGTTGTGTGTGTGTGTGTGTTTATGTGTGATTATTTTGGAATTTTGCATCATGGATTAGACAAGGATTAATAATCAACCCAAATTTGGGATGATAAGTTATCATCCATTTGAATGATTGGATCACAGGCCTAGTTATTCATCACGGATTTCATCATTTAAACCTAACATGTGATTATGTGAGATTATATTATCAATCACCCATTATCAAGCAAACCAAACGTCTCCTTATACAATAATACAAAAATATACATATGGTGTATATAAGCAGAAAATGGGGGGAAACAAACATGAGGTGGCTGCCAAGAAGGTCCGGCTTCTTGTGACGGCGGCGGTGGCGGCGGCGATGACGGTGGAGAATAGTAATAAGTTGTTATGGGTTCGGGATCGAGGATACCGTTTACTCTAAAACAATTGTATTCATTGTCCCATACATTTGAACCTGGCTGCAAAATAAATATCCAATATAATTAATCTAACCCACAAGAAAAAATAATCAAAATTGATATGTAGAGAGAGAGAGAGATGTACGTATTCATTTCGTGAGGTTGAAGCCATTTTCGTGCAAATTTGGATTGACACTTGAAAGAGTACTGATGTTGAGAGAGAGAGAGAGATATGAAGTGTGTAGGGGAGATAGTGGTATGATATATAGTATGCGTAAATGTCATCTATATTTTATAGAGGAATGAGTGAGCATTGCAACTAACTTGTGTTGAGAACTTAAGTCCTAAAAGAAAATAAAAATATTTTTTTTATGTTGAGAGGTCTCGGATTTATTTCCCGGCCCATTATTCATTCAAAAATTTTAATGTAACGAACTGTCTAAGTGAAAATACATAATACGTGAATTGTATTATAGATTTTCAAATTTGTATTTTTTCCAATTTTGAAACTTTAAGTTAGAGTAATCATTCGCATTAAAGATAATTGTGATTATAAAATAATTAAGCCTATTTGTTTATGGTAGAATACTCACTTAATTTTTTTTGGAAAAAGGTGCAAATACCCCTTCATATTGGCAGCGCTAGGTAAATACTTCCTTGAACTTTGTTTAGGTGCAAATTCATCATTCCCTAAAGTTTTCAGATGCAATTAACTCCTCGCCGTGACGGAAACGACACTTCCGTTAGCAAAAAAAAAATTGATTTATTTTTATTTTTATGGGACCCTCACAATTCCCAACGGTTATATACTACATAATTAGTGCTAAAAGCTTAAATTAGGAAACAAATTATTTCGAACCCTAGCTCGTAACTATCAAAATTCAAGTAAGGTTCTCCGATAATTTGCACGAAAAAGGATGACGAACCACTTGAAGAATATGAGATCATCAATATCAACAACAAATAGTTGGTTTGGATTACAAATTATTGGAGAACTTCGCCTGAGTTTTGATAGTTGTGAGTTAGGGTTCGAAACAATTTTTTTTCTAATTTGAGCTTTTAGCACCAATTAATTATTGGGAATTGTAAGGGTCCCATAAGAATAAAAATGAATCAAAAATATTTTTTTTGCCAACGAAAGTGTTGTTTCCGTCACGGCGAAGGGATAATTACACCCGAAAACATTAGGGAAGGGTGAATTTGCACCTAAACAAAGTTCAGGGGGTATTTGCCTAGCACTGCTAACATAAGGGGGGTATTTGCACCTTTTTCCAATTTTTTTTTTTAGCCAAACTAAATTATACTGTTCTTATTATAGCTAGTTTGGTTTTGAACCCCCTAAAACGAATTAGATCAATTTTTTACAATTTTTAAGTTATATTTCATTGACAACTCGAATTGAACCCCGCTCACAATGGATTAATGGTAGAGGTAATCATGTTGACTAGCAAATTAAGTTAGTGGAAATTAATAGTTGGCCACCAACTTTATTCTAATAAATTGTGGCCAACTTTGAGATGAAGTGACTTAAATGCCCTTCATATCACTTTACAGCTCTCTCACTTTCTCTCTCCCCCTCCCCCGTAATCTCACTTTCAGAATTCATTTTCAGATTCAAAAATTTTCTCTTTCATCTCCATCATTCTTCTCCCTTCCGTCGAGCCGTCTACAACTTCCGGCGCCGTCTGCATCTTCCGTCGTCGTCTTCCTTACAAAGTGGCGTCGTCTACAACTTTCGGATTTGCTTCGTCTCACCCTTTCAGATCTACAGCTTCTATCATTTTGGAATTCAGATCTACAGATCTACAACTTCTGTCATCTGAAAATTTGTTCTTTGATGGTGTATTGTAGGTTGTTGGTTTTATGGTTGTAATGTATATTGTATTTTGGAATTTGGCTTGTTTGATGGTTGTATTGTAGGTTGATGGTTTTTAATCTAAGATATCAGTTTTGAATTTAGTGTATTAATTTTAATTGAGTTTTCTAGATCTAGTCTTTCATGTTATTGTCGTATTTTCCAGATCTTGCTGTCCTCTTCTTGCATATGTGTTCTTTCTGCATTTTTCACGTCACTGCGCGTCGCGACTTGGCACACCTAGTACGAATGCAACATATTCGTACCAGGTGTGCCAAGGCATACCGCGCCTAGACTTGGAACACCTGGTACGAATGGTGTTGTATTCATACCAGGTGTATCAGGGCATACCGCGCCTAGACTTGGCACATCTGGTACGAATACACCATTCGTACCAGGTGTGCCAAGGCATACTGGGATGCGGTTGACCAAAGACGAACATCATCCATGAAATTATATCTGGAATGTGACGTCATGGATTCCGGATAGAAAGCTGTCAATATGGCCGGATCTGGTGCGGCGGCAGATCTGGAATATGGCCGGCATAATGTGAAAGTTCAAGGCGGCGTGGGGACAGGACTGGAAGTATGAAGGAGGTGCGGCGGAAGGGAATGGAAGTACAACGACGCGGCGGCGGAATGAAAGTACGACGGCGGCGACGACAAAATGAAAGTACGACGGCGGCGACGGAGAAATGGAGAAAAATAGGAAATCTAGAGAGAGAATATTTTGCAGAAATAGAGAATATGAAATTTGAAAAATGAAAAATGAAATGAGTAGATGGATGGTTAATAGTGGTTCTAAGGGCAAATTGGTCCAAATTTCCAAAAGTTGGCCAGAATTTCTACAAATAAAGTTGGTGGCCAACTATTAATTTCCACTATCTATATTGGTTATCCCAAATTTTGCCTCTTAATGGTATATGGCTTCATTACTTTTACCTATTTTATTATAAATTAATTAAGTTTTGTAATATTTATTTCTTCATTCATGCATCTAATATTATCATAAATCGTTACGGCAGTAGTCAACTTGAATTATTGTTGTAATCTCATGTTTACATACACCATATATATACAAATGCGAAAGAAAAGGACGACATTCTCTAAATAAAATTGAGCGACTGTCATTATTAAGTAAGTAGATTTTATCCCAATAATAATAGTATATAATCTGGGTAATTTTGTTGTGTTCCAATATAATCATAATAATAAAATCTAGTGAAATTAATGACATTTTCCCGTTTTAATTATCAGCTTTACGACTATATAGGATTACATAATTATTTATTACCGACTGCTTTAAGATTGTGTGTAATTCGCAATCCATATAAAAACTGCAGATTACGTAAATTATGTGCTTTTGTAGATTTCAAACTTTGCTTATTTCCTGATGAAATATTATTTGTAGATAATTTCGTGAATTACTTAACATGTAATATTTGCGTAATAAACTATTTTCCAATTATTTTCTTAATTTCATTTTAGGTCAAGATTAGAGCTACCAATATCAACCGAACCCATAACATTTATACTCAAATCTATACTAATACTAAATAAGAGAGTTGTAACTATATTAACAAGTTTGCCATTTTCCCTCCAAAACCAATTTAGTGGATAATAGGTCTTGAACTTTAAGTTATTTCATGAATGATGAATAATATATGTTGGTTAATTCTATACATCTCCTTTCTTGGTTATCATGTTTGAGCTTTAAAAAAAATCAAATTATTTAACAAAATTGAATGATTATGGATTTTGGCTTATTTGGGATTATGTAATTGAATTTTCTACTTTTTATATTTATTATTTATATAATAAATATTCTAATTTAACACAACACTATTTTGACTAAGATATGTAATTTTGAAAAAAAAAATTAGCACAATGAATGGTTGTCAAAATAATTTTATTATTTTCATTATTTAGATTCGTAAATATTTAAAAAATATTAAAAATTTAAAATATATATTTCGAGATGTGTCAAAAATGAGAAATTATTAAAAATATTAAAATTGGTTGAAATTTTATAATGATTGTTCATCTTTAATTCTAATAGCGTTTTGAAACTGGTTTTGATCAAAATTATCTTTTCAAATATATAAAAAAATGGTTGTTTAGAGATGCTTCGAAGGTAAGTGTTATGCTATTTTTTTAAAATATTTCTTAAATTATTAATGTAATTAAATATTTTGTGTTTTATATTTGGATTATTTATAATTTATAAATATTATTTAGATGTTTATATGTAATTATTTAATAGTGTATTTAAATTTATGTACCAAGAAGTAGGAGTATATCATGATACAAAATTAAACATGTCATATTTATTAATGTTATTTGGATTGAATGTTTTAAAAAAAAATGTTGATGTAATGTATGAATTTTATATTTTATTGTGTTATTCCATAATTAACATATTAGATGATTAATGCATTTTATTTGTGACAGACAGTTTTTCGACAACTTTATAAGGATATATAGTTTTAAAATGCATTCTACCGTGCGACGCACGGGTGCAATCTAGTAATGATTAATGGGGCAGATGGGCCACATGCCATTTGTAGGTTCGATTGATTTTCGGACTGATACAATTTTTTCTATTTGTCTAAATGCTCGATGCACTCAGGCTGTGCCAATCAGATAGTTTGACACCTCTAATCAAGTTCATGCCATGTCACACTGATAGAAAAAAAATATCTTCATAGTCGTGTACATGTTGGCCCGAATCTTATAAAATTTATTCTTTTATCCTGTCCATGTTGTATCAAAACAAAAATACTTTATTGTTATTTTGTTTGAGAATTGACTTGAAAGAAAACGATGAAAATGTGCTATTCCAAAATAATATACATATTAACTACACCATTGCCAATGGAAAAGAATAACTAAAACCAATGAGCTTCTTTTCAGTTTAATTACCAAAAGTAAACTCTTTAGCAACATTCTTTTATTTGAAAGGAATACAAGAATTTTAAAGGCCGCAAGACGGTGGATTTAAACCCGCTTTGACATTGTTCTTTAATGTTGAGAAAGCTATTTCAATTGTATTGGGCCTAATTTATATTCCAAGGCCCAGACCGACAAGCAAAAAGCCCAATAGGGAGAGAGAAATAATAAAAAAAAGCCCAACACATAAGTTTTAATTGCCTCGACACTAGGGGTGTGCAAGATGTAAACCGGACCGAAAAAACCGACCGAACTGATGAGTTTCGGTCGGTTCGATTCGGTTGAAAATTGAATTCGGTTCGGATTCAATTTTTACACAAGAAAACCGATGAGGTTCAGTTCTCGGTTGGGAAGTTTTGGATCGGTCGGAAACCGAACCGACTGAAACATATATTATAATATATTAATATTAATTAAATTATATATATACACATTATTATATTAATTAAATTATATATATACACATTATTATATTAATTTTTATTAGATATTTGTTATGATTTGAAATTTCGTAATGAGTTATATAAAATTAGGAAATTTTGTAATGAATTATATTTGTTATTTGTTATATGAAATTTCGGAAAAAAAAAATCACCAAACTGACGACTGACAATAGATAGATTAAATATTGTTTTATAGAGTAAATAAACAGAATGCTGACACACAAAGATTCTGAAATACAATTCAAAATTATCGTGATGATATTATGCAGCCAATGTATCATTTGCTCCAGTAACTAGGTGAATATGCCGAACAAAAGCACATATCCTATGATACGTTTAATTTAATATTGATGTATGAGAAATCTTATGTCCAACCGTCTGATGTATTTTTTTTTTGAGGAAAAAAATAAATTTATAAATTAAGAACAAGAAGGAAAGTTGGAAAGGTCAACCACAGATGCTGGGGGCTCGACCCAAACATGAGGGATAGGAAAGTCCCTAGAAATTTTAGCAAGGTGATGAGCCACATAATTGGCCTCACGACGAATATGATTAACTTTAAACGAACCAATAGCATCTAGAATGCGACAACAACTACTAATAATAATTCCAAACTCGGATTGGTCAATTTTCCGAGAAGAGATAGCATCACACACAATTTTGCTATCAGTTATGAATTCAACTTGAGTAATACCTTGTTCTTTTATTCATGATAACGCCTCATGCATGCCTATGGCTTCTCCTTCATCCACACGAAGACAACCTGACACTCATAGCTATCAATCATTAATAAAATTAAAAGGATATTACTGAATAATTGATAGTTGTTAATTTTTGAATACATATCTGGTCGTGAGTTACTTTATGAATTTTTGATCGGTTAAATCGTTTGGCAAAAAAAAAAAAAAATCGTTTGGCACAAAATAGCATATTGGTTCTACATTGCGTAGTTCAAGTCAATATATTAATTTTTTTCTCACCGCTTAGAAATTGTAACATTTATTGTATGTCAATTGGTGCGATATATATAAATATCGATTATATAAATATATTTGATAATTAACCATTCAATTATTATGGGAAGAAAAATCCGTAGTACTTTGTAAAAATTATTTATGTTATGTGATAAATAAAATTAACAATTACACCGTATAAATAAAATTCATCGAGTAAAATAAATTAAACGAAATAAGAAAATCCGTTAAATTACCAAAATTAACCCTATAACCCTATCCAAAATGCAAGTGCTACTATTGTTACAGAGTGAGACGATCCCAGTCCCAGAGAGGCATACGCTAAACCGTCATTTCGAGGTACAACTCAAGCAGCTACTCGTACAACCGCAGCAGCCATCGGGAAATAGGCACTCACAAAATCTGAAAGATCATCCAATTCTTGCATAGGGTTTTGCGATTTTTCCATGCGAATTGCAAAATTGATGCACTTTCTCTCACCAATTTATGTGTGTGTGGAGTGAGGCTGAGCTTCAGTCCTGGGGAGTGAAAGCTGCAGATTCAATAACTGTTTCTGCATCGGTTGGATAGGGAAACTGTTTAGGATGGAGATTGATTCGCCACCAGAACCCGCCTCCGCCGCAGCCGCGTCGCACTCTGATCTCGTTGTTCAGGTAGGTACTTCGCCGGATGTTGGAATTCGGCGCGCTCGATGCTTGTGACGATTGTTTTAGTGATTGAAGTGCGTGCGCCAGTTGAACTAGTGTAATTGTTTGCTGAAGGATTCGATGATTTTTCTTGAAGAGAAGTTACAGCTCTCTTTGTACTTGAATATGATTGGAATACGAGAATTATTCCTATATGTGAGATTTTTACATAGAAATTTTGCGAGAACCCTAGGTTTTTTCCTTGAATTTTGAGAATGAAGGAATTGTGTAATTTGTGAAAGATTAGGTTGTGGTACATTTGTTTACAAACCTTTTTTTGTGTGTTTGTGCTAACTGCTAAAATAAGAATCTAATTTGGAATCATCCACTGTTAAATCTGCGTTATTAGTTTTTGCATGATCTAATTACAAGTCTATATTTTAGTACTTTATTTTGGAAAAAAATGTTGTTAAGGAAGCAATATTGCTATGAAATATGTAGTGCTCAATGTGAATTCCTCAATTTAAAAGTGAATTCTGTATTCCAGAGGCTTTCACGGCTGGGTATTCCTAGGGCCGACCTGAACCAAGGACCGCGTGGTATAGTTTATTTTGCAAGGAATAACAGATCCCTCGTGGGAGAGTTGGTCTCTGCTATATTGCCAGCTGAAGAGGAGGAGGTGGATGAAGATGCATTGCAGGAGAGTGTGGTTTGGTTGCTGTGGTTGATGTTCGAGGATGAGCCAGAAGTGGCACTGGAGCGGCTGGCCAAATTGAGTGATAATGAGCGAGGTGTTTGTGGGGCTGTCTGGGGGAATAATGATATTGCTTATCGCTGCCGGACATGTGAGCATGACCCAACATGTGCGATTTGTGTTCCTTGTTTTGAGAATGGAAACCACAAGGACCATGACTATTCTGTCATATATACTGGTGGCGGGTGCTGTGATTGTGGGGATATTACTGCATGGAAACGTGAAGGATTTTGTTCAAAGCACAAAGGCGCAGAGCAGATTCAACCACTTCCCAAGCATGTTGCAGAGTCGTTGGGGCCGGTCCTGGATTCATTGCTTATTTATTGGAAAGACAAATTACTTTCTGCAAAGAATGTCTCTGAAGAAGTTCCTAGAGTGGTTGGTCGTGCTGCTGAAAAGTTTGCAGAGGAGTTGACCTCCCGTGTGGTGGGGATGCTTTTGGACTTCTGTAAACATAGCGAAAGTTTGCTCAGTTTTATTTCTCAGAGAGTATATTCTTCAGCAGGTTTATTGGATGTTCTGCTGAGGGCTGAGAGGTTCATGAACAATAGTGTGTTTGGGAAGCTCCACGAGTTACTTCTCAAAATGTTAGGGGAACCAGTATTCAAATATGAGTTCGCAAAAGTTTTTGTACTCTATTACCCAACTATTGTAACGGCAGCCATAAATGAGGGCACTGACACTGCTTTTAAAAAATATCCACTTCTGTCAACATTTTCCGTCCAAATTTTGACTGTACCCACCCTTACCCCACGTCTTGTAGAGGAAATGAATCTACTAGGTATGCTGTTGCAATGTTTGGGAAGTATATTCAGTTATTGCGCTGGAGAAGATGGAAAACTGCTGGTATATTATCTTGTGCTTATTTCTAAACTGTATGCATGCACTTTTAATAACTATATGAGCTTCCTTTGTACCACCTTCCCAGTTGTTTGCTACAGTGATTGCTTATCATATTGAAGATCTCTAAAATATTTCTGGGTTGTTGATATAGAGTAACTTGTCAATTAGTTTTTGGATGTTTGGATGTGCATTATCTGTGATCTGGGATTGACCACTTTACTTGTGCACCAACAAAATGCAGAAAAAAGTGATGTAGGATCAGAGGATCTAAACATGTGTATCATTATATTCATGATTGATGCTTACGAGTTTGGTGAGAGTCAGGAACTCCAGTGTAAAATGAATTATGAGTATATGACTAAAAGATCACAATTAGTATGACTTCTTATGCGCGAGCTACATGCTGTGTGAAGCTTTTTCTGCACATGTAATAGGGTGATTGACTTCAACTTGGTGTTTGGATTGAACTCTTGCGTCTTTTTCCACAACAGTCACTATCACGTTAATTTGCCTTTTAGAAAAATTTAGGTGCAACGTCTTACTTGGAATGATTGATACTACTTTTAGGGGAAGTATGCGTTTTCTAAACTGTTGCAATGATCTTTGTTGTCTGTGTGTCAGTGATTTAGTATCTGAAGTGATTTATGACATTGTAGCTTGTTGAATATGCAGTTCCGCTATTAGTCATTCTATTTGCCCATATATCTCCTGTTTAGAAGGTTCATGACTTTAGGTTCACGACTTTAGATTGCCCAAAATCGGTTTTATATTCTTGCTCAACCCTTGGTTCAGATGAACATGTGATATAAAGACCTGTATGACTATGTCTAAATTATATCTGTACCATTCTGTATGGGAATTGAAAACTCAAGCTTCCTTATAGTTTTGGAATATCATCTGGTACATTGGAAAGATGTTTTATTCTGCCCTCTGCATAAATTATTTGTTGCCTTGAAAGGATCTAATGGTGATGGAAACACAGGGGTTAATGATTTTCTGTTAATTAGCAATTTTTCCTGGCTTAATTTGCTAGGGAAGGCATTCTATTGTCCAACCGCAGATTGTTAACCAAGTTGAAATATTTGGTGAAAAGATGTATAGCAGAGCTTAATGAATATTAAGTCCTAGACAATAATAAACTATTTTAATAATGGAGAAGTACTAATGATCACCCTGCCTATGTTTTGGCACTAGCTAACTCAACCTGTATTCTGGATTTTATTTTAATGAAAGTTTGTGGATGGTAGTACCTTTGAATTTTTTCTATCAATACTATAAATTCATTAAGATGGGAAAAGTTTAAATGCAGCTGTTTTGCAGGTTATTAAGTGGGCAAACCTATATGAGACTACTCTTCGTGTGGTTGAAGATATTAGATTTGTCATGAGCCATTCTGCTGTTCCCAAATATCTGTGCCAGCGCAGACGAGATTTGGTCAGAGCATGGATGAGACTCTTAGCTTCTGTGCAAGGGATGAACACTCAAAAGAGAGAGACAGGCAGTCACATAGAAGATGAAAATGAGAATGTTCATTTGCCTTTTGTTTTATGTCACTCCATATCTAACATTCTTTCTCTACAAGTGGCTGGGGCCTTCTCGGTCAGTGTTAACGATGATACTAGTGATGAAACTTTTTTTAGCATATATAAACAAGATCATGAAGACCAAGACAGCTTGAGACATGCCAAAGTAGGAAGGCTATCTCAAGAAAGCTCTGTCAGTAGAACTACAGGGAAGGGTGCAGTTGACCATGAGGTCAAGGCTGCTGATAGTTTTCCTGTTCCATCATCTGCTTTGTGGTTAGTATATGAGTGCTTGAGATCTCTTGAGAGTTGGCTGGGACTGGACAACACTTTGGGTCCTCTCAGTGCCTTATCTCTGAAGACAAGTGATGGCTCTAGCAATAATTTTCTGGCTTTGAAAAGAACTCTCTCTAGGTTCAGAAGAGGCAGATACATATTTAAACCACTTACTTCATCAGGTAGTAATTTTGCCAATTTAAGTGAGGTTCTTAACAAATAATGTTTTTCACCATCTCATGGTGACTTAAATCTTGGTGTAGGGTCTGAGAGTGGCCAGCCTGTGGGACAAGTCGGAAGTGGTGGTAGTGATGACAATATTCTAGAAGGAGAGAGCACATCTGAACCAGAAGGTCTGCGAGTTCTGAGTTTATCAGATTGGCCTGACATCACATATGATGTTAGTTTGCATGAAATATCTGTGCACATTCCGTTGCATCGACTTCTTTCAATGGTTTTGCGGAGAGCACTTAAAGAGTGTTATGGTGAATCTGGATCATCGCATGTCCTGAGTTATGGTTCTGCTGAGCACTCATTTGTCAGACATGGCGACTTTCTTTGCCAGATTCTGGATGGGTCCCACCCTTGTGGGTTTTCTGCCTTTGTCATGGAGCATCCTCTGCGAATAAGGGTGTTCTGTGCCCAGGTTCATGCTGGAATGTGGCGCAGAAATGGGGATGCTCCCATATTATTTAGTGAATGGTACCGTTCTGTCCGCTGGTATGTTTGCCCACAATCTGTGGTACAACTGATACATCAATTTATCTTTGTTTATTTCATTATCTGGATATTGCTTATTCCTTTGGTTTCCTGATGCAGGTCTGAGCAAGGTCAAGAGCTTGATCTCTTCTTGCTACAGTGTTGTGCTGCGTTAGCTCCACCAGATCTTTATGTCCAGCGAATCCTCGAACGATTTGGGCTATCACACTATCTGACTCTTAATACTGAACAGCCTAGTGAGTATGTAGTTTCTTCTTGAACTTGTCCTTCTGGAGAATTTTGATTGAGATAATTGTCTGTGTCGGAGTGGTCCCAATGCCCAAGCATAATCTCTTATTAAGCCTTACACGAGAAATGTTCTGTCTGATGTATAGTACTGTTACTTGATCTTTGTGACAGTAATCACCATAGTGTTTGAGTTTGTATAAATGCTGCATACTCTCGTCTGCTATTGTTTCATGAGAAAAAAAAAAAAGAAAAAGTCTAGGCTTCTCACCTTATCTTAGTTTTTATTCCGATTCTGAAGCCAGTATTTGGAGATCATGCTTGCTTAAAATGGTAGAACACTATAAGCAATAATTTATGCTACAAAATTAATCAATTATGAGTCTGGGATTTTATGAAACCTGTTACTTAAAGATGTTGATGCTGTTGCATGAACTATTGCTCATGCAATCAATATTGTTACTTGGCATACTTCTTGTTGCTATGTATCTGGTAGAATTCATTGTGAAGTTTTTGTGGTAAAAGAATTAATGTTTTTTTATTGTCTGCCTAAGAATGGCTATGTTACTCGGACTCGGGTGCGGGTGTCGGACACGGGTGCGGGGATATGTGCCCGATACTTCAAATTTAAAAATGTAGGATACTTGGACACAGCCGATAAGGATCCGAAATTAGGACACGGGTGCGAGGATACGTTTTGAACAATTATATGATATATATTATTTCAAGGGCTCATTAACTAATTAGATAAATACACCAATTAGATCCCAAATTAGATCCCAAATTAAAGTCTAATACTCAATCAAAATAGCCATTATCCTTCTTAATTATCTAAAAACTTAGTAAAAGTCACTAAATTTAGGGGCATTTCAAATGCATCTTCCCCGCCGCCGCAGATGACTTGAAGCCGCCGCCACCGCCGATGACCTGACGCCGCCGACGCTGACTTCCAGTCACCGCCGCCGCCGATGAGAAACTGCTGGCAAAGTTCTCAGCAGCACAGCAGAGAGTGCCGATAGAGAGAGGGGAGAGAAGAAATCAGGAGAGAAACCGCAACACGCAGCAGCAGTGCAATTGCTTAATGTTTAGGGTTTTTTCTCAATTTTTCTTCTAAATTGGTCTTAAATTTTTAAGCCCATAAAAGTTTAAGGCTGAAATTATTGGAGCCCATGAACTTTTTGACTCAATTGTGCCCAAAATTGCCAAAAAAACATATAATTTTGCCCATTGAATAGGCGTGCGCCTCGCACCGCCTCAACGCCTCATTGCGCCTTGACCGCCTCGACTGAGGCAAGGCGCAAGCCTCGTCGGAAGTCAATTAGGCGCAGCCTCAAAGGCTAAAACCTACCGCCTCATCATGAGGCGCGCCTCAACTCCCGCCTCAAAAATGCCTTTTAAAACTATGCCGCCAACCATCGCAGCCACCAAATCCAGTCGTAGAAGCCCCACCGCACCATCCCATACCACCGGAAAAACTGCCGTGTCCGCGGGAAAACTGAAGAACCCGGTGCAGATCCCACACCCGGATCCGTGTCGTATCCGGCGGACACGGGTGTGGCACCATTTTTGCCGAGTCCGAGTAACATAGAAGAATGGTCTAAATATATCTTTTGTGTGCAAGTATAAAGCTTGAATTATGGAAGAGCTCATATGTAACGACACTGTGTACCGGCACTTCGTCCAATCTTTTTTAGGAGAAACCACTATTTCACACATTATTTCCATATTGCCTTCTTTATGTGCATATGTGAATAAGTAGTTCAATTTGCCTTAGCATCGTCTAGACAAGGAAAAGTGGATTTGAAGCAGTGGTGTTTTCCATAAGATTAACTTCAGTTGGGGGTTCACCCAGTCCTTGATATTTTCATGCTTGTACATTCCACTATTTTGTATCCCTGGCCCTCTTGTGGAATCTTCAGATCCTAGATATTTTCATGCTTGTATGTTCCATTATCTGTATCTCTGGCCTCATTGTGGGTTTCAATCATGGAAATATCTTTGTGACTTAATTTTCAGGCATGAATCGATCCTAGTTGCTGAAATGATTACTCTTCTGATACAAATAGTGAAAGAAAGAAGGTTTTGTGGGCTAACAACTGCAGAGTGCTTGCAAAGAGAGTTGGTATACAAACTCTCTATTGGAGATGGTACTCGTAGTCAGCTAGTCAAATCTCTTCCTCGAGATCTTTCTAAAGTTGATGAACTTCAAGAAGTGTTGGATAGAGTTGCAGAATACTCTCACCCATCTGGCATGACCCAGGTATGATGTTTCTATGAGTATGACTGTTATTGTTATAAAGTACAGTGCCGATGATGTTGACTTCTGGTTATTTCAGGGCATGTATAAACTACGGACACAATACTGGAAGGACCTTGATTTATATCACCCACGTTGGAACTTGCGGGATCAGCAAGCAGCAGAAGAGAGATACTTGCGGTTTTGTAATGTTTCTGCATTGTCTGTTCAACTTCCCAGATGGACAAAAATTTATCCTCCTCTCAGGGGAATAGCTAAAATAGCTACTTGTAAGACACTCCTTCAAATCATTCGTGCAGTTCTCTTTTATGCTGTTTTCTCAGACAAGCTGGCTATCCCACGTGCTCCGGATGGTGTCCTTTTAAGCGCATTGCATTTATTGGCCCTTGCACTGGACGTCTGTCGATTACAGAAGGAATTGGGTGGTGATCCATTTTGTTATGTGGGTGACATCATTCCAATTTTGGCTTTTGCCAGTGAAGAAATATCTATGAGCAAATACGGTGATCAGAGCATGTTGTCGCTCCTCATCATTTTGATGCATATGCATGAGAAAGAAAATGCACAGAACTTCATGGAAGCTGGAAATTTTGATCTGTCATCTCTGGTTATGGGTTTAATCAAGACCTTTGTGGAGCTTGAACCAGCATGCTTGACCAAATTGCAGAAACTCGCGCCTCACTTAGCTAATCAATTTTCACAATCTATTTCAAATGATAATGCTAGAGACGTGGATTTATCTGATGATAGTGAAAAGCGCAAAGCAAAGTCTCGAGAGAGGCAAGCTGCTATAATGGTAAGACATGTTTTTATTTTTGAAGTTATTACTTACAGCTAAGAACCAGCTAATTTGTTAATTTAAAGGAATGATATACTATGCTTATTGGGTGACTTTAGATAAATATTCATTGTGACTGAAAGCAATATGGAAAGTTCTGCTGTGCATCTTTCTGGATGTCTTTTGGTATTTGAGAACACCCTAATTTCCAGCCATGCATATTGATTTCAGTTGTTATATAAGTGCACTTAACAAATTGATGTATAAAGGTTATTTGCTGTTCCTTGTTTTTCTCTTTGATTTTGTTGGTCACTGTCTTTGAATATCTGATGACCATTCTGCTCTAATTTCAAAACCCTGAAAACTTGAGCCACAAAACTCATGCAGACACCTAAGTCTCCTCTAAGTCTATGGCCCCCAGTTCAGTAAGTTAATCCTTATTGGTTGGTTGGTTGCTAAAAGGAACGTTGAGATTGAGGTTTTCAGTACGACGATGTAGGACTTCACTTTTATAGCCTTTGAAAATTCTTCCATGGGTTTTGATTACAATCATTAGTGTTTATGATTGCTTTCCATGCTTTTATATTAAGTAGCATAATTTGCACTTTCTGGTGCTCATCACAAATATTGGTACAGGAAAAGATGAGAGCCCAGCAATCCAAGTTTCTGGAGAGCTTTGATTCCAGCAAAGACGATGAAATGGAAGATGCCAACCCTGAGCAAGAAGTATGTGATTCTGAAGACAGTAATGACACCCAAGAATCTGCTCAAGGCATTTGCTCCCTGTGCCATGATCCTAAGTCTAAGAATCCAGTATCATACTTGGTTCTTCTCCAAGTAAGTGAAGTTGTTTTGGTGAACACCAACCCTAGTCATTTAAATAAATCTAGCGTAATGTCTTTCTGACTCCATCTCTTTTGAATGAAGAAATCCAGGCTATTGAGTTTTGTTGAACGTTGGCCCCCTTCATGGGATCGAGTTAGTCGGTCCGGTAAAGAGCTTGTCTCGAATGATACAACCCCAGGCAATGATTTATCACAAAGCATTACCCCTGATGGATCAGAGGTCTCGCTGTCTCAGTTCGAAGATTTGGTTCAGAGTGCTCTAAATGATTTTGCTTCTACTGGACTACCTCAGGAAGTGAATGCTTTTATGGAGTATGTCAAAGCTCGAATCCCTACCATTAAGAATATTCAACCACCTTGTGTTCTGAAGGACACAAGGGAGAGGACAACATCCTCTTTTGAGGCATTGGAACAGGAGATGTATCTGTCAATAAGGAGATTCCAATCCAGTTCAAATGGTGTAGATCATCAAGAAGAGAATGAAAATTGTTCAACCACTGGAAGCAGCAGGGAAAGAAGTGGCAGTGCTGAATCTCTTCTGCTTGGTAAGTACATTGCTGGTCTCCCTAAAGAGCCACGGGATAACCCTTTGGCTTCACAGAATGGCTCTAGCAGTGATTCGATGAAATTAAAATCCTGCATACTGCGCCCGAGATATGTTAACTTTGGTCCGGCTGGTGCTGATGGAATTTATGTTTCTTCCTGCGGACATGCTGTGCATCAAGGATGTTTGGATCGCTATTTATCATCACTAAGGGAGAGGTATACCTTTCTGATCCCCACTTCTTTCCCATCTTCAATGAAAAAACATGCTCTTGCTACCCTTTTTCCTTTATTGGTGCATCCGAGTCGACAGGCCCACCGAGAGTCCAAACTTAAAGAATTTAATGAATTAGGCATGTTTTAAGGCTGTTATGTGCTAAGATTGTTTCATCCCATCCATTGGGGATAAAGATTAAGTTGTCGCTTTTTAGTGTATACAGAGGATCAAATTTCATGGTAGTCGAGTAAATCACCTCTTATCCTATTCTAGATCAATTATATGGTTATGGATTAAAATCTAGATTTCTTATCAAATTATAACTTGTTTTCATGTCTTTTAGCTGACATTAGTTTTGAATTTGAATTGGAAGTTGAAGATAATGCATTTTGTACTTGATGCATAAATCTATATTGCTATATGGGGGTGAGGAACGTTCCATGGATGTCATTTGTTACTTTTTGCGTCGTGAGGAACTTACAGTAACACTGTTAATCCAGGAAGATATAGAGAAGTTATTGAGTTTTAGAGCTTTATAACTCTCCAGCCATTCAATTAGGTTACTTATTCCAATTTCCATAATTTTCCTTGTATGTTTATTGCTTTCTTAATTCTTATTAGTCAGGTTGCTTGGTCTTCCAATTTCTAACTTCTAGATCAACTGATCCCTTCTTATTCCCCTCAGAAACTTTCCTTGGGATATTATCCTAACTATCGTTCGCTCCCCTGTGCTCTGAGTAGAATAGCTCATCCTTTTTCTTCTTGATTGAGCTGTCTTTTATCAAATTATCATGGAAAAATGAGAAGAATGAAAGTATGATGATTTTATATGCACAATAATATAAGCAAGGTGCATCCGTGCTCGTCCCAGATTCCTATAAATTCCTTTTATCTGCTTTGAGAAGGGCTTGAATTTCACGACTCACCAAAATGTCATTCTAGACAAGCACAAACACTCTTCTATCCAGCATGTTTGAGCTTTATCAGGGGTTTCCTCTAAAGTCTTTATCAATGATCTTTCATTTATTGTCTCTATTGTTATGCTTGCCTCTAATAGGAGTCTGTTTAATTTGTCTTCTATGTTGTACAGATACATTAGAAGAATTGTCTTCGAAGGGGGCCACATTGTGGATCCAGATCAGGTAATTTTTCAATTTCTGTACTTTGTTGTTGAGAATATGATGGCTTTGGTAACGTTCTTGTGTTATGGCAGGGTGAGTTCCTTTGTCCGGTGTGTCGGGGACTTGCTAACTCTGTCCTGCCAGCTTTGCCTGGAGATAAGAGAAGGATGCCTAAACTGCCTGATGGTTCAACCATTAATTTTAGAGGTGTGAATAACCCTCTAGATTTTTCAGACATTGGCCCTTCTCTTCGCCTCCAAGATGCTTTATCACTCTTACAAAAGGCAGCAAATATTGCTGGAGATCAGGAGAGTCTAAAAGTTATACCAACACAGAATCTAAAAATTAAGCCAAATCTTGAACCTATCATTCGCTTGTTATGCGGAATGTATTTCCCCGGCCCAGATAAAATTTTAGATACTGGTAGGGTAAGTCATCCATTGATTCTGTGGGACACATTGAAGTATTCCCTCATTTCAGCTGAAATCGCAGCTCGATCTATAAAGAATTCATTGAGTCCAAATTACAGCATTGGTTCTTTGTATAAGGAGCTCCACTCTTCCAGTGGTTTTATCTTATCCTTGCTGTTAGATGTAACTCAAAGCACGAAGACAACAAATCCTCAGGCTGTCCTATTAAGATTTCAAGGCATACAGCTGTTTGCTAAGTCTCTATTACTGGGTACCTATGCAAATGGATTATCCACTTGCTCTACCCTGCATGGAGGTATGAGTCTCTCTGATGATTGCCTTACCAAGTTCATTTAGTGAATACTTATGCTTCAAGAGCCATCTCTACTTTTTTCAGACACCAAAATGAGAACACATAACACATATTCACTGGCGTGCTGATGAACAGTTTTGATCAGCATATATATTTACTATTTATTTATTTATTTGGGAAATTCTCATTTCTGCTACATGTTTTTTTGTTCATTAATCCATATCGTGGAGCAAAAGTAACTTGTAACTCTTATCGGGCTTTTGGAAATTCTGCTGCATAAGAAGTCATAATTGCGATATGCTGAAGCATGACAATCTTTTCTGTTGCTTGACACATTACCAATATAAATATATTTGGGTAGGACGGCCCAGGTGCAGCTACTTGTTCTTCTCTCTTATTTATGCTCCAAATTTCTTGCCGTCAAGGGATATGTTATCCAAATCTGCATGATGCTTGTTTATTACTTCAATTGATGATTATTTATGAATTCCATATCACTAAGTAGATAGATGGTCATAATCAGATTGAATTGAAATCCTTCAGGAGCTAAAACCCACTATATGTGGTGGAACTCTTTGTGTGTGTGGTGTGTGTGAGTGGTGACACGTTTTTTGTATCTGTGCTCTTGTAAATGCTATTTGGTGCGTTTGGGCTGTTGTAATATCATATTTATTCCATTATGATATGCAGGTCATATGCTTTATATCTTGGAAAATGCTGAATTGCAATCAGAGTTTCCAGATATTCAACTGTGGAGACAAGCACATGAACCTATTATTGCGCGCGATGCCTTTACATCATTTATGTGGATACTATTCTGCCTTCCATGGCCAATGTTATCATGCAAGGAATCTTATTTATCCCTTGTACATGTGTTCTATGTTGTTTCCATCACTCAGGTATGAGAATTTTTCGTATCAATTTCAATAGGTATATTCTTGCTGCAGCACATGACTTTTAACCACCTTGTGTGACAGGCAATAGTCACATCTTGCAACATACGGCAAAGCATTAAAACTGAAGTGGATGTCTCTGATAATTTAATTTCCGACATACACCGACTGGTTGGGGAACACCAAGAAGCTATGCAGTTTTTCAAGTCCAACTGTGTCAATTCTGCATACAGTATCAATGATTCAATACGCAGTCTAACATTTCCTTACTTGAGAAGATGTGCCTTGCTTTGGAAACTTATAAACTGCTCTAATATGATGCCGTTTAGTAATGAGTCCCACGCCTGGGATGGCTCTCCATGTACAGTTAACGACATGGAGTACACTTGTAATACAATGGAAGAGCTTACGGAGGTGGGGAAGCTGGAGAAGATGTTCAATATTCCCCCCCTGGACGTCATCTTTAATGATGAAGTATCGCGACTGACAGCTTCGAGGTGGTTGGGACATTTCTGCGAAGTGTTTGATGCTCATAAATCTTCTCATGTTTTGAGAAATTCTCCAGCAGTCCCATTTAAGCTGATGCTTTTGCCTCATGTCTACCAGGATCTGTTGCAAAGGTTGACCTGCGACTTATTATTATTCCTTTATTTCCATTTTCTTTTCCTAGTTCTTTTGGTGGGTATATGCTAACCAATCATGCGCACTGTCTGCTTACATCAGGTATTTTAAGAAGTGTTGCCCCGAATGTGGAGCTTTGAAGGAAGAACCTGCACTGTGCTTGCTTTGTGGTAAACTATGCTCTCCAAACTGGAAAACTTGCTGCAGGTATGTATACAATTTCAAGAGTATGTTTTTGCATCATGTTTTGCCTTCATATTTTCATGGTTTCCAGGAACCTGTTTGGTTTACCACACATGCTGTTATTCATTTTTTGGTCTCCTAGGGTGCATATGTGTTTGTGTGTGTGAGTGCGCAAAGAGGTTGTGCTTCCTTGCTTGGTATCTATATCTGTTTCTGACCCTTTTCCTTTTCCTTTTTCTTTTTTTTTAAAGAGAAAGCACTTGTCAGACACATGCATCGGTCTGTGGTGCTGGCATCGGCGTCTTCCTTTTAATTAGAGTACGTATTAAATTTCTTACTTGTTATCATGGGCTATTTGCTTAATATGCTTTGTTTATCTCTTCTCTGGTTGTACTTTAGTATCCTCAGGGTTCTATTTATGTTTGTAATATTTTTTCAGAGGACCACAATCTTGCTTCAGAGATCCGCACGTCAGGCACCTTGGCCTTCTCCTTACTTGGATGCATTTGGTGAAGAGGTAAATAGATTTCTCGGAGAGCTGGCATACTGCTCAGTAATTTCTTGATGTACTTTTATAGCCAATCTGGATCTGTTAATTTTTAATCATCTTGCAGGATGTTGAAATGCATCGAGGGAAGCCGCTGTTTCTAAGTCAAGAAAGATACGCAGCTCTATCACATATGGTATATCAATGTTTACTTCAACTCCTTGGTATCACATGTCAATAGACAATAATATAATGATTGTGAAATATGCTGAAATTGAGCGTAGTTATTTTGGGTAGAGTGTAAGGGTGGTTGCTTGCTGTTTCTCTACGACATAATTTTCTGAAACGTCTAGATTTAGCTGGGAAGGATTAATCCATGATTTGAATGTGGATTTACCTTCCTTTCAACTAGGGAAGTGTCGATATTGTGCTATATTTTGTGTGGGTAAACTTCTCGACTGTGAATTTTTTTCCGTCTGCCATCCAGACTTACTTCTGAATGGAATAGCCGAGAGCACTGACGTGCTGATATTCTCCCCCTCTCGTTAATGATAGAGTTTGGTGTTTTGTGGAAACAAACTCATAATTGCTTCTTTTATTACTCTTGTAATATGATTCTGCTATTTTAGGTGGCTTCTCACGGGCTTGATCGAAGCTCGAAGGTGCTTCGACAAACAACAATCGGTTCCTTTTTCATGTTTTAGTCTGTCGATGTGAACTGCCGGACACTCTTCTGATTAGGTATAATTTTGTAATATTATTCCATTTCAGCTGGAAATGCAATTTTGATGTTTTCTTGTTTCCAAATAGTCTCAACTAGTATCTTAAACTGGAAATTGCAGATAGTATATAGCATTCAGATTCTTGAATCAGAGATCATCTAAATTTCACAATTCGGGCTTCAATACAAGATCTTGGAATCAGTGGCAGCATTTGATACTCGAATGTACAGACTCGATACAGGTTAGCTCGTTTTGGATTGTCTAAATTATATATTTCTCTCTCAAATCCGCCCTTTCTGTGATTTTGGCAACTTCCTTCAAAATTATTTTCATGCATGAGACACACCAACTGTTCAACGACCAAACATTGAACTCTGTTAAGCAATTTTGTGTGTTCATTATGTGTTCGAGGAATGCCTCGCAGATTCATTGATCGTTCAGTTTCCGGGCTAGTGAAAATCATATAATTCCAAAAACTTCAAGAAAGTTACTAATAGGGAGAGATTTCATCCATCAAAGAATTCATGCCACACACACACACAAGAAAATGCTTAACAACCGACAGTAGTAACTTGTTATTTAGCTTTGCCCTTCATGAGGTGTTTATATGGTTAATATATCTGTATCTGTCTGCTCTTGACTGATGCATCCAGCTTTTTTCACAGGCTATATATTATAGTACGTTTTATATCTGGTTATCGTCCGACTGGGTTCTTGTTACTGGCTGTGATTTTCTGGTGATCGTCGACTATCTCCTGATCAGTGAGTAGCCGATTCGTAGAGGGAGATATATATATAAATATATATCCCATGTATAGAATTGCTCTACTATTGTGTATGTGAGTTCTGAGAGGATGATTTTGTTGTAAATTGTGATCGAATGAATTCCTTTATTTCAGTGCAAGAATGTTCTTTATCAAATAAATATATGCCTCTATTTTTCTTTTTTTTACTGAAAATTTGCTCCAATAATGCTACGACCGATTGCTTTATATGGCAGACTATATTTCTCTTCATGAAATCGAATTCACCAGAAATCATCTTTAAACTAAAAAAGCTCTTTTCTGAAATGTGAATTGAATTTGTACCGCATTGACGAATTCAAAACTCCAGATTTCATCGAACCTCACTAAAATATAATTTGTGTTGACTGACACCTTGTATTTATTAGTGGCAAACTTTGACACAAAATGAACATGCACAAAATTAATGGGTTAGTATCCAATCTTATAGTATAAGGACAAAATAATTTTGTATTATGATTGTTTGGTATCCATATCACTAGGGCTGTAAACGAGCTGAGTCGAGCCGAGTATTGGTCTGTTCAAACTCGACTCGATTAAATATTCGCTTGCTCGAGCTCGACTCGAGCTCGAGTCGAGTTTCTGCCATCGTGATCGAGCTCGACTCTATTCAAAATTAGCGAGCTCGAGTTCGGCTCGAGTTTGACTCGTCAAATACTCGATAATGAGGTATTCGAGCTCGAGCTCGAGCCAGACTCATCAAGAACTCGATTATATTTAAATTCAGCTCGAGCTCGAGCTCGACCTCGCTTAAAGCTAATTTTTTAATTTTATGTACAAAACTCGATTATTGCGAACATGCTCGACTGAAACTCGATTTTTAGGCTCGCAAACATACTCGATTGTAAGCTCGCGAACATGCTCGATTAAATACGAGCCGAGCATGTTCGCAAGCCTGTCGAGTCGAGCAATACGATGCTTGAACTCGACTCGATAAACTTATCGAGCTCGATTCCATGCTCGAACTCGACTCGATTAGTTATCGAGTCGAGTGCTGACCGAGCTTTTTTCGAGTCGATCGCCGAGTAGCTCACGAACGGCTTGACTCATTTACAGCCCTACATATCACTAAAATATGATTTGATTTGTGTTGACGCACCTTATATTTAGTCTTGGTGGTAATTTTAGATAGGAGAGGAACATGCACAAAATTAATGGTTAGTATCAAGCCTTATACTCCCTCCGTCTCATCCATAACGTCCCGTTTCCATTTTAGTTCGTCTCATTCATAACGTTCCCTTTCTAAATAAGGAAATAATTAGGACATTAATCATATAGAAACGGGACGTTATGGATGAGACGGAGAGAGTAATATATAAGGACATAATAATAAATTTGTATTGTGCTTGTGTGGGATCCACATAATTTTTGTATAACATGATAATTACGTGTTGATAGATCCGAGTCATTTTTATATAATCACAATATTTATATTAGTATCTTTTTATTATTAATTTATTTCCTTATTAGGGTTCATATTTAACGTAACATTATCGTATCAACATGAACAAAATCATGCCTCCTTCATGTTGTGTTTGTGTCAAACAGATCAATAATAGGTCGCGCTCATACTTTCTTATCGTGTTGACTTGACAACGAATTGCACAAATTGCCAACCTAAGCACTTTGTTACCAATTTTGGTTTGATTTCGGTTCTATTTATTTATGTTCACGATAATAATGTTACACGAAATATAACTCGTGCATTACACAAAGACTACTAAATTTATTCCTAAAAATATTCCACAAATTTCCCTAGAGCATGAAGAAGAAGATTTATTCTATATCATGGAACTGTACTATATTTCACAAATTTTCCTAGAGCAAAGGAAGAAGATTTATTCTCTATCAAGAAACTATAATACAGAATCTATCTGGGACTTCCTATACAAATTAAATTAGAGTTTAAATGATATCAGAAGGAATTATCTTGGATATAATCAAGAAAAAAAAAAGAAAAAGAAAAGAAAGGGCTATCCACCTTTGCAGAATCTACTTATCTGCAACCTATCCATGAATTGATAGGCCAACATCCAAACCTGAGAACGGAGAGTGCTTTTGCCGCAGCACGTTCTAAAATTTTATGGTTTCGTGCAGTTAACAGCGACTATGCTCCCGTTCAATCAGCATAACTGATCAACAAAGAGAAGACGGGGTCAGCAATACATCAGACGGGGTAAACAGCAAGAATCTGTTCAAATGATTGTAAAACAGCACAAAGGCAGAAAAACAAAAACTGAAAGAATATTTACAAGGATCAATGCAAGAGGGAAAAGCACAAGTCATCATCTTGTAGAATCTTTTTCACATCTGTCTCTTGACAACGTATGTAAAAAACCTCATAGTAGGTGAAGCAAGCCAATCAATCTTAAAGCACTTGAGAAACAAGAAAAATAATTAAAGAAACATGACAAAATTATGCAACTTCAGATTATAGATTAGGTCATACACTATGAAAACCTCATAATAGGTGATGCAAACTAATCCACAAGAACTCAAGCAAACAAGAAAATTATATGAAGAAACCTGACAAAATTATGGTACATCAGATAATAGATTAGGCCATATGTTAATGATGGGTAAACAGCATATTTTGAAGCAGTAAAGATAAATTCTCACCAATTGTGTGCTGCAGAAAAGACATACGGAAACAAGTCATCCCCGTCTTTGACGCGTGTAAACAAACTTTGTAACAGGAGGAACTTTCCTAACCTCCGAGTCTCCATCTTTCGGGTTATTATCATGAAAATCTTGCTCTATAACAGTAGTGAAGTCGAGCTGCTTCTCAACAGATTTAAGAACTGAAGTCCTTTTGGATCTTAATCGATATGGAGGAGATGAATTAAATGACTTATTGCTGCTTAACCCATCTTCATTATCGCAAGTAGGATTTTCACATAAGCTACTGTTCTGCATCCTTGTATTCTCCGAACTATTTGTTTGGTCATGCTCTCTATTAGACAAAACTGTTTCCTTCGGCTGCTGCTGCAGTTCAGACTTTCTCTTTCTTAGAATGGACGGAGTAATTGGAAAGCTTTTTGCAGCAATTTTCAGTATAGATTCAGGAGTTTGTGTAGGCAAGCTTCTACTATTTACACTTGGAGGAGTAACGAAAGGTGTAGGTGACAACGCAGCTGTGGGGCTAATGTCTGATTCAGACTGAATCGAGAAACTATTTCCACGATGTGAAGCTACCTGATCATAACTGTCTAATACTGGTGGCTCATAATATAACGTCCCATAAATTGGAACGTCACAATGCACTGCTGCTCCAATAATACGGTATTGATCAGCTTCTTCATGTATTCTATGCCTCTCAAACTTTGATTCTGTATTTGAAGGGGTAGTCACTGCTTCTGAAGGAACTGCCTGACAGTTTGTGGACTCGGGATTCATAGACTCACTATGCTGATAGGTAGCTACTTCATGATCTTCGATCACAGTGTCTGGCTTATCCTTCCCGTCTTCAACTTTAAATAAATCAGTAGTATCACATAAAGCCAAAAAAGGTTTTCCCACTAAAGTCGTCCCATTGATTTCCCTAGCACCATTTAGAAGAACATTTTTAGCTAGTGGAGGGAGGCTCCCTGTAGCCAAATAGAAATCCAGCTTCTTCTTCAATGAGCTATTCCAGTGATTCTTGATTGCATTGTCGGTTCTGCAAAGATTAAAACTCAATTAATATATAAACAAAGTAGGGAGTATATGCTATGCAGCAATCAACAAGGACTATTGCTTCTTATTACGGTACTGCCATCCTGTCTTCTTTAATTTTCTTTTCTTTTTTGGTGGCGCTTTCAAACTATACACTTTTGCACAACACCATCTCACGGGAACATTCCGTGAAAATTTCTGCTGGTGTACTAGGTAGGTACTAAAGTGTAAAGATTGTGCAGCTCAGGAGGCGAGAGTAGGGGAAAGATTTAGGTTGGTATTATCCTAAAGCACGCACAAGTCAAATGACAAAACAAACAGATTATGGCTCAGCTCAAATAGGGCCCATCCTTGAAATTTGCAGGCCTACTATATATTTCAGTAATAATTCTTTAGTCTCATTTGCAAACATTTGGAATTACTTTTATTCATGACTTTTTCATGAGAATGATCTCCATAATGGTGCCGCAAAGAAAATTGCAGAAGAAGTCTCACATAAAACAAAGTTGTAACTCTTAGCAGTTGCAATATAACATGTACACTTCCCTACTGGCACCAGTATCCCAAACCAGAAGTGCCAGCTTATTTCGTGATGATGGCCTTTTATAATATACAAAAAAAAAAAAACAGAAATGTTAAATTATTCGCTAAATTTTACTAGATGTACTACGCATATCACAGAAAAATTGACAGTGTAAGTTTCCATATGAATAGCAAAAATGCATTTTCCCATAATGCAAAGTGTAATTTTTCAATTATGCCACCAGATTTTCCTTCGTTTTCCTCGTCTTGGTACTATAAGTTAGCAGAAGAATGATACCTTCCAGGTAGAAGCTTAGCTAATTCAGCCCATTTATTCCCATTGATCCGATGAGCATTAAGCAGTGTAAGCTCCTCCTCCAAAGTCCAAGCATCCTTTTTAATATCCGGATTCAAATGGTTGTGCCACCTGAATGTTTTTCAAAAGAATAAGTTTGCTATGATTTCTAAATCCATTGCCAATATGCATTGAATATGAATTTTCAAAGCTCATAAGCATACATGTGAAAATGTGGCAACATATAAAGCACTGATAAAAAAGGAATTTACCATTTATACCCCAATATTATGAATAATAGCACATATTCTATTAACACAAAACTGGTAGCATCACACAACTCTACAGGTCTCGAAACAAATATTTTCTGCAGACATAGTATTCTGATGGCGAGCCAGGAATGATTCCTCCCAGAAAGCAAAATGATCTCTTTGTAGTTCTTCAGGATTCTAAATAAATGCATGCGTAATTCCAGAATATAAAAATTATGGTGAAACAGTGAATCAATATGTTGAATACTTGCATTACTTACTACCAAGAAGTTAACTTCTTAGACATATACGCTACCTCTCAAGTCAATCTTGATCTTTCTGCTGCATATCTATCGACATAACTTAATAGGAAGATTTTAATTGTTTGGTCCATGATTGATATTACCTCTCACGGCACTGCTTTCCAATTCGACCTGGCAATGACTTTGCTATAACAGACCATTTTGTAGGTCCGTATTTAGCTACTAGCTTTGTGATTTTCTCATCCTCCTACAAAGTCAAGTCAGTAAAAGTTTGAAATCAGAAACACCGTGATGATACAGTGAATTAACAATCGTAAAATCCCGACGAGATGGAGAAATATATAGCCAACCTCTGGTGTCCAGGGACCTTTCACAAGTTCTGGATTCAAAACCTTTTGCCATCGATGCAGGCACTGCACTTCTGATCTATGTGGAAAAAACTGAGCTGTGTGCATATCAATGTATTAGTGAGGACACATAATATGAGAAAGATTTGAGATCAGGTATGAAAAAGATGAAGATAAAATATCATTGTAAATGGAAAAAATTGAGTTCTCACATTATACTATAAAATGTCTTATATTAATGGCATTGAAACATTAATAATCCAAAAGAAGTAGCAAATTTAATAGCACAAATGAAAAGATAATTTAAATAAAAGAGATAGAATCTCGAGCAAATTACCTATTTTCTTCCAAGACTTTCCTCTGAAAGCTGCAACAGCATTTCTTAGTGTATCATCCTGAACCAAAATTATTTATCGTGTATTAGATATTGCCTGATAGTAAATAAAACAAAAAGATTACAGGATTACTTCCCCAGTTGCCTTGTCTTAACAAAATTAGGGTCAAAACCAGAACAAAGTTCATCTGTTCCAGCACCACATATATAAATTCCTTTGGAAAAGCTCTTACCTCCTCAGGGGTCCAACCTCCTTTTGCTCTTCTAATTGGGCCAGTAGTTCTTCTACAAAACCAAAAAATGGCATTAAATGTTAAATCATCAATCTAAAGATTTAGGATTCTCTATAAACTATTTTCAAAGGTTCAACTTTTCAAGAACAATATAATCTCTATAATTCCATTGCTAATAAATGTAAAACTGTGTAGCAGACTTTGTTCGAGAGTAGAGGTGTAATCCGAAACACCTATGTCTAAAGAGCATTTAATGAGAGCTGGTGATCGGGGCCATATATAGCAACTAGATGTCAACCCAGTTAAGAATAGCATCTTACGTTTTTTTCTGTTTTCTTGCTGAGATGTTTTCAACATAAGAATTAACTCAAGTACAAGTGAAGTTCGAAAATATGAATCCGTAAAGCTACTTTTCAATGGGTAAAGCAACAAAAATTGCATGCTAATGCTAGAGTTTAACTCAAAGACACCACCTTACTATAATATTTGATGTTCCTACGTGGAACCACAAGGTTATAATCAATAAAATACAAATCTTTCCATATTTTTTTAAGACAACAAAAAAAAAAAAATCTCACGAATGCCCTGAAAGATAAACGGATTCATTATACTAACAACCATACACGATGAAATAAAAAACATGCAATCATCACTAGAAACATCAAATTATATTTATTTATTTTATCTTAATGACATCAAAAAATTAATTCACAAAAGAAGAATCAGCCTAACAATGCAAGAAATGAATATAAACGTAGCAAAAAATCAATCCGAAATATGAATTGGATAACCCTAACCCAGACAACAAAATCAAATATACGAAATCAAAAACTCGTCCAACAAATAACGAAAGCAATACCTATGAGCTGGAGAAACGCTTCTCGGACTAGTTACCCCAGGCGACTTTATTACGGTGCTGCTACTGTTCTCTGAAACAGAGGAGCTTGAAGCAACAGCGGATTCCTTGTTCTCAAGGCAAAAATCGTCCAATTTTACCTCTGCCATTAATCCCTATACTTCACCACATCTCCATATTCCTGAATTCAAAATTCACCAATCCAATAAACTCAAAATGAATTGCCACTGTAATTATAACTCTAATCAATTAAAGAAACGTCTTTAGCTCGAACACTAAACTAACTCCAGATCTCAATAGCAGATTATAATCGACAATTAAAAGCCCCAATCACACCACGAAACTCCCAACCAATAACACCGTACAAAGAAAAATCAAAACTTCACATAAATCATCAATTGATCACAGCTCTTGAATACATATACAACGCAGTAATATTGATCAAATAGCAAGCAATAGAAATTCACAAAAATCAGAAATCAATCACCTCGAAAAAATTACATTTACTAACCTCGCCAATTAGAAAACTAGCTCCTCGGATTCCCAAGCCCTAAGAAAACTCAAGAATCTCTGAATTTAGAGAGAGAAAATCCCCGAGCTGCGAAAAACCTTGCCCGTTGAAAGTAGAGAGAGAAACTGAGTAAATATTTATATAATGATTTGTATGTAACGAATACTTACGAGAGGCGAGTGACGGCGCCGTTCGGGAGCCGTTAGTTCGAGGGCGAGGAAACACAAGGAATTGTTAACGGCGAGTGACGGCTGCACGTGACCGTTAGGGGCAAAAGTTTGAACCTCAAACGGCACATTTCTTCGTCTAGCCACAAGTTAAACGACGAACGTTTTGGTACGGCTGGTTTTTGCCGGGTTGATATCAGCCGTCGGATCAAATCAATACAGCGAAGATTTTAACGGAGATGAGGCGTGTTTGCTACGGCGTAACCGAAACAAGTTCGCGAAGGGTGTTTTGGTAATTACGCTGCGTGACGTTAGATCAGCTGAATCTTTCGGGGTCGATCCAAACCGTTGGATTAGTTGGAGTAAGTGTTTGACGGTTGAGATTGGATTCTCAATATCTAACTGACGTTGCAGGCGACGAAATTTAGGATCGGTTAAAATTAATGTTTTGCAAGAATTTTGGAGGGAATAAATCATTTTATCACCAAATAATGCGCCAGAAATTGCTTTAGCGTTTCTAAGGAGTAAATGATTTTAAAAAGAAATATTATTGTCACACATTTATATTTGGCTTAAAATAAAAAAATATTATTTAAGATAATCCAAGCAAAATCGAAAAGCCAATAGAAAATAAGTGAAAAATAAGAACCACCTAACCTTAGATGATTATGCTGATGTAATATATGTAATGTGATCTAATTTAAAATGAGTAATAAATGTCGTATCTAGTGAAGTAATTAGAAGAATTGACGATAAATCGTTTAGATATTCTTTTTAAGGGAAAAAGAAGAAATCGAGCTTCGATTTTGATTGATTGTAAATATAATGATTTTAATAACAATTTCTAAGGTATTCAAATAAAACACAATATCAAAAATAAGATAGAATAGTGTTAATATAGACGAAAAGAGAAAGATGCTTACAAAAGGTGCTCACGGAAGGTGTGTAGCACATCACCTCTCTTCTTTAAAAAAATCGTTTTGATATAAATGTAATAATATCTTAAATCCAAGCACTCGTATAGTCGTATTATTAATGGTTTGATATGCATGCAGTTTTATAACAATACTAAAGCTAACACGATGTTAAAAATTACAATTTTCCGCATTTGCCCTTTGATTTTCCAAATATTAAATACTACTATGACCTTTTGATAAAAAAAAAAAAAATTAACCCATCCAACTAAATAATTCGACGTACTTGATTAGAAATTTCAGCACTGAACGATTTCACATTAATGTGTGCTTCATTTACAACACACGGTTCAATTGTACATAGCCTATGTGTGATTTTTAGTAGGAAAATTAAGATATGCTAATTAAGAGTTGATGGTCCCGGAACGAGGTCTTCGGTGTAGAGGGGGTGAATACACCGAAGAGGGATTTTTGAAAACTTTTTGCAAATTAAAACTGAGTTGAGTGAGAGCTCAGTTATGGAATTCAGCTAACTTCTAAAGAAGGTGGTCAGCTGGATTGATAACTCAGCTGGCTGTGCGGAATGTGGTGGAAATAAAACTTAGCTCGTTCCCTTTACAAAATTTCAGAAAAACTTAGTTTCAGTTTTCAGTTAAGTAGATTTGAAAATAATGCAGCTGGCTGGGTTACACAGCCAGAGAACTTTTAAGCTTGAAAACTTGTGCTGAGCTAATGCAGTTAGTTCTTTAAATATATAAAATGCAAAGATTAAATAAAGCAATAAAGAACTCGGAATTTTAACGTGGTTCGGAGAGACAACTCCTACGTCCACGACCAGATTTTAACTGGTAAATCCACTAAGGATTTCCACTTGGTTTACGAGTACCAAGCAACTTCGCAGCTCTAACTCGAGCTGTGTTCTAACAGTTTACGGGCACTGTAGAAGCCTATATCTTTTCAGTTTCCAGGTACTGAAAAACCTTACACTCGAATTTCGCGCTTCGAGAAGGCGTAAACTTGACCTAACCTTTTCTAGGTATAGAAGGGTTTGGGTTTCCAACTTTGAACGAGTTCTTACAATGAAGAACTTTGGAAGATGAACTCGTTCAGATCTAGGCTTTGGATTTACTATGATTTCTGCCTATTGATCAGACGAAAAACTAAAGCAGTTTCTGAAAGTAAACACTTTTAAGTGTTCTTCAAAGAGTTAGATAACTGCTTGAGAGCTTTTTAATGCTTGAAAGATTCAGAGAAGTTGAAAGCTTGTAGACAGATTTTCGTGTGCTTATTCTGAGGTTGAAGACTGGTATTTATAGGTAGAGATTTAAAACTAGCCGTTGGAAGAGCCGTTTGAATCTCACCTACTCTCTGATCTGTCGATCTGCCGTTGAACGTATCTTCACCTGTCTTCATCATTGTGTCATATCCTAGTTTCGCCTTTCTAGGATGATGAGATGTCAATCCCTTATTGGTCGAGGTATATTGACTTCCTCTGACACCGAGATCTCTGTCTTTGGAGCTGGTTTTTGAATTTAGAGCTGGATTGGGTAAACTGACTTGAAGTGACGTCTTCAGAGTTAGTTCCCTTTTGTCTGCTCAGTTGAATCTCTTAGACTTGAGTCAGCTCAATTTACTCTGCTCCGTTGGATCTCTTTGGCTGGATCCAATTTTCTTTACTTGAGAGTCAGTCTGACTCAGCTTAGTCTTTGAACTCTGTTCAGCTAAAAAACATTTCAACTGACTTTGGGTCCAGCTGATTACTCAGCTGGGTCTTCTGCCGTCTTCAGCTTCCTTACCTGTAAAGTTAGAAAATCTAAAGCTCAAACAAGCGAGCTGGAAAACTTTACTTAGGTTTGCACATTCATCTACTAGGTTGGAGAACCGTTGGGTTTTGGAATCAAATCAAAACTTTAGAATTTTCCCAACAAGAGTTTTTTTTTTTGGGTTTGTTGCACGGGAAATTTTAAAGACTGCGTGACGGTAAACTTGAATCTGATACTTTGAACCTCGATATTAACTACCACTAAGCTAACACACGCACACATATGCTGGCTTTTGTCCATGTATTTGCCCATGAAGAGTTGAAGACGTGTTGGTTATATATAGATATCAAAGTACTTTTGTAATTTTTTGGCTTTATAGATAGAAGAATACAACATGATGTGGGTAAAGCTCATCCAAATGAAATTTTATACGAGATTTGGGGGTGTTTTAGTACTTTCACATATATTATTTAAAAAAATAGTTTGTTTCATTTCTTTTTTCTTCGTCAAGATTTTCATAATATTTTATAGTGTAATAATTTATTGTTATTTATTGCTTTTGTTGATTTTATTTTTATTTGAGAGGTATAGTTTAATTTTGGATCACTGCAGTTGGTACTAAAAATCAAGATTTGAATTTTCAAAACTAAAATTATTCACTCACTCTTTACGATTTAATTTAAAGTTGAAGGTTTTGAGTTTGTTTTACATAATGAACTGTTTCTTGTAAGATCAAATAGAAATAAATTCATACGTGTTAAATAAAAATAAACTCGGAACGTCCATTTAAATAGTTTAATGGCCTAGATTAATGGATGTATGAAGAGGTAGTGTTTTCGCCTAAATAAATGCATTAAGGTTATTTTAGTGAATTACCTAAATATTCTAACCGATTCCATCTTCAATTAATGGGATTTATCATATATTTTAATATCCTCTTCGTTGGCACGCAAAAACCTCTCTTTCCCACTATCTCTAAAGTCTAAGTTTGCATATGTATGTATATTATGTACGTGCACTTGCTTTTGTTTTTTGGTTTTATTTTATTGTTTTATTATATTTATTTTATTATTTATTTTTTGGTGTAATGATTTTTATTATTGTATATTTTATATTATTCTTTATAATTCATTCTTTTTTTGGTATATTTTATTGTTTTTTTTTTCAAATGAGGTATATTTCATTGTTTTTTTATTAGATTTTCATTATTGTGTTTATATATAATTCATTGTTATTTTCGGTGTAATTCATTGCCTTTTTTTTTTAATTATTATGAGCACTTATTAAATTTGATTTTTTTTTGGCATAATTCTTTGTTTTTTGTTTTTTGTTATAGTTTATATTGTTTTTTTTTTTGGTATAATTTCTGAGGATGGCTATCATCGGCTTTAGCTTGGGTATGTTGATCTCTCCTTGAGATCCAGCGATACCGAGGATGCACTTCTGGGTGACATCCAGAAGTAGTCTGTACTTAGGCTTGAGCAGGAGCTTGGACATGCTCGCCCTGTAAGGTTCCGGTTTGAACAACATCTTGTCCAGTTCGGCCTGGATTTCTTCTCTGGTGTAGTTTTCTGGGGAGCGGTCCCCAAGAGTCTTTAGGCCGAACAGCTTGCTCAACATCCGGTTGATGTTGATGTCGACATCCCAAGGAGTTGTGTGCCCTGTCTTTTCCTTGAGATGTAGAGTGATGTTGGAGCGGAGACGTTCATCTCGGTTCGTTATCTCCAGGAAGAATTCTGCCACTTCCCGGCGGAAGATGTTCTTCGGTCTTGCAGAAGCCCATTGCAGCAGGCCGGCTTTCTCGATGAGATCCAGCACCTCTTGGAACTCTGAGTTCTTGTAGTTCTTGAGAGTTAAGCAACTCTCAAAATGAAGCTTTGACATGAGATTCTCAGACTGGTTCGCTCCTGGTGTTATCTTCTTTGGTGCCATGATCTTTTTCTGTATTAATGAGTTAGAAGAGACAAGAGAAAAGTATTTTGCAGAAAGATAAGCAAGAATCTGATATATAAAATTTCAGTGATAAGTATGAGCGATAGAAATTATGGCGGCGATTTGCATATCTTTGATATATATATATATATATATATCAACTGTCCATTTTGATGAACGGTTGAGATCTTGGCATTTGACTTTAAGTCTGCGGCTGGGAGAGATTTGCGCAACACGTCAAGTGACGTGCGTAAATAGAGTGTAGGTCACGCGCGCGTGAGGTAGTCAAAACGTTCTGACTTCTGCCTCGATTTTCCTGAGCTACAGTACCCTGCATGCTTTTCATTAAATGTGATGGGATTCGATTGGATGGATAGCTTACTGACTAATCCATCTAAGGAATGTCTGGGTATTTGAATTAAATTCAAATAATTTTATCCTTAAATAGCATATTCCTCAGGGAAATAAATGAAAGTCTGCAAACCTGTCAGCTGATACCTTGGCTGTGTTTCTTTATATTGAATTTCTCCTTCAGTTTTATTATCCAGCTGATCTTGATTCCCCCTCAGCTGGTTTCCCTTCTTGAATTGAGTTCACGAACCGGCTGGGTCTTGATTCTTCCAACTTGATATCCCAAAGATATCCAGCTGAGTCTTATTCCCCCTCAGCTGGATGATGTTTCTTCATCTGGATTAAGCAATCCAAGCAATCCACACAGCATTTTGAATCTTGCTTCCATCAGTGGCTTTGTTAAAATGTCAGCTCGTTGGATATCTGTGTGAATTTTCTCAACAATGACGTCTTTCTTTTCCACGTGATCTCTGATGAAGTGATGTCGAACGTCTACATGTTTACATCTTGTGTGAAGAACTGGATTTTCAGATATTGCAATAGCACTTGAGCTATCACAGAAGATTGTAACTTGACCAGTTTTCACTTCATAGTCATCCAGCTGATGCTTCAGCCAGAGAATTTGAGAGCAGCAGCTTCCAGCTGCCATATACTCTGCTTCAGTTGTAGATGTAATGACACACGTCTGCTTCTTTGAAAACCATGATATCAACTTGCTTCCTAGGAACTGACATGTTCCTGAAGTTGATTTTCTGTCTAATCGATCTCTAGCAAAGTCCGAGTCTGAGTATCCAGTCAGCTGCAAATTATCTTCAGCTGGATACCACAACCCAACGTTCTGAGTACCCTTTAGATATTTGAGTATATTCTTGACTGCTTGCATATGTGCCTCCTTAGGATCAACTTGAAATTTGGCACATACTCCGACTGCAAATGCTATATCTGGGCGGCTAGCTGTGACGTATAGTAGGGAACCAATTATCCCTCTGTATTTGCTGGAATCCACTGGTTTTCCTTCGTTTTTTGGTTCAATCTTCCAGTTGGTATTCATAGGGATCTTCACCGTTTTGCTGGATTGAATTCCATATTTGGTGATCAAGTCTTTCACGTACTTGGATTGATTTATGAAAATTCCTTCTGCTGATTGCTTGACTTGAAGTCCTAGGAAGAAACTCTTTCTCCCATCATAGACATTTGGAATTGTTTTGACATCATCTCTCCAAATCTTTCACATAAGAAAGTTGATCTTGAGCCGAAGATGATGTCGTCCACATAAATTTGGATAACTAAGATATCTTCACCTAGCTTGATGGTGAAGAGGGTTATGTCGACTGAACCTTTCTTGAATCCTTTGGATACAAGAAATCATGACAGAGTGTCATACCAAGCTCGAGGTGCTTGCTTCAGACCATAAAGCGCATTCTTTAGCTTGTAAACTTTGTTTCCTTCTACTTCAAATTCTGGAGGTTGTTCCACGTAGACATCTTCTTTGATTTCCCCATTCAAAAATGCACACTTCACGTCCATTTGGTATACTTTGAATTTGTGATGTGCAGCGTATGCAAGGAATAATCTGATGGCTTCCAGTCTTGCTACTGGAGCAAATGACTCTTCAAAGTCTATTCCTTCTTGATGTGTATAACCTTTGGCGACTAAGCGAGCCTTATTTCTGATTACTGCTCCAAGAGTATCCAGCTTGTTTTTGAATATCCATTTAAGTCCTATTATTTTGACTCCTTCTGGTCTATCGACCAGTTCCCAGACGCAATTTTTGAGAAATTCATTCAGCTCTTCTTGCATAGCATTTGTCCAGAGCACGCTCTTTAAAGCTTCGAGTATTGTTTGAGGCTCTGGAACTTGAGCTACATAACACGTCATGAGAGCTGTGTCTTCGTCGTAGACGGTCAGTTCTAGCTCTATTGAGACTTGAGGATTTGATGACGGATTCTGAGCAATTGAATTTCTTGTTCTAACTTTGTCTGATGGTTCTCCAATGATTGTTGAAGCTGAATGATCTTCGATCCTTCTTCGTCTTCTTCTAATTTCTTCTTCTAGCTCATTGATGCTCGATGTTGCTAAGTCACATCTTGCTTGGAGATGTTCTGGAGTCATGTCTTGAGACTCGTTTTGATTTGGATTTGAACTAGATTGTTCTTGAGGCAAGAACTGAGTGAACTCAGCTGGAGAGGGAGCTGGAGAGGGAGCTGGGGAGTCAGCTGGGTCTGGATTTCCAGCTGGTGGCATTCCCCCTTGGTCTGATACTGGGGTTCCATCTGGATGTTCAGCTGGTTGATTTACCTCTGCTGAATTGATTTGAGGTTATCCTAGTTCATCATCCCAAATCAATGGTTCAGCAAGATTCCTGATTCGAATTTCTTGAGATCTTGTTTGAGCTGGACCGGTGCTAGATGTTCCAGTTGTGTTTCTTTATTTGATCGACTCTCTGAATTCTAAAGATGTTTAATCAAACGTGACATGAGGAGTCACTTCGACTGTTTGCGTTCTCCTGTTGAAGACTCTGTAGGCTTTACTCACAGCTGAGTAACAAAGGAATACTCGATCAGTTTTGGCGTCGAACGTCTTCAGCTGGGTTTTCCCATTGTTTAGGATATGACATTTTGAACCGAAAACCTTGAAGTACCCGATGAAGGGGTTTCCTGTTATTCCATAGCTCGTACGGAGTCTTTCCTTGTCTGGATGTGAGTAGCGATCTATTATGAGTGAAGCAAGCTGTGTTGATTGCTTCAGCCCAGAATTTATTTGGAATGACTGAGCTTGCTAACATTGAAGTAGTTGCTTCTTTGAGTGTTCTGTTCCTCCTCTCAGCTACACCATTCTGCTGAGGTGTGCGTGCAACTGAGGTTTGATGTTGTACTCCGTTCTTCTCACAATATTCATATATAGTTTCATTCAGAAACTCAATTCCTCGGTCAGATCTAATTGAGATAATTTTGCATTCCTTTTGAGTTGACAATCTTTCCAGCAGGGCCGACAGCTTGGATCTTATTTTGCTTTTCTGGTACAGGAATGAAACCCATGTAAATCTGGAGAAGTCATCCACTACGACCAGAGTGTATTTCCTGCCGTTGAAACTCGCTGGTGTTACTGGACCAAAAAGATCCATGTGAAGGAGTTGAAGAACTCGATCAGTTGAGGGCGTCGGCTTGAGAGAAAATGAAATCTTTGTCTGTTTTCCTTGTTGACAAGCGCTGCAAATATGACTCTTGTCATAAACTTGATTTGGAATTCCATTAGAGAGCTGATTTCTAGCCAGTTTGTTGATTGTCTTGAAGTTGAGATGATTCAGCCGTCTGTGCCACAGCCCGCTGACTTCATTGCTGCTTTTCGATACAAGACATGTGTCTGGAGGGCTGCTGTTCCAGTCAGCAAAATATATGTTTGCTTCTCTTTTCCCTCTCAGTAATACCTGCTTGGTTTCCCTATTTTTCACTGTACATCCTTGTGCATCAAACTTGACAGAAAAACCGTTGTCGCAGAATTGATTAATGGAAAGCAAGTTATGTTTTAATCCTTGCACATATGAAACGTTAGATATTTTAACATTGTTAGTTTCAAATGTACCGTAACCTTTGGTTAGAACTTTGGAGTTGTCACCAAACGTTACTTGAGGGCCTGGACGTTCTTCGTATTCTTGGAGTAGATGCTTAAGATGAGTCATGTGCTTTGAGCATCCGCTGTCCATGTACCACAGCGTTCTCATCGACTCCTCTATGATACGTCTTTCCATTGCAGCCTGTCACAGAAATCAAAATTTAGGTCCCCAGTTGTGATTGGGTCCTTATGGGTTAATTAGAGATCCCTTTACGATCCAGATTTATTTGATGACTCTGATTGGATCATATGTTCTGATAATTCTCCCAGCTGTGTCTATGAACACATTCTTTGTGTTCTTTGTTTGACTCTGTTGTCTCCCAGCTTGATTTCTTGATTGTTCAGTTCTTCTTTGGCTTCCAGCTGAGACATTTCTTTGTCTCTGTCTCTGCTGTCTAACTTGATATCTCGGCTGGACTTGATAATCCAGCTGGTAATCATATGACTGATATCCAGCTGGGTATCTTCTCTGATATCTTGGTTGATCACTTGCTGCTGATATTGCTAGTATCTAAGTTGTCCAGCGTCATTCCTTCGTTGTGGCTGAACCCAATGTTGTTGTCTGATTTGTGCCTGGGGTTGCCTTACAGCTTGTCTTCTAGGATCTTGCTGTGTTTTTTGTTTCTCAGTCTGTTATGCAACTGGAGTTGGATTCTCTTTTTCTTTCACAAATGTTACCTTGGTTCCATTTGTAGTTGCAACATTTGTTAAATCCTTAGACCCATCATAACCCAATCCCGTCTTTAATGCTGATGGTCGTTGCACACTAATTATTTCATCCATCGTTGATGTAGCTTTGATAAGTGCTACCAGCTTTGTGGTTAGTGTGTCTTCTGACCTTTTCAATTCCAAGATCTCAGCTGACTTTCTTTCTGACTCAGCTGTGGATTTTTCCAATTCGTCCACCAGCTGCTTTTTCTCATAGTAGAATTCCTTCATCAGCTGATCCTGTTTGACTATCTTTTCGTTGAGCGATACTATTTCCTCTTTGAGCTGTGTAGCATCAGCTGCTTTTGATGCTTCTATCTTTTTCAGTTCTACCTTCAGCTCAGCATTTTCACACATTATGACATCAAGAATCTCTTGTAGATCCTTGAAGTCATTCATGACTTTCTCTACTAGATTCCAATCAGGTTGTCCTTCTGATTCAGAGACCTGCGTAGAGTGCTCGTGTGATGGTGATGGGTTAGATACGTCCTGAGTTTTAGAAGTTACCTCATCACCGTCGAGTCCGTCTGTCTGTCCCATAAAGCAAGCATCCTAGTCTTGATCATCACGGGCCATGAGTGCATCTTCCTCTGAGTCTGAGAAAGGCATGTTATCATCTATTTTGTTGCACCCGGACTCTTCATCTGCTATATATGTTCTTCTTCTGTCAGCTGCCTTCGCTTTTAGAAGATCTTTTTCCTTCTTGGACAGTTTGGGACAATCCTGCTTGTAATGCCCCGGCTCATTGCAATTGAAACAACCTTCGTCTGTCCGTTTTGAGGTGTCAGCTAATTTTTCATCAGCTGTAGTGTACTTATCTCTGTACGTTTTGGCAAATTTCTTGTACTTGCCTTTGCTGGTGTTGAGTCGGTTGTAATTTTTCACCAACAAGGCAATTTCTTCGAGTAGTTCCTCTTTGCTCATATCCTTTTTGTCCTTCTTCTTCTTGGAGGACTCAGCTGTCTTGACATGAGCTGACTTATCAGAGTTGGCTCTGAAAGCTATTTCTTTTGGAGCTGGGGTCAGTTCTCATTCATTCTGTCTGCTTGAAGACTCTTCTTGGGTGATCTTCAAGTTGTATTCGTTGGCTTTTAAGAGTGAGAACAACATTTCTGTAGATAGATCACCCAAGTCACTTCGACTTTGGTGAACTACTTTGTAAGTGTTCCATTCAGCTGAAAGAGCTGAAAGAACCTTTAAATTCTTTTCCCGCTGGGTATACTTCCCAGTTCTGATTGTCTCTATCTCGACGACTATGTTTGAGAACCTTAGCTCCATCGCTTCGATGGACTCGTTGGCTAGCTGCTTGAAGTTGTCGAATTTTTGGCAAGCTATTGTGAATTTGTTTTCTTTGATCTCTTCTGACCCTTCACATAGCTTGGCTAGGTTTTCCCACATCTCTTTGGCTGTTTCGCACTTGATAATCTTACTGAGGTAGGCGTTGGAGACTGTTGATGAGATGGTGTTCCTTGCGAAGCTGTCTAATCCAGCTTGTTTTCGCTCTTCTGAAGAATATTCCTTCTTTGGTTTGAGAATTGGCTGGTACGCTGGCTGTTCTCCATCTTGAGCTGGTACGAGTTCATTTCCTTGCTTATAAATGAGGATGGGTCCGTCTGTGATGACGTCCCACATCATGTCATGATGCGCACACAGGAAGCTTTTCAATCTGAATTTTCAGATTGCATAATCATCAACCGAGAAGGTGGGAAGATTCCTGTTAAGATAAGAATCCATGGAGAAATGTACAGAATGCACTAGGATGAGTTTTTCTGAAAAACAGATCTGTTCAGTTGACCACTGACACAGAGTTTCAAGACAAATCTCTTGATTCAGAAACATCGGTCTTTTGAACCTATGCTCTGATACCATTTGATGGTCCCGGAACGAGGTCTTTGGTGTAAAGGGGGGGTGAATACACCGAAGAGGGATTTTTGAAAACTTTTTGCAAATTAAAACTGAGTTGAGTGAGAGCTCAGTTATGGATTCAGCTAACTTCTAAAGAAGGTGGTCAGCTGGACTGATAACTCAGCTGGCTGTGCGGAATGTGGTGGAAATAAAACTTAGCTCGTTCCCTTTACAAAATTTCAGAAAAACTTAGTTTCAGTTTTCAGTTAAGCAGATTTGAAAATAATGCAGCTGGCTGGGTTACACAGCCAGAGAACTTTTAAGCTTGAAAACTTGTGCTGAGCTAATGCAGTTAGTTCTTTAAATATATAAAATGCAAAGAATAAATAAAGCAATAAAGAACTCGGAATTTTAACGTGGTTCGGAGTGACAACTCCTACGTCCACGACCAGATTTTAACTGGAAAATCCACTAAGGATTTCCACTTGGTTTACGAGTACCAAGCAACTTCACAGCTCTAACTCGAGCTGTGTTCTAACAGTTTACGGGCACTGTAGAAGCCTATATCTTTTCAGTTTCTAGGTACTGAAAAACCTTACACTCGAATTTCGCGCTTCGAGAAGGCGTAAACTTGACCTAACCTTTTCTAGGTATAGAAGGGTTTGGGTTTCCAACTTTGAACGAGTTCTTACAATGAAGAACTTTGGAAGATGAACTCGTTCAGATCTAGGCTTTGGATTTACTATGATTTCTGCCTATTGATCAGACGAAAAACTAAAGCATTTTCTGAAAGTAAACACTTTTAAGTGTTCTTCAAAGAGTTAGATAACTGCTTGAGAGCTTTTTAATGCTTGAAAGATTCAGAGAAGTTGAAAGCTTGTAGACAGTTTTTCGTGTGCTTATTCTGAGGTTGAAGACTGGTATTTATAGGTAGAGATTTAAAACTAGCCGTTGGAAGAGCCGTTTGAATCTCACCTACTCTCTGATCTGTCGATCTGCCGTTGAGGGTATCTTCACCTGTCTTCATCATTGTGTCATATCCTAGTTTCGCCTTTCTAGGATGCTGAGATGCCAATCCCTTATTGGTCGATGTATATTGACTTCCTCTGACACCGGGATCTCTGTCTTTGGTGCTGGTTTTTGAATTTAGAGCTGGATTGGGTAAACTGACTTGAAGTGACGTCTTCAGAGTTAGTTCCCTTTTGTCTGCTCAGCTGAATCTCTTAGACTTGAGTAAGCTTAATTTACTCTGCTCCGTTGGATCTCTTTGGCCGGATCCAATTTTCTTTACTTGAGAGTCAGTCTGACTCAGCTCAGTCTTTGAACTCTGTTCAGCTAAAAAACCTTTCAGCTGACTTTGGGTCCAGATGATTACTCAGCTGGGTCTTCTGCCGTCTTCAGCTTCCTTACCTGTAAAGTTAGAAAATCTAAAGCTCAAACAAGCGAGCTGGAAAACTTAACTTAGGTTTGCACATTCATCTACTAGGTTGGAGAACAGTTGGGTTTTGGAATCAAATAAAAACTTTAGAATTTTCCCAACAAGAGTTTTTTTTTTTGGGTTTGTTGCACGGGAAATTTTAAAGACTGCGTGACGGTAAACTTGAATCTGATACTTTGAACCTCGATATTATTTAGTCTACCACTAAGCTAACACAAGCACACATATGCTACTTAAGAGTTGAAGACGTGTTGGTTATATATAGATATCAAAGTACTTTTGTACTTTTGTAGCTTTATAGATAGAAGAATACAACATAATGTAGGTAAAGCTCATCCAAATAAAATTTTAGACGAGATTTGGGGGTGTTTTAGTACTTTCACATTTATTATTTAAAAAAATAGTTTGTTTAATTTCTTTTTTCTTCGTCAAGATTTTCATAATATTTTATAGTGTAATAATTTATTGTTATTTATTGCTTTTGTTGATTTTATTTTTATTTGAGAGGTATAGTTTAATTTTGGATCACTGCAGTTGGTACTAAAAATCAAGATTTGAATTTTCAAAACTAAAATTATTCACTCACTCTTTACGATTTAATTTAAAGTTGAAGGTTTTGAGTTTGTTTTACATAATGAACTGTTTTTTGTAAGATCAAATAGAAATAAATTCATACCTGTTAAATAAAAATAATCCGGAACGTCCATTTAAATAGTTTAATGGATGTATGAAGAGGTAGTGTTTTCGCCTAAATAAATGCATTAAGGTTATTTTAGTGAATTACCTAAATATTCTAACCGATTCCATCTTCAATTAATGGGATTTATCATATATTTTAATATCCTCTTCGTTGGCACGCAAAAACCTCTCTCTCCCACAATCTCTAAAGTCTAAATTTGCATATGTATGTATATTATGTACGTGCACTTGCTTTTGTTTTTTTGGTTTTATTTTATTTATTTTATTATTTCTTTTTTGGTGTAATGATTTTTATTACTGTATATTTTGTATTATTCTTTATAATTTATTGTTTTTTTGGTATATTTTATTGTTTTTTTTCAAAGGAGGTATATTTCATTGTTTTTTTATTAGATTTTCATTATTGTGTTTATATATAATTCATTGTTATTTTCGGTGTAATTCATTGCTTTTTTTTAAAATTATTATGAGCACTTATTAAATTTGATTTTTTTTGGCATAATTCTTTGTTTTTTGTTATAGTTTATATTGTTTTTTTTTTTGGTATAATTCATTGATTTTTTTGGTATAATTCATTGCTTTTTATTATATTCTCAAATTGTTTTTTCACATGATTCATTGTTTTTTTACTATGAGCGTTTTGTTTATTTGGTATGTTTCATTATTTTTTATTATATTTATATATTTTTTGCATAATTCATTGCTTTTTATTATAGTTTCATATTGTTTTTTTTTGGTATAATTTATTGCTTTTTATGTTATAGTTCATTGCATTTCATGTATTTAGCGTGTGTACGCAATGTGGAACTGAAAGTTTAACCAAGTATATTGAAAATTTAAGCAATTAAGTAATTTATTCTTTTATATAATAAACTATAAGCTATTAATGTACTATATTAATAAATTAAGCTATACCACAAAATATTATAAGCAAAATAAAATTAACCCCACGTTTTATACGAAATAAACAAATATATATTTCTGAGTTCAATTGAACTATTGTGTGATTAACTAGGTAATAAAATGATTTTTTTTAAACCATGTAATAAAATAAGAGAATATTGAAATTCGTATGTTGTCAGAAAAAAAAAGATGTTAATAGAAGAAAGAATTGAATCACGTATACACAAATAATCAAATCTTGCTATTCAGAGAGAAAAAAAATCAAATCTTGGAAAGATTCATATTTGTGGTCTAGTTACCATAAAACCCCATAATATTTGACACGTCAATTTGCTTATTAATCTCAAATATATCACCACCCTCCACATCTATCAAATCTATGGCCTATATTTATTTCTAGTTAACACAAGGGGAAATATTTCTAAGGAATGATAACCATCCTCTATATATATATATAAGAAATGAGAATGAATCTATACCACTCATTTGTAAGGAATGTATGGTCAAGATTAAATCTTAGAAATTGAACTAGATTACAATAAATAAGGGCGGAGGGGTAATTAGGTAAAATCAATTTATCCTCCCCTCTAGAATGAAGCACGCTCGCACCTCTCTTTGTCTCTCTTTCTCTCATGCCTGAATCTCTCTCTCTCTCTCTCTCTCTCTCTCTCCGATCTCACATCAGAATTTCTCTCCATCAATCACTCACCGGTGCTGCAATCTGTCGACTAGTCGTCGGTGCCGTCGTCCTCCATTCACCGGCGCTATCATCCTCCACCTGCAGCTCTCAAACCCAAACCTTCGATTCAACCACCAAAAAACCTGAATCTCTGCAAGATCAACCGGGTAAAAAACACCAAAAAGAAAAATCGAGAAGAAAATTGAGCTTTCGTGTGGTTTGGACCATCAAATCAAGCTAAGGCTTGAAACTTTTCTATGCACGACTGAAGATAAAGTTGAAGAAATCAAATTCAGTTGAACAACAATGTTACCATCACAATCGAATGAAGGTTAGTTTTCGGTAAATAACCGGAATTATCGCATTACTTATTTGAGAACTCTTTGTGCGTGAGGTTAAATCCAATTACAATGCTTAAATTCAGAATTTCTTCTTTCCCTCAATCCGCGTCTACTGCATTTCAAGGCAATTCAGATTTGTGTGTTATAGATGTTATCCTCAGCATTATGAATATTTATCAACTCATGATCTAGAATTTGTTGTGTTATGCACTTTTGAAAAATGCAAAAATGAATTATGATATTGTCAAAACCAATAGATTTATGGATTATGACTTTGTAGTTGGATGTAGGAGTTTTGTAGATAATTTGGGGATTTTTAAATCTTCGTTGTTTATTTTTTAATGTATATTAAATTGTGATGCATTTGATAAATCTGTGTGGTGCATCTGATACGTGAGTATGATGCATCTGAATGAATACATGATTTTGATTGTTTAGAGTTGCCTAATGTACTTGGAGTATTTTTTGGGACATGAAACCTCGTTCTTAAATGTGTTGGTCTTGGATGTAAAAATAATATTTATCAGTCACTATGATGCATCTAGTTAGTCATTGTGATGCATCTAGGTAGTCATTTGTGATGATGTATATGATATTCATATCATGTTCTTCTTCGTCATTGGACTTATCGTATTATTTCTGTTATCATGCCGATCAAAATATAATACAGTTACTTGAATTGACAACCCTAATTGTTTTGTAATGTTTCATCATATAGGAGACCAAGACGGATGCAACGCGTCATGGATGATATCCTCATTTTTGCAATCGAACCAGAAGGTGTTGCTCCAACGCAAACCACATTTCTATCCGGAAACTTCGATAAAGACTGATAAAGATGCTGAGAGTCTAGTACTGTATTACTACTTGATTAGAAAAATAACACGTTGAAGGATAAAGTGAAAAGAGAAGCAGAGTTCTACTATGAAAAATGCTGCAAAAATCGTAGTTTTAAAATAGAGAAATTCTTTATTAGTTGAGGTTATTAGAGAAGTATTGGTTATAGCCGAATTATATATGTACATTTTCAGCTAGTTATCGTGTGAATGAATTGAACAATTGTATAATTTTGATTTCTAATTACATTGCATTACTCGTCCATATTTTATGATCAATGACTACTTCAATTACTTAAATTTCATATAGATCATGTGACATTATTATATATTGTGCAATTAATTCTACAAAACATAATTATTGAAAAAAATTATGAGCATTTTGTGATGTATCTTGTAATGATATGTGGTGCATCTCATAATAATCTAGGGTGCATATCGTAATGCACATGTGATGCATCTCCAATGTATTTGTAGCATAATATAAAATGTGTTCATGTGTTTGTATGTGGTGCATCTAACAACTCAGTGTGTTGCATTTAGGAAGTCATTGAGATGCATCTAAGTAGTCAATTGTAATACATATGACATAATACAACATTTGTTCATGTGTGTGTCACTTTGACATAATATAACAATTGTAATGTATATGACATATTTTTCCACGCCAATATGTATGGACCATGTTTTTATTATAGATTGCTTCTAATTAAAATACATTATGATGCATTTGGTTATTGATCGTGATGCATCTGAATAGTAAGGGTGGTGCATCTGATTATTCATTGTGATGCATGTGAATAGTGATTGTGATGCATCTGAATCATATATGTTAGTTTATGTAGCATTTTGTAGTGTCATATTATCATCTTGCAGAAGGATCATTTTTACTTATTTCTGATAGAACAAAATCAGAAAGCAAATGAAAAATTGTTGGAGAAGGCAAAGTTTGGCATAAATCTATGAATGTGAAATAACAAAGAAAATACTTCCAGAAAATAACGACAATATTAGATATACAAATTTCTTTTATTAATACAAGGTAAAGAAGTCCCCTCGACTTTCTTTCTTTTTCCACTCTCGACCTCAACATTCACAACTAATTTTTTTGCCAATTGAGCATCAAGTCGTCACAGATCTCTACTTTTAGAAACTATAATGGAGTCTGCCCAACGCCAAATACTTTCTCCGAACACCAATATTAATTTTGATTTGTCATACACGCACCCTTCGATGATTGATTCAGAAATTCAAATGTTTCTGATGGTGTTGTCGGTTCAGCAACAATGTTTTTCGAAGTCAATGTTTGGGACGACTTTGTTTTGGAGTAAACAAAATCTCTCTAGACCTCAACACCATCATTTTGATGCAGCCCTATCAAATATAAAGTAAGATGAAAAGTTGCACATATAATTTTGTGTAAAAGCAAATCAAAACAACAAATATTTCTCAACTACCGCAATGCAGAAACATTATCACAAACACTATGTATGCACAAATTCACTATATACACGCACATATTTTAGAACAAAATAATACAACTATAGACGAAAGGCTCTCAAAATTTCTTCCAGAAGGATTTAAATTCTGACTTAACTTGTTTTGTCAAATACATATTTAGTTTCGTCATCACTAATTAGTGAATTTATTAAGTTTTGATAAGCAATTACACATAATTACACAATTCAGAGATAACATAAATTCTGCAAAAACAAAAGAAAATATGAAAATTACCTATAGAATTCAGTAGCGTTTCTAAATCCGAACAAACCAGCATCAAGAACAGCGCTGAAATCTTCAAGCGAACAAATATAGAGAAGAAGAAAAAATCAAAATCACAATCTGTAAAATTGATTAGAAAAAATTGAATGATAATTAGCGAAAAATTAAGATTTACAGGAGAAGAATAATTACAATAAAATGAAGAAATAATCGCGAAGAAGCAATCGTGAATCACGAAGAAGAATATGTGATAAAGAATCACACAGTAGCAGAAACGGGAAGAAAAAGAAGAAGAAGAGGAACGAAGAAACAGAAAATCGATCAGGAGACGAAGGTTAAATGAATTAATAGGGGAGAAATTACTAAATTACTATTTTAGCCTTAGTTATTAAACTATACAGTAGTTAGTTAATAAAATTAGATTAGATCTCAGCCATACATGTTATGGGATGAATGATGGAGATTTATTCTTATTTCTTAGGTTAAGATGCATTCTTATATGATCCTTCTCCTATATATCTATATATATATATATATATATATATATTAAAGCAAAATAGTGGAATTGCAAATCAATTACAATTCAATTTTGATGGCAATTTTGTTAATTATATAAAATTAAAAGTAACAAATTCTATATAATATTCTGTATAAAATATATATATAATTAAAATATAATTGAGGCAATTTAACATAGAGTATATTTTTTAAAATAAATCTAAAAATATTTTATAATTTTGAATATGTGGGTTTTGAATTATTATTATTATTATTTTGGTTCTTATTGAATTATTTTGTTATTCTCTTTAGATTTTTAACCTATTAACTCATTTTATCTTTAAATAAAATATTTTTATTATTCAAATTTATAACATATCTCTTATCTGTGAATCGCACGAAGGACAATACTAGTAACTAATAAAAAGAGACCTTAATTCAAATTCTCTCAGGACTCTTATCATTCGATTTTCCATGCAATCTTTATAATATATAAAAGCAAGCTCGGCTTGCCGTTTTTAGGAACTTTCATTTTTAGTTATTTTTTATTCCACTTTTGGAAATATATTTAATTGTTATTATCTTAATTGTTCATTAATATTATCAATCAGCTAATTAATGTTGGACGTTACAAATGCATAATTTGTGGAAAAATATTAATTATAATAATAAAATTTCCATTTTTATACTATTTTCTACCTATAAATTCTAGAATTCCGCCAATTCCATTCACAATTCATATCCTTTGTACTTCTTCATTCCAACTTTTTCGACTAGAGAAACCATGATTGTTAAGAGAGAGGTTACTCACACAAATGAGGGTAATAAATTTTCATTTTCGTGTCTAAAAAATAAATTCAACATGTCTTGCATTATTAATAACTTAATGGATATACCGAATTGGTGGATGCTGGAGCAGCCACCGCGATCCAGCATCCACCAATCCGGTATATCCATTAACAATTATGAGGGGTAGCTTATGATGATGGAGAAGATGGGAGTGGAGAAGTTGATATACGATTGTCGATTTTTCTACTCTATTTTTGTTTTCCATGTTTAATTTTTTTTGCTATTAGTTAATTTTAGATATTTTTAGAATTTTTTCGGATAAAATGATATCGTCGTTTTAAGCGCACATGACATTTATGTATAACACCCACACAATGTGATCAATTTTTATTGGTGTATCAAATTTATCAAATTATCTTATTTATTTCATATTTGATTTTAATGCAATGAAAATTTTATCAATTTACTATGCTAATAAATAAATAACATAATACAAAATTCTTTGTTTAAAATAATTAATAATGTATATTTTTATTATTGTATTATATCCATAATTAATCACTTTTGTAAGATTAATTTTTTTACTATATATCTTTTCACTTCAAAATTTTAACAAAATACAATGAAAGCCAAAAATTTATTTAAGTTCATAATCACTAGCCATGAATAATTTTCGGCGCAACAAATTGAAGCTTATAACATTATTTAAAAAAAATATATTAAAACGACGTATACCAATATGTCAAAAAAAAATGAGAAATTACTAATAAAGTGTCCGAACATTACTTTATTAAGCTCTTACATAATTACATTATTAATTTATTTATATATATTGTATTTACTTAATTTGTTTAACATCATAATATATATGATAATTTCCACGCATCCAGTGTGTGTATTACCAGTATTAATTAATGCTAGTAAGTTTAAAAGCAAAAACTAAGCCTTTTGAACAAGTCACTAGAGAAATTCCAACCTCTACACATTCTTTAAGAGTCAAGGAAAGGGTCAACCGAAGACAACGAGAAAGCTTCAGAATATAAAGATAAGATAGCTGAAGTCAACGTCAAAGTCAACCCTACCGATAAACAGCAAAGAACCATTTACAACATCACCTCATTTTTGTGAGTTCATCTTCATATTCTCAGCAGAAAAATTGAAGCAAGAAAATGTCTGTCTTCATCTTCTTCTTTACTTCCTTTGTTTCTCTCTCTATACTTCTCTGCGCAGGAGCAGATCAATGTATGCTAGACAAATGCCGCAAAGGCGGCCCATTAATTCAATATCCGTTCAGAATCAGAGATCGACAACCCCAAAACTGCGGCTATCCAAATTTCGATGTTTACTGCTCCGACAAAGGGGAAACTATGCTTGATTTGCCCTTTTCAGTTAATCTTAGAGTTAAGAAAATCGACTACAAATCCCAACAAATTTTCCTTTCCGACCCAGAAAAATGTCTTGCCCAGAAGCTCCAAAATCTGAACTTGTCCTCATCTCCCTTCCGATTCGTCTACAATTACTTGGAAGATTATATCCTCTTCAACTGTTCTCTCTCTAAAAGAGATCTCGCCATCCCTGTTCCTTGTCTTAGGGATTCAAGATACCAGTTCTATGCCATTGGGTTTGATTCTTACTTGGATTCGCTTTCTCTCACATCGTGTACCAGTTACCATAATGTTTCATCTGTTCCAGGATATGTATTTTCAAGAAACGATATTCATTTGAACTGGTCTCAACCGGCGTGCGGCAGTAGCTGTGAAGCTCTAGGAAAAAGATGCGTGCCCTTAAACAACTCCACCACAGAATTTGAGTGTATTCCAAAACCCAAGAGTAATAAAGGTAGATTATAGCTTAATTATCATATTATCTTAGTATCTTACACTTGGATGTTATGTTATCTTCTTAATAGAGCTAATATTTTGCTCCTCTTGTTTATAGGTGAAATTAGGAAGATAAAAATTGCAGGTGATCATCTCTATTTATGGCTTAATTGCTAATTAAATTCCAATCTTTCCATCTTCTTTAGATCTATTTTTTAAACGTTTCAATAATGTCGCAACCTTTTAACTTCGTAGTAAATTTGTTTTCCAAATTCTTGAGCGAGTATAGAGTTGAGATTTAGACGTTCATCTGGTGTAGAATTTCAAAACTGACTGAAGGTTTGGCTGGACTGTCTTCTCGTGTTGTCAATTTGGTCGTGGAACGTTTGGAGTTGCAATTCGAACACTCGGGGAAATCCTAACTTCGTCAGATGTCGGAGGACGAAATTGACAACACAAGAGGACAGTCCAGACAGTGGACTTCAAAAGCCTTAAATAGTATTGAGTTTCGAGGTTGGATGGACGTCTAAATCTGGCTTTGTTTTGCTTGTGAATTGAATATTTGGTTGTATGGTTTTGTTGTGCAGGAGCGGTAGTGGGATCTTTTCTTATGTTGACAACAATTGCAGCTCTCATCTTTCTCTGCATCACAATTCTTAAAGACAGAGAGAATCGGAAGAAGATTGAAGGGTTTCTTGAAGATTACAGAGCCCTTAAGCCCACCAGATTTGGCTACTCCGACATAAGAAGGATCACGAATCAATTTAGCGAAAAATTGGGCGAAGGGGGCTACGGAGTCGTCTACAAAGGAAAGTTGTCGAGTGAGATATACGTCGCTGTGAAAGTTCTCAACAATTCGAAAGAAAACGGGGAGGAGTTCGTGAACGAAGTGAGTACGATTGGGAGGATACACCATGTGAATGTGGTTCGTTTGGTAGGCTTTTGTGCAGAAGGATTCAGAAGAGTTGTAGTTTATGAGTTTCTACCAAATGAATCACTTGAAAAGTTCATCTTCCAAGAAGATTCTAAGAGAAGCTCTCTTGGTTTGGAGAAGCTTCAAGATATCGCTCTAGGCATAGCCAAAGGCATAGAGTATCTTCACCAAGGCTGCGATCAACAGATCCTTCATTTCGACATCAAGCCTCACAACATCTTGTTGGACCAAAACTTCAGCCCGAAGATCTGTGATTTCGGGCTAGCAAAGCTGTGTTCGAAGGAACAAAGTGCTGTGACGATGACGGCTGCAAGGGGGACCATGGGCTACATCGCGCCTGAGCTTCTGTCGAGGACTTTTGGGAGGGTGTCGTATAAGTCGGATGTTTATAGCTTCGGAATGCTGCTGCTGGAGATGGTGGGAGGGAGGAAAAACGTTGATCTTAAGATAAATAATAGTCAGGTGTATTTCCCAGAATGGATATACAATCATTTGAATCTTAAGGATGAATTTTGGGTGCATATTGAAGAAGGTGATCAAAGTAGTATAGCAAGGAAGCTAACTATTGTTGGGCTGCATTGTATTCAGTGGTATCCGGCAGATCGTCCGTCCATGAAAGGTGTGGTTCAGATGTTGGAAGGAGATGGATCCGATCTCATATTGCCTCCGAATCCGTTCCCTACTACAAATGCCACCAGTTTGGTTGCAGGGATACCTGAAAGGCATTTCCAAATTGAGTTGCCACTCATATTAGAAAGTGAGTGAAACACTTTTACATTTTTCTTTTTTTATTTTATGTCGAGGGGTAATGTGCAGTCGTTGTTGGAGATATCAGATACGTACTGGTGAACCATGTTACTTTGCAATAAATCGGACTGCAAAAACCTAGTAACTAAATAAAAAGAGTAGACTTGTCAACTTTCTTAATACAATAAAATATATTTAATGACAAAATATATGAACTTTTTTATTAAATATAATCAACTTATGAAAAAATATCAACTTTGGTTATAGTATTACATTTCGACCTTATGAAAAAGTATCAACTTCGTTCATATCACATTTCGACCTGAAAGCATCTAGATCGTTGCTTCAATACATATAAATCTGGATGCATCTGGATAGTTGCTTCAATAGATAATGATTGAGATGAAAGTTGCCGATTCTTATCTATCTACTCAGCCAGAATGAATAATGCAACCCCAGCTCCAATTATTGCACATAATCCAAAACACCACAACAAGAAAACAAAACACAGATCCAGCCACTAAAAAACTCAAAATTCATAGAAGAAAGGAGTTTTCATTACTTTAATCCAAACTCAACTCTCTTCAGCCATAGCAGCAATTAGATACAAGAAGGGGCCTTCAACAAGCAGGCAGCAGCAGCAGAGATGGCAACACTAAATTTTTCCCAGCAAAAACTCAAAACAGTACAGACTCAAAAGCAGCCATCTCCAATCAAGAAAAATGGCTACTTTTATTACAAAAAGGGGACACAGATTATTAAGCTAAGATCACCATCACTCAAGATGATGATGATGATACATAATCATGTCACCATTTCAGACACAGACACGAAGTTAATATGATACATATATACTAATTAATATTACTAATCATTTTCTTCTTCATCTCTGCTTCGTCCCCTCCGTTAACTTCTTCATTTGCAGTTGCATGGATTGCAGGTACAGTTGTCTCCGCACTTGCAGCCGTTCTCAGCAGCCATTTCTGCAGATTCTCCATCAAAATATCTGCACCAGAATTCACAACAAACAAGAATTAATTAACCAAAAATACTCTCTTTTGCCGTATTTCAATCTCGTATTTTAGGGTTCGACCCATGGTACACGTGTTGCGATAGTACCATAATGCTGATGAATAAAACAAATAAAATATGAAATCGATTATTATTATTATATTGATCATCGGGAAGGAAATTAACGAATTTGAACCAGAAATTGAGGATTGAAGCAGAAATTGATGAGATTAACGAGACACGTACGTTTTTTGGGGGGCGACGCCGAGAACCAAGGTCTCAGTGGGGGCGGCGACCTCCGAGTAGCTCAGGTCAGGGTACATCTTGCAGCTGCACAAATCATTTCACCATTAAAAAACAGAATTAAAACAGATCAGTTCATGAATTTCCCAAAAATTTAATAATCGGATCAGATCGAGGAAGACCGCGTACAGAATAAGCTGAAAACTGAAAACCTAATTGCATGCAATCATACGTATCAATGGTAGACACTGAACTTCGCACAAATCGAAAAAAGTAATCGGAGGAGAAATTCGATTTTTGAAGAAAAAAAGCAGAAAAAAAGAGGAAATCGATCGATCGATCGAGAGAGAGAGAATTAATTACCCGCTACAGCCGCTGCCGCAGCCGCAGCTAGATCCGCAGCCACAGTTTCCTCCGCAGCAAGACATGTTGTTGGTAGATTAAACGGAAATGGGAATGAAAGGAGAGATTTCTGAGAATTGAGAAATTGGAGAGATGCGTGTGTGATTGTGATGATGATGGTGGAAGGAGGGGAGATTTATAGCGGAGGAGGGAGAGGGGGCGGCGGAGATCCACCGTACACGTGGCAAAGGTGGTGGTCCTCGAAACTCGGCCCACGCCTGCACCCGCCATACGCTCCACGTATCAGTCGCTATCGATTTTACACTGTTTCAGTTGAAATTTTGGGGAGAAAGAAAATTGATGACAGTAATATTAGTGCTGCAATTCAATTCTGATGAATTGATGGGATGATAATCATCGTCAAAATCAGAGACATCGCAAGTCGCAACTGATTTTTTCTCGTCTTCTTCTCTACGTACCGACTATGTGATGAGTTGACCGCAGCCGCTATTCGAGATACGAACGGCTGAAATTCGCGGACGCTATCCGAACCCGAATATTAAATTAAAATTTAAATAAATACTCATTTCGTCCATTGATCTTGTCTCATTTTTCATTTTTTATTGTCTCACTAGTAATGTTTTATTTCCAAAAAAAAATATTTAACTCTTTAAAAGTGATATTATGCATTTTTTATTTTTTTATCTTTATTCTTAATTTACGTGCCCTAAAAATATGAGATAAACTTAATGAGATAGAGAGAGTACTATCTAATATTCATGGAGGAAATTATCAATTTATGACCTAATGACTAAAGCTATTAATTTACGACTACAAAAATTATGTTATTCGATTTTTATTAAATTTCATTTGATAATTCATGTAGTAACTGGACTAAGAAATCAAAATAAAAATGCATAAAAATTTTACATGATTTTTAAACTTTAGGTTGATTTTTTTAATCTTTCAAGACCTAAAATATATTTTTAAAGTTTTGGATCGGAAGAGAAGCTATATTTTTAATCCTATATTGGTAAAATATCTTCAAAAGAATTAATATACTAAAGTCTACACTTTCTTTAAGGAAAAGGATGGAAACATTAAAGTGTTTTACACCTTTTTGTTTTTAGAGATGATCTATTAAATTCTTTTTACCAAAATGCTTCAAGAAATTTTCAAAGTATTATTTTCTTCAAAATGATTGATGGTTTTTTTTTATTTGAAAAGATCATTGATGATTAAGTTGACTGTATTTAAATATTGGAAAGACTGTGTGTCGGACCATCTGACGAGTTAAAATTCATTGTATGATACTCGTATATGATTAAAAATAACTAAATTTTAATAAAATTAAAAATATGTGATTTAATATGATGTTGAGTGTGGACATTATAATTTGACCTCAATTTCTCCTTTTCAACTATTTACCCACTTTCATCCCGACATCATTTTGAATAGCTCCACAATAAGAAATAAATTAAATAATTGACAAAATAATATCTACCTTGACTATAACCAGAACCAGGTCACGTAATCACATTAGTCAATCTCCTTTTGAAAGATATATTATTAGTGGGATGAATATTTATATAATTAAAGTTCTCAAGTTCGAACCGCATCAATACCATATAGTTCGAATTGTTGTTGCACAAATTTTTTTTAATTCAAATTATCTCTCATGTATGATTTGCATGTTATTTACACATAAACAACGTTTTTATCTAAGGCGCACCTCAAATAGCTACTTTGAATTACCCTCGTAAGCCGTCATTAAAGAAAAAAGAAACATTAGGCAATAAATATCTAAGGTGGAGTCATTTAAAGAGAAGTTTGACATCGACAATTAATAGGGAAAGCTTCAAAATGAATCCTCGTCCATTGAAATTGAAAGCGAAGTTAGGATTTAGGCCCTAAAAAAGCAGCCGTTTAATGCCTTTTTTCTTTTCCTAAATTTATTAATATTTAATTATATCCTTAATTTAGGGTAAAATGAGTTAAAGTGTAGAATAACTTATTACTAATCATCACTAATTGTTGTATTAGTTAACGATATATAATTAATATATTTAAATTCTAAACGAGAGGTGCTTATGAAGTTTTGCCCCATAGTAGTAAAGTTAGTGATGGTGGAAATAATTTAGAAAAGAGAGGCGTAGGTTTACCCAATTTGCACTGTGCGGTTCCCACAATATCAATAAATAATTTAATGTAATTTACTTTGACTTTGTTCGACAAAAAATGCTTTTAAAGAAATAATTAGATTTCCCTGAAAAAAAAAAAGAAATAATTAAATTCATATACTATGGTTAAACTCTATTTACTAGAAATTCTTCATTTCCTTTTATTTCCTTATCCTTTAATAATTAGAAAAAGTACTCTCAATTAATGTAAAATGATCACTTTCTGCAATAATCTGCAAACTATATAAAAAAGATAAATTGAATATGTTCCATCTAAACACTGCTTTGTATGCAATAAGCTACAAACTATATAAAAGAATTAAATTGCAGTCAACCAACATTTGAATATCAAACTCGTGACCTCTAACGGCATATGCGAATCGACTCCACCACTCGACCATTCCAAATAGGGGTAATTTCTTCCCCCCTCTCTTCCCTCACATGGGATGTTTAGGTATATGAGGACTAACAAGTTAGAGCACTCACATTGGTGGGCACAAAAAAGTTGTGCCCACCAATATTTAATTAGTATTTGTGGGGTATTGGTGGGGTAGGGTGGGCACAAAATTTTTCCCCACATTGGTGGGCACAAATGGTGGTGGGCACACCTATTATTTTAATGATTTTATTTTTTATTTTTATTTTTATTTTCATAATTTATATAATAATTATTTTTAAAATACAAATTTTATTTAATTGAAAAAAAAACATTACATAAAAAAAATACATTAATCCCGACCGAATCGTGCCCACATTTCTTCGATCAAATCATTCTGAAGTGTTGCGTGAGCTCTCGCATTGCGAAGGTCTGTCTTTCTTTTCAAAAATTCTTCAAATGCTCCGGTTGCTCCACGAGTCGCACCCCCGTTGTTTGTCGAGCTCGATGCGCCTTCGAGGGCCCAATTACTCACATGCTCGCCTTCGTCTTGGACAATCATATTATGCAAGATAATACAAGCATACATGACCTCCGTCAAATTTTCTTCATAAAATAGGCGTGCCGACCTATTTATAATTGCCCAACGAGCTTGAAGAACACCGAAGGCCCTTTCCACGTCCTTCTGGACAGCTTCTTGCTTCTGTGCAAACAGAGCTCTCATCGGGTCAGTCGGGCATGGAAGAGTCTTCACGAAGGTCGGCCAATCGGGATAGATGCCATCGGCTAGGTAATAGCCCATGTTGTATTGTTTGCCGTTGGCGTTGAAAGTCACCGAAGGCGCTTTCCCATTCAAAAGATCGTTGAATACATCCGACTGATTCAACACATTTATGTCGTTGTTTGAACCCGCCATTCCAAAAAATGCATGCCATATCCACAAATCCTGCGAAGCAACGGCTTCGAGCACAATGGTCGGATGACCTTTCTTCTGGTTAGTGAAAGCTCCTTTCCAAGCAGTCGGGCAGTTCTTCCATTGCCAATGCATGCAATCGATGCTTCCGAGCATCCCGGGAAAACCGTGCTTCTCCTCATGCATTTGAAGTAGTCGGTCGCAATCTGCTGCAGTCGGTTTCCTCAAATACTCTGCACCGAAGGCCGCAATAACGCCGGAGCAGAATTCCTTCAGGAAATTGCGGCCCGTTGTGTCGTCAAGACGTAGGTACTCGTCGTATTGATCCGGGGCGCCGCCGTTCGCAAGTTGCCGGAGCGCAACAGTGCATTTCTGCATAGCGGATAGTCCCACTCTTCCGGTTGCATCAGGACGTTGTTGAAAATATGGCTCTCGCACCTCCAACGTAGTGACTATCCGTCTGAAGAGATCTCTCCTCATACGAAATCGACGGCAAAAAATATCTGGGCCGTACGTTGGGTGATCTGCAAAATAATCGGCGTGGAGACGGGCTTCAGCCGCCTCCCGGTTTCTTTCCACGTACGCCCTCTTTGGGCGATTACGTTGTCTCTCTTCTTCGGCCTCTTCTCGCTCACGTGCTTCGAGTAGTTCTGCTTATAATTTTGTTGCTTCGAGAGCGAGCCGCCTATTTTCCTCCATTTTTCTATGGAAACGATCGTCGCCCGACATGATTCAATGGAGAGACGAAGAAAATTGGAAGAGATAATTTAGAAGAAATTGAGATAGAAATGTAGAGAATGGGGTGAAAATGAATGGAATAAGGTGTAGTATTTATAGATAAAAATTAGAATTAAATAAAAAAAAAAAACTGTTGAGCAACGGTTAAAAAACCGTTGCCCAATACCGTGCCGCCACGTGGCATCCACCCCTCCCTGCCCAGCAAGCTCGCTCGGGCGCACTTGCGCCCACCCCACCCGCCCTCTCCTGGGCGCCATCGGTGCGCCCACCCCTCTGCCCACCCGCCCACCCGCGCCCACCCCCCTTTGCCCACCGTTGCATATGCTCTTAGAAACACTCTCTTTTCTCAATCATTTCATTTGAATGAAGGTGACCTATCGTCCACGCTAGAAATATTTAATTATATGATAAAAAAGAATAAAGAATATGGGAGACTCATTTGTTTGACTTATTTACAATATGTATAAAACATGATTTCTTTTTTATTTTGAAAAGAAAAAAGCATACTTGTCCGTCTACTTGCATTTTTCGACTTTTGCCATTGTATTTAATTTCTATACTTTCGCACATCATATTTTTATTTGTAAATTTTTACTCGCACTTTTTAAGAAAATTATCTCTAATACATCTTGGCATCTAGCATGTATTCAATTTTAAAGTTGTCAAATAGGTCGGACCGTTCCGTTTCATGTTCAGTCTGATACCCACTTGAAATGGGCCATATGTGGGGCTTCTTCAAGCTTAGGGTCGGGCCTGGCCCATGCTTGCTCTAAGCTCCAATCGGACTTATTCTTATGATAAAGTCTATCTTAAGCTTTACCCGCTTCACTCACGGACCAACCTACCTACTGATAGAGTTGTCAGGTGGATTGAACCGATCTAGAGTTGTCGCGGTTCCACAAATGGTGTAGGCACGGGTTGGGCCTCCACCTTGTAATGGGCCCCAATTAGGTCTATTGTGAATCCCATAATTGGGCCCGATTTTGGCTTACTCTAATTGGGCCCCAAGTAGAACTATTTTTGTGTAAAAAATCGGTCCGAACTCAGCACGCTCCATTTGTGGGCTTGAGCCTATAGGCTGGTGGTCACATCGGACTTGAGTCGGGTCGGGCGGACTGACCTATTTGACAACTATATCCAATTTTACCACAAATGAAAGTAAAAATTTCAAATTTGAATACAAATAAAGGTACAAGTTCTCACTTCTCACTTCTCACTTCTCAATATTTATAAATAAATAAAGGAATTTAACTATTAAAAATTTAAAGTAGCCCTTTTGTGGGGGCCACCTTCTCCAAAAGGAAATGCCAACTGCTACTTTTGAAGAGCTCACTGATTTTCAGGTGGGGTTTAAGCTAAGTTGGTCCGTTTGGTGTGGATGGAGAATCACTCTTTATTTCTCCAATATTTCAATTATTTTGTACCTTCTTTACTTTTATACCCCCAAGAATGTTGTGCTCCACTACAATTAAGTGTACAAAGCACGCTTCTTATGGTACAACTTAGTATTATATTATACTTTTGGATTGATTCATTTTTTAATTCCGATCGACATCATTTTAAAAATGATTTCATCTCTTTGATTTGCAGTAAAAAAACTTTTTTAAAAAAACAACATTGAGATGACGTCATTTTATGGACAAATATTCGAAATATATTATTGTCATATATTGTACAATATCTTTTATGATAAAAGTGAGGGAAAATGAAGAAAACATTGATGGAATAGAAATCTTGAGCTAAGAAAGTAAATAGAAAAAAGTTATAAAATTGATGGCCGAATAAAATCAACAGGGATAGTTTCTGCGAAAAGCTATTGTAGATGAAAAATAAAAGGAAAAGGAAAAACTCTTTTTTTTCTTTAGAAGAAAAGAAATCAAATTGATCTTGACTTCTGAGACAATGAGATAGGTTTGATTTTATCAACTTGTGATAAAAAAAGAAATTCTTTTTAGTTAAAGTTTCAATATGTTTTAGTTCTTCTATTTTGATTGAGATGGTATGAGCTATTTATTTCATTGGAAAACAAGAACAAAATATGATAAATTTTCGTTCGAGAGACAAAATTCAAATAAGAAAAATAAAAATTTAATGTGCGTGTGTTAGTCTAGTGATAGAGTTCAAAGCCAAAAAATTCGAATTCAAATTCACCGTCACGCAACCTTTTTGCACAACAATAAAAATAAAAAAAAATTAAATAAACAAGCTCTGGCCCACCAAGAATCTGGGTGGCTATTGCAGATTCGTTTGAAATGATTAAAGCAAAATGCAAAAGGGTAATTTTAAATGTAACCCCATTTTACTCTTCACATCCCCTAATTTTAAAAATAATAAAATATTTATATATAAACAATTATATCCCTATAGCCTCCAATTTATAATTCTATATAAAATAAAAAGCTACTGTAGCCTCGTCTCTCTTTTCTCTATCCCATTCTTCTCTCCCACATTCCTTCGTAAAGTACTTTTAGCCCCCATCTCCCTCCGCTCCCCCCACTATCTCTATTTCTCTCTCTCTCTCTAACACACACACTCATAGGCTCATAGTCATTGATAGTCATAAGAACGAAACAGATTGGGTGCTCATGAATTTAGATAGGGATGTCAATTTTGGCAAATGCATTTAGCGTTGCTCAAACACGAAGAGTAAAATTTCGTTAAATCTCTATGTTGGATGATTAATTAATTTGAGTTGCAAGGTGGAAGTGTCTATTTTTCCATAAAGAAATATTCATAAGAAGAAAGAGAAAGGAATCACACATAAAAGATAAAATTTCTGGCAAGAATTGAGGATTTGCGTTGACGGCGGCGCCGTGTCGGGATTGCATCATCTTCCGATCTGCTATAGTCATCGATAAAGCATATGAAAAAATAAGTCCATACATGAATCAATTTTTCTGAGTTCATCTAACAGGGGAACGAAGAACTGAGAACTCACACCCAAATATCATCAATGGGGATTCAGTGAAGTAAGGCTTACGACTTATTGTTTCATACTGTTCTACTTTTGGTTTCTCTTTTCTTTTGGGAGCCCCGAGTAGAGGGGGTAAGGTTTAATTCAGAATTATAAGGGTAAATTAGTCAGTTCTTATTTTATTTATAATTTTAATTTAGTATGTGGCTATAAAGAGTAAAATGGGGGCTACATTTAAAATTAGCCAATGCAAAAACAGGATTAACCCAAGAAATAAGGGAAACAAATTAACGCCAACCCTAGAAAATCACACGGTACAAGCCTGATTTCTAAAAAATTAGGCCCGATTGAATTTTGGTCCAAAATGTCATTTGGCCCGATGGGCTCGATCGAGCCCGTTCGATAAATTTTCACAATAATTTGATTTTCAAGCCGGATTAAATTATAAAAAATTGGCCAGATTGATTTTTAGGTCTAAAACTTTTCTTTGGTTCGGTGGGATTGAAGACAACGGATCGATCCAATTAAAAATTAAGTAGGTGAATTAATTTACATATTCTTGATTTTTTTAATCTTTCAAGACCTAAAATATATTTTTAAAGTTTTGGATCGGAAGAGAAGCTATATTTTTAATCCTATATTGGTAAAATATCTTCAAAAGAATTAATATACTAAAGTCTACACTTTCTTTAAGGAAAAGGATGGAAACATTAAAGTGTTTTACACCTTTTTGTTTTTAGAGATGATCTATTAAATTCTTTTTACCCTAAACCCTAAACGGATCGATCCAATTAAAAATTAAGTAGGTGAATTAATTTACATATGATAAAAATTTAGATCCAATTAAAATTAAGTAGGTGAATTAATTTACATATGATAAAAATGTAGATTGGGAACTTTTTTTTTAGAATAATTGAGTTAGATTTAATATGGGAAACATGGTTTATATTCTATTTTTGACATCTTATATAGGTGAAGATTCGTAAGACAATACTCATATTTGAATATATGTACCGGTCTTATAGATCTTGATTCTTGACACGTGCGACGATCTCACCTAAGTTTTTGTGTATATATAGCAAAATCTATAATCACAACAAAACAATATTTTCAAGAATGTACTAGAAACTCAAGATCTTGAACTAATAATCATTGATCATTTGATCAATGATTCCTAACATTCAATCACGTATTTGCTCTTGATCATCTTTCATCTTTACACACTATGATCATGTACTTCAATTAGAACAATATCATTTTATCAATGTTTCTATCTCCTATATTGAACCATGTATTTCCTCTTGATCATCTTTCATCTTTACACACTATGATCATGTTTATACACTTAAATCTGTACAATATCATCATCAGCATCATCAAACTAGTATATAATCTATCAAGAACTGCTTCTCATATGCACAAAATTAAGTACTATCTAAACAAAAAACATACATAGCTAGTCACAAGAAAAAAAAAATCAATCTGCAAAAATCTCTTGAAAAAGATCATCAAGAATGAGGTCTTCCAACTCAAGCCCCACACACTCTGCATCCAGCTGCAGATTCATCCACCCGTCGTTCTTAGCCAAGTCCCGGCTCACAGCATCATCAGTAGCCTGATCAGATTCAGGCGCGGAGCTAAGCAACCATCTTATCTCCGCCCACACTTCCTCCAAAACACGCGATCCCTTAGGCAACGGGTGTATGCTTGACCGGCTAGTTAGAGGTGTCGGCCAGTAGCAGAAGGATCTTTCATGGATCACTAGCAAAACCTCATTGATTAGATCAAACAAAAGGAGTTGGTTAGATATCCCATCTTCTTGATTTGCTGCACAATAATCATGTTCATCAACTGACCACCCTCCAACTTCCTCAAGAACTGAGGGGTTGACAGGGTACTCTGCTGAATGCCATTGTCCTAGACTCTCGTTCTTGCTGAAACCCGAGAGCTCTAGAACTCCTCGTACGTACTTGAACTCTGCGTTGTTTTTTTCATCCCCTTGCACGCGTAGTAGCTCGCTGTAGAACTCTTGTATTTGGTTCTCTTCAACAATGCCAACCGCGTCTTGTGGTGGTAAGCGTGACTCGTATAGCTCTAGCTCTCCTTCTTCGCTATGAAGGTCAATTATATCCTGTGATTGGTATGAGGAGTCAATATGTTGTTGTTGTTGTTGTTGTTGTTGTTGTTGTTGTTGTTGTTGTTGTTGTTGTTCTTGTTCTTGTTGATGGCAAGAATCCCATTTTTCTTCACTTTCTTGAGCCACAGTTTGGGGCCTTTCTGAGAATCTTGAATCTACAATCAAGAAAATGTTAATGTAATCAAGAAATTGATATGAATTGCAAAATCTAAATCCGAGTAAAGTTTATGAATTAGAAGCAATTTGCCCTAAATCTAAACTCATTGACATGCGTTGTAAGAATGATTAGATATCTATTTAAGGTCTTTTGGAGAATCTTGAATCTACAATCAAGAAATGTTGATGTAATAATAATATATAACATAGATTATAGAAATGCAGGTGAAATATAATTTTGTTTAACTTTCAAGAAATGTTCAAAATCATTAGCATGCATTGCAAAAATAAATTAATAGAGATAATTAGTAAATAAATGGAAGTTACCATCTGAGACAGTTGCTTCAAGCTCTTGCACATATTCTTCCTCATGATCATCTTCCGACTTTGATGGGACGGGGGCAGGGCTCGTCTCAGATTCGTCTTTAGAATCATGAGACGAGCCACTCTCCCGCTCCTTTGAATCAGCTTCTTGATTTTCATCAAGAGCCTTACCTACATCCATCACTTCTTGATTTTCATTTTCTGAAACAAAATTTTTTACAACTTTATCTTCACTATCTACATGATCCAACGACTTCTCTTCTTCGTTCGTGCCAACACTTCCAACATCAATATGAGTCCTAATATCAGGAAGGGAATAAATCCTTCCAAGAATGGCAGGTTTCTTTATAACAGTTGGTTGCACATTCAACTTTGATTCATCACAAGTGTGAATTTTTGCCTCTGTACTTGGACTAATGTCTATCAACTGATTATATCTATCCAATGAGTTGTCAAACGACGTTGTTCTTTTGTAGTCTTTTGTCGAGCTTCTGCCAAAATCAGAAGCCGCCTGGCTAGCATCTTCGACCACCTTCTTGGAGGCGCTGGCGCCATAAGGTATCTTATGGTGCAGCGCGTCCATCATGATCCGATTCTTTTCTTTTTTCCTATCCCGGATCACGTACTTGATTTTCTCTCTAATATTCTTGAAATGCATTAGGCCAACTCTTTCATTTTTTTTCAAAATCTTAGTAGCTGAAGGTGAAGCATTATCAGAAACCTCACTCTCTCTCAAGAAATGCTCATTTGCTTCATGGCGTTCTGTGTTTTTTTCTTCTTCTTTCACACATTTGGTTTCTTGTTTCTGTCTAGAGCTATCCAAGTCAAGATCTCTTGCATACGACGGGGCAGAAGCTGAGAACGACATGGATTTATTCAATCCGTACCTCAGATTAGGCGAGCGCCTACAATGCAGCTGATTAGCCAAGGATATGCTAGGATCTTTCAAGATTTGCATAAACATCTCCTCTCTCACATTGAGTAGATTCAAGGCATTCATGAATAGTTTCGACTCGTGGAGAGAATTGCCTTTGCTTGGCTCGATTGCATACATCAAGTTTCCATGAAGAAGAGTGTGATCTCTAACCGGCTCCTTCCCTAGCTGATCAACCTCGTGTTGCCTCAAATAGTTCAACGTCGTGATCTGTGAGGAGTCGGGGTGAGCAGTGGGGATTGAGCCCTCAACGACATTGGGAGGCAACGTGTGAATTAGAGATTTCCCCTTTTGATGAGAGGGAAGGTTTTCGTCCGGTGGTTTCCTTACAGGGTAAGAAGTGCTTCTCCGGTGGCGCCCCTTCCTCTTGTAGACCTCCTCTGTGAATGCTTTTAGTCTTGACCTCATCGAGCCTTTGTGGGCCGTGTTAGGCTCCGTGTGCTTCGCCTCAACCTAATGGCATCGACATGAAAATGTAATAGAGAAATCGAACTTTTAACATATGAAAGTAAAGCTCTTGCTATATGCATAGATCAAGGACATGAAACTTACATTAGATTTAGCAAGTGAAGGTTCAACATTCTCTTGCTCTATTTCTTCATCATTTGAAGAATATTTTTCCCTTTCTTGGCCTTCAAAACAAGCCAAAAATGGATTTAATTCACAAATATTGTCTTTTTCAACATGATTATGTAATGAAATACACAATGTCAATCAAATCAATCCACTTTTTGTATGCTAGGAAAAAAAGTTACGAATTTGAAGCAGTAATCGATTTAGCTCACTAACATGTCTTATCCAACAATATAATGCAATGAAATTTGGCTATGTCAAATCACATTTGCCAATTTTTCCATTCTAGCAAAGAATATCATCAAAACAAACATAGGCAACAAAAACATAGGACAATTTTGCCCCCTTTGGTTGTGGCCTAGTGGCGGTTGAGAAATGTTTTTTTATGTTAGGCCCGTCACACGGGATTGGATAGCGACTGCAAGTTTCTCATCGTATATTTAAAAAAAAAAGATAGGACACGGTTAAAAATTAAGATTTTACCCGTAGTGGAATGTTTCCCGTAGACGAGGCGAGCACGAGGGAGCCTCTTGACGACTTTGTGCCATCTATTCTGCTGCAAATGGTGAAATAATCCCCACATGCATCCTGGGCTATGGTTCTTCAGAGTTATGTGTGATTCTTGTTTATGTAAATTCCTCCCCATATATTGCGACATATATATTTACTATTTGCTAAGCATTTATCAAATTCCCATATATATTTATGCAGTATTCACATTTGGCAAAACAATAATATAATTTTCAGCCATAACTGATTGATATATTGTGTAGCAAACTAGTTATCCATTCTGCTGCCCAGAGAGAGAGAGAGAGAGAGAGAGAGAGAGAGAGGAATGAGATTTGAAACAGTTGAATTAATTCAGAAAATGCGCATGTAGAGTTTCGTAGTTGAAACTAGTTGGTGGGATATCCATGTTATACTCTGTGGCCATGGCTGCATAGCCAAATTTAGAGAGAGAGAGAGAGAGAGAGACGATTGTTCAAGTTTTTGAGAGTTTTGTTCGGTTGGTAGTTGCAAAGTTTGACGCCTGTTGTTAACTGACAAAACGTCCTTAATATATTAAAAAATATTATTACAAAATTAAATCTGATTTGCTATTGTAATAAAATGTAATCTATAATCTATAACCTTGAAAATAAATTTGTAATATAATTATATAAGTATACTAATATAATAAAATGCAATATACTAAAAGAATGGTAATACTATTGTTTACTATTAAGAAAATAAAATGTAGTCCCTCCAAAAGAAATTATCAATTTTAATTGAAGGATACAAAATTTACAATCTTCATAATTTTTTTTTTCTTTTTTGATTTTTAATTGAGAATAATATCTTTTGTGAAATTATCCATTTTGCTTTACACCGGAACAATGTTTTCCTTTTCTGTTGGGCTTAGTAGCAGCACTTTAAGAAATTTTCATATAAATTTCAAGGCCCAATGGGTCAAACAAATAGCCCAAATAAGTGAAGTTGGACTGGATTTGAATAATGGATAAAATATATAAAAAAAATTATTTATTTTCAACGCAAAAGAATTTTTTTTTATTTTTTATTTTGTAACGACTATGTAAGGAGAAAAAACTCAATATTATTATTTATTCATAATGAGGAGGAGATTTGATATCTTATATAGTTTAATTTACTAAGTAGTCATACTCGTGGAAATTGTTTCAAATTCAAATTATTCTCATTTATTTTATTTTATTACCAAAAAAAAGAGATTTTTTTTTGTTAGCTTAGCCGTGTTGAATTGTAGTTTGGCAAGGCTATAACTGTTTTCTGGTGCGATTTGGAAAACTGAAATACCAAAATCGGTAGTTGAATAAATTGGGTCAAACTATTTCTTTTTCCACGCATCGAATTCTTCATAAATTTGCTATCTATCAATTTTATATCCAATTCAAATATAAATATTAAATGTGAGGTTGAAAACAATCCTAAAAAACAAGTCTCTGTGAAAACCACATGTAGCATATAAGGACAATTATCTTTCTATTAATACTAATATTATATTATTTTATCATATTAGATAGTATTTAATTAATGGTATATATGACCCCTCCGCCACCCCAGAATGATTATTATAGTAATTAATTAATTTAACATATTCGTTCGAGTTCATTCTAATTTGGCGTACACAAAAAATAGATGAGGAATTCTCGTATGCGGACATCCGCACCGTGCAGACAATCAATTATGTAGATCCTAATTATGTCGCAGGTTTAAATAAACTCTAATTATGAATTTTAATATTTTTAATTATCCTCTAATCATGGGTTAGACCATCCGCACGCACTAGTACAGTTGTCCGCATCCAAGCCGTTGACAGATATGAGTATCTAGAAGCTTCAATAGTTTTAATTTTTCTTTCTTTTTATTCATGATGATGATTTCCTACTAAAACTACCATATAAGAATAAAATTATCAAATTTTACACATTTGATAAGATATTGAGATCTTATAATTAGGGGTGAACATTCGGTTATTCGGTTTGGTTTTGGTCTAAACCAAACCAAACCGAATAAATTAAATTTTTAAAAATCAAAACCAAACCAAACCAAACTAACCGAATAAACCAAATTTTTAAAAGTTAAAACCAAACCAAACCAAACCAAACAAACCGAACGGTCATGTTGTTTTAAATATTTCATCCAAAATCAACAAAAATATACTTAATACAATAAGACAATAATAGTATTTTAATTTAAAAAATTAACATAACATATATATACACACACACATATTATAGGAAAAGCCAAATATGTTAAACGAGCAACAAAAATATCGGTCCATTATCTTGTTGCATGATGTTGATATCCGTGCTTTATTTCAAGTTCTATTAGATTACAATGTTCTCTTGCGCTAAATTCTTTCAAATTATTTTTCATTATTGAGAAAAGTTATATATAAATATAATTAATCTATATATATTATATAAAAAATTAATATTTATATACTCCCCCCGTCCCGCCATAAGTGGCTACATTTTCTTATTGGGCTGTCCCATCATAAGTGGCCACTTTCCTAATATGGAAACACCATCTCTCACACAAAAGATGTGGGCTCCACCACTTTTTATCTTTTTACCCTTCAAACACTCTTCTCCTAAATACCCGTGCCCAAAAGAAGTAGTCACTTATCATGAGACGGAGGGAGTATATATATATATATAAATATAAAAATTCGGGTTTCTGTTTGGTTTGGTTGCCAAAGCATCAAACCAAACCAAACCAAACAAATAAAATTTTAAAAAAATAAAACCAAACAAACCAAACAAACCGAACAAACCAAACCAAACAAACCGAACAAACCAAACCAAATTCTATTTTCAGTTTGGTTTGGTTTGGTTTTCGGTTTTCGGTTATTTTTGTTCACCCCTACTTATAATATATTTTAAAAAGCACCATGTTTTATTTCAACAAAATGCTTTACAGATTATCTGACAAAAAAAAAGCTGGTTTTTACATAAATAATCTACACCCCATAATCTAAAATGTTGGAATTTTAAATTTTATCGAACGAATTTGTTGAATTTACGAAATTAGGTAAAAGTCAAATGGCAGAAAAGTCAAACTATCTGAAACTGATGTACTATTATAATTTCCTCATTAAATTCGAATAAGTCAAAACCTATATAATAAGACGCGTAAATATGCATGAATTCGTGCATGTGGAAAATATTATTTAATCAAAAGGTCGGTACACACACACACGACACACGCTCTTAGATTTTTTTTTTTTCATTTTATCAATTTATATTAATTTGTCTGCAGTAATAATTTATAATTTAAATGCAACATATACACACATCAATGGCAGACACACGTCCCAACACAATATTTTTTTCTGATTTTAATTTTTGAAAAATTACGTCGCATTCTTATGCAACTTCTTCTGACAAGCACCCATATCATACCATAAGGGTGCCTCCAACGGTGGGTTCCAAAATTTGGAACCCACCAAATCCACCATTGTGGAGTTTTGAAACTGGTTTCCAGTTTTGAAACTGGAAACTCAAGCCCAGCAAGAGAGAGAGAAATTGCGGTGGGAGCGGCGGGCCACTTGGGCGCGTCACCCACGGCGCGTGCACCACACGCGCGCGCTGGTTGGCGCGTGCAGTACACGCGCGCGTGGGGTGGCCGCCAGTTTTGACTTTTTTTTTTTTTTTTCCTTTTCTTCTTTCCTGTTTTGTTTATATTTTTTTTTTCGATTTTTAATTTACTTTTTCTTAAATACGGACCTATTAGCTCGTCTAAAACATATCGAACATATATCTTATATTAAAGATCACGACGAGAGCTTTAATTCGACATAAAAATCGTAAAAATCCGATTTGAAACGAGCAAATGATGATATTTTAAAGTTCAAAACTAATAATTTATAAATTATATAATAAATATTTATAATTTATATATTATATTAAAAATATTTATAATAAACTGCTAAAATTTACAACGGCAATAATAAAACGGCTAAAATTTTTCCCAACGGCCATTTTTCCAAAATCCTCTATATATATCAATACTCCAACACTCCAATTTTCACTCATCTCATCTCTCCAACACTCCAATTTTCTTCCTTTCTTCTTCACTTCATTTTCATTACAATTAAATGGCGGATTCAAGCTCTCAAAACTCCGACTCTAGTAATGCAAGCTCCCAAAATTTTCAAGGTTCTTATTTTCCAAGTTCACAATATCATCAAATGCCATACTCTCAACAACCACTTCCATACAACTTTCAAAATGCAGGTAATTTTCCCACTAATGCGGGTAATTTTCCTACTCAACAAAATTTTGGCAATTTTCCTACTCAACAAAATGCAGGCAATTTTTCTACTCAACAAATCTCATCCAACTATCCTACTGGTGGTTCGAATTTTCCTCAACAATTTGCTTTCAACTCTCCTGGTGGTTCAAATTTTCCTCAACAATTTTCATTCAACTCTCCTACTGGATCAAACTCTCCTACGGTAACAAATGTAATAAATATATCAATTCAACGGCAACGGTAACAAATGTAATAAATATTATTGTCGGCAACGGTAACAAATGTAATAAATATTTTAGTTGATATAATAAATATAGTAGTTGAAGCAATAAATGTAATAAATGTAATAAATATACTTGTCGGAGGTTTTTGTTATATATAATAGTGTTTCATTTATCATTCAATCACAAAAATCTTAACCTTCATTTTATCCGAATACAAAAATTTCTTCAAAATGTCTGATATTCCTAGTTCACATGAAATTGATGAAATGTGGAAGCAATTCATTCGAAATTCGGCTACAGATCCGATTATGCGAGAGATGATTGCTATGGCCGATGCAGAAGACACAACAAGAGGTCAAACTTCACGAAGGCGCAGCGGTTCCAGAACATATAGGGATCGGGAGCGTGAAATCGGCCATGATCGTCTCGTTCGTGATTATTTCTGTGAAGAACCCATCTTCGATGGAGATATTTTTCGTCGTCGATTTCGAATGCGGAGAGAGTTATTTCTCCAGATCGTTGATGCTGTTGGCAACTACACACCATATTTCACATTGAGGCAAGCTGCAACTGGGAGAAATGGTCTATCACCACTTCAAAAGTGCACTGCAGCTATACGACAATTGGCATATGCGGCTGTTGGTGACTCACTAGATGAGTATATGCGATTGGGTGAGACTACTGCGTTGCAATGTCTACATAAATTTTGCGAGAGTATCATTGCTATTTATGGTGAGCGATATTTGAGGAGTCCAAATGCAGCAGATACTCAACGCTTGCTACAAATGCATGAAGAAAGACATGGCTTCCCCGGAATGTTGGGGAGCCTCGATTGTATGCATTGGGAGTGGAGGAATTGTCCATTCGCTCACAAAGGATTGTATACAAGAGGCGATCATGGAGGTCCTACAATAGTTCTTGAAGCGGTGGCATCGGCAGATTTGTGGATATGGCATGCTTATTTTGGTGTCGCTGGAGCAAGCAATGATATCAATGTTCTTCATGGGTCTCCATTATTTAATCAATTCCTTCAGGGAAATACTCCACCAGTTCAATTCACGGTGAATGGTCGAACGTATAACCATGGATACTATCTGACAGATGGAATCTATCCCACATGGGCTGCATTCGTCAAGAGTTACCCGGCCCCGGGAGATCCGTGGAGAAAAAAATTTGCGCAGAGACAAGAGGCTGCAAGAAAAGACATCGAACGGGCGTTTGGAGTGCTACAAGCTCGTTGGGCGATGGTTCGAGTTTCTGCGCGATCTTATGAGAAGGAGGATATCAACAATATAATGCTCACATGTATTATTTTGCACAACATGATAATTGAGGATGAGGGTGAAGAAGCGGTCAACTGGTCTGCAGAAGATGCAACTCCTCGACAACCAATACCAATGGGTGCTAATAACCTCGAAGCATTTGAGACTTATCTCAATAATCACAACGATTTAACAAATAGAGAAGCTCATCTCCAACTTCAATACGATTTGACACAACATATTTGGGAACAATCCAATGTCGATGATCATAATTAAGTAATATTTTAGTTTTCATTATTAATATTTATGTACTTTCAATTATTGTAATTTCAATTTTAGTAATGTAATTTTAATTTTAGTAATGTAATTTTAATTATTATTTATAATTGTAATGCCGTTTTATTTTATTATATTAAATCATTAAATATAAAATTTTAAATAAAATATATAATCAAAATATGTAAATATTATATAAACAATAATGCAAATAAAATTAATTGGATAAACATATGTATAGATATATAAAGATAGTGTGTATTATAGTGGGACCCTTTAAATAGTAGAAACTGGTTTCATTGTTGTGGAAGATGTTAGATAAAAAAGTAGGTGGGTTCCAAAAGCTGATGTGGCGCTGATGTGGCGGTTTGGAAGCTGAAACTGGTTTCGCACCACTGGAGACACCCTAAAACTTCTCATTTTTTTTTATTGTTATTTTTGAAAAATTTCTTACTACGCAAACTTTTTGGATGGAGCTAAGGAAAACGTGCATTTATTGCCCTTGTTTGTTTGTATTTTTACCTTAATTTAGTACGATGCAAAGCCTTTTTCTCATGGGAGCAAAATAATACTCCCTCCGTCCCATTATTGTTGGCACGTTTCTTTTGGGCACGGGTATTAAGGAGAAGGGTGTTTAAAGGGTAAAAAGATAGAAAGTGGTGGAGCCCACAACTTTTTGTGAGAGAATGATATTTCCCATAAAGGAAACATGCTAACTTTTGTGGGACGACCCAAAAAGGAATACAGGCCAACAATAATGGGACGAAGGGAGTAGAATCTTTTAATTGATGAATATCTACTATGAATTTGGGATAAGACAGAATTTATGGCAATGTGTAAAAAGGAGGAAAATTAAAGTAAATATTTTCCACCAAAAATTGGATGGGTGTTTTATTCTTCCTAATATTGTGGTGTACTATATAATACTTGAATTCTCAATGTAGATGCTACATCAAGAATATATAGCTTATGTTCCATAAATGAGGATTATGCTTTTACTTTATGCTAATTCTTTTTAAAATGTTAATTCCTTCTTAAAATTAAGTGGGTGGCACACTATACTATTTGCTCATAATGAAAAGACAACATTGACTAATTAAATTTTCAAAATTCAAGTACAGGTAATGCTGAAATGGGTGTATTTCCAAAATACCAGCCTAATAATTTTCAGTTAAAGAATTAGAAAATTTGAGGGTTTTCTAAATGATAGAATACACCTATGATGGAAAATTTGAGGGTTTTCTTAAAATTAAGTGGGTTTTCTATATATATATATATATATATATATATATATAGAGTATAAATTAAGTATACATTGTTTGATAAAATTTCTTTTTATATTTAAAGTTCATCTTGACATTAAAAAATATATAGAATTAATGAAATAGGAATTATGAACCAGAAAATTTAATTTCATACTTCTTTATGCCTCTTATTCTGAATCGCTAAGATGTACTGTTACACAAAAGTATTTACAGTACCTTTATTATAATAAATTTCATATTTGACTTCTAAAATTTTCGAAATCATTCAAATGATGTTGGCATGCACTAACGCCTTAATAGCAATTATTTTAATATATATATATAGGAGAAATATACGTGTCAATATACCGTTTAATAATGACATATGTGTTTGTTTTTCTAATTATCGAGCTTAAGAAAAAGTGGAAAAAAACTCAATCATGTCAACAGAAAAAAAAAAAGAAATCCATGTCAACTTATTGATTCATTCACACACCTATGTCATATACAGTAAGTATACTCATATATATATATATATATATGAATTCATACAAAAACAAGTTTCTCAATGAGAAACGTAAGAACATACATATTTTTTATATATACAATCATGATTATTTATATATATAATAATGTCTTTTTTACTATCATGATTCTTTTGATAAAATGATGATTTTCATGTTTGTAATTTTTATATATTGTGATGATGATTTTTTTATGATAATAATTTAAATTAATTTCTAGTTCACATACCATTATTTGTTTTTATATGAGCAATTATATATATAAATATTATAGTGTATGATGATGGTGTGCTAAGAGAGAGCAAAGTCATAATGAAATAAAATTGAAATGAAAATGAAAGGGCACATTGAAATATATGCATTATGACATCCAAATCAGCATTCCACCTTAGATGTCATATTTCAAATTATAATATTACAAATCTCAAGTGGAGCCTTTTGACTTTCCATTTTCCAATCATCTTCTGTTTTTCTGCAACCCCCTCCATTCTCTCATTCTCTAACCCAAAATTTCATAACCAATAAATAAATAAATAAATAATAAAAAAATCAAGTTATTCGATCCCCAATACAAAATTAAATACGTTGAGCTTGATCAAAGATTACTTTTTAAAAGTTTTGATTATATTAGTCCAACGAACATACATTAGTCTCAAAATTCAAACATAATATACTCGCTTCAGTCCACGATTTATTTGCTTGTATTTTCTTTTTGATCCGTCCACCATTTATTTGCTTGTATCTCACACAATTCACTTATTTTCAATCACACAACACATTAAAAATGACATCCTTATTCCACTCATAACATATCTATCAATTTAATCAACCAAATTATTAAAACTCGTACCGATCAACAACAAGCAAATAGGTCGTGGACGGAGGAAGTAATATAATATAGAACATACATATAAGTGAATTCATATTGGATTTGAAGATTATCTGAACTTGATTAGACTTGATAACTGAATTATTCCAAAAATAATCTTGTCATTTGATAAGTATACTCAAACACCATTAGACAATACTATATTCAGCATATATTACCTCTCTCTCTCTCTCTCTAAACAACTATTGCTAATTGCATGATCCATATCATATATTCTTCTACTGTGGCTACTATTCTCTATTCCATTCTCTAAAACCCCACTCGCACAAGAACAAAGAAAACACACACACACACACACACACACACACACACACATATACATACACACACCTATAGATACAAAACTATTTGATATTCATAGTCAACGCCTTCAGCCCACCAAAACTCAAAAGCATCGAATTTTAAAAACAAATAAATTTTTATTCTCAACCCAACCCCCGTCACTCCTTCCTAAAGTCAACTCTCTCTCTCTCTCTCTCCACATTTATCTTCGCCCCATCTCTCTACTTCTCTCTCTTCTTCAACTCCAACACCAAACCGTGAACTCTCAACTTCAACCTCCCCCTTCTCTCTCTCTCTCTCTCTATTCGAGAAAAATCATTTTTTTTCTTCCTATAAAAAAAAGAAATGGGAAATGGAATCGGAAAGCTGACTCCCTGCTTCGCCGGCGACGCCGGCGAGATCTCCCGGCGGCGCAACGACGTCGCCGCGTGTTTCTCCGACCCGCTCGACGAGGGTTTGGGCCACTCCTTCTGCTACATCCCGCCCGACCCTCCTCACAAAATCCAATCTTTGGACGACCCCTCCACCGCCACCGCCGCCGCCGCGCAGACGACGACGGCGTACCGCACCATCTCCGGCGCCTCCATCTCCGCCAACACCTACACCCCTCTCTCCACCGCCTACGCACCTTCCGACTCAATCGACAAAGCTTCCGCCTTCGAAAGCTCCAATTTCTTCTCCTCAATCCCGCTCCAGCCAATCCCGCGTAACTCAATCACCACCGTCAAATCCGGCCCGATCCTCCGTCACTCGGGCCCCATGTCGGGCCAGATTGAGCGCGGCTTCCTCTCCGGCCCCATCGAGCGCAGCTTCATCTCCGGCCCGCTCGAGAATCAGTACGATCAGCTGCAGCTGCAAAGGTACAAACCCAAATCCAAAAAATGGAATCTTTTCAAAAATTTGAAAAAAGTTGTGTCCAAATCCAAATCTTTATGGGGAGGTTTCTCCAAAGAATTACTCACAAATCACAACCACAATCACGACCACGACCACGATCATCAAAATATCGATCACCAAAATCACATTCCATCTAGTAGTAGCAACAGTGGCAACAGCAGCACGATCACTAGCCATAATCTTAGCACAGATATGAGCTTGATTGACGAAAACGATGACGTTGGGAACGAATCTTTCGGTAGCCAAAATGTGCAGTGGGCGCAGGGGAAAGCAGGGGAAGACAGAGTTCATGTAGTCATCTCCGAAGAAAATGGATGGGTATTCGTAGGAATCTACGATGGATTCAACGGCCCAGATGCAACCGATTTCCTCTTAAACAATCTTTACTCAAACGTTTCCAAGGAGCTAAAAGGGTTGCTATGGTGTGAAAAACCCGATTCTTGCGAAAACACGGTTACTAGCTCTTCATTCATGTCCAAGAGCTTGGATAGTAAGGAGAGGGTGGATCTTGATAGGAAGTTGAGAGAGAAACTGAGTAATTTAGGGCCGGACGGCGTTGCAGGCTCGTATATGGCGACTGTGAATCACTTGGGCGTGTTGAAGGCCTTATCCGAGGCGTTGAGGAAGACTGAGGCCTCGTATTTGGAGATATCGGATATGATGTTGATGGAGAATCCCGAGCTGGCTTTGATGGGGTCTTGTGTGCTTGTGATGGTGATGAAGGGGGACGACGTTTATCTAATGAACGTCGGGGATAGTAGGGCGGTGTTAGCTCAGAGGGACGAGGATGATTGTCGCGTTGGGAAGGGGAGGAAGGATAGTGAGGAAGCATTGTATGGTTACGAGTATGAGAATGTGAACAATTTGAGTTCTTGTCAGCTCACAATGGATCATAGCACATGTGTTAGAGAGGTAGAATTTTTTGTTTTCATTAAGGTTGGATGTGGCCTTGTTGGTGCTATGTGTGATGTGTTTTTGTGTGCTAAATCTCGTGTTTTTTTGTATCGTTGCAGGAGGTAAGAAGGATAAGAAACGCACATCCTGATGATCCTGCTGCAGTCGTCAATGATAGAGTGAAAGGTTCGTTGAAGGTCACGAGGGCATTTGGAGCCGGATTCTTGAAAAATGTAAAGACCTATTTCTCTGCTTGTTCTTGTTCAATCTTTATTGCAGCTTATCATGTTTGTGTTGATCTAATAAGTAGTAAAACCTTTACAACACATGAATAACCTTTGCATTTGAAATGTGAATCACTAGAAGATTTGACATTCTAGCTTGGCCTCTATGTAGATTGATTCTTCGACTTGAAATCGGGTTTGAGCATTTTTTTCTCTTTTTCTATAACGCGATCAAGAATGAAAATCTCAGCCGTTGATTAACATATTGGTCATGTTTTTGCATTTCACATAAATAACCTTTGCATTTCAAAATTCTATGGATTGGTACTAGACTATAGCCTGGCCTATATGTAGATTGGTTTCTTGAACTTGAAATCGGGTTTGATCTTCTTTTCTTGTAACGCGATCAAGAATGAAAACCTCAGCCGTTGATTAACATATTGGTTATGTTTTTGCATTTAGATATATGACCTTTGTATTTGAAACTTGTGTGAATGACTACAAGCTTTGATACTATAGCCTTGGTCTATATGTATATCGGTTCTTGAAATTGAAATCGGGTTTGAGATTCTGTTTCTGTAACGTGATCTAGAATGAAAATCTAAGCCGTTTGATTAACATTTTGGTCATGTTTTGTTTCTTGCTCTTGCAGCCTAAATGGAACAATGCACTTCTTGAGATGTTTAGGATGGACTACGTTGGAACTTCACCTTACATCATATGTTCGCCTTCTCTCTGCCACCACAAGCTAGACGCGAAGGACAAGTTCTTGATCCTCTCGTCTGATGGCCTCTACCAATACTTCACCAATCAAGAGGCCGTCTCAGAGGTTGAAACATTCATATCAACATTCCCGGAGGGGGATCCTGCTCAACACCTTGTCGAGGAAGTTCTGTTTCGTGCAGCCAAGAAAGCTGGTACGTCTCTAGAAATGGCGCGGAAAAAACATCTATATGAACATATAAATGATCTGTCTGTTAGAGAATGTGACTAATTTGAAACTATTGTTGCAGGTATGGACTTCCATGAGCTTCTTGATATCAGACAAGGCGACAGACGGAGGTACCACGATGATGTCTCGATTATTATTATCTCTTTCGAAGGAAGGATATGGCGTTCATCGGTGTAAGTAGTGTTTTTAGGAGTATAGATATACGGATAGGAGAATACATAGAGAGTTCACAGTGATGAGAGTTGTGAGATATGAGAGAAATGTGTGTGTGAAGATATACCTACCAGTGTGTGTTAATCATGATGTGTATAAGTTGAAAATTTTGTAATGTTATGGTGCTATCTTGAAAGTACACATTCTTGATCAAGAAGTACCTTTCGGACAAGCATTTAACGTTAATAGACAGGCCAACCGGTCTAATTCTTTTGTTCTTTGCCATCTTCTCTCTCTCTCTCTCTCTCTCTCTCTACACACACACACACACTATAGTGCTGCTTGTAATTGGCCAAAAACTACCGTGATAATATTATAGAGAAAATTCCATGAAAATGAATATTCTTACATTATAAAAATTGCATTTCAAAAGGCAAACTAATGTGCTCTACTTAATAATCACTCAATATATCATGAAGAACCACATACATTTGTAGGTTATTAGATGGAAACAGAATATTAAAAATGCTACGAGACTCAGATTTCGGTATCAAAAAATTCATGTGGCACGCCAGAGTTGACAAGAAAGTTTTACGTAAATTTTTATATTACATTTGTATTTCCATATCAAATCTGACATGTCATGCGAATTTTTCGATGTTGAATTTGGGGCTTATGACATCATTGAAAAATATTGCAACGTTATGTACTAACTTGCCTAAAATTGAAAACAAAAATATGACATATGTCGCGAGAAATATGATATCTCTCTATTCAAGACGTACTTTCGGTAGTAGGATAGTGGCTATAGAATTATCTCGAAAAAAAAGAAGAAAGCAAACATAAGATAAAATAAAATAAAATATATAAGAACAGATGACACTCAAATTAGATAGTTGACTTCCAATAGAAACAAAGGAAGGTAGTTTCCATGATTTGTTGGAAGGATGATGCAGATACAAATTGGGTTAGGTTTATGATTAATGCAAATATATGCCAAATATTTAAATAAATTTTGGGAAAAGTAATAAGATAGATGGACAAGTAAGTCGAGGTTCATGCAACCTGTATTAAATTAATATTGGGACAATTGCTTGTGGTTTTGGTATCTGTGACATCTCGTGACTTTTATTAAATTTTAATGCTATAAATATTTAAAGTTTGGTCTGTAAATTTTGGATTGCCAGCATCAATTATGGGGGGCTGTTGTAAAATGATGGTGATGGTTGTTTCTGTTTAGGCCTAAAACCTTAATTACCTAATCAATAAATATTCACCATCCCTACTAGTATTTGATTAATTTTGGTATTAGGACTAATCACTAGTAATAGGCTTCCTATATTTTAGGGAAGTGGTTCCAAATTTGGATGTGAAAATCAATTTATACCTTACACGGCGTGTACTAACTGAAAGAAAATACAAAATTAAGATGCAATTGAAGTTTATAGTATTATTTTTTAATTTTAGATGATCACTTATAATACTTGTATTTTGAACCTAGAAAAAAGAAGACGAAGTAATTGACGAATAGAATTGCTCGTGAGCTAGCTAGTTTTGCTAAATCTTTTTTTTTTCTTTTGTGATTGTAACATTAAATTTAAAGAATGCGCCATACGGTATACTCAAACCTGAGATATTTTGACTTCGAACATTAGCCAGCACATGCACACAGTTTTGCTAAATCTTGTAATCAAGAGATGTTCTGGAAATAAGGAATTCCCTCACTGGTTGAGGATTTCATCCTCGGTGGATTATGAATAAAGAGATACTCTCGTGTGGTTGACTGCGTGGTACGGTCCAACTCTAATTAATTTTCCTTTTTATTTTTAATTAATATTTAATTAAATTTTAAATAAAATTGAATAAATTCTAATTGAAAATTAATAAATACTAATTGAAATAAATAAATTATATATAATTGAGAATCAATAAATTTTAATTATATTTAAAAAGGTAGAATTGGCCTCACGACCACGGTGCAGTCAACCGCATAGGAGAATTTGCCACGGATGAATTGCTTTTTCCCTTAAAAATCTCCTTAATATAACATTGTTTCTTAACATTTTTTTGAATCAAACAATGTTCTTTTGATGAATACTCTTCCACCAGTTCTTATCAAATACACTTGATTTGTAAAATATATTTTTTTTGAACGGTGATTTGTAAAATAATTAACATAAGTCAACTCAACCCTAAGGAAAAAACAGGATTGATTAAAAATAATCAACTACCCAAACTTGAATTGTATTCTATTTTATTTAAACTTTGTTCAAATTAAATTCAATAACCCATCGAACAGACCAAAACATAGTTCTAAAAATAAATAAGATTCAAAGTTGAATAGCCACACGTTCTACTAGATTCGATTTCTTAATTAAAAGTTGTGTCAAACTTTTAGGGCTCGCTAGAAGTTTACATGTCAACCCACATTAATATTTTCTGTTATCAAAATCAGGAAAAAAGCATAAAATCTGACATCAAAATCACTGTGTAATAAAGTTTGATATAATACTAAGAATAGCTGGAAAGTCATTGTCACAATTCAAACATCAATGCAACCAGATTGTGTCATTTGCATGTAGCCCTGTAATTGTAATGAGGAATACATATAAAATTGAGGGTTGACCATTGTTTATTGGTAACTCGTGAAACAGGCCGAGCACAAAAAAGTCAAACCAGATAGTCAGAGTAAATCGAAAAAGGAGAATATCGATATTTCAAATAATTCTAATATTAAAGTAAATCGTAATATAATTTTAGCAATATGAAAAAGGATCTACATCTAGCCAATAATATATTTTCATCCTCATGTAGTTATTGATTAATTTGGGCTACTGTTGTTTAAATCATTGTATTATATGACCGATTAACAAAAAAAAAAATCATCACTGAGTATGAACTTCTATGTTCGACTTTTTTGTGCTCAACCTAGCATGAACTTATCCAGTGAAACATCTCATTTATCAAAAGTTGATATATATATATATATATATATATATATATATATGGATTGGTTCGTATAGAAATTATTCTTAGTATGGAAACTAGAAATCAATTTGAACCGTTGATCTTTGTATGATCTATGATTGTTAGTATTCGAAGCAGATTTAAGCATGATTTTATATAAATACACTTGTTTATACAAGAAAGCATGAATCTCATTAAACATGACTATATATAAATTTAAGCATGTTCTCAAGTTCTCATGGGATGAATAGTTTCTATACTAACCCATCCCTATATATATACATATATTTTTTTTTTCTTCTTTGAAAGTATTAAATGCTTCAAACTATTTATTTTCCAAGAAACCAAGCTGTGCTGAGAAGTAGCCAGCTTTGAATTCCAGAATAAACCTTACCTCATGAATACAACTGTAAGCGCAATCTAGAATTTATGATCTGTATTTGACATTTAGAGCCATTGACATCAGCAATAATATTAGTGGGGGGAGAGAGAGAGAGAGAGAGATGCTGCATATGGGGAGAACATAAGCAAAGTGGTTGCAGTCAGTTTGATCTTATCAAGTCATAAACTCTGAATAAACAGAAATTCGATACTTTAATATCTACAACAGAAACAACATTCTCCTACACTAGGAAAGAAGTGCAAAGAAATTTAATCTAGAAATGTAAAAAAATATTTGCATTTTTCTCATATTTTGGGAAAGAACTGAATTCATGACAAGAAGTTGCATGATCATCACTCAAATACAGGATTCCGAAAAATCACAGTAGCTTCGCATATAAACACAACGATTTTGCCAGAAAAAACTAGCAGATTTGGTCTTCGCCGTGACAATCGGAGATCACCATCCTTTACGTAGGAATAAATGATTAATTTGGCGGTTTGACACCCATCACAGAGACGAGATAATATCATCCCAGTCGTAATCTTCATATCGTCAACCAACTGAGAGATCTCTGTTATAGCAAGTAGGGTTGCAGGGGAAAGGACAATCAATTCTCACTGCTGCTTCTCTTTCGAAGTACCAATCGCCCACTGTATCTGCAACTGTCTGTTCAACGAAGAGCAAAGAGAATAATCACTGGATTTAGTTGCAATGTAGAGAGCTTAATAAAATTATGAATTGATTCAGGTCATCACGGGCAAAGATAATGTGTCTGAGCAATGTTTATAACAAACACAAGGACGTGTAAATAATGAATACAAAAAACTAACTTTGTTATTGATTCTGGGAGATGTGGGTGAATGCCATGTCTCGGCTGCCCATGTTTGGCAATGAGCAAAACAAGAATTTATGAACATTCCCCACTTCGGATTTTTCTGAAATTGGTCTAGTGTCTTGAGCAACGAATTTCTGTAACCTGCGTGCATCAAAACACATTACTGGCATCAGAATTGATAAGCTTTTGTGCTAATGTGCAAAATTTTAAGCGGGCCATGGCATAGAGCTCAATCGGGATTGGACAACTACGAACATTGCATCCACTAGATAATACAAAAATCAATTTTTAGTTCAGATAAGCACGTAACATTCCTCAATGGAGAACTTTTCACTAAAAATCTAACATGCTCAAACACATTACGATCTTATTTTAACCTCTACAGTTGGTTACAGGGACTGAAAGAAATTTGATCTTATCACTTTGTAACTGCCAGCTAGTTTAAATAATCGAAGATGTGAATATTTGCGCACATTATGACTGTGAGTAGTGAGATGTAACATATATAAGTACCATGGAGCACCTCTAGCTGATTGGAATCACAATTCAAAATATTTAGCCTGCACCTGAGCCAACTGCGATGGGGATCTGATGATCGAGGCACCAAAATATTTGCTATCTGGAAGAATTTACAAAACATGTATACATAAAATGTTAAAATGTTGAATAAGTTGATATTATATAACAAAGTACCTGCCAAAAATCATATGCTGGTTGAACAAGGAAGAGAGGGGTCTTTATATTTCCTATAAACTCTTGAGGGAAGAAACACTGCCACCAGAAAAGTTAAGGCATTCGAAATTGAGTGATGAAGTTATCCGTATTTTAAGGAAATAAAGAGAATTTGATGAAGCGATGATCAACCACAAATTTTCAGAAGCAAATGCACCTTAGAAGGGTCACCAGATCTGGCAACACAATCACGGTTCAAACTTTTGGCAATGCCCTGCAATCAGGTCAGGTGAGCACAAGTTATTTGACTATATTCCAAATTATTCTGATTGTCAGACGCACACCATTTGAAAGATAGATGATTTTTTGATAATGTGAGCTGTAAGATGGGAACAACTACAATAGCAAATTAACTGTGTTTGATGCCTACTGAATGCGCACAACAATGGCACATCTCAATTAACTACATTTTTTAGAATACTTTCAAAGCGATGGTTTGTGTTCTAAGCCTAGAGGCCAAACTCAATCTATCAGACACTTGAAATATGTTGAAGTCTCAATGAAGGGATGTTGTGAAATTTAATATTGCTCTTAAAGCTTAGCCCAAAAGGTTCAGGACAAATAGTGTCTAGATCCCTAATGCAAGAAACTGTTGCAAAATAACCGAAAATCAGTATGTCATCAAAAGAATCATACAATACAATTAAAATTAACAAATACAATCAATAGGCTATGAAGTTTAGGATAGATAACCTGGAGATGAACAACATCATGATAAAAGGATTCGATGGTGTGATTTCCAGAAATATCTTTCCTGTAGAAGAACAATTTACGTCTCAATTTGAACATGACAAACAAGACAACAATATGAACAGAAAGCCTCATACGAGACTAAGTATTCGTGAATAACTGCTGATTCAGCTAATGACTTATTTTGTCAGCAGACAAGCGATAACCATCTATTTACAAGCTACGTGCTTAGTACTGACTACAAGTCAGCTATTTGCAATATAGTTGTTTAAGACACTTTTATTAACAATCTATTTGTGTCAAAAGGCAAGCTCTATTCACCCTCTCTAGATGTTCAAAAAAATAATCTTGTTTGTTTCATCAATTGAGATTGCCGATTTCCGGTTCCTAGGTTGCCATCAAAGGACCTATAGCATATATTTTTCAAGATCTGCCATGCCAAGCTACATGTACCCCATTTTATCTATATTTTAAATCGTGATATTGTACTCTTTAACATACATTAAATTATTCAAACCAACCACATTATCCTTTTCAAACTTGCAATTTAAAACCTCAAATTTATTTAACTAGACATATTGAAAACACACGTCATAAACTAAATTGCATATTAAAACTTGAATTATAACCAAACACATGCACTGCAAAGTCCAATCCTCTTATCCAGCATCTATAAACACTGGGAACTATTCTTTATTCAGGATATAAAATTTTAGTGCAAAAAACAGTAAGTGAGGCAAGGAAAAACATGTTCTTCAAATATATATCCTGCAAAATTGGACATGAAAGCAAAATAAAAAACAACTGACATGTATCAGTTAGTAACTTGAATGGTCTCTAAGAAAAGATATGCAGAGATCTGCAGAAGCAAACTCATTGGAAGATAACGCAACACGATAAAAGTCAAACAGGTGACTAGAGAAAGTGAAGCACATACTCATCAAGGAAAAAACCTGCATCCGCCAGACACTTCACATCTGCTGCTTTTGGGAGACGATCCCGAAAATCATCACAGTGTATGAGAATGGCCAAACCACCAGCAGAGCATCCTGTGAGAAGGGCCTGTGAAGTTGGCATAAGCAATTGTAAGAACCTAAGTCTTGGTTTCTCAAACATGAGATGGCAATATTTGAGATAACAAAAGTCTAGGTTTCTCAAACAAGTATACAAAACATATATTTGTATAATTGCAACATATATCCAATAAAACCAAAAGAAGTAAAAAAGAAACGAGATCAGGAACATAACTGTTTGGCTACAAGCGGAATCAGACATGGAGAGAAAAAATAATTTAGCTACCTGTCTAGCTTTAGACATTCCGATTGACAATAGCTCATCCATAAGTGTGTCCCAAATAAGCTGACCTCTGAAGAAAAGTTCTGTTCCATTCTGGTACATAAATGAAGGGAGATGTAATAAAACTACAGTCATCACATTGTTTTATGCTTCCCACAGGTGTGGTAGATAGTTGCATAGTAACTCTAAACCAACTTCTTTGATATGACTTACTTTGAACTCATTATCAGGATTACTGGAAAATGACGATCCATCACAGTACCTTACTTTCAGCTTGTTCCAGTTGAAAAAATCTGACGATGATCAATGCATTAAACAAAGGCAGAAGTAAACAGAAATACATATATAGCAATCGTCCATTACAAATAAATAGATCTACAACCAAAAAGTTTTTGGCGCTGATGTAGACAATTATATTGAACTCGACGATAACTAAAATAGCAATATGTAATGCAAAACTTCAACTTAAAATATTTAAGAAAAGGAACAATAGCATTGGCAAAATATATTACAATAGGTGCACAGTTAATAGTATACCAGGATTCTGAATTTCATCATGGCTCAAGATTCCCAAAAACTGATCTTGTTTTTCCATGTAAGTTGATGAACCTAGTCTTGTTCTCTTCCGAGCCGAACAAGATGATATATTGCTACACCATCCGCCACCCTACATACCAATGCAAACTTCATATAAGTAATCGATCCACAACATAAAAAATCTGTAACAATGAGCATATAACCATTTCAATCCCCACCACCCCAGCATATGATCACTAGTTAAATGAGTTATATTTCTATTAAATCAATGTCATTTTCGATACTTTGTCTTGGAATCTATCATACATTTGCACATATACATCATTTCCACAAAAGACATTCATACAATTACAGTAAGTAAACAGTAAACAAATGAACCTCAACGTGAATTAGCCAACTGTCAGTGCCAGATCCAAATCCTCTCCTTAGATGATAACCAGGCAAGCTCCCATCCAAACAAACTGCAATCATCCCTCGCTGAATCAAACACATACTTACACTATACATACATATATATATACAACTAAAACTTAAATTTCGATCTGCAATCTGCAGAAAATCAAACGGAAATAATGCTTACACGCAGAATTTCGCTGCGCCCTGGATAGAGGCGTGAAAGGCACCCACTCTGAAGCTGCCGCCGAATCAATTGCATCTGTATCTCTAAATGTGCGCGACATTTTCGGAAAAGGAGAGATAACGACGAGGAAAAAGGCGATTGCAGCGGCGGAGGCGGCAACTGTCCACTCCCGCTTCGATAATTTACGCCACCACCGCCACGGGACGTCGGCGGTGGAGCGAGGAAGGCGGTACTGATTAGCTGCTGGCATTGGATGTACGGAAGCGGAAGAGGTCAGCTGACGCCCAAATCTCGCTAATGGAGGTTGTACCTTGGGGTACCACCAGGGAGATGGAAGACGCCATTTTCTAAACCAGTTGACTCTATGTATCTATGAACGGAAGAAAGAAAAATACTTATATTTTTCAATTTTATAATAATATTTTTCAATTTTACAGTAGTCCACGTTTTTCATATTATATTTGATGTTCAGGGCTAACAGGAAAAAAAAAAGTTTAAATGGACCCCACACATAGTTGTATTTTATAGTTGTGATTTTTTTATATTTATTTTTGAAGTTAGTTGTAAAAATTCTTCGTGAACTGGAGTTGTAAAATTAATATAATGAACTTAAAATCAAATTTTGTTCTTATGAACCACTCCCTAAATCATTATAACTGATCTCGTATGGTAAGTGTATATTATTATTATTTTTTTAATTTCGAAAATTAAGAAAAGATAAAAAGAGATTCATCTAAATTCTAAACACAACGCTAGTTAGAAAAATAAATAAAAATACTCGAATAGAAAAATAAACTGCTTATTGATGAACAAAATTGGAGCGTGCAAAATTGTTGAGAGAAACAAATATTAAACAAAACAACCACAGCCCTATAAATCTACAATAGCTGAATTTCAACAGAAACAAAAACAAAACAATGAACTGAAAAATCTGCATATCTCAAAAAATAAAAATAAAAATAAAAATAAAAACAAACAAATTGGGGAGCATTTCCTCCCACAAATCGATCGATAACGATGATTCCGCTCGATGCTTCCGATCAGAAGCATTTCCTGTGCACGATCGAAGGGCCGGACTCGTCGTACTCGGCCTTAGCGATCCACATCTGCACAAAAGACATGTCAAATTAATCAGTTTTATTGTACGAATCATTGTGCAAAAGCCCCCAACACTAAGGATTTTTTCTACGTCTGCCCCTGCATGTAGCATGGAACGTGTAACATGTAACGTGTGACGTACCTGCTGGAAGGTACTAAGAGAAGCGAGGATCGATCCTCCGATCCAGACACTATACTTCCTCTCAGGTGGCGCCACCACCTTAATCTTCATGCTGCTAGGAGCTAAAGCACTGATCTCCTTGCTCATCCGATCAGCAATGCCGGGGAACATGGTGGTGCCACCGCTGAGCACGATGTTACCATACAAATCCTTCCTGATATCGACATCACATTTCATGATGGAGTTGTAGGTTGTCTCGTGCACACCGGCAGCTTCCATCCCGATCATTGCTGGCTGGAAAAGGACTTCAGGGCACCGGAAACGCTCGTTCCCTATGGTGATCACTTGGCCATCAGGCAACTCGTAGTTCTTCTCCACATCGGAGCTAGTCTTGGCCGTCTCCAACTCCTGCTCATAGTCGAGAGCAATGTAGGACAGCTTCTCTTTTATGTCCCTCACAATTTCCTTCTCGGCAGAGGTTGTGAAGCTGTAGCCACGCTCAGTTAGGATTTTGGTGAAGTAATCTGTCAGATCACGGCCGGCTAAATCGAGGCGAAGGATAGCGTGGGGAAGAGAGTAGCCTTCGTAGATAGGCACAGTATGGCTCACACCATCACCAGAATCCATCACAATACCTAACAGAAAACACAGCATAATTACCAAGACACATATTGTGAACATTACATTTTTTTTTCCCCTCATTGCTTTGATTTATTATCAAGAAATATTTTTGGATATATACTATACAAACATGACAAATGCACACACATTGCAAAATTAGGATCATTTTTCTGACTTATATAAGTGAACAGCAGATGAATTCTTGTAAACATTCTCCTAGGAGATTGAATCATGTATTATACGAAGGATATGAGAATCTACTTACCAGTCGTACGACCACTGGCATACAGAGAGAGGACAGCCTGAATAGCAACATACATGGCAGGGGAATTGAAGGTCTCAAACATGATCTGTGTCATCTTCTCTCGATTTGCCTTTGGGTTGAGGGGAGCTTCTGTGAGGAGAATCGGGTGCTCCTCAGGAGCAACACGAAGCTCATTGTAGAACGTGTGATGCCAAATCTTCTCCATGTCATCCCAATTGTTAACAATACCATGCTCAATTGGGTACTTGAGAGTGAGAATACCTCTCTTGGACTGAGCCTCATCCCCAACATATGCATCTTTCTGCCCCATCCCGACCATCACACCTGTGTGTCGAGGGCGCCCTATAATGCTAGGGAACACCGCCCTCGGAGCATCATCTCCAGCAAATCCAGCCTAAAACATCACAAGTTAGAGATCAATATGAATATCTGATCTGTAGGAGAGATCCAACTGATATTGAAACAGAGGAAAAATCGAACAATAATTATTGAAACAAGTATTACCTTGACCATTCCAGTTCCATTGTCACACACAAGAGGTTGAATATCATCACCTTCTGCCATTTACTTGTTGACCTACCATCAGAATACATGCATCACGATTACTTTTGATCAAAACTGATAACAGAACGTACTAATAAAAGTTTTATTCATTTATGTCAATGCATCACGAGTATGTGCCTCAAGAAAGAGCTAAATCAACTACTAATGTTAACAAATTGCATATGCCAACATAAGATTCCAAAAACAAGTTAGTAAAGCAGCAGCCATTTTATCTGTCAATTATTCAAAATGAGGATCTAAACGGCGTCTAGTTGAAAACTAGTTATAAGTGTGCAGAAATCAAATCATGCTAAATTCATCATGAATGTATACAGGTGAAAAAAACATAGTATTTCAGTTGGAGCTATCATATGATGCCTACTACCCATCCACAATATTGAAGTTATTACCCCTTATTCTGAAATTTCTTCTTCCGTTCGTCTCTCCAAAATTGCTTTTTCCTTCCAATTGCTACCATTTTTCAGAAAACTTTACAAGCTAGCTAGATCTTTAATCCTCAAAATTTTAAATTTAACCAACCTCAGACATAAGTCTCATTAAATAGCCATGAAACGCAATTAATTAATCATCAAATATATAAGACAGATTGATATTTGATCCTCAGAAATTCAAATTTATCAAACGATCAACCATTCTTCAACCAAATACATCATATCCATCACATTTCAACATACAGAAAGATCAAACTTGGATCGGCACACATTATGCATAAAATAAAACAAAAAAACAGAAAACAAAAAAAAGATTAAAAATCAAAAAGGTTTAATGCTATCAAAGATCAGCCAGCTCGTACGTACGATCCTTCGCCCAAAGATCTCATCCATGCACACACAAAAAAATACATCAATTGCGTAAACGAAAACACACACACATTGATAACACAAATGCGACGATTACTAGAAATCAATCGACAAAAAAAAAAAAAAAAAAACGAAAAACTGATCTCACGAGAAAACAAGCAGAATTTCTACGTAAATTCAAGCAGGAAAAAAAAAAGGAGAATCGATAATCAGAAATTGAAAATTCGAGAGAATTCGAACACCTCTGATACGATCGATTTCGCGCCTCTCGAGAAAATAACAGAATGTCGGGCCTTCTTCCAACTCCAGAAGCGCCGATCACGTTTCAAAAAAACTAAATAAAAGGAATAAAAAAGGAAAGAAAATGAGCGAGCGAAGTGAAATGCAAATTCAAATGCGAATGAAATGAAAATGATATGGAAATTCACCTTTAAATGCAACTCTAATCTCGCTTTATCTTCTCCGGTTGAATCGTGCATTAGTGTACAGAATGTTTGTAGGATGAATTTCATATTGACCCCTCACCCCTCGCATTAGTCTCTCCCCTATATTTATAATATAATTGCATATTGACCCCTCAAACTATACGATATCTCAATTAAATCCCTCAAATTTAGGAGCATGCATTTTGTGGCAAAAGTAATCTCTTATTGTGATTTTTTTGTTATAAGTACATTAAAAAAAAAAATCAAAGATTGATTATTTTTAAATTTTAAAATAAAGTCATGTAACATTATTGTTGTAAATAAATGATCACAAGTTTTAAATATTTATTTAATCTTTTGAGAGTTTAAATAAATATAATCATGAAAGTGTGCAATGATCGCAAGCTTATCTAAACATTGCAAGAGTAACAATATTATCCACTCAACTGATTCTAATTAAAATTTCAATAAAATTAAAAAAAAAACGATATACAGAAATCAAAACAATTGATTTAATTAAAAGAAATGTTGAAAGGCCATGTCTAATGAAAGGAGCCCATTACCAACTCTTCTATTTGAAAGGCCCAAACTTCAGTCCATTTATGTTTGTGTTAAAATATGTTCACCATTGGGATTTTGTAAACTAATTTAAACTTTTTACTATTGAAATTCAATTTCGTTAATATTAGAGGTGGGAAAAAAAATACTAATATTAAAAAAAAAGTGCTAATAATGCTCTAAAAATGGAAGGATAGTTAATTTTTTTTTTTTTTGGTGAAAACATCACCAAACATTGTATTTTTCTCAATAATGTATGTCTCAACATTTAACAGACAACAAATTAATATCCAACATTTCAATATTTTCACAATATGTTTCAAGGAGGTTATATTTTAAACACATGAAATCTCATGCAACACCCCGTCATTATGGACTCGTGTGGAGAATATTAGATTATGTACTTAAACATGTATTTTTATACCATGTGTCACGTGAGATTTTAGGTGCCGAAAATCACTTTGAAATGTAGTTATGAATATATTTCTATATTATAGTTTATTAAATAGTGGAACAAAAAACGCTAAAAAGGGAATTCATACTCTTTTGTATTCCCACCACCATCGCGTTTCTCTTGAGTTGTATTGCACCTCTTAAATACGAAATCTTCTTTACTTTATAAATATATCAATGAAAAAATAACCTAATTACTAGTTAATAAATATAAGTAATAATTGACTAATGAGCTAGCCTGATTATAAGTAGTTGATGTTATATAAAGTTTTATTTATGTAGTACTTTATTATGTATTTTTCATGTATCATTGATTACTTGTCTAAGAAGATTTATTATCATGATTGAATTTTTAATGATATTTTATATAATAAAATAAAAATATATTATTATATAAATGTAATGTGACTCATTGTGTGGTCATTTTCTATTGACTTCAAAAAGACTTAATAATATGTGCGTATGTATGTGTTTTAGAAGCTAAAAAAACATGTTGCTTTATTTGTGATCAGCTTTCAAATGTGAACTAGTTTGGTAAGTTATACTTACAGTCAACAAAAACTATTTTATCATCGATTTAATTATAGATACAAATTAGTGTGAAGACGTATTATTCCAGTCATGCTAAAATAAATTCACTTACAATTTAGTATATATCTTACATAAAATATATCTTACAATATATTGAATATAACATATTATTTTGCATGATCTAATCTAAATTCTAGGCTTATTTTTATATTTTAGCCTATAAAATATTCAAATTTTGTCCTAGGCTACCAACTACATTTTCCTAGCTCAGTACATTTACGTACAACTAGGTAAAAAGATGCTTTCAATTTCCTATTTAAAATATACCTACAATTAATACTCTAGGAGTTAGGGAGGCTTCTTTTTCTAACTTAACTCAAAATATGAAGATTAATAATGCGCTCTATGCGTCATGCGTGTATATAGTTCTCTTTTTATCCTGCATATATATATACTCAGTTTTATATAATTAATACCGGCATGATTGATTTAGTTTCTAATATAATCTAATGAATTGAAAGAAGAATAATACTCCCTCCCATTTTTAATATATAAGTCTTTTTAGACTTGTGCACATAAATTAAGAAAATTTTATTTTGTGAAATTTATCCTTAATAAATGATGAATTGAAATTAGTGAAGAGTGACAAATGTGAATATGAGGTGAATTAATTAGGGGCAATTATGAATTTAGGAGGTTAAAAAAAGCTAGAAAGACATATATTTTGCAAAAATTATAAAAAACTAAAAAGACTTATATTAAAAATGGGAGGGAGTACTATATATCTATGTTTATTTTGTCTGCATTAACCTATTCTATGAAGGATTTAAATGATTAATTTAGCTTCTAATGTAATTTTGCTGTTTTGAAGAAGAATAATGCTATGTGTGTATGTATGTATATATATTGATATTTTCTCCATTATTTAGTTTTGTTAAGGATATGTATGATTAAATTAGTTTCCACAGATGTCAACTATCAATAGGTATAATTTTTGTGGTTATTAATTGAAGAAAATAATTAATAAACCTTCAAAACAGGTTGGTATAATTTTTATTTAAAACATGATTCAAGCTCTAAAAGGATACTTCAAAAATGATTAGTAACCATTTCTTGTTGTTATTTTTTAGGGAAGAAGATAATCAAATATATATATATATAAGATGAGAAAATTCGGACAAAAAGATCATCTAGTGGTGGAGTGAGAAAGTTTATTGCTGAAAGTTACAAATTTGAAACTCATCAACACTGACTTTCACGAGTCTTATGCAGTTTGTCTCCTTAGTGTGATTTGCATACTATTATTATAGGCGAGTAAGATTTTATCTAAAAGTACTTCAAAAATGCCTACCTCTCCATCTCAAGGCAATTATCAATGAGATGGATCCATTAATTATACAATTAATGTTCTATTTAATTTTTTTTATTAGCATTCATTGTGAGTGCCGTATCTTTTTGTTGAATCAAATTTGAATTAACTGCATACTTTACTACTTACACATGTGTTGTGTGTGTGTGTGTGTGTGAGATTAGAGACTCTTATTAGATCTGGGAAGCTAAAAAGTTTTTCTATGCCGTAATGGTAAAAGGTGAGATTTATGTATGTATATTAGTATATATAATACAGATCAAATTATACTTCATTAATAAATGCAAAATTTCTAAACTGATTCTGAACTACGTGATTTATTTTGATCATTAATTGAGTTGAAAATATATATCAGATTCGAGCTAGAACTAAAATAGGGTAGGCAACTGCAACACTATAATTCTATGAACTTATTTGTCAATATTTCCTCTTCTGCAGTTGGGGTGAAGTATTTATCTTTAGATAAGATAATTATGATTTAGCTCCACTCCTTCTATCTACTTACGTTTACATTAAGATATTTCTAAAAGATACTACGATGAACTAATCGGTGAAATAAAATACGAAATAAGATAGTATTAGATTGTAATATTAATATCTTAGTCCATGATTAATCGGATGATACTGTTCACTGAGAATAATGATGAAATACTTTTAAGTTACCTTTTCAAGAATATTTTTTTCCTCTGCTCCCTTTTCATTTCAAAACGGAATAAACAAGGACATTTGTCGACTTTCATTAAAAAAAATTATTAATATAGTCAAAAATCACATAATTTCAAGTAGTTCAATTCCAGTCGCCCTTAGTATTATTAATAGTGACTCTTAAGGAATTTGAATTTACGGCCTTCAACTACTTTGACCTATTCAGAAAATTTGGCCCCTACTACAAAAGCTAGCTGGGGAAGAAATTGTAGCATTTAAATCTATGCCCAATTAAATTAATTCTTTTTTCTTTCTTATATCGAATAATTATTTAAGGGAAAAAATACACTTCGGACAAAACTTGTACAATCTGACATCTTATTTCATGTTTCTAACACTCAATCGTTTTCGCTAATTATTCGACTATTCACTATATTTAATTTTTTCTAAATAGTATTTTATACATTAGTTTCCTAAAAGCTACTAACATTTCACCTTTTTCTAGATTTATTCTAGACGAACATTTGACAAAATTTATTTTTTCAGAATAAAAAGTGTCACATAAAAACACATTTTAATTTTTCAATATCTATATAATTCAATAATAAAGATACATGAAAGAGGTGGACTCTCGTGCGGTTGACAATACGGTATGTTACACCCCTTAATTGATTTTTTTTTGCTTTTAATTTTTAATTGATTAAATTTAATTATAAGTTAATAAAATCTAATTGAATTTAATTAAATACTAATTAATTAAATTAAAAAAAACTTGAGTTGACTACATCCGCATCGGAATTTTTGCCTACATGAAATATAATAATGAGATTACAAAATAAGGAAAATACTTTTAATCAAAATGCTCGTTTACACGACGATAAATCTATGACACAAAGTGTATTAGTGCAAATAAATCGAGCGTATCTACATATACACACAAATCTTATATAAATCTAATATATGATAAATTCACCGAGCGTGGCATAAATAATCTTACTATTCTAAAGTCTTCTTTATTTTTTGGTGGAAGAGAAACTATTCTTAAAAAGTTTTATCAACTGATATATGCTATTAATCTAGTCCATAATTATTACATAAATAAGGTTTTATTTTATAAATAAAAATACGAAATCAAAAAGCAAAAGAGAAAAGCTTTTGATTTTTACACTTCACGTTTTATTTACGTCTATATAAAGTCTTTCTTTTCTAATCTTCAAAGCGTCTCCCTCTCTCTCTCTCTCTCTCTCTCTCTCTCTCTCATGTGCTCCGCAACCCATCGCTTCTCACCATTCAGAATGTCAACTAATTGCAACAAGCTACAATATTCCCCAAACGAAGAAACCATCAAATTCGCAATTCCATCTCCAGATCACGAAATTCTACCTCCAAATCACGAAATTCAACCAGAATCTCACAAAAATTGCGGCAATTCTGATCGCACAAAAGAAGAAGAAGAAGAAGAAGAAGAAGAAGAAGAAGACAGTACTAAAATCAACGACAGAGAAGAGAATTGTGAGGCGAATATTTCTTCGAGAGAATCGGAAAATTCGGTACCTGAAGAAGAAGACGGTGACGGATTCAGAACTCCGACGTCGATCGATCACAAAATTCCGGCGATCACACGGTGCCCGTCGCCTCCGAGGAAAAGCAGGCCTCATTACTCGAGGCTGAAAAGGCGAGCGCCACCGGAATCATGCCGCCGCCTCCGATTCGTCGCCGCGGATGAGGTTGAATCGGTTTTGTGGCCGATGATCGGAGACAATGTGGAGGAGAAGAGATCGAAGAAAGCTCGAACGACGGCTGGTGATGAAATTTGAGTAATCGTGCAATAAAAATATTATTTTGAAATAAAGACTTTGAAATATTGTTTATATCATATTGGAAAAAGTATACTGTAGTATATAATATTGAAATAAATATCCAAACTGCCACTTATGAACGAGCGATAGTTTATATATATATATATATATATAAATTAAAATAATTACGGATTCGAGTCATTCCCTTAATTCAGGGTCCTACGTGACGTTCTCTTCTTTCAGTATTCTTATTTATCTATAATTCTCATCTTGAACATTTTTATTCATTTATTCTATGTATATTTAATATAAATTTTTCCATCCCACATTCATTCTTAATTAAACTTTACTCTTGGAGAACCTATATAAATACTCACAATCCATGTCTATTTTTCCATTTCACAATCATTTTGTACAACCAATATAATTTGACAAATTAATTTATTGGCCAAATAAATAGTTTTATTTTTATTGACAATTTTGATTTGATCAATTATTAAGCTGTCAATATTCATTTATTTAATTTAACAAAATTTTAAATTGATGTAAATAAAAGAAAATTAATTATAATTCTTGGATTTATAAATATATATATACACGTAGGGATAATTCTTGAAATTTGACTTTGTGACGAGATGATCAGATGTACACAACAATTAACATCGTATATAGTGAAATCTTTGATAGATAGTTTGATTTCTATTGATTTCTTGCAACTAAATAAAGTGAAATAAAATCAAAGAAACACTCTTTTTGATCAATTATCGAAATATAATCACTCCGAAATAATATTAAACTATTTTTAATGTTCATGCTTATATATTGCAAAATAAAAATATTTGTTAAAGGAAGTGCAATAAAATTGAAGAAACAACTTTATTAATGTATTTAATTTTAATAATATAGTTTTCCGTCGATTTTCGACGGGCACACTAGTTATATATTATTCATATTGTTATAAACTAGAAAAAAAAAAGAGAATATATTAGAGAATAAGCACAAGACTCTCCTTAGTGAGAGGTCTTGGGTTCAATCCCGCTTACGTGCGGTGTAGTATATTTTCCACCTTGTTTGGTGGTGTAGTGATCACACTTTTGTGTGATGTAATTGTCCCACCCTACGTGGTGGTGTAGTGGTCCACCTTTGTGTGGTGTAGAGGTCCCGCCTATATGGTGGTGTAGTGGTCCACCTTTGTGTGGTGTAGAGGTCCCGCCTATATGGTGGTGTAGTGTTTGATTTGATTATATATATACCCTGTAATTCTCTCAAAAAGAATTGTGTGTATTCAATATGAGGACCAAAAACCTCTATTTATAGTGATACAGAGAGCTAGGGTTTTATGAATTTACTTGGTCAACACTCATATCACATATATGTAAAAGATATATTTACAACATAAACCATAATATATGTAGTGTATAATATATAAATATAAGGGAATCATACACTAACAATGAATAAAGGCCCAATTTTAAAAATTTGTACAGGCCGATCTTAGAGTAAATATCAAAAGCTAGCTAGCTTATTTGGCCCTTTTACTCGTGATATTTTTATATATCTGTACCTATTATAAAAGAGCATATTCTTATAAAATTGGGTTTGCCTAATATGTTTATATTATTATGTTTATTTTAAGGGCAATAGTGTATATCTATATTAAAGTTATTATAAACTTAATAAATTAGTCACACTCTTGCTATAACTCAACTTAATGAATTAATTAATAATATAGTCATACTCGTGGTATAACTCAAAAGTGAAAGAAAAAAGACAAATATAAATTTGAGAATTATGTTAAGATTTATTATGATATTAATGTAGTCGTATATTAATTTTGGAATGTCACATATTTTTTGAAAATTAGCTTATTAAGTATATAATTATACATAATAGAAAAATTTTAGGCCTTTAATGATATATATTAACTATCACTATGTATAGTACGTAGCAACCAATGCATACAAATATATTAATTAATATATTCTTGGATATTAATTTAATTTAGAATATAAGTATATATATAATTCGTATTATTTAAAATTAATATATTAGATCATTCAAAAGATAAGTGTATTCCCTTTTAATTTTTTTCATTGGTTTTGCTACAACACTGAGTTTGTCATGTCTTAACTTAAGAAGAGAGTTGAATGTCTTCACTTAACACGAGACGATGTACATGCATGTAGACAAACGCTCTTTGTACGAAAGAAAAAGTTAAATAATAGCTTACAATAATAATGTCAAAGGTCGTTTCACAATATATCAAGAGAACATTTTTAAAGACCTAAAAAACCTTAATATAGAATTTCACCTATATAAGTTTTAATGAGGTTCATCTCTGAGGTATAAGCATGTATACCCAGAGTTTTGGTTCTGGAACTCTCCATTTTTTTTTTTATATATACGACCATTCATTTATAATTAGAATAAGTATATTATAATAGACGATTACTATCAGTACTATACAATTTTGATAAGTGTACATAAGATATGGTAAAAAAAATTTAGTTTTTTCCCCTACTCTTTACATATATATACTTGCTAAGTGCTAACATATTGTTAAAGTTAATAACATTATAACTTAAAAAAATGTCATCAAATATATTTTATTATATACTAATAAATTAATTATTTTAAATAAGAAATTATACCTTCTAGTTCAATGAAAAACATAGAAAACTTGCCAACCAAATAAACATGCATGGAAGTAGGGCTGACAATTTTTTACACGACACGATAATCCGACACGAACACGCACGAAATTAATGGGTTAGTGTCAAGCCTTATCGGATTCGGGTCGTTATCGTGTAACCCGATATGGACACGAAATTATCAGGTCGGGTTCGTGTAACCCGATAAGATTTATTTATTATTTTTTATTTTTTCATTTTCATCATTAATTATTAATTTATTATTTTTCTTAGGGTTTTAAGTTTAATTTTTAATGTTTTTATTGTTTATATAACTTATAGTGTCGTATGAATTTATGTTTTAATCGTGTCGTGTCGTATCGTGTCGTTATCGTATCGTGTCAACACGATAGAAATCTTGTAATTTTCGTGTTCGTGTCGTGTTCGGATTTGAACATTTCGGATCGGATTCGTGTCGTGTCGAGCAAATCCTTAACAGGTGTGTTCAGATTTGACCTTAACAGGTCGGGTCGTTAACAGGTCGATACGATAATGATCCGACATGCACGATTTGCCAGGCCTACATGGAAGTAAGTATGCAACTCTTTCACATCACCTCACATGCATTCTTTCTGAAGCAGAGTAAGGAATATATGAAGATTTTGAGAGCAATTCACTTTATTTTGTTATTTCTCATCAACGAAAAATTAAATCACTTAGTATTTATTTATCAATCCAAGCACATTAATTTAAGATTATGTTTGCTAGCTCTTTTCTTTTTTTCTTTTTTAACAAAAGACTGCATGCGTTCACCATTGCCTGTGAACATGAATTTTCTATAGGATTCTTTAGCATCACCATAATATGTCATGGTTTCTGATTTTGGTATCATGCACTTGTTTGGATACTCAGTGTTTGGGAGAGATACGGTTCTGTCCTTCATCTTTCCTACAAGCATTGACAAGTATATATATATATATATAGATAGCAACTGATGAAATCGCAAGCATGCACTCCAAAGGCAAGGATATATAATATATATTAATAGTAATTAATAATTACCCTTAGCTTATTCCACAATTACTAGCTAGATAAAACTCATATAAGAGTTTAACATGTCATCTTAAAATGTAAGCATCAACATTAGGGAAAGCAAGCAAGCAAGCATAGTAAATAGTAAATAGTAAATAGTAAACACACACTTAGTCGACATCGACAACAATCTTATCCATAATGTCAGCAACCACATCCTTGGACTGCTTGAGCAAGTTGATGCTGCTGTGCAGCTTCCTCCTCTTCTCAGAAACCGAAGGCAGCTCATCTATCATCCTCTCCAACCCATTCCCCTGAGGACCCATCACCTCATTAATAATCTCCTTCTGCATCTCTTCGTTCACCAGTTTCTGCACGCTGAAGAGCAAGTGCAGCACCATGTTATCCACCATTCTCCTCGTAACGATCTCCCAGTAAGCCTCCATCCTCATCTTCAGATCATAAGCCGCTTGCACCACCTCGGAGTTGAGGTTCAACAGATGCATAATGTTGATACTTCCGAACCTACTAACGCTGGCAAATCGTGACGAACCACGCACCTTGTCCATGAAATCATCTTGCTCCGACATGAGCTTCGTCCACGAAGCCGTGTATTCGGGATTGCATGTGAAATCCGTAAGCTTCTCCATCTCAACAAGGTCGCTTATCCAATCAACCGATTGCTGCTTCTTCCTCGCGATCAGATTCTGCGCAGCTCGTCTCGTGCAGGATATGAGTTGCGGGTAGTTATCACAGTGCTGCAGCAGAACAGAGATCACCACAGTCTGTATGTAGCTCCAAATCTTCTCCGCACAGTCAAACGGCGTCGCGGATATCTCCTTAACCCTCTTCGCCAGCAGAGTGCGAAGTGCAGATTTAGGGATGAAATTTGGAAGCCCCACCGATCGGCTTTCCTCCAGAACCTTCATCTCATCAACCAAGAAATCGGTATCATCACTCGATTTTGCAGAGCGCAGCTCCTCGGAGTATTTGTCGAGCATTTCAGCAAGTCTGGCAGTAGCGTGCATATCAGCAGCATCAGGATATTCGTCAAACTCGCCTTGCAACAAGATCTTCCTCAGAGATTCCCTAGCGGAAGCAAGAATATTCATGAACGCCGTCATGGCTTCACCAGTGGAACTCAGATGCTTAGGGATCTTATTCAACTCTGCAACGCTGGCGGTTAGCTTTGCGTTAATCTTGCGGACAATCTCAGGCAAACATTTAACGATAATGTTGGCCTGAATCCTCGTCAGCCTTTCTGCCAAAGCAGGAATCCCAACAATAGACTTATCGATCCTCGCAAGCAGAGGATTGGTCTGAAAGAGCTTAGCTTCTTGAGCGCGAGCTTCTTCGTACGTTTCTTCGCCGATACGATTCCTCACACAAACATAGCCTAAGCCTATGCTGACGTCATCTGCGACGACCTTCTCGAGCAGTCCCTCCGGCGACTTATCGGCCTTGGTGACGACGGCCAGCGTCCTCTGCCCAGTCTCGTCGACGCGCTGAGACATTCTGATAGACTCGCAAGTGGAGAAATCCACAGCAGCTGACAAAACATTCAAGATTATGCTCTCCTCCGGAGTGATGTGCTTCATTATGATCCCGGAAATCTGTTCGTAGATATCCTCCGGCTGGCCCTTGACCGGAACTCGAGTGATTCCGGGGAGATCGACCATGGTGAGATCGGGGACGCCTTTCTTCTTCACGATGAGAGTCAAGGGGGTGTCGGAAATCCCTTTCCCTTTTCCGGCGATCTCTTCGGTGGAGCGGAAGATTTCATCGACCACGTTTTCTTCATCGGTGTCGACGATTTTTCCGTTGAATTCCAACGAGAGCTGGGGTTCGGGGTCTGGATGATTCTTGAGCCTCATAATGAGAGGCACTCTGGTGCAGATGCCTTCGCCGCGGGGGAGGTGGATACCGGCGAGGGACTCGAGAACGCTGGACTTGCCGGAAGACTGGTCGCCGACGACCACGATGGTGGGGAGTTGGATGCCTTCTTGCATGATCTGGAGCTGGCGTAACCGGTCCACCGTGTCCAGCAGCGGCCGAATCCGATCGTTGTAGGAAGAAACGATGGGTGCATCATGAGTTGTTGATTCTTGATCTTCCTCTTCTTCTTCTTCACGATGGTGATTGGATATTTTGAGGAGATTCATCTTGGGTACAGACTCTACTACAGTAGAAGATGATGGCATTTCTGTGTGTGAGAGAGAGAGAGAGTGTATGTGTGTGTGTATTGAGCTTTTGGTAGCTAGAGTGGTGAGAGTGAGATGAAGAGCATTGGTGGTGGCAATGCTTATATATTATGAGCTTTCAGATCAAAGGTGGTAATTTCGTGGTTGTTTACATTACTTTTACTTAGTAGTCAAGTAAAGGAGAGGGCCCACAAATTCCTTTTTTTATTTTTTTTAACAAACATTACAAGAAATTTTAATGGCCGCGTGACGGTGGACTGGAACCCGTGACCTTTGGCCTGGGCATTATCCACTCTACCACTAGGCTAACACATGCACACCCACAAATTCCTTTTACTTGGTAGTCAAGTAAATGAGAGGGCCCACAAATTCCTTTTTTTTTTAACAAACATTACAAGAAATTTTAAAGGCCGCGTGACGGTGGACTGGAACCCGTGACCTTTGGTCTGGGCATTAACCACTCTACCACTAGGCTAACACACGCACACCCACAAATTCCTTTTACTTGGTAGTCAAGTAAAGGAGAGGACCCACAAATTCTTTTTTTTTTTGAACAAATATTACAAGAAATTTTAAAGAACCCGTAACCTTTGGTCTGGACATTAACCACTCTACCACTAGGCTAACACACGCACACCGACAAATTCCTTTTAGACGAAGCTAACTGCTAACGTTGTTATCTTTTTCTCCTCCAATGATGCCTCAATAATTAATCTGGCATGACCCGGGAAGACCTTTGTTTATTCTTTTATATTTGTCATCAAAAATCTTTTTTGCTTTAATTAAAGTAACTATTTGGTTATTTTCTAAAAAGTTGTACGGAGTAATATAGAACATAATTTGGTACGATACAATTCCCTGCGTCCATTATAAGTCAACAATTAGTCTACTCAAATAAGTAGAGCAGCTTAATTGTTTATTTAAAGAGTTCAAATATAAAAATGTTAGGTAAAATAATCATTTTCTAAACTTTTTTTTTTTCAGGCAATGTAGAATTGCCCACCCGCGTAGGGTCTTGAACTGTCCCTGATTAAAAATATATTATTATATTAAAATAAAATAATTTCCAGCTCATTTTACATGCCACATGTAAATAATTGTACATTTTTTTAATGAAAATTAATGACTTTACATTTTCTCATGTCATTTTAATTTTTCAAATTCAAAAATTAGGCTCTAAAGCCTAACAAATTTAGTTCACTATATAATGATGTGTATGCTGCATTTCAAATTTTTCAATTCAAATATTAAGCTTTGGAGTAGTAATTACATAATTGTTTGTCACGTTAATTAATTTTTGTGTTTGCTAAATGTATTATTTTGTATAAGAAGATTCACAGAGATAAATTTTATTAATTTGAAACATTTAATTAGATTATATAAATATTATTGACATTTAAAAATGTAAAAATTGAAATACAATCGAATGGTGCAGCGCAACACATGCGGGTAAATCTTGTAGAATTAGTAACATATCAAATTAAATCTCGCGTGAATCAAATCAAATATTGTGAAGCTCATAAATTTATTTTGTTTACTAGCAAAAATTTACGTGCGTTGCACGTATAATTTGTCATATAATTAATTTATTATAAATAATAGTAATATACTCCCTCCGTCCCAATAGCAAGATCTCATGGTAGACGTCGTTTACCACCAAATAATTCATGCAATTCGCTCAGAATCAAATTAGTATAGCAACAAACAGAGTCGAACCACAGAGAGCGGGATTCACCTATTTTACCTATAAATCAGATTTTTGGTGTAGCCACCACGCCTTAAATTGAGAAATTTAATTAAAAACTAAGAAAGCAATAAATTAACTAAATAACAAATGGGAATTTAATCAAAAGAAAATTATTCGGCTTCCAATAAATCCACACTAGTCTAGGGCTCTGATCATCGACGCAAAGATAAATTAATTCCAAGAACCAACTGGTTATAGGGTACCGTGAACGCAGCGGACATACCCCAATTCCTACGTACTTTATCGATAGTTAGTTGTAGACGCCAGACCTAACTATTTTCCGTATTAAAACACAACCTAGCTGGAGACGACAAACCTAGATTTAATGCTCTAATAGCTTTTAGATTTGAAGGAACCCAATCTAGACGAATTACCCAAGAACGCAAGTAATAACCCGTCTACCAATTTATTCCTACTACGAACATGGTAGCTTTATCACTAATTAGCCCTATTCCAATAATTACGGATTGGGGAACTAATTGATTGTAATCCAATTTAATCTAAGTTGATCAGGCTTAAACAAAATCGGAATTAACTTTAAACTCAAGGAACAAATTGAAACCCTAAGAAATTAATTATGCGAACAATTAGATCCCACAAATTATAGACTAGTGCTTCAATATTCTCGCCGAATCGGAAAAATTAGCTACACATAATAATGAAACTAAACATAATCAAATAAACTAAATTAAACATAATATATATCAAAAGAATTAAAAGAGAACAAGAAGTAGTCACCAATATATTTGAATCTGAAATCAAAACTCCAACTAAAGAACAAAACTCAAAGTCAGCTCCCAAGAAGTAATAAAAACTGCATTTCAAAACTAAAACTCCCTCAGCCTATGCTATACGGCTGGAATAATAAAAACTAAGGAATGGAAAAAGGTATGAACTAATTTTGCGGCTAATCTATTTTAAATAACCTAGGAAATAATTAAATAATAGAATTTTTCTAAATATAATAGGTATCTAAATATATTGTTTATGGATTACAAAGTAGTAAGCTCGGCCCATCCAATTTTCTTCCATCTTTGACTTCGATCTTCTATAATTGGACACAAAATCCATCCATTTCGACTTCTTTCATCCAAATATATCAACAACCGAAATCTGCATTTCCAGCATAAAAACCATACCTAAAAGTGCATTATATCCATATAAAATCATAGAAAACTTAACTTCTGAACAACTAAAATGCACACACATTATCTCAATTGCTTTAGGCACGGTTATTAAGAAACAAGAGTAAAAGGAGAAAAAGTGGTAGGTCCTACAGCTTTTAAAGAGTTAATAATTTCCATTTTTTGAATGAGACCTTGCTATTGGGACAGACAAAAAAAGAAGCGAGACCTTGCTATTGGGACGCAGGAGTATTTGATGAAAATTATTTAAATTTAAAATATTTAAATTTGAAATAGAATTTTTCATATCTTATAGTGCGTACAATTTTCAAAATTGTATGGTATTAATAATCTTCATCAATTATGATGTACTTAATATATCTAATTAGTTAAGCGACCTTAGAGTTAGATAAGCAAAAAAATATATACTCCTCCCGTCGTAATAAATGAAAAAAAAAATGTGGCATACTGGCATGTATTTCATTTAGATTGTCCCATTAAAAATGATCCACACCCAAAAACAAAAATAATTAGGGCCATTAATGATGTAGTTAACCCAGTAGCCCACAACACTTTATACATAAGTTGGATTAAATATGTTTAAAATATTCCTGCAACTAAAGTGAGCCACAACACTTTATATACATGACACGTATTTCTAAATACTTGTGCCGAAGAAGTATTTCTAAATTTTAAACTAATTGTTACTTATGTCAAATTATATTTGGTAGTCTATGTTCACCAAAATTTAGTCCAAAAGAACATCGATTGTGTGTGTGTGTATTAAGCGTAGCTAGAGTAGGTGAGAGTGAGATGAAGAGCATTGATGGTGGCAGGTGCTTATATGAGCTTTCCGATCAAAGGTGGTAATTTCGTGGTTGTTTACATGACTTTTACTTTTCGTGGTAGTCAAGTCTCCATCTTATTAAAGGTCGTAAAGGAGAGGGCCCACAAATTCCTTTTAGACATAGCTAAGCTAGCGTCGTTCTCTTTTTCTCCTCACATCTGATTAAGAGCACCCACAATGGGAGACCTATCTTTGGGTAGATCTCCCAATATTTTAGAATACTTTATGCACTTTTTGTGGGACTTTAATGATTGAGAGACCGGTCTCTAAATCGGCCACAATGGGGTAGGTCTCTCACCCCAGTCTCTGACCTAGGTCTTTCATTATTTTAATTATATTTTAATATTATTTTTATGTTTTATATTTATTTTGAATAATAAAAATAATTATAATTAAAATATTACGAAATAACTAAATTGTATTTGAAACATTGGAAAATTACAATACAATTTGGAATTTAAAAACGAAAAATTAAATACTACGAAATATCCTACTGACCAAAATCCCATTTCTTCTCGAGCATCATGCAAACTTTGCGGTGATTTTCCAATACATCCGGGTCCATATCTTTCGTTGGCCTCGTGTAGATATCGTAGGCGGTCCCTAATTCAGATGAGCGTTTGATCTCTCTAATTTCTTGAGTGATGCGCTCGAGTTTGTCGTCTTGGACGTCCACGGCCTTGCCGCTCCCTTTCCTTTTTGGCCGACTTCGTCCTAGTGGTCGGGAAATCCTCGAAGACTCCTCGGTTGCAGATTCAGCGTTGCTCGGATTGCTCGGCCAGCTCGGATTGCTCGAATGGCTTGTGTAGCTCCCGTCCTCTCGATTCTTCGTTCTTTTCGCCGGTTGTGTCGGGACGTCTGGATTGATGAAGTTGGGCAGATCTTTCACTACCGCCCACGGCTTATGTTTATTGAAATTCTTCTTCGTTTCCCTGTAGAAGCCATCCTCAGCCAAGTGGATGAGATCGAGGTCGCTTTGCCCGCTTCCATGCGCCCTCTGTGCTTTTACGTATTCGGCATTGAATATTAAAATTTCCTTCTTTGCGCGTTTCCACGCCTGCCGAAGATGTTCGGAATCCCTCGCCGGTGTGCCTTCAGGCCGTATGTCGTTGTAGCGCCTTCCAATTCGCCGCCAAAATTCACCTAGCTTCTGATTATTGGCGACGATGGGGTCAAGACCGATGTCCACGTAGCACCGGGCGAGGCACTCCAATTCGTCGTTGGAATAATTGACATATTTCCCCCTCGTTGTACCAGAGGTTGTTGTCGCCTTCTTTTTCCCCTTTCCCTTCCCCTTTGTTGGAGACGGCGACGGTGGAGGAGAATTTTGCTCCTCTTCCTCTTCTTCTTGCTCATCATTGTCGTCGTCGTCGTCGTTCAAGTTGAAAGATTGAAACTGACGATATGCACCGGGCGGCGTGGAGAAAGATTGAAAGCCGCCACCGGGCGGCGTGGAGAAAGGTTGAAAACAGCCACCGGGCGAGGAGGAGAAAGGTTGAAAACCGCCACCGGGCGAGGAGGAGAAAGGTTGAAAACCGCCACCAGGCGAGGGCAATGAGGAGAATAGTTGACGTTGCGGGATAGAATTGGGGGATGGCTCGTTGGATTGCGGAGAATTTTGCATATACGGGAACCCGCTCGGTTGTTGATACCCAAACCAATTGTTGAATTGAGCATCTTTGTCACCCATTTTTTGATTAAGAAATGATAATTTGTGAAATAAAATGGAGGAAGATGGAAATGGAAGAAGATAGAGATTGTAGGTAGAAAATGTGTGATTTGAAGTGTAATAAGATGTGGTATTTATAGGTAGAAAATGTGGAAAAAAAAAGTAGACGTTTTTAGCCGTTGCATTATAATATATATATTTTTTAATTGCAACAGAAAAAAAAAAATAATACGTCCCAGGTCGCAACCTCGGGCGCAAGCCCGACCTGGGGTGCGACCGACCAGGTCGTTACAACGGGTGCGACCGAAGGGGGGGCGGTCGATAGGGGCGGTCGCAGGGCCAGCGACCGGGCCCTTCGACCGCCGTTGCAAATGCTCTAAAGGTAGGGCTATAAACGAGCCGAGTCGAATCGAGTATTGGTCTGCTAAAACTCGACTCGATTAAATATTCGCTTGCTCGAGCTCGACTCGAGCTCGAGTCGAATTTCTGCCATCGTGATCGAGCTTGACTCGATTCAAAATTAGCGAGTTCAATTTCGACTTGTCAAATACTAGATAACGAGGTATTCGAGCTCGAGCCAGCCTCGTCTAGAACTCGATTATATTTAAATTCAACAAGATACATGTTAATCGAGCTCGAGCTCGAGCTCGCTTAAAGTTAATTTTTTAATTTTATGTAGAAAACTCGATTATTAGACTCGCGAACAAGCTCGTTTAAAACTCGATTTGTATGCTCGCAAACATACTCGATTGTAGGCTCGCGAACATGCTCGATTAAATACGAGCAGAGCATGTTCGCGAGCCTGTCGAGTTGAGCAATACGATGCTCGAACTCGGCTCGATAAACTTATCGAGCTCGATTTCTTGCTCGAACTCGACTCAATTAGTTATCGAGTCGAGTGCCGAACACGCTTTTTTCGAGTCGATCGCCGAGTAGCCCACGAACGGCTTGACTCATTTACAGCCCTAATTAAAGGTGGTAATTTCGTGGTTATTTACATTACTTTTACTTTTTCTCTTTTATATTTATCAACAAGAATCTTTTTTGCTTTAATTAAATTAACTATTTGGTTATTTTCTAAAGAAATTGTAATATAGAACATAATTTGGTACACAATTCCCTCCGTTCATTATAAGTCAACAATTAGTCTACTCAAATAAGTAGAGTAGATTATTCTTTATTTATAGAGTTCAAATATAAAATGATAGGTAAAATCACTTTCTAAACTTTTTTTCTTTCTTTCTTTCAGGCCTTGTACAATTGCCCACCTGCGTAGGGTTTAGAACTGCCCGTGATTACAAAATAATTTCCCGCTTATTTCAATTATATTTGGTAGTCTATGTTCACCAAAATTTAGTCAAATTTATTCACCAATTAACAAAAACAAGAAATCGACTATCCAAAATATATAATTCTAAGATATCAGTCCATGTCAATAAAAATAATTCAAATTATTTCCCATTTAGCCAAGACAATGGATAAATTTTTATCTAATTACTTTGGAGGACTATGAGTGTCTGTTTGATTAAAATTCTTCAGCAATATAATATACTTTTGATTGAAGGAGACACAATAGATAGATCATTTCTTACATAACAAATTCAAGAACTGAGAAGTAATTAAGATTTTTGAAAATGGTTGAATTGGGATCACAAATAACTGCTGATGATATTTTCCTATCTAAATTAAGATATGCATTTATAAATTGTTAAATGAAACTTTTACAATCTAGTCCATTATATTTGGTATTTTTTTTTTCTTTCACGTTATTATTAAGTATAATTGGCCGAATTATTAAAAATAAAACTTTAATTTTAGTTCACTATATTTAAATGCTTAGATGCAATACCAAGCTATGCGGCTTTAGTAGGGTTCAAACCCTAACGCTCTCTCTCCCCATCGGATATTAGCAGAGATTAAATCAGTTGTCGTACGTGTTTGATATACTTTCCAGATTATTCAAAGTTCGTGTTTCTTCATAAACAACGATTATAACATAATTATAAACATAATATACACAATATATTTATGTAGTAAACACATCTCAAATATATAAACCAATTCGAGTTCTAAATATTGCAGCATGAATATATCTCATATAATCACGAAATATAATTTATTATAAATTCTAATGACATGCTTGTAATTCAAAACAAATTAAAAATATGGTTCTATAAGTATCAAAGCATCTGGATCTTACTTTTAAAAATATAAAAAGGTTATTTGATTAATAAAAAGTTCTTTGAACCATTAAATCATAGTTGGAATATCCGATGCAACATAAACTCAATTTTAACGAATTAAAAAAAAAAAAAAACTTGTTAGATTCGAGTTGGTAGTTCAATTGAAGTTGGTAAGTTTATGTAGAAATTGTTGATATTGAGTATAACGGGACAATGGTAGAAGCTTGGAATATAATAAAACTGAACAATAACTTGAATCTATTAGATTACAAAATAAGATAAACGGAAATAACGAATAACAAACTTGATTCGTCGAGTCGAGGAGGCTTCTATCCGCAAGACGAGATACGCCCCGGCTAGTGCTCACGGTCTGGCGTATCGTCTATCAAAGATAAAATGACGACGTCTCTTTCCTAATCAGCACCAAAATAGAAAAGAGCTCCGGCGAACAGAACAAAGCTTGAGAACCGAGCTATAGAACTCTAGAATGCAACTATATGAGATGCTTTGATGCTATGAGAGATGAGAGCAAATTGTGGTGTGAAAGAACCATCACAAGAGGCTCATATATATAGCACTCAAGAGGGAGAAGCGGCGGTGATCAATTGATGGATTAACATCAATTTTCGATAGGATCTTGGAGGCCAATCATATACGTGACATTCGCTCCAAGAAATCATAAAGCAATTAAAACTTGCTTAATTACCTTATATGTTGAATAGTGGCAGCCGAAAGTTATAAACAAAATAGGTCAATTCCATGACTTGCTAATTGGGCCAAACATCATCAAACAATTACAAACATAAAAAATGTTCAAATTGTGTAGGATACAATTGGGCCGAACCCAATTCTCAATTAAATTTGATCCAAGAATTAATTCTTTGAAGGAATTAATTCAAGGCCAATCTAAACTTAAGGCCCAAGGTTCGAGTCCGAGCTCGTTCCTTTCACGTTAATAACCACATTATCTAATTTGCCTACAACAAATTCATCTCCAACAAATAAATCAAATATACCATTTCTCACTCACCAAATTAATGGTTTTGAGAACATGAGAATATATTACGATTATTTACTCGACAAGTAAAATAATCATCCATTATTTAATCTCTCAACAAATTAAATAATTAACCACCACAAATAATGATATAAAACCATTATATCCAACAATCCCCCACATGAGTGAAAATGCCGTATGCATGTATGCAGACACTAGCTCAATTCTCACGATACAATATTGCATTTGGAAAGGTAACTTGTGGTTTTGAACCTTCCATAGTTAACACTATCGGATATACTGGCGGACTAGTGGACGCGATGCCTTGAACTATTACTCCATGGCGTATACCGAGTCAATAGTATTAGCACAATACCATATCAACTCCATTTGTTCTCACGTTCGTGTCCGTTTCGGCCTTGGACAACATCTTTGAATTTTTCATAAGTGACTCACTCATTTTAAGCGGCCTCACTTCTCACTTATATAGGTAATTCTTCTCAAGTATCCTGCCATACTCTACCTCCCCGAGATATTCAAGAATCATTAAAAGTCATAGAGACTTAACCTCCACCACAAAAGCAGGTAACTACACTCTTTTGCTCTCTAGGGTAATGGGAAAAGACAAAAAGTCTTGAGAGTGTTTCAACTCGGATTTTTGTAGCTTAGTTGTCCCATTGAACCAAGTTCTTGGGATCTCCAGTCATCATGGTTGGGTTACCACTACAATCATCCTTATCATGTGGATTTCAATCCCATTCCCTTTAGCCACTTATTCATTTGATCACGATTCAAACCTTTGGTTAACGGATCAGCCAAGTTATCTATTGACCTTACATAGTCAACTGAGATAACACCACTTGTGATCAACTGTCTCACAGTATTATGTCGTCGACGGATATGTCGAGACTTACCATTGTAAAAACCGTTGTGTGCTCTACCTATAGCCGCTTGGCTATCGCAGTGTATTGTAACTGCGGGCACCGGTTTCCTCCAACATGGAATATCTTCTAAGAAATTACGAAGCCACTCTGCTTCTTCCCCTGCTTTATCCAAAGCAATAAACTCGGATTCCATGGTGGATCGAGCAATACATGTTTGTTTCGTCGATTTCTACGAAACAGCACCACCCCCCACACAGAAAACATATCCGCTCGTTGAGAACGAGTCTTTTGAATCAGAGATCCAATTAGCATCACAGTACCCTTCCAGTACTTGGGGATATCGCGTGTAGTGCAGACCATAGTTAAGAGTATACTTCAAGTATCTCAAAACTTGAGTCAAAGCAGTCCAATGTTCCTTGCTTGGATTGCTTTTGTAACGACTCAACTTGTTCACCGAACATGCTAAATCTGGCCTAGTACAGTTTGTTAGGTACATCAAACTGTCTATAACTTTAGCATACTCCTCTTGAGCAACAGGCTCGCCCATATTTTTGCTCAAATGAACACTAGGATCTAATGGGGTCTTTACAGGTACGCTCTCAAGAGCATTAAACTTCTTGAGAATCTTTCAACATAATGAGATTGTGTTAAAACAATCCCCTCGGATGTTCTTCGAATTCTGATTCCAAGAATCACATCCGCTAGCCCCAAATCCACCATGTCAAAATTTCGTTTCAACATGTGTTTCATATCAACAATAACTTGATTATTACTTCCCATAATCAACATGTCGTCTACGTAAAGGCACACAATAACAAAAGAGTCAGATGTTCCTTTAATGTACACACATTTATCACACTCGTTGATCTTGAAACCATTTGACAACATTACTTCGTCAAATTTCAAGTGCCACTGCAAAGGCGCTTGCTTCAACCCATACAACGACCGTTTTAGTTTGCATACCTTCTTCTCTTGACCAGGTACTACAAACCCTGCGGGTTGTTCCATATAGATCTCATCTTCCAATTCACCATTCAAAAATGCAATCTTTACATCCATTTGATGAACCTCAAGATTGTGCAAAGCAGCAATTGCGAGTAACATCCGAATAGATGTAATTCTTGTCACGGGTGAATATGTGTCGAAGAAATCATAACCTTCCTTTTGTTTAAAGCCTTTGACAACAAGTCTGGCTTTATACTTATCAATAGTGCCGTCAGGTTTATACTTTCTTTTAAGGATCCATTTACATCCTAAGGCCTTGCAACCTTCTGAAAGATCGGTCAACTCCCATGTATAGTTCTTCATAAGAGAATCTAATTCACTAATGATAGCCTCTTTCCAAAGTTTAGCATCTGGACCAGATAATGCTTCTTCAATTGATATTGGTTCTCCATCCAATAACAAAGTGATGAATTCAGGACCAAAGGTCTTAACAATTCTGACCCTCTTACTACGTCTAGGCTCAACTTCACTAGGAAGAGAACTAGTAGCATCATCAATCGTTCTTTTCTCAGAACTCGTTTTAAGTTTCTCAACATCTTTCTCCTTTAAAGGATATACTTTCTCAAAGAAAATTGCATTTCTAGATTCAATCGTTGTACCAACCGTCACGTCAGGTACATCAGAACGATGAACTAAAAATCGATAAGCACTGCTGTTGAGTGCATAGCCAATAAAGATACAATCAACTGTTTTAGGGCCAATTGTAACTTGTTTCGGCAGAGGCACTTCAACCTTAGCCAAACACCCCCACACTTTGAGGTATTTGTACGACGGCTTTCGTCCTTTCCACAACTCGTATGGAGTTACATCCTTGTTCTTGAGAGGAATCTTATTCAGGATATAGTTGGCTGTCAAAATAGCTTCCCCCCACATGTTCTGGGTAACCCTGAACTGATGAACAAAGCGTTCATCATTTCTTTCAAAGTCCGATTCTTACGCTCGGCAACTCCATTCGATTGAGGTGAATATGGCGCCGTCGTTTGGTGAATTATACCACTTGCATTGCATAATTCCTCAAATGGAGCTACATATTCGCCTCTACGGTCACTACGAACAATCTTGATCTTTCGACCAAGTTGATTCTCAGCTTCGGCCTTGAAGTTTTTAAGAGCTTCAATCGCCTCGTCTTTACTCCTTAAGAGATAGACATAACAATAATGTGTGCAATCATCAATAAAAGTAATGAAATACTTTTTCCCATCTCTAGTTTGCACAAACTTTAAATCACACACATCGGTGTGAATTAAGCCTAGAGGTTCAGTGCTCCTTTCTACCGAATGAAACGGTAACTTGGTCATTTTAGCTTCAACACAAATTTCACATTTGTCTTGTGAATTGAATTCACTTAAACTTAGCAAATTTAAATTTACTAATCTTTTTATCGCATTTAGATTAACATGTCCCAATCTACAATGCCATAAATCAGAACACTCAAGCAAGTAAGCAGAAGAAGATTTATTCTCATTATTGATAACTGGAACACGGCGCACAACCATTACATTGAGTTTAAAAAGTCCATTGGAGAGGTAGCCCTTTCCAAAAAACTTTCCAAACTTGCTTAAAACAAACTTGTCATTCTCAAATACAAGCTTAAAACCTTTACTAACAAGTAAATAACCAGAAATCAAATTCTTGCGGATGTTTGGGACATGCAGCACATCCTTAAGCTTCAACTCTTGACCCGAAGTCATCTTGATCACAACATCACCCACGCCGACAACTGTAGAAGTATCAGAGTTTCCCATGTGGACCTTCTTTCCTTCTCCCACTTCCTTGTAGGTTGAAAACTGGCTTCGTTCCGAGCAAACATGGACGGAAGCACCGGTATCAATAAACCAAGCCTTCGGGCTATCAATGTGATTCACCTCGGAAATCACAGCAGTCAGATCATCTTGATCCCATTTGTCAAAGTTCTTCTCGACATTGTGAGCACTTGGTTTATTCTTCTTCTTCTTAGGCTTGCGGCAGTCCTTTGCCATGTGGCCTGGTTTGTCGCAATTATAGCAATTGCCTTCAAACCTCTTGTCGTGCACCTTCCCTTTGCCTTTGTCATTAGCATTGGGACGAGCTCGCTTCTTGGAGTTAGAAGATTCACCTCGCTCCATCAAATTGGCCTTAGCATCGACCATGATCCTAGACTTGGGATCTTGCTTCTTGTTGTCTTCCTCGATTTGGAGACGGATCACCAAATCTTCGAGAGTGATCTCTTTTCGCTTGTTATTGAGATAGCTCTTGAAGTCCTTCCAACAAGGAGGAAGCTTCTCTATCACCGCTGCGACAGTGAAAGCAACGGGCAAAGTCATACCCTCGGCATCCATATCGTGCAATATGAGTTGCAGCTCTTGCACTTGATCAACCACCGAGCGGGTATCCACCATTTTGTAGTCCAAAAACTTGGCAACTACAAACTTCTTAGTTCCGGCGTCATCAGCACGGTACTTCTTGTCAAGTGCATCCCACAGCTCTTTCGCCGTCTTGATGTTTGAATAAACGGAATAGAGGCTGTCCCCCAAACCGTTCAACACATACCCCTTGCACAAGAAGTCGCCTTGACCCCACAGGTCGAAGGCAGTACGAACATTTACGTCCATTTAACCTTCAGGAACGTCTTCCTTCAGGAAATTTGCCACACCCAACGTAGTTAGGTAAAATAACATTTTTTGTTGCCAACGTTTAAAGTCAGCGCCTGTGAACTTGTCAGGACGCTCGGCATAAGGCGGCGGCCTTGAGATCGTAGCGAGCGGAGCCATCATCGAGTTGGTGGCGGCAATGGTGGATGAGGTTGTTGAAACGTTGGTTCCATTGGTGTTGCCTCCGGTTGCGAATGAGGTCGACATCTCCGAGCAAAAGTTTCAAGTTGATAATGAAAATCCAAACTCCTCCGACGTACGTAGAACACGTAGTATCTCGTCTTGCGATTGTTGATATTGAGTATAACGGGACATTGGTAGAAGCTTGGAATATAATAAAACTGAACAATAACTTGAATCTATTAGATTACAAAATAAGATAAACGGAAATAACAAATAACAAACTTGATTCGTCGAGTTGAGGAGGCCTCTATCCGCAAGACGAGATACGCCCCGGCTAGTGCTCACGGTCTGGCGTATCGTCTATCAAAGATAAAACGACGACGTCTCTTTCCTAATCAGCACCAAAATAGAGAAGAGCTCCGACGAACAGAACAAAGCTTGAGAACCGAGCTATAGAACTCTAGAATGCAACTATATGAGATGCTTTGATGCTATGAGAGATGAGAGCAAATTGTGGTGTGAAAGAATCATCACAAGAGGCTCATATATATAGCACTCAAGATGGAGAGGCGGCGGTGATCAATTGATGGATTAACATCAATTTTCGATAGGATCTTGGAGGCCAATCATATACGTGACTTTCGCTCCAAGAAATCATAAAGCAATTAAAAATTGCTTAATTACCTTATATGTTGAATAGTGGCAGCCGAAAATTATAAACAAAATAGGTCAATTCCATGACTTGCTAATTGGGCCAAACATCATCAAACAATTACAAACATAAAAAATGTTCAAATTGTGTAGGATACAATTGGGCCGAACCCAATTCTCAATTAAATTTGATCCAAGAATGAATTCTTTGAAGGATTAATTCAAGCCCAATCTAAACTTAAGGCCCACGGTTCGAGTCCGAGTTCGTTCCTTTCACGTTAATAACCACATTATCGAATTTGCCTACAACAAATTCATCTCCAACAAATAAATCAAATATACCATTTCTCACTCACCAAATTAATGGTTTTGAGAACATGAGAATATATTACGATTATTTACTCGACAAGTAAAATAATCATCCATTATTTAATCTCTCAACAAATTAAATAATTAACCACCACAAATAATGATATAAAACCATTATATCCAACAGAAATAAAAGTGATTAAAGTGTTTCTGAGTTGTGTGAAGACAGAAACTGGTTTCTGAGCTTTAGTCTGAGCTAGTTCGTTGTGGAACAGAATGAAACAGATCTGAAAGATTCTTTCCATATTTATGTGGATTTTGCGGAGATCTTTTCCTTATCCATGTTTGACGCGGAAAAAATATTATATTGGTGATATACTTAATTGTTCCACAAGGCATATCTTCAAAGGAAGTTTCCATGCATAAGGAAACTAGGGCAAAGGAGGTGGAGAACATATCTAGGGTTTCTCAAGACCTATATATATCGACACCAAAGATCATTGAATAGTTGCTGCCGCTGCTATTGTTCTTTACTCATAGCTTTATACTTTCGTATATTTCATTGTATTCTTGAGAGCGTTTATTTCATAGATGAACACTTGAGCGAGGGTTGAGTGTCAAGTTGCGGCTTGAACTTAGATTGTGAGTGGTGCACTTACAATCACCAATTCACGTTAGATCGGAAAGGGTGTGAGTGAATATGCGTCATAAGGTTGGAGACCTGTATGAGTAAGTTCCTTTGTAACTGCAACTTTCGATAGTGGATTGGTTCTCTCTTGGGCGTGGCCCCCCGAAACGTAGGTTGATTAACCGAACTGGGTTACCATTCTGTGTGTCCTTTTATGGTTCAGTTTTTACTTTCTGTTTTACTTTCTGAGCTAAGTATAACAGTGACAATATTGTGTTAAAAGCAGATGCATGTTTACGTAATTACAAAACTTTTCGACAATATAGAATGAATGATACATATATCTAAATCTATCCTTGCACATATATTTCAGATATTGACGGCAATACGATCTAGAAGAATGAAAAGAAAATTAAAATGATGTACCTTCTAGGATAAAAAGAGGGGATCGAAGGAGCAGTAGAACAATCGTGCTGATGACGTGTTATAAACTAGAAAGAGAAGAGAGAATATAGTAGAGAATAAGAATTCTGTGTATACCAAATGCCTCTATTTATAGTGGTACAGAGAGCTAGGGTTTTAGGGATTAATTACTTGGTCAACACTCATATCATGTATATCTAAAGATGGAGTATATTAACAACACATATGTAATTTTGTTATTATTGTAATATCTATATATTATAAAAACGATTGCGGATTCGAGCTTCCTTAATTCGAGGTCTTCTCCTTTCAGTATTCTTATTTATCTTTAATCCTCATTTTGAGCATTTTTATTCATTTATTCAAATTTTCTCATCCCGCATTGATTCTTAATAAAATTTCACTCTTGGATAACCTGTATAAATACTCGCAATCCATGTGTATTTTCTCATTCCGCAATTATTTTGCTCAACCAATATAATTTGAAAAATTAATTTGTTGGCCAAATATATAGTTTTATTTTTATTGACAATTTTAATTTGATCAATTATTAAGTGCAATATTAATTTGTTTAATTTAATAAATTTTTAAATTGATGTAAATAAAAGAAAAATCTCAAAAATACGTATTCTCAATTATGATTATTGGATTTGTATATATACACACGTAGGGATAATTCTTGAAATTTGACTTTGTGACGAGATGATCAGATGTACACAACAATTATCATCATATATAATGAAATCTTTAACAGATTGTTTTTTCCATCCCACATTGATTCTTAATTAAACTTCACTCTTGGAGAACCTAAATAAATACTCGCAATTCATGTGTATTTTTTCATTCCACAATTATTTTGCACAACCAATATAATTTGGCAAATTAATTTGTTGGCCAAATAAATAGTTTTATTTTTATTGACAATTTTGATTTGATCGATTATTAAGTTGTCAACATTAATTGGTTTAATTTAATAAATTTTTAAATTGATGTAAATAAAAGAAAACTCAATTATAATTTTTGGATTTGTATATATATACACGTAGGGATAATTCTCGAAATTTGACTTTGTGACGAGATGATCAGACGTACACAACAATTAACATAGTATATAATGAAATCTTTGACAGATTGTTAGGTAAAAAAAATAGTTTGATTTCTATTGATTTCTTGTCACTACAATTAACATCGTATATAATGAAATCTTTGACAGATTGTAAAAAATAGTTTGATTTCTATTGATTTCTTGCAATTAAAGAAAGTGAAATAAAATCAAAGAAACATTCTTTTTGATTAATTATCGAAATATTATCACTCCGAAATAATATTAAATTATTTTTAATGTTCATGCTTATATATTGCAAAATATAATATAAAAAAATATTTGTTAGAAAAGTACAATAAAATCGAAGAAACAACCTTATTGATATATTTTATTTTAATAATGTATTTCACCATCGATTTTCGACGGAATACACACTAGTTGTTATTATTCTCATGCGTATTATAACTGAGGAAGAGAGATGGAGCTAAAAATTGTTTTAACTTGAAAGAATGAGATGAATTTCTATTTAGAAATTATAAACAATGAGATATATTTAATTTTAATGGGTTAAATATTTTAAGGTGCTACTAATTCACCCACGCATCGCGTGGGGAGAGTGTGGTGACCATTTTATATGTTATATATCATTAACTTAATTTATAATACAATTGAGTAAAAGTATTAATCCTGATTCCTAATTATATAAATATGTGGACATGTATATCACCAAAAGTCATTCAAAATATATATGAATATGTACTCCCTCCGTCTACGAAAAAGAGTTCCATTTACCCATTTTTGTCCACGAAAAAGAGTCATACTCCACTTTTTGGATTCTCATACCCTTCATACTTTCTATATTTACATCCATGTGCTATTGATGGACCCACCCCAAACAATTAACCCACCATAATTAACCTACTAATCCAAACACTAATAACCCACCCAAATTCCCCCAACAAAAAGCTCAATTGTCGCCCACATTTCTGAAACCCTAGCTCACTCTGCCTCTCTCATTCTCTCTGATGGCTAATTTTCGCTCTCTCATCCTCTCTGAAAATTTGTTTCTCTTCGATTCGCTTGTCATGATCGATGATCTATCGATCCCGATTGTAACCCACACTGAATCGATTTCTCATTTTTGGTCTGAATCGGAGCCTGATACAGTGGTGCCAGAAACACCATTCATGGCCGTGGAGGAGGAATCAGAGACCTATTCTCTCTCTGAATCGGAGAACTTCGTTTCTCTCTCTAAGTCGACGGTGACCACGAGGGATTCTATTGGGATCTCTGAATCTGCCACTCATTCTCAAATGGTGGTGCCGGAAACAATATTCACGGCCTAGGATCTGATGGATGAATCTGAGTTTGGCTCTGATCTATCCTTCGAGATGGCATCCTATCAGCGTTGGGTTGGAATCTCTAAAATCCTAATGCCAGAATCTGGCTTCGAGGCTTTCATGGCGATGGATGGCTTCATCGCTGATGAAGAACGCCCGCCATTTGTGCATAAAGAGTGGAGCAAAGAGCAAGAAAATGTTTACCTACAAATCTTAGGCATTTGGTGTCCCATGGTGTTGACCCTCCCGTAATCAGGTGATTGTGTTCTTATTTGTGTGCTGCCATTTCTAGATTTATGATAATGGGGGCATGCGATGCCATTGATTATTTGTATGGGCTGGTGATGCCATTGATTATTTGTGTGGGCTGGTGATGCCATGGTTAATTTGCCTCGGAATGCATCTATCTATGTTGTGAATTTGCCCTCCCTGTGCTGAAAAATGGCTCTGGTTTTTTTCTATTTCTCTGATCGTCATGATAGAAAAAGATACTGCACTTGATGTTGTCTTATTGATGCCACCACTAGGTGATTATTTCCCTGGTTTTGGAGGTTGAAATAGGATGGTGAAAGTGTTAAATTCGACCATAAGAAGTCAGTGATGCAAAAAAAAATAAAATCTTAATGCTGAGACTCTAGTACCAAAAACAAAGATTGTTTACATTCCAAACAACTCAAAAACTGACCTTACATTGTTTGTCCCTATAAACATTGAGCAAAAGGCTGAAATAAAGAGAAATTAATCTCTTAAAACCACATGTTGGAGACCCTGAACTAGCATGTCCACATTGTACGTAGAAGGTCCATTGTTCACTTTCCACCAACTTTAGGTAATCCAAGCTGTCCCTAACAAGCTGCTCCTCAACTTCAATGCATTCTGGTAGTAATCCTAGCCTCATAAGTCTCTTCTTATTCATGTGTGAAATCTTGTAGTTGTTGCCCCTCACTTTGATAATCTCATGGTAGTATCCTTGCAAAGTTAGAAACACATTGTTTAACTTAGTTGGTGGAAACTCTTCAAATGCATCTTTCACATTTTGGAGCAGTTCTGCTGCACCATTAGCCAGCTTCTAATCTTTGAGTGTTTGTATGGCTCTAAAAAAGGCCTAGGTCATTTACATTAGTATCAGGTGAGTTTGGAGGTTGGCAGATTAGTTTGATGTTAAATCCATCAGATCTAGCAGCTTCTAGAAAATCTGGATCAGTGTCTGTGATGTGGGGTTTGGCATTATCTTGTTGGATAAATATGTGCTTGCTTGCACCAGGAGGCCACTTAGCTTTAATGGTGGGTATGATATGCAGCTTTGAAGGTTATAATGCAATAACTAAATGATGAATTAGTATGAATTCTGATAGTAAAAGAGATGCAATAAGATCTGACCTGTTTGATTATGCATTCCTTTATGACCTCTTTTGTGATTGCTTGAATTGGCTTGGTTTCCATGGTGTCCTTTAATCTGTTTTTTAAATTTCTTTGAGCTGGCTCTTCTACTATGAATGGAAAGATACCAAACTTAACATCAAAGATGATGTTCCCATGCATATCAGTTTGAGGTCTAGAAACAGCACACATGAACATGATTTTAGGAATGTATCTCTTTGATTTGCATGCCCTGTATGGATCAATCTCATCTTCTAAAAGGTAGCACCTGTCTGAAATTTTGGTTAAAAAAATCACTTTTCATCTATATGTATGGTGTTATACATGGTCTGAAATTTGATTTTTCTACCCTCAATTAAAGCACTTAGCTGACTAAGGCTCCAACTCAGTCTAGACAGCATATTTTGAGGAGTAAGAAATGGTTTTATTGCATTTGTATGTGACTTTAGCTTCTTCTCTTTAATCCACACATGAACCAAGCTTTTACTAACACCAAGCTTACCTGTCATGATTCTAATGGCTGATCTCTCTAGCACTGATAAGTTTCTGACTTTCTCTACATCAAGTACCTTTTTATCCTTGTGTGTTGATCCTTTTTTCATTGATACCAAATGAACAGGTGTTCCCAAAGCTTGTTGGGTTGTTGCTGCCTTCCATATGCGCCAAATAGTCTTCAAATTCACATGAAATCGAAGTGCAATCTCCTTTTTTGCTCCATAATGAAGAATATCGTTGCTGCTGTTTTGTATGAGCCATTGTGCGATGTTGTTTCTTTCGTCGCCAGATAAATTTGTCCTTGATCTTGTGTGTGCCATGCTCCAGAGTATATATGTATTTATTGCAGCTTAGTTGTAATGAGAATAATGTGCAGCCATTGTATATTTATTGATGTTTTTGGAGGTTAGGTGTACTTTGAATTTCCCACCAAAGAATTTGATCAAATCACCCTCATTTTGGCTCCATGAATTAATCAATGTGACTTTTGGCACCCAAATTTCGGCTGTTCCACTTTGCAAGTTGCAACTGTAATTTTTTATTCACTTATCTTGTTTATTTCAATCTTTAAAAAAAAACATGCGTTGTCAGCAATAAAAAAAAACATGTGTGATACAGTGGTTCTGGAAACACAAAAAATAAAGCAAGATTAACAAACTAAAAAGTGTAATTAACAATACCCCTCAATTGTACTTTTATTCCACTCCAACAGCTTTCTTAATCTCTATGCCCAACCTACAATGTGACATTTTTTCATGGATGGAGGGAGTATTTTATATTGTATTTATAAAATATATTTTAAAATGAGTAATAATGCCATAATGGTGAAAATGCCCACTTTAAATTTTAGATGGTAAAAAGTAAAATATTAATTGCCGCTAAATACCCCAACTTTATCTCAATTCTAGTATTGCTCTTCAAGTGTAGATTCAATTAGGAAAATTCTCCAACTTAAAATTCTATCTCAATTTGCAGCCCGAGACGAGACATTCGGGCAAATGAATTCTATCTGAGATCCCACCAAATGAATTCTCAACGTAGATGAATTGGTTCCCTTATTTTAGGATTTCATTTCTTCAATTTCTGGTGGAACGGGGAGAGATGGAATTTTAAGAATTGAATCAGAGTGTTTCCCCAAATCTTCGAAAACAACAAAGAGAATTGCAGAAACTTATGCTTTTTTCGGTTGATAGGAAGAGAAATTCAGTGCAGCAATGGTGACGATCGAAGCTGGATGGAGTGGCTGACCACAGCAGTTATTCCGACAAATTCGAGAGAGAAGGAAAATAATTAAGAATTTGGGTTCGTGGTTGCAGCTTATTTGAGATTTGGGGGTTTTGGGAATTTTAGATCTCAAGGGAAAAATGGGGGAGAGAGATAATATCGTGGAAATTTATATTCTTATTTTCTACACATTCGATCTAGTTCTTCTGGAAAGAGATGAAATCTTAGATTCAGACTTTTCAAGTCCGTCGGAAAGTTGAGCACCATCTCAGGTCCGTCTACCAGTCATTGCCGGCGGCGGAGAGGGCTGATCTGTAGTGTCGGTGAGAGCACCATTGTCCTCCGACGAAACCCCAAATGGCCGGCAACGGAGAGATACCGGCGGCCGGTGAAGAGATGGTTTGGCGGTGATAGAAGAGAGGATGAGAGAGACGAGAGGATGAGCGAGAGAGAGATTTTGTTTTTATTCTTTTAATATTTTATTTATTTTTACTTTTATTTTAATTCGTTTTATTTTTATTTTTCATCTTATATTTTTTTTATTTAATAAGTAATGAAACGACGTCTTTTGCTTAACCGGAAAATATAGCCACATATGTATTCTGAGTTGCCAACTCAGCAGCAATTAGGGGGTTTTCTGCTCCGAGGTGTAAATTGAGATAGAATCTTAAGTTGAGGAATTTTGCTGATAGAATCTTCACTTAGGGTGCAATTCCAGAATTGAAATAAAGTTGTGAGTATTTAACGGCAATTAACCCACCAAAGTAAAATACCCATACTTATTGGAATATATAACTTCTGCCCACATTTGGAGTAAAGGGACAAACGTGACTTAATGAAGAAAAAAAATATAACTCTTATCCCTTCCAATAATTTATAAAAAATTATATTTTTTTTATAAAAATTATTAAAAAAATATTTTAAGGTATTGTATCATATGATAATTATGAATTTATTTATGATAAAAATATATCTCTCCGAATATTTAGAAATGGTTTCTGCTGACACTATTTTGCAGCAGAACTCAGGGTGTCTCCAACGGTGGGTTCCAAAATTTGGAACCCACCAAATTCATCATTGTGCAAAAAAGAAACTGGTTTCCAGTTTTGAAACTGAAAACCAGTTTCAAAACTGAAACCGGCTTCAGCAGCCGAAAACTTTGACTTTTTTGTTTTGTTTTTTTTTCTATTTTTTTGCCTTTTTCATTTCAAGTTTTTTAATAGTTTTTCATAAATACGGACCTATTAGCTCTTCTAAAACATATCGAACATATATCTTATATTAAAGATCACGACGAGAGCTTTTATTCGACATAAAAATCGTAAAAATCCGATTTGAAACGAGCAAATGATGATATTTTAAAGTTCAAAGCTAATGTAGTGTGTATTATAGTGGGACCCTTTAAATAGTATAAACTGGTTTCATTGTTGGAGAAGGTGTTAGATAAAAAAGTAGGTGAGTTCCAAAAGCTGACGTGGTGCTGATGTGGCGGTTTGGAAGCTGAAACTAGTTTCCAACCATTGGAGGCACCCTCAAAACTTGTTGACATTGTATTACTTTAATTATTTAAAGGGCAAAAAGACGAATTTGAATAAATTTTCCTTTTGACCCAAAACTGAAAATAATAATGATTTTAACTTATCAACAATTTTGCGTTATTGACACGGAGACCCCAAACTCAAATAAATAAAATTTTCTTTTTATTTATTGAGCTACGAAATATGATTTATTCGAAGTACACCCTCATTATTTTAGTTAATTGTAATATTGGTTAATTCGATTTAGTCGCATAAAATGTACGAGTCACTATGTAACTAAGTGATAAAATATGTCATATGACTATTAGATTATTTAGATGTTCTGATGGGTGGAATATGCCATGCATCGAAATATCCAAATGCACCAGTGAATAAAGATCGTGGGTATTTCCAATAGACAAATAACAAAAGAATATGTACGATAAATTTAATATTATCCTATACATGCAGCATTTTACATGGGCGAAGACCCATATATTTAACAAGAAACAAAATCATGAATTATTCCGTTTAGAATTAGGGGTCGATAATAAATTGGATGAAGGGAAAAGGGATTTTTAGGGACTTCACTAGGGAGCGGAAATATATTCATTATTGCAGTAAATTTGTAAAATTGTTGCAAAAATTCTGAAAATATATTCCAGAGTGGTGTCTTGAAATTTTTATCTGAGTCATCCACATAAAGAGACATAAACGGGATCATAATAATTTAATTACTATGTGCGTATGTTAGCCTAGTGATAGAGTGATTAATGTCTCGAGTTCAAGCCCTACTATCATGTGGTCTTATTCATGTAGAACAATAAAAAAAATCAATTATTATACATGCAATTCGAAATTATTTACTTTATTTTTGGTAAACTTTAATTTACCGTTTCACTGAAAAACAAAAAGGAGTAACATTTTTGTTAATAAAACAATTGAAAGAAAAAATTGAATAATTTCCATAAACGAAATGGAAAAGCATGTTCGAATCAAGGAATGGCACTGCCCATCCTGCAAAGGATCTCTCTCTCTCTCTCTCTCTCTCTCTCTCTCTCTCTCTCTCTCTCTCTCTCTCTTACACACACACACAATGCCAATCAGCCAATGTGGGTTGAGCTCTTTTATTTGGTTTAATCACACTCCATTCATTGTTGGTCAACTTTGATACTTCATTAATGAATTAGTATTAATTATACGTTATTTGCCATGTAATTCGATTCTTTTTATTTATTTTTTTATTCGAAATGTCTTAACCTTTTTTATAAAATCTAAAAAACTACTTTTGTCATTTAAGTTTTTAGATGAGCCGAATGTAAAATGGAATTATGATAAAAACAACCATATTTTTAAAAATAACATAATCAATTTTTTAATTATTTGCAATTGGATTGATGCTAATTTCAAATATTTTAAAATCTTATATTTATTCACTTTTTTTTTTTGAGAACTTATATTTATTCACTTGTCATGAGACTCATGACACATATCCAGCCACATAAACGAAATGAACAATAATAATTACATTAAATAAACCCACACTAAATTAATTATCATAAGTTCGATACCATGTGTGCACCTGTGATAATGGCTGCGGATACGTAAAAAGAAAAGGAAAAACCTAAAATGAAAGATTAGGGATCTGATTGATCTAAATAAGAACTGCTTATGCCTATGCATTGTACATATATATTATTATGATTGTAGGTGAGTTTGTGAAAGATGAGTCTCAACACAATGTAGAGTTGCACACAACTAGCGCACCACTTACTTAATAAACGATTCTATATCAACAATATATATAAATATTACAAATATATACGTGCTTGTGTGTGTGCATAAAATAATTGAAAGCCAACTCAATTATAAATGTTATTATTGGCATATAAACGTGAAGAGATGTAAAAGACTTGAGAAAATTATTGACCATTTCTTTCTTTATTCTTTTCCCACCAATTCTCTAAACAAAAACGTAACGCCTTCTTTCCTAGTTTTCCTCCCTACCATTTCTCCTCATTTTCCAGCCCCTGCACTCTCATTTGCTCAAGATTCACCAAAATTCTTCAAAACCTTTTTTTTTTTTTTCCCTCATTGCATAAACAAAACACATTCCCAAGATTTGATCCTACAAGAAATCACAGATGCAATGTGCAACAATGGCCAACCGAAGGAAACTCACCATGAATTGGGAAGGCCTCGGAGACGACGACGACGACCGTTTCTTCGAGTCCCGCGACAGGATCTCATCGGCTCTTTCTCTTGATTTGGCTTCCTCCGCAGGGTCGGATGCCGATGACTTCGAGGATAGCCGTTTGTCGTTCACTTCGACTGTTTCTTCGGCCTCCTCGGTAGAAAGCAACCACACGGTCGAGGCAAGGGCAACTTCGGCATCGATGCTGGCTAGCTATGATATGTGGATGGCTGAGCCAGGGGATATCAAGGAACGGCGCAAGCGCCTCCTCCAAGGCATGGGCCTCGCCAGCAGCAAAGACATGCTCCGGATGGCTAGCACGAAGATTGCACGTACCGTTTCGAGAAATCGAGAAAAGGGCCGAGTTTCTGCAGCCAATAAGGCTGATCATTCTCATCATTCTCCACCGCAAGCAGCAGTTGATTCTGCTTCTAAAGTAGTGATCAAGGCGGATTCATCCCCGGAGAAGGTAACGAGAAACGACGAGCCTTCCTCTTCGCCTTCGCATTCACATCCAACTGCAATCGTGCTCGGCAGGTCAAGGTCGGACAGCGACATAGATGCTTTCTCTGCAAGAACGAAGCAAAGGAAAGAAGAGTTAATTGGTGGAGTATCGAAACAGAGACTTACCAGAACATCATCGGAGATAGTTGCGCCAAGTACAGGCATATCCAGTGCTGTTAGACTATCACCGGGCAGATCAACAAACAGATTATCGCATCAGAGCAACAACGCGCCACATTCCGGAGAACTAGAAGGCCCGTTTGATTCGTGCTTCCTGATAAAGAATCTCGACACTGGGAAGGAGTTTGTTGTTAAAGAATATAACGAACATGGGATGTGGAACAAGCTCAGTGATGTACAAACTGGGAAGCAGCTTACAATGGAAGAATTCGAGAAATCGGTTGGGCAATCACGGCTGGTAAAGGAGCTGATGAGACGGCAGAATGGCGGAAATCCTCACGATAGTAGGAAATTCAACCAGAACAAGAATTTCGCAAAGAGTTTCAGAAATAGTAAGAGGAAAGGAGCTGCTCTGCTTAAAAACATCAAGGTTGTAGCAAGTTCAAAAAGCCTATTGCTCAAGGAACACGAGCAGCCTTCATCGGAAGACCAGAAATGCAGCAGGGCTCCATCTCAATGGGTGAAAGCTCGTCAGCACGGCAAATCCTATAAAGAATTTACAGCATTGCATCTCTCTCAAGAAATTCAAGCTCATACTGGCTCGATATGGGTCATCAGATTCAGTAAAAATGCACGTTTCCTAGCGAGTGCAGGAGAAGACAAGGTGATTCATGTTTGGGAAGTGCAGGAATGTGAAATTACATCAACAAGGCCAACTGATGATTTAAATTCAGCCGGCAGCACGCCTGTTCATCCGATGGCTAGAGTCGCCTCAGACCGCCCTAAACTAGCGGAAATTACACCCAGGCCATCGAAGAAAAAGAGTATAATTCATAGGAAGAAGACCAACTCCATCCCCGACTACGTAAGCGTGCCAGAGAATGTTTTTGCTCTCTCTGAAAAACCAGTATGCACGTTCGAAGGTCACCAAGATGATGTCTTGGACCTATCATGGTCTAGATCTCAGGTATGTTGCTAAAACTATGTGCCAATTTGAGTTTTAGCCATTTGATGCTATTTGATTCGCAGAACATAAACCAAAAAATTTCTCAATATATTGCAGCTACTGCTTTCATCTTCAATGGACAAGACTGTTAGGATGTGGGATCTGGAAACGAAGAGCTGTTTGAAGATGTTTGCACACAATGACTATGGTGAGATGCCAAACTATACAGAAGTTACTCAATCATCAAATCCTAAGAAGTGGTACGAAAAATCACATTATTTGCTTGAATCATAGTTTACCCCTAACGAGTCTACATATGGCAGTAACTTGCATACAGTTCAATCCAGTAGATGACAACTACTTTATAAGCGGTTCGTTAGATGGAAAGGTTCGGATTTGGAGCATACCTGAGCGTCATGTTGTGGACTGGATAGATTCTCGCGAAATGGTTACTGCTGCAAGCTACACTCCTGATGGCCAGGTAATCAATAGTTCTTCATATGAAATCATGTTAAGCTTGACAAAACTTTGCACTTACTAAATATTGTTGTGTACTTTTTGAAGGGTGCTGTCATTGGTTCTCACGAAGGGATATGTCGGTTTTATAGTATTGATGGTAAGGATTAAGGAAGGCTGATCATTCATACACTCGTGATCATATTTCATACATTAATAATACCTTATTATGACTGTGTTTCGTACCTTAGACTACAAACTGGAACATACCATGGATATCCAGATGAAGACAAAGTCTCAAACAAAAAAACTCCCTGGTTTCCATCCTCAAGCCCAAGCAAAAAAAATCACCGGTTTTCAGGTAACTACATTTCAGGCTTCAGCTGCTTCTGTGAAACAAATTCCCAGAGGATTACAAATTTCTTTGTCCGCAGTATGCCCCTTGGAATCCATCTGAAGTGCTCATTACTTCTACTGATTCCCGGCTTCGAATATATAATGGGGAGGACCTGATCCAGAAATTCAGAGGTATGATATATTTTATGACATCCACTAAAGAACTTCATCACTTCTACTAATTATGTCCAAATCTTTGTTTCACAGGGTTTCGTAACACGAGCAGCCAGAGCTCCGCTTCTTTCACTCCGGACGGAAGGCACATCATCAGTGCTAGCGAAGATTCTCAGGTCTATTTATGGAAGGCCGCGGACTCCAAAAGTACGAGTGGTGGAAGGAAAAATAAAATCACCGTCCAAGCATACGAGCACTTCCCATCTAAAGATGTAACAGTCGCGATTGCATGGCCCGGCAGCAGCACCACAAATGAACCGCCATTCGTAGAGATAAATTCCAAAAGACATGCAAAACTCTCAACATCTTCACTACCAAATTTCAACAGCAACTCTCCAACACACGAAGACAACGCGGTTGGTGGAAGTAACCGGAGCAATTTGCCCCCTCTACCCAAGAAAACTGCTAGCTCGGAGGCCATTCCAAGTGTCGAAGATGATGATGTTGCTCGCTCTCCTCCCATGGATCCTGGAATTGGAGTTAACAACTCATCATCTCATTCATTTCCTGCTCAGGACTCGCCTCCCGTTTCTGCTTCCATTGCTCCACAATCTCATTCTTTTACCTCTCGCTCTTACTCTCATAATGGAGGTCAGACTGTTCAAGCCACAGCATGGGGCATGGCCATAGTAACGGCAAGTTTGGAAGGTGAGATTAGGGTGTATCAAAATTTTGGGCTGCCCAGAAAAGTACGTTAGGCAAATCTCTTTAGGATTAGTCATTAGATGTTGATTGCACAAACTTTGTAATGTCAGTGTTAGGAAATAAACACACAATCACGAAATCAGAAGACACAAGAATTGTTTACCCAGTTCGATACGATGTGTATCTACATCTGGGAGCGATGTCAAGCCAGGGATTTTACTATATTTTCGGATACAAATTACAATGAGGGAACAACTATATATATAGCAAACAATTGAGCCATAATCCTAGTAAAACTAGGAAACCGCGTAGAGCCCAAAAATACACTTGTACAACAGCCCAAAAATTCGGGTATCGTGGTATGATTCACTTCCTTTCAGGCTCCATACTCCAACAGTCAGTACCAACAATACATACAAATATAGTACGTTCAAACTTGAGATAATTCTTCTAGACTTGTTATTCTCACTTTAGCAATTTAATCGGTGTAATTAGATTCACGGATTAAAGGGATAGGTCGATCCTAAATTTATTAGGAGCTCAATTATATTAGCCCGTCATGATCAATTAACAAATTACTGTCAACAATTTCATTTAATAAACTAAACCGGTCCTTTAGCAATTTAATACTAAAGCCGGGACATTTTACTTATTTAGTTCACTGCCCATTAGCTTTTAATTAACTAGGCCGAATCATATATTCCCTCCGTCCGCGATAAGTGTAGCACAATTTCTTTTTTCGTACGTCCGCGATAAATGTAACACTTTCCATTTTAGGAAATGACCCCACCCACTACCATTATTTTAAATCTCACAACAATTTATTGTGGTAGGTCCCTTTCCCCATTCAAAACCAATTTATCAACTATTTCTTAAAATTCGTGTTGAATCCAATGGGTTACACTTTTCGCAGACGGAGGAAGTATTAATTAAAGAGATCCATAAACAAAATAATAAAATCAAGGCCTACAGACTTATTAATTTAATCAAGGCCTAACATCTATATATATATATTAAAATAAAATAATGAAAGCTCAATTTTAGCACCATTCTTTGGAAAAATAGTGAAATCTCAATTTTTGCGCCATTATTTGGGTATTTTCGTAATTTTATCAGCATTAAACTTTTGCACGTCACCGAACCATGAGACCACACGATGAGACCAATTGCTTTAGTTTGATATGTTGATTTTGTTGGAAGATGTTTGTAATGCAATGTTGAACTCCAGATTTTGGATAGTTTTAAATTTTAAAGAACCTTGAGTAAAACATGTTGAACAAAGATGTCCACATTCACATTTGCCAAGCATTTGTCATTTGTTTCTTGTGGATTACTACATACATTTTGTCTTTCCACGTTTTACCTATGTTCGAATGAATTTCTCCACAGATTAGATTTATGCATATTATCATTTTTGCAAGTTTGTTGTATATGAGGATATTGATTTTTAAATATCATCAAGAGCTTGCTTGAAACTTTTCTTCCAATTTTATACTTTGGGAGCGTGTTGTACAAATGTTTTATGAGTATTATTTCATTGGAATTGTTGCTTATTTAATTAAAATGAATATTTTAGTAATGTTGTACATTACACCTATATACTTCGGAAATATTTGAGGTGTTCTTTTATATTGTTGTTTAAAATGAACAATTATTTTTATGTTTTTTCTGTGTCCAACAGTAGAAATGATGTATGGTTCAAGTATTTTGTACTTTGACATGTAGAATATGTCAAAATTATTTTGGATATGTTTATTACGAAACCAAGGAAGGGTGTTTATAAAAACATTTTCATTTATAAGTAAAGATATGCAGAAGATTGGTTAGTGGATATATATATATATATATATATATATATATATATATAGATAGATAGATAGAATTAGGTGAAAACCATCCGTTATGTAGAAACTAGAAACTTATGTACACCCTTGATTATAGACCAATCAATGGTCTAAATAATACTTCCCTTTTAATTAGACTTTCTTGAAGTAATAGAGTGTAAATTGTTTGAGGGCATATTAGTAAACATAAAATCATATTTATCTCACATCCATGATTTACGTAGATCAAATCTTCAACTACCTAATTTAATTACCTACGTGTAGGGCTGGGAAAAAATACCGACTACCGTTATACCGCCCTTATCGTGTCGAAAAAATATCGAATATATCGAAATTTTGGTATACCGTAATTTACGCTAAGGTACGATACCGTACCAAAATTTTTCGGTATAGTAATGGTATTGATTTTCAGATACCGAAAGTATACCGTACCATACCGAAAATTCGGTATATACTGTAATACCGGTATATACCATAATAAATTAATAATAAATATTTAATTAATAATAATAATTATTATAATCAATAAATAATATTTTTTATTATATTTTTTTGATGTTATCACATTAAGTATAAACATTGCTCGGAGTTTAATTGTTGGGATTTTTATCATATATGTATGCACATGTTTTTTAAAGAGTGAGTTTTTGAAAAATACCACTAAAGAAATAGTAGTAGTTAAATTATACACTCAAATTTAAAATTAGATATTTCATACACTTTTCTCACTAAAAAGACTAAGTTACCCTCACCTTTTAATATGAATAAATAAAATATAAATAAATAAAATACCTATATGTTATATTAGAAGATAAAAATAAAAGAAAAAGTTAAAAAAAATAATTCCTACACCTTTAACCCATTACCAGTTGGGACTCCTCTCCATCTTCTTTCCCAAATTCCTTGCCGATTGAAAACCTAGCTTCTGCCGTCGAATATGTGTGACTCAAATGCTACTGACGCCGACAACTCACCCACCTCACACACACAAGAACATGGCAAACAATTTCTATGTCGGCGAAATTTCCGACGGCAAAACCGGAGATTGGATTGGAAAGAAACAAGTGTGTTTATTTGAATGTCACACTTTGCTGGTGAGTGCTTCTGAACATAATCTCTCAAGCTCAATCACACAATTAGAAGAATATATATGGAGAAATTCTCAATCCTGCATTCAAGGCTTGTGTTATGGCGTGCTTTTGCTTCAATTTAAAATTATTCATATGGTGAGTACGTACCACAATGCTGCTAATTTCATGAATTTTGGTTTGGGATTGGAATAGCTTTCTATAGAATAAAATGGTCTTTAATTAATTATTGTTTATGTTCTTTTTTGTTAGAGGGGGGTGGAAGCAGAGCGTAAGATCCGGAGCTCCGTATATGGGAAAACAAAATTTCTGACGACGATGGCAGCGGAAGTGGGCTCGTTCATGATCCTCATTACATTGAGGCCGGCATTGACTCCGGCGTCGTAGGTGGCCTGCCGTTGAGAGTCGTTGAAATTAGCAGGCACCATCACTACCACATTCTTCATCCAGGATTTGATAGGCCTCGACGATCTCTTTCATGTTGCCGAGCACCATGGCTGAAATCTCCTCCGCCGTAAATTATTTCTCTTCGCCTTTGTATATGATGACAATGGTGGGCCTGTCGCAATGGGCGGCGATGACCTTGATTGGAGTTGAACTGACCTGTCTGAAGGAAAGACTTCAAAATTTTAATTTATTTAATTTTTTTTATGAGTTGAAAGACTTGAGACTAGAAAGATTTAGAAGTGAATGCTTTGAGATTTATGGCAAATATTATGGCATTAATGTGATGAATATGTCAATTTAATTTATATTTTTTTTTATTTATGTGATTATGAGTTGATAAGCAAGTGTTTATATAATTTAAGAAATTAAATTTTTTGTTTGATTCTATGTTCTTGTGTACACAATATAAGACTATTTATACTATGTACACATACATTGATTGTGGAGCTGTTTGTAGAATTTTTTGTGTGGAATTATTTCGACTGTGTGGTATTTCATCTTATTGATCAGCAGATTGTGACACAGTTGAACATAGAATTAATTGTGTACTATTGAACGGAGGGTCTACAACCAGCTGAAAAATTTCTCAGTTGGATAAATTCCACAGCTGAGATTTCCTCAGCTGAAATTATTACAGCTGGATAAAATATACCCAGCTGAAAATACTTTACACAGTATAAGAATAATTTATTTGTGTATAGTACACAGTACAAATATTCTTATACTGTGTACACAAGAACAATAGAATTTTTTCAAGAATCCAGGTGTCTTTACAATACATATATTAAGGCATTATGATGTTTTTAGCTAAATACAATGATTTATATAAATCCAAAGTTCGTATTTTAAATATATTCAATGAGTGACTTGGTTCAAGTAATATCTTAGTTTAACTACTAGCAATATACTTGTAAACATTGCAATAGTCACTGTTATCTTTGTAACTGAACATTGATCACTCATTTTGTGTGATATATGACTCATTTATGAATTGCAAGTTAATATGAATATTATTAGACACTAAACAACACGTAATAATGACACAAACATCCGGATTTTAAAAAATTCTATTGTTCTTCTATATACAGTATAAGAATAATTTAACTGTGTACAGTACACTATACAAATATTCTTGTACTATGTACACAAGAACAATAGAATTTCTTTAAGAATCCGGGTATTTGTGTCTTTGCAATACATATATTAAGGCATTGTAACGTTTTTAGCTAAATACAATGATTTGTAGAAATCCAAACTTCGTATTTAAAATATATTCAATGAGTGACTTGGCTCAAGTAACATCTTAGTTTAACTACTAGCAATATACTTGTAAACATTACAATAATCACTGAAATCTTTGTAAATGGACATGATCAGTGATTTTGTGAAATAAATGACTCATTTAGAATTTCACGTTAATATGAATGTTATTAGAAACTAAACAACACTTAATAATGACACAAGCATCCGTATTATTAAAAAAAAAGTTATTGTTCTTCTGTACACAGTATAAGATGTTGGGAAAATAATAAACATGTTTTGAAGTGATACCAAAATCCAGCTGACCCCAACCGAGTAGATGAATGTACAAACCTTGTGTTGTTTCCAGCTCACTTGTTTAGAGCTATTAGGTTTTCTAAGTACATGTTCAGCACAACAGAAGACGCAGCTGAGCAGAGCAAAACTGGACACAGGTGAGGAATTCAGCAGAGCAGACCAAGCAGAAAAGATCAAGGAGAGTCAAAGACCGAGCAGTATCAAGACCCAGCTTAGTGACGGAGACCCAGATAAGTGACGGAAACCCAGCTCAGTGTCGATGACACAGCTCAGGTTGAAGACACAACTCAGGTTGATGATACAGCTCAGGTCTAAGACACAGCTCAGAGTCGAGACGCAGCAGAGTCTAAGATACTGAAGACACAGCAGAGACGCTTAGCAGCTCGAAGACGAAGACCAACTCCAAGACAAGATCTCGGTGTCAGAATATCTCATCTGGAGTGGTCCAATTAGATGAGGAATAGCTTATGCAGATGCAGACCTACATCATAGGAGAAAGGGTAGAAGTCAAAGAGAGTAAGTGAGATTCAAACGGCTCTCTTCCAACGGCTAGTTTGAATCTCCACCTATATATATCACCTCCACCATTGAAGAGAGATGATTGGAGAGACGATTGAATAAATCAAAGAGCCAACAGATAAACGAACAACGATCTTCAAAGCCGAATCTCTCAAGAACACCCAACCAATCAGCTGTGTTCTTAGTTGTTCACATATTCAGTCAGAGGCAGAAAATATTAGAATAGAAATATATTAAGCCTAGTTTGAACGAGTTCATCATACTCCTTGTTCTTCATTGTAAGAACTCGTTCATAGTTAGAAAACCCAAACCCAAACCCAAACCCTTCTACCCAGAAAAGGTTAGGTAAAGGTACGCTAGCTCGAAGCGCGTAATTCGAGTGTTGATTATGTAGTACCCGTAAACTACAGGTTAGGCTTCAGCTCTGCCCGTAAACAATTGGTTACGTTTCGATACAGTACGCGTAAACTTGTATCCAGCTTGAGGAACTAAGCTGCAACGCTTGCTGACTGCGCGTAAAGTCAGTGGTATCATTAGTGGATTACCAGAAGGTTTCTGGTCGTGGACGTAGGAGTAGTTTCTTCGAACCACGTTAAATAGCTTTGTTCTTTCCTGTTTTATTTATGCATCCAGCTAACTCCTCATAAGCATTCCATCAAGCTGCATAAACTGACTAACTGAAAAGAGCAACAAAGCTTTGCAATATATTTTGAAGTAACAGACGGTCTTTCCAAAATCCACCATCTTCCTCACACACGTAGCCATCTGTGTTGACCCAGCTGTCTTCCATCTGAGTCGAACACAGCCAGCTCACTCAAAGAGTTTTAATTGGAAAAGTTTTTAAACCTTGGTGTATTCACCCCCCTCTCTACACCAAGGTATCCGTCTCGGGACCAATATAAGACTAATTTAACTACGTACAGTACACAATACAAATATTCTTGTACTGTGCACACAAGAACAATAGAATTTTTCAATAATACGGATGCTCGTGCCATTATTAAGTGTTGTTTAGTATCTAATAACATTCATATTAACCTGCAATTCATAAATGAGTCATTTATTTCACAAAATCACTGATCAATACCCATTTACAGAGATTTCATTAATTATTGCAATGTTCTTCTGTTGATGAGTGTGTATTTTGGTTGTTCAGAAGTTAAGTTTTCTATGATTTTATATGGATATAATGCACCTTTAGGTGTGATTTTTATGCAGGAAATGCAGATTTCGGTTGTTGATATATTTGGATGAAAGAAGTCGAAAATGATGGATTTTGTGTCCAATTATAGAAGATTGAAGTCAAGGATGGAAGAAAATTGGATGGGCCGGGCTTTATTATTTTGTAATCTTTAAACAATATATTTAGATACCTATTATATTTAGAATTCTATTTATTTATTTATTTTTCTAGGTTATTTAAGTTAGGATTAGTATATATATTGAGATTAGCCGCAAAATTAGTTACACTTTTCCATTCCATATTCTTTTCTTTAGCATTGGCCGCCAAGTTTGGGAACACAGACGTGAACACTTGCTGGAGAATTATTGATAAGTTTAGCAAGGATTTATATTATTTAATAGTATTATTTTCTTATTCTTTAACTTGTTTTCGTTTGTTGAGATACATTTATTCACCGAATTCATTAGTTTATTTTCTGATTACTTTATTAGAGATATCATGATGTCCTTCTATTTCAATTTCGTTCTATTTGAATTTAATATTAAGAGTAGCTAATTCTTTAATTCGGCGAGAATATTGAAGCACTAGTCTAATAATCTGTGAGATTTAATTGTTCATATAATTAATTTCTTAGGATTTCGATTTATTCCTTGTGTTTAAAGTTAATTCTGATTTTATTTAAGCCTGATCAACTTAGATTTAATTGGATTACTGTCAATTAGTTCTCCCAAGCCGTAATTGTTGGAATAGGGCTAATTAGTGATAAAGCTACCATGTTCGTAGTAGGAATAAATTGGTAGACGAGTTATTACTTGCATTCTTGGGTAATTCGTCTATATTGGGTTCCTTCATATCTAAAAGCTATTAGAGCATTAAATCTAGGTCTGGCGTCTCCGGCTAGGTTGTGCTTTAATAAGGGAAATAGTTAGGACTGACGTCTACAGCTAACTATCGATAAAGTATGTAGGAATTGGGGTATGTCCGTTGCGTTCACGGTACCCTATAACTGGTTGGTTCTTGGGAATTAATTAATCTTTGCATTGATGATCAGAGCCCTAGACTAGTGTGGATTTATTCGAAGCCGAATACTTTTCTTTTGATTAAATTCCCGTTTGTTATTTTGTTAAATTATTGCTTTCTTAGTGTTTAATTAATTTCTCTCAATTTAAGGCGTGGTGGCTACACCAAAACTAGATTTATAGGAAAAATAGGTGAATTCCCGTTCTCTATGGTTCGACCCTGCTTGTTGCTATACTAATTTAATTCTGAGAAGGTTGCAGGAATTATTTGGTGGTATACGACGTCCACCAAATTGGCGCCGTTGCCGGGAAACGATGTTTATTAATTTATTTTTCCTATTGATCTTTGGTTACTTTTCTGTTGTTTATGAGTAGGGCCTCTATACCGAACCTTCTATATCATCCTGAAATTGTGAAGTTCGCGAAACGGTTACAGAAAGAGACCAAGCTTAAGAAGCAACAAAATCTGTTGGAACCACAAGGTGATCCGTCTGCTCAGACGGAAGCTATTTACGAGTCTGACAGTATTGTTCCAGAAGCTAAAAGTGTTCCGTTTACCCAAACGGAAGGTATTTCTGAAGCAGAAACAGAAACCGAGGAAGAAGTAGAGTCGACTTTCGTCGCGATTACTGAAGGCGACATGGCAGATGAAGATCCGAGATTGAGTAAACTTTCAAGCCAACTAGAAGATGATCCTCCAACACCGATATATATACCAGACTTGGAGGCGTCGATTGAGATCAAGTTGGGGTTGTTAAATGTTTTACCTAAGTTCTATGGTAAAAAAGGAGAGGATCCATACAACTTTTCTGAATGAGTTCGTCAAGATATGCAAGGTGCAGAAACGACCATCTGGAGTTACTGCGGAACAATTCAAGTTAGCGGCATTTCCTTTCACTCAGACGGCAGAGGCAAACGCCTGGTTTACAAGCCTCCCGCCAAACTCCATATCTACATCGGCTGACATGAAGAGGTTGTTTTTTGAGCATTTCTTTCCTCCAACGAAGACTAATGCGTTAAAGAAGGAGATTAGTGGAGTAAAACAAGACTATGATGAGTCATTGAGTACTTACTGGTCCAGATGCAAGAGATTGGTAGATAGCTGCCCAAATCATAAGTACACCGATGGAGACTTGTTGTAGTATTTCTACCAAGGAATGACCGTTGACACGAAAAACTTAGTTAACTCATCAAGTGGAGGCGGATTTTCGCATTGCAGGGTGAATGAAGCTAAGAAACTGATTCAACACTTGGTAGAAACAACAAGAGAGTACGAGGAGCCTTGTTTGCTTAAGAGAGCTGCACAAGCAAGTTCCTCCAATTTTGAAGAGAAGTTCGAAGAGAGAATGAGACGGATAGAAAAGATGCTGAATACTATGGTTGAGAAGGCTGCAATTGCGGGACTAGTGGAGAAATCATGTGGCGCATGTGGTAATTTTGGCCACTCGAACTTGCAATGCGATGGGAACGATGAAGATCTCCATGCTCAAGCAAACTCGTCTCATAACTTTTATGGCAGCAAAGATCCACCACCAAAGAGAGATCCATACTCGAACACTTATAATCCTGGTTGAATGGATCATCCTAATTTCTGTTGGCGAGATCAAGCGCAGAAACAGCCTCAGCAGACACAGCAGCAACAAAACTACCGACCACCACATCAAAGAGGATTTAAGCAAACATCACCTACTCCACCTCCAGAAAAACAAGGGAAGTCTCTTGAAAAGATGATGGCGGAGTTGATAGGTTCACAACAATTTTTGCAGAACAATATGCAGCAACTCCAACAGACTCAAACTGAGCAAAAAGTGCATAGATGGCTTAGCTCGTCAAATGTCTCAACTCTCGACTTCTGTGAACGAGCTTAAGGGGAATCAAGGCCGCTTGCCATCACAAGTTCAGGCTAATCCAAGGGAGAATGTGAACAAAATCACTTTGAGGAGTGGCAAGGAGTTGAGTGAACCCACAGTCAAGAAGTCGCGAGAATGCTCGAGCAATGAATCTGGAGAAGGATCCAGTCTGTCTAAACTGGACGATTCTGACGGAGTGGCAGTTCCTGCTGATAAGGCTGAAAATACTTCCCGTTGGCCCAAATCGGATACTAATCAGGCAGTTGTGTTGAATAAAAAGGAAAAGGAGATTGCATCGGAGGAGCCGACTAAGGTACATAAACCTTTAAGTTTATATTTTTCTAATATTGTGATACCTGCTCCTTTTCCCAGAAGATTAGCGAAGAAGAAGCCGGAGGAAGATCCTATCGACTACATGTCGATATTTGGAAAGTTAGAGATTAATCTTCCATTCCTTCAAGCGATCAAGCTTCATCCGTTGAGCAAATTCATCAAGGACTTCATTGCTGGTAAGGCTAAGGATTCTGGAAAGATTGTGATGGGTGAAAATGTGTCGGCTGTGATACAGAAAAAGTTGTCACCCAAATGCAAAGATCCAGGTATGTTTTCTTTACCTTGTTACATTGGAGATACAAAAATTGAGCATGCTATGTGTGATCTAGGAGCTTCTATTAATGTCATGCCTTTAGCTGTTTATAATAGCTTATCTGGTGTTGAGTTAGTAGATACTAGGGTTGTGATTCAGTTAGCCGATAGATCATGTGTTCTTCTCGAGGGCTTGTTGGAAAATGTTCTTGTTAAGGTGCATAATTTTGTTCATCCTGCTGATTTTTATGTGGTGAGAATGAGTGACATGCAATCTAAGGATTCGTCCGGTGATCTTTTAGGTCGTCCTTTCTTAAGGACTGCTAAGTCAGTCATTGATGTCTTTAATGGTACTATTTGCTTGGATTATCATGGAGAGAAGATCACTTTCAATATTGATGATACTATCAATAGTCCTCTTGATGTTAAAAATGCATATGCCATTGAGGTGATTGATTTCCCTCATGTCCAAGAATACCTTGAGACTGAATTAATGCAGGAGAAACTAGATCTAAGTTCGATGATATGGGCGACTGATTTTGATGCTCAATATTATGAAAATAGGTCCAGTTTTCGCAAACATGATCCCTGCGACAGATCAGTGCCATTGGATGTTAAGCTACCCAAGTTGGAGCTTAAGCCACCTAAATTTAGAAGAAGACGACCTGGGTGATTTCTTTCCCTTTCTTTATTTTTATTTTTATTTTTATTTTTTTTTCAATTTTATTTTTTTTCTTTGTTTTTATTTTATTTTATCTTTCTTTTAGTTTTGTGTTTGCGTCTATGTGTTTATTATCCTTGTTTATGCTTTTTCTTTGTTTGCTTGAGGGCAAGCAAAGCTTAAGTGTGAGGAGGTTGACTTTGTGTGTTTACGTTAGTTCGTTTTTTTTATTGAGTTAAGTTTTTGTGTCAAGTAAAGTCAAGTATTACCGGATTTGTTGATGTTTGTGGATATACTATGCCCGTTTGAGTCTTGTGATTAACTTGGTGATTCAATATGCTTTTAAATGGTGGAATGTGATTTAATTTTTGAGAATTATTGAATGATACTTGGGATGACGAAAAAGGGCAATAATTGAATTTTTAAACCCACATTTATATAAGATTTGAGCCTATTATAGTAGAGCACTCTCTACTTTGTTCTTTCTGAGAGAATTTTTATTCACAAGGTTGCAATATCGAGTGTGCCATTTTTGTAATGCATGATAGAAGGCAATAGGGTGAACCAATATTGGTATGAGTTTCATTGTCCAACCTTTACATTAACTAGTGAGCCTCTTTGAAGCCTTGACTATTTCTTTGATTTAAGCTACTAAATATTTAACCAAGGCCTATTTTTGACTTTCTCTTGGCCCCATTGTGCATGTTCCAATATCGAAAATTCATCCATGTGTGATTTAAGTGAAAAAGGCGATTTTTGTACGTTCAGTCTGCCCAAACAGAACCTTGTGCTGAAGTTTCTGTTATGAAAAAGTTGATATTTAGTTTTGTTTGGCGAAACAGAGACAACTGCTGTAACTCATGTTTTGTGTTGATTATCATTGAGATGTATATAAAGTGGTAAATTGTATGTTTGTTTGAAATTGAAAAAAAAAAGGTGCAGAAAAAAATAGAAAGAAAAAAGAAAAAAAAAAACAGAAAAAAAGAGAAAAAAAAATTGCACCTAAGTTGAGTTGAGCATACAGTTTGATGGTTAGTTTGTTGAGATGAGTTAGTTTGTTCTCCTTATGATGCCTATTTTGCATGGATGATGATTCAGTTTGGATATGCATAGTGTTTGTTCTTATTTTCTGAAGCCTAGGAATCCAATTAGATCCTTCCAAAATTTTGAATGGTCCCTAGCCCCATTACGCCAAATGAGAAAAAACCTTCTTGAGTTACATATTGGCCACTATATATTGCGATGCGTGAAGTATGTTTATGAGTGATTGTCCTGGAGTAGTGTAGGGAGTGAATGAGTAAATCCGTGAGCTATATTCGATTTTTGCCCGATTTTGACCAAGTTAACGATAATGTACCATTATCTGAGATTTCATTTTGTCATTTGAAAGTTGAGAATTGCTTTGTGAGTTGCTTGTTTTTACTTGATAGTAGAAAGTTTACGGATATAAACAATTTGGTATTTACTTGGCTATTGTGTGTCGAGTCAGTTCGTATCTCATTTCTTATTATTCCATCTTCTTTTCTTATTGAGTCGTTCATGTTGAGTCCTGAGAATTTAATGTTTCTGAACAACCATGTTTGATGATTGAGTTTGATTCACTACATACTTGAGGGCAAGTATGATTCAAGTTTGATGAGTGTGTATTTTGGTTGTTCAGAAGTTAGGTTTTCTATGATTTTATATGGATATAATGCACGTTTAGGTGTGATTTTTATGCAGGAAATGCAGATTTCGGTTGTTGATATATTTGGATGAAAGAAGTCGAAAAGGATGGATTTTGTGTCCAATTATAGAAGATCGAAGTCAAGGATGGAAGAAAATTGGATGGGCCGGGCTTTATTATTTTGTAATATTTAAACAATATATTTAGGAGTAATTTTAAACATAGCCCACATTTTACTTTTTATAGCCCATTATCTAAAAAAATAATTAAAATTATATCAAGTTTACCATTTTATCCATATAGCCACCAAAATTATAATTAAGTATAAGTCTTAATAATGTGAATTGTAACACGTTCTTTTTCACAACATAACCTCCAAAAAAATTCCAAATTGTTCAAACTGCAAACCCACTCTATCACAACCATAATTTAACTTGTAAAATCTCAAAGAGGTATTAGGCCGAAATTGTTATTGTATCTCATATGTATCAACATCTAATCATGAACATGTAGTCTATTCCTTGCATCTTCAAATTATTCCAAGATAAATCAAAAGTAACAGGCACCTTCAAGCTCCCTCCAACGGAGAATTCGCCGATCACCCTCAAGGAATTATTCCTAATTTTCCTCTTACGACTCCCCTCAAATCCTAATTTGAAATTCAGGTGTGTTCGTAAATCGTGGCTTTTCTTAATGTCCAGTTTTCGATTCGTCAAAACCCATCTCGAACTCTCTGTTGAAAATGCAGATTGCTAATCTCAGAATTATTGAGTTGGGGGCTATTAATTTACCGATGGATTTGTATTATTATTTTAGGGTTTAGTTTGTGGTTATTAATTAATTATAATTTTTGGGCTATAAGGGCAAAATAGTATATTAACATAATTTTAATTATTAATTTTAAATAAAGGGCTACAAAGAATAAAATGGGAGCTATGTTTAAAATTACCCTATATTTAGATACCTATTATATTTAGAATTCTATTATTTATTTATTTTCCTAGGTTATTTAAGTTAGAATTAGTATATATATTGAGATTAGCCGCAAAATTAGTTACACTTTTCCATTCCATATTCTTTTCTTTAGCATTGGCCGCCAAGTTTGGGAACAGAGGCGTGAACACTTGCTGGAGAATTGATAAGTTTAGCTAGGATTTATATTATTTAATAGGATTGTTTTCTTATTCTTTAACTTGTTTTCGTTTGTTGAGATACGTTTATTCACCGAATTCATTAGTTTATTTTCTTGTTACTTTATTAGAGATATCATGATGTCCTTCTATTTCAATTTCGTTCTATTTAAATTTAATATTATGAGTGGTTAATTCTTTAATTCGGCGAGAATATTGAAGCACTAGTCTAATAATCTGTGAGATCTAATTGTTTATATAATTAATTTCCTAGGGTTTCAATTTATTCCTTGTGTTTAAAGTTAATTCTGATTTTATTTAAGCCTGATCAACTTAGATTTAATTGGATTACAGTCAATTAGTTCCCCCAATCCGTAATTATTGGAATAGGGCTAATTAGTGATAAAGCTACCATGTTCGTAGTAGGAATAAATTGGTAGACGGGTTATTACTTGCGTTCTTGGGTAATTCGTCTAAATTGGGTTCCTTCAGATCTAAAAGCTATTAGAGCATTAAATCTAGGTCTGGTGTCTCCAGCTAAGTTGTACTTTAATAAGGGGAATAGTTAGGACTGACATCTACAGCTAACTATCGATAAAGTACGTAGGAATTGGGGTATGTCCGCTGCGTTCACGGTACCCTATAACTGGTTGGTTCTTGGGAATTAATTAATCTTTGCATCGATGATCAGAGCCCTAGACTAGTGTGGATTTATTCGAAGCCGAATACTTTTCTTTTGATTAAATTTCCGTTTGTTATTTCGTTAAATTATTGATTTCATAGTGTTTAATTAATTTTTCTCAATTTAAGGCGTGGTGGCTACACCAAAACTAGATTTATAGGAAAAATAGGTGAATTTCCATTCTCTGTTAATCGGCCCAAAACCGCCGGTTCCGGGTCTGAACCGGCCCGTATTGGACGGTTCCGGTTCCGGGTCGGAACCGCCGGTTTAGGGCCCAAACCTTCTATTTTTTTTTTATTTTTTTATTTTTTTTATTTTTGAAAATATAAATTATATTGTCATTCAAACTCATAAATCATTAATGTAATGTATAAAATCGATATAGAACAAAATATATCTTCATTCATAATAATATATGATCAATTACAAATGAAAATATATAATTATTCAAAAATGGTTCCACGGTTCTGAACCGGAACCGACGGTTCATGTTCGAACCTTATTATTATTATCACCATTTTTGGCTTTTTTTTTCATTCAATTTACCATTGTAATTATCATTTTTGCTTTCTATGTGATATAATTAATATGGATTAACACAAAATATAATTTAAAATTAAAAAAAATAAAAAATTGTCGGAACCGCCGGTGCACGGTTCCTAGCCTTTGGAACCGGAACCGGCCCGTCCCAAGCACGGTTCCGGGTCGGAACCGGCCCGTTGACCGCGGTTCCGGGCCGAAAACCGTTGACCACGGTTTCGGTTTCGGGCTGGAACCGGCGGTTCCGGGTCGGTTGAACACCTCTATTATTAAGTGTTGTTTAGTGTCTGCAATTCATAAATGAGTCATTTATTTTACAAAATCACTGATCAATGTTCATTTACAAAGATTACAGTGATTATTGCAATGTTTAAGATGAAATAGTACACAGTAGACTCTCCGTTCAATAGTATACAGTTGATTCTATGCTCAACTGTGTCACAACTTGCGGATCAATAAAATGAAATACCACACAATACTTCAAAAATACTTCAATTGTGTACTTATAAACCAAATAATAGTATCGACTATGTACTTTAGAACAATGTAAACTTTTTTAACTGTGTACTATGATTTTTGGTAATTTCTCAAGAAATTATTAAAATCCTAGTCTTTCATTTAAAAAATAACATCTTACGTTATATATTTTTAACGGACTACTACATAAACACAACTGTGGCTTTACATGTGTGCATAAGAACATTAAGTGCAAGTATTTAATCAAATACAAAAGGTTAAATCCAGCAAGAAAAATACCTTAAGAATGACAAATACATACGATAACAACTATTCAGAAACAAGTTTCATTCAGAATCGAACTTGTCACAGATATTTCAAATATTTCATGAGTTTTTCTTTGGAGCATTTCTTTTGAGTCGTTTGTTGCAGAATCTGAATTCTATGTTATTTGAGCCATAATATTCAATGCTCTAACAACCTCGTGTAGTCGTGTACCTAGAATAGAATTTAATGATGTGTTATAAATGAAGTAGTTAGATAGTTAGAGACAAAGAGAGAGCTGCAGAAAGCAGCAGACGGAAGCAGAAGCATAGCGAGAGAGATATGAGCGAGAGATATGAGAGAGAAATATTTGGTAGTTGACTTAATTTAATGCTTTAGAAATATAAAATAGAAAAAGAAAATAGAATAAAAATGAATAAAAAGTGTAAAGAAAATTTAATAAAAGGTGGGGTTATTAGTAAGGGTAATTTAGTTTTTTTATTCAAAAAAATGTATGAAACATCTACATTTAAATTGTGGTTTTATATATCATATACAACTATATTGGTAGTGTATTTTTGGCGTTCTTCTCTTTTTTAAACATACAAATTTTTCGGCATGAAACAATATATAAACAGATATACCATGAAATTTCAGCATGAAATAGTATATCGGTATACCAAAAATTTTCAGTATACCGAATTTCAGTAACGTATACCGAAAATGCGGTATGGTAAAGGTATGTGATTTGCTCCATACCGAAACTTCAGTATACCAAACAAAGGTATACCTAACAGATCGGTAAGGTAAAGGTATGAAATTTCTTATACCGTTACTTTCGGCATAGGTGGAGCCAGGGGGGCAGTGGGGTCATGGATTTAAAAAAAAATAGCTATATATATATATATATATGTATATTAAAGGTTATTTTGAGAAGAAGAAAATAGCAAAAAGTAGATTTTACAGATGGAGCCGAGCTTCATGTGTTTATAACTTGAAATAGGTTGTCTAGACAATAATAGCTTGAAATAAGTTTTGGGCAAAATAAGTTTGGCCATAAAATCCAATCATCATTAAAAGTTATGAGCTAATCTTTTTATATGGAGTATTTATTATCATTATATGGAGGTTGTATTTTACCTTTTCATATTTTCTTTTATTTTTTTGGAGGAATTTCCTCTACTTATTTTATTTTAATATAATTTATGCAAGACTTTCAATATTTTTTTTTATTTTTTAAATGCATATGTATAATTTATATTATCAAATTTTCTAAAATACTAATTATGAAACTTAGATTAGATCTTTATATAGAGATAGGTTTTATATTTATTTGTTCAGAATATAGAGATATTTTTCTTAAAAGAATGCATACTAGTTTTTATATTTTAATTTTGAATTTTGATAGAAGATAGAGAACTTTTTAAGTTAAATTTATTCATGTTATATCAAATTTCATTTTATAACTTGTTTTTCATTAATATGTTTATCAATCCAAAACAACATTGCTTAACTAAATGTATAACGAATGGGATTTAAATTATTTTGTTATGTGTGAAATGTAGTGTAAAAAATGATATTGCTTAATCAAATGATATATAAAAAATAGACATGTCGGTAACATAATGTCGTTTCATTTTCAATGTTATTAATTCTTTTTACTATTCATATCAAAATATATAAATAAAATCGAAGGGACATTATTTGTAATAGAAAATTATTTACCTTGAAGCAATCATGTTTATACTTTGTTTATTTGATTTGTTATGTAATTTAAATGATATTATCATTACAAAAAAAAAGCATGTTTACCAACTGTTATTACCGACAGATATAATTCCGTAGGTAATTACCGACGGAAAAAAGGCGGATCGGCTATTAAGAACTTAACGACGGATTACCGACGGATTAGCCGTCGGTAATATCTAATTTATCTAATTAAAAATAAAAAACAAACTTCCGACGGATATATACGTCGTTAATTACCGACGGAAAGTTTGTCGTCGGTAATTAATGACGGATATATCCGTTGGTATTTGTAAACATGCGAAAAATAATAATTAATCAAAAATAATAATTAACGATGGATTTATCTGTCGTTAATTACCGACGGATTAACTTCCGTCGGTACTTAACGACATATATATCCGTCGTTAAACATAACCCGGAAAAAATAATAATAAATTAATTATATATATTTACCGACGGATTTATCTGTCGTTAATTACCGACGGATTGTCCGTTGGTAATTACCGACGGATTGAATCCGTTGGTAAATCTGCGATATATCCAGTAGACCTAATTTCTCTCTCATTCACCCGTCCGTCTCTCTCTCTCTCACTCTTCTCCGCCGCCCGCCTCGCCGCCGTCCAGCCCCGACCCGCCCCGCCTTCCCCGTCCGCCTCTCTCTCTCTCTCTCTCTCTCTCTCCGCCCCGTCGTACCCGCCGCCGGCCTGCCGCCCCTCTCTTTCTCACTCTCCGTCCCTGTCTCGCCGCCGCGCCATTGCCCCTGCCTCCGCATTGTCTGTCTCCGCCTCGCCGTCTCTCTCGCCCCGCCCCTGCCTCGCCGCCGCCACCGGCGCCTTACTGCCGCCGCCTTCTGGGTTATCCCATCACAGTATGCACACTCTCTCTCTCTCTCTCTCCATTTCTATCTTAATTATTGTCTTTGTCTCTCTCACTGTCTCTTTCTCTGTTTCTCTCTTTCGGCCCAGATTTGCAGTTGCCACTCCCGTCATAATTGCAGCCATTGTCGCCGGCTTCTGCAATAGTCAACCCTCCAAGTTAGTTTTCCTATCCCGTTGTTTCCAAGTTAGTTTCCATAAATAATTAGAATTTGAATCTAGTTAAATTATTGTAGTTCATGAATTATGTATTGTTCGATTATTTGCCAATGAAATATGATTTGAATAGCATGAGTTTATTTTATGATGTAAAAATTAGCATGAGTTTGTTTGATGTTGAAGTATAAGTAAATAGCATGAAATTTATTTATGACGAAGTATAAGTATAACATGCAGTATAATTGATAAGTGTAAATTAATTTATTGTAAATAGCATGAGTTTGTTTTATGATGATGATTTAATTGTATATATAGTGTAGTTGTATAAAATGATTTATTTATAATAAAACTTTATAGTAATTGTATAAGTGTACCTTTGATCTATGATGTTAATAGCATGAGATTGTTTTAAGATGTATATATTAAAGTTTGTAGCAATTGTGTAAGTATAAATTTGGGATAGATGTAATTAATTTCTTAAGGATCTACTCCCGTTGGAATAGAAATTAATTACATCTTAAGGATCGTCTTCCAACAATGTGATATTATTTATTTATGTGAATATATTATGTTGAAGATCGCGTTATTTATGATTTATAAGTTGGGGATGAACTTATAACTTTGTTGATGAATGATGTAATTAATTTCTTAAGGATCTACTCCCTTTGAGATATAAATTAATTACATCTTAATTAAGGACATTCACATTGGGGGTAGATATAGACGTTTAGAACCATTATGGTTACTATAGCTGCTGGTAGAGTCGAACACTTGGTAGTTAGGATAGTAGGGTTATGCTGCCGAATTTTTGTTTGATTAAAGTAATTAATGTATTTATTATATTTTTGTTGGAATTTACAAGAATGAGTGAAAATCGTCAGTGAATGTATCATCGTTATCATGATCGTCCTGCATTTGAGAAGGGACTTGACAGTTTTATTGAGTATGCAAGTAATCAGAAAGAGTACATGGATGGAGATAAAATCAGGTGTCCATGTAAGAAGTGTAAGCATTTGGCATTTCGGGGGGTTGATGAAGTTAGGGATCACGTTTCTAGGCGTGGGTTCGTCTTGAATTACAAAATCTGGGTTTATCACGGGAAAGTAGAGCAGTATAGGCCGACAGAAGTTATTACAATGGATGTTGATGAACAATCATCAAATAACTATCATAGGATGGTGATGGATCATGCGGGTCCTTCTAATAATTTTGAAGAGCCGCCGAATCCTGGAGCTCAACTGATTTATGACATGTTGAATGCAGCCGAAAATCCATTGTATACCGGTTGTGACAGTCATTCACAGTTATCATTTATGACGCAATTTTTTAGCATCAATGCAGAAAATCATATTTCTGAGAGGTGTTTTAATCAGCTCGCTACATTATTTAAGTTGGCTCTTCCAAAAGAAAACTTGTCTCCTGAAAACTTATATGGTACGAAGAGACAGCTACGGGGCATGGGTTTACCAGTACAGAAGATTGATTGTTGCATTAAGAATTGCATGCTTTATTGGGGAGACGACCATGCATTGGAGAACTGTAAGTTTTGCGGCACATCCCGATTCAAGGATAGCTATCGTGCATCTGGAAGCCGTAGAAAGAAACGTGTACCTGCAATGCAGATGCACTACTTTCCCCTTACACAGCGATTGCAGAGGCTGTATGCGTCTAAAGCAACAACAAAACATATGTGTTGGCATGCTACTTCTACAGATGATGCAACTTCTACAGATGATGGAATTATGCGTCATCCTGCGGACAACTAGTGTCGTCGAATGTAGAAGATAGCGATGAAGAAATAATGTCGTCGGATGAGGAAAGTAGTGATGAAGATGATGATTATGACAACTAGTGATAGGTTTATTTGAAACCTCAATTGTCTATGTATATATCATGTGAATGTACTTAGTCTAATATCTTGATTGTGTTGTACTCAATGTTGTTATATTTTCTCAAATTTTTTTTGCAAGAATGAGTGCTAATCAAGGCTTCCTTACGTCGGTTGAATTTGAAGTTGGCCTTCAGATGGTTTACAATCAATGTAATATAATATAGCTAAGTAATTTATATGTCGTTATTAAGCAATATAATATATATGTACATCTCAATGTTCTTTGTGAAACAGATATCATGGATCTACGTAAAGGTTTTCGTGCTCCTTCTAGCTCGGGCAGTCAGCCCGAGTCGGAGTCCTCAGCTACACGTTTAGGTACTACTCAGCCCTCTTCACAGCAGGTACCAGATACCCCTCCAGAGACAGCACCTGCCAGCTCCAGTAGGCCACCTGTTGTTTTCCAGAGAGACAGTACGGGGAGGGTGGTTTTTCAGAGAGACGACAAGGGGTATGTATTTATTTATCGTAATTCATATTAAAAATTTCAATATTATATATATATATATATATATATGTGTGTGTGTGTGTGTTAATTGTCTAATTTTTTTGTATTTTTACAAATGGAAAGTTATCTACTAGAGGTACCTGGGATCTCTCATACTGCTACAGTGATTTTTAAGAGTATTCAAAATCCATGAGGGTTTAGTTGGAAATTGACTCCAGATAGTATCAAGGCTATATTCTTTGAAGAATTTAAGGTAATAAAATTTCAGGAGTTTGTTACTACTATTATCAATGAAATGTGATTAACTTATTAATTAATATTTTGTTCAACAGAAATATTTTAGTTGATCAGCTGAGTGGGAAGCAGATGTGTATAAAATGTGAGAGGCCAAGGCACGTGTCAGATACAGTGGGTGGGTGAACGATATGAAAAAACTGTGGATCAAAAACTCGGACACAAAACCCCCTTACTTGACTGATGAGTTTTGGGCGGGTTTGCAAGAGTATTGGGCGAATACAGATGTGATTGCTAGATCAGAAAAAGCTCGTGCAAATCGGTTGGCTGAGCCCGATGGACCCGGCACATGGATTACAAGCATAGGGGAGGATCAAGATCCACTCGTCTCCTCGTTCAGTCGTTGGTACGTAATTTTTAATTATCTTGTTAACCAATATATATATATATATGTATATATTATATTTTTAATTTATAATTAAAACTTATATATGATATTTTGTAATAATGCATGAATAGGCAAAGCAGGGGGTCGCACCGGATGCATTGAATTATGTGAGTTTCTGCCGACTGCACGTGAACACCGATGGAACTTATCTGACGCCGAGGGATGAAAAAATTGATGTAAGTATTTAATTAAGTTTTTCTAATTGTTATAATTGATGATAATATATTTTCTAACACATTTATATTTATGAATTAGGCCGAGGTTCATCGCCGGGCTGCTGCAGAGGGATGATATGATTTGAACGAGATCTATTTGGAGATCACACAGGCCACGAAGCAGAGGCGCTACGGCACTGGAAACTTCGGCAGCAACCAGCTCAGACAGACTACATCCAGTGGTAGCTCCGGTTCTACGGCTGCTCTGACACAAGAGATGTTTCAGACACGAATCGGCAGCTTAGAGGAGCAGCTACAGGAGGAGCGAGAGGCACGTGCCGAGTTCCAGCAGATGCTAGCGTCAGGGCAGTTTTTTCGTCCACCTCCACCCCTTGGTCCTGATGTATGATTAACTTGTTTGTTGGATATTTTTTTAATTATGTAGTATTTTTATTATTTTAGAATATTTAAACTACTTTACATTTTACATTTATATCTGTCGAACATGATATTATTTGATATATGACAAATCGCTTTTAATGCAAATTAATTATTTTGCCTGATGTTTGGTTTTTTGTTAGAAATTTTAATTCGACAAAAATATTGCAAAAATAAATATATATATATATAATACAATTTTTTAAAAAATATTGTTAAAACCATTACCGACGGACCTAAATCCGTCGGTAATGTGTGTTTCGATTCTTCGAAACCTACCGATGGATAATCCGTCAGTATTTCATCGCTATTTCCAACCAACGGAATACAAAAAACAGAACGTCACCGATGGAATTTCCGTCGGTAATCCGTCGTTAAATTTACCGACGGAAATAAATTCGTCGGTAGATCTTTGCCGTCGACGTATTTAAGGACGGCATAAATCCGTCGGTTAGCTGTTTACCAACGGATTCCTTTTTTTTACCGACGGAAAAATCCGTCGGTAAAAGAGAGTTTTTTTGTAGTGTATAATTATATTTGATTTGTTTATTGAAAAAAAATTGGACCCCCTAAATCAAAATTCTAGCTCCGCCACTGACTTTCGGTAAGGTATAAGGTATGACGAAAATTTCACGGTATACCGTACCGCTCACCCCTATCTACGTCTAACCCGTTCACAAAAGAAAACAAAAATCCTAAAATCCTAAACCACCATAAATTGCAAAAACAATCTGAAGAAGCATTAAATAAATTTGGAGGCTAGTTTCACCGCATCAAAAGAATAGCTGACCGCGGTAATTGAAGGTCTGAGGGAGAACGACGCCGCCGACGATGAAGGTGTCGGGCGTGCCTTCTTTTTAATAGTATTTCATTCCTGATTTTTTTTTTTCTCTGAATCTTCAATGTTGCTTCGGAATGTATCTATTAACAATTCAGAATGGTTAATAGGGTTTAAATCCTTTAATTTGAGAGTGGTTTGCTTTTTATGTCAGGTTTTTTATTACTGAATCAGTGGTTGATTTTTTTTTAATGCGGTGCATAAAATGTATGTTTTGTATTCTGCATATTTTGATTTGTGACAGTTTTAATGAAGGGAAACTATTGTTCAAATTTTATTGAAATTTACAAAATTAAGAATGCTTGATGAGATGCAAATACAATGTTTGTGTATTTTTTTATTATATTCTAATATTTTGTGAAATACTATAACATTTTGCATTTTGCATTATATTTCAGAATTCACAGCATTATATTGAAGGTAAATAAACATTAAATTTTTATTTTTGTACTAAGATAGGGCCTTATAACACTACATAATTCGTATAATAAAATTCCTACATCCTGATTTAAAAAAAAAATTAACAAATCATGTTTCAACGTATATTTCTAAAAAATTACATTGCAACATCATGCAACATTATACTAAATACAGTAAAACATTATTATAATTTGTTAGAAACATTAAGGTTGTTAATTACAAAAATAAATTGCAAAATATTAAATTGGAGTATCACGAAACATTATTAAATTCTAAATACATTAATGTATGACAAACATTAAATTCTAAATCTCTAATCAAATTGTAAATGATGTTAATTACGAAAATTATTTTAAACAATCTATAGTCGTCTTTAATTAAGTAATCACGACAAAAGATTCCAGTTTGATGAACGAATTCATCCAATAAAACAACTATACATTGAGAGCATTTTACCTACTTATAAAATTACTCAATGCTTTAAAAAAAATCACTCGATGATTATTGCCTTTTCCAGAATACGGCTTTGCTTTCTTCAAAAAAAAAATATTCTAGTGATTTCAGTAACATCTATGTTTGTAGATAAGTTTAGGTCCAGATTGGATAGGTATCTAGACTTAACTCCTTGTTTGGTAGCCCATATAAGTAATCGGTCAGACCCTCTATTAACCCAAGCCCTATATTATATTATTGTTCCTCTTCAACAAATGTATCTCTTCCCTACCCTCCGATACACATTCTTACTTCAACAGTGAGACGACTTAGATTTGGCGAAGACAAAATTACCTTCGACCTCTGCCACCACCAATTCGTTCTCCTTCGATCACCAACATTCAACGATGAGTCGTCTGCTAACTGCTCGGTATTCATTTTCCCCTCTCTATTCCTTCTCTCTCTTTCTCCCACTCTTTCTCTCCCCCGTCTGCAAAAAAAAAAGTCTCAAGATTTGGATTTTTGCCATCAATAGCAAGAGCAAGAACCGGAACTGCACCATGGAAACATCTCCCACAATCCAAATACTCAAATCTCGAGCTTTTTGCCTCCATCTATAGATTCTAACTAATTTGACAGAAAAAAAAAAGAGAGGCTGCACAGATTCAATGAATTTCACGGATCAGAGGTCGCCATGGGAGCTTGAGAAGAGGTGTTTGCAGGGATTGTGGAGTGAGAATCGATAGTTGGGGATAGAGAGAGTGTGTAGAATTTGAAGCCTGTTTTGTGATTTTGAGGGTGAAAAAGTGTGAAATAGTGTGTGAGAAATGAGGGAGAGTGAGGAGATCGAGGACGTTGCAGAGGGGAGAGAAGAGAGAGGGGGGAAATAATTAATTATAATTAGGGGTAGAATTGTTATTTCTTATTTAATCTTGAATTTAAACTAGGGTACCAAACAACTAACCTATTATTCACTATATTTATCTTGACATTATCTTATCTACCAAACACAAAGATACACTAACAATCACCCCTTATTCACTATATTTTTCTTGACTTTATCTATCTTACATTATCCTAACATACCTACCAAAGGAGCCCTAGTATTCGAGATCGTCACTCTTAAAAAAGATACTATATTCAACATTTTTAAATTAGTTTTTTAGACATAAAAAGTTGCGGAAGTGTCGATTTATAGTTGAAACAATTAATAATTCTTGGTGTAAAATAAAAATATAAAAAAATCCAAACAAAAAATCTTAATAATAAAATGTCTCAAATTTACTAAAAAAAAACAATATTAATCGTACATGATATGGCTGGAGGTAATCAAGGAGATTGTTAAAAAATAAATGTCCAATAAATAAGGAAAATTCAGTTACTAAAGAAGTAAAAAGACAAACAAATCCCTCGTCATAAAAACGATTGAACAAATAAGCAAAAGAAGTCAATTAAATCTTAAGGGTTCATATAAGTTTTTAGTTTTTACATAAAGGTTGGGTTCTATTTGATCCAACCTCTATATATATGGGCTCGTTTGCTACGAAGTATGGGATAAGGCTTGATATGATTAACTGAGATATCTTAATACATATAAAGAATTAATATTGTGTTTGGTATGATGTATTAAATTCTCTGCAAAACATATTAATTATGGTAAAAGGGTGAAATTATAGTAATTTATTCTTATATTTAATTGCAGTATTATTTATACCACCTTATAGGTGGTATTAGATAATAACAACAATAGGTATAATTCAACGGGCCCGAATTTTATAAAGGGCCCTATACTTTGTACCAAACAAGATATTAGGGTGTATAATATATATTATACACCCTAATCACCCATAGCAAACAAGCCCTATATATATATATAGGAAAAGGAACATATAAGAATGGATCTTAACCTAAGAAATAGGAATAGATCTCCACCATACATCTACAAGGAATGGAGGGTCAGATCTGACCTAGGTCAAACCGGGTCGGATCCGGGTCAACGGGTCGGACTCGGTCAACTCGTTAACTTTGGTTTTTTTTTTCAATTTTTTTTAATTTTTGATTTTTTTTAAGAGTCAGATGACATGCACCACACTGTGCAATGAGATGCACCAAACTGTGCAATGAGATGCACCACTAAGTGTATTGGTATGCACCATTTTTTATTTTTTAATATTCTTTTTCACTATTTTTATTTTTTATTTTTTATTTTTTTTAAGAGTCGAGCGAGGGGAGCCGAAGGCCTCGGAGCGAGCTAAAAAACATATAATATTGCCACAATCATTATCTATAAATTAAAATCAGAGCCGAAGGCGGAGACAAAAAAAATCCCAAACACTTGCTTATTGATATGGTATGAATACAATGATTTGAAAAGTAGTTTGATTTCATCATACCAAATCACCCCAAGATTTTCCTTCGTTTTGATATAGTTATACACACACACATAGTGTATGAGATAAATCTCCATGTATTATGAGATGCACCACAATGCATTTTGAGATGCAACACAATGTGTAATGAGATGCACCACCATATATAATGAGATGCATCACAATGTGTAGTGCAACACACTGTGTAATAAGATGCATCACAACATGAAATGAGATGCACCACATAGTGTATTGAGATGCAACACACTTTATTAAAAAAAACGGGAAAAAAAAATTTCGAAATTTTTTTTTTGAACCATAAAAAATAATAATAATTGAAAAGTCAACGGGTTGACCCGGGTCCAACCCGGATCCGACCCGCTTCAAATCTAGCCATCCATCTATTGTGGATGAAGGGTTGGGATTTATTCATATTTCTTAGTTTAAGGGCTCTTTTCACTAGAACCACTCCCTATATATATATATATATATATATATATATTTGTCAATGCTTGTAGGAAAGATGAAGGACAGAACCATATCTCTCCCAAATCAATGTTTTTTTTTTCAATTCAATAAAATTTGCATTTTAAAAATAATTGTTATTTAAATTATGAAAATAAAAATAAAATTTAAAATTAAAATCATTAAAAAAATAAGAGTGTCCACCAAATTTTGTGCCCACCAATATGGGCAAAATTCTAGTGCCCACCCTACCCCACAAAAAATAATATAATAATGGTGAGCACAAGTTTTTCCACCAATATGGATTCTCTAGTGGACGGAGGGAGTTGTATCGTACCAAATTATGTTCTATGGAATACAATTTTTTAGAAAATAACCAAATAGTTAATTTAATTAAAGCAAAAAAGATTCTTGTTGATAAATATAAAAGAATAAACAAAGGACAACCACAAAAGGTCTTCCCGTGCCAGATTAATTATTGAGGCATCATTGGAGGATAAAAAGAGAACAATGTTAGCTATGTCTAAAAAGAATTTGTGGGCCCTCCACCAAGTAAAGGGAATTTGTGGGCTCTACTTGACTACTATACTCGGTAGGTTCGATCCTGAAACCATATACAATTAATTCCCATGATATTTTCAGCCATCTTTTTCTTCACGCCAATCTTATCATTATTTTTTATTTATTTTATTATTTATTTATTTTTGTTTCTTATCATCAATTATCTGCACCATTTTATATCTCAACTCTCCGTCTCTCTTCCGGCCCAGACCCACTCCTCTAGCTCTTTTCTTTACTGCATCATCGACTCATCGCCGATGAGTATTAATCAACCACCGCCCCACCGTGGGCGGAGCCAGGGGGTTCCAGTGGGGCCTAGAGGCATTTTAGGAAAAATATTAATATTTTTAATTTTATTAATTATTATTAAAAATAATACTAATATGTTATAAATAATTTATTAGTGTATTCAATTTTTTTTGTATTATATCCTTTAACCAACTTTTTAAAATAAATTTTAGTGGAAATTTAGTGATATTACTTGTTATTTTAATTTTTTAAATGAAAGAGGTAAAATTGAATTTATGGTTACTTGTAAATACTAACTTAAGTTTAAACTTGTTCATTATTAAATTATTATTTCTTAAATAAATGGAAACATTTTAATTTCTTATATTTAATTTCTTTTTATACAGGATTAAGTTGAACTTTATAATAAGTAAAATATTATAAGGACCATTAAAGCATCTCTAAAGAGAACTCTTCTATTGCGCTGAGCACAATAATAGTGCTCAAAGTATCTCCAACGACCACCGTTAAACCTGCTCTATTTTCATATTTGAACAGTGATTACCGCAATATTGTTTGCTGCTGTATTGCTATTTAATTTTTTTTATTTTGCTATATATATTTTTTGTTAAATCTTGTTATGTTTCTCTTAAAATTATACCAACAACAAAATTACATAAAATCAATATTTAAACATATAAACCTAGCACAAGTACTTAAAATAAACATTAAAACATTAAATCTCAGCACAATTACTTAATACGATAAATGAACTAGCTCGATACTTTTTTTCCCTTATAATAAGAAAGACTACATCCTATTCTTCCATCATATCGATTTATCCTTTGTTTAATATAATCTGATTTTGAATCACTAATTTAATGGATTTAAAACTTTAGTATTTGTTAATTGAGATAAAATTACCAATATTAAAATTTAATAACAAAAAAAGAATATTAACAATTATGAAATTATTCTATATTTTTGTGTAAACTCGTGTAGATTACTATTTTTGCTATATTTTTGTGATGGATCTACTGTATTTTTGTATAAACTGTTTGAATTGGTCTTAGCATGTAACTTAGTTGATATCCTTTGTAAAAGTGAGAGACTCATATACGAATCTCAATCCTCTATCCTTAACTCAATAAAACTAAAATATTAATTATAAGGTAATTTAATTATATTTTTTTTTATTTTACAATTATGTTAGAATACAACAACTTTATCAAAGTTGTAATTAACGTGTACTCCCTCCGTCTCCACAAGTGTGGTGTGTATTTGATTATATGTGAGGTATAAAATATTAGTTGAACCACACTAACCTGGGATGAAGGGAGTATTTATGTTTGAATTAATATATATATATATATATATATATATATATATATATATAAATGTATAATTATAAGTTGGGCACTGAACACAAAAATCATGGCCGATTCATCCTTAAAATCTTAAATTTATTGAATCATTTTCTCCCAATTTAAAATAAGTGAGTGATGAGGTTTAAATATGCTTTTGTTGAAGAATCATAGATTAATCAAGAAACTGGAAAAAGAATTCTCATCTTTTCAGTTATGGGGTGACCGGCAACGGCGGATCTACATGTAGCCAAGGGGAGTCAATTGACCCCCCTTGTATTTTCATGCGAAATACCTATTATACCCCTAATAAGATTATTATAACCATGTATACCCTTCACCAAATTCTTACGCTTCATCTACTGCTCTTTTCTTTTCTCTAATTGTAAATCTTGAAGTTCTCTTATTCTCTTGTATCTGAGTTGCAGTAGAAATCAAAAGGTAATTCTACTATGTTCTTCAATTTATGGCCAAAAAATATTACTAAGAGCATCAAATTGGAAAAAATATATATATAAATGGATGAATCACAAAGTATCATCGCAATCGAATGAGTGATAAATGGATCAATGATAATTTGGTAGTCTATATTGAAAAGGATATATTCAATTGTGTTCTTAATGACATTATTATGCATATGTTTCAGAATATGGCAAACCGTCAAGGCCAAATATAGATTAGATTTCTGATTATTTGTATAATATATTTTATTATAAAGTTTTATATTTAATTTTGCTTGTTATAATTTTTTGACCCCCCTTACTTGAAATCCTGCGTCCGCCACTGTCACTGACCGGTTGAGAATTGAGAGAGAGGGGGAGAGGGGATTAATGTTTTTGGTTGTGTAAATATCAATCAACTTGACATGTGTCAAGTATCTATTGCGTCCTATGACATATGGCGGAAGATGAAAAGGGCATGCAGTGTACATGGTTCCAGCGTCGAACCTACCACTATACTCTAAAGAAGTAAAAGTAATATAAATAACCACGAAATTACCACCTGATGCGCAACTAATACATGAACACAATTGAAAACCTAACAACCTCTAGATAGCAAAGAACGTTGATACTCAAGGTATGCCGTAAATTGCTAGAGGTCAGAACTATCCAAATTCCACCGTCTCTAGAAATCCCAGCCAAGAGTTTACATAGTAAATGCAATTTGCAGGAATTGCAAACCAGTCCTCTAAAAAATAAAAATTAACAGAAATAAAGATTTGAAATAAAAGCTCATAAACATAATTGCTTAAATATAACGTTGATGCCTATCAAGCTTCTCCAAGAGCTCTTTGATCCACATCACCACCTTCGATCGGAAAGCTCACATAAGCACCTGCCAGTGCCACCACCAATGCTATTCAACTCACTCTAACCACTCTAGCTACCATAAGCTTAATACACACACACACTCTCTCTCTCTCTCTCACACAATCGATGCCCTTTTGGATTAGAGCTCCAAGAGAAGAAATGCCATCATCTTCTACTGTAGTAGCGTCTGTACCCAAGATGAATCTCTTCAAAATATCCAAACACCATCGTGAAGAAGAAGAAGAAGAAGAAGAAGAAGAAGAAGAAGAAGAATCAACAACTCCGGCGAAGACGACGACTCATGATGCACCCATCGTTTCTTCCTACAACGATCGGATTCGGCCGCTGCTGGACACGGTGGACCGGTTGCGCCAGCTCAAGATCACGCAAGAAGGCATCCAACTCCCCACCATCGTGGTCGTCGGCGACCAGTCTTCCGGCAAGTCCAGCGTTCTCGAGTCCCTCGCCGGCATCCACCTCCCCCGCGGCGAAGGCATCTGCACCAGAGTGCCTCTCATTATGAGGCTCAAGAATCATCCAGACCCCGAACCCCAGCTCTCGTTGGAATTCAACGGAAAAATCGTCGACACCGATGAAGAAAACGTGGTCGATGAAATCTTCCGCTCCACCGAAGAGATCGCCGGAAAAGGGAAAGGGATTTCCGACACCCCCTTGACTCTCATCGTGAAGAAGAAAGGCGTCCCCGATCTCACCATGGTCGATCTCCCCGGAATCACTCGAGTTCCGGTCAAGGGCCAGCCGGAGGATATCTACGAACAGATTTCCGAGATCATAATGAAGCACATCACTCCGGAGGAGAGCATAATCTTGAATGTTTTGTCAGCTGCTGTGGATTTCTCCACTTGCGAGTCTATCAGAATGTCTCAGCGCGTCGACGAGACTGGGCAGAGGACGCTGGCCGTCGTCACCAAGGCCGATAAGTCGCCGGAGGGACTGCTCGAGAAGGTCGTCGCAGATGACGTCAGCATAGGCTTAGGCTATGTTTGTGTGAGGAATCGTATCGGCGAAGAAACGTACGAAGAAGCTCGCGCTCAAGAAGCTAAGCTCTTTGAGACCAATCCTCTGCTTGCGAGGATCGATAAGTCTATTGTTGGGATTCCTGCTTTGGCAGAAAGGCTGACGAGGATTCAGGCCAACATTATTGTTAAATGTTTTCCTGAGATTGTCCGCAAGATTAACGCAAAGCTAACTGCCAACGTTGAAGAGTTGAATAAGATCCCTAAGCATCTGAGTTCGATTTGTGAAGCGATGACGGCGTTCATGAACATTCTTGGTTCTGCTAGGCAATCTCTGAGGAAGATCTTGTTGCAAGGCGAGTTTGATGAATATCCTGATGCTGCTGATATGCACGCTACTGCCAGACTAGCTGAAATGCTCAACAAATACTCCAAGGAGCTGCGCTCTGCAACACCGAGTGATGATCCCCGTTTTTTGGTTGATGAGATGAAGGTTTTGGAGGAAAGTCGATCGGTGGGGCTTTCAAATTTCATCCCTAAATCTGCATTTCGCACTCTGCTGGCGAAGAGGGTTAAGAAGATATCCGCGACGCCGTTTGACTGTGCGGAGAAGATATGGAGCTACATACAGACTGTGGTGATCTCTGTTTTGCTGCAGCATTGTGATAACTACCCGCAACTCATATCCTGCACGAGGAGAGCTGCGCAGAATCTGATCGCGAGGAAGAAGCAGCAATCGGTTGATTGGGTAAGCGACCTTGTTGAGATGGAGAAGCTTACGGATTTCACTTGCAATCCCCAATACATGGCTTCGTGGAGTAAGCTCATGTCGGAGCAGAATGATTTCATGAAGGCGATGCAGGGTGCATGTCTATTGGGCAGCGTTAGTAGGATCGGAAAGATGAACATTAGGCATCTGTTGAACCTCAACTCCGAGGTGGTGCAAGCGGCTTATGATCTGAAGATGAGGATGGAGGCTTACTGGGAGATCGTTACGAGGAGAATGGTGGATAACATGGTGCTGCACTTGCTCTTTAGCGTGCAGAAACTGGTGAACGAAGAGATGCAGAAGGAGATTATAAATGAGGTGATGGGTCCTCAGGGGAATGGGTTGGAGAGGATGATCAATGAGCTGCCTTCGGTTTCTGAGAAGAGGAGGAAGCTGCACAGCAGCATAAACTTGCTCAAGCAGTCCAAGGATGTGGTTGCTGACATTATGGATAAGATTGTTGTCGATGTCGACTAAGTGTATGTGTTTTCTATTTACTATTTAGTATGCTTGCTTTCTTTCCCTAATGTTGATGCTTAGATTTTAAGATGACATGTAAACTCTTATATTAGTTCTATCTAGCTAGTAATTGTGGAATAAGCTAAGGGTAATTATTAATTATACTACTCCTATATATTATATATCCTTGCCCTTCGAGTGCATGCTTGCGATTTGATCAGTTGCTACATATATATATTTATACTTGTCAATGCTTGTAGGAAAGATGGACAGAACCATCTCTCTCCCAAACACTGAGTATTCAAACAAGTGCATGATACAAAAATCAGAAACCATGACATATTTAGTGAGCGCATGCATAAAGAAGAAATTAAATCCTAGACTTTGAATATCACAAGCCAATACTTCAAAGCCTGGCCTAGTTAAAACCCTTAGGGGACGTTTGGCTTGATGGATGAGATAGATAATGTTTGATAGGATAGTGTAGGATGTGATTATTTAGATTATTAGTCTTGTGTTTGGATTGCTTGATTGTGGTGTAAGATAATTGAAGGACTATGTGAGTGTGTGTTAATGTGTGTTGTGTGTGTGAGTGTGTGTGCTACTGTGTGCAGTGTGTGTGTATTTAGGGTGCGTGTGTGTGTTATGTGTGATTATTTTGGAATTTTGCATCATGGATTAGACAAGGATTAATAATCAACCCAAATTTGGGATGATAAGTTATCATCCATTTGAATGATTGGATCACGGGCTTAGTTATTCAACACGGATTCTTATGAAGAGGATAAAACGAAAGGGAAAGAAAAATACCTCTATAAGCTTGAAATCTTAAATCGTGTCGAAAACGTTTTGAGTGCGTGCGAAAAAAAAATATATACCTCCTTTATACTTGAGAAATCACGTAGAAAGGATATACACAAATCTCCGAATAATTACTCTCCAAGAAAACTTAAATCGCAGAGGTTAAGGAAAATTTGAATAGATATACTTATTTTAATAATTTTCTAAGAATCCTATTAGTACATGAAAACTTGTAATACCCCGGGTTTTATTATCTCGTTATAATTAAAATTTTATTAATTATTAAAGTTTTGCATTTCTTATTTGCTAATTTTCAATTATAAGATTTATGGCGCGATCCGTTTCTAAAAATTTATTTCAGAAATCGAGTAACCGGATACAGGATTATGGTTTCGGCGCCTGATTAATTTTTCGTTCGAGACCTCGGAATTGAGCAGCGTCTGCATTTCCATTCACTTATTTCTCGATACGAATCTTTTTCCAAAAAGTCAGTTTTTGTCATTTTCGGATATTTTTATCGACCTGTCGCGTCTCGACTGTTACTTATTTTCGAAAAACGAACCGACATTTCCGACAAATTAAAATATTTCGGATTCAATGGTCTCGACCATTTTCGTCAAAAATATTGTCGTCTAAGAATTTCATTGCTCGTTTTAATTTACGGTTTAAAAATTTAACATTTAGATAAAGTCTATCCTAATATTACCTTTAAATATCTCTTTCTCTCTCTCATTCACCCCCCCCATCTGCCGTCCCATTTCCCCATAGCAGCAAACACCATAAGCTTTCATTTCTTCATTTCTTCGAGCTTCAAGTTTCGATCACTCTTTCATCTACCGTCCGATTTTCGATCCGAGTTCGATTTTGACAAGGTAGGAGCTTCTTCTTCATTCCCAACCAAACAAAATTTCATTCTTTCCATCTTTAAATTTTCGAAATTTTTGAAGGATGGTTGGATTGTTGTTCTAGCTTTTGATTAATGTTTATATGATGCTTAGTAATGTTTTTAATAAAGGAATCAAGTTTGAAACCAAGTTTTTAAAAAAAAAATAAAATAAAATAAAAAGGACCGAAATATATATGTACAATAAAGCCATGTATTTGATTTTTAATGAAGAAGATAATGATAGAATTGGAATCTACGTTAAAAATTAAGTGACGTAGAATTTTTCAGAATTTTAATACCAAGTTTTGAAATTTAGAGTTTAATTCCTGGATTAACTCAGCTGGACCCAGTCAGCTGGAATTACCCAGCTGGACCCAGTCAGCTGGAATTACCCAGCTGGACCCGATCAATTTGGATTAACTCAGTTGAGTCCAGCTCGATTTCCATTTGTGTTTTTCCAGCCAGCTGTGTTTTTCCAGCCAGCTGTGTTTTTCCAACTAGCTGTGTTTTCCAGCCAGCTGCGTTTTTCCAGCCAGCTGTGTTTTTCCAACCAGCTGCGTTTTTCCAGCCAGCTCCGTTTTTCCAGCCAGCTGTGTTTTTCCAACCAGCTGCGTTTTTTCCAGCCAGCTCCGTTTTTCCAGCCAGCTGTGTTTTTCCAACCAGCTGCGTTTTTCTAGCCAGCTCAGTTTTCCAAATAACTCAGTTTTTCCAGCTAGCTTGATTTTCCAGACAGCTTGTTTTACCCAGCTGATTTATGATCAACTTGTTTTCAGTTGTTTCTTTCATAAACTCAAAAGTATATATTAAAGATTAATCAAGTTATCAAGTCTGTTATCGTATGGTTTCCCTTTCGATCTTTTTCTAAGATTTGATTATTTACGATTAAAGGAGGACATCATACATAGAAGAAAGGACGGAAGATTGAAGCTGGGTTTCCGTTCTGTAAACCATTAAGGTGGGCTTTTCTATTATACAAATAAAATGTGGATATTCGCCATCGAATAACTCGAGCTTCTGTTTTTCTTATCACTTTAAAAAGCATGTTTTAAAGTGATTGTCTTGGCATAAAAGAATTTGTTTTGTGAGTTCTATTATGCCTATCTGAGTTGGTTCGCCAACTAGTAATCGATCGGATTCTGAGTTAGCCAAGAGGGTGCTTTCCAGAATTAGTGTACACGGTAGCCGGAGTGTGTGGTACTCTGTTGAGGGGTAGCCAGCCACGGTGAGAAGCGACCGCGGAAGAGTGCATTCTTCCCCGGCGTTATTCAGATTTGGTCATATTGAATTAAAAGTAAGAAAATGCTTGCAAGCAATTATGAAAAGAAATTTTAGTAAGCACGGGCCGTTAATGAAAAACCCCGTTGTGTTACTGTTGAAATGCCTGATAAATCCATTAAATCTATTATATGTTTTTGGCATGTGTTCACTAAGTACTTTGTACTTAGCCCTGTATATGTTTTTTAAATATGCAGGTTGAGTGACGGGTGACGGCGGGAGTTGAGTACGTGGTTGTAAATCCTTAATAAAGCTAGTCGAGCCTCGATTTCACATCTTCATATGTGGAGTCAATCTACGTTCTTTTTCCGCTGCAAACACTCTAATATGTTATAACACTTTTTGTTTAAGTATTTTGTACTTGAAACTTGAAACGACTTGTTAGTTCTATTTGAGAAATCCTTCGAGATTGTCTCGCGTTATATTTTCAAAGTTTACTTCTATGTATTTCCTTGATGATTCAAGATTTATCCCTCAGTTATTCATTAATCCCCTTTCTTCCCCGCTTCTTAATTCCAACCCCTAGTCACACCCCGGCTTAGCCGTCCTTCGGGATTTGGGGCTGTGACAGAGTGGTATCAGAGCGTTTCGTTTGCTCTGAGCCTGAGTCTTCTTTTGAGTAAAAGTTTAGTTCGAACCACTAAACTTGAGAAACTAGTCACGAACTCAACACCCCGTTACGCCGGCTTAACCAATAATAAGGTAAGAAATTTTAAAAGTTCTCGTTCTTTGCAAAAGTTTAAAAACATCTTGAAAATATGTTTTAAATATTATTCTAAGCTTGAATTTAATGCTAGAATTTATCTCCTTGGAATTATATGATTTATAATTTCCGTTTTCAAGAGCATGTCGGATTGAGAACTTAGAAGAATTTTTCTAAGGCATTTTCCCGATTTTTGAGAACTTAGACTTTTAAGAAGCGTTGGTTTCAAAGCAATAAAGAAGAACTCAATCAACGAAGAAATGAAGAAGTAAAGAGAAACGAAAGCAAAAGAGAACGAATGTCACTTGCGTATAAGTGATATGAGCACAGTCATCTTCATTGAAGTTCATTATTCGACGGAACTTCAAGTTGACTTTGCTTTCCATTATAGAGAACCGTTTAGATTTTGCTGGTCGAATCTAGCTAAGTAAAGTTTAGTTGAGTTCTTCCTTTATTAGAGTTAAGAAACCTCTAAGTATAGAGTTATAAAATTAGAGAATTTTTTTTTTTTTTTTTGATTTATATGCAATTTTGAGATAATTGCTAAGTGCTTAAGTTAAGTGGTGCTATTTATTGCTTAAGTTGTTTTTGTTTAATACACAGTTTATTCTTTAAGTGCTTTAAGAATCCCTTAAGTTGTGTTAGTTTTTATCCTACCAGTTACTGATTTGTGTTTTGCAAATTCTTCTCATAGGATGAGTACGGAGTGCTTTTCGAGCTTCTTTAGCAACCGGTTCAAGCCTCCCGTTAAGCCTGAGGTACTTTTGAGGCTGTACCATGACTTCATCCCACGCTCGGGTTGTGACTTTGGACAGTATGTTATAGACTTTCTACACTACTGGAAACCTGTTAAGCAACTTGGAGTGGACGATAGGCAAGCTATGGTGGACTGTATCGCCATGATGCCCCAGAAATGGAAGGGATGGGCGCAAAAACAGTCATGGTTTTTCCTTGTCTTGGTGGGGGCTAACACGGAACCTACAGGTGACTTTTGTCTGTTTGCATCCGCTTTGTTGAGACAGTTTGTCACAGTGGGTAGTTGTCCAAGAGTTGAATTTGAGGAGCACGCTTCGTACCGTCGACTGAATGACCTAGTACCGGTGACTGACTTTCTTCCTGGAGTTCTACCAGAGGAGGCAGGGTCGACTACTGACCTACCCTTTCTTGGGGTTAGACATGCCGACGAGTTTGCAGCTGGACCTTCTGCGGTCCCACTTGACTATGGATTTCTTGAAGATATCACCTCCTCGTACCCTGCACACCTAACCCAGCCCTTAACTGTCTGACCTTGCGAGCTCCCATACCCCGTCTTTTTAGACGAGCCGATGGTTCTTGTCGGCGGGCTAGCCTTGCCGAGGAGATGGCGGCACCGAGTTGTACTTGGGGCCCGAGCGACTAGCACCGGCCGAGCCACACCCGGGAGTAGCGGGCGACGCGGATCAGCACCTACCCGACGCCGAGGTCGAAGGGACCTTGGGAGCAGTTTTCGGCGTAGAGCTAGAGGAGGAAGAGGACCCCGAGGAGTTTCCTTGGTGGTTGGAGCCCGCTGAAGGCAGTGAGGAGAGTACTGCAGCGTCTCCGAGAGTCAGACATGGACCCGTCTAGGGCCAGTTAGCTGTGGGAAGTAGTTTTTGCTTTTGTAAATAGATCTGGAATGTGTTAGACTTCTTTTGGTGTAAATAGTCGGGAGTTAATGTAAATATAATCCCGAGTCTAGCATCTTTCCCTGTTGTTGACGGCAATGCATTTTGTTAAAGCATCCCGTCTTTTAAATTTCTAGAAGCATATTATAGATAGGCAGATAGCCTAGTCTGGACGAGATAAAGTCTAGATCTTTTGGATGTAAGACCTCGTGGAGGCAAATTTTGGTTAGTCCAATATATATATATATGACCCCATGTGAGGGCTTTTACTCTTATGTTGCAATCTTCTTATTTTCTGTTTTTATGTTTGTCAACTTGAGAAGTTGTACAATCGAAATCCATTTATCTTTGTTCAAGTAATGATTGCCAATCTGTTTAAAGTTGTCGTCGAGTATGCCAGTTTGATAAGTTATGTTCTAATAAGTTTCTTTCTAAATCTCAGAATATCTTCAAAATGGAAGCTGAAAATGAAGGAGGAAGAAGAGGACGTGGGAGAGGTAGAGGAAGAGGTAGGGGTAGGGGTAGACCTCGAAGAGAAGATCAGGAGCGTCAGGAAGCCCCACCACCACCTCCACCTCCACCACCACATCGCCGTGATATCGAGGATCTATTCCTCAAAAGAAATCCACCTACTTTCAATGGATCTGGAAACCCGAGCGATGCGGAGCTCTGGGTAAGAGCCATTGAAAGAATTTTCCAGCTTCTCAGATGTACTGATGAGGAGCGTCTTTCTTGCATAGCCTTTCAACTCATTGGACCTGCTGACTTCTGGTGGGAGGCTCGCAAGAAAATCATTCCAGAGGAGCATCTGGCTCAGTATACCTGGAATGAATTCAAAGAGGCACTGTTTGACAAATATGTGCCAAAGACTTATAGAGCAAAGAAGGAATCTGAATTCTATAATTTGAAACAAGGAAAGATGTCTGTGACGGAATATGATGGAATATTCTGTGAATTGGCAAGATATGCACCGGATCAAGTTGATACGGATGAGAAAATGGCAAAGAAGTTCCGTTCTGGACTAAGACACGAGATTGGAGTGTCGTTAGCCAGTCATGGAGGGCTGAGCTACACTGAGTCACTAGAGAGAGCTCTAGAGATGGAGGCAGTAATGCCGGAAGAAAGACGAGCTCCAGTATCCGTGCCGGTACAAGCTCAAGCTCAGACTCAGAACCATTTCAACAATAACTACAAGGGCAAGAGAAAATGGGAAGGCGGAAATAACAGTGGTTACTATCAACACAACAACCGTCAGGGTAATCAGGGTGGTAATCAACGTGGCTTTCAACAGCCTAATCAGAATAGCAATCAGAACAATAACAACCTTGGCAAGAGGCCATGGCAAGGAAACAACCAGTCAGGGCAATGGCAAGGGCGGCAGAATGCTCCGAATCAAGGAGGCAACGGTCAGGGAAAGGTTGTAATCCCTACTTGCCGTAAGTGTAATAGGGTACATTTCGGCGTCTGTCAGGTGGGCACCGAAAACTGTTTTAACTGCGGCCAAAAGGGTCACATGAAGAGAGAGTGCCCGAGACCACCCCAAGCACTTAGGCCGAACCAATATGGTCAACCCCAACCTCTGAGGGCTATACAGGCGCAGCCGCAACCTCAACAACAGCCACAACAGCGGAATGCTAGGGCCTTTGCCATCGAACAAAAGCCGCCAATTAAGAACAAAGGAAATTTGGCAGGTATGGGCAAACTTCTTAACTTTCCTGTAATTATTTTGTTCGATACCGGAGCATCACACTCTTTTATTTCTAGTTCTTGTGTCGATAATTTAAATATCATACCAGAACGAGCTAGTCATAAAATGAGGGTAACTACACCATCCGGAGAAATCACAACCACTTCACTTGTTTGCTCTAACCTAGAATTGGAACTAGGAACTTTTAAGGTTATAGCTAACAATTTGAATGTCATGGTAATGCGGGACGTAGATATAATCCTAGGAATGGATTGGTTAGCTGAGAACTATGCTACGATTCTCTGTAATGAGAGAAAAATTTCTTTTCAATTACCCGGAGAAGAGCCCACAGAATTTCACGGAATTACAATGGGTAGGAGAGTGCCAGTTATTTCTGCACTTCAAGCTAAGAAGATGATGAAAAAGAAAGACTGTCAGGCTTTCCTTGTTTACCTGAACGGGGAAGCCGGAGTCGAAAAGACCATAGGAGATGTGGCGATCGTCAGAGAATTCGAGGACGTATTTCCAGAAATACTACCAGGACTGCCACAAAATCGACAAATGGACTTCAACATTGACCTGGAGCCCGGGTCAGCCCCAGTGTCGAAAGCACCATACAGAATGGCACCGAAGGAATTACAAGAACTCAAGATACAACTACAAGAGTTGTTGGATCTTGGTTTTATTAGACCAAGTGTTTCACCATGGGGAGCACCTGTTCTATTTGTAAAGAAAAAGGATGGCACAATGAGGATGTGCATAGATTATCGAGAGTTGAACAAGATAACCCTCAAGAATAAATATCCTTTGCCAAGGATAGATGACCTGTTCGATCAACTCAAGGGAGCATGTGTGTTTTCAAAAATAGACCTTAGGTCCGGGTATCATCAATTGAAAATCAAACCAGAAGATATACCCAAGACGGCTTTCCGAACACGATATGGCCACTACGAGTTCTTAGTTATGCCATTCGGATTGACTAATGCTCCTGCAGTATTCATGGATCTCATGAATAGAGTTTTTCACCCATACTTAGACAAGTTCGTCTTAGTATTTATTGACGACATTCTCATTTATTCCAAAAATGAGAAAGAGCACGAAGAACACTTGAGAATAGTGTTGGAAACTTTGAGAACTGAGAAACTATATGCCAAGTTCACTAAGTGCGAGTTTTGGCTGAGTGAAGTGATGTTTCTTGGACACATTGTGTCAGCAGGAGGTATCAAGGTGGACCCTGCTAAAGTGGAAGCGGTACGTGACTGGAAGTCACCAACCAACCCTAATGAGATTAGGAGTTTTTTAGGTCTAGCCGGATACTATAGAAGATTCATTGAAGGATTTTCTAAGATAGCTAGACCTATGACACAATTACTCAAGAAAGGAATCAAATATAAGTGGACGGATGAGTGTGAGGCAAATTTCCAAGAACTAAAAGACAAGTTGACTACGGCACCAGTTTTGGCTCTCCCAGAAGCAAATAAAGAATATGTGGTGTATACAGATGCTTCTAAAAATGGACTAGGTTGTGTGCTGATGCAAGATGGAAAGGTGATAGCCTATGCATCACGACAACTTAGGCCACATGAAGTCAATTACCCCACACATGATCTGGAATTAGCAGCCGTTGTGCATTCGTTAAAAATCTGGAGACATCACCTATATGGAGTTAGGGTTGAGATTTTTACGGATCATAAGAGTCTAAAATACTTTTTCGAGCAAAAAGAATTGAATATGAGACAAAGAAGATGGCTCGAATTAGTAAAGGATTATGACTGTGGTATCAATTACCATCCAGGCAAAGCTAATGTTGTAGCAGATGCTTTGAGTCGCAAGACTCCAACACACTTAGCTTGTTTCCTTACCGAAGAAGGAGAACTCATTCAAGACTTTGAGAGAATGAGTTTGGAGGTGATCAATTCACCAGAAACAATAACTAGTCGTGTTGCAACCCTAGTGGCTATACCAGACTTGCGAGAAAGAATAATAAGTGCTCAGAAGAAAGATGAGGTGTTTGAGAAACTACGTCTGAAGGTGAGATCAGGTAACCCTAGCGGTTACTGCAAGCAACAGATAATGCAATCGAGTTCGATGGAAGACTTTGTATTCCTCATGATGACGAACCGAAAAATGACATCATGAGTGAATCTCATGATACACCTTACACCGCTCATCCGGAAGTACGAAGATGTATCAGGACTTAAAGAGAAAGTTCTGTTGGGACGGCTTAAAGCGAGATGTAGCCTCCTTCGTTGAACGATGTCTGGCTTGTCAGCAAGTAAAAGCCTTACACCAACGACCTTATGGAAAGTTACAACCGTTGGATATTCCAACATGGAAGTGGGAAGGTATAACAATGGATTTTGTGACCGGTCTGCCGAAGTCAAAAAGAGGAAACACTGCAATATGGGTTGTAGTAGACCGTCTCACAAAGTCAGCTCATTTTATACCAATTCCGATTACCTATGGATCGGAGAAATTAGCCCAATTATATGTCCGTGAGATCGTACGTCTGCACGGAGTACCAACGTCGATAACATCAGATAGAGATTCAAAATTCACCTCAAGATTTTGGATCAGCTTGCAAAAAGAATTGGGTACCAAACTCAATTTCAGCACAGCTTTTCACCCTCAAACAGACGGTCAGTCTGAAAGAACAATCCAAACACTAGAAGACATGTTGAGAACTGTGGTGTTGGATCAAGGTGGGAGAGGAAAATGTTTTGCCACTAATCGAATTTGCTTATAATAACAGTTATCAAGCAACAATAGGCATGGCTCCATATGAAGCATTGTATGGAAAGAAATGTAGATCACCGCTTTATTGGGATGAAGTAGGTGAAAGGAAAAATCTAGGGCCAGATTCAGTCGGTGAAATGATAGAGATCATTCGACAGATCCGACTGAGAATAAAGGAAGCCCAAAGTCGACAGAAATCTTATGCCGACGTACGTCGATCTGAGTTATCATTCGAAATTGGGGATAAGGTTTTCCTCAAGGTTTCTCCGTCTAAGGGAATTATTAGGTTTGGCGTGAAGGGTAAGCTTAGACCCAGATTTATTGGACCTTTTGAGATTTTGGAAAAGATAGGACTCGTTGCTTATAGATTGGCTTTACCGCCAAGTCTAGGGAGTGTTCATAATGTTTTCCATGTCTCTCAATTAAGAAAATATGTGTTCGATCCTAAACACGTGGTTCACCAGCAAGACATTGTTCTTAGTCCGGATTTGAGCTATGAAGAAAGACCGCAAGCTATCTTGGACCGAAAGGTACAAGAACTCCGAACCAAGACGATACCGCTTGTAAAAGTTTTATGGAATCACCACGGGCAAGAAGAAGCTACGTGGGAACTCGAAGAAAAGATGCTGGAAAAATACCCTGAGCTTTTTGAAGAAGGTATGCAAATTTCGGGACGAAATTTCTTGTTAGAGGGGTAGAATGTAATACCCCGGGTTTTATTATCTCGTTATAATTAAAATTTTATTAATTATTAAAGTTTTGCATTTCTTATTTGCTAATTTTCAATTATAAGATTTATGGCGCGATCCGTTTCTAAAAATTTATTTCAGAAATCGAGTAACCGGATACAGGATTATGGTTTCGGCGCCTGATTAATTTTTCGTTCGAGACCTCGGAATTGAGCAAATACGCATTTCCATTCACTTATTTCTCGATACGAATCTTTTTCCAAAAAGTCAGTTTTTGTCATTTTCGGATATTTTTATCGACCTGTCGCGTCTCGACTGTTACTTATTTTCGAAAAACGAACCGACATTTCCGACAAATTAAAATATTTCGGATTCAATGGTCTCGACCATTTTCGTCAAAAATATTGTCGTCTAAGAATTTCATTGCTCGTTTTAATTTACGGTTTAAAAATTTAACATTTAGATAAAGTCTATCCTAATATTACCTTTAAATATCTCTTTCTCTCTCTCATTCACCCCATCTCGCCGTCCCATTTCCCCATAGCAAGAAACACCATAAGCTTTCATTTCTTCATTTCTTCGAGCTTCAAGTTTCGATCACTCTTTCATCTACCGTCCGATTTTCGATCCGAGTTCGATTTTGACAAGGTAGGAGCTTCTTCTTCATTCCCAACCAAACAAAATTTCATTCTTTCCATCTTTAAATTTTCGAAATTTTTGAAGGATGGTTGGATTGTTGTTCTAGCTTTTGATTAATGTTTATATGATGCTTAGTAATGTTTTTAATAAAGGAATCAAGTTTGAAACCAAGTTTTAAAAAAAAAAATAATAAATAATAAATAAAAAGGACCGAAATATATATGTACAATAAAGCCATGTATTTGATTTTTAATGAAGAAGATAATGATAGAATTGGAATCTACGTTAAAAATTAAGTGACGTAGAATTTTTCAGAATTTTAATACCAAGTTTTGAAATTTAGAGTTTAATTCTGGATTAACTCAATGGACCCGATCAGTGGAATTACCCATTGACCCACAATTGAATTATTGGACCCATCAATTGGATTAACTCTGGTCCACTCGATTTTCCACAATTTGTGTTTTTCCGGCCAATTTGTGTTTTTCAAATTGTGTTTTTCCAACTATTTGTGTTTTCCGGCCAATTTGCGTTTTTCCAGCCAGCTGTGTTTTTCCAACCAGCTGCGTTTTTTCCAGCCAGCTCCGTTTTTCCACAATTTGTGTTTTTCCAACTACTGCGTTTTTTCCAGTTGTTTTTCCGGCCATTGTGTTTTTCCAACCATTGCGTTTTTCTAGCTCGGTTTTCCAAATAACTCGCTTTTTCCAAATTAGCTTGATTTTCCAGATAAATTTGTTTTACCCAAATTGATTTATGATCAACTTGTTTTCAGTTGTTTCTTTCATAAACTCAAAAGTATATATTAAAGATTAATCAAGTTATCAAGTCTGTTATCGTATGGTTTCCCTCTCGATCTTTTTCTAAGATTTGATTATTTACGATTAAAGGAGGACATCATACATAGAAGAAAGGACGGAAGATTGAAGCTGGGTTTCCGTTCTGTAAACCATTAAGGTGGACTTTTCTATTATACAAATAAAATGTGGATATTCAGTTTACTGAATAACTCGAGCTTCTGTTTTTCTTATCACTTTAAAAAGCATGTTTTAAAGTGATTGTCTTGGCATAAAAGAATTTGTTTTGTGAGTTCTATTATGCCTATCTGAGTTGGTTCGCCAACTAGTAATCGATCGGATTCTGAGTTAGCCAAGAGGGTGCTTTCCAGAATTAGTGTACACGGTAGCCGGAGTGTGTGGTACTCTGTTGAGGGGTAGCCAGCCACGGTGAGAAGCGACCGCGGAAGAGTGCATTCTTCCCCGGCGTTATTCAGATTTGGTCATATTGAATTAAAAGTAAGAAAATGCTTGCAAGCAATTATGAAAAGAAATTTTAGTAAGCACGGGCCGTTAATGAAAAACCCCGTTGTGTTACTGTTGAAATGCCTGATAAATCCATTAAATCTATTATATGTTTTTGGCATGTGTTCACTAAGTACTTTGTACTTAGCCCTGTATATGTTTTTTAAATATGCAGGTTGAGTGACGGGTGACGGCGGGAGTTGAGTACGTGGTTGTAAATCCTTAATAAAGCTAGTCGAGCCTCGATTTCACATCTTCATATGTGGAGTCAATCTACGTTCTTTTTCCGCTGCAAACACTCTAATATGTTATAACACTTTTTGTTTAAGTATTTTGTACTTGAAACTTGAAACGACTTGTTAGTTCTATTTGAGAAATCCTTCGAGATTGTCTCGCGTTATATTTTCAAAGTTTACTTCTATGTATTTCCTTGATGATTCAAGATTTATCCCTCAGTTATTCATTAATCCCCTTTCTTCCCCGCTTCTTAATTCCAACCCCTAGTCACACCCCGGCTTAGCCGTCCTTCGGGATTTGGGGCTGTGACAAAACTTGAATGAAAAATCCTTTATAATTATCACCTTCGATTTATTCTATAAGATCAAAATAAAATACGCGTTTTCCATAGCATTTGAACTTTATCTCTGTAAATAAGATTAACACCAAAATATATATATATATATAATTTTCTAAATGATAAGTTTCTTACGAGATTATCCTTATTCCCGTGCAGCAAAACAAATCCTAATAATATTAGCAAACAAGATAAATTACTTCTTATTCTCCAAGAATAAAATAATAATAAGAATGCAAATAGCACTTAAAAGAAAATGGAAGTCTTGACTCTAAAAAAATGCATTAATTTTCTTTGGACTCAAATCATAAATATTTTGGGTCATGCAAATTAAATTGATATAAAAAAAAAATCAGGCTTATGCTCATGCAATAATTCTAGGCGCGACTTATAAGACTTAAATAATTAATTGCATAAATAATAAAATAAACTTTTTAGGAGTAGTATAGCAAAATAAAATTTTGGGTTGCTACAAAAACATTAAATTGGAGTATCACGAAACATTATAATGAATACATTTAAACATTTGTGAGAGCCCGAATTTTCGTCCCTAGAATATGTTGATTTAAGAATAAGATAACCATAGGAAGATCCCTATTTCCCGGATCTTTTTTAAGAATAAAATATCTTTTAAAATAGAAGAGGAAGACATTATTTATAAGTCTTCAAAGAAAATGATTTCGAAGCGTAGCAAGTGATTTTAAATAGTTTCGATTATCATATTTCTTCATTTAGTACGAGCATGACACATTATATGTTTACATGTGAATTATATGGCACTTTATTATGTGATTTAACTGTGATTAAGTTTGGTGATGAGAATTATTCGATAAATCGAATAATTAAGTATTAACAGAATTGATTAAGGTTGTACAAGACCACCAAGCATAAATTAATTAAGTGAGTATGCTTTAGATGATTAAATGATATTTGATCATAGCATAATTTTGCTAGAACAATTATTTAAGCTCGATCAATTAGAATTTCTCTAATTAATTTACGTAACGATCTAGAGGGCTCGTACCCGGATATAAAATACGAGACGAGATGAACTATATGTACACATATATATTATAACCGTGTGTGTACATAAGTGTACCTATATATATATGATGTGATATTTTTATAAGAACAAGATATCTAATTAAACTAGTACCTAATTAAATACATGTAACAAGTTTACTAGTATTATGAGATGAATAAAACAAAGAAAATACATGAAAGAGAGAGAGAGACAGCAAAGAAAGATTGAGAGAGAGGGAGAAAGTCCTCATTCAAACTCACCTGCTAACACCATCAATGTTCAAACCCCATTTTTCCACCCAACCTCAAAATTGGCCAATGCATGGCTAGCCTTCTCTTACACACCCATCACTCACACTCAAATCACCACCAACTCCCCTCCTCCTCACTTATTTTCGGCTGCTATAGCAGCAGCAACTCCCACACACACATTACACACCATTCTTCACACCATTTGCTCTCAAACTCCACCACCACCACCACACCTCTTGGCTGCCACCACCACCACTTTTCCACCTGTGAGAAGAGCCCTAGAGGAGAGTAAGAGGCTGGGAAAGGCTGGAGAAGAAGAAGCAAACCGTGAGAGAGAGAGAGAGAGAGAAGTAGCGAGTGAGGAAGAAATTAAGAAGCAAGAGTTTGGTATATGTTTTAACTCTAAATTTAAGATTTAACCTTCTAAGTTTTCTACTAGGTTTTGTTTATATGAGTGTTGCATGTGTTATGAGCATGTTATTCATGAAGTTTCATGGTTCCTATGGTTTAAAATAAAAATCTATGGTTAAATATAGAGTTCTATGGATATATATGCATCCTTGAGAAACATGAAGGTTGTTAAAGTGAAAGCATGGTTAAATCTTACTTGTTAGGCATAATAAACATGATATATATGTTATATGTTTATATCTAGGACATATATGTTGATTTGTGAAGCTTAGAGTTCGAATTTTGGACAAAAAATATAGAAAGCCATATTTTTCAGATTTCTTTCTTATGATTTTCGAACCAAACGGGCAGCCAAAACCATATCAAATGAACTCTGTTTGCTCTCAACTTTTAACATATTGTAGCCTTATATGTCTTCTGTAATATATCCAAAAATTAGCCAAATCCATCGAGCGAATCGTTCTAGAAAAATTAAAGTGTCCACTGGCCTCCTGTTAAGAATCGTAGTTAGAGCAGTTTCAAGCATCGTAGTATAACTATCTGGATATTTCGAATTTGAAAATATTTTCTTCTCTGAAAATGTATTAGACATCCTAAGCTTTCCATAGCCATAAAGAACTCAATTTTTTATTAAGTTATCAGTCGGTTATCGTACGTCAAAGATGGCTACTTGAATGAAAGTTACGCACACCAATTGTTTGACAAAATGCGTATGTGGAGTTTCTGATTTCATGAGATGTAGAATGTGTGTGTACTGACCTATCTTTGTTTGAGAATAATTTCCAAAACGCTGCATATTTTTGCATGAGACCACTTGCATGTTAAAGTATGTCATATAATCTTTCCAGAATGATAAATCATGCCTATATATGTTCCTTGATCAGTTTGTTATTTCACGTCGAACATGGTTACTTGGAAGTACTTTAATGCACAGAAGGTGTCTGTAAAAATGCCTCAGTGAAGATTTTGAGAATTAATTCTCATCTTTGCAAGATTTTATGAATCCTATTAAAAATGACTTGAATGAGCAATACATATATTTTAAGTACATGTATGCATATGTGCTAATTATATATAAATATGAATGTGAGTTTATTAATTATTTTAACCATTTTACTATGATATATGATTTAAAAATGATTAATTGAGCATGATTGTTTGATGAAATGCATATGTGAACTATGTAAACTTCTTATGCGCATTACATGGCATGACATGGACTTTTAAAATTTAGTTTAAAGTTTTGGACCTTAATTTGGTCTGTAATTAAGAATAAAAAACACGATGAGACCCCTCGTTGGTTTTCTTCAAGACTAAAGGGTAAATTGGGAATAGGTTGACCTAGGACTTAGTTGCTTGTGCTTTTGACTTTCCTTATGTTAAGAGCCAAAGTGTTGAGACGGTCTTGTAGGAGACGTCAGACTTTAGATCGAGTTTGAGATCTTTTTGCTTTAGGAGGAATCAAGATGAGTTCCTATTTTCAAACCGTTGGTTAGAATCCTACGGAGGTAAATTTCGGGTTATTAAACCCTAAGCTTTTTCTTATGAAAATAAAATGAATGTTTTATTGCTCATTATTGTGTTTACCAAAGAATGGGTATTCCTTCTGTTATCGGTTTGCACCAAAGGGTGCCGACCACCATTAAACGATCGGTCCCCGACTTTGATCGAGCGGGGTGTGTACATAGAAGACTGTTTATAGTTGAAATCAAAAGGGATTTCTCATGGCAGCAATTCGGTCCAATTGATGGGGCTAGCTACCCCTTGATTGTTTCGGCTGGTAACACGATGGAGTAAGTATTTAATTGCGCGCACTAGATGAGCTTTGCTCTAAGATAAAATATTTTACACTTATATGATATTCAAATGTTTTCTTTTAAAAGTATCCCATATATGTGAAGCAGCATGCAGTATCTTTACAAAAAATGATTTATATAAATGTTTGCCAAAGAGGGCAAGAACTCACTGAGTACGCTAGTACTCATCCCAAAATCGTTTCTTTTCAAATGCAGGATGAGTGGCGGGATGGCAAGTGGTGTGACGGCTTCCGAAGTTATTTGGGTGGCAATCGTTTAGATCGTCATCGTTATTTTGCTTAACGTATGATGATACGTTATTCCACATTTGATATGTAATAATTTAACCAAACTTGAACTCCGTACTTATTTTCTTTTTCTTTTCTGCCGATTACCCGATCGTGGGTAATTGTTGAAACTCAAGCTTAAATTGCTTCCGCCGTGCAGGGTCCGAAGTCCTCATACTTCGAACTCTAGTTAGTATCTAGGCAAGTTATTCATCAGACACTACAAAAAAACTCTCTTTTACCGATGGATTTTTCCGTCAGTAAAACAAAGGAAACCGTTGGTAAACAGATTACCTACGGATTTACCGACGCATTTATGCCGTCCTTAAATACGTCGACGGTAAAGATTTACCGACGGATTTATTTCCGTCGGTAAATTTAACGACGGATTACCAACGGAACTTCCGTCGGTGACGTTCTATTTTTTGTATTCCGTTGGCTGGAAATAGCGACGAAATACCGACGGATAAATATCTGTCGGTAAGTTTAGAAGAATCTAATCACATATTACCGACGTTCCGTCGGTAATTACTGACGGATTAATATCCGTCGGTAAGTTTCTAAGAATCTAATCACATATTACCGACGGAAAATCCGTCGGTAATTACCGATGGATGAATATCCGTCGGTAAGTTTCGAAGAATCGAAACACACATTACCGACGGATTTAGGTCCGTCGGTAATGGTTTTAACAATATTTTTTAAAAATTGTATTATATATATATATTTTTTTTTTATTTTTGCAATATTTTTGTGGAATTAAAATTTCCAACAACAAAAAATCAAACATCAGGCAAAATAATTTATTTGCATTAAAAGTGATTTGTCATATATCAAATAATATCATGTTCGACAGATATAAATGTAAAATGTAAAGTAGTTTAAATATTCTAAAATAATAAAAATACTAAATAATTAAAAAAATATCCAACAAACAAGTTAATCATACATCAGGACCAGGGGGTGGAGGTGGACGAAAAAACTGCCCTGACGCCAGCATCTGCTGGAACTCGGCAAACTGCTGCTCCAGACGTGCATGTGCCTCGCGTTCCGCCTGCTGCTCCTGCTCGATGCGGGCACGTGCCTCTCGCTCCTCCTGTAGCTGCTCCTCTAAGCTGCCGATTCGTGTCTGAAACATCTCTTGTATCAGAGCAGCCGTAGAACTGGAGCTACCACTGGATGCAGTCTGTCTGAGCTGGCTGCTGTCGAAGTTTTCAGTGCCGTAGCGCCTCTGCTTCGTGGGTTGTGTGATCTCCAAATAGATCTCGTTCAAATCGGATCGTCCCTCCGCAGCTGCCTGGCGATGAACCTCGGCCTAATTCATAAATATAAATGTGTTAGAAAATATATTATCATCAATTATAACAATTAGAAAAACTTAATTAATACTTACATCAATTTTTTCATCCCTCGGTGTCAGATAAGTTCCATCGGCGTTCACGTGCAGTCGACAGAAACTCGCATAATTCAATGCATCCGGTGCGACTCCCTGCTCTGCTGCCTATTCATGCATTATAACAAAATATCATATATAAGTTTTAATTATAAATTAAAAAATATAATATATACATACCAACGACTGAACGAGGAGACGAGTGGATCTTGATCCTCCCTTATGCTTGCTAATCGCTGTGCCGGGTCCATCGGGCTCAGCCAGCCAATTTGCACGAGCTTTTTCTGATCTAGCAATTACATCTGGATTCGCCCAATACTCTTACAAACCCGCCCAAAACTCATCAGTCAAGTAAGGGGGTTTTGTGTCAGGGTTTTTGATCCACAGTTTCTTCATATCGTTCACCCACGCACTGTATCTGACACGTGCCTTGGCCTCCCACATTTTATACACATCTATTTCCCACTCAGCTGGTCAACTAAAATATTTCTGTTGAACAAAATATTAATTAATAAGTTAATCACATTTTATTGATAATAGTAGTAACAAACTCATGAAATTTTATTACCTTAAATTCTTCAAAGAATATAGCCTTGGTGCTATCCGGAGTCAATTTCCAACTAAACCCTCCTGGATTTTGAATACTCTTAAAAATCACTGTAGCAGTATGAGAGATCCTAGGTACCTCTAGTAGATAACTTTCCATTTGTAAAAAAAACAAAAAAAAATTAGACAATTAACACATAAATATATATATATATATATATATATATACATATATAAATATATAATATATCATATATTATAATAAAAATTTCAATATTTATTATATATATTAAAATTTTCAATATTTATTATATATGATATATATATATAATAAATATTGAAATTTTTAATATGAATTACGATAAATAAATACATACCCCTTGTCGTCTCTCTGAAAACCCACCCTTCCCGTACTATCTCGCTGGAAAACAACAGGTGGCCTACTGGAGCTGGCAGGTGCTGTCTCCGGAGGGGTATCTGGTACCTGCTGTGAAGAGGGCAGAGTAGCACCTAAACGTGTAGCTGAGGACTCCGACTCGGGCTGACTGCCCGAGCTAGAAGGAGCACGAAAACCTCTACGTAGATCCATGATATCTGTTTCACAAAGAACATTGAGATGTACATATATTATATTGCTTAATAACGACATATAAATTACTTAGCTATATTATATTACATTGATTGTAAACCATCTGAAGGCCAACTTCAAATTCATCCGACATAAGGAAACCTTGATTAGCACTCATTCTTGCAAAAAAAATTTGACAAAATATAACAACATTGAGTACAACACAATCAAGATATTAGACTAAGTACATTCACATGATATAACATAGACAATTGAGGTTTCAAATAAACATATCACTATTTGTCATAACCATCATCTTCATCACTACTTTCCTCATCCGACAACATTATATCTTCAATTCATTGCTATCTTCTACACCCTCATTCTCGTCAATTTCTATGGTTCCACCTCCTGGATGATCAATCTGTGTCGGATAATCATCTATAACAGTGTGTGTACCCGTTATAATGACGTGATCTTCTTGAAACGGTTGATCTAATGTTGATGTAGATGTTTCAGTAGAGACTTCTACATTAGATCGAGCCTTAACTTTGCATGCTGCCCACCAATTCTTTTTTTCTTGATTCATACTATGATAAGGACAATAAAACACTTGAATAGCTTGATTAGCTAAAACAAACGGGTCGTACTTCTTATATCTACGACTGTGGTTAATTGAAATCAACATCCTATGATAGTTATTTGATGATTGTTCATCAACATCCATTGTAATAACTTCTGTCGGCCTATACTGCTCTACTTCCCAGTGATAAACCCATATTTTGTAATTCAAGACGAACCCACGCCTAGAAACGTGATCCCTAACTTCATCAATCCCCCGAAATGCCAAATGCTTACACTTCTTACATGGACACCTGATTTTATCTCCATCCATGTACTCTTTCTGATTACTTGCATACTCAATAAAACTGTCAAGTCCCTTCTCAAATGCAGGACGATCATGATAACGATGATACATCCACTGACGATTTTCATTCATTGTTGTAAATTCTAACAAAAATATAATAAATGCATTAATTACTTTGTCTGAAATAAAATTTCGGCAGCATAACCCTACTATCCTAACTACCAAGTGCAGCTATAGTAACCATAATGGTTCTAAACGTCTATATCTACCCCCAATGTGAATGTCCTTAATTAAGATGTAATTAATTTCTATCCCAAAGGGAGTAGATCCTTAAGAAATTAATTACATCTTTCACCAACAAAGTTCTAAGTTCATCCCCAACTTATAAATCATAAATAACGTGATCTTCAACATAATATATTCACATAAATAAATAATATCACATTGTTGGGAGACGATCCTTAAAATGTAATTAATTTCTATCCCAATGGGAGTAGATCCTTAAGAAATTAATTACATCTATCCCAAATTTATACTTACACAATTGCTACAAACTTTAATATATACATCTTAAAACAATCTCATGCTATTAACATCATAGATCAAAGTTACACTTATACAATTACTATAAAGTTTTATTATAAATAAATCATTTTATACAACTACACTATATATACAATTAAATCATCATCATAAAACAAACTCATGCTATTTACAATAAATTAATTTACACTTATCAATTATACTGCATGTTATACTTATACTTCATCATAAATAAATTTCATGTTATTTATACTTATACTTCAACATCAAACAAACTCAAGCTAATTTTTACATCATAAAATAAACTCATGCTATTGAAATCATATTTCATTGGTAAATAATCGAACAAATACACAATTCATTAACTACAATAATTTAACTAGATTAAAATTCTAATTATTTATGAAAACTAACATGAAAACAACAGGATAGGAAAACTAACTTGGAGGGTTGACTATTGCAGAAGCCGGCGATGATGGCTGCAATTATGATTGGAGTGACAACTGCAAATTTGGGCCGAAAGAGAGAAACAGAGAAAGAGACAGTGAGAGAGACAAAGACAATAATTAAGATAGAAATGGAGAGAGAGAGAGTGCATACCGTGATGGGATAACCCGGAAGGCGGCGGCAGCAAGGTGGCGAAGCAGCGGCGGCAGCAAGGCGCCGGTGCCGGCGGCGGGCGGGGCGGGACGGGGCGGGGCAGTGGCGTGGCGGCGAGGCAGAGGCGGGGCGAGGCAGCGAGGCAGGGGCGCGGCAGGCGAGGCGGAGGCGGGGCGAGGCAGGGGCGGAGAGTGAGAGAGAGGTGGACGAGGCAGGACGGCAGGGGCGGAGCGGTGGCGCGGCGGCGAGGCAGGCACGGCGGCGCGGGCCAGGGGTGGGGCGGGCCAGGGGCAGGCGATGCGGAGGCGGGGCGAGGCAGGTGCGGAGAGTGAGACAGAGGCGGACGGGGCGGGGCGGGGCGGGACGGCGGCGAGACGGCGAGGCGGCGGAGGAGAGTGAGAGAAAGAGAGGCGGACGGGTGAATGAGGGAGAAATTAGGTCTGCTGGGTATAACGCAGATTTACCGACGGATTACCGACGGACAATTTGTCGGTAATTATATATAATTAATTTATTATTTTTTTTTTCGGATTACGATTACCGACGGATATATCCGTCGTTAATTATTATTTTTTATTAAATAATATTTTTCGCCAGTTTACAAATATCGACGGATATTTCCGTCGGTAATTACCGACGGCAATCGTTCCGTCGGTAATTACCGACGGATATATCCGTCGGAAGTTTGTTTTTTATTTTTAATTAGATAAATTAAATATTACCGACGGATAGGTCCGTCGGTAATATTACCGACGGCTAGTCCGTCGGTAATCCGTCGTTAAGTTCTTAATAGCCGACCCGCCTTTTTTCCGTCAGTAATTACCGACGGAATTATATCCCTCGGTAAAAACAGTTGGTAAACATGCATTTTTTTTGTAGTGAGACGACTTATTTTGCATTCATATTCATGTTTAATTATTAAACATGTATATCTATATCTTTATTCCGATGTCAAGTTATGCTTCCATGACGTCAACCTCCGTGTGGCGGCCTGCTCGATCCACACAGGCCCGGGTGGCGGGTCGCTACAACATTATTATAATGCATTACAAACATTAAATTCTAAATCTCTAATCAAATTGTAAATGATGTTAATTACGAAAATTATTTTAAACAATCTATAGTCGACAATATATAGTCATCTTTAATTAAGTAATCACGACAAAAGATTCCAGTTTGATGAACGAATTCATCCAATAAAACAACTATACATTGAGAGCATTTTACCTACTTATAAAATTACTCAATGCTTTAAAAAAATCACTCAATGCTTATTGCCTTTTCCAGAATACGGCTTTGCTTTCTTCAAAAAAAAAATTATTCTAGTGCTTTCAGTAACATTTACGGTATTCGAATCGTCACTCTTAAAAAAGATAGTTTATATTCAACATTTTTAAACTAGTTTTTTAGACATAAAAAGTTGCGGAAGTGTCGATTTATAGTTGAAACAATTAATAATTCCTTGTGTAAAATAAAAATATAAAAAATCCAAACAAAAAATCTTAATAATAAAATGTCTCAAATTTACTCAAAAAACAATAATAATCGCACATGATATGGCTGGAGGTAATCAAGGAGATTGTTCAAAAATAAATGTCCAATAAATAAGGAAAATTCTGTTACTAAAGAAGTAACAAGACAAACAAATCCCTCGTCATAAAAATCAGCAAAAGAAGTCAATTAAATCTTAACCATTAATTCTAACAAATCAAGGGTACATATAAGTTTTTAGTTTCTACATAAAGGTTGGTTTCTATTTGATCCAACCTATATAGGATGGGTTAGTATAAAAACAATTCTCCCGTGAGAACTTGAGAACATGCTTAAATCTATATATAGTCATACTTAAATCAATATATAGTTATGCTTAATAAGATTCATGCTTTTTTGCATGAATAATAATGCTTACATATATAAAATCATGCTTAAATCTATATATATTTATGCTTCGAATAATAACAACCATAGATCATATAAAGATCAACGGTTCAGATTGATTCCTAGTTCCCACACTTGGACTAGTTTCTTTATGATATATATATATATATATATATATATATATATATATATATATTTACATATAGCTTATTAAGTTCATCTGTTCATGTTGTTTGTAATTTAAAAATATATAATTTATTTATGGGTTATTTATTTTATTCGAGTTTATATTCATGCGAAAACAAGGCTTCTTATGTATGAACTTATGCAAAATGGATCTGGAAGCTCTATTACACATACAAGATGTTGAGTTGATTTTATTTTTGTAATAGTCATAAGCTATAATCCATTTCTAATGTGAATTTCTTATCCTAGGTGCTTTTAGTATGAGAGTGTGGAGGTTGAAGAAAGAAGATGTGTACAAGAAATCCACATACATTTTGAATTGATTCCAATGCTATCAATGAATAATAGCAGATCGTAGGATGATGAATTGGGCGGTTATATGAAAGTATGTGGTAGAGCTCTCGGACTCCCTTTGAAGTTTGATAAGTGGTCGTTTGTTCCTGATGAATTTGGTTTTTGCTTTATCGACAATCAATGTTTAGAAGATTTTGTGGAATTGAATGCTCAAAGTTGAGATTGTGTTGCAGTGACCTTGATTTGAGCGATTGATTTTGTTTGAAGTGTTGCACTCTACGATTTTGTATTATTCTGTAAGAAGCATCATGTATATTGATATTAGTTGCTAACATTATAGTAATTTGGGGTTAATTTAATAAATGGTCACCCAACTATGTTGTTTGTATCAAAATGGTTACCAAACTAAAATTTGTTTCAAAATGGATACCCAACTTATATTTTGTATCATTTAAGATTTTAATGTAATTTTTAAATTAATTTTATCTTACATGGCAATAAAAATACCACATAAGCTTTCTATTTATGCTGACTCATTAAAAGTTTATCACAAAACAAAATTAATTAATCATCAAAACATGCGTTTATTTCATAGCAACATTTTTTCTTCTTTTTCTTTCTTTTTTGAAAGGGCATTGTTCTTATCATTAATTGAACACCTCTTTTATGAGAAAGGTCGGATGAAACGAGTTGAGGGGTGACCATATATAAGATGCAGAATAAATATATCCTACGATCCAACCGAGCAGAAACTGTTTTGAGTAAATTTCAGGTTGAGAGATTAATTTACAGATGGGCCAGCAGGCGTTTAAGGAAACGTCAGAAAAAAAGTTCAAGGTTGTGAGTACACAGCACATGTTTGAGGAATCGCCAATGGAGTTGTATGAGAGTCAGTGTGTGCATAGAAGGTTTCTGTTGTACTCCCTCCGTCCCTGATAAGTGTAGTTCACTTTTCTTTTTCGTCCGTCCCCCATAAGTGTGGTCTTTCCTTAAATAGATATAATCTCACTTAAAATTTTACCATTTTACCCTTTAAAAGTAACTAACACTACAACAAAGTGGGTCTCATTCTCCACTCACTACACATCTACCTAACATCCTTCTTAAAATCCGTGCCCCTCCCTCCGGACCACACTTATCAGGGACGGAGGGAGTATTTGAATCTTTTTTATCTTTTTTAGATCTTCTATGTATTATCTTGGAATGTTGGACTTATAATCTAAATTGGATTTCTAAGCTAGTTTTCAAGGTTGGCTAACTCGTCGAAACACAATTTCTAAGCAAAATTTGTGGACTAGTTGAAATTGGAACTCTTTTGCGTCTAAGCTTGAAACTTAAATAGATTAAACATACATTACGAAAATGAAATGTAATGAACAAACTCCAAGGTTTATACTGCTTACTTAGACCGGCTAATTCGATGTAGATTGTAGAAGAAGAAAGTCTGTAGTTTTTAAAAACAATATATTTTGTTTGTCGTTTCGTTTTGAGACGTGATGATTTGTCTACCTCGTCTTCATTGTCGACTTATCTGAATTAGTTGATGGATTTAATTAGGTAGTTTACAATCTAGGTGATGTTTATTTACGCAGCTTATCTCCTGTGTTGAGCAACACAGCACTGCAGCAGAGCAAGAAATGCTCCGCTCTAAGGTGCATACTCCAAGGTGCTAAAAATGCAGTCACTAACATCATTGTCAATACAAGAAAATTGAAGGAAAAAATACACAAGTTTATCTATACCTATTATAAAAGAGTCTTGTTTACAAAATTTGATTTGTCTATTATACCCTTATTATACCACTTTATTATTAGTATTTATTATCTAATGATTATTTTATATTTGACATATATATATTATTAAAATCTATCAATATTACGTGCATCGCACGTACCACTCTACTAGTAAAAGAAAATCGTGTAAAAGTGTTTGGCAGATTTAATGTAAACATCAATGGAAAACTTAAAAAGTCAACTTAAAAGAAATTAACTTCAATAGCTTTTTCTAGATAACAAAATATTCAGTCGTAGTACTACTTAAGTTATTAAATCCAAAATGACACTAAACACGTCCTACCAACTCCATTCTGTGAAGCTAGCATCTGCATAATTGTGGCCAGATGGCACCCATATCTTTCGCTTTCCAGCACTAGAATCATCAGTTACTTTTCCTCTATTCACATTTTGAACGTGCTTCACAGATTTTGCTACATCTTGCTCAGTTCTTCGAGCTACAGGCAGTTTCGATGTAGTTGTAGCACTCTCCAAAGTATGAATAAGATTATATGAGTATATAATATGTTAATGAAAATTCCATATTACAAAACAAAAAAAGAAAGTCAATTAACCTGAGAAATTGCTTCCTTCGATGGAATCACACGATCCTCATGTGCATCAATAACTTGAAATTGTTTTGATGCTTCACTCACATTTGCACTAAAAGTCTCGGGACACCTAGTTGTTCCCTAGAACGAAAGAATAAAAAGACACGTGTTGAATCAAATTTGAGGAAGCAATAAAATAAAATTCGAGTGGTGAGTTTTCAAATTTCGCACTTACATCAGGCATCCATTGTAGTGTATGTGGCATGAAAATAGAATCTGATCCACCACTTTGTCTAACATTTTTCTTCCTCTTCACCTACATGTGAAACAATAAATCAGAAATACCTAGTTATTCCAAATCTAGTTTTTAAGCAAAATAAAAAGTTCAGAACAAGCTTACTGGCAATTTTTTTGGTATTGATTGAGTAGCATCATTCTCTTGCTTCCCATGAAATCGTTTATTATGCTCGGTTGACCCACGAAGTGAACAATGCATAATAATACCCTTCTTAGAGACTTTCCCACTAACAATTCCGTTCTTGGTTCTATTTGGACCCCCATCGGGTTCCTTCCTTCACATTACCTGTCTTCTACCTTTTTTTTTATTTTGGGGACTCACCTGGTATGATAGAAGGCATGTTACTTTTTGGCCACATATCTTTTCCATTAGTAGGATTTATCAAATGACTGTAGGTCTTCAAGTATGTAGAGACCAGCTTATAGAAATCATCAATGTAGTTGCTAGGATTGTCATTGTTGTAATACAAAGCTGAAATTGCATGACAAGGTATTCCTGTCAAATCCCACCTCCGACAGCTGCATGTCTTACATTGTGTATCAACGACAAACTGTCCATCAAGTCCAGACGCTTGATATTTTTCTCCTCCTGACCATTCAGTCTGATAAAACCAACTAAACTGTTTATTCTTCTCTAATTTCTTCAAAATCTTAGGACAATAAACAGTTTGACATTTCTTAATCATATCCCTTTTTGTGTGAATTCTTTTCATAAGTTTTGTCCTTATCATCTCACACATAGTAATCAGCCCCTTAGTTCTAGCATCTAAAATCCAACTATTAAATGACTCACACAAATTATTTAATAACATGTCACATCTTATATGAGTCAAAAAATGTGATCTCGTCCAGTGACGGGGAGATATGTTCTTCAAATACTGATATGCCTCCTTGTTCAACCCACCTAACTTATCCATTTGTTTCTTGAAAGCATCAGGATGACTGGCTCTTGCTGAATTCCATAACATGTCTTTCAATTGTTTTCCTTGGAACCTTAACTTAAAGTTAGCGAGAATGTGTCGCACACAAAATCTATGCTCACAATAAGGAAATAGTTGCTCGATTGCTGGTAGCAAACCCTATAATAAAACACGACAAATTTAAAAAAATTGAAGATAATAAACAAATAAATAACAACAAATAGATATATAGGAAATTCTTTAATGAAAGTTGAATAATACAAGTGAATATCTTTTTTACCTTTTGTCTATCACTCATAAAAGAACAAGGATTCCTCTCGTCTATCTCAAGATCCTCTCCCATCAATTCTAAGAACCACAACCAATTTTCTTTGTCCTCTCTTCCAATAGCAGCATAAGCTATTGGATAGATACAATCATTTGCATCTATCCCGACTGCTGTCAACAATTGGCCACCATAAGTTCCTTTGAGAAAACATCCATCCACCGAGATTAGACGCCTACATTCTTCTTTGAATCCAGATTTTAGAGAAGCCAAGCAAATATACATTCCTTTATAAACTCCATTAATATCTAATTTAAATTTCACAGTTGATCCAAGATTACTCCGTAGAATCTCTAACCTATAATCATGTAATGAAGCAATTTGTTGCCTTTCATCACCATCTATTATCTTCAAATCGTGGCTCTTAGCCCTCCATGCAACCAGCCTAGAAATATCAACCTTCTCATTTTTCTTAACTGCTTGAATTATTCCACTAATTGACCATGTTGGATCAGCCTTGAAATTATCCATGCAATTATTTGCAATCCAAATTGCATTTACATGTCTAATATTATGTGACCGTGGACAATCATGCTCTAAGATTCCCGATTTGATTTGCACAGTTTTCTTATCATTGGACATCAAAGAAGCCCATATGTAGAAAGAGCAGCTTGTTCTCTTGCAATAAGCTTTGCATCTCTTTTTATTATTAGGATGAAATTTAATCTCCACTCTTTCCCCAATTGCATTTTGCTTTGCAGCTCTCTTAAACTGTTCAAAACTTTAAAACTTCATCCCAACCTCCAATGGAGGAATTACCATATTTGCTTCTTCATTAAATTCAACGTATCTAGGCTTTCTGGATTCTACAATATCATCTTCATCTGTTCCAGAACAAGATAATAACACATCTGAATCATTATTTTCAAACTCATCAAAGTCTGCTTCAACATAATAATCTATGTTCCATGTAGCTGTAAAACTTTCTATCTCATTCACGAAAAAATTATCAGAATCCTAATCCACATTATCTTGTAAGTCGTAGTCTGAATCAATTAAATCTCCATCTTCATTGTCAGAGTCACTCTTTCTGGTGTCGTATGTTCACAAACTTTATCTCTGATATAGACATGCATAATTCGAGAATCATCCACGAACAGGGACATCTCAATGGTATCAGTATCATTTTCCAAGGATCATAACCCATCAACTAACATTTTTCCAGGATGTAACCAAAAGAATGACTTATGATCTACACATTGAATTCCTACTTCTCCAGCCACAGGGGCGGAGGATGTAACCAAAAGAATGACTTATGATCTATATCTTGAATTCCTACTTCTCCAGCCACAGGGGCGAATTTAATACCCAGGCACCCTCGGCGGCCATCCGGGTAAAGTGAATTTTTTTTTATTATTATTATTATTATATATATATATATATATTATGTTCCAGCAATCACTCTCCTTTTATTATTTTATATTTTTGGTCTCTCCTCTTCAACATATAGAATTACTCGTCCCTCCCTCTCTTCTTTTTATTATACTTCTATGTTGTGGTCCCACTCTTTGACTTTACACTAATAATATTAAAAAAACAAATAACTTTCTTTTCCCAAGTATACAAAATCGAGAATACATAGGGGTGGAAGAATTGAGATTACAGTACAGAGCTTCCATAATTCCATTCTTCTTCTTCCCCAAAACTTTCTTATTCTACAAATAGAGAGCTAAATTCAAAAAATCATACATTGAACATATCAAATTAACAGTTTTTTCATCATCCATTTGTAAGTTTTAAATTCTTTGTATTGTTCTTGTTTTATTTAAGTTTTCTTGGGTTTTAATTTAGGTTTTGTTATCCATTTTTGTGTGGGTGGAATTGATGAAAATTGAAGTAATTAATTTCATTTCATTTATGTAATTGTGATGAACCCAATTTTGTGTTCATATTTCTTGTGTTTTGTCTTTTCTTTTTGTGTCTTTATCGAGTCAACGTGTGTCTGGGAGGACACAAAGTCGAGAGAAGGTGTGCAGGGAAGAACAGGTTGGATCTTGGGCAAGTCTGGTGGAAAATATGTTGTTGAGATGCTGAGATGGAGATACGATGCAAATGGGTAAAGGGCTGGAAGCTTGTAGCTGAGCAACAACGATAACAGCAAATCTACAAGTCAAGAAGCACCTTCCCATATTCCTTAAGCCAACAGAGAGAGTACCCGGAGGAGTCAGGATCTTGGGAAACATAGGAGCAGAACAGGATGCAGACAATGAAGGCAAGATGTACGTCGGGAAGCAGCAACAGGTTTTCTTCTTCTCCAAGAAAAAGGATAAGGATCGAAGATTTCTTTCATTATCCTAGCAGATCCGTATCAAGAGAAGATATCTACCAAGAAGGGAAGAAAATCCGTAGCCAATCAAAGAAGGAAAGTGGCGGATAAGGAAGGGAAGAGTCCTTGGCCTACAAGAATTCTAACCTAACCCTAAGTCCATCGCCTATATATATATATGGCCAACTTCATCTTGTACGAGAGAGTTTTTCATAGAGTTTTCAGACAGTTTTTCATAGCTTAGGAAGTTGATTTTCATAGCTTAGTTCTGCAATTTACTTTTAAGTTTCGTATTTTCAGATTCTGCATTTAATTCATAGCTGTTGGCGAGACGCCAAGACTTTAGTTGTTGACTTACGCTGTTGAGCAGCAACCGTTGTCAGTTTTATTCCAGTATGATTTTCTTTATTTGTTTTGTGATTTCATTTACGATTATGTCTAGCTAAATTTACTTGTTTGGGTTGGAGAGGATGATGTGATCTTAGTTACTCGTTCTAACCTCGTGAGATCTAATTGTGTGAGTTCGTTGCTTGAATTTATTCCCGAAACACTTAGGATTAAATCTAGACTTAATTGAAATTGACATATGCTTGATCACCATCTAGATATTGAGATTAAGTCACTACAGGATTTGGGGTTAAACTCGAGAGAGTCTCTCGTGCCAAAGAAGATAGTAAGTGTTGGAGAGTAGTCGGTATCTAATACCTCTTGGCTATCTTGGGATCTTTTATTCTTAATGCCTTTTGGGTAACATCGTTGCTGAAGTGTCTTTGTGACGTTGTTGATCAAGAGAAGAGATCTTGCCTGCTGGTCAAGATCTGCAAAATTGAATATATCTAGGCTTAGAGTATTTGAGTCGTGACTTCGTGACCATAGGGCTTAAATTAATCTTTGCTTAAAACCAAGTGATAAAATCTTGTAATTGAATATTTTTGCATCGATGAACGAGTAAGAGTAATTAAGATCATTGATTCAAATCCAATCCAAGCATCTTTTGTTATTTGATAATTTTCTTTGTTTAGTTACAGGTTCTTGAGATAAATCTCGACCACCACACCCATATTGAGTACCATCTAAAGGATAGACTACGCCGGTTCCCTAGGGTTCGACCCCACTTGCCATAGCTACGCCTTGTTGGGCAAGAGGAGAAATTTATTTGCGCGAAGTGTGAAACGACGCCTTCGTCAAATTGGCGTCGTTGCCGGAGAACTGGTTTTTCAAGCTAGTTCTATTCTTCGTGGCTTGAGCTCAGTTTATGCACCCACACCAGACACGGGGAAAAGGTGATCCTGTGGATTACGGTGCCTCTCCGGAAAAGGTAGCAAAGCAAAACAGAGCAAGAAAGCGGAAAGGTATCGAGGAGAACGTCGTCAACGAACCTCCGTCGGTCCCGGTCGATACAGGAGACGAGGAACTTGTTGGGCATGATCTGCCCAATTACAGTTCTAGTTCAGGAAGTGAGTGATCAGAGTCTTCATCAACAACCGCCACATCAGAAATTCAGTCGGTAACCATGGCAGAACGCACCATTAGGGAGATCATGTTACCTGAGGACAAGGTCATCAAACCATCAAGCATAGCCTTGCCCCTGATCAATACTAACTGGGAACTTAGACATTCGCTAATCCAGATATTGCCCAAATTCAGCGATCATCCAGGAGAAGATCCACAAACCCATCTCCAAAACTTTGAGATGGAATGTGGAACAGTCAGAAACACCACACTTCCTGTCCGGAATCAGGATGAGAACGCTGCTACCCAAGACCGATTTCCAGATTATGTAAGGTTACTCACATTTCCCTTTTCACTTCAAGATGGGGCACGAGAGTGGCTCTACACCATACCAGAAGGCAGCATCGACACTTGGAGAAAAATGCAGCAAGCCTTCCTTGACAAATACATTCCGATTACTCGTATACAAAGTGGGAGGAATGCATTATCCTCACTAAAGATGGGCACCAATGAGTCTCTCTATGACTACCATGAGAGATACAAGAAGCTTTTATCAAGATGTCCTCAACACCGGATTGAGGAGATAGATTTGCTCGAGAACTTCTTGAGAGGATTACGAGCATCAGAAAGGAAGTACATCATGGCAGCATGTGGATGAGCAACAATCAACAAAACTCCTTCTGAGGTGTTTAGAACGATCGCAGACATGGCAGAGCAATCAAGAGATGAGGATGAAATTCCAAGATGAGGAACCTATGAAGGCAGCAGAAGAGGTTCTGAGGAAATGGTCAACATCATGAAGGAATATATGGCCAAGATGGACGACAAAATTGACATGTTGACCAAGAGGGTGAATGTGAAGGAAGTCACCTAGTCTGTAAAGAATTGTGAAGTTTGCCAAGGAAAATGCCACATTACATCAGATTGCCCTAATTGGTTCGTAGAAGAAAGGGAGGAAGTTAAGGCCCTAGGACCAAATCACCAAGGGGATGGTGGGCAGCAACAACAGAGGTATAACTATGGTAACAACTATGGCAACAACAACTTCGGCTACAGACAGTACGAAAACCTGAGATGGCAATAACCATTATCAACAGGCTTCTCCCCACCAACAATCTCAACAACCTCTGTTCTACCAAAGAAGACTGCTCGGTAACCTCAAGTCCACGAAATGCAGCGACTCCCAGCAGGACACAAAGCTCAAAGGCAGCAAATAAATTCAGCTGACTGGAATCAAAATCAAAGACAGAATGTCATCCAGCACAGACATCAATGTCAACTAAAAAGACAGCTGAGAAGGATATCAGTTGGTTATAAAGCTGGAAATCAACCGAGCTTCACATCAAGATTCCAGCAAACGGGTTATCAAGTTGGATATCAAGCTGACAGACTCTAGCTTGGAAATGGGTTGTATCAAAGAAAATGGAGTTCAAGCAGTCAACAAGGTCCAAAGAAGAAATGACCCTTTCAAGGACCAACCAGAAGTATCACTCACAAAAGCTAAGGACAAATCTGGGTTATCAATGGAACCCTCAACAACAAAGCCGGACCCAATCACAACTGAGTGCCGAAGGAGTGATAACAGGTCAATGAGGGACATACGCCTTTGAGGAGTCATCAAGCATGCTGTGAAAGAAAGATGGCTGGTGATCAAAGCTCATGACTCACCTCAAAGCTTTTCAAAGAATATGTCAAGCGTACTGGTCCCAGGTAACCTTTGGTGATATCTCGAAAAGATACATCAAAGGATTTGGCTCATTTGAGACAAATAATAATAATATCAAATGTCTCTTATGTTGGACTTTAGCATAATCTGTTGTCCATCAGCCAATTGTTGTGATAACGGTTTTTCTGGTGAGTACTATGCGCAGGAATGCAATGCAAAGAACAGGAAATCGAAATATTCTACCCTGCAAAGCAGCAGTGAACTCAGCTGATCATGGAACAGATGACTGTCTTCTCAAGATCAGAGATCAAGTTGACAGATGAACGTAATTGTTGAGAAAATCACTGGCTCAAGTGAAGTATGAAGCAGCTGAGAAAAGACAGCCACCTATTATCAAATTCAGGGGGAACTCCACCGAGCTGAAAATTAGGCCTGTCAAATTTCTGGGCCGCCCCGGCCCGGCCCGAGCCCGCAGGGATTTTTGGGAAAATCGGACCGAGCCGGAAAATATGGAGCCCAACCCGGCCCGAAAAATCATTTTATAGCATAATTTTACCGGGTCAGGCTGGCCCGAAAATTCATCAGGCCAGAATTTGCGGAGCCCAGCACGGCCCGAAAATGGGTCGGCCCATCGGGCGGGCCTGTTTTTACAGCCCTACTGGAAATCGACACAGCTATGATATCAGCTGAGGACAAAGTCAATCCAGCAGAATATTCAAGTGGAGAATCAAGAGGAAAACCCAGCTGAACTATCAAATGTCATCCTCTGGACATCAAACAAAGCTGGATCAAACGTGGATCGCAGAATCCAAAAGATGAATATAGCTGAGGGGAAACTCAATTCAGCAGATTCACCAACTTTTGGTATCAACAATTGGTCTCACCCCAGTCCAGCAGAATCATCAAGAAGAGCATCCAGCAGAAAATAGTCAGCTGGATCACCCTGTGCCATCAAGGAGGAATCAGACGCAGCTGGACTAACTCTGCAAAAACCCCAAGGATTTCAAAATGAATTTATCAAGTCAGGGAGAATCAAACCCAGCTGATAAAACCCAATTGGTTTATTCAATTGAGGGGGGACCTCACAAACGATGTCTTCTTTCAGAGAAAGAAAGACAAGATGACTCACTCCGAACTGAATCATACAACTGAGAAATACCATCAATTGGTATCAGCTGAAAAAAGAAGAGCCAAAGTACATCGATTGGTTTTAACTCCCAGCTGACTGGAGTTACCTCAAACGGGAAGAAATTTTTGCCAGAACATCGCCACCAGACCTCTACACCCCTCCCTCCCAATATCTTTTCGATAAACCAAAAAGGGGGAAAGAGTAGGAAAGAAAATGACAGAAAAAGGGAAAGGAAAAGGGGAAAAGGTTAGATCATCTAACTGGAAAGAAAAAGGGAAAGATAGAAGAGAGGCTAATGGCGAGCTGGAAAGGCAACTGGAGAAAGGGCGCAAACTCTCGTCAAGGCATGCGGAGCAGCCAGGAAGAGTTTAGTTAGAATTTTGTTTTGTGTTTTTCTGTAAAAGTTTGTAAAGGTTTTGGCATCATCAAAAAGGGAGAAATTGTTGGGAAAATAATAAACATATTTTGAAGTGATACCAAAACCCAGCTGACCCCAACCGAGTAGATGAATGTACAACCTTTGTGTTGTTTCCAGCTCACGTGTTTAGAGCTATTAGGTTTTCTAAGTACAGGTTCAGCGTAGCAGAAGACACAGCTAAGCAGTCACAACTGAGGAATTCAGCAGAGCAGACTCAGCAGAGCAGACTAAGCAGAGTCAAAGACCCAGCAGTATCAAGACCCAGCTTAGTGACGGAAACCCAGCTTAGTGTCGAAGACCCAGCTTAGTGTCGATGACACAACTCAGGTCTAAGACACAGCTCGGGTTAATAACACAGCTCAGGTTGAAGACATAGCTCAGGTTGATGATACAACTCAGGTCTAAGACACAGCTCATAGTTGAAACGCAGCGGAGTCGAAGATGCTGAAGACGCAGAAGAGTCGCTTAGCAGCTCGAAGATAAAGGACAAACTCCAAGACAAGATCCCGGTGTCAGAAGATCTCATCTAACATGGTCCAATCAGAGATGAGGAATAGCTTCTGCAGATGCAGACCTACATCATAGGCGAAAGGCTATAAGTCAAAGAGAGTAGGTGAGATTCAAACGGCTCTCTTCCAACGGCTAGTTTGAATCTCCACCTATATATATCTCCTCCACCAGAGACTGAAGAAGACGACTGAAGGAATAAAAGAGCCAACAGATAAATGAACAGCGATCTTCAAAGCCAAATCTCTCCAGAACACCCAGCCAGTCAGCTGTGTTCTTAGTTGTTCACATATTCAGTCATAGGCAGAAAAGATTATATTAGAACTATCTTAAGCCTAGTTTGAACAAGTTCATTATACTCCTTGTTCTTCATTGTAAGAACTCGTTCATAGTTGGAAAACCCAAACCCAAACCCTTCTACCCAGAAAATGTTAGGTTAAGGTACGCCTGCTCGAAGCGTGTAATTCGAGTGGCTAGGTTCTTCAGTACCCGGAAACTGAAGGTAGGCTTCAGCTGTGCCCGGAAACAGTTGGTTACGTTTTGATAAAGTACGTAGAAACTTGTATCCAGCTCAAGGAACTGAACTGCAACGCTTGCTGACTGCTTGTAAAGTCAGTGGAATCCTTAGTGGATTACCATATGGTTTTCTGGTTGTGAACGTAGGATTAGTTTCTCCGAACCACGTTAAATAGCTTTGTTATTTACTGCTTTGTTTATGCATCCAGCTAACTCCTCATAAGCATATTTCAAGTTGCATAAACTGACTAACTGAAAAGAGAAACAAAACTTTGCAATATAATTGAAGCAATAGACGGACTTTCCAAACCCACTAACTTCCGCACACACACAGCCAGCTGTGTTGATCAAGCTGTCTTCCAGCTGGATCGAACACAGCCAGCTCACTCAAAAGAGTTTTAATTAGAAAAGTTTTTAAACCTTGGTGTATTCACCCCCCTCTACACCAAGGTATCCATTTTGGAACCAACAGTTTTTTTTGTTACTTTGCTTGACAACATTTTTTTAGAGGTTTGTTAATTAATTTACTGTTATTGTTATAGATTAATGGGAAATGAATGTGCCATGGTAATGTCTTTCATGTACTTTCTATTATCTATTTTGTATACTGCCAAATTTTGATGAAGTTTTATAATGAAAGTTAGATACCTTTTTTATTTTGATTGTATAATTATAAATAAATATTTCAAGATCTTAACTTCATTTATCTACTGTTATTCAAAAAAAAAATTGGAATTTTTCGATAGAATCTCGCCCGACTATATTTAAATTCCTTGCTCCGCCCCTGTCCAGCCATGCTTTTAACCTTAAGCATTGATATCTTATCACTACTACAATAATTAATATACCCAATCGTACATTGTTTAAACTCATTAGAAGCAGTTTTTTCAAATTGGTGCATGTGTATACTGAAATATTCATATTCAGTCCCTGAAATATATGAACCTTAACTTTAAAAATTTGTTCAAAACCAAGAATAAGCTTATTAAATAACTGATGTTCTTTCATAAAAATATAATTACCGTATTTAGGAATGCTTTCTTCTGGAAGTCTTAATCTCCAATCGATTGTCATAATTCTACATGAAATCAAAAATATCAACACTCATGCAACTAGTAAAAGATATATAATCTATGATATTATCTTCTCTGGGAATAAATCATCACGTCAAGGTTTGAGAAAATTTGAGTATTTCTATAAGAATAAGATGATCTTACGACACTCATGATATGTTGTTCCCCATGTTGATGATCACATACAATCAAACTACTAATTATTAATAATATACTGATATAGAATTAATTAAGATTAACAAGGTCAGAATTAAAAACAAACTTCATAATTAGAGAAAGAGAACATTATATTCAAGTACGAAATTAAGGAAGTAAACTACAAAAGAAGAGAGGGGAAGAAACCTTATATTCTGAAGCCGAATGCAGAAGAATCATAGCAGAGTAAGAAATCGTCGATGATCTGGTTGGAGAAGAAACTCCTCCGTTTGCATAAGTTCTGATTATTGTGTACTTCTTATATTAGGGTTTTTTTTTTTTTTGTATACCTTATTTTGATTAGAAAGTGACATGGCAATTATTAAATGAGTCAGCATAAATGAGGGAGCTTATGTGGTATTTTTGTTACCATGTAGGATAAAATTAATTTAAAAATTACATTAAAACCTTAAATGATACAAAATATAAGTTGAGTATCCATTTTGAAACAAATTTTAGTTTGGTAACCATTTTGATACAAACAACATAGTTGAGTGACCATTTATGAAATTAACCCTAGTAATTTGTGAGCATGAACATGAGTATGTAAATTGAGTTAATCAAATATAAATAATTTCAATTTTAATTGAAAAAATATAATTAATGTAATTAATGACTGGATTTAGAATGTAATTTAGGAATGATCTTGGATTGATTTTTTCTATAAATAATATCAAGAGTACACAAGTAAATTAATAATTTAAATAAAATTTATTAAATTATAATTATTATGCAATTATTTATGTACCCCTATATGGCTGGCCATTATATGGCCATTTAGCAAAGCCCTGAAGTTAATACACAGGGAAGGTTGGTTGCTGTAACAAACTTGGAGGCTAAGGATCAAATTTTATTTATTTTATGATTTTCTATTTTTGGCAATTTGATTGAAGCAAGTTGCTTTCGGATGACACATCACACCACATATATCTTTCTTCCCTTTCTTTTATGAAATATAGAAGGACAAAGAGAATGGGCTTCTAATGACGAAACGACAATGGCCCAATCTAAAACGAAATATAAATAGGTTAACCCAATATTCAAATGTAGGTTTCCAATTTAGTGGGCCAGACCCAAATCATCTTCAATCAATCCTAATATATTATCTAGTTCTCTTAAATTAAAATTCGATTCGGTCGATAAAGTTTAGCCAAGTGGTAAAGCTGAGGCCTATAAGACTCTTCTTATGGTCCAAATCTCATTAAGGTGTGGGTTGTATTTTTCATTTTATATGAATTTGTGTCTAGTTTATACTAGCCTGTTTGAATTGTGATAGTATTGTGGTTTATATAGAATTATTTGTAATATCATAAAATTTGTGATTGATAATGTAATTTGTATCCATCTCAAAAAAAATCGATTCTCTAACACGAAATCAAACAATGAGTTGTACATTAAATAAAACATAGTATATAAATATGTACACTACAATGCATAAATAAAATGCAATTGCACTTGGATTCATTTCATAAACAAATTAGCTAAGATGTGTAGCCATTTCATTTATTTGCATTCAAAATATCGTTGGAATTACAACAAACATTCTAAAACACAAGACGTCATAAAATAAATCTTTAAAGGGTTTCTAAATTCTTAAATAACAAAGCAAAATGAGGGTATTATAAATGGTATTCTTCATTTTTGTAAGAGTGAGAAACGAGGCAGGAAATAGAAATCATAATCCACCGTCCCAACTCAAATGAAACAGAAAATAAAATTCTATCGACGCAACTTCTTATAGAGAGCCATCTAAAATTTATCTATAAATAACTATTGTTCATAATTAGGAAAAAAAAAAAAAAACTTATTTCATTTTGCATATCATTTCTTGAATAATCGTGACATATTTATTTTCATTAAGCTACCCCATATGAAAGGTTATGCCGTTATGCTATATATCTCCAAAATCTTCCCGACGTCAGCATCTAAAGACATAAAAAATGTCAATGAAAATAACGAAATGCAATTTTGATACTAAAGAAAAAATAATTAATAACCAATTTCCACCACCATATCCAACTTTGTCGGAAAATGCTTAATGCTTAATATGATATCCCATAAACTATCAATTAGAATAATCGAAATAATTAAGCAAAGTGAGTGGTCACGCAATCGGATGAGGATCATACAGATAATGCATGGTGCGATTCACGATGACCACAAAAATGACGTTGGAGTATGCATGGAATATGAAAGTACTGAACATTAGATCACGATTACGGTGATTCAACTTTTAGGCCGGCCGTGGCAGAATCCTATTGTGACTAGAATATAATTATGGCTTAATTAATGCTATTAGTATAAATACTTGTTCTTCCTATTGTACTTGCATCCGAAATTCATAAAGTGAAATTTTTGACTTTGACATCGCTGTCAGACGTAGTTACACATCGTAAGTTCATAACGAAATGGGTTAATAATTCTCATATATTTTTCTTGCTTTCGTAATTTATTATGGATGTATTTCCATTTTTCTCGCTTTCGTAATTAATTGTCGGAAAATGGTTAATGCTTAATATGATATCCCATAAACTATACATCAGAAAAATAAAATAATCGAAATAATTAAGCAAAGTGAGTGGTCACGCAATTGCATGAGGATCATGCAGATAATGCATGGTGCGATTCACGATGACCAAAACCACTAGTAAATTAAAAAAGTGGCCAATTTCGTATTATTCGTTTTCTGATTTTGTTATTTTATTTTATTTAAATCAGAAACGCGACATCCCACTAACAAAAAGTTTATCTTAATAGTACTTATTAATTATGATTTCAAAAAATACACACACACACACATATATATTTATATATTTATATTACATGCAATTTGGAACGAATAAACGCCACTTTGACTAGGTAGATGGAAATTTAGTCAATTTGTTTATACTCAAGTCTTTGAATAATATTTCTGTACACGTTTTGTGAAGTTCATAGTGTGTAATGAATAACAAGAATGTGAACCACTATAATTTTTTTTCAGTATTTTAAATAGTGGTGCTAATATGAGTTGGTTTGGATGAACCTTTCCATACAATTTGGATTTGTTAATTACATACAATTTAGATGTTCATATTATGTTTGTGTATTAAAATAATGTAATTTGTGCATTAATCGATGTGATAAAAATGCATACTTCCTACGTACTCATATACAGATGAGTTCCTATATGATCTTTTCCCTATATATCTTTGCAAGTGAGATCGATCGACATGCAAGTACAGATCACTCGTTTTATCTAAACAACGCGCTAACTTATGATTTCATATACTTATTGGGACAATGATGTCAACTTGAAAATCATCATTTATTACATGTTGTTGCTATACATATCTTTGCAAGTATTAATAAAGGCTTGTTACGAGTTGATTAGACCCTTCGTTGTTTATTAATAGTTGTGTAAACGATGATAAATGATAATATATGTATAAATAAAAATATAACACGAAATACAAAATTATATTCAAGGGGCTTCAAATTACACATAGTATACATATATTTTAGGTCAATTTGTGGAAAATAAGCAAGTAAAGAAAACATGCATAGGATGCTTCAAACTTGTCTTTCAACAAAGAGTAGATATATACCTTTTGGCTTTTTTGCTGTGGATAATGGATATCATGAAAAGATTAAAGAACATCAAAAAAATTAGAAGAATTGAAGAACAACAAGGATAAGTAAATTTAGTAAATCAATAACTAGAAGGCGGGCCCATTTGTTCCTATCCTCTGCGAAAAAGCCTCTTCATTTTATTCACTTTGCATGCAACTTCTCCAATTAATCAAACCATGAAAATAGGAAAATATGACAAAGATTCATTTAGCAATATTGATAATACCACTTTTGAAACGTTACAATAATCAGTACTCCACCTTTTATTTTGTAGCAATTTCGACATTCACAATTTTTTTGGGTTTTGAAACGTCATTTCAATGGTCAAAGTACAACATTGTTTCAGGGAAAGATTCCGCTGAAAATTTTGGAGGTGTCGAAATTGCTACAAACAACGTTTCAAAAGTAGTGTCAAAAATTGCAAAGTGGATCTGGATATTATAAGCATTTTTTTTTCAAATCGCCCATGCATAAATTAACCTAAACCGGTAATTAAGTGCTCCCAAACATAGGATTGACTATATGAAAGATTAGATGATCAAACAAGTTCAAAAGTAATCAATCCATCAAAGTAAACAATTGATTAATTTATACTACCTCCGTCCCATTATTCTTGTCTCATTTCTTTTGAGCACGTGTATTAAGGAGAATGGTGTTTAAAGGGTAAAAAGATAGAAAGTGGTGGAGCCCATAACTTTTTGTGAGGGAAGCATATTTCCTTTTATGGAAACAGGACAAGAATAACGGGACAACCCAAAAAGGAATACAAGACAAGAATAATGGGACGGAGGGAGTACTATTTTTATCTATCTATCCTATCACCCAAAGTAAACACCCCTTATAATTTAAAATCAATCCTGATCAGTTCCGCTAAATTATTATAACATAAAGTAAACTATGACATAAAATATTTAATGATACGGAATTAATTAGAAAATTCAAACTTTATTTCCATAAATGTTTAGTTATTATATGTGTGTGTGTGTCAGTGTGTATGTATAGGTGCATATATATATGTGTATGTATTATGAGAAAATAATTTGTGATAGTGAGGCAGGTGGGGCAGAGAAAAAAAAATTAAGCTGGAAATGAATAGAGGAATCAGATTCCGCATGTTATATGATTGAGGAAAGGATGGGGCAACGTGATGACAATGACCTACTTGGAATCTCAACCCTTTCACTTTACTATATATGACCCGATAAACTCGATTTTTATCGTGGTGTTTCAATCTTATATTTTATTTTTATCTGATGAGTACACTAGAGATTTTTAGTCGATGTTTGTCACTTGATCCTCTATATATATATGTATATAGAGCTCAGATAAAATAAGAACACTTTTTTAGATGAGAAATAAGAACAAATCTGGACCCTTGATATTTGTTGATCTACGGTCTATATTTAACTGTGCATTAAGTTACTGTAATTTATGCATTTAAATGCTAATGCATTAAGTTACTGTAATTTATGCATGTAAATATTTATGCATTTAGTTTCTGCATTTTATGCATTTCCGATATAATAAAAATGCATTGTTCTTACGTTCTTATATAAGATGTGTTCTTACCAGATCCACTCTCTATGTATATATATATATATATATATATATATAATTTTTTGATGTCATACATGTGTATCATTTTAAAAAGAATTAATTAGTTTCTTTAATTTTTCCTTCAATTTTAGTTTTTGTGTTTTAGTTTATTTTGCAATCGTTAATTTATGCATGACTGCTTATACCCAATTATGGTACACATTTATCTTTTAGTTTTTTATATACAATTTTCGGTTAACAATTCATTATCAAGATGTATTATCGAGTGTCCTATCTGTTTATCCCTATTAATTCTTTTAGTTTTTCTTCATTTTTTCTCGATTTTATTTCTTATATTTTAGTTTTTCTTCGTAATATTGGGACAGAGGATTCAAACCGCTCATTTGTTACCGGGACAATTAACTTAATCTATGTGGCGTCCAATTATTTGTGCACACATCAACCCAATTACAAATCCTCACTACTAGAAATTCGCTCATACATAACGGGTAATACCCGTTATGTATGAGCACAAAAGACCGTTATATAAACCTATGATATGAAAAGTGCGCTCATACATAACGGTTTTTTACCGTTATGTATAACACTTATACTTAACGGTTTGACTATATAGATAACGGTTTGAACACCGTTATCTATGAAAGTGATACATAACGGTTTTTAACCGTTATAAAATTTATTAACACGTAATGTATTGTTCTTAAGATAACGTTTTTATGCTTTAGATGACGGTTTTTGTAACCGTTATGTTTTCTCGTTTTAATTTCAACCTATTATTTTTGTTTTTTTGTTTTTTTTTTCAATTTACCGATTTTAAAATTCTCAAAACCAATAAATAATCTCATTAAATCATAAAATAATACATTTATTATCATTAAAACATAGTCTTACATACATTACCATCCTAACATAGTCAACATACATGATAATGTTTCACAAAAAATTATATCTATGCGAGTATCATCCAACATAAAACAATTAACTAAACTAGCTAGTTCCAAACCCATATTCATCCACTTCTTTGCCGACTCCACCTGCCCATCTTAACGGGGAGCACGCCTCGATTCCTAGATGTCATGCCTAGCCACAGCTTCTTCACTTGAATCATTCTCCCTCCTTCAATCCAACCATTTCTATCTACACAAAGCAATAAGAAAGAATCCAAATATTATCAATCAATAACCATAAGAACACTACTTATAATACAATAAGATCCAAATAAAAAGAAACTGAAAGCATTAGATTTTTAATACTTCACAGAAGCAAAACCTCATAGATAAGAAGAAACTGATAGTCTTTTTTACCTAACCTAGGGCTCAAATGCTCTTCTGAAACTTATGGAACATCATAGCCAGTTTTTCAACCTGTTTATATATATGAAAAATAAGATTATCACGGACTGAAAGGCTTCTTCAAATGTTTTACTGACTAACTCGTCCTCCTGAATTATTTTGAATGTAAAATGCAAAAGATCAGTTTAAACAGAACAATCAGAGACAAATGAGCCTCACTAACAAAACATAAAAAGTCACTATTTAATAAGTTCAAAAAAAATATTGGAAGTACAATAAGTGATAATTTTGTTTCATCAAAGTGCCCGCATAGTTAACCAGCTCAAAATTCACAGAATATCATATGAACTGAAAATACAGACATGGTATATGCAATACTCATTCATCAAAATATTGCAATCTGTATCAGCATAGGCCAAAAAAATTACTGAGAAAATATACCATAATCCTTTTACAGAATTCTGAAGCAGACAATTTAAGTTTTTCATTGAACAAAGGTTATTTCAATAAGAAGCATACAACTAACAAACGGATGACAATTACTCTAGACTTGTAATAAATAGGAGTATTGTGATTTCATGGTATTCTATCATAAGTAATTTTAAATTCTTAACTCTAGAGAATCAATATGAATTATCATAAACTTCTTCATAGCTTTCAGCTAAACAATCATTAACCAAACCAAAGAATCCAATCACCACACTGTGACAATAAGCAATTAAATTACCAATTAGATTACTCTGCACAAATAACTGACTAAACATTGAAACTGGAACCAACACTAAGACACCCAAAATGAACAATATGAACTCTCTTAACATTCTTCCGTAATGAAGAGCAACAACAAGATCATCTACATGTAAATAAAATGTGGTTTAAAATGAGCAACTTACTTAATTTTCTAAAAAGATTCTCTTATTAACACTCATCTAGGGAGAGTGTAAATAAGTGTTAATCTTAGTATTTACTCTAATCTGTTTTCATTTTGAAATAAGTAATTACATAAACCAATTATAAGAAAGAGAGGAAAGCTTACAAGTAGCATATACATATAGCCTCATCAGCTCCACCTGTTAGCATTCGACCAAGAAAGAAAGAGGAATTTCATTCAACATATTTTCATAAGAAATAACTTAAAGTTTACTAGGCGCACGTAAATAATACAACTCCCATCCATCCAAATGAAGACCTTTCAATGGATAAGCATCCACTACATGAAAATGAGAAACTTATTCAGATTAATGTGTAAACCATCTAAACGGGACATTACAAATTTAATTAACAATACAGTTCTAGACTTCTAGTGAATTTGACTTAGATCGGTCAAGAAGTTATCCTGCACATATTTCATCAAACACATTAAGTTACAGTTTAAGAGATACAAGTTAGTAAGGACTTCACGGTCAGGAAACTATAAGTAATTAAAGCCATTAAAATTATTTGTAGACTGTCTCACTACAAGAAAAGTTCTCATACATAACACTGCATAGATAACGGAGTTTTCCAAAAACCGTTACGTATGAGCGCATTTTTTGAAAAGATAACATATTTTTAAATATCCGTTACGTATGTAGTGTTATCTATTTACAATTTTAACGGTAATGGTTATTCCGTTATGTTTGAGTGTTATGTATTAGTGACATACATAACAATTTTCCCTATCGTTAAGATTTTCGTTATATATGAGGGATTATTTTTTTTAATAAAAATAAATAAACAATTCCTCCCCTAATTAAAACATACTCCATAACCCTCTCTCTCTCATAACTCTCGCATCTCTCTTCTGCTCTCTTCTCTTCTCTTTTTTTTTCCTTCTTCCTTCAAGCCAGCAACCATCTCCTTCTCCGGCATGTATCGTCGCCTCTGCGTCCGACGTCACCGTCCCCACGGCTCCGCCCCCTTTCCTCTCTCTCTACATCCATCTCTCTCTCTGGGCTCAACGGCAGTAGCACCGATGCCGCCTCCCTGCGGTTCCGGCGAGCTTCGCCGCCGTCTCCATCCCTCTCCCACCTTCCTCTTTGTTTTTAACCACAAACCCCCAAATCGAAAATCCTAGATCCCTAAATTGAAAACCCCCAAATTTCTGAAATTCACCCTCTTTTGCTCTCGACTTCGTTGAGGGAACCACCATATTCCGGCGAATCTACCGTGCATCTAACGACGGCGTTCGAATAGGATGAGCAACAGCATCCGCTGTCGCTGCCATCAGCAGCGCGACTGCACCACCCCTGTCTCGACGGAACCCTTCGGGTTCCTCGACCGCCTTTATCGTTACCGGCGCCGTAGACTGGAACGTTGTCGTCCTCTCCTTAGCCAAACGAGCAGTAGCCCGGAGAAACCACCGCCGTTGTGAGTCTCTGCCATTCTTCTTCAGAAATTTGTTTTTTTTCCTGAGTTAAATGATTCTGGATTCTATATTTTTGCTTTTGTTCTTTCGTTGATTGCCTTTTGTTGACGTTTTGGGAAGAAAATTGTGTAAGAAATGTTGCAGATTATGTAATAACCGATTAGGATTACTGAATTTCGCCCAATTTTGATTCAACCATATCCCTAGAAGTGATTTGGTGTTAGAAATTTTGGCTGAGTTTCTTATGTTGACATTCTAATATCGCTGACTGTTCATTTAGGGAGAGAAATGATGAAGAAATTGAGATAATTTGCAGACTACAGTGATTTGGATATTCAGAATAAATATATTGTGAAGCACATTCTATGGACTAAAGCTAGAAAAGCCCTCTTAACAATCTCAAAATGAGGAAGCGATTCTTCACGAATTTACCGATAGAAATCACCATTGATATCCTGTCAAGACTTCCCCCTAGAACCATTATTAGATGCAAGTATGTTTGCAAGTCGTGGCTCGAGCTACTGGTCTCTCATGAGTTTGTCCAATTTACTTTTTAGATTTTGTGCGGTTCATCTCCCTTCAGAAAACTTGAACTAAGCAGGATTAGATTTTGATGTTAAAATTTAATGATTTTTTATCTAGTTTCTAATATTGACTGATTAAATTTGCATTGCTTGCAATTTCCTTATGTTAATGTTGCTTTCCTACTCGTGTGGAGATTTATAATATGTAAAATGTATGCCTGTTATCTGTTTGATGAAAGATCTCTTCCATATTTCATATGTTTCTTTCCCCATTTTATGTGTAGAGACGATGATGAAGATATTTAAATACTAAACTGGTATTTCTGGTAAGAATTAGAGTAAATCATCATTGGAATTAAATGCAGAAAAAAGATGATGATGTAATCGTTCCAGCTCCTCCTGCACCAAGTAGTGCTATTGTAGTTGAAGAACCCTGGTATAAATTTGTAGGGCTGGCAATCGGGTCGGGTTGGGTCGTTATCGGGTCGACCTGATAACGACCCGACATGTTAAGGCCTAACCCGAACCCAACCCGTTAAGACTTTGTTGAACCCAAACCCGAACCCGACACGAAGTGACTAAACACGAACCCGACACGAACCCGAAGTTGACCCGAATTCGTTCAGGTTGACACGACCTGTTTACAACCCGATTTGATAAGTTGTACAAAATTAAGACATGAAAAAACTCACAACAATAATAATATAGAATATGTTATTTTACACCACTACTTCAGCTTCAAATCGAAGAAATACATATATCAATATTTTTACAGAATGTTCAACGATCCAAATATCCACAATACACTCAAAATTAAAATGAAACTTCTAGCTTCAATGTCCCAAATTGTCACGATTTTACCTATGCATAACCTGTTAAGATTATAAAAATAATGTTAATTTAGATAGCAAATTAACTATAACAATCAAGAAACCATAACTTTTATAAATGTATAATCTACGCTTTCAAGTTTCAAGCTTTCATGTACGAGTAAGACTAGAGCTTGCTCCAGCTTGATTTTCTTCACCAGATAAGAAGTCTTCGGCTAACTCCGATAGTGGTAATTCACTTGTGAAGACTTTGAAGAAAAAGAATTAATAAAATGAAAAATAAATATGGCAACAATTTAAAAACTTAATATAAACTAAATAAATCTAATATTTGAAAATTTATACCTTTTTCTCCGAACAACCAATCTCTAGTGCAAATAATTGCCTCCACTGTGCTTGGTTTAAGTGAACTACGATATTGATCAAGTACTCTTCCACCAACACTAAAAACAGATTCAGAAGCAACTGTCGTTATGGGAATGCTCAAAAGATCACGAGCCATGCAAGCAACTTTTGGATATTTAAACTGCATTCCTTTCCAATAACTAAGAATGTCAAGATTAGATTTGATATCCATCCTTGTTTCTTCCAAATACAATTCCAATTGTGATTTTTGTGCCTGACTCATTCCAAATTCATTATCCAAAGCACTGAATTCCTACAACAAAGGAATAGATATAAAGTAATGAACAATTAATAAAAGAAAAAGAAATTAGTAACATAGCATAATTTATCAATATAATCCAGTAACTTACCTCAAAAGCTGCCTTAGATGCTTCATTTGTGAAGTTAAAACTATGATCAGTCATTGTTGAATTCCCACTACTACCAATATTGTCAGTGAAATTCTTACAATACTCTCCAAATAGAGCAAACAACTTAGCTTTGACGTCAAGAAATTGAGGAGAATCAGGGCCATATAACTTCTTATAGGAAAAATCCACAAACTGAAGCTTATAGCGAGGATAAAAAATCACAGCTATAGTCAAGATCAAACTAAAATCTGACCAATACTTCTCAAACTTCGGTAGCATCTGATGTGCCATTTTCCTAATATACTCATCTACACTATCCCTACTCTGTCTCAATGAAGTATAGCACATGACAACCGGGCCAAAATATAAGTTTGCCGTTGGATACTTACTTCCAGAAAACAAGTTTGATACGTCATAAAACAAACTTAAGAAACCTCGAATCTTTTCAATTTTATCCCATTCAGCTGAAGAGGGACAATGTTTGTAGTTAGAATCACTTAGCTGAAAGTTCATGAAGGCTCTCTTATAGTACAAAGCACTATCAAGCATCAAAAATGTAGAATTCCACCTAGTTGGAACATCCTGCCTCAATCCTCTCTTACTACTCAGAGATAACTTGCCTACACACTCTAGGAATTTCTGCTTCCTCATTTGTGAACCACGTACAAATTTGACACTTTCACGAATCTTCACAAAAGCACTCTCAATATCACGTAAACCATCTTGAACCACCAAGTTTATTATATGCGCACAACAACGAATATGAAAGAATTCACCATTATAGACAAGTGCATTATTCAAATTCAGTTGTGTTAGCAACAATTCAACAGACACATCATTAGCACTAGCATTGTCCAAAGTTAAAGAAAATATTTTATTCTCAATCCCCCAATCACAAAGCAAAGAAAACAACTTGTTGGCCAATGCCGCACCAGTGTGTGGAGATGTCATCAACGAGAAGTTCAACACCCTCTTTTGTAACACCCATTCCTCATCAATAAAGTGACATGTTAGAGATATATAACCATCAGTGGTAATAGAACTCCAACAATCAGAAGTCAAACTCAATCTACCAGGCGCTCTATCCAACACAGTTTTAATCTTGGCCTTCTCTCTTTCATACATTTTTAAGACATCAGCCTTCATTGTATTTCTAGTAATTATCTTAATATCCCACTTTAGATACTCAAAGACAGCTCTAATACCTTCATATTCAACAAATCGAAACGGCAAATCATGAATAATTATAGCTCAACACAATAATTCTCGAAAATGTTCAGGATCAAATTTGGATTTATTACCACCAGACACCAATTCACCAATATCATGTGTGTTCTTTCTTGGACAAGCAATTGTATGACGTTTTAGATTTCCAGTCCCAGTTTTACTTGAAATTCTAATATATTGATGCCCACAATATTTGCATTTAGCATTCTTAAACCCCCCACCAAGTTCAGTAGTTTCATAGTGTTGCCAAACTTCTGACCTTTGTTTCCTTTTACCAATTGTCGCCGTAATCTTTGAACCAGTATTTCCTTCATTGTCTGTGTCTTGGTCATGCATCTCCATTGTATCATCTTCGATTGCATTATCTCCTCTACTGCTATCACCAAGCTTGGACATGGTTATCGATTACCTAATTAAATAGCAAAATGACATGTTAAAAATACTTTAAATAGCTGTAACTTCTTCAGTATATTCTATTAAAATCACAACTCTAAGTAAGGACATTAATTTCACATAGCACCCTAACATTGCAGCAGTGTATGGCAAGTTTTTTCTCCATACTCGATAATTTTATAATCCACCGCCTCGGTTTGCTGAATATTTTTCCAGATTTGTGAAAGGAAGAAACGGTGAGGATGATTCAAACCGATTTTTAGTTGATTCACCCATTAAAAAAATTATTTGATCCTTCCTATATTTGGTTCTATAGTGTCAACAGACTCAACACAAGGAAATCGTCTTCCATGTAGCTACATAAAGTGATAAACAATTATTATTCCCAAACTGTATCAAAATATCGAATATTCAAATATGATAATTGAGTTGGATTTTCATTTACTCCAACTATTCATGAATTGAAGTTTATAGAGAAAAGTATGACCAAAATATTGAAGGGCGCTAGATCTAGCATCATTTCACGCCACACCATACATCCACATTCAGAGAAGCATTCTCCAGATCAAACATAGAAAAAAACGGAAAAAAAAAAGAAAAGAATAAGCTTACGCGAAAAATGAATCTGTCGAGGAAGGCAAAAACGAAGAGGAAGACTCTCTCGATGCAGAGTCTCTACTGGTGGATGGGGAGGTGTTCGAGGCTGACTCGCAAGATCCGGAGTCTCTACTCGTGGAGTAGGTGGTGCTCGAGGCTGACTATGGTGGAGATTCGCAATTTTCACCGGTGGAGAATCCCAAAGACAACGACCGCCGCTGCAGGAGCACTCTGCAAAAGAGAAAGATCCGTCGCTGCTATGAAGAGTGAAGCCTGAAGGGGAAGAGGCGCTGAAGGAGAAAGACGTGGAGTGAAAGTTTTTTTTTGGAGTAACCCTAATAGAAAGATTAAAGAATGATATATTAAAAATATATTATATTTATATTAACAGGTAACCCGAACCCGACACGAAATTTTCAGGTTCTTATCGGGTCAACCCGATAAGACTAAACCCAAACCCATTAATTTCGTGTCGGTTCGTGTCGGGTTATCGTGTCGTGTCGAAAATTGCCAGCCCTATAAATTTGGCTCTGGTGACATGGATATGTTACTGGGAGTTCTCCAAGCAGGGAATTAAATCCAGTGAACTGGCCATCATTTCCAAAGAGACGGTATGTACCTAAGCCTGTTTACTAAGAATAGTTGTTTTAGTTGTTGCATTTGGTCCTGCTGTTTTCTATCCTAGATATGTTTCATTGGTCCTGCTCTTTATCAGGAGCAACTTAACCAATCATTTAGCTGTTGAATTGGAAATTGGATAATGTGGGGGCCTAATGTATCGATTTTGGTTTAATTTCAATCATACAGTTCATATTGATCTCTCTATAGATATTAATTAAAATAGGAAGAAGAGGAGCCTGAGATAGTTGAGTCTGATATCGAGCTCGATGAAAGTGATGTTGTGGAGCCTGACAATGATCCTCCACAGAAGGTCTGCACGACTCACATTTTTATTTTTTGTAATTTGATCTTTCTGTGAAGTTTCTAGCAGTAAACTGAGTGTTTGTATGATAAAATTACTAGATGGGAGACCCTTCTGTTGAGGTCACCGAGGAAAACAGGGATGCTACTCAGGAGGCCAAAATTTAGGCGATCGAAGCAATATCTGAAGGTACTTTGCATGCCATGAACATTATGGTAGATATCACTACTACTTTGTGCTCTTTTAAAATTTTGTTTGTTTTCTATTTAATAGGCAAGGATGATGAAGCTATTGAGAATCTCACCAAGGCTATCATGTTAAACCCTACTTCTGCAATTATGTATGCAACCCGAGGTGTATTTCCCTGACCCTTTCTTTTGTATTCTTAGATTTCTTACATCATAAATAAATGTTTTTCATGTACAATAAGTGCATGGAACAATAAATATTTGTTTCAACTTATCCATTCTTTTTAATATCGCCCTTCAAATTTTCTTATGGTACTAGTACGTATTGCATCTAAGATTATCTTATATGCCTGACAACAAGCTAATTTAATAGTGGATTGTCTGATTGTCCTTTACAAATATGATAATTTATTTTATTATATCCAGGCTTATATATAGATATTTGATGAAAATTGGCTAGATTTTTTGCACATGGGTGTTGGACTCATGAGGAATATCACCATTAATCCCAAATTCAGATTTATATAAAGATGTTCGATGGTTTTCCTATGTAATTTGTGAGGTACTTATTTTTTCTTGGGTAATTAATATGTGAGATGCTGAGTGTAGAAAAAGAAAAGAAAAAAAGCACTTTTAAGCAGCTACCTTCATTGCAACAGCTTCTATACCGCCTAATCTGTAGCCAGGTTGGCCAACATTATTTTTTTGTGTAGCTTATGGATATTATGTTCATATTATCTGAATTTTGGGATTTTTTATTTATTTTTGCAGTCCGAAGGATTGGTCTGCCATAACTTTTTAGTTCAATATGCGTTGGCCCTGGTATGCAGTCATGTTTTAAAGTGCTATTTTTCTTATATGCTTTTAAGTAAATCCATGTAATTGTTGAAATCCAGGTATATATTTGATTGTGATGCAGGTATATCCACCTGATACGAGTCATTTTCAACTAGGAAACAAGATTGATATAGATGGAGAAAATAGCATAGAGGTAATTAGATGATTTGTTGAGCTGTTTATATGATAGTTTCTTCACACAGTCATACTTTGTCTGATCTATTGTTTAGATTTTATAATTGGATTTGAAAAGGTTTTCCTAGATTAAGAGTCTAGTTCTTTTGAATAGGAGATGGTTTTACAAATTGTCTCATTCATGTACTTTGTCTTGATTTGTGTTTTTGGCCATTGATATGTGTTGATTTGTTCTATTTTTTTTATTTTTTATCCAGTTGATGGCAAGTTGCACATCGAATCTCAGCCTTGAAGAGTTGATTGACCATAAACGTTAGTGCAAATGGTGGCTTATGGCATATGTAATACAAATTTCACTCTTTTTTTAAAGACATGTGGCGTTATGACAATGTATATACAATGCTTGGATAATCTATAATATATGTTTTGAATGGTGATATTTGTATCATTTTATTATATATTAATTTATTCTTTTTTGAAAATAAAAAATGGCAAATTAAAAAAAATAAAAAATATATTGGAATCTGCAGTGGAATACATAACGGTATATAGCTGTTATGCATAATGACATAGATAACGTCAAAAAGTTCGTTATCTAAAATACAAAACACCGTTATATATAGTGACAATACTACACGGTTGAAATACATTTTATAACGGCAAATAACCGTTATAAATAAAATGTTTACATGACGGAGATATAAGCGTTATGTATTGTATTTTAACCGTTATGTATAACTACATAGATAACGGTATTTATCCGTTATGTATGAGAATACTATACATAACACCACTATATATATCGGTCTTTTTGGTGCATAGATAACGGATAATATCCGTTATCTATGAGCGCGTTTCTTGTAGTGTCTGAATCATTTGAATAAACAACATTGCTCATACCAGCGTGAAATCTTATTCGTAGAGACCAAGTCCAACAAGAGCTACCAGAAGCACAACTGAAAGGGGCTCAAAAATTTGCATAATTAAGAGACATTTTAGAACTGAAGCAACGAGATAAACAACAAGCGTAAAGCCAAATTCCATCAGTAAATCATTCAATTACCTCGTAATGCTTCTAAATTGGGAAAATAAAAGGCAAACCTCAATGTCGGGGATGAGGGCATTTGTGCAAGACAACGCCACATAATGGATTGTACGCCGGATGAGTCGACGGCAACGAAACCTTAGCAAATGCCGACGTCTCTGGACTATAGAAAAGTGCGGTGTGAGTGCTGCCGAGTTGAGAGAGGGGGATCTGCAGCGGTGGCACTGCTAACAGGCAACCGCACTGGCGTTGGAGAAACGCTGACCGTGGCCGGAAATCAGAGAGAGGAGAGAGAAGAATGAAGGTTCTGTGAGATTAGAGAAAAAAACAAGAAAGAAATAGACTTACGTTTGAATGTGAACTAAGGCGGCGGCGGCGACCTTTGTGGCTGCTTCGTTTTCAATCGAAAGGTGGACAGCGGTGGCGACAACTCCTCTGCCACTGCCGTTCGTTGTCTTCCAAATGTGAGGCGGCGAGGTCGTCGAATTTAGGCACCTGGCTAGAATTCTAAAAGTTAGAGAGTTCGGGATTTTTGGTATTTAGGAAGAGAGAGTTAGAGAAGAGCAGATGAAAGGAACATGTGGGACAAGGCGACAACGAGGGTCGATTTTCCCCGAAGAAGAAAGAAGAGAGGTGGAGCCGGCGAGCGAAACAAGATGGAGAAATTTGGCAACTGCAATTAGGTCATAGAGAAAGTGGGGACTTGTGAAATTAGGGGGTGGGGGACGAGGCTGTGAGGGAGGGAGAGAAAACTATTTATTTTAATAAATAATTAAAATAAAAATTATAATAATATTCAATAATAATGATAACACTTAATACATAACGTTTTGTTTATACCCGTCATGTATAGTATGACTATACATAACGTAACCGTAGTACCCGTTATCTATGAGCGTGCCCTTTTCTGAAAAGATAACGGGTTTTCGCAGGACCGTTATCTTTACCAAAAAAAGCGCACATACATATCAGTTCCAAAAATACCCGTTATGTATGCACTGTTATGTATGGCCGAATTTCTAGTAGTGCCTATACGTACGTTTTGTCTATCATCAATTTACAATAATCGAAAAGTTTATGTTTCGATGTATTATAGTTAACCCTAATTAAAAGTTATGCATGTGGTCCATCGAGACTTATTTACAACAACAATTGAGGGAGACATATATACATATATCGTCTACTCATCACTTCTTATACCACATCAAATGTCATAATCTGGTGAAGTGTAGGGTAGTGCTACAAAATAAATTAAAATAAGTTAGTTACAATCAACCTATATAGTTTGAATAAATTTTATTACAAAAAAAGTTCTAATTTTTACTTGTTCGATAATTAACCTTATATAGTTTGAATAAATTGTGGTCGACCTATAAATAGTTAAATACATATCATGGAACATTCATAATTAAAAAAAAAGTGCTTTAAGAGAATGACCTTATACATATAATTTGGTTTTATTTTATCTCATCTGAATCAACGCACAACAGGTACTCCCTCTGTTTTTAAGTGTCCTATTGAAAAAAATTACAAAAACTAATAAATCATGAGATATTACTTTTATACCCATAATTATTATTTTCAAAGTCTAATAATTACATTTTCCAATAACTTTTATGAGGGTAAAATAGAAATTTTGTCATTATTTTAATTTCAAATTCCGTAGTACGACAATTAAAATGTGATGCTAATTTTTTTTCAATAGGACACTTAAAAAAAAAAAGTGGGAGGTATATGTGTAACACCACACATTGTAAGTGAGTGGAACGAAATACTATACAAAATTAAAATTGGACATAATTAAGGAAGTGAAGGTCCAGATTACTTTACTAGTACTATCAATTTTATTTTTGCAGTTACACTCTGTAAATCAACTTATTATAGATACATTATTAGAAGAACGTTTGTAAAAGCTAAAGCTGCATGCCTTCTGCACACACAGTACCCATAGTGTGTGTGTGTGATTGTGGGGTAATTTTCATGGCAAGATCTGGCTTGGATTTCCGAGCCCAATAAATACCAATCTCATATAGTAGTATATAATTATTAGTACATATATACTAGCTTTAACATAATTAATTAATTATTTGTTTAAGTAAATTAATATGTGTAACCCAATCTTGGGATCACGACAAGATACTATATTAATTCCCGCAGATTACTCAATCTTAGTCACTCAAGAACAAAGACATTTATGTATAACACTTATACTTAACGGTTTGACTATATAGATAACGGTTTGAACACCGTTATCTATGAAAGTGATACATAACGGTTTTTAACCGTTATAAAATTTATTAACACGTAATGTATTGTTCTTAAGATAACGTTTTTATGCTTTAGATGACGGTTTTTGTAACCGTTATGTTTTCTCGTTTTAATTTCAACCTATTATTTTTGTTTTTTTGTTTTTTTTTTCAATTTACCGATTTTAAAATTCTCAAAACCAATAAATAATCTCATTAAATCATAAAATAATACATTTATTATCATTAAAACATAGTCTTACATACATTACCATCCTAACATAGTCAACATACATGATAATGTTTCACAAAAAATTATATCTATGCGAGTATCATCCAACATAAAACAATTAACTAAACTAGCTAGTTCCAAACCCATATTCATCCACTTCTTTGCCGACTCCACCTGCCCATCTTAACGGGGAGCACGCCTCGATTCCTAGATGTCATGCCTAGCCACAGCTTCTTCACTTGAATCATTCTCCCTCCTTCAATCCAACCATTTCTATCTACACAAAGCAATAAGAAAGAATCCAAATATTATCAATCAATAACCATAAGAACACTACTTATAATACAATAAGATCCAAATAAAAAGAAACTGAAAGCATTAGATTTTTAATACTTCACAGAAGCAAAACCTCATAGATAAGAAGAAACTGATAGTCTTTTTTACCTAACCTAGGGCTCAAATGCTCTTCTGAAACTTATGGAACATCATAGCCAGTTTTTCAACCTGTTTATATATATGAAAAATAAGATTATCACGGACTGAAAGGCTTCTTCAAATGTTTTACTGACTAACTCGTCCTCCTGAATTATTTTGAATGTAAAATGCAAAAGATCAGTTTAAACAGAACAATCAGAGACAAATGAGCCTCACTAACAAAACATAAAAAGTCACTATTTAATAAGTTCAAAAAAAATATTGGAAGTACAATAAGTGATAATTTTGTTTCATCAAAGTGCCCGCATAGTTAACCAGCTCAAAATTCACAGAATATCATATGAACTGAAAATACAGACATGGTATATGCAATACTCATTCATCAAAATATTGCAATCTGTATCAGCATAGGCCAAAAAAATTACTGAGAAAATATACCATAATCCTTTTACAGAATTCTGAAGCAGACAATTTAAGTTTTTCATTGAACAAAGGTTATTTCAATAAGAAGCATACAACTAACAAACGGATGACAATTACTCTAGACTTGTAATAAATAGGAGTATTGTGATTTCATGGTATTCTATCATAAGTAATTTTAAATTCTTAACTCTAGAGAATCAATATGAATTATCATAAACTTCTTCATAGCTTTCAGCTAAACAATCATTAACCAAACCAAAGAATCCAATCACCACACTGTGACAATAAGCAATTAAATTACCAATTAGATTACTCTGCACAAATAACTGACTAAACATTGAAACTGGAACCAACACTAAGACACCCAAAATGAACAATATGAACTCTCTTAACATTCTTCCGTAATGAAGAGCAACAACAAGATCATCTACATGTAAATAAAATGTGGTTTAAAATGAGCAACTTACTTAATTTTCTAAAAAGATTCTCTTATTAACACTCATCTAGGGAGAGTGTAAATAAGTGTTAATCTTAGTATTTACTCTAATCTGTTTTCATTTTGAAATAAGTAATTACATAAACCAATTATAAGAAAGAGAGGAAAGCTTACAAGTAGCATATACATATAGCCTCATCAGCTCCACCTGTTAGCATTCGACCAAGAAAGAAAGAGGAATTTCATTCAACATATTTTCATAAGAAATAACTTAAAGTTTACTAGGCGCACGTAAATAATACAACTCCCATCCATCCAAATGAAGACCTTTCAATGGATAAGCATCCACTACATGAAAATGAGAAACTTATTCAGATTAATGTGTAAACCATCTAAACGGGACATTACAAATTTAATTAACAATACAGTTCTAGACTTCTAGTGAATTTGACTTAGATCGGTCAAGAAGTTATCCTGCACATATTTCATCAAACACATTAAGTTACAGTTTAAGAGATACAAGTTAGTAAGGACTTCACGGTCAGGAAACTATAAGTAATTAAAGCCATTAAAATTATTTGTAGACTGTCTCACTACAAGAAAAGTTCTCATACATAACACTGCATAGATAACGGAGTTTTCCAAAAACCGTTACGTATGAGCGCATTTTTGAAAAGATAACATATTTTTAAATATCCGTTACGTATGTAGTGTTATCTATTTACAATTTTAACGGTAATGGTTATTCCGTTATGTTTGAGTGTTATGTATTAGTGACATACATAACAATTTTCCCTATCGTTAAGATTTTCGTTATATATGAGGGATTATTTTTTTTAATAAAAATAAATAAACAATTCCTCCCCTAATTAAAACATACTCCATAACCCTCTCTCTCTCATAACTCTCGCATCTCTCTTCTGCTCTCTTCTCTTCTCTTTTTTTTTCCTTCTTCCTTCAAGCCAGCAACCATCTCCTTCTCCGGCATGTATCGTCGCCTCTGCGTCCGACGTCACCGTCCCCACGGCTCCGCCCCCTTTCCTCTCTCTCTACATCCATCTCTCTCTCTGGGCTCAACGGCAGTAGCACCGATGCCGCCTCCCTGCGGTTCCGGCGAGCTTCGCCGCCGTCTCCATCCCTCTCCCACCTTCCTCTTTGTTTTTAACCACAAACCCCCAAATCGAAAATCCTAGATCCCTAAATTGAAAACCCCCAAATTTCTGAAATTCACCCTCTTTTGCTCTCGACTTCGTTGAGGGAACCACCATATTCCGGCGAATCTACCGTGCATCTAACGACGGCGTTCGAATAGGATGATCAACAGCATCCGCTGTCGCTGCCATCAGCAGCGCGACTGCACCACCCCTGTCTCGACGGAACCCTTCGGGTTCCTCGACCGCCTTTATCGTTACCGGCGCCGTAGACTGGAACGTTGTCGTCCTCTCCTTAGCCAAACGAGCAGTAGCCCGGAGAAACCACCGCCGTTGTGAGTCTCTGCCATTCTTCTTCAGAAATTTGTTTTTTTTCCTGAGTTAAATGATTCTGGATTCTATATTTTTGCTTTTGTTCTTTCGTTGATTGCCTTTTGTTGACGTTTTGGGAAGAAAATTGTGTAAGAAATGTTGCAGATTATGTAATAACCGATTAGGATTACTGAATTTCGCCCAATTTTGATTCAACCATATCCCTAGAAGTGATTTGGTGTTAGAAATTTTGGCTGAGTTTCTTATGTTGACATTCTAATATCGCTGACTGTTCATTTAGGGAGAGAAATGATGAAGAAATTGAGATAATTTGCAGACTACAGTGATTTGGATATTCAGAATAAATATATTGTGAAGCACATTCTATGGACTAAAGCTAGAAAAGCCCTCTTAACAATCTCAAAATGAGGAAGCGATTCTTCACGAATTTACCGATAGAAATCACCATTGATATCCTGTCAAGACTTCCCCCTAGAACCATTATTAGATGCAAGTATGTTTGCAAGTCGTGGCTCGAGCTACTGGTCTCTCATGAGTTTGTCCAATTTACTTTTTAGATTTTGTGCGGTTCATCTCCCTTCAGAAAACTTGAACTAAGCAGGATTAGATTTTGATGTTAAAATTTAATGATTTTTTATCTAGTTTCTAATATTGACTGATTAAATTTGCATTGCTTGCAATTTCCTTATGTTAATGTTGCTTTCCTACTCGTGTGGAGATTTATAATATGTAAAATGTATGCCTGTTATCTGTTTGATGAAAGATCTCTTCCATATTTCATATGTTTCTTTCCCCATTTTATGTGTAGAGACGATGATGAAGATATTTAAATACTAAACTGGTATTTCTGGTAAGAATTAGAGTAAATCATCATTGGAATTAAATGCAGAAAAAAGATGATGATGTAATCGTTCCAGCTCCTCCTGCACCAAGTAGTGCTATTGTAGTTGAAGAACCCTGGTATAAATTTGTAGGGCTGGCAATCGGGTCGGGTTGGGTCGTTATCGGGTCGACCTGATAACGACCCGACATGTTAAGGCCTAACCCGAACCCAACCCGTTAAGACTTTGTTGAACCCAAACCCGAACCCGACACGAAGTGACTAAACACGAACCCGACACGAACCCGAAGTTGACCCGAATTCGTTCAGGTTGACACGACCTGTTTACAACCCGATTTGATAAGTTGTACAAAATTAAGACATGAAAAAACTCACAACAATAATAATATAGAATATGTTATTTTACACCACTACTTCAGCTTCAAATCGAAGAAATACATATATCAATATTTTTACAGAATGTTCAACGATCCAAATATCCACAATACACTCAAAATTAAAATGAAACTTCTAGCTTCAATGTCCCAAATTGTCACGATTTTACCTATGCATAACCTGTTAAGATTATAAAAATAATGTTAATTTAGATAGCAAATTAACTATAACAATCAAGAAACCATAACTTTTATAAATGTATAATCTACCTTTCAAGTTTCAAGCTTTCATGTACGAGTAAGACTAGAGCTTGCTCCAGCTTGATTTTCTTCACCAGATAAGAAGTCTTCGGCTAACTCCGATAGTGGTAATTCACTTGTGAAGACTTTGAAGAAAAAGAATTAATAAAATGAAAAATAAATATGGCAACAATTTAAAAACTTAATATAAACTAAATAAATCTAATATTTGAAAATTTATACCTTTTTCTCCGAACAACCAATCTCTAGTGCAAATAATTGCCTCCACTGTGCTTGGTTTAAGTGAACTACGATATTGATCAAGTACTCTTCCACCAACACTAAAAACAGATTCAGAAGCAACTGTCGTTATGGGAATGCTCAAAAGATCACGAGCCATGCAAGCAACTTTTGGATATTTAAACTGCATTCCTTTCCAATAACTAAGAATGTCAAGATTAGATTTGATATCCATCCTTGTTTCTTCCAAATACAATTCCAATTGTGATTTTTGTGCCTGACTCATTCCAAATTCATTATCCAAAGCACTGAATTCCTACAACAAAGGAATAGATATAAAGTAATGAACAATTAATAAAAGAAAAAGAAATTAGTAACATAGCATAATTTATCAATATAATCCAGTAACTTACCTCAAAAGCTGCCTTAGATGCTTCATTTGTGAAGTTAAAACTATGATCAGTCATTGTTGAATTCCCACTACTACCAATATTGTCAGTGAAATTCTTACAATACTCTCCAAATAGAGCAAACAACTTAGCTTTGACGTCAAGAAATTGAGGAGAATCAGGGCCATATAACTTCTTATAGGAAAAATCCACAAACTGAAGCTTATAGCGAGGATAAAAAATCACAGCTATAGTCAAGATCAAACTAAAATCTGACCAATACTTCTCAAACTTCGGTAGCATCTGATGTGCCATTTTCCTAATATACTCATCTACACTATCCCTACTCTGTCTCAATGAAGTATAGCACATGACAACCGGGCCAAAATATAAGTTTGCCGTTGGATACTTACTTCCAGAAAACAAGTTTGATACGTCATAAAACAAACTTAAGAAACCTCGAATCTTTTCAATTTTATCCCATTCAGCTGAAGAGGGACAATGTTTGTAGTTAGAATCACTTAGCTGAAAGTTCATGAAGGCTCTCTTATAGTACAAAGCACTATCAAGCATCAAAAATGTAGAATTCCACCTAGTTGGAACATCCTGCCTCAATCCTCTCTTACTACTCAGAGATAACTTGCCTACACACTCTAGGAATTTCTGCTTCCTCATTTGTGAACCACGTACAAATTTGACACTTTCACGAATCTTCACAAAAGCACTCTCAATATCACGTAAACCATCTTGAACCACCAAGTTTATTATATGCGCACAACAACGAATATGAAAGAATTCACCATTATAGACAAGTGCATTATTCAAATTCAGTTGTGTTAGCAACAATTCAACAGACACATCATTAGCACTAGCATTGTCCAAAGTTAAAGAAAATATTTTATTCTCAATCCCCCAATCACAAAGCAAAGAAAACAACTTGTTGGCCAATGCCGCACCAGTGTGTGGAGATGTCATCAACGAGAAGTTCAACACCCTCTTTTGTAACACCCATTCCTCATCAATAAAGTGACATGTTAGAGATATATAACCATCAGTGGTAATAGAACTCCAACAATCAGAAGTCAAACTCAATCTACCAGGCGCTCTATCCAACACAGTTTTAATCTTGGCCTTCTCTCTTTCATACATTTTTAAGACATCAGCCTTCATTGTATTTCTAGTAATTATCTTAATATCCCACTTTAGATACTCAAAGACAGCTCTAATACCTTCATATTCAACAAATCGAAACGGCAAATCATGAATAATTATAGCTCAACACAATAATTCTCGAAAATGTTCAGGATCAAATTTGGATTTATTACCACCAGACACCAATTCACCAATATCATGTGTGTTCTTTCTTGGACAAGCAATTGTATGACGTTTTAGATTTCCAGTCCCAGTTTTACTTGAAATTCTAATATATTGATGCCCACAATATTTGCATTTAGCATTCTTAAACCCCACCAAGTTCAGTAGTTTCATAGTGTTGCCAAACTTCTGACCTTTGTTTCCTTTTACCAATTGTCGCCGTAATCTTTGAACCAGTATTTCCTTCATTGTCTGTGTCTTGGTCATGCATCTCCATTGTATCATCTTCGATTGCATTATCTCCTCTACTGCTATCACCAAGCTTGGACATGGTTATCGATTACCTAATTAAATAGCAAAATGACATGTTAAAAATACTTTAAATAGCTGTAACTTCTTCAGTATATTCTATTAAAATCACAACTCTAAGTAAGGACATTAATTTCACATAGCACCCTAACATTGCAGCAGTGTATGGCAAGTTTTTTCTCCATACTCGATAATTTTATAATCCACCGCCTCGGTTTGCTGAATATTTTTCCAGATTTGTGAAAGGAAGAAACGGTGAGGATGATTCAAACCGATTTTTAGTTGATTCACCCATTAAAAAAATTATTTGATCCTTCCTATATTTGGTTCTATAGTGTCAACAGACTCAACACAAGGAAATCGTCTTCCATGTAGCTACATAAAGTGATAAACAATTATTATTCCCAAACTGTATCAAAATATCGAATATTCAAATATGATAATTGAGTTGGATTTTCATTTACTCCAACTATTCATGAATTGAAGTTTATAGAGAAAAGTATGACCAAAATATTGAAGGGCGCTAGATCTAGCATCATTTCACGCCACACCATACATCCACATTCAGAGAAGCATTCTCCAGATCAAACATAGAAAAAAACGGAAAAAAAAAGAAAAGAATAAGCTTACGCGAAAAATGAATCTGTCGAGGAAGGCAAAAACGAAGAGGAAGACTCTCTCGATGCAGAGTCTCTACTGGTGGATGGGGAGGTGTTCGAGGCTGACTCGCAAGATCCGGAGTCTCTACTCGTGGAGTAGGTGGTGCTCGAGGCTGACTATGGTGGAGATTCGCAATTTTCACCGGTGGAGAATCCCAAAGACAACGACCGCCGCTGCAGGAGCACTCTGCAAAAGAGAAAGATCCGTCGCTGCTATGAAGAGTGAAGCCTGAAGGGGAAGAGGCGCTGAAGGAGAAAGACGTGGAGTGAAAGTTTTTTTTTGGAGTAACCCTAATAGAAAGATTAAAGAATGATATATTAAAAATATATTATATTTATATTAACAGGTAACCCGAACCCGACACGAAATTTTCAGGTTCTTATCGGGTCAACCCGATAAGACTAAACCCAAACCCATTAATTTCGTGTCGGTTCGTGTCGGGTTATCGTGTCGTGTCGAAAATTGCCAGCCCTATAAATTTGGCTCTGGTGACATGGATATGTTGCTGGGAGTTCTCCAAGCAGGGAATTAAATCCAGTGAACTGGCCATCATTTCCAAAGAGACGGTATGTACCTAAGCCTGTTTACTAAGAATAGTTGTTTTAGTTGTTGCATTTGGTCCTGCTGTTTTCTATCCTAGATATGTTTCATTGGTCCTGCTCTTTATCAGGAGCAACTTAACCAATCATTTAGCTGTTGAATTGGAAATTGGATAATGTGGGGGCCTAATGTATCGATTTTGGTTTAATTTCAATCATACAGTTCATATTGATCTCTCTATAGATATTAATTAAAATAGGAAGAAGAGGAGCCTGAGATAGTTGAGTCTGATATCGAGCTCGATGAAAGTGATGTTGTGGAGCCTGACAATGATCCTCCACAGAAGGTCTGCACGACTCACATTTTTATTTTTTGTAATTTGATCTTTCTGTGAAGTTTCTAGCAAAGCGAGTGTTTGTATGATAAAATTACTAGATGGGAGACCCTTCTGTTGAGGTCACCGAGGAAAACAGGGATGCTACTCAGGAGGCCAAAATTTAGGCGATCGAAGCAATATCTGAAGGTACTTTGCATGCCATGAACATTATGGTAGATATCACTACTACTTTGTGCTCTTTTAAAATTTTGTTTGTTTTCTATTTAATAGGCAAGGATGATGAAGCTATTGAGAATCTCACCAAGGCTATCATGTTAAACCCTACTTCTGCAATTATGTATGCAACCCGAGGTGTATTTCCCTGACCCTTTCTTTTGTATTCTTAGATTTCTTACATCATAAATAAATGTTTTTCATGTACAATAAGTGCATGGAACAATAAATATTTGTTTCAACTTATCCATTCTTTTTAATATCGCCCTTCAAATTTTCTTATGGTACTAGTACGTATTGCATCTAAGATTATCTTATATGCCTGACAACAAGCTAATTTAATAGTGGATTGTCTGATTGTCCTTTACAAATATGATAATTTATTTTATTATATCCAGGCTTATATATAGATATTTGATGAAAATTGGCTAGATTTTTTGCACATGGGTGTTGGACTCATGAGGAATATCACCATTAATCCCAAATTCAGATTTATATAAAGATGTTCGATGGTTTTCCTATGTAATTTGTGAGGTACTTATTTTTTCTTGGGTAATTAATATGTGAGATGCTGAGTGTAGAAAAAGAAAAGAAAAAAAGCACTTTTAAGCAGCTACCTTCATTGCAACAGCTTCTATACCGCCTAATCTGTAGCCAGGTTGGCCAACATTATTTTTTTGTGTAGCTTATGGATATTATGTTCATATTATCTGAATTTTGGGATTTTTTATTTATTTTTGCAGTCCGAAGGATTGGTCTGCCATAACTTTTTAGTTCAATATGCGTTGGCCCTGGTATGCAGTCATGTTTTAAAGTGCTATTTTTCTTATATGCTTTTAAGTAAATCCATGTAATTGTTGAAATCCAGGTATATATTTGATTGTGATGCAGGTATATCCACCTGATACGAGTCATTTTCAACTAGGAAACAAGATTGATATAGATGGAGAAAATAGCATAGAGGTAATTAGATGATTTGTTGAGCTGTTTATATGATAGTTTCTTCACACAGTCATACTTTGTCTGATCTATTGTTTAGATTTTATAATTGGATTTGAAAAGGTTTTCCTAGATTAAGAGTCTAGTTCTTTTGAATAGGAGATGGTTTTACAAATTGTCTCATTCATGTACTTTGTCTTGATTTGTGTTTTTGGCCATTGATATGTGTTGATTTGTTCTATTTTTTTTATTTTTTATCCAGTTGATGGCAAGTTGCACATCGAATCTCAGCCTTGAAGAGTTGATTGACCATAAACGTTAGTGCAAATGGTGGCTTATGGCATATGTAATACAAATTTCACTCTTTTTTTAAAGACATGTGGCGTTATGACAATGTATATACAATGCTTGGATAATCTATAATATATGTTTTGAATGGTGATATTTGTATCATTTTATTATATATTAATTTATTCTTTTTTGAAAATAAAAAATGGCAAATTAAAAAAAATAAAAAATATATTGGAATCTGCAGTGGAATACATAACGGTATATAGCTGTTATGCATAATGACATAGATAACGTCAAAAAGTTCGTTATCTAAAATACAAAACACCGTTATATATAGTGACAATACTACACGGTTGAAATACATTTTATAACGGCAAATAACCGTTATAAATAAAATGTTTACATGACGGAGATATAAGCGTTATGTATTGTATTTTAACCGTTATGTATAACTACATAGATAACGGTATTTATCCGTTATGTATGAGAATACTATACATAACACCACTATATATATCGGTCTTTTTGGTGCATAGATAACGGATAATATCCGTTATCTATGAGCGCGTTTCTTGTAGTGTCTGAATCATTTGAATAAACAACATTGCTCATACCAGCGTGAAATCTTATTCGTAGAGACCAAGTCCAACAAGAGCTACCAGAAGCACAACTGAAAGGGGCTCAAAAATTTGCATAATTAAGAGACATTTTAGAACTGAAGCAACGAGATAAACAACAAGCGTAAAGCCAAATTCCATCAGTAAATCATTCAATTACCTCGTAATGCTTCTAAATTGGGAAAATAAAAGGCAAACCTCAATGTCGGGGATGAGGGCATTTGTGCAAGACAACGCCACATAATGGATTGTACGCCGGATGAGTCGACGGCAACGAAACCTTAGCAAATGCCGACGTCTCTGGACTATAGAAAAGTGCGGTGTGAGTGCTGCCGAGTTGAGAGAGGGGGATCTGCAGCGGTGGCACTGCTAACAGGCAACCGCACTGGCGTTGGAGAAACGCTGACCGTGGCCGGAAATCAGAGAGAGGAGAGAGAAGAATGAAGGTTCTGTGAGATTAGAGAAAAAAACAAGAAAGAAATAGACTTACGTTTGAATGTGAACTAAGGCGGCGGCGGCGACCTTTGTGGCTGCTTCGTTTTCAATCGAAAGGTGGACAGCGGTGGCGACAACTCCTCTGCCACTGCCGTTCGTTGTCTTCCAAATGTGAGGCGGCGAGGTCGTCGAATTTAGGCACCTGGCTAGAATTCTAAAAGTTAGAGAGTTCGGGATTTTTGGTATTTAGGAAGAGAGAGTTAGAGAAGAGCAGATGAAAGGAACATGTGGGACAAGGCGACAACGAGGGTCGATTTTCCCCGAAGAAGAAAGAAGAGAGGTGGAGCCGGCGAGCGAAACAAGATGGAGAAATTTGGCAACTGCAATTAGGTCATAGAGAAAGTGGGGACTTGTGAAATTAGGGGGTGGGGGACGAGGCTGTGAGGGAGGGAGAGAAAACTATTTATTTTAATAAATAATTAAAATAAAAATTATAATAATATTCAATAATAATGATAACACTTAATACATAACGTTTTGTTTATACCCGTCATGTATAGTATGACTATACATAACGTAACCGTAGTACCCGTTATCTATGAGCGTGCCCTTTTCTGAAAAGATAACGGGTTTTCGCAGGACCGTTATCTTTACCAAAAAAAGCGCACATACATATCAGTTCCAAAAATACCCGTTATGTATGCACTGTTATGTATGGCCGAATTTCTAGTAGTGCCTATACGTACGTTTTGTCTATCATCAATTTACAATAATCGAAAAGTTTATGTTTCGATGTATTATAGTTAACCCTAATTAAAAGTTATGCATGTGGTCCATCGAGACTTATTTACAACAACAATTGAGGGAGACATATATACATATATCGTCTACTCATCACTTCTTATACCACATCAAATGTCATAATCTGGTGAAGTGTAGGGTAGTGCTACAAAATAAATTAAAATAAGTTAGTTACAATCAACCTATATAGTTTGAATAAATTTTATTACAAAAAAAGTTCTAATTTTTACTTGTTCGATAATTAACCTTATATAGTTTGAATAAATTGTGGTCGACCTATAAATAGTTAAATACATATCATGGAACATTCATAATTAAAAAAAAAGTGCTTTAAGAGAATGACCTTATACATATAATTTGGTTTTATTTTATCTCATCTGAATCAACGCACAACAGGTACTCCCTCTGTTTTTTTAAGTGTCCTATTGAAAAAAATTACAAAAACTAATAAATCATGAGATATTACTTTTATACCCATAATTATTATTTTCAAAGTCTAATAATTACATTTTCCAATAACTTTTATGAGGGTAAAATAGAAATTTTGTCATTATTTTAATTTCAAATTCCGTAGTACGACAATTAAAATGTGACAAGAATTTTTTTTTCAATAGGACACTTAAAAAAAAAAAGTGGGAGGTATATGTGTAACACCACACATTGTAAGTGAGTGGAACGAAATACTATACAAAATTAAAATTGGACATAATTAAGGAAGTGAAGGTCCAGATTACTTTACTAGTACTATCAATTTTATTTTTGCAGTTACACTCTGTAAATCAACTTATTATAGATACATTATTAGAAGAACGTTTGTAAAAGCTAAAGCTGCATGCCTTCTGCACACACAGTACCCATAGTGTGTGTGTGTGATTGTGGGGTAATTTTCATGGCAAGATCTGGCTTGGATTTCCGAGCCCAATAAATACCAATCTCATATAGTAGTATATAATTATTAGTACATATATACTAGCTTTAACATAATTAATTAATTATTTGTTTAAGTAAATTAATATGTGTAACCCAATCTTGGGATCACGACAAGATACTATATTAATTCCCGCAGATTACTCAATCTTAGTCACTCAAGAACAAAGACAACTAACCGACAAATAATCAAATCTGCATGATTATCTCTGAATATATGCATGTGTGTCTGTATATATGTGTATACTTTTTAGAGAGAGAGAGAGAGAGAGACTGAGAGAGAGCTTTATTTTGGTAGGCAGAAGAGAAGAGAATAGTGACTTTATTCGTTGTTGGTAGGCAGCCTTGATTCTTACAAAAGTGAAATTCCAAAGATTCCTTGTCTGCAAGGTAATGAAATTTTATCTAAATAGTAGGATTGATGTAATGATTTTTGAGTTGTTTTATCATTGTTCTAACTAATTTATTATATGATAAATTATTTCTTCTTGTGTCATCATCATGTACAATAATCTAACTACAAAATAAAAACACCAATCAAAAAATGCATTATTATTTTATCATTGTGCAATTAGCCGATATTATCACTGTACTTATAAATTAGTAGTCACTCCCTCCGTATCACAATTTCCTTTTTGGCCTTCCACAAAAAATGTACCATTTTTTTTTCTTTACGGACAATACGCCACACACATTTATTATTTTAAATCTCACAATAATTTATTATATTGGGTTTCTTTCTCCACTAAAAAACAATCTACCTAATATTTATTAAAACTCGCGTCACACCCAATGTAATACAAATATTGATAGATCTAGGGTTTGCGAAAGTAGCTAAAAGGAATAATAACACGATGACACAGTAATTTACGTGGTTCGATCGATGTGATCTACGTCCACGGGAGAGAATGTAGAGAGCTTTTATTATACTTGAGAGTACAATGAGTATTGAATGTCCCTTCTACCTCTAATCTCACATCTATTTATAAGTATTGGGTTAAGCCCTAATCCTTCTAGAGATCGGACTCCTTATACATATCCGGTTGCTTGATACATGCATATCCGATTCCCATTAGCAGTAGAATTCTATCTTCTTCCAAAGTAGGGTTTCGTTACTTGGTCTTCAAGGCAGATGTGGACTTTGTTTGGGCCGAACTCTGTGGGCCGAGCGTTAATATACAGGCCCCAAATAGCCTTAGGTCGGGCCCAGGATGAGGCCAGCACTATCACATCCCCCCCCAAAAAAAAAAAAAGAGGAAAGAAGACATGTTGCAGATGCAGACTGCGAGGTCGAATTGCCGAGGTGATTGATCGCGCAAATCACTGGGACGAACTGAATTACCGAACTGATAATCCGAGCTGAAGTGGCAGGCATAATTAGATGAGCGATCTGAGTATCAGGGGCTTGTTATGGTCTTTAGGTGGATCAAAAGGCGCGGCCCATGTAAAATTTAAAGGGCGGGGAAAGAAATGGGCCGTTTGAATTCTGTGGAGGGGCGGTTCATGTTTCGAGAAAGGCGGGCCCCCGTCATACGTGTGGCAGACACAACGGTGGGATTCAAACGTATATTCTCAGAAGCGGAAACGTTCTGCCCATATCACACTATTTCACATCCGCCGTCAGTTAGAGAAAAAAGTTCCTGCGCAGAAAAGTTTCTTCTTCCCCAAAAATCCCCCAATTTACTGTTCTTATACCGCCGGCGTTCGCTCCATCGTTCTTCTGCGCCCAGTTTCAACCCATCCGCCGGACCATTTACCTTCTTTTTAACAAGTAAGTATGGCCTCTCCTTCTCAGTCTAGTAGTAGTGATATCGATTTGGCTCCGTCAGTCGGCTCGAGTAGAAGTGTTGCCTTTTGCATTTTTTCATTAGGATCTGCTATTCCTTCTGTCGAATCTTTAATAGTGCCCCCGTGTGTGAAGGGGAAAGTGGCTGAGTACCCCTCGACCTTAAATGAGGCTAGAATTAGGTTTCTGGCCCAAACGTACAATTTTCCTAACGAGGCGGAATTAATAGAACCTCGCCCGAGAGGATAGGGCGTGCTCCCCCGATGGGGTTTGTCACTATTTATGAGGACAGTCTGCACGCTGGTCTTCGTTTACCCCTCCCTGAGCCCTATTCCGAACTCCAGAAAAAGCTGGGCTTAGCGTTAGGGCAGATAATGCCGAACTCGTTTAGGCAGTTTACGGATTTGGGTGTGGCAGCGGTAGATAGGGGTCACCAAATATCCGCCGAGCTCATTCACGAGCTCTTTGTCTTTAAAAAGGCGGGGGGCTGGTATTACGCTGCAGCCCGGATCGAGTTCAAGGCGAACTCAAAATAAGGTGGACAAGTGGCACCGTAAATATTTCTTTTGTCGCCACGCAGTTTCATCGACTCGATTTGGAGGCTAGAAAAGCCTTGTGAGTGGGTGATAGAAGAGGTCGATGAGGATTTGGAGTCCGCTGTAAAAGCGATGAGGGACCACGGTCCTTTTGAAGCGAGCTACAATGAAGACTCCCTAGCTGAAGCGGGGTTGAGCCCGTATGAGCCTCAAAATATGGTGGATCCGGCGACGGGTGAGGCCCCGCTAGTGCTATTAGGATAGTTGTGCTGTGTTTATTTATCGTCCTGACTCCTTTCATGATTTGTCTGTGCAGTGAAGTTCGGTAAGATCAAGGGGGCTGATGGTAAGGCTACAGCTCGCGGGGCTAAGAGAGCGAAGCTATCTGGACGAACTGCTTCCTCTTCCGATCGGGATCAGCTCGCTGGGGCTGCTGCGGCAACTGTTCGCTCTCCTTCCCCCAAACCACCTCAGAAGCGGTTGCCGCTCGAAGTGGACATCATTGATGTCACGGGTAGTGACGCGAGCCCGGCAGCTCCCTCCAACAAGCTGGCTGGTCTGCCTTTTCCCGAGGTGAAGAATTATTTTTTCATTACACAGTTTCTCTTAATTGTTGCCGGTGTACTAAATGTATTCCTTCTTGCAGGGCCTTGATATGTTCGTCAGTTGGCTGAAGAACAACGTCGAGGAGATATCCTCGAAACACGAGGAAGAGAAAAGCCGATACTCCGAGGAGCTGATGTCGGCTATTGCCCGGGCGAAGAAAGCAGAGGCCGAGCTGGTGAAGGCTGAAGAGGGCAGAAAAGCTGCCAAGTCCGAGTTGGTTGCTCAGCTCGCGAGGGCCGAGGCGGAGGCCGAGAAAGCTCGGAGGCTTGAGTCCGAGCTGATTGCGGCGAAGGACCGGGAGGTCAACCTTGCGGCTAGCCAAGGTGAGCTCTTCCGGGCATTCACGAAGAGGTTTCTGTTGTCGGAGAGTTTCTCCGAGCTTGCCAATGACCTGGCCATGCTCATCAATGGAAACTTCGCCGTGGCTGCTTTGGAGCAGGCTGCCAAGGACTTCCCCGGCCTGGACGTATCCAAGTACGGCTTCGAACGTCTAAGGGATGAAGCCCTACCTTCTCGGTATGCCAGGGTGGTCCGAGATCACCTCGGCCAGTTTCCCCTCTTGGAGAATCTTGCTGGCTCGTCCACACTTCTATCTGTCGAGCAGGTTGCTGACTGTTCGGTAGACCGGGACCCCGACCTGGATGCTGCTTTCAATTCCCTTCGCGACGAGGAAGAAGAAGGCGAGGGCCCGGAAGAGGAAGTGGAGGAGGAGCAGGAGGCTGGGGCTGGTGAAGATCCGGCCGCTGACAAGGACTTGGACGGTTCCCCCTCCGAGCAGCCACCTTCTCAGGACAAGGAGGTCGGCGATATTCTAGTGTAGTTGGTTTTTTTTTTCTTTCTTTTCATTGTATATCTGTACGGAATATCTTCAAATGAATGAATTTGATTTTTTTTCTTGAGTGTAGAGCTTGGATTCTGTCGGTGTTTCTACTTTGCGCATACAAATAGCTCTCCTTTCACAAGACCTGGTTGACCAACGGTCCGTTGTTGAGCAATGGAAGGATAAATGCCGCCGAGCCGAGGAACTTTTCAGCCATAAGTGTACTTTGCTGAAATCTCAAGAAGCCGAGCTGTTGAGATGGCAGATGAAGTTCGAGGCACTTTGTGAGGAGGTCGAAGTTAAGCGTATCGCTTTTCAAGAGAGTACCGACTTGCTTCAGGCCAAGCTTCTGCAGGCTGAGGAGGAGTTGGAAGTTGCCCGAGATCAAGCTGGCCGCGTTCCCAAAGACTACGAGATGATCGTCGAGGAGCATGCCGAGTATGAAGATATTATCCGTCGCGGGGGTGGTATCACCATCGCCGAGGCGGAATTAAAGGCAAAAGAGGACCTGGAACAGTATATCGCGCTAAAGGAAGCACTCGGGTCCGAGTCTATTGGGCTTCAGGGTGCTTTTGAAATGCTGAAGGAGAGTGCGGGCAGGTATAAGTGCATTTTGGACCGCCGACCTAAGTTACGGGCCCTTTTGGCACGTGGTCCGGGGGCAGATCTTTCTTCTTCTGTTCGGACAATGCCTGCTCGCGAGGTGAAAACGACTTCGCGGGGACATCAGGTCGGTCCGAGCCAGCGTAGGCGAGTTGTTTGTCGCGGTTCGGCTGCCCCGCGAGGTCGAAGTTTTCCTGCTGGAAGAGGTCGAGGTCGGGGACGAGGTCGTATCTCAATTGATGATCTCCTAGGGCCTTCCTCCTTTGAGGAAGATTGGCTTAGCTTCAGCAAGAAACATCCTTCCCCCTAGATTAGCTCGCTTCTGCCTGTAATTATGTACACCCAACTGTTCCAAATAGTTAGAAATAAAAAATATATATATTGAGTTTTGAACTTTCCTGTTCTTCGTGAAGATTGCTTCCTTGGTTTTCTGCATGTTGCATCTTTTGGGGGAGTTGGACTCAGATCTTTTTGTGTTGACAAGGGAACCATGGTTCGGACCTTGTATTTTATTCTCCCGGGGGAACTTGGTTCCGACCCCAGTTGAGAATTGATTATCCTTCGGAGGGAGTTTGACTCGGACCTCGTGGGATCTTCCTTTTTGGAGGGAGACGAGCTCGGACCTCGGAAAGGGTTTCCTTTGCGCATTATAGGAATTTGGTACCCCATGTCGGGTCATTACTGACCACGCAAGGGAACCGTAGTTCGACCTTATGAGGGGATTTTGATATTAGGGATACTTCGTATAAGCAAATCAAAAGACACGAGATGCAAGACAAAAATGAAATTTTATTAAAAAAATGACCAAAAAACAAAGTAAAAAGAGTTTTGACGAGCTCGTTAAAAACAAAACATTAAGGACAAAAAAAAGACAAAAAAGAAAACCTAAGACTCTATATGCAAGATCTTGTCGCTTATACGAAGAATCTCTTTAGATGGGCGATGTGCCATGTTCTGGGTATTAGTTCGCCCGAAAGATAGGCGATTTTGTAAGCTCCTTTGCCGAGGACTTCGTGTACTCTGTAGGGCCCTTCCCACGTAGCTTCGAGCTTGCCGAGCTTCTCTGAGAGGCTGATCTCATTGTTTCGAAGCACAAGATCACCGACCTGGAACTGTTGGGGTTTGACCCTTTGGTTGTAATACCGAGCCATCTGCTGTTTGTACCGAGCTTCTTTTATGCTGGCTAGTTCCCTTTTTTCCTCCAATAAGTCTAGGTCGGTTCGGCGCTGCTCTTCATTAGCTTCGGCGGAGAAGTTGATGGTTCGGGGACTGGGTGCTCCGATCTCGACAGGTATGACTGCTTCAGACCCGTATACTAAACGGTACGGGGTTTCTCCCGTTGGAGTTCGGGGCGTAGTCCGGTACGACCACAGGACATTTTGGAGATTGTGGATCCACTCTGTTTTCTCCTTCTCTAGGCGGGTCTTGAGTCCGTTCACTATTGTCCTGTTGGTGACTTCAGTCTGGCCATTAGTTTGAGGTCGGTTGACCGAGGTGAACTTTTGCTGGATATCGAGTCCTTCACAGAATTCTCTGAATCCCCTGCTCGTGAATTGCGTTCCATTATCCGAGATGAGTGCTCTTGGTACCCCGAACCGGCACACGATGTTTTTCCAGACAAAGTCAACGGCTTTATCACTTGTGACTTTTGTGGAAGGTTCAGCTTCTACCCACTTGGTGAAGTAGTCGACGGCGACTATTAGAAACCGTTTTTGCTTAGGTGCCGGGTAGAAAGGCCCTACGATGTCAATGCCCCACTCCATAAATGGCCACGGACTTTGAATAGTAGAGAGGTCGTTTTGGGGTAGTCTCGTCACTCTGGCATGCAGCTGGCATTTTAGGCACTTCTTCACGAAGTCTTCCGCATCTTTTGCCATTGTTGGCCAATAGTACCCCCACCGCATGATTTTCTGAGCTAGCACCCGAGCTCCAATGTGGCTTCCGCACGATCCCGTGTGCACTTCATTTAATATGTAGTCCGCTTCCTTTGGTCCAACACATCTGAGCAGAGGCTGTAAGTAAGACTTTCGATAGAGGACCCCTCCCTCGAGGGCATACTGCGTGGATCTAGCTAGAATTTTTCTAGCCTCCGTCTTGTCTTCGGGCACCTCCCCGTTTCCCAAACATTTGATTAGGGGGGTCATCCAATTTGGGTCGTCCTCTATGATTGCATTGACTTCCGCCTCTTCTATACTCCTGTTGCGGACTTCTTCCACTAGCGTCGAGCTGGATGGGGAGGTCGCTAGCTTACTTAGCTCATCAGCTCGGGTATTTTGGCTTCTGGGAATGCGGACTATTTTGAAGAATTGAAAAGACTGTTCAAGGAACTTGACCTTCTCTAGGTACTTCTTCAGCTTCTCACTTTTCACTTCGTATTTCCCTAACACATGGTTGACTACGACCTGGGAATCACAATGGGCTTGGACAGCTCGTACCTGGAGGGTTTGGGCGAGGCGCAGTCCAGCAATGAGAGCTTCATATTCTGCCTCGTTATTTGTAGTGGAGAACTCGAATCGCAGCGAATATGTTAGTTCCTTCTTTTCTGGGCTGATGAGGAGTATGCCGGCTCCACTTCCTTTCTTTCCTGAAGCTCCATCCACGTACATCTCCCAGCAGTCCGGGGGTGTCTTCTCTGGGACTTCTTGGAGCCTGGTTTTGGCTTTGATTTCTTTTGGCTCCACGAGGTCCTTAGACAGAGCTTCTACAAGGAAGTCTGCCAGAGCCTGTCCTTTTATAGCTCGACGGGGGCCGTACGATATTGAATGTTCTCCTAGCTCGATCGCCCACTTCGCGATTCTTCCTGAAGCTTCTGGCTTAGTGAGAACTTGTCGAAGTGGTAGATCGGTCAGAACTTGTATCGGGTGAGCCTGGAAGTAGGGCTTTAGGCGCCGAGCTGCATTTATGAGGGCTAGAGCGACCTTCTCGAGAGGCTGATACCTCGTCTCTGGGTCTTTTAGAACTCGGCTGACAAAGTACACCGGTAGCTGCCGATCTCCTTCGTCTCGGACCAACACTGCACTTATTGCCTCCTCAGATGTGGCGAGGTATAGAGAGAGGTTCTTCTTCTCGGGACTGACAAGGTTGGTAAGTCCTCGAGGTGGCGCTTGAGCTCCTCAAAAGCCAGCTCGTGCTCTTGTCCCCATCCAAATTCCGGGGCCTTCTTGAGAATTTTGAAGAATGGGAGCTGCCTCTCGGCAGCCTTGGAGAGGAAACGACTTAGCGCGGTTATGCACCCTGTCAACCTATGCACGTCGCGGATAGTCCGAGGTACCTTCATCTCCTGCACGGCTCTAACCTTCAGTGGATTGGCTTTGAGACCTTCTGGCGAGATCCAGCACCCTAAGAATTTTCCAGATCGCACGTTGAAGGTGCACTTTTTCGGGTTCAGCTTGAGGTTCACCTGCCTTAGAATGTGGAGCGTGGATCGCAGGTCGCTCACCGCCGAGGCCTCTTCTTTACTCTTGACGACAATGTCGTCTACGTATACTTCGACAATCTTGCCGATGTGATCTCGGAAGAGGAAATCGACCATTCGCTGGTAGGTCGCTCCGGCGTTCTTTAACCCGAAAGGCATATACTTGAATGCGAAGATCCCGAAGCTTGTTGCGAAAGCTGTCATGATTGCATCCCCCTCATCCATTAGAACCTGATAGTATCCTTTGTAGAGATCGAGAAAGCAGAATACTTCATGTCCCACCAAGGATTCGATCTTTTCATCGATGTTGGGGAGAGGATAGCAGTCCTTCGGGCAAGCTTTGTTGAGGTCGGTGTAATCTACACACATCCTCCACTCTCCTTCTTCTTTCTTTACCACTACCGGATTAGATAGCCAAATCGGGTACCTGACTTCAAACAGAAGCCCGGCTTTCAACCATTGCTGCACCTCGTTGTAGATAACTTGATTTCATTCGGCAGCAAATGATCGCCGTTTCTGCTTGACCGGGGTCGAGTTCGGGTTAATGTTAAGCTTGTGCGTAATGATTTCCGACGACACCCCCGTCATGTCCGTTGGAGACCAGGCGAAGACGTCTTGATACTCCCTTAGAGCCGGATTACTTGTATGCGTGTTTGAGGTCCCCGGCAAAGCCGACCTTGACAACCTTCGCCGGATCTCGCCGGACGGGGTAACCCGTTCCGCCGGGGTGTCTGGGATTGACGTCATTTCATCCGGCTCCTTGGGATACTTTGATTGCTATGCTTGGGGTTGACCTCGTAGAGCAACCTGCATGCACTCCTTGGCCTTTATCTGGTCACCTCGGACCGTAAGGGTTCCAGCCGAGGTCGGTATCTTCAACAGCAGGTGGTAAGGTGAAATGATGGCCCCGATCGCATTCGGCCCAATCCCGACCTAGTATGATGTTGTAGGGGGAGTTCGCTTTAACCACATAGAACTGAACGAGCTTATTGACGCTGGTCGGCGGGCTGCCAATCGCAACGTCGAGCGCGATGGTCCCTTCAGGTCGCGTCTCTTGCTGCGTAAAGCTCTTGAGAGGCAGGGGTGTGGAATTCACCCGAGCTGGGTCGAGGCCCATCCTATCCAAGCAGTGTTGGAAGATGATGCTCACGCTGGCCCCACCATCGATGAACACGCGATGGACCATCTTGTTGGCCACCCCGACCTGTATAACCAGGGCGTCGTTGTGTGGTGTAGCGGTAGGCACAGGGTCTTCCTCGGAGAATGTGACGGTTTCCCTTCTTGAATCTCTTTTTCGTTTGCTCCTCACTCGATGGGACCGGTGGTCTGCGAGCTTCTGCCTTCAACCTGGTTTTTGTCTTGCCTGGGGGTAGCCCGGTGATGGTGGAGACCACTCCGTCGTACTGTGGTGCGTCGTACGGAGGGTCGTCATCCTCCTCGTCGTGATCGACCTTAGTTCGCTTATTGTGGGGAGCACAGCGACCTTGACCTCCTTTCCGTTTTCCTCTTGTGTTTTTCTTCCCCCCGGCTTCGTATCTCTTCAGAGCTCCCTCTTGGGCTAACCTCTCTATCTGTTCCGCGAGGTCGCGGCAATCCTCCGTGTGGTGCCCATGGTCATCATGGAAGGAGCAGTGCTTGTTTTGGTCCCGAGGTTTAGATTTTGACATGGGACGTGGTTTAGCGAACCAGTCCTCGTGGAGTGCGAAGATCTCGGCATTCGTCTTCATAAAAGGAGGTCGTTGGGACGGCTCTGGTCCCACCCGAGGTCCAAGCCGGGACTGGATTGGTCCGGGTCCGAGCCGGGACTGGATAGGTCCTCTTTGGAGGCGTTCGTGGGCACTTCTCCGATCACGATCGCTCCGACCTCGATCCCCTTCAGTTCTCTTCTTCTCGGTCTCCTCCCGCTTCAATCGGTCCGCATCCTGGCCGTCGGCGAACTGGTATACAATCTTCCACATCTTCTGGGCTGTCTCAGGCTTCCGCTTAGCAAGCTCTTGGTTCAGGGACCCGGGGGCAATTCCATTTCGGAAGGCCGAGATGAGGAAGACGTCGTCGATTTTATCGACCTTCAAGCTTTCCTGCATGAACCTGGAAGCGTACTCCCTTATAGATTCTTTGTCCTTTTGCTTCACCGATAGGAGGTATGCTGTGTCTCGGCGGGCCTGAACCTTCGTATGGAATCTTTGCTTGAATATTTTTTCCAAATAGGTCCAGGACCCCACGCTGCCAGTTGGAAGGCTGTCAAACCAAGCTCGGGCATAATCGATCAGCATCTCGGGGAGTAGCTTGCACATGTGTTCCTCCCTGAGACCCTGGTTGTGCATGCTGTACCGATAACGCGTTAGGAAGTTAAGGGGGTCGTCCAGCCCATTGTAGGCCGGTATGTTTGGCAACTTGTACACCGTGGGGAGTTTGGTGTCAAGCAGCTCGTCGGTGAACGGGCTGACCAGCCGAGCTGGTTCCTTTTCATGTCGGTGTCGATTCCTCGTGGATCGCGACTCTCGCTATAGCTCGGGCTTCGATACCTTCTGGGGCTCCGAGGTCGCCTTTGGGTATGATGTCGCCGGGGGCTACTCTGCGAGCTTGGACTCCGACGCCGATCCGAACCCCGCCGGGGCTCGCGCCTCTCCTGTAGCTCCGGTTCCGGTCTCTCGGTGTAGCGAGGAGCTTTAGGCAGAGATTTTTGGGTGGAACTCTCCCTGGCTTCAAGTATGGGAGACATCCGGGTTGTCGCAAGAAAGCGTTTGAAACGCTCCTTGTTTGCTTTAGCGAATTCGGCCGCGGCGTAGGTGGTGGCAAGATCAAAGTCTCTGGAGAGATCATCTTCCTTCAACTCGGATCCCTTTGGCTCCGACTCGTCGTTGATCTCTAGCGCGGGCATCCTTTCAGAGGGATTTCCTTCTATTGGGTCCCTGGCGTGCCTCTCCTTTGGGACCGAACTGCCTTTCTGGCGATTCTCTTGGCTTATGGGGCGCCTTCGCCGTTAGGATTCCCTCGTTGGCTTTGGGCCTCCCGCATGCTTTGTGATCGCGTTACCATCGTAAATCAGCTACGTAAGAACCGTTGATGAGGTTCCCACAGACGGCGCCAATGATAGATCTAGGGTTTGCGAAAGTAGCTAAAAGGAATAATAACACGATGACACAGTAATTTACGTGGTTCGATCGATGTGATCTACGTCCACGGGAGAGAATGTAGAGAGCTTTTATTATACTTGAGAGTACAATGAGTATTGAATGTCCCTTCTACCTCTAATCTCACATCTATTTATAAGTATTGGGTTAAGCCCTAATCCTTCTAGAGATCGGACTCCTTATACATATCCGGTTGCTTGATACATGCATATCCGATTCCCATTAGCAGTAGAATTCTATCTTCTTCCAAAGTAGGGTTTCGTTACTTGGTCTTCAAGGCAGATGTGGACTTTGTTTGGGCCGAACTCTGTGGGCCGAGCGTTAATATACAGGCCCCAAATAGCCTTAGGTCGGGCCCAGGATGAGGCCAGCACTATCAAATATGATGGATGGGGAGTATATACATATGTAGTTCTAGTTATTTTACATGCATACTCCATATTAATACTTTTATCTCACACTTGGTAAAGTTGATTTTGAAAGACCGTTTCACTCTCAAACCAAAAATTTCAAAGTCGTAAGTCAACCGTCAATATCTGCCTTTTTTTATTAATTTTTTTAGGAAGTCAATATATGCCTATTAATATAACTATATTATATATCCCATCAAAGATTATACTTTGGAATAACGTAATCTCCCAAAAAAAAACGACTTTTCAAAAAAATTAACAAGTTCCTAATTTTATTCTATTGTGGCTAATTAAATAATACTGGAAGGATCAAATGAAAGTTGATTACGCGTTGCCACTTTGTCATATTTTCATATACCTTTTCTTATATATATTTCAATAAATCAATTTGAATCTTCAATATTAGAAGAAAAAAAAAACTTCGGGTCGTATTTTTTATATACTTTATTATGAATTATAGGTTTAATTGTATATAATGATTGCATCATCAACATATGTAATATTATATGACTGATAAAGAAATAAAGCAAGAAATAAAGAACCATTTTAATAAAAAAAATAACTTTAATTAAATGGGGCAATTCTGTAGTGAGTGGCAAAATTACTTTGACTCGTGCAATTTCTTCACGCAAAATTACTTTTGTGGACACGAAATTTTGAAGTAAATCCAAAGCAAAAACTTAGTTAAACTCAACTACTTTTACGTACCTCCTAAATAATTTGATTAACCGATTTGGACAATTTACGTACTACAATCCAAAAACGTTTATATGTAATAAAACAATTGTATGTAGAGCCTTTTAATATTGGATTGATTTTCTCCTCAAAAAAAAAAATATTGGATTGATTTTAAGTCAAAACTGTTTGTACTAAGGATTCTTCAGACTGGTAATTAACATTTCTGAGTTTTGTAATTTTATAATATTTTCATTTCTTAATAACAAATTGGTATTTATAAGATTGAGTATAATATATACAAATGAATTTATGAAGTGAATTATTCAGTGTTTGTACGTATACTTATGGAGTATCTTATAATATTTGTACATTGTAAAAGTCTGTATTCAACGGTCTTGCAGATGCTAAAATATTAATTAATATATTTCACCAAATTAATAAAGCATGCATAAAACCCTACATGGCATATTAAGTTGTTTATACTGATCATTTAATTCTCACATCATGCCATGATCAAACTTGATGCATGAATCTTTTAGTTTTTAGTAAATTAATGCATAAATGCTGTAAAAGCACAACAAGATTATCTAGAAAAAAACATTATACTATATTTTAGTAATACTCCATTTGTCCTCGAATAAGTGTCATATTTTGAAATAAAACTTATTTGAATAAGTGTCATACATTATTTCGAATTTCAATAAAAAAAATTGATGTCAAACTTCTCACGCTATATTCTTATCCTTAATGCAAGTACTTTACTTGTTCGTTTTTCCATACAATAATTATGAATAAAAAAGTAAAAAATTATTCACTTTCTTGATATATCTATACCTATTATAAAATAGTTTTGTTTACAAAATTTGATTTGCATATTATACCCTTATTATAGTATTTTATTATTAGTATTCATTATTATTATTATTAAAATCTATCAATATTACGTGTATCGCACATACCACTCTACTAATATAATAAAAGTACTTAGTACTTATCGGGGAGGGGGGACACAGAGGGAGTATACGATATGTATATACTATATACGATATTACGATCAACATATGTATATGTAACGCTTCATATCTGCAAGACTATATATAAAAAAAATTGAAATGGATTAGAAAATAAATTAAAAATATCTATAGCAAGCATATGATAAAACACAAACCTTCTTTTTTTTCTTTTTGAAGCAATAGTAAAACTTCATACAATATAATGAAAAAAGGAGATAACATATTTGTATTGTCAGAAGCATGACCAAATTATTTACAGAGGAAACTGACAACGCCATCGCATCATCAGTATCTAAGACCAAAATACACACAAACACACACACACAGAGGAGAGATGCAGAGAGAGAGAGAGAGTGTTTCACGCGTACCAAAAAAGCGTGCAAGTAATTAGGTAAGAAAATGAAAAAACCCCTCCCTCCCTTCGACTTGTTGTCTTCATCTCTCACTCTTCCATTCCACTCTTTACGCGACTCTTGATGGTACATCTCTCTCTCTCTCTCTCTCTCTCTCTCTCTCTCTCATCTTTAGAAACTTTTTTTTGGGTTTCTGGGACATTGAATACTTTTTTGGGTTTTTGGAAATGGAAGAGGAGAATGATAGTATATTTTGTGTGGAATTGAGTGCGCATGGAATAGGGTGTCTTTTAAGAATCTTGTCCAATTTTGTAGAAAAATACAAAACATCCCAACATATTATTGAGAAATCATTGTAAATTCATGTGTATATATGTGTATGTATATTCATCATCATATCATTAAAGCAAAACGGCAATTATTGTATTATTTATGAAAAATTCGACATGATCTGAGTGAGAAGTTTCCTAGGGAGAGTGAACACAACAAAATTCTAGGTAGATTTTCTGAGAAGAAATTTCAGAAATTGGTCAAAAGTGAATAGTTTGGATTTTTCTAGGTTTAAGGGTACGATGTAATCTGTAGCTAATTATTGGGTTTCAAGGCATTGAAGTTTGAGCTTTTTCTCCTTTTATGAAATATTAGTACACTGTTATTAATTTGTATACTGGCACGCTAGAATAGAATTAAAGGTTTTGGATGAAATAGTGATCTAATTTTAATAAATTAAGTAAAAATGTTATATGCTCAATTTGTAAGCATACATATACAGATAAATGCAATTATATCATATATACTTTTAATTAACCGTCAAGACATATAAAATTTCATCAGAGTATATAAGCTAGGCACAAGTGATGGTGGTAAATGGATTGAATCAATATTTAATGGAATTCGAATTTTAATAAACATATGAACTGGGAAAGAAATATACTTCCTATACCAATTATAAAAACAATATATATATACTATATAGTGCAAGTCCTATACTTTTTCACCCTTATTAATTACTATGTATATGTACAATTTGTTTCTCAAACAGAATGCCTTTCTAAATTTTGTGACTTCGATGATTTTCAAACCTACTGTTTTCTTATTGAAAGTTCTGGAAATTATAATTTGACAAAATAATAAATATTGCCATTTAATTGATAGATTTAATCAATGGCGGGGATAACATTGTCTGCTTATCACTGGTTTACTAATTAAATATATTGCTATATGTAATGTAAGGGACATAAGATGAACGTAGAGGTTATGTATGCAGGTGAAATGATAACATTAATGTGATTGAATTCGGAATTAACAGGCCACAAATTATAAACAGTATATATAATTCAATAAAACATATATAATTAATATCAAATCTATTTTAATTCTATCAAGATACATGTAGCAACAATACTCATCTAACATACGGATACATATCATTAATTAAAATAAAATTGCTACTCATATATAAATTTTTAATTAGGCCCGACCCACCAAAACCGTCGCTACATCTATTGGGTGAGTTTGTTTCGCTTATGTTGTTTTCTTGGGTATACCCTTGTTCCGATGTGAGCGAATTTCTTGTAGTGTTGTTTCGATCTGCATTATACATACGCGTTGTGGTTTGTGCTTTGAGTGCCAATTGAGTTGTATCCCCTCGCATATGCTTGAGCCCTTTTGTTCATAGTTTTTATTGTATTTATCAACTTATTCACAAAAAATAAAGATGGAAAGAAATTAATCGTAGAAATTACCTTGAAAGGCCTTGTATCAACTCGAACAATCACATAATTCATTAGCATATATAAATCGGAGAAAGCACCTAGCTACAAATTAATATATTAAGCTACAACATCTATCACATATTTTAGATTTTAAACACATTTATGTGAATGTGTGTGCCCATTTCATCACATGTAGTGTGTACTAATTTGAGAAAAATAAAACCTAAAATACTGCCTAAAAATGATACCGGGAAAATTATTTAAAATGATCAAGCAAGCACATACATACATTAATTAAGCATATTAACAACAGAAAAATTACTCGATATATAGAATTTTTTTTCTGTATTTGACGTGCTAAAGGTATTAATATATGTAGGTGATTAATTATAATTTTTATTAACCAAAACCTAGTTCATCATCAACTTAATTCGATACGTTCATTCCCCTGAAACACTAGACGCAATCAAGTGTGTGTGTGTGTGTGTATTTCTTCTTCAATCACAAATTCGAGGAAAAAACAATAATATACCTCCATTTCTAAGAAATTAAAAAACTACAAGAAATCACACAGTCATCTAAACATTCTCAGGCAGTACAGATTAGGCATATTAAGCTACAAATAAAATTTGATCATCCAAAAAAAAAACAAATAATTAAAAACCTACCAATTTCTAGGGCTTTTTCAGCCGATCATTATCAGTCTTCCATGACATCTTTCCATCTTCTTGCAAGGCGCTTTCGATCGATCTTCGTATTAAAGAAACTGATTGATGAGAGAGAGAGAGAGACAGAGAGAAGAGAGAGAGAGAAATATTCAAGATCGTTACAACGGAGTGCTCGTCGAAGAAGAACTGAAACTCGAGAGGTCCGTCCAATTCGTGTTCGAATTCCATTGTTGATCATTTCCTGCAATTCCTCCCATTAATTGCCTCGACATATTCAGATTAGGGTTTTCCTCCATTTTCACCGACGCCAGCTGAGTCAACAGCGAGCTCGACAGCTTCGGCCGAGTCGCGTGACTCGCTTCGTGGCTCATGAATCCCGACTCGCCGCCGTGGAATTGGTAATTTCCCGGCGCCGGTGGCTCCATACCACCGAAGAAAGGGAACTGCTGCACCTGCTGCAACCGCCACGGCTCAATGCTGCCGCCGCCCACGCTCGACAGAAGCGACGCCATCCCTCCGGAGGCGCCGCCGCCGAATAGGCTGCCCCCGCCGTGGTATCCGCCCATCTCATTCGTCCCGACCGGCGGAGCCGACATGCCGCTGTAGTTCAACCCCATATCGCCGGCGAAGTTATCGCTGAGTTGACCCAACGGAGACATGAATCGCATAGGAGGGAACTGCGGCGAGAGGCCTAGCATACTGGCGGCGCCGCCGCCGCCGTTGGTGGAGACAGTGCTCGTCGAAGTCGAGGTCGTCTGCCGATCGCCGCTCGCCGGAGAGGACTTGGAGCTGGTGGATTTGCTCCTCTTGTTGCGGCGGCACCCTCCGCCGACGGGGACGTTCCGCAACGCGCCGCCGCGGGTCCAGTACCGGCGGCAGGTCTTGCAGAAGTGGCGCGGCTGCGAGAGGCTGTAGTTGTTGAAGTAGCAAAACTTCGTGTTGGTTGATTCGCAGCGAGGGCATTTTAGGGATGAATCCGGCATCGGCACGTTGGCGATGCGGGCCCGCTCCGACATAGTGCCGGGCCGGATTGATCCCCCTCCACCTCCTCCACCGCCATGGGGCTGAGGAGGAGGCGGCGGCGCTACCGCCGCCTGCGGTTGTGGGAGTAGATGGTTTGTGCCGCTGCTGCCAATTATATGATGATTCTGTGGCTGCAAAAATCGGAAAAAGGCAAAAATTTAAAAAACTGCGTATATTCAAAGAAATTAAAGATGCAACAAAGACGTTATGTAAAAAATCAAAATCGAGAAGATCAAGAAAAATAAAAATAAAGTTGATGGGAATATTATTTATCTTTTGAAATTCTTGCTTTATTGGCAAAGAAGCTAGCATATGATCACAAATTAAATAAAAATAAAATAAAAATAATAATAACAAAAAAAAACCCTAACCTGCTGCCAGTTGGAGGGATCAAGATAAGCTGGAACTGAAGAAAAAACCATGGCTCTTGATCTTTCGTTCTCTTTTGTAAAGGTTATTTGGTTTATGGAGCTCTAGTGGAGAATCACATCAACTGGAAGCTTGAGAGAGGAGAGAGAGAGGAGAGAGGAGAGAGAGAGAGATAAAGGAAGAATGAGAATATAGGAGCTAAAATAAAGCAGGGAGCTTTATGCTTGTATATATATAGATAGATAGATAGATAGATATATAGTATACATACAGTGATTCATAGAAACAAAGCACGTACTAATTTGTTTTCACTCTCTCTAGTTTTGTTTTTCGTTGCTTTTTAGGGTTTCGAGAGGTTGCTATTTAATTTTTTACTTAGTCTTTAAGCTTCTTTTTGTGGTCTCTCACTGCATGAAAATTTTCTGGTTTTGTTTGCCACGTCATCCATTTGGCAGATAATATTTGAAAATTCGAGCATATGTAATGTTCTATTAATATCTCATTGCGATTCAATTCCATGTATGGGAAATTTTGGATTATGAATATACACTTTTAATGTAAAAAATATACTACAATTTCCAAAAAAAAAGCATAGAATGGAACGTGACTGATTGAGATACGAATTGTGGACCAGATAATTTTGATTATGATCTTACAACATTCTTTATATTTGTGTCTCTGAATCTATTTGAATGTAGAAACTCTTTAATTTAATATACTTATTTATTATTAAATATTGGCAAATCAGTGCATTTCATTTGCTTTCCCATGTAAGACATTTTTGTTTCATTTTTCCACTAATATTTTGTATTTTAATTTTTATTGAGAATATGGTTTCATGCAATTAAGTGAAAAAAAAAATGCATGGCATAATTCTAGCACTACTTTTTTCATATCATCAATGAGTATATACTATAAATTATTAATTGTTTGTATAGAAAATTCAAATAGCGCATAAAAAGGGGGAAAAGGGCCAATCTTGAGAAGAGTTGCTTTGGTGGAAATAAACAGTGTGTCCCAACCTTATGAAACTTTTTTCCCCTCCACAATTTGATTGGTTCCCCCCCACCCCACCCCACCCCACATTGTATATATCACACTAAAATTCTTTATAAATATATTACTCCCTCCATCCCTAAAAAGTCTAGTGCATATTTGTGAGGTATAAAATATTAGTTGAACTACATTAATTTGGAACGGATGGAGTATTTGTAATTTATATTATCTACATTTCATGCATAAATAAATTGAGATAATTAAATATGTTAGTTTACTATATATATTACTGAATTAAAATACAACATAATCCTTCATGTTTAGTGCTCGTTGGTTAGAGTAGTGGAATGGAAAGAGAATGGAATCAAGTAGAAGGAAGGAATGGTAACAATAAGTGTTACTCCCTCCGTCCCGCCATAAGTGGCCACATTTCCTTATTGGGCTGTCCCATCATAAGTGGCCACTTTCCTAATATGGAAACACCCTCTCTCACACAAAAGATGTGGGCTCCACCACTTTTTATCTTTTTACTCTTTAAACACTCTTCTCCTAAATACCCGTGCCCAAAAGAAAGTAGCCACTTATCATGGGACGGAGGGAGTACTTTTATTGGGCGCTTGGTTGTGAAATGATTACAGAGAGGAAAAGATTTTGTTACCGCTATAGTTTGGAGGGTAACATTTTGGGGGATTGGGTTACCCTCAAGTAAGGGTAATAGTTAACCCAATATCCAAACCAAACAAAAAGTAATGGATTCAATTAATTGAATTCCTTTCCATGCCCAAAAAATACTGAACCAAACATGCACTTAAAGTGAAACGCATGTGTAAATTTGAAAAAAATGTGAGAATAGAAAATCAAAACTGGTCTTATAAACAATATCTCTTGTTCCGGGGTGAGCACGGTGTTCGGTTAATCGCTCATTTTCCAACAAAAAAACCGACCGTACGGTTTTTAAGCGGTTCGGTTAACTATCAAAAAGTAAAAAATAAAGACCAAAAACCGTTATAACAGCTTCTAATTCATTGAAATGGACAGTTGATCTTCATTTAAAGAAGAAGTTTCTTAAAAAAAACATTTTTCAGTTAAAAATAAGTAAATAAATAAATATAATATTTATATAATATATAATTAATTATATTATAATTATTTAATAGGTATCGGTTCGGTCGGTTAACCGTCGGTTTTAGATACTTACAAACCGAAACCGAACAGATATGTTCGGTTTTTCAAAATTAGAAACATTATCCAAACCGTCCATTTTATTAACCATATTTTCGGAACGGTTAATAGGTCTGTTTGGGTTTTCAGTTTTTTTGCTTAGCTTCCGTCTTTAGTAATCCACATCATGTGTATTTTATCATCGAAACTGAAATTTGTTAAAGAATAGAGAGTCGAGATTGGCCCCATATACATCGTCACCCTAGCTCCCATCTTTGTATATCTTTATTTAATAGGTATCGGTTCGGTCGGTTAACCGTCGGTTTTAGATACTTACAAACCGAAACCGAACAGATATGTTCGGTTTTTCAAAATTAGAAACATTATCCAAACCGTCCATTTGATTAACCATATTTGCGGGACGGTTAATAGGTCTGTTTGGGTTTTCAGTTTTTTTGCTTAGCTTCCGTCTTTAGTAATCCACATCATGTGTATTTTATCATCGAAACTGAAATTTGTTAAAGAATAGAGAGTCGAGATTGGCCCCATATACATCGTCACCCTAGCTCCCATCTCTGTATATCTTTATCTTGCATGGGACTACTTGTACCCTGCGGTGCAATCCATAATGCATACAATTATTTTGTGCCAATAAAAATTAATATTTGTTGTTCATAGAAAAAGAGAAAGCTGGTAATATGTGGAGCCTCATCTGGTCACTGAACATTCTGTGCAATATTGCAATTTGTCAAATATTTGGTGCTCATTAATTTTACAACTATTTTAATGAATATTTGTTAATTACTTCGTATATTATACTTACAGTACACTACTAGAAGTAATAATTGCTGTTATGTTATTTATTTATTTTTATTTTTGGAATAATGAGTTGACTTATGCCGGACATTATTAATGAAGCCGTTAAGCTTTAGTTTAAGGTTGTTGAGGTGAATGTTAATTATTAGTACAGAGTAAATTAAATATTGAGGTTACAAAATTTGTAGAATATATTTATATATAGCTGTATATGTGAGAAATTGCAAAAAAAAAAAAAGTTTCAAAAACATTGCAAAAAAAAAAATGGAAACAGAAAAGTCTTGGGCTACAGGCTGAACAAAAATTACTCAAATCAACAACTTAATATATATGAAGTGTAAACCTTGGTTTAGGTTGTGTTTAATTATGTTTTGCGTTAAGAAATTGAAAATCCAACAAAACCAAAAGGAGAGACCAATATTTCTATAGATTAAGTTTTAAATTTCTACACTTTAAACTTTTTTTTTTCTTTTCCTAGAGATAATATATTGCTTTAAACTTAATTATTTATCTTCAAATGACTTCAATTCGTGATGGTCCCTGAGCTAGGTATTTGGTGTAGAGGGGGGTGAATACACCAAATAGATTTTTAGAAACTTTTTCAAGTTAAATCACAGAGTTGGTGAGCTCAGTTATCGATCCAGCTGGGGAGGGTCAGCTGGGTAAATAACTCAGCTGGCGGTGCGGAAAGTGGTGGTTTGAAAACTTAGCTCGGTTACTTAGAAAAACTCAGTTTGAAAAGATTAACTTTATGTTTTCAGCTTAGTCAAGTTGTGCAACTTTCAGATAGATACAGCTATCTTTGGAGAGTAGCTGCGTATGCAGTTTTGAACAAATATGCAATGATATGAAAGAGTTAGTACAAAACTGAATATAAAGAGAAAGTAAAGAGCACGCGAGTTTTTACGTGGTTCGGAGTAACACCTCCTACGTCCACGACCAGGTTCACTGGTAATCCACTACCACTTGGTTTCCAAGTACCAAGCAACTTCACAACTCTAACCCGAGCTGTGTTCCAACAGTTTGCGGGCACTGTCAAGCCTAACCTTTCGCCACGGCACTGAAAAAACCTTACACACTTGAATTTCCCGCTTCAAGCAAGCGTAACCTTGACCTAACCTTTCTGGGTAAGAGGGGTTTGGTTTGGGGTTCCAACTGTGAACGAGTTCTTACAATTAAGAACTTTAGAGTATGATGAACTCGTTCGAAATCTAGGCTTAAGATATACAAAGAGTTTGGCCTAGGGAACAGACGAAAAACTAAGCAGTTTCTGAACTAGAAATACTTTAAGATAAAGTGTTCTTTGAACTATGTAGAACTGCTTGAGAGCTTTTGAAAGATTGATGATTTCAGAGAATGAAAGCTTGTAGAGAGTTTTCCGTATCTGATCCTGAGGTTGAAGACGGGTTTATATAGGTAGAGATTCAAGACTAGCCGTTGGAGGAGCCGTTTGAATCTTACCTACTCTTCTTAAAGTCAAGATCTGCCGTTGGGCGAATCTGCACCTGTCTTCATTTGTGTCACATCCTAGGTCCTGAAGTCTAGGATGCTGATTTGGCAATCCCTCATTGGTCGAGGCATGTTGACTTCCTCTGACGCCGGGATCTTCTGCCTTTGGAGCTGGCTTTTGAATTCAGAGCTGGACTGACTTGAAGTGAAGTCTTCAGAGTTAGTTCCCTTTGTTCTCCGTATACTGACCGGCTGTGTTTTGAACTCAGCTCGAATTCTCTTCAGCTTGATCATGCTCTGCTGGAGGACTCAGCTGAAGGTTGACGTCTGCTGTCTTTCACTAGCTGACTCCTGCTGTAGACACAGCTGGGTCGACTGCTGTCTTCCGCTAGCTGACTCCTGCTGTAGACACAGCTGGGTCGACTGATGTCTTCCGCTTCCTTAACCTGTAAACTTAGAAAATCTAAAGCTCAAACAGGCGAGCTGGAAAACACTATTTAGGTTGACGCGATCATCTATTCGGTTGGAGAATCAGTTGGGTTTTGGTATCAAATCGAAACCTTATAATTTTCCCAACAATTCGTATATATGTTTATGAAAGTTTTCTATATATATGTGTGCATGCAGGTGAAATCATGTTCTGATTTAACATTCTTGAAGATCTATGAATAAATAAAACGATATAAAAAATTCTCCTTATTTGGAAGGTCAAGAAAGTTAAAAACCCCACCGTAAAATTTATTTGGTGCTTAATTAATTACACGTTAGACTCTCTTCTAACTTCTTCGTCTCGACGAATAATTTTTTTTTTTTTTTAGAAGGTCGAATATTCTATTATTGAGTTGCTTAAATGAAGTTCAAAATGGGTACAAAAATACCCTTGTTGAGTAATGCAGTGATCTTCCATATGTGTCGACATCAAATATTTCCTCGTCAGAATCGAACCTTAAAATAAATTAAAAATTGGATCTTTTTTTTAGTGATTAATTTAAATGTCAATATGTCTCCCCATAATTATTTCCGGTGGTATTTTCAAATCACCTATTTCACAAGTATATGATATCACCAACGCGTCGTATGGTAATTAAAATATGAAACTAGAAATTAAATTGTTTTATTATTTAAATTATGTATATTAGAGATGATATTGAAACCCTCAATTCCACAATTTTTTCGAGCAACGAGCAATCAGCCAATCACCTTTTTATTGGGCCAAGCCCACTAGATTTCTTGGCCCAAAATATATTTATAAAGTATTATTTTCCAGATATTGTAGTCGTACGCCAACTTTTTCAATATGGAATAATGGAATATAACAATATTTGTCTTCCAGGTTTATTTTTCTCGTTGTTTATTTAGATTTTATATTTTTTTTAGGTCGAATTTATTCAAAATGGTATGAACAATATAGACCTTGATAATTCTAATTCTCATGTGGTGAAATTAAACCCAAGATAATATAGTAATCCCTCCGTCCCTAATCAATAGACTCGTTTTCCTTATATGGACGTCCCATTTCAATAGGCTCATTCATAAAATAGAAATTATAATACCCCATATAATAAATACCATCAACATAACTAATATCTTACATATTACGCCACAAAAAAGTTATTTTCTCATTTCTCTCGCCTACTTGATGTAACAGAAATACCTCTCAAAAAACTCTCTTTCTAACTTTATTTAAACAATTCATTTTCTTAATATCCGTGTCGGGGCCTTCGGACCTATTGATTTGGGATGTAGGGAGTGTTTATGTATGGAGAAAAGAAAGGATGCGATAAGCATAACTCCAAATCAACAAGAAAATGAAATAACTAACCTATCTATCTAGGAAACTAGTAGCAAATGAAACCAATACTAGGTCAAATCAAATCTATTTTCGATTATAATCCTTGAGCTAATTACGTGTACATCAAAATATCTTTCAAGAATAAATCCATCCGTCCATAATGCGTTGAGTCAAATACCCTTTTAATTTTATTTAAACACTAGTGACCAAAAATAATGATATTCTAATTACATGGTGCGGAAAATTATGCCCTTGAGCTAAATTCGGATTTTAACACTAAATATATATACCAAATTATAATTGTTAATTTCCTTCTATGAATTTGTTTGAGACTAGTGTAGCATTGCTTATGCTTTTGGCTAGGTTGCAAAGTAGAATACTCGTTGTGTTTCTCAAAATATTGTAAATTTAATTGAACGAAAATGCATAAGCAGAACTAATAAATTATCACTTTGATAACCAAATTAGACATTGCGAATAATAATATATATTCTGAAACTTTAAATGTACCTAACTGATAGTTAAAAAACTCTAATTTCAACGTCAAACTTTTATTTTCGTACTTTAAAAAAAATTTGACAATAAAAAACTCCAATTACAAATCTAAAAAGGAAAATATTAAAATTGACAAAATATTATTTCGAAACTATTTACGAAATAAGAATTCTAAATGGGTGCTTACCGTAGGATTGGTCATACGCAAGTTTCGTCAAACAATATTGACAATCGTATATGCAGTCGAATTGAAAAAATGTCTTTCAAAAATCATCTCTTTTTCTACATCTAACAACATTTCATTTTATCCTCTATACATTTCAACATTCAACTAAAAATCAAATAAAGTTCCTAAATTATCAAAAATTAAATTAAAACAAATAATCAAGCCATTCCGACTAGATTCTGATACTTAATTTCTAGAGAGAGAGAGAGAGAGAGATCATATCAAACTTGCAAAATCCGGCAATCCAAGCCGGAAATCATCATCGCCGCCGGCCAAAACCTGCTTCGACCGCTTCACCGGTACGGCGGCGCGGCAGACGGGGCAGCTCGAGTGGGAGTAGAGCCACACGTCCACGCACGCGGCGTGGAACGCGTGCTTGCACGCGCTCAGCTGCCGTATCTCCTCCCCTTCGGCGAACACCGACAGGCACACCGGGCAAGGCTCGCCGCTTCCGCCGCCGTCCGCCGCAGTTTTCCTGAACGTGACGCCGCAGACCAGCTCAATTGTCGGCGATTTGGAGCTGACATCCTCCGGCGGCGGCGCGGCGGGGCTCCGCCGGAATGGATTCCGCGGGCACCTTATGGCCATGAAGATGGTGTAGGAAATCATGGGGATTGTGACGAGCGCAACTAAGCAGAGGATGGCAGTTAGAGGCGACATGTAGGAGCTGTGGGGTTGCGCCGCCGTGGACGGCTGCGGAGCGGTGGAGTTGATGGTGGTGAAATTGGTCATGGTGGTGAGGTTAGTATGCATCTTTTTTTAGTGGTTGATGGAAAATAGAGGCACATTAATTTCTATTTTTCTAATTAATTTGTTGTGGGCATTTCACTTTCGTTTATGTTTTATATTTATTCGATGACTAGGGAGTCATTAATGAATAATGACTAATGACTATATTGTTTTTATTCATAGTTAGATTACATTATTATTGAGCATAAAGTGACAAGTATTGTTAGACACTAAGGGTCCGTTCTCTATAATTGTAAATTTATCATAGGTTAAAAGAGGGATAAGAAAATACGAAAAAATTTTATCACATAATAATAGTTCTCATTTTTATCCCTAGTATCCCATGGGAAAAATATTACCACACCCCCCCCCCCCCCCCCAAATGATAATATTATGGGAAAAGGTGCAAATACCCCCCTTATGTTGGCAGTGCTGGGCAAATACACCCCTAAACTTTGTTTAGGTGCAAATTCACCCTTCCCTAAAGTTTTCGGTTGCAATTACCCCCTGCCGTGACGGAAACTACACTTTCGTTGGCAAAAAAAATATTTTTGATTCATTTTTATTCTTGTGGACCCTTGCAATTTCCAAGAATTAATTGGTGCTAAAAACTCAAATTAGGATAAAATTTGTTTCAAACCCTAGCTCACAACTATCAAAATTCAGGCGAAGTTCTCTAATAATTTGCAATCCAAGCCAACTATTTGTTGTTGATATTGATGATCTCATATTCTTCAAGTGGTCCGTCATCCTTTTTTCGTGCAAATTATTGGAGAACCTCACCTGAATTTTGATAGTTATGAGCTAGAGTTCGAAATAATTTTTTTTTCCTAATTTGAGCTTTTAGCACCAATTATGTAGTATATAATCGTTGGGAATTGTAAGGGTCACAAGAATAAAAATGAATCAAAAATATTTTTTTTGCCAACAAAAGTGTAGTTTCCGTCACGGCAAGGGGGTAATTGCACCCGAAAACTTTAGGGAAGGGTGAATTTGCACCTAAACAAAGTTCAGGGGGGTATTTGTCCGGCGCTGCCAACATAAGGGGGGTATTTGCACCTTTTCCCTAATATTATTCACACAATCGGAGTGAAAATGAAAAAAAAAAATCTGCCTGAAAAAAGTTTCATCCTCCCCAGAAAAAATTATCCAGTATATAGAACATGAAAAAAGTAGAAAAATGGTGAAAATATATGCTCCACAATTTTCCATCAGATAAGAAAAGCACAAAAGATTGTGTGAGATGGATCCAAATTTCAGACCCAAACTCATATCTAGTGACGTATCTAATAACGGATCCCAAAATTCATAATTATAAATATGTCATTAGATATGTATTTGAGTTCAAATCTTATGCATGTCTCATACAAGACTCCATAAAATAAATTATGAGATCCAGACAAAGATAGCTAAGAATTTAAATTTATAGTGCAACAGTTTTTGATGAATTCTTACGTGTCAACAAGCTAAGTTAAAAACCTTAAAATTGCTAAAAATAATCTAATTGTGAAATTTTAACATTTGATACGTAATAAGTAAATGTATTATAGTTATGTTCTTATTCTAATTTTAACGCCCAGTTATAATTAGATCGTGAAAAGATCTTAATAAAACTACTCTAACATCACTATTTTTTATAATGCATGAAATTAGTGTGTGTGTGTGTGTTTGTCCACTCCCAAAAGATTATTTTTCAAAACGTGCATATAATCCTTTAAAAATCATTTCCCATCCCTTGGCTATAAAGTTGATGGAGATTTTCATCAATGGTGAACTTGGAAATTAAAAAATGTGAATTGAAACAAGGTAAAACTTCTCAAATAGTATATATATAATATATAGATATATATATATATATATATATATGTATGTATTAATTTTAGCTACAGTTTTCTATACACACACATTAATACATTATATTTACCGAAATGGTAGTAATATATAAATAATATTTAAATAAAAAAACTCATACTAAAAAGCATTGTATTTAGATGGACATAATGTATATGAATGATGAAAATAGATGTGACATGATGAGCCCACCAAAATAAATAATTGGGTGGTTTATCAACAATACATTATTAAACAAGTGGATTCCAACTTTGCTTTTGTCACTATCACAAATTTGTGTGGTCTTCCGATTTTTAGGAATTATTCATGTGTTTTTGCTAAAAGAAAATAAAAAGGAATAAATCGTGTTTTTCAAATTGTCGTGTGCCTTGGTTTATAGAAGTAAAAAAATAATAATAATGTTATTTGTCTTTTATAATAATAGTATATATATAGTATGGCTCCGACGGCGACTTATCATAAATATAGTGCTTTCACCAATGAAAGACCTCCATTTTCTTGTCATGTTAAATTTATAATTAAGTTATGTTTGTATTATATATTTATATATGTGTATATATGTGTGTGTATTATTAACAATGAAAGTCAATTAAGATAGGACAAGAAATGGAATTACATATATAGGTTTTTTAATTGAGTAAAAATTTGAAATAGCCGCTATGGATAGTGGAAAATAAAAGTTGTCCAATATTTAATTTAACATAAATTCTGTCAGATTTTGGGATTTTTGAACAAATTTACCCTTTTCTTCCTTTACAATCAAATTTCACTCTCTCTCTCTCTCTCGTCCTCCCTCTCACACTGAAAACTCTAACTTCTGCCTCTCTACCACCGACGATCATACATCACGACGGCGCCACCGCCGCTGAAATTAGATCCTAACATTCCGGCAACGGCGCCGCCTCACAACACGTCGATCCCAACCACAAAACCTTAGATCTAATCCCAAATCAAACGCCAAAATATAGATCTGATGGTCGATCTGATGGTAAGATTGGTACGAAATGGATTCATTCGTACCACTCGTACCAATTTATGGTGCGCCACTAATTGGTACGAAAGGGACGAATGAGTTCATTCGTCCCTCTCGTACCAAATTATGGTGCGCCACTAGTTGGTACGAAAGGTACGAATGGATTCATTTGTACCACTCGTACCAAGTTATGGTGAGCCACTAGTTGGTACGAACGGGACGAATGCGTTGATTCGTACCAAGTAACGCATTACAACTAGTTTGTACGAATGGAACGAATGGATTCATTCGTACCTGTCATACCAAGTTCACCAGAATCTGCTGCTATTCCAAATAACGAGCAGCAGCAAAACTGCTGCAGAAATAGCAATAAAAATACCCAACAAACAGCCCTCCTTCCAAGCGCAAATTCAAGCAACGTGTAATCCAACTACAATTTCACTGACAACATGAATATCCTGAGCCCTAAAACTAAAAAATGACAGGAATCGAAGGGATTGCGGCGGAGCAAGAGAAATACTTCGGCGAGTACTTGAAGAAGCAGGAGACGGAGAACATGGAGGGGCTGGAGATGACGGCGAGGCACCAGGAGTCCAATTGATTTTGGATCCATGAAGGATTTAGGAGAGCGAAGGATTTGGAGCAGAAATCAAGGAGGTAGATGCACCGTGGTGGTCGGCGACGGTGAGGTGGAGGTGGGGGAAAAGAGGCGTCGGTGTCGAAGAAGATGGTGGAGGATTTGGAGCTGAAATCAAGGAGGTAGATGCGGGATACGGCGAGGTGAAAGTGGGAAGAAGAGGCGGCGGCGGCGGATGAAGGTGGAGGAGCGGACGACGGTGATGAATGCGGAGGCGGAGGAGGGAGGAGCATAAGCCTCTCTGCGATAGAGAGAGAAATAGATGTGAGATACGTAAATTAATTTGCACATGAGAGAGAAATAAATACAAATTACAGGGATTTAAAAATTAAGGGTATAATTGTCTCATCACCTTTAAATCTGCTAAAATTTATAACAAATTAAGTTTTGTACAACTTTTATTTTCCACTATCCATAGTGGCTATTTGACATGATAAACTCTTTTTAATTTTAGCTAGCTAGCAGATCATGTTTATTCACTCCACCATGATTTTTGACGTTAATTCCGAATTAAGAGTTTAATTATAGTCTTGAATTGAACTTCACATCGCGTTACTATTATATCTTTAAATAACTAAATACGCATGCTTACAGTCTAATGCAAGAAACTAGTATACATATAATTTATCGACATATAAATGATTTTTTTAGTAACCGTACGTATTCCACGTTTTTCCCCCATTTAATCATCAATCATTCTCATTTCTTTGGTTTAGTTTATAGTTTAGTTATAATTTTTAGTTTGTAATGAAACATCACTTAATTTATACATTTAGCATGAAACATGAAATAAATAATTAGAATAAAATTAACTTACAGTAAATATATATCTATACGTAAAAAAATAAATATATTCGTTTTTTAAACATAAAAATATGCAGTACATAATTCTTAGGCGGCAGTTACTAGTTATCTGTCATATTTCATAATTTTCATACTTTTCTCTCTCATTTGGCACAACATTTGCTATGTAAAATTACCACACAAAAAAACTAGCTATATATACATGTTATATGCACTGGTGAAGTGAAATTTTTATTACATAAGTTGTGTTTTTAGTAATGCATAAAATAATAACATTATACTATGCATTAATTTTTATTGATAAATTAATAATAAAATACAGTGTAGAGAGCGTCCAAATTGATTTTATTTATAAATCAATTTTTTCTTCTTCTTTTCTTTAGTGAAATTAAGGATGTCATTTCTAACCCACACTTACTTCTATTTAGTCCAATTAAAATTATTTTTATACTTTAGCCCAAAATTAAGAATATTTCTAGGCTGTAGAATTTGGACTTTTGGGCTCATTTTAATGGTCCGTTAATGGGCCGAAGCAGAGTTAAACAACACACGTGTGTACCACTTTTTACCATATACCTATCGAAGTAAAACCGTTTTAACAATTTCGCCAGATAAAAAAAAAGGTTAAAATTAATTATCTAAAATTATTTTGTTTAAAATTCATCATGCACTTGAAATGTCAAAGGATGTAGTAATATAAAAAGAAAAGAAAAGAAGAGTACAAGAAACTAAATTACAAGAATTAACAAGCTGAAGCCTCATTTAATTTTAATGAAGTACTACATAATGAGTAGGAATGGCAATGGGTCGGGTACCCACCCATTAAGCATATCCCAAACCCAAACCCATAAAAATTTCATCAACCCATACCCGTCCCAAACCCGATTAAAAAATCATTTCAAAACCCGTACCCGACCCAAACCCGTTGGGTAATACCCACTAAAAACCCGCTAAAAACCCATATGTACTAGAACATAAACATAAATATTAAATTTAGTAAAAAAAAATATTATAAACATAATTTTAACATAAGTATAAATAGAAAATTTCATTAAATTAAAATATATGTGGGTTAAAAGAATAATATAAAATCCTAAAATTATTAATATTTATACTAATATAAATTATATATAAAATAAATATTTAATTACTAAAATTATTAATTCTTTTTATGCAATTTAAAAAGAATAATATAAAATCCTAAAATTAATAATATTTACACTAATATCTATGATTATATTATAAATTATATATATAATATTTTGTATATATATATATATATAAATGGGTTTGGGTAGCGGGTACCCGTAGGTAATTTCCCAAACCCGACCCAAACCTGTCACGGGTTTGAATGTTTCTACCCAAACCCGTCTCAAAACCATTTAATGATTCCCAAACCCGTCCCATTAGGGTTTGGGAGAGCCGGGTACCCGTAAAAACCCGACTCATTGCCATCCCTAATAATGAGAGAAAATCTCCAAGAATAAAAGAGAAAATACTCATCAAAAAAAAAGATTAGCCATCTAAAATTAAAACATACAATGAATTAATAGTAGTATTGCATGAAGTCAATAATAATAATAATAATAATAATAATAATAATAATAATAATAATAATAATAATAATAATAATAATAATAATAATAATAATAATAATAATAATAAATGAAGAAGGAAACTCCAAGGAAACATGTTGTGTGGAGAAAACACCTGAATCTGAAGAACAGGTGATATCTGAGGACCATAAATTCCGAATCTAGGGGTAATTAATTTAATCACATTAATTTATAATTTATAATTACTTAATTAGTAATAATTCCAGTGCGATCTTACAGCGTAAGTACATGCACTTTTCCTTAAACTAAGCATGTGCAGGAATTAATTAATCTTGGATCAGTGGTGCTGTCGTTAAACGACGCGATAATTAATCAATGATTAATTGATAAAATGTCCCCATTATAAATGTAATTATCGGCTCAAAATTATAAAAGGAAAGACGTATTAGCGACTAATTAAGTGTTAATCCTAATAAGAATGCACTTTTTACTTCCCCATTCTGATTTGGCGTTTCCTAAATATATACTTTTTTGGCCACGCTTGCGGGAAAAAGGGTTGAAAACTTGAAAATATGCAAATTCACGTGTTCATTATGGAAATATTTATGGGCATTTAGAAAAGTTAAATTTATTTATTAGAACAACTTTAAATAATTAATGTGGTGGTTAATTCCATTGGTTAATGAATAATGGACTCTCGTCAGCAAGGATGTGTACTGTTAATTGCTTAATTGTAATAATGAATACTCCCCCGTCACTGAATAAATATCTATATCTGTTAAAATATATATGTATATTAAGATAGTGGATAAATTGACTCGATTTACCCAATCATTGCATAAAAAATCGAAAAAAATAAAAAAATATATTTTGAGTTAAAGTGTAAATAATCTAATAGTATAATTTTTGCATAGAATTTTAGGATAAACCACTTATTTAAAGATAAGAATTTTGACATCACTTATTAAGAAACGGAGGGAGTATGGTTTCTTTCTCTGTCCTTTCGGAAGTGCCAACACTTGTTAATTGTTGATCAATAATTAACTTGAAAATTAAACTCTCCCACGATAGTTTCTTGAACGAAAAAAGAAAATAAAAAGTTTTATTGAAATCTTTCATAAAATATTAGTGACTATACGATACGGACGCACTCCTTTACTTGATCCAATCTTGAAGTCGAATTATTGAAAAGTGTGATAGTTTTGTTATTTTGATCGAAATTTTTTTGTTAAAAAAATCAATAGTTTGAGTATTAAATAACCTACTTCGGACAAGTTCGTTAGTAAAAGAACTCAAAAAGAGAGAAGAGAATTATTTTCCCTTCCATTTATTATATATATAAATATATATTATAAGTATATCACCAATCAATAAGAACCACAAGCAATATAGAAAAGCTAATCCACTTTTCAAAAAGTGAGAAAAATCAAAAGTCTTATCTATAAGTATTAGAAACCATCAAATATTGCCCATCAAGATTCAGGAGGCGTGTACTACTTGAACAATACCACTCTCCCTAATTATTGAAACGTAAATAAAGAGTATTTAATAATCCATCCATTAACAAAAAAAAATGTATTAATAAAAGTAAGGCCTATTAATATGATGTATTTATATATTCGAGATGTCAACACTAATTCATTACTGATTGTTCGTATGTTTTCTCTAAAGTGCAACAAGGTCCGGTTCTAATACATGATGACTTTTCTGGGGTGTTTGACTTTAAAAAAAATATATATATATTTAGTCGCATTTTCAACGTGCTTATCAAAGTGTGACCAAAGCGGCACATGAACTTGCTCAATTTGCTAGCAGGTTAAACGAGTTCTTATTTTGTAAAAAGTGAATTTCCTCAATGGTTATATATGTAAAATTATTTCTAGTGATTTGATACGATAAATGAAAGGTGTCTTTTAAAAATAATAGAGCGCAAGAAAATTCAAACTCAAACCAATTCATATTTTATAGTATATGACATGAAATATAAAGTGACAAATTATGGGGAGTGTGGAATCACTATTTAGTACAACTCTCATAGATATGTGATAATGACTAATTAATTAATCATAATTAATACGCGTCAAAGAAACAAAGACATAACATAAGAGTTAGATTTTCATTTTTTTTTTTTAAATAAAATTGATGTCGGTAAAGACTTCTATTTGAAGATATTTATTAGCATATAAGATAAATAGAATGGTACAAAATCATTGCACGAGCGTAATTGCCCACTTATGAAGCCGTTTTCATGTGATTGGCTCACGGGCTAAAAAAAATTAGAATAATATTCTAATATAAATTCATGTATGTACGAACAAAATTATAAATATGTCACTTAATATCGATAATCTCACATAAATTTTTGTGGTTGATCAATTATCTAATAGTGTCATATAAAATACTTACTCTCTCCGTTCTTTTTTAAGTGTCACATTTAGCTCAATTTTTTGTTTTCAAATAAGTGTCATATTTCAAAATTTGAGAGTAAAATAATGACATTCTTCCTGTTTTATTCTTATTTAATGTTTATCGTAATTTGTTAATTAGTTATATGTATACATTAATGATGGTAATTAATAAGGTTACATAGGTAAATTTCTTTATTTCCTTAGTATGTGTAATTTGACGGTGAGGATAAAAGAAGGGAGGGAGTAAATATCATGTACTACAGCATTCATTTATGGACATTAAATGAATTCATTTTGTGATTTAAGTTCATGAAATCCATACCTTACCATTATAAGTTGAGCTTTATCCTGAAAATAGTGGCTGCGGTTCTATGATATCAATAAAGTAAGAAAAGAAAAAGGTGGTCTATTAATCAATGTGACCGCTTATTTCAAAATTTCTCAAATTTAAATTTCATCAATACTATTGATCGGAATTTATAAATTATGTTTACGGATACAACACTCTCGACTAACGTCTATCGCTCAGAATTTTGTGATTTATACAAAAGTGAGATTTTTTATAATCGTATTTACCTATACAGCACTCTGGAGTAGCAGTTGTGAGTATTATTAGAAAATAATATATATATATATATATATATATATATATATAATATAGGGGAAACATCATATACAAAATACTTTTTCAGTAAGAAATGAGAAGCGATCTGGATCATTAATTTTGTAGATCTACGGTTGTCATTTACCGATGCACTATAATTGAACATAAAATGCATTATCATAGCAATGCATTATAGTATCCAAAAAATGCATTATTATGACGGTGCATTGTAATAATACATAAAATGTTTTATTTTAGTACACAAAATGCATTATTATTACTTTAAGTGTTTTGTATGTGAGCCATATATATAGAGACAGAGATTGGTTCACATACAAAACACTTTTCCCGTAAAAAGAAATAATAATGCATTTTATGTACTAAAATAATGTATTTTGTGTATTATTACAATGCAGTGTCATAATAATGCATTTTTTATTTACTACAATGTATTGTTACGATAATACATTCCATGTTCAATTATAATGCACCGATCAATGATAACCGTAGATCTACAAAGATCAATGGTCCAAATTACTTCTTATTTATTAGGGAAAAAAGCTTTACATATGATATCTTGCTTATATAGAGAGAGAGAGAGAGGAATATTATGTTATGATATCTTGGTTATATAGTTTTATATATAGAGAGAGAGAGAGGAATGTTAACTATTGAAATGGTGAATGGAAAATAAAATAATATATTAAATTTAGAAAGAGATAAAGAAAAGGGCAAGTCATCTCTGCCTTAATTAACAAGGTCCAAACGGCGCCGTCCGGCTTTGGCCCGGCGATATTCGGTGCCGGCTTTTACCTCTGCACTTCCTTCTATAAATATCTCTCTCATTTCAACATTTACATTTTCTCCCTCTCCATAAAATTCCTCATTTTACGCCTTCTTTTTTCTTCCATATTTTTATGTAAAAATATTTTCTGTTTTGACTGTGTCTGCAGAAAACCTGTTCAAGATAAAGCAGTAATTCTCGTGAAAATTGGTACTTCTTCGGTAAAAATTGCTGCTAGTTGAAGGTTGATAGGTTGAATTATTGGGAGAAAGGGAAAAAAAAAGATGAGGATTTTGAGAACAATTGATTCCTCTTCGTGCCCTAGTTTGTGTGGATTTTTGGTTGTGGAAGCTTATCCCAAAAGGTATTCTTCCAAGATCCCTTCTGATTTGGTCCTTTTCTTGGGCCTTGGCTTCATAGATTGGTAATATTTATCTAAATTTATATAGATAAATAAGCAATTGAGTTTCAGTTAGAAAGTTTTTTCTTTTTTTTCATTTATAGAATTAGGAGAAGATACAGATTATTGTGTATCTTTGTTTAGGAAATTTCCCTCCAGCTGAAATATGGATTTGATGGGCTTGATTCAATGTCTCCCATCTGTCTTTGAAGGGTTTGAGGATATTCTTGGGTTAGGGTTGATTTTTTCTTGATAGTAATTAGGATTAAGATCTTATTTATTGTTAATTTCTGGTATTTCAGTTCCTTGTTCTTGGTTTCTTTCCTATTTCTTGTTCCTTTGGGTTTGTATTTGATAAAATTGTGTGTATTTTGGGGAGTGGTATAGAAATGAATAGATTTAGGGTTTTGATGGTGGTAGGAGTTTGCAGCTGGGATTGACACAATGGAGGTGTTTATAAGGATTGAATTTTGATTAGATGCTTATTTGGGGGTGAAATTAGTCGGTCCGACGTCTAAATTCTCGCCTACTCACAAAAAGGGTAGTTTTTTTTGTGATGGGAGATACACTTCTAACTGGTTTGTCAATGGAGAATCATCACCCTTCAACCATCTTGTCCATGGATTCGAGTGCCTCGTCCTCACACGAAGAATTAGACCTTGAGATGAATCGCCAAGTTATTTTGACCCGTCCACCTGATATCAATTTACCCCTTTCAGCCGAGAGAAGCCCCCCTCCACAGCCTTGGAATCCCGAACCTTGTGATATTCTAGATGTTGGGCTAGGTACTCAAATATACGAGACCGAAACTTTCCTTACTGTTCCCAAGGTTGGGAGGAAATGCGCAAAAAGGGTTGATAGCATCTGGGGTGCTTGGTTTTTCTTCAGCTTTTATTTTAAGCCAGTGCTCAACGAGAAATCTAAGGCTAAAATAATACGTGATAGTAATGGAGTTTCCGGATTTGATAAATCCGATCTGCAGCTTGATACTTTCATGGTTCAACACGATATGGAGAATATGTATATGTGGGTATTCAAGGAAAGGCCCGAGAATGCTCTTGGTAAGATGCAGCTGCGTAGTTATATGAACGGGCATTCTCGTCAAGGAGAGCGTCCCTTCCCTTTTAGCGTTGATAAAGGCTTTGTCCGGTCTCACCGGATGCAGAGGAAACATTATAGGGGTCTTTCGAACCCTCAGTGTGTTCATGGTATTGAGGTTGTTTTTTCCCCCAATCTTGTGGCTCTGGATGAAGATGATCGGAAAAGATGGACGGAACTCACTGGACGAGACATGAACTTCACCATTCCGTCTGAAGCTAGCGATTATGGCTCGTGGAGAAATCTACCAAATACCGAGTTTGAGCTTGAAAGATCTGCTCCAGTGAAGGGTAATCCACAGTCCCACATGAAGAAGTTGCTGAACGGATCTGTGCTAAACCTGTCGACTCAGCCGACCAATCATAGCAACGGGGATGTGCTGGACCTCTCCCCTGTCAACAACAAAAGGAAGAAAGACTTTTTCTCACAGGGGAACGATGATGACTGTTATCCGGCCGTGAACGCTCCTGATCGTGCCACTGATCTGGAAGTTCATCCAAACGGGCCACACTGGTTACACGAATTCAATGGAGTGATGAGGAATGTTTATGGCCCTGTCACAGCTGCCAAAACAGTCTATGAGGACGCAGAAGGTTATCTGATCGTCATCAGCCTGCCTTTCGTAGATCTTCAGAGGGTGAAAGTTTCGTGGAGGAATACCCTCACCCACGGAATCATCAAGGTCTCGTGCATAAGTACCTCTCGTACACCATTTATCAAGAGACACAACCGGACATTCAAGCTTACTGATCCATCGTCAGAGCACTGCCCGCCTGGAGAATTCGTTAGGGAAATCCCACTCTCGACTCGTATCCCAGAAGATGCCAAGATTGAAGCTTACTACGACGGTCCGGGAACAGTGCTCGAGATATTGGTGCCAAAACTGCGCGAGGGGCCTGAGGAACACGAAGTTCGTGTATGTCTTCGTCCTCACCATGGAGGTAATGATCTCAAACTGACCTAAAATGTCTTCTTGGATGGTGATTCTGTTGTTGACTTAGCATTGGTGCTGTAGGGATTTAGAGATGAATCGAATGTAATATGTTATATATTCGGTTTTAAGCTCTTGAAAGTGAGATGCTGTGGTTTTTGATCCCATGCATTTAAGTTGTAATTGTTTTTTGTTATGGAAATTATATTTGAATTATCAGCTGATTGCCACTCTTTTACTGCATTTCTGTTCTCATTTTATCTGTAACTTTTGTCTTTCTAGTGTTCATGATTTGTAGTATGTTTTATGTTTGTCAAAAAACAAACTTAAATCCCTTCATTTAAGTTGAGTTTGAGTTGTTTGATATACAGTACTAAGCTAATTTGGCACTTATTTTTTTTAGTTTCACAACAAGCGCATAGATGATTCGCGCACCCGATCTAAAGGGAAAACATCATACCAACTCAGTCATTCGTTTTCAAACTGGCAAATATTTCAATAAATGCATTTTCTATTAAATAAGGAAGAAAAGATATGAAGAAAAAGAGATTCCATGAACATAAAATAATTGACTCAGCCTCCACAATTGGACCAAATCAAAATCAAATCAAAATGCTTCTCACCAAGTGAAAAAGAGAAAAAAATTGCACCTTCTTGTTACAGTTACTCCAGTCCAACCAACTTCAATAATTGGAGAAAGTGGGAATATGAAATATAATTAGAGGGGCCCCACACACATCTCAAATGACAAATGTAACGCACGAATAGCAACAGTCCCTTATCATCATCATACATATGTTCTCTCGTCCCTTGATGCACCCTTCTTGATATTTTTATTTTGAAATTCTAATATTATGTTATCTATCATTTTCTGGGATGCAACTTCCACCACTAGTGTCCGCCCACGTCACACTACTTATTATCTTTGCTGATCACTAGTATGCGGTGCATCTAGAGAGAGAGAGAGAGAACTATAGTTCAAGAAGTTTGGTGTGATAATTGGGGCGAAATGAATTTCAAGTCCGAAAATAAGACTCGAATCATATTTGCAACTTTTCAGAAAGATGGATATTATTTTTGGACATTTTACTCTAAAGATGAGGCTACAACTTTCCCTTTAATTTTTTGCCTTACAATACAAAGCTAGTGGTGAAGTGGAGTGGGTTTACATGATGTTTACAAAATGGCTTTGCTTTTGATTTATGTTCGACGACCAGATCTTATTTTTACTGAATTCTAATTACTATACCAATCTCTTGTAATATAAGTGTATTTTGTTTGTTTTTTTTTTTGTCTCAAATTCGATTTGATAAAAATATAGTTTTAAGGTTCTTTGGTTACAACTTTAGATTGTACTCCCTCCGTCTCTCAAAAGTATGGTTAATTTGCTATTTTGAAACGTTCCCATAAGTATTGTTTGCGATTTTTAGACATAACTTTACTAATTTTTCAATATTTTAAATCACAACAAATCAAAGGAATCTCTACTCAAAATACATCTATCCAACACTTACTTAAAATCGCAACATAATTTTGGGGTACAAAGGGAGTAAAACAAAATGATATATATTCTCTTGATTAATTAAACCCAAAAACGATGGAAGTAATAATACTTCTATTGTAAGTTACTTTCTATAAATATCATCATAAGATCAAGCTATAATTAGTAAACGAGTTTATTAAACAATAATTACCAAATAATTAGCAAAATAATCAATTCGTATAGTTTGTTTTAAATTTTAAAATGAACGATGATCAATTCTTCAGTAGATAAAAAATTTAGAACAAATACCAAAAAATATACCTCCAATATAGAGAGATAGCATATGCAAAAAAAAAAAAAAACTTCAGCTCAGGCAAAAATTGGCGTCCAGAAATATTAAACACTAATAATAAAACTGCATAGTATGATCTTGACAGAAACAATTATCAAAATCAATATTTTGTCCAACAAAAAAAAAATAACAGAGATTTTAAAACAAATGCCGCAACAGGAAAACACCTTGACGACTGATTTAGTCGACCTCCTCAATCTTGGGACCAGCGCTGCTGCCGCCACTCGGAGCCGGAGCATCATCATCCATGGCCGCCTCACCACCAGCACCCTGGTACATCTTGGCGATGATGGGGTTGCAGATGCTCTCCAACTCCTTCATCTTGTCCTCAAACTCATCAGACTCCGCCAGCTGGTTCCCGTCGAGCCACTGGATGCTCGCCTCAATGGCGTCTTCAATCTTCTTCTTATCAGCAGCGGGCAGCTTGGAGGCGATCTTCTCATCCTTGATGGTGTTCCTCATGTTGTAGGCGTAGTTCTCCAACGCGTTCTTGGCCTCGACCTTCTTCTTGTGCTCCTCGTCCTCAGACTTGTACTTCTCGGCTTCCTGAACCATCTTCTCAATCTCATCCTTGGAGAGTCTACCCTTGTCGTTGGTGATGGTGATCTTGTTCTTCTGTCCGGTAGTCTTGTCCTCAGCAGAGACATTCAGGATGCCGTTGGCATCAATGTCGAAGCACACAGTGATCTGAGGAACTCCCCTTGGGGCAGGAGGAATGCCAGAGAGTTCAAACTTTCCAAGCAAGTTGTTGTCCCTTGTCCTCGTTCTCTCACCTTCATAGACCTGAATCAACACACCGGGCTGGTTGTCTGAGTACGTCGAGAAGACCTGCTCCTTCTTGGTGGGAATGGTGGTGTTCCTTGGGATCAAAACAGTCATGACACCACCGGCAGTTTCCAAACCGAGAGAGAGGGGAGTGACATCGAGAAGCAACAAGTCTTGAACCTTCTCGTTACCCTCACCACTCAAAATGGCAGCTTGGACTGCAGCACCATAGGCAACGGCCTCATCCGGGTTGATGCTCTTGCAGAGCTCCTTGCCGTTGAAGAAGTCCTGCAACAATTGCTGGACTTTGGGAATCCTAGTGGAACCTCCTACGAGAACAACATCGTGCACAGTGCTCTTGTCCATCTTGGCATCCCTCAAACACTTCTCAACTGGCTCCATGCACTTTCTGAACAAGTCCATGTTGAGCTCCTCAAACCTAGCACGGGTGATGGGGGCGTAGAAATCAATACCCTCGTAGAGAGAGTCAATCTCGATGGTGGTTTGAGCAGTGGATGACAGAGTCCTCTTTGCCCTCTCACAGGCTGTCCTCAACCTTCTCAGAGCCCTCGGGTTACCGCTGATGTCCTTCTTGTTCTTCCTCTTGAATTCTTGAACAAAGTGATTGACCATTCTGTTGTCGAAGTCTTCACCACCAAGGTGAGTGTCACCAGCAGTGGCCTTCACCTCAAAGATACCCTCCTCAATTGTGAGAAGAGAGACATCAAAGGTTCCACCTCCAAGGTCAAAGATCAACACATTCTTCTCACCAACGCTGGTTGCCTTCTTGTCAAGACCGTAAGCAATGGCAGCAGCAGTAGGCTCATTAATGATACGCATCACATTGAGGCCAGCAATGACACCAGCATCCTTGGTGGCTTGACGCTGGGAGTCATTGAAGTATGCTGGAACAGTGACAACAGCGTTCTTAATGGCTGAACCAAGGTATGCCTCGGCAATTTCCCTCATTTTCATCAAAACCATTGATGAAATCTCTTCAGCTGCAAATTGCTTCTCCTCATTCTTGTAGTTAACAATGATCATGGGCTTGTCAGCTGGTCCAGGAATAACCTTGAATGGCCACAATTTCATGTCACTTTGGACAGAAGCATCGGAAAACCTCCTTCCAATCAACCTTTTAGCATCTGGCAAATAAACAAGATCGTTAATATTAATCTTCTACTCACAATGAAGATACAGTTACAATTAAGAAAAATTGTGAAAGGTCCAATCAACGCAACTATAGAGCACGGACAATTTGATTACATCATAGCTTGCAGTAAAAATAACATGTACAAAGAGAACAACTTGTAACAACTTACTGCAGTGATTTCATGCTAGACAAAATGCCTTTATAAAACACTGAATTAATCACACAAACTAACAGCAAATTCTATGAGCAAGCATTTGAATGTCTGTTACAATTTTCGATTAGGTCTACGGTAACAGATAGCATATCTAAAGTAATTAATCTATATACTACATAAATCACAAAACATAAATAATACGGTATGTCAATTAACGATCGGGAACTATTAACCAATTGCATAATGATAATGTCAGGATACATTCTAACGTAGAAATATGACCTTGCATTTAAGCAGATATAGCGATTGAATAAAAATCAAAACGAATTCATGCTGAAAATCGCTAATACTAAAATAATTCAACATAGAATCTAATAATCATCTTATACATATGTACTGAGCATACAAGCCAGATCGACGAACTAATGCATGTAACAGATCCAAAATCACAAAAAAGCCAATGAGAAACGAAACACAGCTTAAATTAACATTCTAACACAGATCTAATTGATAAATCCAAAGCACACATAGCTGTAAGAAACGGAAAAAAGTAAATCAGAAGAGCAAATTCCTTACCAAAAACTGTGTTAATCGGGTTCATGGCGACCTGATTCTTCGCGGCATCACCAATGAGACGCTCGGAATCGGTGAAACCAACATACGACGGCGTCGTTCTGTTCCCCTGGTCATTCGCGATGATTTCGACACGGTCGTGCTGCCACACGCCGACGCATGAATACGTGGTTCCGAGATCGATTCCGATGGCCGGACCTTCTCCTTTACCAGCCATTGTTGCAGTTTGCAGATCTAGATTCAAGAAGGATCTGAGAGAACTATATGAGAACGTTTATGGAGAACTAGATTCAAACTGAGAGGCGGAATATGTAAACAGAAGCTGGTATTTATAGTTAGGGTGGGGGTTAGAGTTTGACGTTCCAGAAAGTTCCTCAAAACCCTAATTGTACGAGAGCCGTTGGATGGAACGCGGACGGTGGGAGATTTGGGCGGAGAGTGTGCTAGGTTTGAACTGGTTTTGAACTTTTTCTACTAGCCGCCTGATTCGTTGGTGCAAGATCTGCCGACTACGCGCTCAACCTTTTTTTTTTCTTTTCTATTTTCCTTTATTTTTAATATTCAAAAATATATTTTTTCTTTTAATAATAATAATGGTCACCCCTCTCCAACAAAATTAGACTAATCCGAAGATGAGACTACTAGTATAGTTTGATTAAAAAAAAAAAAGCTCTGCACCTGTACGGTTGTACATATGGATGTCGATTGAGTCGACCCATTTGATTTTTTATTTAGTCTTGACTGCTGGACTGCTCCAATTTGGATCAAATCAAACTGAATTTTCAGAGCTAAACATTTTCAATTGTAGCTCTAAGAATAGATGGCCATGGCATATTAAAACATCAATGAAGAAATTGGAAAGATGATCCTCAATGTGAAGTGATTCAATAGAGTATCAATTTCAGTATTTTATCTAATTGGTTGTTCACAATTCAGTTATGGTGGATTATTGATGTAAAATGTGAACCATTGCAAACAATGATGAGCTGAATTACTTCTAAATGATCTTGTGCATATAGATAGTTAGGACTGTACACGAGCCAAACGGTTCGCGAGCAATTCGAAGCTCGACTCGAAAAAAGTTCGTTCAAAATTTGTTCGTTTTTTAAATGAGCCGAGCTCGAGCCTCGAACCGAGCTCGATAATTTGTTCAAGCCGAGCTCGAGCTTATCTATATTCGGCTCGAGAGGCTCGCGAGCACATTCGAGTTCGATACTAAACGAGCTAGCTCACAAATATGTTCGCGAATCTTTTAAACGAACACGTTCGCGAATTTTTTAATACTTTAATATATATTTTTTTAATTATAATTTTTTTTTTCGAGTCGAGCTCGAGCTCGGTCTAAACGAATATTTAGCGAGCATGATAATTTTAGGCTTGCAAATTTAGATTGCGAAACCAATTTCATAACAAGGTTTGGATTATATATAGTTCATATCGAACAACTTATTCAAATCCAATACAAAAGGCAAACCAATTGACATTAAGTTACATCAATAATAACATAGAATCAATCAAGAGTGATCAAAATTATTGATTCCATAATTATATTGGTAAAGAGATTTTTAAAGCACCTATCACCTAGATAATGCCTACACCATCTTAGCTAGACATAGCAACTATGACTAGCAATCAAGTTCGAATCGAGTATGTTACACTAAAAATTTTTAGTACAATTTACTTTTCATTTTAAATTTGCCGATTAATGTATATAAACTAAATTTATCTAATGCACACTTCAGACCAAAGCGGGGATCGTCCTCCGTCAGCCGAAAACTATCACTAGCAACTCAAGAGCGACGCTATCTATGTTAGGTTAAACCTCATACACATAAGCTCGATTTCAACACTTCTCAATTTTTCTTGGTCACTTTGATTTTTTTTCATCGATTAATGGGCCGAATCAATATGGTAGGACTAGTTGTGTTTTCTTTCGTTTTGATAATCTTTATGAAACTTACAGTCCATTAAAATTTTAAAGTCTTGGAATATTTATGGCCCAATTTGAATAATTTAATGGGCCCATCATTCATTCATTTATTTTAGGAAAAAAAAATTATATTAATGTATTACATATATTTTTTTTACTCTCTTTTAATCCTGTGATTTGATATTATATAAATTTATAATACGATGCAACCAAAGAGTGTTAATGATGAGCAGTCCTCAACAGTTACCGAATATGTTGTGTACAAAGAAGTTTTTCGAAATGTTTGAAAAGCAATATGTTGTAGTATTTGTTATTGTTATTACTGAAAATGTCGGTATTTCTGTATTGATAATCTAATATATAAATATTACTCCCTCCGTCTCAAGTTAGTGTGGTTCAACTAATATTTTATACCTCACATATAATCAAATACGCACAACACGTATGAGGGACGAAGGGAGTATTATTTTTCTTTGCTCAGAGAAATTTTATAATTAATATATTTTTCTCCTTATTCCTCTAATTTGGTAATTTATATAGTACATATTTTTATAATGCATTCTACCGTGCAACGCAAGACTGTGATACTAGTTATATTAAAAAAATCTCAGTTGTTATGTCATTAATCAATTACAACATGACTTTGTAATTGCAATATCAACATCCCCCAAAAAATTTCAATGAATGCCATCTCGTCCAATCAAATTTTCGCATGTATACACTTACTTGAGTTGACACTGTTTATTATAAAATTTCAAAAAAACGGTAGAAACTCTTTCTTGCTCTCCTCTCAATCTCACCCTCATATGTAATGTGGTCAATATTAACATAATTGTACATGTAGATTGTACACATGAAAATATTCAATTAGATGTCGTAGAAAATTTGCCAGAAAAGAATTTGTGAATGTTGTAATAGAAAAGTAGTGAAATGTGGTGATGTAGTTAAAATAATTAAAAAGTCGCGTTGTAATAGCTAAATGACCTTTAAGTCATTTAACATATATACGTATAGGTAAAAAAATTTTATTTTGTACTTCAATAATGTGACAATTGGGATGTTGACAAATTAATAAATACAATGCTATACTCACTATCATAGTACTACTCTATAGTAGAGCTGCATCTCTTGCCTTGATTGGTCAGAACGATCGTGCCGTCTATTCTCGTGTAACAAGCACAAGTTCAATTAATTGCAATTCATCGTGAAAAATTGAATAAAAGAAAATCAAATATAAGTACACATCGGTAAAGGCAGACATAGAAATATAACTTGAAGGAACTAAAGTAGATGATTTCCGACCTCAAGAAATGCTAAATTAAAAAAAAAAATTGATAAAAAATAAAATAAAAGGAAAAAGAACGGATGAGGAAGCTCCCTCATATCCCTTGAATCCGCCCATGCACGTCAATCTACATATATCTATTACTAATACGAAAATAAAGCTGTTCCCTTCACGGTGCTCCGTTCAGATTTTCCTTTATTCTGGTAATTTTCTAATTTTTATTTTTATTTTCCTTTGTTCAAATCTAATTTTTATTTTTATTAATTTCATATTCTTCAAATATCACATGTTTATCTATTAATCACATCTCATATTTATCTATCCCTCTATTTAATTAATTTCTTCTATTATACATATTAAAATAATAACAATTTCGGAATGCATTCTTATAAATCCTTATTTTATACATTCTTAATTCATATATAATAATCAAAAATTTGTAAATGAAAATCTCTCTATAAAGACTAAATAAATATATTTAATCAACATGTCTACATGAAATCCTTTTCATTTTTTCATTCATGTTTTTCTAAAAACTTCGATTAGTGCTTTCTAGAAAATATATACATTGAATCAAATATGGGATAGGTAGCTAAAGAAAAGAACACCAAAATTTGAAGATGTAAACATATTTTTTTTCCACATTTTGGCAAAGATCTGAGATATCGATTTAACATGAGACGGTTCAAAATGTTTTTCTAAAAACTTCGATTAATACTTTCTAGAATGTATATACATTGAATCAAATGTGAGATAGATAACTAAAGAACATCACAAAAAAACTTGAAGATATAAACATATTTTTTTTTCCGCATCAAAGATTAGAGATATAGATTTAACATGAACTAACGAGACGATTCAAATATACTTAAAAAGAAGGATTTTTACTAATTTTAATTAATATTAACTTTGATTAGATTTTTATTGAGTAATTTAACATAAACCAACGAGACGGTTTAAATAACATATAAAGAAGGATTTTTACTAAGTTTAAGTAATATTACTTTGAAGATGTAAACATATTTTTTTCCGCATTTTGGCAAAGATTAAATATATCGATTTAGCATGAACCAACGAGACGATTCAAATATACTTAAAAGGGAAGGATTTGTACTAATTTTAATTAATATTAACTTTGTTTAGATTTTTATCGAGTAATTTAGCATAAACCAACGAGACGGTTCAAATAACATAGAAGGAATGATTTTACTAATTTAATTAATTTTATTTGGAGTGTTCATATTTTTATCGAGTATTACTCAACGGATTTGAGACGAGTATGTACAGTAAAGTCACTATTTTAACCGAGATTAAGACGAATATGTAGAAAAATTCTAAACAAATTTAGATTTAAAAAAAAATACATAATGACTGAGTATACCCGATCCATTATCATTCCTGATTATAAATTTAGATACGTGAAATAATTAATTTTCTAAGTTTGATTAATAATTAACTCGAACAATATCACAACTTTTAAATAAAATATAAAATTATTTTTAAAATGTAAACATATAATTAAAACATAAAGTTATTTCCCGTCGAATTTCGACGGGCTACTTACTAGTATATATATATATAGGAATGATATGTCGCTCACCTTCTGTGAGCACTTTTCGTAGGCACCGATCACCGTTCGTCCATATTAGCATCATTCTTTTTAAATTTTTTTATTGATTTATATTCTAATATCCTAAAAATTAATATTCGAATCATTAACTATACAAAATACAAAAAACTAAAGCTCGATTTGTCTTATTATTCATTTCTTTGAAGTTAGAGGGAAAATGAACAAATTGAGCTTTGATTTTTATGTATTTTGTATATTTTAATGATTCGAATATTAATTTTTAGGGTATTAGAAAATAAATCAATAAAAAAATTAAAAAGAATGATGTTAGTATGGACGAATGGTGATCGGTGCCCACGAAAGATTCTGACGGAAGGTGAGCGGCATATCATTCCTCATATATATATATACATATGGGTTAGTTTACATACAAAATATTTTTCCCATAAAAAATAATATATAATAATGCATTTTATGTACCAAAATAATGTATTTTTATGTCTTACTACAATGCACTGTCATAATAATGCATTTATGATTTATTACAATGCATTGTTACGATAATGCATTTTATGTTTAATTATAATGCACCGGTCAATGACAACCGTAGATCTACAAAGATCAATGGTCCATATCGCTTCTTATTTCTTACGGGAAATGGTTTTACATATGATCTCTTCCCTATATATATATACACACGCCATTACTGATATTTAAATTAATACATATAAACTGCATCGATACTAGTGAAATACGAAATAGAACATGATATAGAATGTACTCCCTCCGTCCCAATAGCAAAGTCTCGCTTTTCTTTTTTGTCTGTAGCAAAGTCTCATTCCAAAAATAGAAATAATTAACTCTTCAAAAGCTGTAGGACCTACCACTTTTTTCTCATTTTACTCTTGTTTCTTAATAACCATGCTCATAGCAAGTGAGACTTTGCTATTGGGACGGAGGGAAGTATATAACAAGAAATTTCATACCAGCCACACGAAGCTGCAACAACTTAATTAGACATATATATATATAGAGAGAGAGGATAGATATATATATATATATATATATATATATATATTGCATTAAATGTTTTACGAATTTAATTCAAAATGACAGAATGTTGTCATATTTGTCATGGTCATAGCCAGTTACCAGTCTCGAGCATGAAGAATGCAGTGTATCCAATCAAATTTATCAAACTACTACTATTATTTTCTTATATATTCTCTCTAGTTGGAGAAGTTGTGGAAATCATTGTTTCCTTGTAATGGAGGCAATCCACATTTCCAGATCATGCATTCAATTAAAAAATATTAGCTCGTCCTTTCATTAGAGGAGTTAGCTGAATTATTATTATTATTATTACTATTATTATTATTATTCAATTAAATCCCTTATTTTGACTTTTACTGTTTTTATTTTCATGTGTGATCTACATGATTATAACATTCGCATGTAAATTATACTGTAGTGTTTTATGGGGAAATTCTATTAAGGGTGTACATGTAGTATATCCACCTCTCACATGAGGATATTTTAATAATATAAATTATATTATTAAAATATCCTCATGTGAAAGGTGGGTGTAGTACATGTACATGTAGGATATAATTTCACGTGTATTATGATACCCAATTTATGATTAATATATTCCATATATCATATGTATTTTATTTAGTATTTCCTATAAAAATAGTAGTATTATATATACTCTAATTATATTGATCTGGATATATAGTAATCACAAAAGGTATTTTAACAAGTACCTCAAATGTCTGAAAAATTAATAAAGGATAATAGAGGAAGGAAAAAAGAATACGTAGGAATCCGACCATCCTTGGATTAAAAAGAGTGTATTTAAATTTATTCAAGAGAATGCACCGCAGCCACATCTTTTTATTCTCTGACTAATCATACATTTCAATTCAATGAATATTTATGGTGAGATTTGTTTATTTTAACGGACATTAATCGATGCTTTAAATGCAAGATCGAGACACTCATATATCCATAAGAGCCAAAAGGAGCAGTCTAGTGGTGGAATAGATTATTTCTAATCGACTTAATCAATGTATATGATGAAATAAATTAGGGTTAATTATACTTTATGGCCCGACCTTTCACCCCATAATTATTTTATGGCCCGACCTTTCAAAAAATACAAATATGGTCTGACCTTTGTTCCTCTGTGGGCACGGGGAGCAAAATAACGGCGACGAAAAGATGATTAGGATCATCGGAGTGTGATGTGGATAGTACATGTCTAGTTGGAAAATAAAATAAAAAATAAAACTCTCTCTCTATTTTTTCCCCAATCTCCCCTGAAACACTTCTTCTTCCATCGGCTCCAAATCGATGGCGGAGCAAAAGCTACTGGCTTGGATTGCTCTTAACCAGCTCTAATCAACGGAGCCGCCGCTCACCGTCACAGCAACTGTCGAAGGCTGATTAGCCTCGGAGTGCTTGTTCGTCTCACTCTGTTCTTATGTTTCTCAATATCAATTCAACCACTATGGACGAAAGGCATCGATGCAGAACAAATTTGACAGCAAATTGATCTCCAGGCCCAGCCCCTGCTCTCCTCCCTCCGCCGCCAAGTTAGGATATTCGAGAAGAATCCATTAGAAATCTAAAACCAACTCAATTTGTAAACAAAAAAAATAATAATAAAATCAAAAATAATCTCTCTCTCTCTCTGGATCACATAGAAACAATATCTACCTTGAACAATATGTATCATTTACAAATTTCAAAATACAAAATCAAACTTTTGAGGTAGACTTGAAAAAATGGTGTTTGTCAACCGGATTTCAGCAGATTCGATGAGCAACAATGACACTTGCAACAAGAGTGAAAAGGAAATTAAGAAAACGTTCGATCTTGTTGGTCAGTCAAGGAGGCTAGCTAATCGAGCAAGATCATAGAGAGCAGCGACGAAGATTTCTTCTTCGATGAGGATCGAGACGGCGGCGGCTGATCGGATTTAGTAATGGTTGGTGGAAGAAGAAATGGTGCAGAAGATTGGGGAAAAATTAGAGTGTGTACTTTTTATTTTCACATCACACTCCGATGATCCTAATTATCTTTCCGTCGTCGGAATTTTGCTCCCGTGCCATAAGTGTCATAGAGGAACAAAGATCAGGACATATTTATATTTTTTGAAAGGTCGGGCCATAAAATAACTATGGGGTGAAAGGTCGGGCCATAAAGTATAATTAACCCAATAAATTAATTGGGTCTAATGGCAGAGTACACGATTTAATCCCGCAAACATCAATGATCATTGATGTGCTTATATAGTAGAAATTATGAAGATACATGTTAAATAATGTTTTTAACTATTTATTGTCATTATAATTTATGAATCGATTGATACATCCCCATGATGTACCAATCGATTCATAAATTATAATGGCATTGCACAGTTAAAAATATTATTTAACAGTTATTTTAAATAATATAATATTAATATATTTATTGATCCACTCCACACCAAATTTGGTGCAAGAATATCGGTTATTACTTATTAACGATATTCCACAAAATTTGAGCCAAAAACGTGTTTGCGTTTTGACGGCCAGAAAATTGTAGTTTCAAGTACAAACTTGTCACTTGTCAGCATATACTATGAACTAACAAAGTTGCATGAGATTACTCAGTATGCACGTTAAATAGCAATTGAGGGTTTCTATAGTCATAAAGTCAAAAAAAAAACTAGCAAATTTATTAGTTGATATATTAAATAAGTCACTGAACCCGAACTAAATTAAATGAATTCCAAGTTTTACCAAACATTTAGAAAAAATTGCAAATTTAAACGTTACGACTTATAGTAGATAGGTTATGCAAGTTAATCGCGTTTTAGTGGAAAGTTGTGTTCGATCACATTTTCTAAACAAACAATATAGTCTAAATGCTTATTTGTAATTACAAATATATCACTGCATATTAGTTTGTATTTGATTTTTTAATTCGTCTCACCATAAGACTTTAATTATCACAGTACTAGTTTTTGTTTTGAAATAAATGTTTGCATGCTCCATAAATTCGAAGGAAAAAAATATCGTACAATGAAGATGATAATTATTCAGTCACATACTAATATCTAAAAAAAGTTGTACACTTGTAAGTTATTAGGCAATTTAGGACTAGCGTGCCGACAAGGCAATTTGCACATATAAATTCTCATCCTTTGATTGATCAAGAAAGTTCGAGACCATCCGATTTGATTCTCAAATCTCGAACATTTCCCTAATGTTTGGTGTAATATGGAAATTTATTTAAGTTTGTTACATTTGGTGTGTGTTTTTTAAATTTAGTGTACATGTAATCGATTTTCATAGGAAAAATTAATCAAACAGAAAGAGCCAAAAATACGAAACGATGATATATACGTTATCATATAAAAAATATGGACTCCGTATCCATGCAATAAAATTACAAACATATCACTAAAATAGGTTAAAAAATTTGGATATATATGAGTATCGTCTGACGAATTTTCACCAGTCGGATATTGACATAAGTTTTTATAAATTGAAAGTAGGTTGTGATTAAAATAAGGGTAATTTTTACTTTAATAGCCAAACTATTCAACTTTTCACAATTATATTCCAAACTATTAAAAATATCAATTAAATAACCAACCTATTGAAATTTTCACAAATATATTCCAAACTATTAAAAATATCAATTAAATGGCCAAACTATTGAAGTTTTCACAATTGTATTCTACATCAAACTTTCGCGACGGAAATTCAAGGTGTCACGTCGGAAATTTATTTTGGTTGAGTTTTGAAGGATTTAGAATTTTGAAATTCTAAATATATTTCCGGCGTGACACCTTGAATTTTCGTCACCGAAAATTTAACCTAGAATATTATTGTGAAAACTTCAATAGTTTGGCCATTTAATTGATATTTTTAATAGTTTGGAATATAATTGTGAAAAATTGAATAGTTTGGCTATTAAAGTGAAAATTACCCTTAAAATAAAGTTAGCCAGACTCCTATTAGTTGTAATTTCTTACCAATGATGGGTATTTTGTCGGTGCGGTGAGTCCAACGGTCTTTACTTCTAAGTGACATTTCAATCGTACAATATCATAATCATACAAAACCATATTGATGTGTGTGTTGGAAATATAAAATAATCATGTTTTCATTTAACACGTAGGAAAAAGATATAAAATGAGACAAAATTGTATTAATCCAACGGGTATATGAATATATTTAATAACAAATTACAAATTAGTTAGACTATATACAATCGATATAAATGAATATATATAGAATTAAAGTGATATGCAATACTGAACATCACTTTCGTTTTGTCTATATTAACATTATTTTAATTAATGTCTGATATTGTGTTTTATTCTATTATACTTTAAAAATTATTATTGAGGTCATTAAATTTACAATTACAAAAAATCAAAGGTTGATTAATTCTATTTATTCATTTTTACGAAGTTAAAGGGGAACAGATTCAATAGACTTTTGATTCTTGTGTAATTTTAATGACCTCAATAACAATTTCTAAGGCGTTAGAATAAAATACAATATCAAAGCTTAAGTAAAATAATGTTAATGTGGACAAAATGAGAGTGGTGCTCACGGAAGGTGTATAACACGTACATCACTTCCCCACACACACACATATATATATAATCAATTTATTTGTAAAACAAAACAAAACATTAAGAAATGAAATTAGGATGATTTAGGAACAAATTCTAGAGTTAAAAAAAACTAATGAAAAATAATAAGAAATTTTAAACATAGCAATGAACGATCGGAAGTAGTGGAGGATGATCATATATATTACTACCATTGGTCAGAGGATTTAAGGAAATATTAAAAAGATAAAAATCTTAGAAAAAATCCAAAAAATATGTGAGTACAAACACTGGACACTTGTCCCGTTTTCTTGGAAGATTGTTGTTTAAACACTATTTTTCTTAAAAATCAACTGTTCTAACTAGTTAATTAATGGGTTAATATTGAGAGGACATATCACAACGTTTACCCGAATTCACAATTTTCTTTCGATCACTATTTTTTAATATTTTGCAATAATAAAACAACGTCATTTCAGCAGTTCATTTCGAACAAACTTTGCTAAGAAAATCCGGGGACGTCGCAATCTTAAAAAATAAAAGATGATTATATAATTTCAATGTTCTAAAAGTCGTGCAAAAATTAGAAATTCAAGTAAATATTATGCTATTTTATTCAATTAACTCTTACTTATTTATAAATTTCATTATGAGCAGATCCAAGCCGCCGTCCCCATAAATTTTTACTACCTCCGTCCCATTGAAATTGTCTTCCTTTTCTTTTTAGGCTGTCTCATTTAAATTGTCTTGTTTCCTAAAAATGAAATAATTAATCCTTCAAAATTGATGGGACCTACCCATTTTCTCTTTTTTTTACCTTTCTCCTTAATAACCGTACCGAACAGTAACAGGACAAAATGAGTATGACGGAAGGACCACATTTTTTTACCATATGTAGGTTGTTATTTCTCATACACACTATAGGATTATTTGTATTTAGTGTTATCTCAACTGTCCATTCATTCTTAAAACATAATCTCGCCCGTCCGTTTTTTAAAATCTAGCTCCACCCCTAATTATGAGGCATATCAAAATCTTGAATGGGTCTAAATCACACTAAAATAATTCTACTTTATACTAAAAATTGTGACCTTTTTATTTCTTAATGAATAATATATACGGTTCCAGCTCTTTAAACTTTAATTCTAGCAAGCATTTTTGGCATACCTCTCCAACTGTTTTGCAAAATTGTTTATAAATTAGCTCATCCATCATTTTCTTGCAAAACTCGCTCCATATTTTGTCTTCACAAATATTTACATACTTCTCAAAAAAAAAAAAAAACAAAAACAAAAGAAGAGGAAAAAACAAAAGAAATAAAAGAAGAAGAAATTCATGAAAATAATTAATCCAAACATGTCTCAAATGGGCAGCAGCAGCTGCACAGTGGCGGAGCGAGCCCGGATTACGTGGCGCATGCGGCTGAGCTCCGCCTTGAGGACCGCCGTGGCATGCGCTATAGTGAGCTGCGCCACCCTCTACGGCCCGAAGTTCCTCGTCGACCACAGAAAATTCGCGGCGTTCTCCTACCTGACGGCGGTGGTGATAGTGTCCGACGCCACGCTCGGCGACACGCTGAGAGGGTGCTGGCATGCATTCGTCGCGACGGCGCAGGTGGTGCCGCTGGCCCTGCTGTGGCGGCGGGCCGTTGACCCGGCGGCCGTGATGCCGGTACCGGCGGCCGCTGCGGCGGTGGCGGCGGCGGCGTTTGTGGTTGCGCTGCCGAAGTGCACGCATATGACGGCTAAGAAGATTGCGTTTGGGCAGATTGTGTTGGTTTGTAGTGAAGTTGTTCAAAGCAATGGGTCGAGTGATGGATTCATGCACCCTTTGTTTGTGGCCGCGAGTACCGCCTTGGGCGCCTCGGCATCCGTCCTCGCTTTGCTCGTCCCCGTCCCCGGCCTCGCCTCTCACAAGGTACGAAAACCGTTACCGTGAAAGCTTGCACGATCATAGATATCGTATTGTATCTCGTATTTTATTTTTCATAGTAATTTCTATCACGAGAACTTGTAATTTAGTTTCATATTTTATTTTCTTAGTATATGTCATGAGCGTTATGATAGTTAAGACTTAGAAAAAAATTGAAACAACTGAAAATCGAACTGAATCGAAGCTACTTTGGTGGCTGTGTTTAATTTTAAATTTATTTAACAATATCTCATTTTCGACTTTTTGGTGAAAAACGAACTAATTAATCGAATATTTTGCTATGTAAAATATTTTGTTTATTTGTAGTTCTTTATTTTGATTATGTGATGTGTCAGTATCTGAATTCGAATTTATGATTTAACGATAAAAAATTTATGTGAAGTGTATGTGATTTAAATATTTAATGCATGATTTACCATCTTCAACTTATATTATATATTAGACTTAAATATATATATTTAGGGAAGAGATCATGTGTAAAATCATTTTCCCGTAAGAAATAAGAAGCGATCTGGACCATTGATCTTTGAAGATCTACGGTTGTCATTGACCGGTGCATTATAATTGAATATGAAATGCATTATCGTAACAATGCACTGTAATAAATCAAAAAATGCATTATTACGACAGTGCATTGTAATAAGACATAAAATACATTATTTTGATACATAAAATGCATTATTATTATTTTTTACGGAAAAAGTGCTTTGTACGTGAACCAACCCCTATATACATATATATATATATATACTCCCTAGCTCCGGCCACGAAAACTTTCTTATCTTTCTTTTTTGGGCCGTCTATAAAAATATTTCCTTTCTATTTTTAAACACTACCCTACAACAAATTATTCCGTTCTATCATTACTTTTATCAACTTATTTACCTAAAATATGGCCCACAAACAACTAATTCCACTCTACCCTTATTTTATCAACTTATTCCCCTCTATCCTTTCTCCATTCACAACACACTCAATTGCCTTTTTTATTAAAATTCGTATGTATCAATCCCTTCTAGGAAAGTATATCATGGACGGAGGGAGTATATATATATATATATATATATATATATATATATATATATGAGTTGGTTCACATACAAAGCATTTTTTCCATAAAAAATGAAAATAATGCATTTTATGTCCTAAAATAATGTATTTTATGTATTACTACAATGCATCGTCATAATAATCATTTTTGGGTTACTATAATGCATTGTTATAATAATGTATTCTATGTTCAATTATAATGCATTGGTCAATGATAACATACAACCGTAGATCTACAAAGACCAATGGTCCAGATTGTTCTTATTTCTTACTAGCAAAGTGTTTTATATATGATCATTCCAATATATATATATATATATATATATATATATATATATAGTCTCAATCCTAATTTATGCTCACTATATAGTATAAAAATCAAATCTTATAAAAAGCTTAATCAGTTCAGTTTGGTAATATATTTTTAAAAAAATTGAATTCATTTTATTCGGTTTAAAAATTAGGTAAAACCAACTGAATAAATCGAGTGCTTGCCTCTAGTAATACATTTGGATTTCAGTGTTCGATTGTGTACCATCTTTTTTTTTTCCTGCCATTTTTTTTTTAATTTCAATTTCCTGTATTTTAATTTAATTTTTACTTATTAATTAGGATATATAATTAATTTTTAGTATTTAATTTCAATTTTATTAGTTATAATTGATTATTACGGTCGATAAATCCATGATTAGATATATATTTTCTTAAACTCTAATTTTTTGTAATAGGTGTTAATTATGAATTATTATACTCCATTATAATAACTTTAATAATAGGCACGAAAATGTTGGGACGCTAGAACCGAACAACTAGTGACAGATTGGTAGTTATTCTATTTCACTTAAGGTTCTTTGACATGATGTTAAAATACGATATGACGTATGGAATCCAAACTGCTTCCATTAATATCTGTCATGAGAAACGTTTGAAATCAAATTAACTATTTTTTTTTTTGAGGTAAAAATCAAATTAACTATTTAAAAAAACATTCTATGTTTCTATATAGAACATAGCTTTAGATAAGTATAATAGTGTCCGAAAACAAGAAAGTTGATGTCCAAAAAGCCTTGATTGATGGTAAATATCAAAAGTAAACTACATAGACATATCTTTGTTATCAAGAACATGTTGTTGGGGCCAAAATATAAGCGAAGGAATCATACATTACCAAAAATAATAGTGGCAGCATAAATTGATCAAACCCACTTATTCAAATACACATCCAATTTCAGTCCATGGCGTGCATCAAGCATCCGGTGCCCCTCGGATGAAGCATGAGACGAGACGACGCCCTGCCTGAAACGTCGTCTCGTCCCGACACAAAGTTGCTGATGTTTTCTTTTCTGCTACTACAGGTGCAAGAGCTGTGCCGAGTGTATGCTAAAAATGCCTCACAGAGGATGAACATATACCTACGAGCTCTGGGCGCGACGGACAAGCACACGAAGATCGAGCTCATCTCGCAAGCCAAGGCCTTGTCCGAAGCCGGAGCCAAGCTTTTGCAGAGTATCAGAATCTTAGAGGTAAATATGCTCAAGATTGTTATGAACAACACCACTTATTGTTCACAAATTTTTTCAAGAATCATCAACTTTTTTTCTTTTTCTTCTCTCTCTAGGATGGATTATGGTGGGAGAGGCCTTGGAGTAGAGCAATCCGGCCAGGAGAGAGACTGCAAAGCATGGAGCTAGAGATGAGAGGACTTGAGTATTCCTTGGTTTCTTCTTCTGCTATTCCTTTTCAAGCAATAGAACAAGAGATCATACAAACTCTATCCACACGAATCGAGGAGAAAATCGAGCAACTGAGATGCTATTCTCCGTTCCACTCGAAAGTAGAATCAGAAACAAGACAACTCATGGAGAAGGCATCATCATCATCAACAGCAGCATCAACATCACGTGAGCCGAAGCTCCCAAACCTCAAGCAAGGATGGCTCTTCTTCTACTTCTCCTGCATAGACATGTTCCTCAATGACACCGTACGCAGCTTTGCATCTTCAAGAAAACCCGAAACAAAGCCCAACACCATCACAAGATTCAAACAATGGGTAAAAAAACCAACCAGCTACGAGAGGCTGCAGTTCGCAACCAAGTGCTCACTTTGCCTCAGCCTAGCAGTGCACCTCGGATTGACATTCGACAAGGAAAACGGGTGCTGGGCAGGCCTCACAATCGCCATCAGCTTCGTTGAAGGAAGGCAGGCGATCTTCACAATAGCCAACTCCAGAGTGCAAGGAACGGCTCTAGGATCGGTGTATGGAGTAATATTTTGTTTTCTCTTTCACTATGAAGAACTGAGGCTTCTAGCACTTTTTCCATGGATCGTCTTCACCGGCTTTCTGAGGCACAGCAGAATGTACGGGCAAACGGGTGGAGTATCAGCTGCCATAGGCGCGTTAGTGATACTGGGAAGGAAGAACTACGGCCCTCCAAATGAGTTCGCCATCTCTAGACTCACGGAGGTTTTTATAGGCTTGTCAGCCTTCATTGTCGTGGAGCTTTTCCTGCAGCCAACCCGTGCAGCCACTCTAGCCAAGAAGCATACATATCTAACGCTTCACGCCCTGCAAGACTGCATAAAAGCAACAAGAATGCAGCAAAACCAGACAGCTCAAGAATTTCTTGAATTGAAAGAGAAGCACAGAAATCTGATTGTCCTTGTTTCTCAACTCAAAGAGTATGTAGCAGATGCAGAGATTGAGCCCGGTTTCTGGTATCTTCCCTTCCGCACTTCTTGCTACCAGAAGCTCGTTCGATCCTTGTCTGACATCACGGATATGCTGTGCTTCGTCACGCACAATCTTGAATTACTTTCCAAGATAACTGATGAGGTTAATTTCGGAAGCAAATTTCAGGAGCAGATAAATAATGAGGTGCAACTATTTCAAGAGGCCTTAAGCTCTTCATGTATATACCCGGAGCAGGCCGTTGTAACTGAGCTCCGAGCTGTCATGGAGGAGGAAATGGAGGCGGGGAAGTTATGGAGTCGAGAAAAACCAGGTGTTCTGATCTTAGAAGATACAGAGGCAGAGTGGGAAGAGGAGGATGGAGATGATAAGAATCTGAGAGAGATAATGATTCAGTGTCTAAGTGCAACAAGATTTTGCATTTCTTCAGTGATGAGAGAGTTGGAGAATATTACGTTTTGTATGAGAGAAATAGGATCATTGGAAAATTAAATGTGCTGCCATTGCCAAGCTACTGTAATTATGTAAGAAAAAATTGCAATAAAAAAGACAAGAATGTCATTTAGCTGAAGTATACTAAGATTCTGAAAGAAATGATATTGAATAAATTATTGTGATATTATGCTATCAAGAAAGAGAATATGCTAATGTGATATCAAATGCAACTTCAAATACCTCAATCCAAATGCAGCACACGTGAATTTCAGAGATGAATTGAGCATTTCAACATTCAAAACATATGCAAGTCCAACAAAAGAACTGAACTATAACGAAAGACAGAAGCTAGAGAAATCCAACTAAATTACTCCATTAAATTTAATGTCCAAACAGACATATACTGAATTAGCTAATGGTATCGATTTCATATTCAAGTCCTTTAATCAGAACAAAACATTATTGAATATCATATACGCATGGGTGAACTGAAAATCCAGATTAATTAAGAAGTTCAATATTGCGAAAATCTTCAAATCTGTGCTCCTATACTTCCAAAAAAAAAAAACCTAATCAAAAGAATAATGATTAATAGCAACAAAACTAGACGAGAAAACGAGGCACTAATTCAATAAATTGTTATAATTTCATTAGCTTTTACGAAAATAAGTGATACAACCCGAAATCCCCAATCCTAAATCCACGAAATCCTATTTTTTCAGGGTCAATTATACAACCACCTAACCAGCTAAAATCAACACCTCAACCGCCGAATCCGTACAGAGTGCGTCCCTGCCTCTTGAGAGCGTAGACGACGTCCATCGCCGTCACCGTTTTCCGGCGGGCGTGCTCGGTGTATGTGACGGCGTCACGAATCACATTTTCGAGGAAGATCTTCAAAACGCCGCGAGTTTCTTCGTAGATCAGACCGCTGATGCGCTTGACGCCGCCTCTGCGAGCCAGACGGCGGATGGCCGGCTTCGTAATGCCTTGAATGTTGTCCCGGAGCACCTTACGATGTCGTTTCGCCCCTCCTTTGCCCAATCCCTTGCCTCCTTTTCCGCGGCCCGACATTTTTCTGCTTCTGTATGATAAATTTTGGGTAGGGAATTATTTTTGAATTGTTGATGTAAGAGTGAGAAAGTGGTAGCTGGGATTAAATAACAGTCGACGTGTGTTGGTGACGGATTATGTCCGTTGGATAAGAAGGTTTAATCGACGGATATGCGTTGCGATCTGTTGATATGTCGTTGTGCTTTGTAGACCGTGGATAAGTCCTTGATCTACGGTCGTAATAACTCTCTAACACTAGTGCGGATTGTGGGTTTTCTGGAGGCGTGGGTTTAAAGGAAGGTGGAAGAGGACAAAATGCTATATTTGATTATGGCTCGATTTGGACATGGTTGAAAGTTTAAAAACTTTAAAATATTGTAGATTTATCGTTACTTTGATTTTATTAATATAGCATTAAGAGCACCCACTACGGCGGTCTCCCGGCCCGATCGTTGGTCGGGCGACCGCCCCCCGGTCGCACCAAGTTGCAGCGACCTATCAGGTCGCACCCCAGGTCGGTCTTGCAACCGAGCAAGCGACCTGGGTGTTGAATATTTAATTATTTTTTTTAAATTGTTTAATTAAAAAAATCCCAAACGGTCGAAAAAAACGGGTAGTTTATAAAAAAAAATTTCACATTTTCTACCTATAAATACCACATCTTATTACACTTCAAATCACACATATTCTACCTACAATCTCTATCTTCTTCCATTTCAATCTTCTTCCATTTCTATCTTTTTCCATTTTATTTCACAAATTAATCAAAAAATGAGTGACAAAGATGCTCAATTCAACACTTGGTTTGGGTATTAACAACCCCCCGGGTTTCCATATATGCAAAATTCCCCGCAATCCAACGATCCATCCCCCAATTCAATTTCGCAACGTCAACTATTCTCGCCATCGCTCTCCCAATCGCTCGGATTTCAACCTTACTCCGGCAACGGTTTTCAACCTTTCTTCTCCTCGCTCGGTGGCGGCTTTCAACCATTCTCCTCCTCGCTCGGTGGCGGTTTACAACCTTTCTCCTCCTCGCCCGATGGCGGTTTTCAACCTTTCTCCACGCCGCCCGGTAGCGGCTTTCAACCTTTCTCCACGCCGCCCGGTGCATATCGGCAGTTTCAATCTTTCAACTTGAACGACGAAGACGATGATGAGCAAGAAGAAGAAGAGCAAAATTCTCCTCCACCGTCGCCGCCTCTAACAAAGAGGAAGAGAAAGGGGAAAAATAAGGGGACAGCAACCTCCGATACAACGAAGAAGGGGAAATGTGTTAATTATTCCAACGATGAATTAGAGAGCCTCGTCCGGTGCCACGTGGACATCGGTCTTGACCCCGTCGTCGCCAATAATCAGAAGCTAGGCGAATTTTGGCAAAAAATTGGAAGGCACTTCAATGACATACGGCCTGAGGGCACACCGGCGAGGGATTCCGAACATCTTCGGCAGGCGTGGAAACGGGCAAAGAAGGAAATTGGTATATGCAATGCAGAATACGTAAAAGCACAGAGGGCGAATGGAAGCGGGCAAAACGATCTCGATCTCATCCACGTGGCTGAGGATGCCTTGTAAAGGGAAACGGGAAAGAATTTCAATAAACATAAGCTTTGGGCGGTAGTCAAAGATCTGCCCAACTTCATCAATCCAGACGTCGTGACACAACCGACGAAAAGAACGAAGAATCGAGAGGACGAGACCTGCACAAGCCATTCGAGCAATCTCAGCTATCCGAGCAATCCGAGCAACGCTGAATCTGCAAACGAAGAGTCTTCGAGGATTTTCCGACCGCTAGGACAGAAGTCGGCCAAAAAATGAAAGGGAAAGGGCAAGGGCGTTGAAGTTGAAGACCTCCAGCTCATCACTCAAGAAATTAGAGAGATGAGACATGCATCTGAATTAGAAACTGCCTACGATATCTACACGATGCCAACGAAAGATATGAACCCGAAGGTATTGGAAAATCATCACAAAGTTTGCAGGATGCTCGAGAAGAAATTTGGTTTTAGTTCTTAATTATTTCGTACTCCCTCCGTCCATGAAAAAGAGTCATACTTACCCATTTTTATTTGTCCACAAAAAAAAGTCTCACTCCACTTTTTATACTATCACACCCTCCATTCTCTCCTATATTTACCTATTTTTGCCACTCCACTTTTTGTACTTTATTCCACTTAACCCTACAAATTGTATTTTTATTCTACTTTACATTACCCCTACAAATTATACCTTTATTACACTTAACAGCTTTATTAAAACGCGTGTCCAGCATACAATGAGACTCTTTTTCATGGACGGAAGGAGTAGTATTTAATTTTTCATTTTTAAATTCCAAATTGTATTGTAATTTTTCAATGTTTCAATACAATTTAGTTATTTCTTAATTATTTCGTAATATTTTAATTATAATTATTTTTATTAATCAAAATAAATATAAAACATAGAAATAATATTAAAATATAATTAAAATAATGAGAGACCTGGGTGAGAAACCGGTCCCATAGTTGACGATTTAGAGACCGGTCTCTCAACCTTTCTGACCCCACAAAAAAGTGCACAAAATATACTAAAATATTGGGAGACCTACCTTACCTACCCAAAGGTAGGTCTCCCATAGTGGATGTTCTAAGGGACAGTAAGGGGCTTAACCGCTCAAGCTCCCATCAAATATATTTTTTGATATTATAACTTCGACAAATTATTGGTATTTTGTGTGATTATTATGCAAAATCCTTCTTCGTTTTCAGGTACTTTTAGCCTTTTTATTATTTTAGTTTATTTTCGATTTCGTTTTCTTTTAGGATTTTGTTTCCTTTTCGAATTAAGTTTTATTTTTAGGCCTATAAATACGTTTTCTGATGTATTGAGAGGTAGACTTTGATATTTTTTGATGAATAATATTATCTTTCTTTCCATACATAGAACGTTTGTCTTCTACATTATATCGTCCCGTGCCAGAAAGACAAGGGAGGAACGGAGGATGGAGGAAACAAAGTGTGATTTAAGACTATTCTTTTGATGCCGAGGATGGCGGCACGGCGGAGGTCATCGTTGTTTGCTCGATTAATTATACACTAGTTAGGTTAAAGACAAATTATTTATTATTAGCCTCTCAAAAAATAATTTGTTATTAGCTTCTCAAAAAACTTTCCTATTGCTCTAAAAAAAATCCTATTTATAAATAATTAGAGTACATAGTTTTTTTAGGACCTTAACTTTTGTCGTTTTGCAAAAGTAAAACACATTTTTTCGGGCTTCCAACTATAGGACAAAATTTAAAAAATTAATCATCATCAGGACAGATTTGAGCCCGATTTATGATGGTCGGTCTAAATTCCACGTGTGCTCAATTAAAGAGCCTGATGCCCATGTGTCAATTTCGTAATAAAATCTAAAAATCAGAACTAATTAATTCAAAATTAAAATTAGTAAAATCCCTCCACCCTCCACTCTCTCATCACTCTCCCAAAAAAGTAGCCCACCACTACCACCGACCACCTCCTCCGCGGACCATCATTTCTTTCTCTCTCTCCCCTTCAGCTTCCATGGCACGTCGGGCTCCTAAACCTATGCTGACTCAATTTCCCTAAATTGGGATTGACAAAAAAAAAATCCCCCAAAATGACGCCTTCTCCTTTATCTTCACTGAGCTGCACTAAATTAAAAATAAATTCATAAAAAAACTTTCCTTAGTTATGTTTTCAAAACCATTTTTTTAGGATAGGAATAATTATCTAAAAAAGTAGGAAAAATTGAATTCAAAATTATTTATCTAGCAGTAGATGCAAACCTCGAATTCTAGAGGTGTGCTAACAAGCCCACAAACCCGATTTCAAGTATGGTTGGGTTCACTTTGGCCCGACATGATTACATTCTCAATAAATTGTCTATATTACATCCACAAAATACATATCACAATATTTTTTTTTTGAGTCGTTTATCAAATACATATCACTTTCTATTTTGGATAATACCCACACTGAAGCTCACAACAATTCTATGATGGACTCTTTCTCAACTCAAAAAATATTTACCTAGTATTTATTAAAATTCGTGCCGACACCAATGTGATATGTATTTCATGGACGGAGGGAGTATTTTATATTGGCTAATTCTAAATTTAGTCCATGTTTTATTCTTTATAGCCCCGCAAAAAGTGTTTCACCTTTAACATTTTATTTTCATCACATCTCCAACGTGATATGTATTTCATAGACGGATAGAGTATTTTATATTGGCTAATTCTATATTCAGTCCCTATTTTACTCTTTACCCTGCAAAAAGTGTTTCACCTTTTAACATTTTATTTTCATAGCATCTCACCAATCGGAGGCAAAAAAAAATTAAGAAAAAGAGTGAGAAGATAGAAAGGAAGATGAAGAAAGGGAAGTGGCAGCATAATTTTGCCTTTCATCAAAGTAATTGGTTGCACTATTGAAGGAAGGGTTAGGTAACTGAGATATAGGTTGAGATGCCCATACTAAAGAGGAACAAGATATTTAAGAGAGGGCCTTAGTTAATAGAAGGCTTGAAAGATTAAGTATATAGTTCGGTTGGATAAATTAGATAGGACTATACAAGATTCAGTCTCATGATATGTTGTTCGGTTAGTTAGACTCGGCTCGGTACTTAATCTAAAACAATGCTACATAAGATTAATCTTGTATAATGAGTCTTGGCCTACCCCTATGACAAAAACAATCATGAGTAATCTTGGACTTATTTAGGCTTATTTAGTCTCATTTAATCTTGGGCCAATTTAATCTTGGCAACCGAACGCCCCCTAAATAACTAGTTAACTTCATATGTGTATTCAATCTTGACCTAATCTTAACTAGCAAATATGACCAAATATCCTAAATTCAAAATGATCCATACAAACAAACACATACTGAATTAGCTAATGTGAATCGATTTCATATTCAAATCCTTCAATCAAAACAGCACATCAATGAAAATCAAATTGGCATGGGTGAAAATCCAGAATGAAATTAGAATTTCAACGCTGTGTATATCTTCAAACCTGTGCTAGCTCCAATAGTTCTAATTAAATAGAAAACACAATAAAATCAAACAAATAAAAAAATTAAATCGATATTATAATGATGAATAAGAACAGTGCATATAATTAGATGGGAAATGAGGCACTGATTCAATAAAATTGTTGATACTTCATTAGCTTTTGAGAAAATAAAGGATACAAACCGAAACCCCCAATCCTAAATCTACGAAACCCTAATCTTTCGATAGAATAAATTTTACAACGAATAACACTAAACCTAATCATTAACCACAACCACAACCACCTCAACCGCCGAATCCGTAGAGAGTACGGCCCTGCCTCTTGAGAGCGTAGACGACGTCCATCGCCGTCACCGTTTTCCGGCGGGCGTGCTCGGTGTAGGTGACGGCGTCACGAATCACATTTTCGAGGAAGATCTTCAAAACGCCACGAGTTTCTTCGTAGATCAGGCCGCTGATGCGCTTGACGCCGCCTCTGCGAGCCAGACGGCGGATCGCTGGCTTCGTGATGCCTTGAATGTTATCCCGGAGCACCTTACGATGTCGTTTCGCACCTCCTTTGCCCAATCCCTTGCCTCCTTTTCCTCGGCCCGACATTTTTCTGCTGCTGTGTGAGAAATTTTCGGGAGGGAATTGTTTTTGAATTGTTGTTGATGAGTGAGAAAGTGGTAGCTGGTTTAAATAGCGAACGTCGTGTGTTGACGACGGGTTATATCCGTTGGATGACTGGATCTGGAGGCTTAATCGACGGATAGCGTTACGATCTAGTTATGTTTTGTTATGCATTGTAGACCGTTGATAGCGCCTCGATCGACGGTCATAATAGCGCTAACTTGATAATGTGGATTTTGGTTTTCTGAATGCGTGGGTTTAGGGCATCTCCAAGACTCCAACCCACCGCCAAAGATTAGTTGTATTTATTTTTTACAATTTATTTTATTGTTATATTTATTCCTTCTTATATACATACTCCATTTTCTTATTTTGTTCTCTTTCATGTATTATTCTTTTATTTGTATTTTCGTTGGTTTCACGAAAGATTTCTGCTAACTCTATGCAGTGGCGGATTTACATGTAGCCAAGGGGAGTCAATTGACCCCCCTTGTATTTTCATGTGAAATACATATTATACCCCTAATAAAATTTATCATAACCATGTATATCCTTCACCAAACTTGTAATTTCTGCAAACGATTTTGAACTCTGTTCTTTTCTCTTCTCTTCTCTAATTACAATCGAATGAGTGATGAATGATAATTTGGTAGTCTATATTGAAAATGATATATTCAATTATGTTCCTAATGATGCTATTATGCATAAGTTTCAGAGTGCATCGTTTTTTTAGGACTGTAACTTTTGCCGTTTTGCAAAAATATGACAGATTTTTTCGGGCTTCCAATTATAAGACAAAAATTTAAAAATTGATCATTCCCAAGACAGATTTGAGCCCGATTTTTAAGTTTCGGGCTATTTTGCATTTATGCAGCCCGATGCATATGTGACTGCCAACTAATGCTTAGGTGGTTGCCACATAACACATGAATAAGAAAAAAAAAAGTAAATTAAAATGATTTTAAATTTTTTTAATAAAAACAAAAAAAGAAATAAAATAAAGAGATGAATGGACCGTTTAGTTGGCATGTAAGAATCAGCCGACAAATCGACCTCACGTGATGTGCATGTGCAACTTAGCCCGATCTGGCCAAAATCTATCCTGGATAATGATCAATTTTAAAACTTTTGTCCTTAAATTGGAAGCCCGAAAAAATTTGTCCTATTTTTGCAAAACGTCAAAAGTTACGGTCCTAAAAAAATGCTGGACTCTAAGTTTCGGGATATGGCAAACAGTCGAGGCCAAATATAGCTTAGATTCCTATAGCTTATTTGTATAGTAAATTTTGTTATAAAATTTTATATTTAATTTTGCTTGATATAATTTTTGACTCCCCTTACTTGAAATCCTACGTCCGCCACTGACTCTATGCGACAAAGTTCAAATTGATTGTATGATAATAAGTTTAATTAGGCTAGTTATGTTTGTAATTTTATTTATTTATTAATGAATTTTGTTATTATTCTGTATTAATTGACATTAAGTATAATTTATATTTTTAATTATTAAACAAAAAATAAAATATTTTATAATATTTTGTTTTTGTGTAAAAATATAGAGCACACTGTTGAAGGTGACTTGCTGATTTTGCTGTATATTTGTACTGAAACTATTGTATTTTGGTGCTAACAACTGGAGATGGCTTTAGAGTTTTGGAAGAGGGAAAATGCTAAATTTGATTATGGCTGGATTTGGACATGGTTAAAAGTTTAAAAAAGTTTATTAGTATAATATTGTAGCTTGTAGATTTATTGTTATTTTAATAATATGAATATTGATAAGGATAATGATAAAATATTAAGAATGATCAGTATTTTAAAATTCGATGGTGTGATTGCGGATTTGCTAGGCCATTTAGACGAATCAACGACGACTTGCTTGTTCTAATTTTTGTCGATTTTACCTTTTATTAATCGTGATTGATATCGTCAGAGTGGTAGATTGGCTCCGAGATACAGCAAATTATTCATCTCATTTGGTCGGTCTGAGTAATGTGTGAGAGGTAAAGAATTTTATTTTTTCATAATTTAGAAATATAAAAATTCATGCCCTTTTTTAATCATGGTGAGGAAATAATATTTATCACCCCATGTTTCTAATTTGTGTTGAATTTAAACGTAGAATTCCGGACAGACACATCATTTCTCAAATGACGGAAATTTGCTTCTGGCCTAAAGTTGTGGAAGTGTTCAAAGTCACGCACACTAAAATGTAACTATTTAAAAGATGATACTTCCTCCCATCCAAATTCTAAGTCGTTCTGATGTTATGCACAAATATTAATGAAAAAATTTATGCCCATATTAACCTTATTTAATGATAATTTTCACAATAGTTAAATCTACTTACGATTTAGGAATTTTAACTATTTTCCAAATGGTAAAGCTGATGCATCATAAGTATCTTCTTTAGCAAGAGATTTATACTAATTTGTTAGTAAAATGATGATATTGTACTTTATATACAACTATTTATAATATCATTGAATTTGTGATCTGATAATGTAACGTGTATCAATCTAAAAAAAAACAAATTCTCTTATACTCGAATCAATCTCTTGATATACAAGGGGTAAATAAATACCTTAAAATGACAAATAAAACAAAATTAATGAAAACCATGAAAACGACTTACTGTAATATGGTATATAACTCTAATATGATATTCGCTCAAAAGTCGGACTAGACATGTATTATTTTCCCATAGAAATTTGAGATGCACTCCTATGCATACAATTGCACATACATTCCATCCGACCCGACCCGTCCGACCCGACATGCTCCAATTAAAGTTGATCGGTCAATGGTCAATGTTTGACCATTGACTTTTTCAAAAAAAAAATTGTTTCTGCTTTCGGTTCCGATTTTAATTTATAAATAATGATTGTGTCAACATTAATATTTTTTAGCTCGTTCCGAGACCTTCGGCTCCCCTCTCTCGACTCTTGAAAAAAAATAAAAAAAAATAAGAAAATCAAAAGTTAATGGTCAACGTTGATAATTGACCGGTCAACGTTGACCGAGGGGTCGGTTCGGGTTGGGGCGGATGTACCGTACAACTGCTGTACAGGAGTTTTTGCCTAGAAATTTTTGCTAATATGTGTTTAGGGCAACATAAATTTAATTTTCGCGCTAAACAAAAAAGCCCACTCATAATCCTTCAAAAAAAGAAAGAAGCCCACTAATATTGATCTACAAATACGAAGCTAAAATGCTTTGGGCCTATTTATGTTGAGTGTTACCCATAGGTATTTTTTATTAAAATGGAGACTATCGTTGGTTTGTGGAAAAGTTAAATACTCGGGCCCATTAACATTAGGCACATGGGATTTATTATTTAACAATTTCATCTATGATTATAGAGGATAGTGTCTCTTTTTCAATATTAACTGTCAAATGTGATTGATTATTTGCATGTAAAGATGTCAAAATTGGATAAAACCGACAAAAGAAAATCGAGGTTTTGTATATAAGAAAACATTGTGAGACATAAAATGCTTGCTCCTGAGTTCATCTTTCACTAGAAACGGCAAATTTTATATTTTGTTCAATTTATCAATAAATATTGGTACTGACCATTTATAGCATAATATATGGTAATCCCTCCGTCCCAATAGCAATGTCTCACTTCTTTAATTGATGAGAGTATTAATTAATAGAAGTGAGACCTTGCTATTGGGACGGAGGGAGTACTTATTAAGTAATTTCGTTGTGATGAATAAAAATTTGCAGCCGTTAGCACTTCTAATGTGTCTTGGTATAAAATAAGTCGGCAGGATTAAAATCATAAAATAGTCAAACTATTCGATTTTAGTCGTATTTGATGAAATTAAAACTCGGTCAATGTCATATTAATCGATAATTGAATAAATTCAAGATTCTAAAAAATCTCATAGAATTACAGAAAGGGACCAAAGGGTTAGAAACAACTTGATAGTTCCACAACAATCCAAATTGATCGAACTCAATTGAAATGCTTCTTTAGCAATTCAACGACATAAAAAAGCCTTGACAAAGTGGATGGGGATGGTGAAATTATTAGCATTATTAATTAATATCTTAATAATAAGCAATCAGCGGATGAATTGGCACTTTTTGCGGTGCTTTAATCGTGTTAAATATATATAAAATAAGATGTAACCAATTATTTTAATTCCGTAAAGCAAACAGTAGTGGTATTAATGTTTTGTAGTGCGGGGAGGGCAAGCATGCATGGTCATATTCTCTCTCTCTCTCTCTCTCTCTCTCTCTCTCTCTCTCTCATATATATATATATATTTATGTATTTATGTATGTGCGTTTAAATTGCTTTCCAAGCGTGGATGTTTTTGTTGGAGAATCCACAACCAAAATGGCTCCATGGATTAATGCCCCACCCCCCAACTTTAATATTTATCTTCATTTGCCAAACAACTAATTTTCCCATTTGCTTCCAATCCACCACTCAAACACCCCCACCCCCCACTCCACGCGTGCATTTATGATATACATATATGACTTATATAAAATATATTTAAATACACTATATTTGTCTATATTTGCATAAATATTGGTTCAATGAAGTGGACAATTAAGGTACACAACTTCTTTAGATCCCAATAGTAAATTAAAGCCCCTTAATATCTCTCTTTCTCTCTCACACACACTATGCCAACTCAAAGTAAACTAGACCGATGGATAAAACAAAGTGTTATGTGATGATTTATTTGATACGATTTCGGTGACCAGACATGATTGAGTGAAAAATGTTTTATCATATAAAAGAGATGCGAAGAGTTTCGCTCATTTCTTAACAAATTGTGCGCTACTTCTCTTAGATTGTTAATGTTTTGAAACTCGAGCTTTCTCTCTTGGCTCCTAAACATTTTGCACAATGTTTTGGAATAAAATTATTTAGTTAAATTTTTTTTTCAAGAGGAATTTACATTCATTTCACTATAAGTTCACGACTATAATTTAAGTTGTATTTGTTGGGAATCGTGCTCAATGAGGGAATTTTTGCAATATATTATTAATAAACTTTGTTAATTTTTATATAAATATTGTGTTATTAATTTGATATGCACATGATATTTCGGTAGAATTACGTAGATTTACATAATTGTGTCAATCGTTTCATCATTAATAATAATGGATGCAGGTAATTCTAGCTGCAGAAAAAAATAAATAAATAAAAATTTCTGTCTTATTAATTCTATGATAACTTTTTGTTTGGAGCTGGATACCATATATGATAGTAACTAATTTAGGTTTTGACATTAGGTTTTAGGGTTCATCACCTAGCTATAAATCATGATTGAATTCGATATGATTGGTCAGTTTTATGCACAAGAAAATCAATTTAGACCAATTGGGATGAAATTAGTTCTGCAAGGGTTCTTTTTCTTTAATGATAACGTAATATTTTATTTTGTAAAATATTTTTGAAATATTTACCATCACTCGTTGTTTCTCTTTTATTTATTTATTTATAGATATGCTGTTTGTCTGTATATCAAACAAAACTATTGATATTGCATGTAATGTGTATACAAAAGATAACACAATAAAAGAAAACACGAACTGCATATATAGAGCAAAAGTAGTATAATAATAATTAGTTCGTGCGGCAATTAACAATTTGAGATGATTAGAATGATAAGTCACTATAACTGTGTTATTTTGATTTGAATGTTCTTTTTTCTTAAAAAGATAACAAAGAAATAAATTAAAGTCAATAATAATGGCGTGAAAACAATGTCTCTGTGGTCTTGGTGGCTAAGCTACGCATCTGGTGGCTCCTCACACCATTCCAACTAACTTTTAATTAAATTTATAAAAACCGAAAAAAATTAAAATATTTGCTTCATTTTAGTATTTTACTACTTTATTGGTTATTTTTTAAGTTACTAATATAGTTAGAAGGTGGCATCGATTGCTCTATTTTTCAAGAGATGATGGAGATGGCGTATGATGAGTTTATTGTTGGTAATTTCATGTGTTTAGAATGGCAAATGTCGTTGCTCATAACTCAGTTGTTTAAGCTAAAAGTTATACTAGAAAAACGATTTGGACGAAAAGATTTTCCAGTGTGGCTGTGGAATTTGGCGTCGAAGGATTTGTAGTTATCTCATTTTCATTTGATCTATATATAATTTCATATATTTGAAAATATACCAGTTATCATATGCTACTTTTATATAAATTAATTATTTCATAATACCCAACTCTTCACGGCGAGCTGAAAGCTTTAATTTCTGGAATTTGTCAGTGCATTAAAGAGGAAATCTCGCCGATAAAAAGTTTTTTCTGATTCTCTTATGGCGATGATGGCTATTGCGGAGGAGAAGGAGGAAGCGAGCGTGCTTTATGAAGATATGTTCGACTTCTTTGCAATGATAAAATAGCTTAATGTTATTTCAGTGATTCATGTTCGCATGGAAGCAAATAGAGCGCCTCATGAGATAACCCGATTCGCTAGAAGTTTAGATACCACCGTTGTGTGGCATGATAATTGACCGTCTTGGCTGTCGAGTATTATTTATGACGATTCTACGTAATAAATGAATTTCTTCTATCCCCTCAAAAAAAAAATGCCCAATATATAAGACGTGCCTGGAGGAATCCCTTTTACATTTTCTTCTTCTTTAATTAGTTAATATCATATATTATTTTTATTTTTATTATTATTATTAAATCTCTTAAGAATCTATGAATGGAGTGCACTTTATCAACACTATGAACTTGATTGTATTGTTCCCTCCACTCCAAACAAGAAGGCGTGAATTTCTTAATATTATAATTTTCACCCAATATTTTTTACCCTAATTAGACCTCCACAAATATAATAATTATAATTCCTGCCCCAAGATCTTCTACTCTGTACAAAAGATTTTCCCTTCAGGTGATGAATCATGGTCGTCCTAATTATTTTATTTCTTAAAACAATTGTCCTTTGCATTTTTTTATAACTTAATCTCCATTTTTTAATCTATCTTTTTCCACACTTTAGTTAATGGATGGCCCATTTGGTTCACTAACCCTATTAAACATTTATTTAATTCTGGTTTGAGATTTTTTTTAAAACCTTATTTCCACTACTGTGTCGCTACATATAATCACCTAATTGCTGATTTTTTTTTCCCTAAAAAAATTGTTAGTATATGTGTCACTTGGTATTTGGTGACCTTATTTGAGTATTGTTTAGGGAGTAGTCAAAAATTACATTTGACTATCATTGTCGATTAATACCTACCACATTATGATAATTCTGTAATTATTATAAATTACTTGGAATCTTGTATTTCTATTGGATTTGTTTTTTATATTTTATTTTCGTACGTATACTATGAGGTCATTAGTATACACTCAATATATATGTAATTAAATAAATTTTAAATTGCAAGACGATAAAATAGTACTATAAAATTTCCCTTGGTCATAGCCAAATGATCGAAAATGGAATATGTTCTTTTCCAGGATGGTAATATTTTAATTTGGGATAGTCAAGTGAATACATCAAATTAGGTTTTAGAATTTAGCTAACCACAGCCTACGCCAATTATTATTACATTTTCTTGTACTATATTACAGTTATAATTAATTTATGATGTCACTCTCTCCAATATTTAATTGTAGCCAAATAAAATTAGTCAACACCAATCTTATATCCCTCTTGTATGAAGTTGGTCTGATCAAACTGCCTTAACTTTCATCAAGAGAAAAAAAAAGAGAAATAAAAATATTTTAAAATTCGTAATGTTTTATTTGTTTGGACACACCAGTCTATAAACAAAAAAGAAAAGAAAAGTTGCACAATATAAGTACTTATTAATTAAAAAGGTTATCGAATCTCAATATTTCAATATTAAGTTCTTTTTATGTGATAACATCTAAGTTATAATAATAATAATAATAATAATAATAATAATAATAATAATAATAATACCGTTAAATATTTGACGTATACTAAAGAAATAAATTATAATATTAAAAAATATAACAACAAATATGGTACACGCACATACACGTAAAAACACACATATGCATAGAATGTTGCATTCATGGAACACATCTTTAATGACTAGTTCTATGATTCAAAATAAAATAAAATAATATCAAAATATGATGAGATGTTAAAAGATGGATCGACTCGTGATACATATTTGCATATAAAGTGTTGCATTTTTAGCTCAATGGTTAAAACACAGCCATAAATCACATCAATGGAAAGTAGTATTCGTAGGCCAATTTTGATTTTCCCCTTTCCAAATATTGAGAGAGTCTAAAAGTGAGATGTATTGATGACGGATTTCAAGAAAATAACTTTGACAATAGCCTGAAAATTGGACCATATTATCCTTCAAACTGAGAAAAAGAAAAAGAAAATTAAAAAGAAAAAAGTTATTTGGGGGCCACCTTATTTATCTTTCTTCTTCTTTTCTTTTCTTTCCTTTAATTTTTTGAATTTATGATTAATGGTTTGAATGGTCAAGAATGGATGATTTGGTCTTCATAGGATGCCTTCCCCTCTTTCCCCTTTCTGGGCTTTGTATTATTGCCCTAGGTGGTTTGATCTCATTGCTTATGGTAAAATATATATATATATATATATATTTATATATATATATATATAAATGTATATAAATATTTATATATTTATATATTTATATTAAATATACATACATATATATATATATATATGGATGAGTTAGTATAAAAATCGGTCCTCCCGTACAAACTACAAATCATGCTTTTTTCAATATATAATCATGTTTTTTAATATATACAATGATGCTTAATACTGCTATTCTCGATTCATATTTTTTGTATAAAAAATTATGCTTATATAAAATCATGTTTTTTACATACTATTTTCATGCTTTGATTATTAACAACCGTAGATCATACCATGATCAACGGTTGAGATTAGTTTGTAGTTTTTACATGGGGACTAGTTTATATATATATATATATATATATATATATATATATATATATATATATATATATATATAAACAAGGCAGATGCAACCGAAGATCTACTAAATTCTATTTGAATTTATCGGGTTCTAAAATTATACGAAATTTGTTGAGCTGAAATGAAATGAATTGTTGGTTGAGTTTGGAACTAATTGGTATAAAATTATGAAAACTTGATTTTTTTTTGCATGCATGTTGAGTTTGAGATGAGTTTTGAACGCTATTATATGAAGAAACAAATGTGTTTAGTTCTTGTTAATTTAAGTTTAACTTTGGTCATGCATTTTGAGTTGTTTTAAACTTTATTGTACGATTTTTTTCGTTTTTTATTTGCCAAAAACGGAAATTAAAGATATTATTAGTGCATATATTTGCCTTTTCATTGCACGAGTAACATCAATATTAGAGGACAAGCGATATTTGAAAAACATAGATACGTTTATTTTTAAATGATTGTTTATTTGCAAAGATTACTTCGCCAGACATGAATTGAAATTGGATAAAAAAAATAATAAAAGGCAATAAGAAATTATCAAAACCTTAATGATGATGGCGAAGATAGTGCAAAAGCAAACACATTTAGTCTCTTTTTTTTCGAGGAATAAACACACTCGTTTGGTAGGGGCGATTAAGGTGTATAATATGTCTATGACACCCTAATATTTTATTTGGTACGGAGTATACGACCTTTTATAAAGTTCGGGCCCGTATGAATAATACTTAATTTTGTTGTTATGTATACTACCTATGAGGTGATATAAATAATACTGCAACTAATTATAGCAATAAATTACTATAATTACTATGTGTTGCAAATAATTTAATACATCGTACCAAATGGAATATTAATTCTTTATATTTATAAGACATCTCAGTCAAACATATCAAGCCTTATCCCATACTTCGGACCAAACGTTGATAAAGACAATTGAAGATAATTTAAATTTAACTTATTTTTAATTATAGAAAACAAATCGAAACAATTTATCTTTACATTTTCTCAATCATTTAAATTTATAATTTACTTTATCAACTAACGAAGGTGTAGAAAGAAACAATCCCTTAGGAAGTATTAGTACCGAAAATGAGATTTATAGAAAATGAAAAAAACATTGGAAAATGAAAAACATTAAGTCCATGAATTTGCAAACGTTGTTCTATTCTATATTTTAAATAATCCTTACATATATGTTAAAATAATATTATAACTGACAAATGACCAAAAAACGAACAGAAAACCACTTTCATAGAATGGAAGACACAATATTTTTCAGGCTATATAATAATACTACACAAATGGTCATACAATCAAAATTTATTTTAATTTGCAATATTGAGTTTATTTGCGATAATTTATTTTGCCATACTACTTTTAAGGAATATATATATATATAGACATATAATATGTATCAACCATATAATTTGATATTATTATTTCATTTCGAAATGTCAGTGAGAGGGCTTCAACACCTACAATAGTCGTTTTAAATTTGTAATTTCATACTATTATTATCGATTCACTTTCGCTAGCAACAATAGGGTATATGCAGGGTTGATAGGGTCTGCTGAAGTACTCCCCACTTTTTTTAACTTTTTTTTTTCTAATTTTATATTTATTTTCCGAATTTTTTTTTAAAAATGCCTTTTTTGAATCTGAAAATTTCAATAGATATATTTTTACGTCCGTCCAGATCAAGAAAGACTAAGAAATATTTTATTAATATATTGCTCTACTCATATAATAATATTTTATTATTATAATTTATATTAATAAAATATTAAATGTGAGTAATGAGTGTACTACATGTACACCCCTAATAGAATTTCCCGATATATGTGAATGCATATGTTACAATCTCAAACCAACCCGTTACCCACCAAAAAACAAGAATCACACGCCATGGAAAACAAAATATAGTGATTGCTCTTAATTACCCAAAGAAACGCCCAAAACAGAGTTTTAATTATTGTTAATTATCACATCAAACAATTGGAGGAATCAATGCTTTGCTACAAACCTCTCCTCCAGCGGGTCCCACCAAAGTTCACGCACGCACACAAAGCCAACCAGTCCTCCATGATTGTTCACACGTTTGGCACATTAATTCATGAAAATGAAATCAAACGCATAAATTACCAGAAATAATTGCATTTTTTTTCCTTTTTAATACTGCTATGGTAAAGTGTAATTCACCTCATTTCATGACCCATATTTTGTGCGTCTATATAGTGTCTCACCCACCGCGCACTCCTCATCTTTTGACTCTCTTAAACTTAACCACATTCTCTCACTCTCTCCTCTCTCTAAAAAGATTTCAGCTGTTTTTCTGCATTTGGGATTTTCTTGATTGGATTGTCCCTTTGAAGGGTTAAGCCGTTTCTGGGTGCTGTCTCTTTTGTGGGCTGTAAGTTTCTTTTCACATTCTTCATTGCTCTGAGATTTGGATTTGTTTTTGCAGTTTTGTTTGAAAATTCTTGGTTGTGAGGTTTTCTGTTTTTGTGTAGATCTGGTTTCTTGAATTTTTTTTTTCTTGAAAATAAGAATCAAAAAGAAAAAACTGGAAGTGGGAATGGGAAATAAAGTTTATTTTTTTCTTTTTTTGTTGTTGCTGATATTTGCAAATCTTTATCTGCTTTTAGATCCCTTTGTTTATGCTGTTAAGAGCTTAGTTTCAGTGTCTGAAGAAGTGCAGTAATTTAGATGTCTTTTTTCCTTTTTATTAGAATATCATAGCATATATTGGGATAAATTGTTCAGGAAATTTATACAATTTGGGCGATTAAAGAAGAGTTTTGTAGTGAATTGCTTAAAAAAATCTATTCTTTTTACTGTTAAGCCTTTTTCTTCAACCCTGAAGGAGCGAGGTTTCGAATGTTCTTGTAATATTGTTAATTAAGTGGCAAAAAATGAAATTTTTAGTGCTAATTTTATGTTTTTGTTTGTACTAATATATTACAGAAAGTTGATGGGTGTTATATGTGTTTATTATAGTGACTTATTTGTTAGAGGGATCTTGTTGAAATGAAAAGGAAGTTAGTCATGTATTGTGGCTATTTAATATTAATAATTCTTTTTCTATTTATAGGATTCAACAATGGAAAGATTAGAATGCCATTACACTGTAATCTGTTGTTTATAAAGGGTTCTGTTTATGTTTCCTTCTTTGGTTTGCGATATTTAAAAACTTGATTAGAGCTCTCATCGATGGCAAAATGGTATGTTAGTCTAGCTGCATCTTTTGTTCCTCGTCATGTGTCTGTTACGTGGATAAGAAAACTTACCTGTCTTTTATTAGATTATCGTGACTTGTCTTTAAATTTCTCGACTTGTTCTGAACACGCGTATTGAAATTCTAGCAGGTGTTGTGGAAGTTGGTAAAAGGTGCCAAAATCGATCAAATTGAAGAACAGTATGCGGTGGTATAGTCTGTCCATTGATGTTTTCCAGAAAGTCATCTCTTTGAACTTGTATTGCCGTGTGATTCTATAAGCTGTTTCACTTCACCAAACATCTTCCTTAACTCTCTTTCTTTCTTACACTTTCCACATTAATCCTACAATCGAGTCTTATTGCCATGGGATCTTCTTGCTTTGTTGTGATTCCATGCTACGTACTCTACATTATCTGATCTGAAGTTTTCTCGAAATTTCTGTGCCAACCTCTACCATTTTTAAGCTCTCTTGCCATCCGGACTCTTTCTTTCAACTAAGTTTAGTGATTTATTTCTGGTTTTTGGCTGGAAGATTGAGAATTTGCTCACAGTTTGGAGTAATCATTTCCTTGCTTGGTTGTGTGTGTGTGTAAGTTTTCAAGAAAAAGGAATTCAAATTGTTGGATTAGTTGTCTCTCTCTCTCTCTCTCTCTCTTCAAGAACAGTTTGGTGTGAATTTGAGATAAAAGATTTGGGGAAGTAGTTATGGTGTGCCAAGCAGCTAGTCAGACAAGATTTCGCGCATTGAAACACGAGAGTGGGATTGACGGGAGTGCTACCATAATCATTAGAGTCATAGCATGCTTTCAACCTCTTCCAGATTGCCAGGTCTGTAGGCAAAGTTCGCAATAATCATAATTGTTTCAAACTTTCAGTTCACTGTGTTTTTTGAACTTTTTCAGAAATTCTAATGAGTTTTCTCGTGTGCATTTCAGGCTGAGTATTTCCGACATCTACTTAAACCTGTCACGTAGTTTAATTTCTTTTCCACGCGTTCAAGTTAAGCTGGATTTTCTTTTATTCATTTCTATTTTCACTCAAAGATTCAACAAGCAATCAGTTATTCTTAGGTATGTTTTAAATACTTATCTCTCGATTTATCATTTTCAGTTTGTGTGTTTTTTTTTTTCTTTTTTCCTTCTCTTTCTTGTATCGCTCACTTCTGCTCGTTTCTATCAGGTTATTGCTGTGCTTAAATGGAAAAGGATTTCAGATCTGGGTATGATCAGCATCCGCTGTCATCTACTCTGAATCTGTCGGGATTTCCTTTCACGAACGGCTATCTGAATACAGAGCCAGTTCATAGGTATCCTTACCCCGTTGAAGATTCTACATTTAGAAATCTTCCCTGGATTCCTGATTCTGGTTTCCAGCAGTCGAAGGCGAGTGAACCAAACAGGTTGCAAAACTGGTTTTACCATAAGCAACATTTCCACCACGCCTTCGTTCCCGCGTTGAACTCTGCATCCGAACAGAAACATCCTGCAGGCTTATCTGATGTCGGACAACTGAGAAGCCCTGCAACGGGCACAATACTGCCTCAAAAGAGATTTCTCGTATTTGATCAATCTGGTGATAAAACCACCCTACTATACAGCTCCGGGGTTCACACTCCCGTTGAGTTTGGAGCTTGTCGGGTGCCAAATCCTCCCACCGCGTACAATTTGGGTAAGGAGAAGCCGAGGGATAGCTACTATCCTTTAAGACCAAGTCCGAACGATGAAAATGTTGAAGAGAACTCGAGAGATGTCACGGAAGGTGAAATGCATGAAGACACAGAAGAACTGGATGCCCTTCTTTACTCTGACGACGACAGTGATTTTTCGGAGGATGAAGAGACGAGCACCGGTCATTCACCTAGTACCATGACTGACAACGGAACACCAAAACTAGTTGAGGAAACTGGTGAAGAAGTTGATAGCTTTTCTGTGCCAACCAAAAGGCGAAAACTATTTGATGGATGTGATGATGTGCCATCAAACAGGTACAATGCAAGCTCTTTGAAAACCTTTGCATGCTCTGAACTCGAAAGTGACGCTGAGTCGAGCTGTGGTAGTCGTAGTGATCAGTCCAAGGAAGAATCATATCCCCGGTCGGGCTGCAAAAGATCGAGGAGAGATAAAATACATGAAACAGTGAGCATTCTGCAGAGCATAATCCCTGATGCTAATGGGAAAGATGCAATTGTTGTTATTGATCAAGCAATTCATTACTTGAGATCCTTGAAGGTAAAAGTCGAGGCTTTGGGGCTCGATGCCATCTGAATGTCGTCTACATTCCATTCCTCGCCAATAACAGGTAGTCGGAAAGACTTCCACTGTCTATAAAACTAGTCATTGTTTCTAGCAAAGATAGTCGTAGTGCGGATGTACAGCAGACGAGTGCGGTGTGGGGTAGGATCATGCGCGTTCTTGCAACAAAAATCGTGTTCTTTGAAGAAGCCCGAAAGGTCATCTTTGAAGTCTTGTCTGAAATTATTGATTTGGAAGCAGTAACAGCAGCAGCAGCCATGGTTTTTGAAAATTTCTTGATGTCTCTATCAGCCTACAGAGACGACGAAGATGCTCAAGACGTGTGAACACGAAGACTTCTGGAAGAGGGGGAGCCATGCGTGGCCATCAACGTAGGCCCCCCGAGCCTCTCCATTATTGTGTTCTTTACCTTCAACTTTTCGTGTTTCTTGAACTGCAGCTTCGTTGTTCGATCAAAGAATCGCTCGTATTCACATGATGTACGATCGAGAAGTGTCCCATGTCTGAAAAATGGAGCTTTTTCTGAGATTCTTGGCATGCTGGATTGGAAGAGACGTTGCAATCAGAAATGTTGACTTGGGATATTTGTGTAGTAGTTCTATTTTATCTTTCGTTATGTGACAGTTGTGAGAGAATATTATTGCATTTGTTGGGATGTAAATTTGAGAATATTATCTTTCGATATTAACGTTTGTGTTGTTTTTATTCCGGTGTTGTAATGCAGCGTGCTTGTGTTTGTATTTTTTCAGAAGAATGAGATGTCTATTTTTCTATTTAAAGGCCTTGGCTTTTCTCTCTCTTGGGGTGTAAAATTGTGTGATCTTAAGACCATGGGGACCACACGTTTTTCTTGTACTATTCTTATTTTTTTTAACTACCACAATTAGGGGTGAGCAGACCCGTCCCGAACCCGTGAAACCGACCCGGACCGACGGGTTCGGTCCGGGTCGGTCCGGGTCTAGAAGAAAATCGGTCCGGGGCGGGTACAAATATATGGACCGACATTAGGACGGGTCGGTTCCGGGTTTAATTTTTCAAACCCGCCTAAACCCGGACTGACCCGTATATATATGATATATTAATTTTTTTTTTCTAACCTTAAGGCTTCATCTAGATCTAGCCGCCTCCTCCCTCAAAATTCATTCATTTCTTTCTCACATCAGTTCTCACCCACAGTCGCCGGCCGCGGCCAGTCTCCACCGCCACCGCGGCAAGCCGACCGGCATTGGCGCCTCCACGGCTCCACCGATCGCCTGAGTCGTCTCCAGCGCTGCTGGCCGTCCGCTCGCTGCCATCCGCCTCCGCCTCCAGTCCACGGTTGCAAGCCTCCACCCACCGAATCAATAAGGTAATTTCTTACTTCAAATTCCAAATATATTTCAGTTTTATTGTTTAGAATTGGGGCTCGATTTAGGGTTAGAATTGGAGCTCGATTTTGGGAATGAAATAGGGCTCGAATTTAGCTCAATTTTGGGGATGAATTAGGGCTCGATTTTTGTCAAATTTCAAATTTGGTTATTTGGTCATGTTTCAGATTTCGAATTTGTTCATTTTATTTGTAGGTGGAAAGATCAAAGATGCAAATGATGCTGAAAATGATGCAAACTGCCCAAAAATAGGGGAAAAAACCTACTGTCCAAACTGCCCAATTTTTCCGGGTTGGACCAATCCCGGACTGAACCCGAGGTCGGTTTCGGTCCGGGTTCAGTCCGGATTTTATTTTGCATTCGGTGCGGGTCGGTCCAGATTTTGAGAAGATTCGGGTCGTCGATTTTGACGGGTCGGTCCGGGTTGGACCGAATGCTCAGCCCTAACCACAATGAGATGCGTACCAGATAAATTTTTTTTCACGTGCAATAGCCTGCAAATCATATGATGTATATGTATCATTGAATCGGGTGGATGTGTTTTGTCTCCACCGAACACGGGTGTGTAAGTGTTTTTGTGGATAATTTTATCGATGTAATATTTGGTACAAGTTAGTTGTTTATCGAGTTAATTGTTAGAAATAACACGATGTTTATTTGAATTTGTAATTTCATGATTCTTTTAAACGTTACAATTTCAACATTGCGTTTTTAATTTTTTTGCAATTGCAATATTTCCAGTCTTTTAATCAAGGTTTGTCCAATCTGTACCATTAGAACTAGAGATGTCGTCGTTTTACCGATGAAATGATGTAATTTTATTATTGTAAAAAAATTATGGATGTTAAATCTGCAACATTTTAAAAGTCTGAAATTCGCAAATTCGGAATTTCAAATAAATAAAGTACTCCCTGCGTCTCACTCAATTTGTCTCACTTCTCTTAAATAGATGTTCTACTCAATTTATCACATATCAAATAAGGAAAAATTAACCCTTCAAAAATGGTGGAAACTCGAACAATAACGTGATAAATTGAGTGGGACGGAGGAAGTATGTTTCTATTAACCTCTGTTTATATAATATACCATACTAACATATCATCACGAAAGTTATATCTGGAAGCTATTTATTAACAACGTAAATTGACATTGGAGGTTTGGTTATATATACTTACTAGTGAGTAGCCCGTCGGAATTCGATGAGAAACAACTTTTATGTTTTAATTTATATATATATATTTTAAAAATAAGTTTATATCTTATTTAAAAGTTGTGATATTGTTCGTGTTATTTATTAATCAAACTTAGAAAATTAATTTTATTTCACGTATCTAAATTTATACTTATGAATGATAATGGATCGAGTATACTCATTCATTATATTTTTTTAAATCTAAATTTGTTTAGAATTTTTCTACATGTTCGTCCTAATCTCGGTTAAAACAATGACTTTACTGTACATACTTGCCTCAAATCCGTTGAGCAATACTCGATAAAAATATGAACACTCTAAGTAAAATTAATTAAAATTAGTAAAAATCCTACTTTCTATGTTATTTGAACCGTCTCGTTGGTTTATGCTAAATTACTCGATAAAAATCTAAACAAAGTTAATATTAATTAAAATTTGTAAAAATTCTTCTTTTTAAGTATATTTGATCCGTTTCGTTGGTTCATGCTAAATCGATATCTCTAATCTTTGCCAAAATGTGGAAAAAAATACTTACAAACTTCAAAGTAATATTAATTGAAATTAGTAAAAGTCATTCTTTCTATGTTATTTGAACCGTCTCGTTGGTTTATACTAAATTACTCGATAAAAATCTAAACAAAGTTAATATTAATTAAAATTAGTAAAAATTCTTCCTTTTAAGTATATTTGAACCGTCTCGTTAGTTCATGTTAAATCGATATATGATATATCTAATCTTTGCCAAGATACAGAAAAAAATATGTTTACGTCTTCAAGTTTTTTTGTTCTTTTCTTTAGTTACCTATCCACATTTGATTCAATGTATATTTTTCTAAAAAGCACTAATCAAAATTTTTAGAAAAACATGAATGAAAAATGAAAAGGATTCCATATAGACATGTTGATTAAATATATTTATTTAGTCTTCATAGGGATTTTCATTTACAAATTTTCTATGGATTATTATATATGAATTAATAATGTATAAAATAATGATTTATAAGAATGCATTCCGAAATTATTATTATTTTAATATGCATAATAGAATAAATTAATTAAATAGAGGGAAAGATAAATATGATATGTGATTAATAGATAATGTGATATTTCAAGAATATGAAATTAATAAAATTTTAATTAATAAGAATATATATGAATTAAAATTAGACAAATTAGCATAATAAAAAAAAAATCTGAACGGAGCACCGTGGATGGAGCAGCTTTATTTTCGTATTAGTAATAGATTGAAAAATTCGAGTAAATAAATCGTGAAAATAATTTTTTCCTATTACTTTTTGTTTTTGTAGATATATCGTATACATATATTTGGGTACATATGCAAACTCTGCTTACTTTACATAAAAAAGTGAAAATGGGCAATTTTGATTTATCGGAACGTTGACAAATAATAAGGCCCAAATATCATAATGGGCTTTTCTTTCTTATTTCTATTTTTGGGCCTCCAAAGAATCGGGCCAAGGCTAAGATAAAAGTTATCCTGTTATATTTCTTTATTATAAATAATATATTAAGTTCATATATATTTTGAGTTGTAACAAAAAAATAAAAATAAAAAAAATCATACATGCTTATGTTGAGATGTGTATAATTTTATAATACACGTGCTTATGCACTATAAGAGTTAAAAAAATATCTCATACCATTCTACATTTGGATTTGATGTCAACTTTTTCATTGGGTTTTGAGGAATTTTTTTTTTTTAGAATTAGAAGGTATATTATATATAATCAAATTAAGCACTACACTACCATATAGGCGGGACCTCTACACTACACACAAGGATGGGACAACTACACTACACAAAGGTGGAACCACTACACCACCACGCAGGGTGAGACAACTACACTACCAAACAAGGTGGGAACTATAATAACACCCTCACGCGGGCAGAGTTGAACCCAAAACCTCTCATTATCTCTACTACCTCCTATAATATTATTGGTTATCTATGGGTAGGATTTTTGTAATCCATTTGTATAATCTTTTGATGAAGAAAGTCCAAAATAGAATATAATAATTTGATTTATTATTACTATAATAAAGTTGGAGTTAGGTATGTAAATAAGTGAAACCGAGCCAAACATAATTATTCAAGATTGTTTGAGAAAAACAAAATATAGAATCTAACTTTTTTTTTTTGAAAAAAAGAATCTAAGTTCAAAAATTGTGTTCGTGCCTTGTTGATTACCGACGGAGTTGAGGCAAACACGAATCGAGCTTCAATAGTTTGATATTTTTATATTTGTGTTACTAAAGTTTACTCGTCAAAAGCTCGAGTTTGATCCATCTCTAAATTGTATAATTTTTTCTATGAAAGTACATTCAAGCTTTTTTTATATGTTGATCGAGCTAAACTCAAATGAACTTTTAACGAACGGTTACGATGCAAGTACCGAACTACATGGTTTGATTTCAGGCGTAATTTGGAGCCTTCATGTAAACAAGAAGGGGACAACATATCTTTAATATATTTCTTAGATCTCATTCAACTTCATCAACAAAATGTACCTATACAAGAAAACAAAGGTTTTTTTTTTTTGAGAATTACAAGAAAACAAAGTTACAAGCACTAATATCACGATATTCCACACGCATAAGATGCAAGAGGAAAAATTATGGTTCACGATAGCAGTAATTGAATTGTATCTAGAAGAAATAATATATACTAGAAAAAAGTTGCATCGTTTTTTTTTTTTTTTGGGTTAAAAATTAATTAAGTTATATATCAAGTAATGCTACATGTGAATCTAGGCGTAAACTAACTCCTCACATGTCTGGTGCAGAGACTATATATTATACAATAATGAAGTTGACATACTGTGCACTTTAGATTGCAGTTGCAGGTTATTCTCGTTGAAAAAAAGTAGATGCTCTCATTTTGCTGCAAATAGAATAATGAGTTATTAGCATTACATGTTCATATATACGAACAAGTTCTAGTGGAGTAACCAATAACTAATTTGTATCACTGATCTTCCCACGATCTAAGATTGTCATAAAAAGAATCATCATTGCAGTACATAAAAAAACACATCATTGTATATATATATATATATATTTCTTTTTATGATAACCGTAGATGATAGAAAGATCAATGATCCAAATTGGTTCCTTGTTTCTACATTGATTCATTTTTATCTGGCACAATGCATTTCTTGTGCAGGCATTATGTCATATACATACTAATGTGTTATATTCTTTCTATAATATGAGGACCCATACTTTATCAGAAATCAATAGCTCCACAATTTTGCGTTTTGAAAGTAGAAAATAAATTATGTGGTATGCAAGCAATTACTTTAAGGTTAATGGATTATTTGTGGTTGTTGGGAAATTCTTGCACTATTTTTATCATCTTTTCAGTCCGAGGAGACATATATGGATTACTACTATTCCTTTTCATTTTCTGCTTCACTATCTGGCAAAAATAAATAAATAAATAGTTGTATGTGGGACCACCTTTGACATTTGTAAAAGGCCGACATAATACACTCTTATCCCCTCAAATCGGAATAATATGGTATATTATGACTAGGAATGAAAATGGTTCGGGTACCCATCTATTAAGCATTTTCCAAATCCAAATTCATTAAAATTTCCTCAATCCATACCCATCCCAAGCTCGATTAAAAAATCATTTCAAAACCCGTACCCGACCCAAATTCATTGGGTAATACCCATTAAAAACCCGCTAAAAACCTATTTGTACTAGAACATAAACATCAATATTAAATTTAGTAGAAATAACAAAATATTATAAATATAATTTTAACATAAGTATAAATAGAAAATTTCATTAAATTAAAATATATGTGGGTTAAAAGAATAATATAAAATCCTAAAATTATTAATATTTATACTAATATAAATTATATATAATATTAATATTTAATTACTAAAATTATTAATTCTTTGTATGCGGTTTAAAAAGAATAATATAAAATCCTAAAATTAATAATATTTACACTAATATCTATGATTATATTATAAATTATATATATAATATTTTGTTATCCTACATATATATAAATGGGTTTGGGTAGCGGGTACCCGTAAGTAATTTCCCAAACCCGACCCAAACCCGTCACGGGTTTGAATGTTTCTACCCAAACCCGCCGCAAAACCATTTAATGATTCCCAAATCTGTCCCATTAGGGTTTGGGAGAGCCGGGTACCCGTAAAAACTCGACCCATTGCCATCCTTAATTATGATGCTTTCACAAATTCCCATCGAGAGATTATTAATTTTTTTATTCAAGAAATTATTTAATGGCAGAATGGAATTAATTGGATTAATTAATGAGTGATGTTATTTGGTCATAATGTGGCTAGCCATAATTTGGCCGATTAAATGAAAATAGACCAATTTTGTTAGATATTTGATTTATATAAAAAGTATGATTATATATTTTATATTAGTATTTATACTTTTAACTTAACTTCTATCATGATTAGTGTAAATATATTTCTTTCTTATTTTTTCGACAAAAATCTTTGTATTACCTTTATTATATCTAACGAGATTTATATTACGTCAAAATCTAAATATATCAAGGTAAATTTGTATAAATTAAATATTTTAAATTTACAAGTCATTTATAATCAAAAAATTTAAATAAACTAATTTTTTTTTTGTTATTGAATCAAATTATGGCTAGCCATAATGTGGCTGCATAGATTTATTCTTAATTAATTACTGTCGGTTAATACTATTATTTATACTATACTACTCAATGTATCGTATGTTAGATAAAAATAAATTTTTGCATGTATATAAAATATGTCATTTTTTTTAATAAATGGTGAGGCGATAATATTTATTAATAAAACTTAAAAATAAAATGATGAAATATCTAAGTTTTTTTATCAATTAATTCTTGAAAGTGGCATGCATTACATTTTCTAGACGTTTTCCACAAGACTAAGGGGCAACCACAAAAAGAAATGTAGAGAAAAGTCCAATATTCTATTATTTGATTTAGACTAGGGTGGTAGCATGCCAACTATTAATTCACATTAATTATCATTGTTGTGTTGACATAGAATACACACTCACAACATAAACGATATATATGTATTCTCTGCAGTCAAAACTCGTCTACAAAAAAAAAGAACAAATTTACTCTCTTTAATTTACTTCTAGTTGTTGCAATGAAATTAAATCAAATAATCAAACAATTCACATTTAAGACAAGACATTAATTTTTTTGTAGAATTTCAAGATACCACACTTATTTAAGGACAAAAATTTTATTTCAAAATAGGACATTTATTCGTAGACGGAGTTGCAGGTTGGACTTTTTTATTTTCACATTTTTTATTTTTTTCTTGGTGTTAATAGAATGAATTGTATAAAATTATGAAAAATTATTCAATAAATGCGACATGTAAGAATGACAAAAGAATAAAATATGTATTGAAGGTTTTATTTGGCTGCTGCTGCTTCTTCTTTTTTTTAAGACTTTTCTTTTGGTTTTTTAACCATCATTTTCCTCTAATCCCTTATTACAACTATTGCCTTCATATTCTTTTTGCCTTCTTACAACCATTTGCTTCAAAAAGAAATTGAAATTAATAATTTTTGTTCCAAACACGTCACACCATATCTTTTTGAAATTATAACATGTCCCACTTGAAAACTATGTATCATAAGGTTCCAATAGTTTGTGGATGGTTGTAAATGGACCATAAAAGGTGACTATCAATTTATTGTCCTATTTTTTTTCATTGATTAATTTTCTTGATTTTAGATTTTAGCTAATCATTTGAATATTGAAGAATCTTAATTAGCGTACAAATTGCAATAATCACTGAGCTTTTATTAATTAAATAAATCGATCCACAATGATAATCTAATGTAAGTCCCAGTGCATGACTCCAAAATCTATTTCGTAAGAGTAATTCAAATATTTATTTTATTATTTATTATATTATACATGTACACAAATAAAGGGATATATGGAATCTTGTAGAAACGTCCTCTAGTAAAAAGCTATGCATCTATATATAGACAATGTTATACTCCCTAGTCCCTATGTTCCATTTCAATAGACCGTCGTACGTAGGGCTAGAGCACGAATATTAAGAAATCATAAGTTGTTTATGATAAAATTATAAATAGAAAATAGTTTTTTTGAGGGTATTTTTGTCAAGCCAAGTAAGAGAAAGAATGATTATAGTAGTTTTTTTGTGGCATATGATGTAAATAATGAGTTATGTAGGGGTGTTTGTATTTATTGAGTTTTCATTTTAAGAAGTGACCTATTGAAATGGAACGTCCAAATAAGGTAAGGTGACCGTCCTATTGAAATGGGACGGAGGGAGTATATGCTTTTTTTTTATGATAATGCATTTAACATAATACAATAATTTTTTTATGATAATTGTAAATCATGGAAAGACAAGTGTTCATATTAATTTTTCGTTATTGGGGGAGAAAATTAACTTTTGTTTGATTTTTCCCTAAAAAAATTGTTTATGTTAAAAGCTAATCAATTATAGTACTTAATTTATTAAATTTATCAAGAACATATTTAATCAATAAAGACAACATTTAACTTTCAAACAAAAAATGTTAAATAAATCAATAATACTTTTCGGACATAAATGTTCAGATATAATCCAGCCCATTTAGAAAAATGGAGCGGTTCGACCCGTTTTACTTATTTATTTAATTTTGTAGTTAAAAGAGAATAATTCCCTATGACACGGACTATAGTATTCTAACTATCAACAATAGAATAATTTTTCTCTCATCTCATGAACTCGACTAATTGAGCAATCTTGGTGTGTTTAGGTGTAATTAATCGAATTTATAATTATTTTGATTTAATTTCCTTTTTTTTTCATTTTTTTGAGGAAAAATTAAATATTACCTCATTAGTAGGAAAATTTAATTTTCACCAACTTTGCCTTGGAGTTTTTCAGCGTCATACGACAATTTTAATTTTTCAGCAACAAAGTGACTAAAATTAAATACTATAATCCGTGTTATGATTAATCTCATGTCAATTTGGAGCCAAAACATATAAATTTAGAGCCAAAACAGGTAAAGGGTAAAATGGTAACTCTACATATTTTCTTTTAACTACAAAATTAAATAAATAAGTAAAACGGGTCGAACCGCTCCATTTTTGTAAATGGGTTGGATTATGTCCGGACATTTATGTCCGAATAGCATCACTCTAAATAAATATGATCTTTTGTAATAATGAAACAAAAATTAACTAGCTAGCTAGGGATTCCTAGGCATATCTGATCATTGTATTGTAATCCTTCTCGACAAATATACTAAAAGTCCAATAAATGATTGTGAATGAATTTGACTTTTTCTAATGAATTACATATCGAATCACCTTCAATTCTTTAATCCAAAATGCAACCTTAAAGAATAGTAACAATCTCTGCTAAAAAAAAAAAAATAGTAACAAGGGTGTATCCAATTGTGGGTTCCAAAATTTGAAACCCACCAAATACACCATTGTGTAAAAAAGAAACTGGTTTCCAGTTTTGAAACTGGAAACCAGTTTCAAAACTGAAACTGGCTTCAGCAGCCGCAAACTTTGACTTTTTTTGTTTTTTGTTTTTGCATTTTTCATTTCGAGTTTTTTTAATAGTTTTTCATAAATACGGACCTATTAGCTCGTCTAAAACATATTGAACATATATCTTATATTAAAGATCACGACGAGAGCTTTTATTCGACATAAAAATCGTAAAAATCCGATTTGAAACGAGCAAATGATGATATTTTAAAGTTCAAAACTAATGTAGTGTGTATTATAGTGGGACCCTTTAAATAGTAGAAACTGGTTTCATTGTTGGAGAAGATGTTAGATAAAAAAGTGGGTGAATTCCAAAAGCTGACGTGGCGCTGATGTGGCGGTTTGGAACCTGAAACTGGTTTCCAACCATTGGAGACACCCTAACAGAAGAGTTAGTGATAAAATCACTCAACACAATGATTGTTGTTGGGAATTTCAAAGAGGACCGGGGGAAGACCTAGCTAGAAATCATTGCCAACAATAAGTCCATTAAATATATACTCTTCCGTCTCACTGAACATGTCTTGTTACTATTTGACATGAGTATTAAGGAGAAGAATAAAAAGTTAGAAAGTGAGTAAGTCCCACCACTTTTAAAGAATTCATTATTTCTTTATATGGAAACAAGAGACAAGTTCAATGGGACAACAAAAAAGGAAGACAAATGGATTAGTGGGACGGAGGGAGTACTGTGATAGTTTCATCTACTTATATATCATTATTTCTCTTTGTAAAAATTGACTTGCTTTTCTTTTTAATTATTAGAAACATAATTTATTCACTTCACATCCACATCGAATAATGAATGCAGGTTACCATCATCATTATTATAAAACCAACACGTTTGGATCCAAAGGAGTTGCACTAGTACTATATATATACGACCCAAAGAAGTCAAGAATCACAAAAGTAGCTAGCTAGCGCAACTCTAAATTAATTTGTAAAATCATATATGCAAAAATATAATGGCAATGCATGTAAGTTCAATTAGAACTTCATCTAACGGAGTTTGGCAAGGCGACAACCCTTTAGATTTTGCTTTCCCGCTCCTCATTCTCCAAACAATCCTAATCCTCGCCGTCTGCCGTTTGCTCGCCGTCCTTCTCAAACCCCTCCGTCAACCCAAAGTCATTGCAGAGATGCTCGTACTCTCTCTCTCTCTCTCTCTCTCTCTCTCTCATAGTTATATATATTCATGCATGGAGCCACAAGGTGGCTAGCTAGGCTCAAATTTTTTAATGTTTTATTATATCTTGATCAATAAGTATGTTTTATAAAGTCTTAAGTTATGACACTTTTATTATTATACTTTTGTAAGATTTTAAAACTACTATAGTCCTAATTAAACAAAAATAAGAAATTGGGTAATTTCTGTTCAAAATCCTGGCTCATTGGTTTTTTTGCAGGGAGGGATTTTACTCGGGCCATCGGCTTTGGGCCGGAATGAAGAATACACGAACCGGGTTTTCCCGAAATGGAGCACGCAGATTCTTGAATCGGTGGCGGGCCTGGGCCTCCTCTACTTCCTCTTCCTCGTCGGCCTCGAGCTCGACCTCAGCTCCGTGCGGCGGAGCGGGTGGCGCGCCTTCGCCATCGCGGTGGTGGGGATCTCGTCCACCTTTACGCTAGGCATCGGCGTCGCCTTTGTCTTCCGCCAGGCCATCGACGGCGCCAACGCCGTGGGTTTCGTGCAGTATTTGATCTTCATGGGCGTCGCACTCTCCATCACGGCTTTCCCCGTCCTGGCCCGCGTGCTGGCGGAGCTCAAGCTCCTCACCACGCGAGTCGGCGAGACCGCCATGGCCGCCGCTGCGCTCAACGATGTCGCCGCTTGGATCTCGCTCGCTCTCGCCGTCGCTCTCGCAGGTATAGCAACAACTCATGCAGTGTTAATTCATTATTTATTTATTTTATTTTTTTTAAAGGGCAAATTGTTTGTAAATTTCTAAATTTTTTATAAATTCTGGTTTTGCTTCCCACAAAAAAATTCTGCGTGACAATTCCCGAACTTTCTATTTTGTCTGATTTTGCATCCAAGGTTAATTTCCCCCAAATTGTGTGCAGACTTGGCAGACGGAAATTCCTACGTGTCGTAATCGGTAGACGAGTTAATATTTATCCAAATAATAAATTGCCCGTAAATTTCATAACTTTTTTCAAATTCTGTTTTTGCTCATAAAAAAAAATAAATTGCGCAAAATCAGACAAATTAGAAAGTTTGAGAATTGTTGCGCAAAATGTTTTTTTGTGATGAACAAAAACATAATTTGAAAAAAGTTAAGGAAATTACGGATAATTTATTGTTTGAATAAATATTAACTCGTTTACCGATTACAACAAGTAGGAATTTCCTTCTACAAAATCAGCACACAATTTGGGGGAAATTGACATTGGATGCAAAATCAGACAAAATAGAAAGTTTAGGAATTGTCATGCTGAAGTTTGTGGGGAACAAAATCAGAATTTATGAAAAGTTCAGGAATTTACAGGCAATTTACCCTTTTTTTAAAACTAGTTAGTTCGTTAATTTATTATATACTTTTATATAATAAACCGGATAATTTTAATAGAAAAATTATCACTGTCAAGTGATCATTCGACAACAAAATCTAGAAACTTTTTGGTCAAAGACAAAAAGGAAATCTAATTGTTTTTAATATTTGTGATATATTTGTCCTCTATGATTGGGTTTGACATGTTTAACTTTAGGGCGGATATTGTTTTAAAAATCCTAACTTTTAGATCATTTTATATTAATAAATTGATTGATTCACATCATTATTTTAAATATATTTGCTTGATGATTTGTAATTACAACACGTCCGAAAATTCCCACGAGTTCTATTTGACTTGTTAAAATCTCCACACTGCTAGCAATATATATGTGACATTATTTTCTAGTCATTCAGAATAATATCATTTAAATAATAAAACATTCCTATGTTCAGTTATTAAAAATTTCGTTACAATCCATCTTCAAATGAAAGATGGTCTTTTTTAAATTAGAAATGAAAGAATGAAATTCGTACTCGATTATTTATATTTTACAATAAAAAAGGAATAATATATGCGCTACATGTCATTCATTGGTAGTAATACATTAGTCCTAATCTTACAACAATTTCAATTTAACACCAACCTTAACATCCGGTTATAATATTTTTGAACGTGCACAAAAATATTAAACGTGGTAATCTAATGCAAGATTAATAAAACATTCGTAATTTTGTAGACAATTTATACTCAAATTTATTTTAAAAGTGGAAATAAATAATAGAATGGCCAAACAATTATCCAATTCTAACAAATTTCCGTCGTAGGTAACGGCGGCAACGGGCCGAGGAAAAGCCCGTTGATCTCAGTATGGGTACTACTATCCGGCGTCGTTTTCATCGCTTTTATGATGCTGGCGATCAAGCCGGCGATGAAGTGGGTGGAGCAGCGGTGTTCGGCGCGGCGGGATTCGTCCGGCGACGAAGCCTACATCTGCCTAACCCTCGGCGGCGTTCTGGCGGCGGGATTCGTCACCGATCTGATCGGCCTCCACGCGATCTTCGGCGCATTCGTCTTCGGCTTGACGATTCCGAAAGGCGGAGATCTCTCCGGCCGATTGGTGGAGAGAATTGAGGATTTCGTGTCGGGATTGTTGCTGCCGTTGTACTTCGCGTCTAGCGGGCTGAAGACCGACGTGACGAAGATCGAAGGCGGCGAGGCGTGGGGGTTGCTGGCGCTGGTGATCGTGGCGGCGTGCGCCGGAAAAATCATCGGAACTTTTGCGGTGGCGATGATTTGTATGATTCCGGCGAGGGAGTCGATAACGCTGGGGGTATTGATGAATACCAAAGGGCTGGTGGAGTTGATTGTTCTTAATATTGGCAAGGAGAAAAAGGTTAGTACTAATTAATTTACTTTAAAATTTAGTAAAATGTGATTAAATTGTGTGGGTGTCTTGAACTAACGGAAGTGTGGATAATTTCTGAGACTTCAGGTTCGAGTTCGTCTTGACTTGGTATTTAAATTTAATGTTATAATTTAAAAAAAATATATAATTAAATTTATGATTATAATTGATTTTAATTAGAGATTAGGATAACTTTGGACCCTCAAAAGATCCAAGTTCAATCATTAGATATTTTCGCTACTTCTTAGTTATGATTTTTTTTTTTTAATTTGAAAAAATATAAGAAACTCGTAAATAATATATAAACTCATGAGACAATTAAAAAAAAAAGAAGTGGAATAAAATCACTAACTCGTATGCATGCAACTAGTTGATACTTAGGGCTTGTTTGCTATGGGTGATTAGGGTGTATAATATATATTATACACCCTAATAACTTGTTTGGTACAGGGTCCTTTATAAAATTCGGGCCCGTTGAATTATACCTATTGTTGTTATTATCTAATACCACCTATGAGGTGGTATAAATAATACTGCAACTAAATATAAGAATAAATTACTATGATTTCACCCTTTTACCATAATTAATATGTTTTACAGAGAATTTAATACATCATACCAAACACAATATTAATTCTTTATATGTATTAAGATATCCCAACTAATCATATCAAGCCTTATCCCATACTTCGTAGCAAACGAGCCCTTAATATATAGATCATGTTGTTATTATTTGTCCATCTATTATTATTTGTCAATTAGAATCAATTTTTTTTATTTTTTTATATATATTGTCTAAATAATAATCACATAATATACATATTTGGTGTTGTTGAATAAGCTAGGTTCTGAACGATGAGGCCTTTGCTATACTAGTCCTAATGGCGATCGTCACTACCTTCCTCACCACCCCAACCGTCATGGCCATCTACCAACCAGCACGCGCCGCCGCCACCGCCCGCCGCTGTCCGAATTCCGGCGAATTCCGCATTCTGGCATGCGCCCACGGCCCCGCCAACATCCCCTCCCTCGTCAAGCTGACTGAGTCAACTCGGTCCGCGGACAAATCCTCCCGCCTTAAAATATACATCATGCACCTGGTCGAACTCACCGATCGCTCCTCCTCCATTATAATGGTCCGCCGCTTCAGAAAAAATGGCTTCCCTCTCATCAATCGCCTCCGCGCCCCGACTCACCTGGCCGACCCACTCGCCCTCGTTTTTCAGGTCATCGGAATTTTCTATTGTATATTAAATTATACTAGGATTTGAAATTTGGCTCGAGTTTAGTTTTCAGTCAATTTTGTGCCGACGTGGCGCTAAATTTTAAGGACGAAAGGGAATACAAGAACAAAATCATATTTTACTTAATAAAATGTGTCATTTTATTTGTCGCAACTCAGTGCCACACAGATAAATCTGGCACCACGTCGGACGAAAATTGACTGGAATCTGAATTCGAAAAAAAATTCCAAACCCTACTAAAGTTCTGTGTATTTTTTCGCCAAATTTTTAGATTGTGTTAAAAACCAAAATTCGATCATAGTTTTTGTGTTTATAAGCCATTAACAATAGAAAATATCCTTATCCCTCAATTTATTTTTGTTTAGTGACATTTCAATTTTTGTTTCACGGTAAGCAAAATAAATGCATTTTCTTATGGAAAATTTGGTATTGTATTTTTTCTTTTTCTTTTTTCAAACAGGATAATTAAATGCATTTTCTTATACTATATTCAATATTGGGCAATTTACAAATTTTATATACATATATGTTGATCTTTATTATAAAACGTAAAGATGAGATTACTACAGCTTGATCTATCGTAATTTTGCTTGATGCAGTTTTGCCATCACATTGAATGACTATCTGATTCAATATTTTGATTACTGTATTCAATATTGGGCAATTTATATACATATATGTTTATATAATTTATTTTTTTTCATTTTCAACCAACAAATTGATTCCCGCGCGTTCGATTTATGGATTTTCAGACATACAGCCAACTCGGCCGCGTGAGCGTCCGTCCGGCGACCGCCGTGTCGGCGTTGGCGACGATGCATGAAGACATACTCCATGTGGCGGAGGAGAAGGCGGCGGCGATGGTAGTGCTGCCTTTTCACAAACAGTGGAGGAAAATCGACGGCGAGGTTGTGGTGGAGAGTGTGGGCCACGGGTGGAGCGGGGTGAATCTGAGGGTTCTAAAGGAGGCGCCGTGCACGGTGGCTGTGCTGGTGGACCGTGGATACGGCGGCGCCGCCAATACGACACGTGGGCCGACTACTTCCGCGGCGGCGCAAAATGTCTGCGTCCTAGTTTTCGGAGGGCCGGACGATAGAGAGGCGTTGGAATTGGGCGGAAGGATGGCGGAGCACCCAACGGTGAAGTTGGCGGTGATAAGATTTATCTCTGCGGCAGAAAAGGTAAAGACCATAAATTTAATACTCCATATCAAATTATACTTATAAAGATACCAAATAAAAAAAAATAAAAGAATAATAAATTTTGTAACATTATAGTTGTAATTATATTCTCAATTAATTAACTATAGTTATAATCATGTCATTGATATAATGGTATAAGTGTAATTCAATCTTAATTAAGTGTAATTTGATCAAGCTTAATAAATAAAGAGTGTAGAGTTTAATTTACCGTTCAAAATTTTAAAATTTAATTGTAAAATAGGCTACGGTTGCAGACATAATATTTTACTCTAATATATATTGTTGGAAATACCCTCATATGTAATTTGATTGTTGGAAATACCCTCATATTATTCTTCATATGTAATTTGATTCTTGAATGTTGTGATTTAATTAAAATAATATTTTTATTTCTACTAAAAATGTTATCATATACGTACAATTTAAATTTAGAATCTTAAATTTAATTATATCATAATTTTTTATTAAATGGATTATGAAAATGGGGATGATCAAGTAAGTGGAGAAGTCCACGTCGATTTCCATATGTCCATGTTGATTTATGTGATCGAAAAATCGGACTCGATCATTTTAGAAACATTATCTAAACATTGGGTCAAAAATGATATTTTTCAAATGTCGGACATTTTTTAGGATTTCGATAAAAACGTTGTGACATTTTAGAATATATTTTTTTTCTATTTTATTTATATAGCATTTACCGCATATATATACTCATGTTTTGAAACTGATTTATCAAATACTTCTATCATTAGGAAAATGATGAAGGAGCCGTGGCAGAATTCAAAAATAGATTGGAAGGAAGAGTAGAGTTGATAGAGAAAATATCTACCGAAATAGTTGATGAAGTTATTGCAATTGGGAGAAGCGGTGGCTACGACTTAATAATAGTGGGCAAAGGCTGGCCGTGCTCCTCCACCATGGCAGCGGCTCCGGTGGCGGAGCACCCGGAGCTCGGCCCAATAGGCGACGTCTTGGCCTCGACCGGCCATGGCGTTGCTGCCTCAGTGCTTGTGGTTCAACGGTGTATCATGGAAGAGCTATCGGTTTCAAATGAGTCGCCGGGAGAGGGTGGCAGTGGCGGAAAAGGCCATGATCAAAAGTCCAATTTAGTGTAAATAGACATTGCTAATGTAATATTGACTTATTTGGCTACCTCTTCGATTTCCAGCTAGATCATCTATTGCAGCATAATACATCTCATATTGTATTTAGTCATTTACGGATGATAGCCACAAGTTTATGAAATTCAAAAATCAACCAAATTTTGTTCATGGAAATTAGAGAAAATGGTGAGATTTTGCATGAAAAAGCTCTCTACAAGCTTTCAACTTCTCTGAATCTCTCAAACATTAAAAAGCTCTCAAGCAGTTCTCAAATCCTTCGAAGAACACTTAATCTTCAAGTGTTCTCTTTCTAGAAACTGCTTTAGTTTTTGATCCCTAGACAGAAATCATAGTAAATCCAAAGCCTAGTTCTGAACGAGTTCATTTCCTAAAGTTCCTCATTGTAAGAATTCGTTCAAAGTTGAAAACCCAAACTCAAACCCAAACCCTTCTTTACCCAGAAAGGGTTAGGTTAAGGTTACGCCGTCTCGAAGCGCGAAATTCGAGTGTTAAAGGTTTTTCAGTACCCAGAAACTGAAAGGATACAAGCTTCTACAGTGCCCATATACTGTTAGAACACAGCTCAAGTTCGAGCTGCGAAGTTGCTTGGTACTCATAAACCAAGTGGAAATCCTTAGTGGATACCAGTTAAATCTGGTCGTGGACGTAGGAGTCATTTCTCCGAACCACGTTAAATTTCGAGTTCTTTATTGCTTTCTTTATAAATCTCCTAAAAGAACTAACTGCATTTACACAACACAAGTTTTCAAGCTCACAGTTCTCTGGCTGAGTGACCCAGCCAACTGCATATTTTTAAAGCTACCTAACTGAAAACTGAAACGAAGTTTTTCTAAATTTTCGTAAAGGGAACGAGTTAAGTTTTTCAAACCACCACATTCCGCACCGCCAGCTGAGTTATCAGTCCAGCTGACCATCTTCCTTAGAAGTCAGCAGGATTCATAACTGAGCTCACTCAACTCAGTTTTAATCTACAAAAGTTTTCAAAAATCCCTCTTCGGTGTATTCACCCCCCTCTACACCGAAGACCTCGTTCCGGGACCATCAGGCTGCCTCTTCTATTTCCAGCTTAGGTCATCTATTGCAGCATAATACATCTCATATTGTATTTAGTCATTTACGGATGATCGCCACAAGTTTATGAAATTCAAAATTCAACCAAATTTTGTTCATGGAAATTAGAGAAAATGCTGAGATTTATTTTGCATGTCTGAAAAATAATTAAGAATTTCTATAAGCAAAATATGATAGAAGTTTAAACTTCGACGGCCATCTGCAAATATTATAGGAGGTGATTCAAATAGGAGGGTTATTAGCCTCGTCCCAACATCGAATCACCACATCCATTCTCGTCGTCCAGCAACATCGTTCTACACGCGACGGCCACAGTCTTACCTGATGATACTTCTGGGGAAGAATTCTGCTTCTATATTAAATGTTTGAAGGAATTGGAATGCAAGATTCTCAGGCTCATGATATTAGTGTGTATCATTGTGTGACATAAATAATCTAATTTCTTCCACTATAATTGCTAAATTTCTGTGTCCCGACAAATACCTCAAGGATATGAAATATGAAACAAAAGTAATAGATATATTAAGTTATATATATATATATATTTTGAGTTGTAACAAAAAAAAATAAAAATCATACATGCTTATGTTGAGATGTGTATAATATTATAATACATGTGCTTATGCACTGTATAAGAGTTTAAAAAATATCTCGTACCATTCTACATTTGGATTAGATGTCAACTTTTTCATTGGGTTTTGAGGAATTGTTATCTCTATTACCTCCTATAATATTATTGGTTATCTATGGTGGTGGGTAGGATTTTTGTAATCCATTTGTATAATCTTTTGATGAAGAAAGTCCAAAATAGAATATAATAATTTGATTTATTATTACTATAATAAAGTTGGAGTTAGGTATGTAAAAAAGTGAAATCGAGCCAAACATAATTATTCAAGCTCGTTTGAAAAAAAAATAGAGAATCTAACTTTTTTTTTTTGAAAATAGAATCTAACTTCAAAAATTGTGTTTGTGCCTTGTTGATTACCCCCGGTGTCGAGGCAAACACGAACCGAGCTTGAATAGTTTGATATTTTTGTATTTGTGTTACTAAAGTTTACTCGTCAAAAGCTCGAGTTTGATCCATCTCTAAATTCTGTAATTTTTTCTATGAAAGTACATTCGAGCTTTTTTTTATATGTTGATCGAGCTATGCTCAAATGAACTTTTAACGAACGATTACGATGCAAGTACCGAACTACATGGTTTAATAGATTTTTGGGCAAAATGCATTTAAATTCCCCACTTTTTATCAAATTCTGATTTATTTCCCAACTTTTTTAAAATTTATTAGAATTCCTCACCTTTTAATTTTTCTTATTATTCTCCCAAAAATAATTTGGGGAAAAAATCGAAGATGACATGTCCAATTCAAAATGATGTGGCGTTCAAAACGATGCTGTTTTAACCAAAACGACGTCGTTTTGAATTTAAGAATTAAAAAAAAATCAAATCACACATCAAAGGCCACCTCATCATCCCCTTCATCTTCCCATTTCTCTCTCTCTCTCACTCCCAGTCTGTCCCTCATTCTCTCCGCCACCGCATACACCACTCTCTCCGCCGACTACGATCTTCACCTCGTGAGAAGAGAACTCCCGATGAATTTGACAGTAAGGGCAAGACTAGAATTTGAGTGGTGGCAGTCTTTGGGCCAATTGGGAGGCAAGATTTTGAAAGCCGTCCGTGGCGACGGCGGATGGAGAAGATGGAGAAAGTTGTTGTGTTTGTGAGGCAACTCTCTAAACAAGGATCCAATAATGGATTTGGAAACATCCATGGCCGTTTCTGGCCAAAGCTTTTAGGATTAAGGTTGTTGTCTCTTTAATTGTTAGTGCCTCTTAGGGCGGCGTTGGAGGCGGCGGAGTGGAATGTGATGACGTTGAAGGAGCAGATGGTGATGTTGACGGAGGCGATGAACAGGGGGTTGGAGATGACGATGAGACGGAGATCGGGGTCAGAGGGTGTCGTATAGCTAGTGGCTGAGGGGATCGTCGGCCCAGCCGGAGGAGAGGGAAGGAGCATTGATGTGTAAGTTGAGAGGGCGGCGGAGAGGGAGGGAGACGGCAGAGAGGGCGGAGGGTTTGACTGTGTTAGAGAGAGAGTAAGAGAGAGAGACATAAAGGGGATGATGAGGTGGCATTGATGTGTAAGTTGAATTTTTTTTTTGTTAATTATTAAAATCAAAACGACGTTGTTTTGGTTAAAACGGTGTCGTTTTGAACGCCACATCACTTTGAATTGGACATGTCATCTTCGATTTTTTCCCCAAATTGCTTTTGGGAGAATAATAAGAAAAATTAAAAGGTGAGGAATTCTAACAAATTTTAAAAAAGTTGGGAAATAAACCAGAATTTGGTAAAAGTGGAGAATTTAAATGCATTTTGCCCTAGATTTTTTTGTTGAGTTATGGAGTCTGATAAGCCCAATCATAATAAGAGTTCTTGGGCCTGGTGAAATTCTAATCAGATTAGGATTATGATTAGGTAGGGTTTTTCCTTGTTATAAATAGTCCATCTCATTGTAATTGTAAGGTATGCAGAGATCCAAGATCAGGATAAATCAGAGTGGATCAGGATGGCAATCTAGATAAGTAATTGTGTGTTAGATCAGGGTAGATCAGGATAGCACGACAGTGTGCTGGATTGGAATATGTCAGGTAGTATGTTTTTAAATACAACCTCATCGGAAATTCTCTAGTTAAGAATACGTGGCTGCTTTCGTGATTGTGTGTGTGCATGGTTATTTCCTAACATTCTTAGATCTCATTCAACTTCATCAACAAAATGTACCTATACAAGAAAACAAAGTTAAAAGCACTAAATATCACGATATTCCACACGCATAAGATGCAAGAGGAAAATTATGGTTCACAATAGCAATAATTGAATTAATTTAGAAGAAATAATATACTCCCTCCGTCTCAGAATAAGTGGTCACATTTTTTTATTGGGTAGTCCCGGGATAAGTGACCACTTTCCTTATAAGTAAATATGCTCATCTCACAAAAAGTTGTCTTTTTGTGGGCTCCACCACTTTCTATTTTTTTTTTCTCTTTAATACCCGTACTGAAAAGAATATGATCACTTATTGCGGGACGGAGGGAGTATACTAGTAAAAAGTTGCATCGTTTTTTTTTGTTAAAAATTAATTAAGTTATATATCAAGTAATGCTATGTGAATCTAGGCGCTGTAAACTAACTCCTCTCATGTCTGGTGCAGAGACTATTATACAAGACTGAAGTTGACATATTGTGCATGTTGGAAAAATTAATAGAGTTTTGATTTGATACCAAAACCTAGCTGACCCCAACCGAGTAGATGATTACGCAAACCCAAGTGTTTTTACAGCTCACCTGTTTGAGCTTATAGAGTTTCTAAGTTTACAGGTAGAATCACTGAAGACAGCAGAAGACGCAACAGAAGACACAACTAAGCAGTCACAACTGAGGAATTCAGCAGAGCAGACCAAGCAGAGTCAAAGACCCAGCTCAGTGACGGGAACCCAGCTCAGTGTTGAAAACCCAGCTCAGTGTAAAAGACCCAGCTTTGTATCGATGACACAGCTCAGGTCTAAGACACAGCTCAGGTTAATGACACAGCTCAGGTTGAAGACACAGCTCAGGTTGATGATACAGCTCAGGTCTAAGACACAACTCAGAGTCGAGACGCAGCAGAAATGCTTAGCAGCTCGAAGACGAAGACCTTCTCCAGGACAAGATCCCGATGTCAGAAAATCTTATCTGACACTGTCAAATCAGAGAAGAAATAGATTCTGCAGATGCAGACCTACTTCGTAGCCAAAAGGCCAGAAGTTAATGAGAGAAGGTAAGATTCAAATGGCTCTCTTCCAACGGCTAGTTTGAATCTCCACCTATATATGTCTCTCCTCCACCATTGAAGAAAATAGAGGCTGGTGAGACGACTGAAGAAATAAAAGAGCAAACAGAAAAAGAACAACGATCTTCAAAGCCAAATCTCTCAAGAACACCCAGCCAGTCAGTTGTGTTCTTAGTTGTTCACATATTCAGTCATAGGCAGATTAGATCAGAATAAAAATATCTTAAGCCTAGTTTGAACGAGTTCATCACACTCCTTGTTCTTCATTGTAAGAATTCGTTCATAGTTGGAAAACCCATACCCAAACCCAAACCCAGAAAAGGTTAGGTTAAGATACGCCTGCTCGAAGCGTGTAATTCGAGTGGTCAGGTTTTTACGATGCCGTAAGCGTAAGTCGGGTTCTTCGCACAGAACTGAAGGTGAAGGCTCTGGTTTGAGCCGAGGATGTTTTGATACAGTACGTGGAAACTTATATCCAGCTCGAGGAACTGAGCTTCAATGCTTGCTGACTGCGCGTAAAGTCAGTGGTATCCTTAGTGGATTACCAGATGGTTTTCTGGTCGTGGAAGTAGGAGGTATTACTCCGAACCATGTTAAAATTGCTTTGTTCTTTACTGCTTTGTTTGTGCATTCAGGTAACTCCTCATGAGCATATTTCAAGTTGCATAAACTGACTATCTGAAAAGTGAAACAAAGCTTTGCAATATATTTGAAGCAACAGACGGACTTTCCAAACCCATAAACTTCTGCACACATACAGCCAGCTGTGTCGATCAAGCTGCAGTCCAGCTGGATCGAACACAGCCAGCTCACTTAAAAGAATTTTAATTGGAAAAGTTTTTAAACCTTGGTGTATTCACCCTCCCCTCTACACCAAGGTATCCGTCTTGGGACCAACAATTGGTATCAGAGCAGTGATTCAAAATATCACTGTATCTGTGTTAAGTCAGCCTCTTTGCTGATAGTGGTCACTTGAACAGATCCTCAAATTTCAATTTTTTTTTAAATTATTATATTGCATACTGTCGTGGAATCTTCCTTGTGCAGGAATCTCCCAACGCAGGAGTCGATGATCATCAGATTTGGAAGTTCAGAATCAAAAGCTTTCTGAGCGAGCATCACGACATGATGTGGGATGGCATTTCAGATGAATCCATCATCATCATAAAATCAGAATGACAAATGGAAGAATGAATGATCAAGAGGCTGGAGATGGCCAAAGCTGAATCAGAACAAAGACTGGCTCCAGCCAATGCAAACACAGCTGGACAGAAGGCCAAAGATGTTCCAAAGAGATCGTACATAATCAAGCCAGCTCTCCAAGCTCAGTCCTATCAAAGAAGAAAACAACTCGGCAACCTCAAATCCAAGAAACACATCGACTTCCAGCTGGACACAGAGCTCAAAAAGAGCAGATAAATCCAGCTGACTGGAATCAAAATCAAAGACAATGTCATTCAGCACAGACAGCAAGGTCAACTAAAAAGACAGCTGAGAAGGATCTCAGCTGGTTATAAAACTGAAAATCAACCGAGCTACACATCAAGATTCCAGCAGACGGGATATCAAGATAGATATCAAGCTGACAGAATGCAGCTAGGAAATGGACCTCATCAAAGAAAATGGAGTTCAAGCAGTCAACAAAGTCCAAAGAAGAAAGGACCCCTTCAAGGACCAACCAGAAGTATCACTCACAAAAGATGACAAATCTGGGTTATCAATGGAACCCTCAACAACAAAGTCGGACCCAATCACAACTGGGTATCGAAGGAGTGATAACAGGTCAAGGAGAGACATGCACTTTTAAGGAATCATCAAGCATGATGAAAAAAAGAAAGACAGCTGGAAATCGAAGATTATACCCAACAAAGCAGTAGTGAACTCAGCTGATCATGGAACAACTGACTGTCTTCTCAAAATTAGAGATCAAGTTGACAGACGAATGTAATTGTTGAGAAAATTACTGGCTCAAGTGAAGTAGGAAGCAGCTGAAAAAAGATAGCCACCTACTATCAAATTCAGGAGGGACTCCACCGAGCTGGAAATCGACATAGCTGTGATATCAGCTGAAGGCAAAGACAATCCAGCAGAATATTCAAGTGGAGAATCAAATATCATACTCTGGATATCAAACAAAGCTGAATCAAGCGTGGATCACAGAATCCAGAAGAGGAATCTAGCTGAGGAGGAACTCAGTTCAGCAGATTCACCAACTATTGGTATCAACAATTGATCTCTTCCCAGTCCAGCAGAATCATCAAGAAGTGTGGATTATCTGGACTGCTCAAACCGGATGAAGAAAGATCATCCAGCTGAGGGGGAACAAACTCAGCTGGATCCCAAGTTCAGATTCAGAAGGATTACCCAGCTGAGGGGGAATCAAGCTAAACTAAGTCAGTCGCAGAGCTCAAGGGAACTCAGCTGAAGGAAAATCAAGCCAATCTCCAGATACTCGGCTGAGGGGAAAACTCGGCCAAGCAAAGGAAAAGACCACCGTGGTATCAGCTGACTTTTATATCCAAGCTGACCAGTTTGCGTCTCATGCATTTCATTATCTGAGGAATATGCTATTCAAGTCCAATTATTTTGAATTCTTATTTTAAGCGGACATATGTTCCTTAGTTAAATTGCTTGATAAGTTTCCTTTCCCATCGCATTAAATGTAAAGTCTGAAATGTACTGTAGCACGGTAGGATCGAGGCAGAACTTCAAAACGTTTGAACTGCCTCACGCGCGGTTGTAATACACTCGCCGTAAATACGTCAGCTAAACGTGATAAGTGATTCTCTCGCAGTCGTTGATCAAAATATCAACTGTTTCAATCTCAACCATTGATCCGTCATGGCAGTTGATATATATAAAAAAGATACGCATAATTCTTTCATCTTTATCTCTGTAAAATTCAAACCTTCAAAATCTCTATCTATTTTGTGCAAGTTATTCGCACGATCAAAATCAATAGATTGCAGAAATGGCACCCAAGAAATCAACCGCATGGATGAATTAGTTTGAAGCTCTTATGACAAAGCTATCTTTTGAAAGCGTTTTGTCCACCGCCAACCTCCAGATTTCAGAACTCAGAGAGATGGCGGATCTAGTTACAGACTCCGGTCTCTTGCTATGGGCAACCTCCATGCCCAAGCTTATGCTGAAGAGAGATGCCACACTATTCTATCTGAACATCATCGACGAAGATGGTTTCTACTCATTTTCATTCGATGTGATCGTCAAGGGCACTGACGGAAAGTATGATTCAGCAACCATTAACATCAAACTCAACAGAATGCTGCGAAAAATATTCAATCTGCCCAACAAAGGAAGATTCATTCCAGACGACTATAGCCGTGAGGAAGTGGATAAATTTCTCAGTCAAGAGATGCTTATTTCTCCAGAACCGTATAGAGCGAGCATGTCAAAGCTCCTTCTCAAGCCAAAGTACAGGCTGCTTCTGGATATTACGCAGAAGTGCATTCTGGGGATAGCTGGATCTCAAGGAGAGATCAGTATTCCAAAGCTCAAACCAATGATTGCCATGATCAAAGGCGCAAATATCAACTGGTTTGACTTCTTACTCAACCGACTGGTCAAGGAGTCAGAGAAGATCAAGTTCGACTCCACCAGGACGACGTATTCAACCTCAGAGCCCCTGTATCTATGCTCTAAGATTTCATTCTTGATAGAGCAAGCTGTGAAAGGGCACACAGTAAAGTAGGCTGATTTAGAATCGTTTCCAGAAATGAAGATTCTCTTCCAGAGAATTAGTCAAATCAATGATCTCCTGAGGAAACAGCCTGTTGTGAGTAAAGACAAGGAGCAGCTGGAAGAAACAGAACCAGAAGTTCCAGCGGAGAAGAAACAACGAAAAAAGAAGACAGCAGACCCCAAAACAGCTGGAGGCCCAGCTGAAAAGAAGAGAAAACGACTGTCGTTCCTCAGACTCAGGAATCTTCAGAGGCTACTCCAACAATCTCACCAAGCAAGCTTAGTCAAGCAATGGTGATTCTCACCCCACAACCAGTATCGGCCTTCAATCAATTCGGATCAAACATCCTGGCTGATATGGGATTGAATGATGAATTGTCATCCAACTCAGAAGACGAGTTGGCTAATCCAAGGAGTCAGACACATCTTCCATCTTCCCCGACCTAGGTTATCGCACAAGTACTTGGCGATATTGCTGTTCATCCCAGCTCACCCCAGCCCTCACCGCCTCATAGCTCACCACCCAAACAACCTTCTTCTCCACCCAGCTCTCCAACCAAAGAACAATCTCCTGTAAAAGAGCAGGAAGATATTCAACTGGCTGAAGCTCCTTCACAGCCAGCTGACACCCAAGCTGAACCTTCTTACACTAATCCCAGCTCACCTAAAAAACAACCATCACCCAAAGTTCAATCTCCCACGCAGTTGGCTGATGCTTCTTCACAGCCTACTGTGAACCCAATTGATCCAAATCCTCAAATCTTTTCAGAATTAGAGAGTGATTCCACTGCCTCTCCATCACTCAACTCTACTAGCTCAGCCGTCATGGAAGCCATGTACGAGGACTTACGTATTGCAGGGATCAAGAGTGTTCTAACTCAGTATCCAATTTTGGCGCACCTGCCCATTGCCCTCGTTAAAGTTGGAGATCTCAAATTCTACATTGCCACCAAGATGGAAACTTGGTACCGGAATGAGCAGCTGATAGAGACCTTCTCCTACGAGAAGTTGAAGATAGATGAAGCATGCCTCCAGCACACTTTTGGCTTTGAAAGCCTGGAGGATGCATACTTACATCAGGATGAGCTCATTAGAGGTATCATCGAAGTCTCTCAGCAGTATCCCAAACCGCACCCAACAGACGTCTGGGAGTCAGCCAACAAGCTTCTTACAGCAGCGGGATGGGAGACACCTTCTGGAGCTAACACATCCAAAGAAGTCTTAGCTGAGATTACCAAGGAAGGCATGCCGTAAAACACAAATTCGAGGTAATGATCTACGAAAAACCGAGTGATGCGACGAAGTTACTGAAGCAGCCCCACCAAGTCCAATTGCCAATGACACTCGTGCACTGATCAAGTTTGAGGCAGACAAACCCAGTCATGACGAATCCAAGACTCAAACAGACTCAGCTATCGAGCTCTCAATAGCCTTGAAGGAAGCAATCTCTAAAGAGGTTGAGGAAATTCTTTTTCAGAACAGACTGAAGTCTCAAGTAGAGGTTATCATGTGATTCACAGCTCTAGACAGTCAAGTTCAAGAACAACAGCGGACAATGGATGAAGCCCATCAATTTGCCCAAAACTTACAGGAAAGCACAAGTCTAAATCTCAAGCAATCTCTCGTTTCTCAAAGCATTGATCAGTCAATCCATCTAGAGAAGAGAGTTCATGAGATAATAACAAGACTTCAAACTCCACTAGTTGACGATATAGCAAGTCTTTCAAGCCAGCTGGAAGCCATCAAACAGTATACTCTCTCCAACAGCTCAAACATCCGCCAGCTGTTCAACATTTCCAAAGATCTGGAGACTCAGTTCAGCGCTGGAAGCAGTAACACTGCTCAACTTAACATTGCCACAGCTGACAATACCGCCAAGATCGCTGATGTTGAAGTTGCTCTCTCCAAGCTCAACACAAAAGTTGCTAACCTCTCTGCCTCCCTTGTTGATAATGCCAAAAAGAGGGAAGATAAGGATGAAGCTGGAAAAAACAATTGAAAGAAAAGCTGCAGCTCAAAGGGAACCAGTGCAGCCCAATCAGTCGGAAATCGACGATTTTGCTAAAGAGCTAGATGAGGATCTTAGAAGCGTGTTTAGGATGACTAGAGATTGAGCATGATAGAGAACAGGGTGTGAGTGAGGTCTTTGAAAGGTGTGGCCTCGGCTCACTCACCTTATTGTTGGATTTTCATGGTTGCTTAGCTTTTTGATGATATATGTGCCTTCGTTTGATGTCAAATATGCTGGGATTCAACCCCTTTATGTATCTTGATGTGTAATGTGCATGATATACGTGATTTCAAGAACATTTGATGAAATTTACGGCTTAAAGAAAGCTAAACTTGAGAATCTAAGTCTTAAGAAAATTCGTTTTTGACGGCATGTTGCCGTGATAAGTTGATGATTTTATTTGTTGGTTAGAGTACTCCAAATGCTTTGAAATTTTAATATCTTATTCTATGCCGTGTCCTTTACATGTCTGTAAAATTATAGACTTTCCTATCGAGTATAATAAGAATAGTAGTTCCTTCAATATGGTCGCGCGAACAGCTCATTTTCAGATCTGCGCAGTCGAGATCGGACGAGCATATCTTGCTCGTCGGGACTCGTATTCACGAACCGCTTTTTTCTGAATAACCCAGACATCCCAAAATTTATGTTTATATAAGCCTTGAATTTTTATAACAATCGAGCAAAGTCAGTTTTGAAGACGAACCTGACATATATGCATAGACTCATTCTGAAAAGTATATAAATAGACTGTTTTCGACCTATGTTCTATCAAGTATAACTCTCAAACCTTTGATTATGTTTATGTGAAGTTAGTTCTATGTTATAGTATGAAGTGTAACCTTTCCAAAATGATAATACACGCACATAAATGTTTACTGATCAGTCGGTTATCGTACGTCAAATATGTCTACTTGAATGAATTTTATACACACCAACTGTTTGACAAAACGCGTAAGTGGAGTTTCTGACTTCATGAGATGTAAAATGCGTGTGTACTGCCCTTTCTTTGTTTGAGCATAATTTTCAAACTGCTGCATATTTTTATATGAAACCACTTTCATATTAAAGTATGTCATATAATCTTTCCAAAATGATAAGGCACTCTTAAAAATATTTATTAAACCAGTCTGTTATTGCACGACAAATATGGTTGATTGAAAATACTTTAATGCACAGCAAGTGTCTGTAAAAATGTCTCAGTGAAGCTTATGAGAATTAATTCTCATCTTTGCGAGATTTTATGAATCCTATTATGTAAAATGACTTGAATGATGAATATATATATGTTAAGTACATGTATGCATATGTGCTAATTATATATAAATATGAATGTGAGGTTATTAATTACTTTAACCATTTTTACTATGATATATGATTGAAAAATGATTATTTGAACTATGTGAAATTCTTATGTGCATTACATGTTATGGCATTAATTTTTTCAAACAAAATATGTATATTATGGACTCTCGATCCATATTTAAGAAATGAAAATACGAGAAGACCCTCGTTATATTTTCTCTCAAGTTTTAAATAAACCGGGAATAGGTAGACCTAGTACGTTGTTGTAAACGTCGTTAATTTTTCTCTTGATTAGAAACCTAAGATTGTTAGACCGTCTTGTAGGAGACGTCGACAATAGTACTCAAGGAACAAACTTATCTCTCAAGAAGTGAAAGGTGGGTTTCATGTTTTCAAGTGTGGGTTAGATTCCCACGAGGTAACTTTTCGGGTTTTAAACTCAAACGCTTTTAAATTGATATGCATGCTAAATATTTTATCTCCATAACTTGTGGTTACTAGGGAATCGGTATTTCCGTTTCTCTCAGCAGGAATTTGCCACTTATATTACGATCGGCCTTGAGCTCCGATCAAGCGCTAAGGTAGTGTACACGGTAAACTGAACTTGGGAGGAACTGAAAGATGTTACCCCCTTGTCTCAGTAAAGGACGGTTCAATTGAGTGGGAGTGGCTCCCCACTAATTGTTCCGGGATAGTAACACAAGGATGTGAGTTTTTATTGCTGCACCTTAAAATGTGAGCTTCGGCTCGGTTATATGTTTTTAACATATATAAAGGAATTATTTTATTTTTCAAAAACCCTTTATATAAAATGAGCATGCTATATCTATTTTTGAATCAAATGTTTTTAAGGGGCAAGAAATCCATTGAGTGCTTTTTGTACTCAGTCCCTTGCATTGTTTTCCTTAATGCAGGATGAGTGACGAGCTGGAGGCGGGAGTGATGGTATCCGATGGGATCTGGGTGACGACTTTTATTGTCGTCATCTTTATTTTGTTGTTTGCACTCCGGTTATCCCATATTTGAAATATGTAATTCCTTAACTCCCCAGACAAACTGTACTATTTATTTTCTTTTCGCCGATCATCCGATTGCGGGTGGTCGATGAAAACTCTTTTGACGCTTCCGCAATGCGAGGCCCGAAGTCCTCATACTACGAGCCTATTTATCGTTTTGGTTTGATAAACTCCCGAACTTTATCTTGAAAACTTAGCAAATTATTTATGTTATCTTTTGAAAATTCATTGCATGTTTTTATATTTCCTTGTGAACGTAGTTGAATGTTATCCCGCCGGCGTCGCGGCCCGGCCATCCGCATAAGGCCGGGGGTCGGGGCGCGACAAGAAACGGGAATACCGATTCTCTAGTAACCACAAGTTATGGAGATAAAATATTTAGCATGCATATCAATTTAAAAGCGTTTGAGTTTAAAACCCCGAAAAGTTACCTCGTGGGAATCTAACCCACACTTGAAAACATGAAACCCACCTTTCACTTCATGAGAGATAAGTTCGTTCCTTGAGTACTATTGCCGACGTCTCCTACAAGACGGTCTAACAATCTTAGGTTTCTAATCTAGAGAAAAATTAATGGCGTTTACAACAACGTACTAGGTCTACCTATTCCCGGTTTATTTAAAACTTGAGAGAAAACATAACAAGGGTCTCCTCGTATTTTCATTTCTTAAATATGGATCGAGAGTCCATAATATACATATTTTGTTTGAAAAAATTAATGCCATAACATGTAATGCACATAAGAATTTCACATAGTTCAAATAATCATTTTTCAATCATATATCATAGTAAAAATGGTTAAAGTAATTAATAACCTCACATTCATATTTATATATAATTAGCACATATGCATACATGTACTTAACATATATATACTGATCATTCAAGTCATTTTACATAATAGGATTCATAAAATCTCGCAAAGATGAGAATTAATTCTCATAAGCTTCACTGAGACATTTTTACAGACACTTGCTGTGCATTAAAGTACTTTCAATCAACCATATTTTTCGTGCAATAACAGACTGGTTAATAAATATTTGTAAGAGTGCCTTATCATTTTGGAAAGATTATATGACATACTTTAATATGAAATTGGTCTCATATAAAAATATGCAGCGGTTTGAAAATTATGCTTAAACAAAGAAAGGGCAGTACACACGCATTTTACATCTCATGAAGTCAGAAACTCCACTTACGCGTTTTGTCAAACAGTTGGTGTGTATAAAATTCATTCAAGTAGACATATTTGACGTACGATAACCGACTGATCAGTAAACATTTATGTGCGTGTATTATCATTCTGGAAAGGTTACACTACATACTATAACATAGAACTAACTTCACATAAACATAATCAAAGGTTTGAGAGTTATACTTGATAGAACATAGGTCGAAAACAGTCTATTTATATACTTTTCAGAATGAGTCTATGCACATATGTCAGGTTCGTCTTCAAAACTGACTTTGCTCGATTGTTATAAAAATTCAAGGCTTATATAAACATAAATTTTGGGATGTCTGGATTATTCAGAAAAAAGCGGTTCGTGAATACGAGTCCCGACGAGCAAGATATGCTCGTCCGATCTCGACTGCGCAGATCTGAAAATGAGCTGTTCGCGCGACCATATTGAAGGAGCTACTATTCTTATTATACTCGATAGGAAGGTCTATAATTTTACAGACATGTAAAGGACACGGCATAGAATAACATATTAAAATTTCAAAGCATTTGGAGTACTCTAACCAACAAATAAAATCATCGACTTATCACGGCAACATGCCGTCAAAAACGAATTTTCTTAAGACTTAGATTCTCAAGTTTAGCTTTCTTTAAGCCGTAAATTTCATCAAATGTTCTTGAAATCACGTATATCATGCACATTACACATCAAGATACATAAGGGGGTTGAATCCCAGCATATTTGACATCAAACGAAGGCACATATATCATCAAAAAGCTAAGCAACCATGAAAATCCAACAATAAGGTGAGTGAGCCGAGGCCACACCTTTCAAAGACCCCACTCACACCCTGTTCTCCATCATGCTCAATCTCTAGTCGTCCTAAACACGCTTCTAAGATCATCGTCCTAAACACGCTTCTACAACAGTCAAAGAGACGTGGAGAGTGAAAATGGTCGCTCTTGCCAAAGCTTGTGGATATAAGCCAGAGGAATACAAGGACTATCACTGGCTGTACAACTTCCTCAATGAGCAAAGAAGAGAGATAGAGGAGCTGGACAAAATTATCAAAAAGAAAGTCGAATCGCTCAAGCCTGATGAGAAGAAGCAGAAGAAGAAAAAGCAGAGCTACAGGCAAGCTAAGAAGAAACAAGTGCAAGCAGCCTCAGCCGATAAGAAAAACCAAGATGATTTCAATGAAAACTGGGAACAGTGCAAAATAGAATTCATCAAAGAATTCTGTTACTTGAATCAATACAAAGGCATGGATCCAGAAACTGCGTTCCAGGATTATCTTCTCGAACTCCATGAGACGGATCCAATGATGGCAAGATCAATTGCCATATATGCCAAGAGAAACAACATCCAGCTAAAGGCTCCGAAAGTCAAGCAACTGAAGCATCAAACTTTAGCTGGAACGAACCTTCCTGACAAAGCCCGAATTATCAAAGAAGTTCATCACTGGGCTAGCAAAAGAGGAATCTCCAAGTCGAAAGATCAAGTCGAATGGAAGAACTTGGAAGAATTCATCTTCAACAGATATGGTCTCAAGACTGACCATCAAATGGAAGAACAGAGGAAGTAGAAGACCCAGCCAACTGGAAATTTTTTTGTTGTAGAATATTTTTGTAAATTGAAAGTTGTAAGGTTTCCTCTTATTAATGAAAAGTTCGTTTTATCAATATCAACCTGATGGCAATCACTCTTTGTCCTGGCTCTGAATTTGATTATCTGCTATGAATGTTTATTTATTTTGAAACCCCGTTTCCTGTTAAGGGGAAAGTAAATTATTTTTCAGCTAGGTTTTGGTATCATCAAAAAGGGGGAAATTGTTGGGAAAATTAATAGAGTTTTGATTTGATACCAAAACCCAGCTGACCCCAAACGAGTAGATGATTGCGCAAATCCAAGTATTTTTACAGCTCACCTGTTTGAGCTTATAGAGTTTCTAAGTTTACAGGTAGAATCGCTGAAGACAGCAGAAGACGCAACAAAAGACACAGCTAAGCAGTCACAGCTGAGGAATTCAGCAAAGCAAACTCAGCAGAGCAGACCAAGCAGAGTCAAAGACCCAGCAGTATCAAGACCCAGCTCAGTGATGAGAACCCAGCTCAGGGTCGAAAACCCAGCTCAGTGTAAAAGACCCAGCTTTGTGTCGATGACACAGCTCAGGTCTAAGACACAGCTCAGGTCAATGACACAGCTCAGATTGAAGATACAGCTCAGGTTGATGATACAACTCAGGTCTAAGACACAACTCAGAGTCGAGACGCAGCAGAGTCCAAGACGCTGAAGACACAGCAGAAATACTTAGCAGCTCGAAGACGAAGACCTTCTCCAAGAAAAGATCCCGATTTCAGAAGATCTTATCTGACACGGTCAAATCAGAGAAGAAATAGCTTCTGCAAATGCAGACCTACTTCGTAGGAAAAAGGCCAGAAGACCTTCGTAGGACAGCTCTCTTCCAACGGCTAGTTTGAATCTCCACCTATATATGTCTCTCCTCCACCGTTGAAGAAAATGGAGGCTGGTGAGACGACTGAAGAAATAAAAGAGCAAACAGAAAAAGAACAACGATCTTCAAAGCCAAATCTCTCAAGAACACCCAGCCAGTCAGTTGTGTTCTTAGTTGTTTACATATTCAGTCATAGGCAGATTAGATCAGAATAGAAATATCTTAAGCCTAGTTTGAACGAGTTCATCACACTTCTTGTTCTTCATTGTAAGAACTCGTTCATAGTTGAAAACCCATACCCAAACCCAAACCCAGAAAAGGTTAGGTTAAGGTACGCCTGCTCGAAGCGTGTAATTCGAGTGGTCAGGTTTTTACAGTACCCGTAAACTGTAAGTCAGGTTCTTCAGTACCCGGAAACTGAAGGTGAATGCTCTGGTTTGAGACGAGGACGTTTTGATACAGTACGTGGAAACTTGTATCCAGCTCGAGAAACTGAGCTTCAATGCTTGCTGACTGCGCGTAAAGTCAGTGGTATCCTTAGTGGATTACCAGATGGTTTTCTGGTCATGGAAGTATGAGGTGTTACTCCGAACCACGTTAAAATTGCTTTGTTCTTTACTGCTTTGTTTGTGCATTCAGCTAACTCCTCATGAGCATATTTCAAGTTGCATAAACTGATTAACTGAAAAGTGAAACAAAGCTTTGCAATATATTTGAAGCAACAGACGGACTTTCCAAACCCACCAATTTTTGCACACACACAACCAGCTGTGTCGATCAAGCTGCAGTCCAGCTGGATCGAACACACCAGCTCACTTAAAAGAGTTTTAATTGGAAAAGTTTTTAAACATTGGTGTATTCACCATCCCCTCTACACCAAGGTATCTGTCTTGGGACCAACAGTGCACTTCAGATTGCAGTTGCAGATTTTATCGTTGAAAAAAAGTTGTTGCTCTCATTTTGCTGCAAATAGAATAATGAGTTATTAGCATTACATGTTCATATATATAAACAAGTTCTAGTGGAGGAACCAATAACTAATTTGTATCACCGATCTTCCCACGATCTAAGATTGTCATAAAAAGAAGTATCATTGCAGTACATAAAAAAACGCATCATTGTATATATAAAGAAGTATCACAATTTTTATACTCCCTCCGTCCCGCTATTAGTGGTTCACTTTCCTTTTTGGGTTGTTCCTTTATTAGTGACTCGGATCCAAAATGACAAAAATTAACCATTTAAAAATATGGACCCTACCACTTTTCTATTTTTTATGCCTTATTCTTAATACCCGTGCCCAAAAAGTATGAGCCACTAATAGTGGGACGTGGAGGAGCATATTACAATAATATTTCTTTTTATGATAACTGTATATGATAGAAAGATCGATGATCTAAATTGGTTCTTAGTTCCTACATTGATTCATTTTTATCTGGCACTGATGCATTTCTTGTGCACGCATTATGTCATATACATACTAAGGTGTTATATTCAAACGTGACATAATTTTTTTCTATAATATGAGGACCCATATTACTGTATGTGTGCGTGTGTTAACCTAGTGATAGAGTGGTTAATTTTCGGGCCAAAGGTCATGGGTTCAAGTTCACCATCACGCGGCTTTTAAAATTTCTTATAATGTTTGTTCAAATAAATCAATAGCTCCACAATGTTCCTTTTTGAAAGTAGAAAATAAATTATGTGGCATGCAAGCAATTACTTTATGGTTAATGGATTATTTGTGGCTCTTGGGAACTTCTTGCACTATTTTTGGAAGATGGGATTTTAATAAGTTATCATCTTCTGCTTTACTATCTGGAAAACATAAATAAATAAATAATTGTATGTGGGACCACCTTTGCCATGATATTTGTAAATGGCCGACATAATACACTCTTTTCCCCTCAATGGCGAGGTGATAATATTTATTAATATAACTTAAAATAAAATGATGAAATATCTAAATTTTTTATCAATTAATTCTTGAAAGTGGCATGCATTACATTTTCTGGACGTTTTCCATATGACTAAAGGGGCAACCACAAAAAGAAATGTGGAGAAAAATCCAATATTCTATTACTCCCTCCTATTCTTTTTATATGTCATCCTAAGCTCCAACACGTTTATTAATAAAAAAATATTCTCCCCAACATAGCCTTATTTATTGCTAATTTATTCTTAATAACACAAGCTTTTTTATGAAAAAGAGATGAAATAAGAATAATCATATTTTAAGTAATTAATAAAAGATGAATTGAATAAGGGTAAATAACTCTAAAAAAATTTAAAACGTCATACAAATTGCAATTAAATGGGAAGGTTAGAACTACATATACTAAAATAATAATACTTTTTGGACATAAATGTCCGGACATAATCTAACCCGTTTAGAAAAATGGAGCAGTTCGATCCGTTTTACTTATTTATTTAATTTTGTAATTAATACAAAGTCATTTCAATTATATTGTTGAGAGACTAGTAAGAAACTATTAAATCCCATCTAATTGACCTCTTTGAATTAAGTTGCAATGTTATACCGTGTGAGCAAGTGTACTCTTCTGCCAAAACCTTGTGATGTAAATGAAACATAATGCAAAATTTTGCAGAAAAGGGTGATAGCGTCTATTGTGATTAAGCGTCGTGAATTGGACATAAATTTTCTTATATTATTGTGTAAACCAATTAAATGCCTGAACTTTCATTCTAAAATTAAACTGAGTTCCTTTAATTTTGTTTTACATTAATATTAGGTATTCTGCTCAAAACATAAATGTTGATGCACCAACAACACGAATTCATTTCAAATTTCTCTCATGAAACATGCTGATGCATTGAGCAATTAATAGTTGTTTTGTCCACAAGAAATTAAAGAAGAAAAAAAAGAAGCACTAAAATGCGGCTGTATGTTAACTTGCTAGAGGGCAGAGGTATCGCGGCGAAGAACTCTTATGTGAAGCTACAAATCGGGAAGCAAAAATCGAAGACGAGAATTTTGAAGAACACTGGAAACCCACCTCTGAGGTGTTTAATGGGGTCTGACAAAAAGAAAGAAAGAAAAATTTGAATAAAATTAATAACAAAATTATGATTCTCACTAATCTCATGTCAATTTGGAGCCAAAATAGGTAAAGTGTAAAATGATAACGACTCTGCATATTTTCTTTTAATTACAAAATTAAATAAATAAGTAAAACGGGCCGAACCGCTCCATCTTTCTAAACGGATTGAAATATGTCTGGACATTTATGTCCGAATACAATCACTCATATTAAAAATAGGAAGGAGTATTTGATTTAGACTAGGGTGGTAACATGCCAACCCAACTATTAATTCACATTAATTATCAATTTATCATTGTTAGGTTGACTTAATTTTCATTGATTAATTTTCTTGATTTTAGATTTTAGCTAATCATTTGAATATTGAAGAATCTTAGCGTACAATTAAATTGCAATAATCCCTGAGCTGTTATTAATTAAATAAATCAATCCACAATGATAATCTAATCTGTCCCAGCGCATGACTCCAAAATCTATTTCGTAAAAGTAATTCAAATATTTATTTTATTATTTTATTATATTATACATACACACAAATAAAGGGACATATGGTAGAAACGTCCTCCTGTATTAAAAAGCTATGCATCTATAGGCCATAGGGTCAAGACTAGAACATTAAAGAATGAGTTGTTTATAATAAAGTTAGAAAGAGAAAGTAGGTTTTTTGAGGATATTTTTGTCATATCAAGTAAGAGAGAATGATTATAGTAGCTTTTTGTGGCATATGATGTAAATAATAAGTTATGTTGAGGTGTTTGTAATGTATCGAGTTTCCATTTTAAGAAGTACCTATTAAAATGGGACGTCCAAATAAGGTAAGATGACATATTGAAATGGGACGGAGAGAGTATATGATTAATTTTTTTTTAATGATAATGCATTTAACATAATACAATAATATCTTTAATCGCAAATACAAATGTTCATATTAAGTTTTAGTTATTGGGGGAGAAAATTATTTTTTGTTTGATTTTTACTTAAAAAATTGTTAATGTTAAAAGCTAATCAATTAGTACTTAATTTAATAATTTATCAAGAACATATTTAATCAATAGAGATAAAGATTTAACTTTCAAACAAAAAATGTTAAATAAATATAATCTTTTGTAATAATGCAACAAAAAATAACTAGCTAGCTAGCTAGATCCCTAGACATCTGATCATTTTATTATGTATAATCCTTCTCGACAAATATACTAAAAGAAAGTCCAATAAATGATTGTGTGAATGTATTTGACTTTTTCTAATGAATTACATATCGAATCACCTTCAATTCTTAAATCCAAAATGCAACCTTAAAAGAATAAAATCACTCAACATAATGATTGTTTTTAGGAATTTAAAAGAGGACCAAGGGGGGAAGACCTAGCTTGAAATCATTGCCCATAATATGTCCGTTAAATATATACTATGATTGTTACATCGAGTTATATATCATTATTTTTCTCAGTAAAATTGACTTGCTTTTCTTTTTAATTAGGGAGAAGTAGCAAATATCGTCCTATCATATACTCCCTAACATATTTACCTCCCCATTTATGATTTGGAGCTGTTAACACCTAACGTGCTATAAATAGTGTGAAAATCCTCTCGTCTCTAACGGAGGACTAACACCGTTAACGGTTTTTTATTTTTATTTTTATTTTCTATAATTTGACCAACACCGTTAATTTTCTATTTTTTTATTTTCTATTTTCTATTTTTTTAATTTTCTATTTTCTTAATTTTTCATCTCTTTAATTTTCTATTTTCTTATTGGGTCCTTTGCTTCTAACGAATTACTATTGTTTACAATTTTTTATTTTCGATTCGTAGTGGGTCTCGCTCAATTTCACTCAAACTATATATATATCTCTTGAGAAAAACACCAATAAAAAAGTAGAAAATAAAAAAAAAATAAAAAATTGTAAACAATAATCTGCTAGGGACATAATAAGAAAAAAGAAAATTTAAAAATAAGAATACAATAAGAACATCGAAAATAGAAAATTAACGGTGTTGTTAGTCAAATTATAGAAAATAAAAAAATTAAAAATTGTTTACGGTGTTAGTCATCCGTTAAAGACGAATGGATTTTTGCACTATTTATGGCACGTTGGGTGATGACAACTTCAAATTAAAAAAGAAGAAGGTAAATATGATAGGGAGGTATATGTTAAAGAGTATAGTTGCTACTTCTCCCTTTTAATTATTCTAAACAGAGTTTATGCGGTTCACACCCACATCGAATAACGGATGCGTGTTACCATCGTCATTATTATAAAACCAACATGTTTGGAGCCAAAGGGTTGCATTAGTACTATATATATACAACCCAAAGAAGTCAAGAATCACAAAAGTAGCTAGCTAGCCCAACTCTAAATTAATTTGTAAAATCATATATCCAAAAATATAATGGCAATGAATGTAAGTTCAATTAGAACTTCATCTAACGGAGTTTGGCAAGGCGACAACCCTTTAGATTTTGCTTTCCCGCTCCTCATTCTCCAAACAATCCTAATCCTCGCCGTCTGCCGTTTGCTCGCCGTCCTTCTCAAACCCCTCCGTCAACCCAAAGTCATTGCAGAGATGCTCGTACTCTCTCTCTCTCTCTCATAGTTATATATATTCATGCATGGAGCCACAAGGTGGCAAGCTAGGCTCAAATTTTTTAATTTTTAGTATAGTAGTGATTTTATAACTTTTTTCTCAAAAAAATAAATATGTCTCCATAAGTATCACTACTATGTAAATTTATTTCAAAAATCTATATTTTGATATAATTTTGAGAACTTTTTCTAAATTTTATTATGTTTTAATATCTCTTGATTAATGAGTATGTTTTATAAAGTCTTAAGTTATAACACTTTTATTACTATTATAAATACTTTTGTAAGATTTTAAAATTACTATAGTCCTAATTAAACAAAAATAAGAAATTGGGCCGTTTCTGTTCAAAATCCTGGCTCCGTCACGGCAGATATTGCTGGTCTATTTGCATGGCGGGATTATACTCGGGCCATCGGCTTTGGGTCGGAATGAAGCATATACGAATTGGGTTTTCCCGAAATGGAGCACGCCGATTCTTGAATCGGTGGCAGGCCTGGGCCTCCTCTACTTCCTCTTCCTCGTCGGCCTCGAGCTCGACCTCAGCTCCGTGCAGCGGAGCGGGTGGCGCGCCTTCGCCATCGCGGAGGCGGGGATCTCGTCCACCTTCACGCTAGGCGTCGGCGTCGCCTTTGTCTTCCGCCAGGCCATCGACGGCGCCAACGCCGTGGGTTTCGCGCAGTATTTGATCTTCATGGGCGTCGCACTCTCCATCACGGCTTTCCCCGTCCTGGCCCGCGTGCTGGCGGAGCTCAAGCTCCTGACCACGCTCGTCGGCGAGACCGCCGCCGCGGTCAACGACGTCGCAGCCTGGATCTCGCTCGCTCTCGCCGTCGCTCTTGCAGGTATAGCAACAACTCATGCAGTGTTAATTCGTTATTATTATTATTATTTTTTTTTTGAAAATCAGTTAGTTTGTTAATTTATTATATACTCCTGTATAATAAACCGGATAATTTTAATAGAAAAATTCGCATTTGTCAAGTGATCATTCGACAACAAAATCTAGAAACTTTTTGGTCAAAGACAAAAAGGAAATCTAATTGTTTTTAATGGTTATGATATATTTGTCCTGTTTAACGTTAGGGAGGATATTGTTTTAAAAATCCCAACTTTTAGATCATTTTAAATTAATAAATTGGTTTACATCATTGAATTTCCCTTAAATATATTACGATGCTTGATGATTTGTATTACAGCACGTCCCCACGAGTTCTATTTGACGTGTCTATTAAAATTTCCACACTGCTAGCAATTTATATTCACTTATTCAGTTACTAAAAATTCAATTACAAAATCCATCTTCAAGTTAAGTCGAATGTTAGTACTTTAAAAATAAAATAAAAATTGGAATGTAGGTTTGAGATTCGTACCCAATTCTTTAACAATTTTAAAAAGAGGAATACTATGTGCGTACATTAATCTGAACGTGCAATAATTTCAATTTAACACCAATCTTAATCTCCAGTTATAATTTTTTTTTGAACGTGCACAAAAATACTAAACGCGGTATTCTAATGCAATATTCATACAATATTCGTAATTTTGTAGACAATTTATACTCGAATTTATTTTAAAAGTGGAAACAAATAATAGAATGGCCAAACAATTATCCAATTCTAACAAATTTCCGTCGTAGGTAACGGCGGCAACGGGCCGAGGAAAAGCCCGTTGATCTCAATATGGGTACTACTATCCGGCGTCGTTTTCATCGCTTTTATGATGCTGGCGATCAAGCCGGCGATGAAGTGGGTGGAGCAGCGGTGTTCGGCGCGGCGGGATTCGTCCGGCGACGAAGCCTACATCTGCCTAACCCTCGGCGGCGTTCTGGCGGCGGGATTCGTCACCGATCTGATCGGCCTCCACGCGATCTTCGGCGCGTTCGTCTTCGGCTTGACGATTCCGAAAGGCGGAGATCTCTCCGGCCGATTGGTGGAGAGAATTGAGGATTTCGTGTCGGGATTGTTGCTGCCGTTGTACTTCGCGTCTAGCGGGCTGAAGACCGACGTGACGAAGATCGACGGCGGCGAGGCGTGGGGGCTGCTGGCGCTGGTGATCGTGGCGGCGTGCGCCGGAAAAATCATTGGAACTTTTGCGGTGGCGATGATTTGTATGATTCCGGCGAGGGAGTCGATAACGCTGGGGGTGCTGATGAATACCGAAGGGCTGGTGGAGTTGATTGTTCTTAATATTGGCAAGGAGAAAAAGGTTAGTACTAATTAATTTACTTTCAAATTTACTAAGAGTAGTGTGGTTAATTCCTGAGAATTCAGGTTCGAATTCATCGTGGCGAGGTATTTAATCTCAATTATTCCCTTTTTAAATTAAAATACTCATATTATCGACATTATATACTAAGGGTTCGTTTGGTATTCATATACGTATATCAGGTATAGGTATGAATATGACTCATATTCATACCTTGTGTTTGGTATATCATGGATATCATATTGATATCTTTGATATACCTGATATACTAATATTCAACATTTTCATATACGAGTTTTTACTAGTGTATGACTCATATCTTTCATTTCTTCCCCACTTGATATCAGTAGATATCTTCATCATACCAAACATAGATATCAGATATCAATCTCAAACTCATACCTAATATCTGATACCCATACCCATACTTGATATCTGTTATACTAGTATATGAATACTTAATTCATCAAAATTTTATTCTAATTTTGGATTCGTTAGATTTTATTGACGAAACGACTGACTCAGCCAAGACACGATGACGTGATAGCCTCTGTCATGTGGATGTCACGTAAATGCCACATGGAGACCACTTCGCTGCACTACTAAGTCACCCGTTCCGTCAAAAATAATCTAACAAATATCAAATTGAATATCAAGATAAAAATAGTAAGATAGATAATATCAAGATAAAAATAGTGATTAAAGGGATGATTGTTAGTGTATATTTGTGTTTGGTAGATAAGATATATAATGTAAATATGATAAATTCGTTGTTTGGTACCATAGTTTAAATTCAAGATTAAATGGGAAATGACAATTCTACCCCTAACTATAATTAATTATTATTTAAAATGTTATATCTCTTTCTCTCACTATTTCTCTCATCCATCTTTTCTCTCTCTCACTCCCCACTAACCCATCTTCCCTCCTCTCTTTTTCTCTCTCTCAATCTTTCTCTCTCCACACACCACCACCACCGCCGCCGTCAACAGCGTTGCCCTCTGCGGCACCCTCCTCGGCCAACTCTTCTTCGGCCTCCTCGGCCATAGGCTGGGCCTCAAGCGCGTCTACGGCCTCACCCTCGTCATCATGGCCTGCTCCCTCATCCGCCACCCCCACCCACAACCACCACTGCAACCCACATCCATCTTTCTCTCGATCTCTTCTTCATCACCCTCTCCTTTCTCTCTCTCTCTCTCGTTCAACGACATCCACCATCCACCACTGCCATGGCCGACCACCGCCACCACCACCGCTCATCTCTCCTCGGCTTTCCCTCTCTCTATCTCTATCTCGTTTAATGGCCATCCATCATCCACCACTGCCATGGCCGACCACCATACATCACCGCCACCGCTCATCTCTCTCTCTTCTCATCTCTCTTTTTTTGCCAATTTATGTCAGAACAAAAAAGAACAAAAAATCGAGGAAGATGAGAAATGTTGACTAACACCTACAAGATTCGTCGAAGATGGAGAAAATTATTCTGCTGCGTCTATGTGAAGTTAATTTTTTTCATCCCTATGTTTATAAAGTCAATTATTATAAAGGGGGTTATTTGCAGTTGATTTTGGAGTAAAAAATTTTCTGGGTTTCTGCTTTGCAGACGGAGGGAGAAGAGGGATGAGAGAGAAGAAGATGAGGAAGAGAAGGGTAGTTTTGTCTTCACACACATTAATATGTGAAACTGTTGAATTTAGCTTAGATATCGGAGGTTGTGGGTGAGATTGGTTCACTGGAGAGAACAGTAATTTAAGAACGGGATTTGATGTTATAACGGGCTTGACAGTTTATTAATATAGGATACCAAACATTAGTTAAGCCTAGTTACATAAGCAATCTTGGCTTTATCTTTCCTACCAAACAAAGCCTTACAGTATAAGTTTAATATCCAATTATTTATGTTTAAATGGATAATTGGATCATTGGGGGTGTAAACCAGTATTAAATACTATAGTTTATGTTATGTCAAGCTATTTATCCATCTATTATTATTTGTCAATAAGAATCAATTATGAATATATATATATATATATATATTGTCTAAATAATAATAAGATAATATACAATTTTGGTGTTGTTGAATAAGCTAGGTTCTGAACGATGAGGCCTTTGCTCTTCTAGTCCTAATGGCGATCGTCACTACCTTCCTCACCACCCCAACCGTCATGGCCATCTACCAACCAGCACGCGCCGCCGCCACCTCCAACCGTCGTCCGAATTCCTGCGAATTCCGCATTCTGGCATGCGCCCTCGGCCCCGCCATCTCCCTCATCAAGCTGACTGAGTCAACTCGGTCCACGGACAAATCCTCCCGCCTTAAAATATACATCATGCACCTGGTCGAACTCACCGAGCGCTCCTCCTCCATTATAATGGTCCGCCGCTTCAGAAAAAACGGTCTCCCTTTCATCAATCGCCTCCGCGCCCCCACTCACCTGGCCGACCCACTCGCACTCAATTTTCTGGTCATCGGAATTTTCTATTGTATATTAAAATTATAGTAGGATTTGAAATTTGGCTCGAGTTCAGTTTTTGGCCAATTTTATCCCGATGTGGCGCTAAATTTTAAGGACGAAAGAGAATACAAGAACAATATCATATTTTACTTTATAAAATGCGTCATTTTATTTGTTGCAACTCAGTGCCACAGATAAAATCTGGCCTCACATCAGACAAAAATTGGACGGAATCTGAGTTTGGAAAAATTTTCAAACCCTACTAGAGTTCGTGTAGTTTTTCGCCAAATTTTTAAATTGTGTTAGAAACCAAAATTCGATGATAGTTTGTGTGTTTATAAGCCATTAACAATAGAAAATATCCTTATCCCTCAATTTATTTTTGTTTAGTAACAATATTTCAATTTTTGCTTCACGGTAAGCAAAATTCTTATATGGTAAATTTGGTATTGTATTTTTTTCTTTTTCTTTTTCAAACAGGATAATTAAATGCATTTTCTTGGGGAATTTATAAATTTTTATATACATATATTTTGATCTTTATTATAAAACGTAAGGATGAGATTATTACAGCTTGATCTTTCGTAGCTTTGTCATCACATTGAATGACTATCTACGATTCGATATTTTGATTACTATATATTCAATATTGGGCAATTTATATACATATATGTATATATAATTTAATTTTTTTCATTTTCAACCAATAAATTGATTCCCGCGCGTTCGATTTATGGATTTTCAGACATACAGCCAACTCGGCAAAGTGAGCGTCCGTCCGGTAACCGCCGTGTCGGCGTTGGCGACGATGCATGAAGACATACTCCACGTGGCGGAGGAGAAGGCGGCGGCGATGATAGTGCTGCCTTTTCACAAGCAATGGAGGAAAATCGAAGGCGAGGTTGTGGTGGAGAGTGTGGGCCATGGGTGGAGCGGTGTGAATCTGAGGGTCCTAAAGGAGGCGCCATGCACGGTGGCTGTGCTTGTGGACCGTGGATACGGCGGCGCCGCCAATACGACACCGGGGCCGAGTACTTCCACGGCGGCGAAAAATGTCTGCGTCCTAGTTTTCGGAGGGCCGGACGATAGAGAGGTGTTGGAATTGGGCGGAAGGATGGCGGAGCACCCAACGGTGAAGTTCGCGGTGATAAGATTTATCTCTGCAGCAGAAAAGGTAAAGAATATATATTTAATATATCAAATTATATAAAGATACCAAATAAAAAAAAAAGCATAATTTTGTCACATAGTTGTAATTATATTCTTAATTAATTAACTATAATTATAATCATGTTATTGATAAAATGGTATTAGTGTAATTCAAACTTAATTAAGTGTAATTTGATCAAGCTTAATAAATAAAGAGTGTAGAGTTTAATTTACCGTTCAAAATTTTAAAATTTAATTGTAAATTAGGCTACGGTTGCAGACATAATATTTTACTCTAATATATATTGTTGGAAATAACCTCATATTATTCTTCATATGTAATTTGATTCTTGAATGTTGTGATTTAATTAAAATAATATTTTTATTTCTACTAAAAATGTTATCATATACGTACAATTTTAAATTTAGAATCTTAAATTTAATTATATCATAATTTTTTATTAAATGGATTATGAAAATGGGGATGATCAAGTAAGTGGAGAAATCCACGTTGATTTCCATATGTCCGTGTTGATTTTTCGGGATCGGAATCGGACTCGATCATTTTAGAAACATTATCTAAATATTGGATCAAAAATAATATTTTTCAAATGTCAGACATTTTTTAGGATTTCGATAAAAATGTTGTGACATTTTAGAATATTTTTTTTCTACTTTATTTATATAGCATTTACCGCATATACTCATGTTTTGAAACTGATTTATAAAATACTTCTTTCATTAGGAAAATGATGAAGGAGCCGTGGCAGAATTCAAAAATAGATTGGAAGGAAGAGTAGAGTTGATAGGGAAAATATCTACCGAAATAGTTGATGAAGTTATTGCAATTGGGAGAAGCGGTGGCTACGACTTAATAATAGTGGGCAAAGGCTGGCCGTGCTCCTCCACCATGGCAGCGGCTCCGGTGGCGGAGCACCCGGAGCTCGGCCCAATAGGCGACGTCTTGGCCTCGACCGGCCATGGCGTTGCTGCCTCAGTGCTTGTGGTTCAACGGTGTATCATGGAAGAGCTATCGGTTTCAAATGAGTCGCCGGGAGAGGGTGGCAGTGGCGGAAAAGGCCATGATCAAAAGTCCAATTTGGTGTAAATAGACATTGCTAATGTAATATTTTGACTTATTTGGCTATGTTGGGAAAATTCTAAGTTTTGATTTGATACTCAAACCCAACTGATCTCCAACCTAGTAGATGTATGTGCAAACCTAAATTATGTTTTTCAGCTCGTCTGTTTGAGCTTTAGATTTTCTAACTTTACAAATAAGAAAGCTGAAGACAGTGGAAGACCCAGTTGAGTGATCAGCTGGATCCAAAGTCAGCTGAAAGGTTTTCCAGCTGAACAGAGTTCAAGACTAAGCCGAGTCAGAATCAATATCAATCAAGCCGACTCTATCAAACAAAGAAGATTGGATCCAGCCTAGGAGAGTGTCATGGGAATGGTTCCAGAATTATTTGAGGATGAAGAAAAATGCGTTCTTGATAAGGTTCAGAATGAGTTGGGGCATGTGGAGAAGAAAGTATTGGACTCTAAAGTGGAATACAGCTTGGAGAAAGGACAGAGGGCTTTTGATCAGGAATATACACGTGGCTAGATGGTGGCTTGAAGAAAAATGGGAAGGCGCGTTTGTGGAATAAGAGTTGTTACTTTCCAGCGCAATTTCCTCCTTTATATTATATTGTCTTAGTTTTTTGTTTTTTCTTCAAGAAGAATCCAGCTATGTGTCGTACCTTTTGGACCATAGTATTTATTGGATGATTTCATTTTGTAAACCCTAAGTAATGAATATCAATTCGCCTGCCTCCTACATTTTCTCTCTCCTCTACCTATTCTCTCCCTCACTATCATTTCTTGCTCAACAATTCACAATATAAAAATACAAAAAATAGTGTAAATTTATCTGGGTCCATTACAATTGGTATATCAGAGCTCAGGTTTTGCTATCTATAGGCAAATCTTGGGTGATCATGGCAGAAGGAACTCGATTTAAGGATCTACAAGAGGCTTAAAAGAAACTGGATCAAGTCCTGCAAGCTGAAACTATGAAGCGAGCTGCTGCTGAGGAAAGGTTACATGAGCAAATCACAAATGTTGATCAAAAAATGGATCAGAAAATGGCGGAAATCGATAAGAAATGCCAGCATCTATCCAATACTCTAGCTGAAATCAAATTGCATCTGCTAAATCTTGGTCATGACAGCGGGAAGCAGAGCGAACGATCGATTCTTGGTGAATCTCCCTTCACTGCAAAAAACGAAGGTAGTCAGTCTAGACAATCATCTTTTACCTCTAGGTTTAAAACTGATTATTCTTCTCAATCTAATGGGGGAAATTCACAGCATAAAGTTGATTTTCCAAAGTTTAATGGTACTAATCCTAGAGCATGGATTATTAAATGCAATAGCTATTTTAAGCTAACTTCTGCAATGAGTGATGAGCACATGGTGCAAATGGCCATCCATAATTTTGAGGGCAGGGCCTTACAATGGTTTCAAAACTTTGGCTATGAAAACATGATGGAAATTACTTGGGAACAATTTTTGCAAGTAGTAGCAGCTAGGTTTGAGGACCTGAATGAAGGAAAGATTATCATGGAATTTAAAAGTCTAAAACAATCTGGGTCTTATGTGGACTATGTTGAGAGATTTGAGGAGCTGAGGTCTTGTCTTCTGCTGAGTAGTAGTATGGAATACTCTGAGGAATATTTTGTGGCAAATTTTATCTGCGGATTGTTTGAAGAAATGCAGGGTTTTATGCTTTTGTTCAAACCCAAGACAGTGCAGGAAGCTATTGAAATTGGGCAGAGACAATTAACTACACTTGATGCTCTAGCTAAGAGGATGAAACCTGCTTCTAAAGCCTTTTAGAATCAAGGATCAGGATACAAAAGACCTGAAGGAATTGCTGTGCACAAACCTTTTACTTCTAATAGTACTAGAACACATGTCAAGCTATTGACCAGTGCTGAAATGGCAGTAAGGAGGGAAAAAGGGTTGTGCTATAACTGTGATGGACCTTTTGTTGTTGGACACAAGTGCAAACATAAGGTCTTTTACATGGAAATGTCAGAGGAGCAAGAGCTTACACACATGCAACATGAAGATGAGTTTGTGGAAGTATTGCTAGCTAATAATGAACCCATGGAAGAGATCCATATGACTACAAATACAGTTAAGGGCAGTACCAGTACTAGAACTATGAGAGTAATTGGAGAAGTGGGAAACATGAAACTAAGAATTCTCATTGATACTAGTAGTACTCTTAGCTTTCTTCAAGAAGGCATTGCAAAGGATTTGGGAGTACCTATAGAAGCTGACAGACCCATTCTGGTAAAAGTGGCTAATGGCCAAAAGCTTATGAGTACACAATGGGCACCAGACTTAACTTGGACTGTGCAAGGACACCAGTTTACTTATTCTCCAAGAATACTAGGCAATCAAGGTTATGATATGATTTAGGGAAGTGACTGGTTAGAATTTTGCTCACCTATTGGACTGGACTACAAGAAAATGATCTTTACAGTGCATGCAGGTGGCAGGAAAATTAAATTGAAGGCAATCACAGACAATACAGAATTTCAGCTAATCTCAGCACAAAACCTATTCCACCTAATGCATTACTCTTTAGATGACATTCAGTAAATGTACCTGATGTATCCAAAACCTGTTGCTAAGGATGCAGGAAGACCATCAGAACTTGCATTCTTGCTTGAGGAGTTTAAAGATGTCTTTGAAGAACCCCAGAAGTTGCCACCTGCAAGAGGAGTAGAACACCATATTGTTTTAAAACCAGGTAGTGTCCCTAAGCATCAATATCCTTATAGAACTACCCACATTAATAAGGATGATATTGAGAAAATTGTTCAAGAAATGCTTGATACATGGATTATTCAGCACAATAGAAGCCCTTTTGCTTCTCCTGTGATTCTGGTAAAGAAAAAAGATGGTACATGGAGAATGTGTGTGGACTATAGGTATCTAAATTCCCTTACAGTCAAACATGATTATCATATTCCTTTGATTGATGAATTGTTAGATGAACTGTATGGGGCCAAATTTTTCTCAAAAATGGATCTGAGGTCAGGGTATTTCCAGATTCTTGTCAAGGATGAAGCTAGATACCTCACTGCTTTTAGTACTCATCATGGGCATTTTGAATTTTTGTTATGCCATTTGGACTTTGCAATGCTCCAGCAACTTTCCAGTCATTAATGAATCAGGTATTCCAACCCTACTTGAGTAAGTTTGTTTTGGTTTTCTTTGATGATATCTTAGTCTACAGTAAATCTTGGGAAGAGCATATCATCCAACTACGAGCTGCCCTCTTAAAATTGAGATAGAATACCTTGTTTGCTAAAATGAGCAAGTGTCAATTTGGCCAACAAAAGATGGAATATCTGGGCCATGTTATCACTGAGAAAAGGGGTATCAACAGATCCTGAGAAGGTTGCTAGCATGGTGGATTGGCCAACACCTAAAACAATCAATCAATTGAGGGGCTTCTTGGGTTTAACTGGGTACTACAGAAAATTTATCAAAAACTATGGGCTGATTAGCAAACCCCTTACTGACTTGCTAAAGAATGACTCATTCAGGTGGACTAATGAAGCAGAGAAGGCTTTTGCTGATCTGAAACTAGCAATGACATTTTTCCCAGTTTCGGCTCTACCAGATTTTGCACAACCTTTTATCCTTAAAACTGATGCCAGTGGCACAGGAGTGGGGGCAGTGCTGATGCAAAATCAGAGGCCTATTACTTTCATGAGTAAAACTCTTTGCCCCAGAAATCAAGCTCTATCAGTATATGAGATGGAGTTCCTAGCTGTTATCATGGCTGTCCAGAGGTGGAAGACTTATCTACAGGGCCACAAGTTTATTATTAGAACAGATCAACAAGCATTCAAGCACCTCCTTGACCAGAAGGTGATGAATCTTGTGCAACAAAAATGGTTAACTAAACTTTTGGGCTTAAACTATGAGATTCAATACAGGAAGGGAGTGGAGAACAAAGCAGCCGATGCTTTATCCAGGCTTCCTATGCCTAACTGCTGATTGTCTGGCTCTTACTACAGCTATACCACTATGGGTGCAGAAGGTTAAGCAAAGCTATGCAGAAGATCCTCACTACTCTCAAGTTCTCACTGCTAAAGCTATTGATTCATCCTTATATCCTGAATTTACAGTGGTGGCTGGGCTCCTAAGATATAAAACGAGAGTGGTTATTGGTTCTGCCACAGGACTTAGGGCCACTATTTTAAATGAAGTTCACAGTACATCCTTTTGTGGACACTCTGGTGTGCAAGGTACTTATACTAGACTCAAATTTTTTTTCTTCTGGCCCCACATGAAGAAGGATGTAGAGTTACTGGTCCAACAATTTGATATATGCCAGCGGAATAAATCACTCCATGACCCTTATCCTGGGTTATTACAACCACTACCTATTCCCAATGCTGTGTGGACTCATATTTCTATGGATTTTGTGGAGGGGTTACCTAAGTCAGCTGGAAAAGATGTAATCTTGGTTGTGGTGGATAGACTTAGCAAGTATGGTCACCTCTTAGCTTTGTCTCATCCATTCACTGCTCAGTCTGTAGCAAAACTATTCCTGGATCATATTTATAAGTTACATGGCCCTCGCGTGAGTATTCTTTCTGATAGGGACAAGGTTTTCACAAGCTGGTTCTGGAAGGAATTGTTTAAACTTATGGGTACTAAGCTGGACATGTCTTCAGCCTATCATCCACAGACAGATGGACAAACTGAAAGACTGAACCAGTGTCTAGAAGTCTATTTGCGTTGTATGGTGGGTGCTACTCCTAAGTAGTGGTCGCAATGGTTACCTTTGGCGGAGTATTGGTACAACACTAATTACCACAGTAGCTTGAAATGTACACCATTCCAAGCTCTATATGGTGTGCCACTACCGCATACGGGGTTGGGTTCTTTCCTTAATTCCCTAAATCAAGAAGCTAAGGAGTGGACGACTCAACGACAGGCAATGATTCGCATCCTGAAGAAAAATCTTAAGTTAGCCCAACAAAGGATGCCATTTTATGCTAATCAAAAGTGCAGTGAAAGAATTTTTGAGGTGGGGGAGTTTGTTTACCTGAAACTTCAACCATTTCGCCAGAATTCTGTGTCATTGCGCCGGAATCTGAAACTTGCTGCTAAGTACTATGGCCCCTATAAAATCCCGGAGAAAATTAGTGCAGTGGCCTACAAGTTAGCACTTCCTGAGGGTTCTCGAATTCATCCCGTTTTTCATGTTTCTTTGCTTAAAAAGTGTCTGGGTAAAGATGTCATACCTTCTACCGAGCTTCCTGATACTGATGCAGACGGCCACTTCAAGATTGCTCCTTTTTCAATTTTGGAGCAGAGGATTTTAAGCAGGAATAGAAAGGAAGTACCGCAGGTTCTGATTTAGTGGGCGCGGGGCGATTCTGCTGATACGAGCTGGAAGGATCTGAAGTAATTTCGCCGCAAGTTTCTGACTTTTGACTATCCTTGCGGATAAGGATCTAATTCAGGAGGGAGTATTGTCATGAGAATGATTCCAGAATTATTTCAGGATGAAGATAAATGCGTTCTTGATAAGGTTCAGAAAGAGTTGGGGCTTGTGGAGAAGAAAGTATTGGACTCTGAAGTGGAATACAACTTGGAGAAAGGACAGAGGGCTTTTGATCAGAAATATACACGTGGCTAGATAGTGGCTTGAAGAAAAATGGGAAGGCACGTTTGTGGAATGAGAGTTGTTACTTTCCAGCGCAATTTCCTCCTTTATATTATATTGTCTTAGTTTTTTGTTTTTTCTTCAAGAAGAATCTAGCTATGTGTCGTACCTTTTGGACCATAGTATTTATTGGATGATTTCATTTTGTAAACCCTAAGTAATGAATATCAATTCGTCTGCCTCCTACCTTTTCTCTCTCCTCTACCTACTCTCTCACTCACTATCATTTCTTGCTCAACAATTCACAATATAAAAATACAAAAAATAGTTTAAAGTTATCTGGGTCCATTACAGAGATCCAACGGAGCAGAGTAAATCGAGCTGACTCAAGTCTAAGAGATTCAGCTGTGAGTTTCAGCTGAGCAGACAAAAGGGAATTAACTCTGAAGATATCACTTCAAGTCAGTTAATCCAATCCAGCTCGGAATTCAAAAACCAGCTCCAAAAGCAGGGATCCCGATGTCAGAGGAAGCCAATATACCTCGACCAATGAGGGATCGACATCTCAGCATCCTAGAAAGGCGGACCTAGGATCAGACACAATGATGAAGACAGGTGAAGATATGCTCAATGGCAGATCGGCAGATCAGAAAGTAGGTGAGATTCAAACGGTTCTTCCAACAACTAGTTTTGAATCTCTTCCTATAAATACCAGTCTTCAACCCCAGAATCAGATACAAAAAACTCTCTACAAGCTTTCAACTTCTCTAAATCTCTCAAACATTAAAAAGCTCTCAAGCAGTTCTCAAATCCTTCGAAGAACACTTAATCTACAAGTGTTCCCTTTCCAGAAACTGCTTTAGTTTTTCGTCCGATTCCTAGGCAGAAATCATAGTAAATCCAAAGTCTAGTTCTGAACGAGTTCATTTTCTAAAGTTCCTCATTGTAAGAACTCGTTCAAAGTTGGAAACCCAAACCCAAACCCTTCTTTACCCAGAAAAGGTTAGGTTAAGGTTACGCCGTCTCGAAGCGCGAAATTCGAATGTTAAAGGTTTTTCAGTACCCGGAAACTGAAAGGATACAGACTTCTACAGTGCCCGTAAACTATTAGAACACAGCTCAAGTTTGACCTGCGAAGTTGCTTGGTACTAGTAAACCAAGTGGAAATCCTTAGTGGATTTACCAGTTAAATCTGGTTGTGGACGTAGGAGTCATTTCTCCGAACCACGTTAAATTTCGAGTTCTTTATTGCTTTCTTTATTCTCTGTATTTTATCTCCTTACAGAACTAACTGCATTTACACAACACAAGTTTTCAAACTCACAGTTCTCTGGCTGAGTGACCCAGCCAACTGCATATTTTTAAAGCTACCTAACTGAAAACTGAAACGAAGTTTTTCTGAATTTTCGTAAAGGGAACGAGCTAAGTTTTTCAAACCACCACATTCCGCACCGCCAACTGAGTTATCAGTCCAACTGACCATCTTCCTTAGAAGTCAGCAGAATTCATAACTGAGATCAACTCAGTTTTAATCTACAAAAGTTTTCAAAAATCTCTCTTCGATGTATTCACCCCCCTCTACACCGAAGACCTCGTTCTGGGACCATCAATTGGTATCAGAGTAGTGGTTCAAAAGACCACTGTTTCTGAATCAAGAAAAACTCATCCTAGTGCATACTGTACTTTTCTCCATGGATTCTTATCTTAACAGGAATCTTCCCACCTTCTCGGTTGATGATTATGCAATCTGGAAATTCAGATTAAAGAGCTTCTTGTGTGCGCATCATGACATGATATGGGACGTCATCACAGATAGACCCATCCTTATCTATAAGCAAGGAAATGAGCTTGTACCAGCTCAAGATGGAGGACAGCTAGTGTACCAGCCAGTTCTCAAGCCAAAGAATGAATATTCTTCAGAAGAGCGAAAGCAAGCTGGATTAGACAGCTTTGTAAGGAACACCATCTCATCAACAGTCTCCAACACCTACCTCAGCAAGATTATCAAGTGCGAGACCGCCAAAGACATGTGGAAAACCTTAGCCAAGCTATTCGAATGGTCAGAAGAGATCAAAGAAAACAAATTCACAATAGCTTGCCTGAAGTTCGACAACTTCAAGCAACTAGCCAACGAGTCCATCGAAGCGATGGAGCTCAGGTTTTCAAACATAGTCGTTGAAATAGAAACAATTAGAACTGGGAAGTATACCCAGCGGGAAAAGAATTTGAAGGTTCTTTCAGCCCTTTCAGCTGAATGGAAAACTTACAAAGTAGTTCACCAAAGTCGAAGTGACTTGGGTGATCTATCTACAGAGAGGTTGTTCTCACTTCTGAAAGCTAACGAATACAACTTGAAGATTATCCAAGAATAATCTTCAAGCAGACAGATTGAAGGAAAACTGACCCCAGCTCCAAAAGAAATAGCTTTCAGAGCCAACTCTGAAAAGCCAGCTCGTGTCAAGACAGCTGAGTCTTCCAAGAAGATGAAGGACAAAAAGAATATAAGCAAAGAGGAGCTACTCGAAGAAATTGCCATGTTGGTCAAAAATTACAACAGACTCGACACCAGCAAAGGCAATGACAAGAAATTCGCCAAGACGTACAGAAACAAGTATGCTGTAGCTGATGAAAAGTCAGCTGACACCTCAAAAAGGACAGACGAAGGCTGCTTCAATTGCAAGGAGCCAGGACACTACAAGCAGAACTGTCCCAAACTGTCCAAGAAAGAAAAAGATCTTCTGAAAGTTAAGGCAGCTGACAGAAGAAGGGCGTATATAGCAGATGAAGAGTCCAAGTGCAACAAAATAGATGATGACATGCATTTCTCAGATTCAGAGGAAGATGCACTCATGGCCCGTGATGATCAAGACTGTGATGCTTGCTTCATGGGACAGAGAGACGGACTCAGCGGCGATGAGATAACTTTTAAAACTTAAGTCGTATCTAACCTCTCACCATCACACGAATACTCTATGCAGGTCTCTGAATCAGAAAGTCTACCTGATTGGAATCTAGTAGAGAGGGTCATGAATGATTTCAAGGATCTACAAGAGATTCTTGATGTCATAATGTGTGAAAATGATGAGCTAAAAGAAGAACTGGAAAAGAAAGGAGCATCAGAAGCAGCTGATGCTACACAGCTCAAGGAAGAGGTTGTATCACTCAAGGAAGAAATAGTAAAACAACACTAGCTGATGAAGGAATTTTACTATAAGAAAAAGCAACTGTTGGATGAATTGGAAAAATCCACAGCTGAGTCAGAAAGAATTAAAGTCAGCTGAGATCATGAAACTGAAAAAGTCAAAAGACACACTAACCACAAGTTGGTAGCTCTAACCACAAAGTTGGTAGCTCTTATCAAAGCTACATCAACGATTGACAAAATCATTAGTGTGCAACGACCTGCAGCATTAAAGACATGATTGGGTTATGGTGGATCTAAGAACTTAACAAGTATTGCGACTACAAGTGGAACCAATGTAATATTTGTAAAAGCAAAAGAGAACCCAACCCCAGCTGCACAACAGACTGAGAAACAGAAAACACAGCACGCTCCTAGAGGACAAGCTGTAAGGCAACCCCAAGCACAAATCAGACAATAACATCGTGCTCAGCCACAACGAAGGAATAAAGCTGAACGATTTAGAAGCCTGCAATATCAGCAGCAAGTGGCAAGATATCAATCAAGATATCAGAGAAGATACCCAGCTGGATATCAGTCATACGATCACCAGCTGGATTATAAGTTCCAGATGATATACCAAGCTAAACAGCAGAGACAGAGACGAAGGAATGTCTCAGCTATACACTCAGCTGGAAACCGAAGGAGAACTGAACAACAAGAAAATCAAGCTGGGAGACAACAGAGATCAAGACCCAGCCAGCAGAGTCAAACAAAGAACACAAAGAATGTGTTCGTAGACACAGCTGGGAGAATTATCAGATCAAATAACCGAATCAGAGTCATCAAACAGATCTAGGTCGTGAAGGGATGTCTAACTAACCCATAAGGACCCAATCAAAACTGGGGACCTAAATTTTGATTTCTATGACAAGCTGCAAGGGAAAGATGCATCATAGAAGAGTCGATGAGGATGCTGTGGACATGGCCAGCGGATGCTCAAAGCACAAAAATATGTAGAGCGTCCAGGCCCTCAAGTAACGTTTGGTGACAACTCCAAAGGTTACGGTCCATTTGCAACAAACAATGTTAAAATATCTAATGTTTCATATGTGCAAGGATTAAAACATAACTTGCTCTCCATTAGCCAATTCTGCGACAACGGTTTTTCTGTTAAGTTTGATGCACATGGATGTACAGTGAAGAACAGATAAACTAAGCAGGTATTACTGAGAGGGAAAAGAGATGCAAATATATATTTTGCTGACTGGAATAGCAGCCCTCCAGACACATGTCTTGTATCGAAACCCAGCAATGAAGTCAGCTGGTTATGGCACAGACGGCTGAATCATCTCAACTTCAAGACAATCAACAAACTAGCTAGAAATCAGCTTGCTAATGAAATTCCAGATTAAGTTTATGACAAAAGTCATATTTGCAGCGCTTGTCAACAAGAAAAACAAACAAAAATTTCATTTTCTCTCAAACCAACGCCCTCAACTGATCGAGTTCTTCAACTTCTTCACATGGATCTCTTTGGTCCAGTGACACCAGCAGGTTTCAACGGCAGAAAATACACTCTGGTCGTAGTGGATGACTTCTCCAGATTCACATAGGTGTCATTCCTATATTAGAAAAGTGAAACAAGATCCAAGCTGCCGGCCCTGCTGGAAAGGTTAACGACTCAAAAGGAATGCAAAATTATCTCAATCAGATCAGACCGAGGAACAAAGTTTCTAAATGAAAATATATATGAATATTGTGAGAAAAATAGAGTACAACATCAAACCTCAGCTGTACGCATGTGTAGTTGAGAGGAGGAACAGAACACTCAAAGAAGCAGCTACATCAATGTTAGCAAGCTCAGCCATTCAAAAAAAATTCTGGGCTGAAGCTATAAACAGCATGCTTCACTCAGAATAGATCGCTACTCACATCCAGACAAGAAAAGACTCCGTATGAGCTATGGAACAACATGAAACTCTACATCGGTTACTTCAAGGTTTTCGGTTCGAAATGTCATATCCTAAATAACGGAAAAACCCACCTAAAGATGTTCGATGCCAAAACTGACCGAGGAGTATTTCTTGGCTACTCAGCTGTGAGTAAAGCTTACAGAGTCTTCAACAGGCGAACACAAACAGTCGAAGTGACTCCTCATGTCACATTTGATGAAATATCTTTCGAATTCTGAGAGTCGATCAAACAAAGAAACACAGCTGGAACATCAAGCTCCTGTCCAGCTCAAACGAAATCTCTAGAAATTCGAATCAGGAATCTTGCTGAACCATTAATTTGGGATGATGACCCAGGAGAACCTCAAATCAATCCAGCAGAGGCAAATCAACCAGCTGAAAATCCAGAGGGAACCCAAGTGTTAGACCTAGGGGGAATACCACCAGCTGGAAGTCCAGACCCAGCTGACTCTCCAACTCCATCTCCAGCTGATTTCACTCAGTTCTCGCCTCAAGAACAATCTTGTTCCAATCCAAGGCAAAACAAGTTTCATGACATGACTCCAGATCATCTTCAAGCTAGACGTAACTTAGTAACATCTAGCATCAATGAGCTAGAAGAAGAGATTAGAAGAAGACGAAGATGGATCGAAGATCATCCAGCTTCAGCAATCATTGGAGAACCATCAGACAAAGTCAGAACAAGAAGTTCAGTTGCTCACAATCCCTCGTCTATTCCTCAAGAAGCAGCTGATGGAGCTCAAGTCTCAGTAGAGCTCGAACTGATCGTCTACGAGGAAGACACAGCTCTCATGGCGTGTTATGTAGCTCAAGTTCCGAAACCTCAGACAATACTCAAAGCATTAAAGAGCATACCCTGGACAAATGCTATGCAAGAAGAGCTGAATGAATTTCTCAGAAATTGCATCTGGGAACTGGTCGATAGACCAGAAGAAGTCAAAGTGATAGGACTCAATATTCAAGAACAAGCTGGATACTCTTGGAGTAATTATCATAAATAAAGCTCGCTTAGTCGCCAAGGGTTATACACAGGAAGAAAAAATAGATTTTGTAAAGTCATTTGCTCCAGTAGCAAGACTGGAGGCCATCAGATTATTTCTTGCATACGCCGCACATCACAAATTCAAAGTATATCAAATGGATGTGAAGTGTGTATTTCTGAATGGGGAAATCAAAGAAGATGTCTACGTTGAACAACCACCAGGATTTGAAGTAGAAGGAAACAAAGTTTACAAATTAAAGAAGGCGCTCTATGGTCTGAAGCAAGCACCTAGAGCTTGGTATGACACTTTATCATGATTTCTGTATCCAACAGATTCAAGAAAGGTTCAGTCGATAGAACCCTCTTCACTATCAAGCTAGGTGAAGATATCTTAGTTGTTCAAATCTACGTAGACGACATCATTTTCGGCTCAAGACCAACTTTTTTTATGCAAAAGCTTTGAAGAGATGATGTCGAAACATTTCCAAATATTTATGATGGGAGAAATGAGTTTCTTCCTAGGACTTCAAGTCAAGCAATCAGCAGAAGGAATTTTCATAAATCAGTCAAAGTATGTTAAAGACTTGATTGCCAAATATGGAGTTCAATCCAGCAGATCAGTAAAAATTTCAATGAATACCAACTGGAAGATTGAACCAGGAACTGAAGGACATCCAGTAGATCTAAGCAAATACAGAGGGATAATTGGTTCCCTACTATACCTCACAGCCAGCCGCCCAGATATAGCATTCACAATCGGAGTATGTGCCAGATTTCAAGTTGATCCTAAGGAGACACATATGCAGGCAGCCAAGAATATTCTCAAATATCTAAAGGGTACTCAGAACGTTGGGCTGTGGTATCCAGCTGAAGATAATTTACAGCTGACTAGATACTCAGACTCAGACTTTGCTGGAGATCGATTAGACAGAAAATAAACTTCAGGAACATGTCAGTTCCTAGAAAGCAAGTAGATATCATGGTTTTTAAAGAAACAGACGTGTGTCGCTACATCAACAACTGAAGCAGAGTATATGGCAGCTGAAAGCTGCTGCTCTCAAATTCTCTGGCTGAAGCATCAGCTGGATGACTATGAAGTGAAAACTGGTCAAGTTCCAATCTTCTGTGATAGCTCAAGTGCTATTGCAATATCAGAGAATCTAGTTCTTTACACAAGATGTAAACATGTAGATGTTCGACATCACTTCATCAGGGATCACATGGAAAAGAAAGATGTTATTGTTGAGAAAATTCACACAGATATCCAGTGAGCTGACATTTTAACAAAGCCGTTGTTGGAAGCTAGATTCAAAATATTGTGTGGATTACTTAAACCAGATGAAGAAACCTCATCCAGCTGAGGGGGAACAAGATTCAGCTGGATAATAAAAGGATAATGGGACATCAAGCTAGAAGAATCCAGAACAGCTGGATCGTTAACTCAGTTCAAGAAGGGAAACCAACTGAGGGGGGAATCAAACTCAGCTGGACAACAAAACTGAAGGAAAGTTCAATCAACAACAAAAACACAGCAGTGGTATCAGCTGACAGGGTACTGTAGCTCGGAAGTATCGAGGCAGAAGTCAGAACGTTTTGACTTCCTCACGCACACGTGAACTACACTCTCTATACGCACGTCATTTGACGTGTTGCGCAAATCTCTCCCAGCTGCAGATCTTCAATTCAAATGCCAAGATCTCAACCGTTCATCAATATTGACAGTTGATATGCCAAGAAAATATGGCGAGGATTTGCATATCTCTGATATATATATATATATATATATATACTCGCCATATTTTCTTTCGCTCATACTTATCTCTGAAATTCTCAAAATTCTATCTTATATCTCTGCAAATACTCTTTCTTTGTATCTTCGTTATCTAATCTCTTGCTACAGAAAAAAATTATGGCACCAAAGAAGATAACACCAGGAGCAAACCAATCTGAAAACCTCATGTCAAAACTTCATTTTGAGAGTTGTTTAACTCTCAAGAACTAAAAGAACTCCGAGTTCCAGGAGGTGCTGGATCTCATCGAGAAAGCCGGTCTGATGCAGTGGGCGACTGCAAGACCGAAGAACATCTTCCGCCGGGAAGTGGCAGAATTCTTCCTGGAAATGACGAACATGGATGAACGACTCCGCTCCAACATCACTATTCAACTCAAGGAAAAGACAGGGCATACAACTCCTTGGGATGTCGACATCAATATCAACCGGATATTGAACAAGCTGTTCAACCTAAAGACTCTTGGGGACCGCTCCCCAGAAAGCTACTACAGAGAAAAAGTCCAGGCCGAACTGGACAAGATGCTGTTTAAACCGAAACCATACAGGGCGAGCATGTCTAAGCTCCTACTCAAGCTCAAATACAGACTGCTTCTGGATATTACCCAGAAGTGCATCCTCAGTATCGCTAGATCTCAAGGAGAGATCAGTATACCAAAGCTGAAGCCGATGATAGCCATCCTCAGGAATGACCCTGTAGAATGGTTCTCATTCTTCATGGGAAAGTTGGAGAAGGAATCTAAGAAGATTCATTTTGATGATGACAGTTTCACCCGGTACAGCTGCCGGGAGACAATCTATCTATGCACCAAAGTAGCCTGCATAATAGAAAACTATACTGTCGGACGACAAATCAAGTGGCACGACTCAGAAGAGTTTTCTGTGTCCATGATACTTTTTGAAAAGCCAAGTCAGCTCACTGACTTGTTGAAGAAAGCAGCCCCTAAAGGAAAGAAGAAGATGCAGGAGGCAAAGCAGTAGACTGTCTTTCCCTCTCAAGAAGGGAAAAGAAAGCAGCCGAATGAGACACAACCAGCTGGATCTCCTCCTGCCAAAAAGAAGCTGAAGTTCAAGGCAGCCAGCAAGCCAGCTGATGAGGCAGCAGAGAAGCCAGCTGGATTTGAGTCCACTCCTACAGCCTCCCCAGTCCAAAAGAAGAAAACTGAGTGGAGATCAGTTGTTGAGGGGACATCTCAGGGATCCTCCTCCAGCTTAGACAATGAAAGGGATTTCGTGATTGCATCACGAGAACCACAAGTGGTGGTATCTTCTGGTGGAGCTAAAGCCCAAACAACAACATCTCCTTCCATCACCCACCCCGACCCAGAGGATGCAATTTCCCTTCGCCAAATTCTTCAAGCATCATCCCAACACGCTCCAGCTGATCTTCTAACTCTTGATCCCACGTCAGCTGGAATTCCTCAACAACACTCTCTTCTCATTCCTCCTCAACAACACTCTCTTCTCCTTCATCTTCATCCTCAGGTACCACATCCAAATTCTCCATCTACTTTTTCAGTACCTGAAACCACCCAACTCCCTGACACCCAAAATTCAGCACCTAACTCTCCCAAAGAGCCCCGTCCAACTGACGCTCCTTTGCAGCTGGATGATGAAGACCAAGTTGAACCCTCTAGCCCTACTTGAGGAAGTTGAAATCCTCAGTCCCAGAGCCGTTGCATGTGCTGCCACTATCATGAGGTTCGATGACCTCAGGCTTCAAGGTGTAAAGAGCGCACTGTAACAATACCCCTCTCTTACTTCACTCCCCGCCGCATTAGTCGCCGTCAGCAACTTCAAACTTTATCTTGCTACCAAGATGACTACTTGGTACGCGAATGAAGAACTTGTGGAGTTTTATCCCTCCAATAAGCTCAAGGCCGAAGAAGCAGCTCTGCAAGAGATCTTTGGATTTGGAAGTCTTCAGGATGCTTTCGTGCATCAAGAGAACTGATTCAAGCCCTCATCCAGAAGGCCGAGCAGGATGAAGTGCCCATTTATGAGGATGTAATTTCAAGAGCCAACTCTTACAAAACACTCTCACCTGGATTGTTCCAGTTGAGATTGCCAAGGAAGCTGTCTCTGCTGACACAGCTGAGGCAATATTGATTGAATAAGAGCCAACTAATGCAATAGTTGAGCCTACAGAAGCTGTCCCACAAAGTCCATTTGCCGATGACACTCGCTCACTGGTCGAGATCGAGGCAGTAAAACCCAGCCAAGCCGAATCCGGGACACAGACGGATCCTGATGTCGTGATGAAATCGCCAAATAAATTGAGAAAATCCTATTCCAGGATCGACTCAAATCGAATGTTGACACCCTTCTGTGCATCACAGCTGTAGAATGGCAAGTCCATTGTCAAGGACAGTCTATTGATGAAGTCCACAAATTTACCCAGAATCTACATGAAAGCACCAGTCTAGATCTCAAGCAATCTCTCGTTTCTCAACTCCTTGATCAGTCAAATCATCTAGAGAAGAGAGTTCCTGAGATCATTTCAAGACTCCAAGCTCCACTGGAACAGAATATCACAGACTTATCCAGTCAGCTGGAAGCTCTCCAACAGCAAACTCGCTCAAACAGAACTGACATTCACCATCTGTTCAATCTCTACAAAGAGCTGGACACTCAGTTCAAAGCTGAAGAATAAAGACAAAGATACCAACCTCACATGCCAGACAACACAACCAAGATTGTTGATGTTGACAAAGCCCCGGCCCAGCTGAATGAGACAATAGTCAACCTCTCATCTGCCCTTGTTGATGATGCCAAAAAGAGGGAAGGTAATGACAAGAGAAAAACATGAAGAAAGGGCAAAGGCAAAGTTGTCGCTGTTGCTGAAGACGAAATCCAAGTGCTGCAATCTGAGATTGATGAAGTTGTTGCTGAGCTGGAAGCAGAAGAACCAGCTGAAAGGAGAGGAAAATAGAGCAAAATGATCATCCCTCTTGCCAAAGCTAGCGGAGCCAAGCCAGAAGAATACAATAAAACTCAGTGGCTCTGTAACCTTGTGAACCAGCAGAAGCAAGAGATGAAAAGTTTTCAAGAGCAACAGAAGAAGAAGGAAAGCTTGCTCAATGCTGAAGAGAAGAAGCAGAAGAAGAAAAGAGTAAACATCAGAGCATCGAAGAAAAAGTCTCAGATGCCAATGAACTGGAGAAGAGTAGATTTATGGATCCCAGAGCTAAACGACGACTGGGAACTTACCAAATTTGAGTTCATTGAAGATTACTACTATCTGGGAGCTTACCCGAATACGCAGCCAGATGTTGCATTCAACATGCATCTCAATGAGCTATTTCTTCAAGACAAGATGACTGCTAAAGCATTCTTCAATGCTGCAAGGACTGTGAAGATCCAGCTCACTACTCCCCAGCTGTATCATCTCCAGCCTCCGCTGATACCTGAAACTAATCTCCCTGACAAATTAAAAATTATCTCAGAAGTAAATAAATGGGCGATCAGAAGAAAATTTTCCAATGTAAACAATGAAGAAGAGTACATGAAGCTGGAAATGATGATCTTCAATCGATACAGGTTGAGAACAGATGATCAGCTGGAAGAAGATAGATAGAAGAATCAGCAGCAGCAGTAGAAATGAAGACCCAGCCAATTGGGATTAAAGTTTTTGTCTTATTTCAGTTTGTTAATCTTGTAATTCTTGTAATCATCTTTGAAGATTAATAAAATTGAAATATTTTTGCTCTCAAGCTCACCCTGATGACAATAACTCTTTGTCCAGACTCTGAACTCTGAATTTGAATTTCTGCTGAAATTACTTATCGTTTTACCCCACTTTCTCATTTAGGGGGAAACGGGTTGTTTTTCTCAGTTAGGTTTTGGCATCATCAAAAAGGGAGAAATTGTTGGGAAAATTCTAAGTTTTGATTTGATACCAAAACCCAACTGATCTCCAACCTAGTAGATGTATGCTCAAACTTAGGTTATGTTTTCCAGCTCGCCTGTTTGAGCTTTAAATTTTCTAATTTTACAGATAAGGAAGCTGAAGACAGCGGAAGACCCAGCTGAGTGATCAGCTGGACCCAAAGTCAGCTGAATGATTTTCCAGCTGAATAGAGTTCAAGACTGAGCCGAGTCAGAATCAATATCAATCAAGCTGACTCTATCAAACAAAGAAGATTGGATCCAGCCAAGTAGATCCAACGGAGCAGAGTAAATCGAGCTGACTCAAGTCTAAGAGATTCAGCTGAGCAGACAAAAGAGAATTAACTCTGAAGATATCACTTCAAGTCAGTTTATCCAATCCAGCTCGGAATTCAAAAACTAGCTCCAAAGGCAGAGATCCCAGTATCAGATGAAATCAATATACCTCGACCAATGAGGAATCGACATCTCAGCATCCTAGAAAGGCGAACCTAGGATCTGACACAATGATGAAGACAAGTGAAGATATGCTCAACGGCAGATCGACAGATCAGAGAGTAGGTGAGATTCAAACGATTCTTTCAACGGTTAGTTTTGAATCTCTACCTATAAATACCAGTCTTCAATCCTAGAATCAGATACGAAAAACTCTCTACAAGCTTTCAACTTCTCTGAATCTCTCAAACATTAAAAAGCTCAAATCCTTCGAAGAACACTTAATCTACAAGTGTTCCCTTTCCAGAAACTGCTTTAGTTTTTCGTCCGATTCCTAGGCAGAAATCATAGTAAATCCAAAGTCTAGTTCTGAACGAGTTCATTTTCTAAAGTTCCTCATTGTAAGAACTCGTTCAAAGTTGGAAACCCAAACTCAAACCCTTCTTTACCCAGAAAAGGTTAGGTTAAGGTTATGCCGTCTCGAAGCGCGAAATTCGAGTGTTAAAGGTTTTTCAGTACCCGAAAACTGAAAGGATACAGACTTCTACAGTGCCCGTAAACTATTAGAACACAGCTCAAGTTTGAGCTGCGAAGTTGCTTGGTACTAGTAAACCAAGTGGAAATCCTTAGTGGATTTACCAGTTAAATCTGGTTATGGACGTAGGAGTCATTTCTCCGAACCACGTTAAATTTCGAGTTCTTTATTGCTTTCTTTATTCTCTGCATTTTATCTCCTTAAAGAACTAACTGCATTTACACAACACAAGTTTTCAAGCTCACAGTTCTCTGGCTGAGTGACCCAGCCAACTGCATATTTTTAAAGCTACCTAACTGAAAACTGAAACGAAGTTTTTCTGAATTTTCGTAAGGGGAACGAGCTAAGTTTTTCAAACCACCACATTCCGCACCGCCAGCTGAGTTATCAGTCCAGCTGACCATCTTCCTTAGAAGTCAGCATGATTTATAACTGAGCTCACTCAACTCAGTTTTAATCTACAAAAGTTTTCAAAAATCCTTTTTCGGTGTATTCACCCCCGCCCCTCCCCCTTCTACACCGAAGACCTCGTTCCGGGACCATCAGGCTACCTCTTCGATTTCCAGCTTAGATCATCTATTGCAGCATAATACATCTCATATTGTAATTAGTCATTTACGGATGATCGCCACAAGTTTATGAAATTCAAAAATCAACCAAATTTTGTTCATGGAAATTAGAGAAAATGCTGAGATTTATTTTGCATGTCTGAAAAATAATTAAGAATTTCTATAAGCAAAATATGATAGAAGTTTAAACTTCGACGGCCATCTGCAAATATTATAGGAGGTGATTCAAATAGGAGGGTTATTAGCCTCGTCCCAACATCGAATCACCACATCCATTCTCGTCGTCCAGCAACATCGTTCTACACACGACGGCCACAGTCTTACCTGATGATACTTCTGGGGAAGAATTCTGCTTCTATATTAAATGTTTGAAGGAATTGGAATGCAAGATTCTCAGGCTCATGATATTAGTGTGTATCATTGTGTGACATAAATAATCTAATTTCTTCCACTATAATTACTAAATTTCTGTGTCCCGACAAATACCTCAAGGATATGAAATATGAAACAAAAGTAACAGACCATAAATATCTACCAATTTTCGATCTTTAAATAGCTTACACTCACTAAAACTGAAGTTCATAATCCCCTTCACACTTCACAGTTCACATACCTGAAACTTCTCCCTAAGTTTTCAATAGATCAAGACCACAGATAAGATCATGCAGAAAAATGTAGGCGGAGATGAAAGATTCTACCTAAAACTAACATTATAGAACTCTACATTTAGAAATACTGACCAAACATTTCAAAATTCGGGGATAGAAGCTCAAACCGTATTTCGACTTTGATCAGAAACAGTTCACCAATCAACTCAACTTTTCACGTACCTAAATCTAACAATATAGAACTACATTTCAAAATAAGGACCATGCATTTCAGAATCTGGGGATAGAAGCTCAAACCGTATTTCGACTTTTGATCAGAAACAGTTCATGAATCACCTCAACTAGAAAAATATACCTAAATCTAACAATATAGAACTACATTTAGAAATAAGGACCAAACATTTCACAATGGGGGGATAGAAGCTCTAACCGTATTTCGACTTTGATCAGAAACAGTTTCCTAAATCAACCCTATAGTACACCTAATTCAAGGAACCACCATGAACTAATTAATGTCTGCACTTTCACACAAATTACAAAACCAAAGGCTACAGAGTTAGGATGTGAAAGTGTACCAACAACTTTGGATTAGAGAGAAGCAACCTGTCAAAATTCAACATATGCTCCCACTAATTTATCAGAAACCTATATCTAATGTAACACCAAAACTCAAGTATATAGTTCCATATCCAACATAATTGAAAACCCATTACCCACCATCACTCAAATAGATAAAAATTTCACAGAAATAATTTTTATCAACACATCAAAAGGAAAAGCCAAGCCAATAATCCATAGCAGAAACAAGCAGCTTAATCAGATCTAGGGAAAAATTAGAACTAGAAACAGCTCAATTCCTTCGAAATCCAGGCATAGAGCCAACTTAACAATGAGAGAGAAAGCAAGATGTATAGAATTCAATGTAGCTTGTGTAAATCAAAATAAGTACAAGAATATATTATCAAAAAAACCCCACTATTTTAAATGCAAATCTTAATGCAGTCTAAAATAAATCTTAAAATGGGAAAAAGGTTGTCCTCACAACACAAATAAGTAGTCCTTACACAGTATCTTGGGCTCTGCAGGTCCAGTACAGGAACTTTTACAATTATAGACCACTTTTCATCCACTTTATAGTGAAATAATCTGGAAAATCAACAACCACGGAGGAGGGGAATGAGTTATGCTAACCTCATATAAACCCACCCTCCGACCAATTTTTATCTGATTTTCCATTATAACCCACTGACTTCTTATCAGATGCACTCTGATAAAAATCATCAAATCCATCATCTTTACCGTCATCCCAGCCTGCCCAGTTATCTCCGTTCTGGGTCGTCCCCTTTGGTGTCTCTTCTTTCTTGCTGTCTTTGGCATCCCAATCATCCCATGAATCAGAGTTAACAGAGTTAAATTGCCGACTGGATGATGATTGTGCTCCAACGGAAGAATTCCATCCTTTAGACTCCTGTCCAAACTCCTGATAATAACCATTATTTTCACTGTCATTCCGTGGCCAGCCACTGCCAGAGCCTTCTTTTGTATACTCCTCAACCTTCTGGGAGGCCAGAGCCATTACCCCTTTAACAAGCCCCCATGTTTTTTGCCCTATTTCCGAGGTCTTTGCAGTAACAACGTTCACAGTTTCATTCACCTTGTGATCATAACCCCCATCCCTTACCTGTAAAAGAGAGATCAATGTGCAACTTACTCACCTCTCACCTTATTATATACTCAGTTTTTGGAACAAGATAAATACACCTCACAAAATTAAGATTTCTGGGCTGTAATATTTCAATAACAAGCAATCTATACTCCCTCCATCCTTAAATAAGTGTCCATTTAAAAATAAACTTGTCCCCTTATAAGAGTCTTATTTCATAATTCCATAGAAAAAAGATATCAAACTTTCCATTTTACCCTTATCATCAATGCAAATTCTTTAGTTGTTCGGTTTTCCTTATAGTAATTACTGATAAAAAGAGTAAATTTACCAACTTTCTTGGTATACAATTTTTGACGGCATGGACACTATGGGGACACCTATTCGGAGATGGAGGGAGTATTACTTAAAAATGAAACTATAACTATAATTAAGCTTCTTTAACAATGCACGGTGTAAAAGCTACGTGCTCCTCAGCTCAAATACACATCCAATGAGTCATATCACAGAAAAAGGAACATTCTATGATGACAATAACAGCATAGATTTCACCCCAACAACAGAAGAATCCCAAATGCACATAACATTTACCAACTTTACATATAAATGTAAGAACATTGTTGCATCAGTCATTTCCCAAAAAGGCATGTCTTTTCATTCAAGTTACAGATAAACAAAAATGAACTACCTTGGAGGAGATCTCCTTAGTTCCGGCTTGAACAACATTGGCGGCCGACTGGGCCGCCGATGCAGCCACCATGGATAACATGCCAAATCCCTGCATATGCAAAATGACACCCACTACTATCACACACACATCGATAACCCAACTAAAAAGCACACACAATCAATAAAACTGCTCACAAATAAACCTGAGAAACAACCGAAAGAACATCTCCATCGGCATTCTTCATCGGTGCAGGCGCCGGAGTGGATCCAAAACCAACATACTTGCCGCCTTGCGAGGGCGGGAGCCCCTCCGGCCTCGACTGATTTTCCGATATCTTCCTAGCGAAGAAATCCCCTTTATTCGCTGCGGAGGCCTCCAACTCCGACCGCGAATACATATTCTCCGACGACTTGGACCGAGACGGAGCACTCCCGCCACTCCCTCCGCTCCTAAAATCACCCACGGTATTATTCCTCCTAATATTATTACCATTCCCGCCGTCTTCGAAGCTATCCCAACTATCCCACCCCGCATCGCCACCTGAATTACCATTCCTACCGCTCAAAGGGGGCTTACTACTATAACTATTCCCAGTGTTCCTATTCGAATTCACCGATTCCTTCACCACCGGAGGATCGCGCCAGGGCTTGCCTTCGGCAAGCGCCTGGATGCGATCGCGGTAGACGGCGGCGGCTTTCGTGTTGTATTTCGCAACAATGTCGGTCTCCTTGGCGACACCGTACTGCGAGACGAAATTATTGAATTTCTCGTTACCTCCGAGCTCCATTTTCTTGAGCTGGATCTCGGACCACGAATCCATGGTGACGGATCGGACGAAGGAGATGTGGACGCCGAGGCCGCGGTGCTTGCCGGAGCACTCGAGGCACATGAACACGCCGTACGACACCGACGCCCATTGAGGGTTTTTCTGGGAGCAATCGACGCAGATCTTGTTTCCAGATTGCGATTGGAGCTCCCGGAGCCGCCGTGACGACGCCATACAATGTCGGATCGGTGCTGGATCCGGATTGGTGTCGGTGCGTGCGGTTTTGCGATGCGGATCTACAGAATTGAGGGGATGATCGGTGATGCCAGCGCACCGAATTGAAAAATGAGATTGAGAGAGAGAGAAATCGGATCTAAGCAATTGAGGAAAAAATGGCCGATGTAAACGGACCAAATAGAGAGAGAGAGAGAAGAGAGAGAGAGAGAGGTGGATTACGGCCACTGGCAACTGTCAGGAGAAGGGTATATAAAATGAGTTATGCTATTCGTGAATAAATTTTATGACATAATCTAGGTAGTTTAGGTAAATGAATCGATTCGATTTAATTTTATAATTTTTACAAGTTCATTTAATTTATTATTTTTTGAGTAATTTAATTCAAGTAAATGCATAAATATCTATTAAGTAATAGTATTTTCAAAATATTAGTGAAAATCACAAAATAATTTTCTTAGTTTAATTTCGTATTTTTTGTATTCATATTTGATTATTAATATATTCATTTTATTTCCGGACATATATGTCCTAAAAGTATTAGTGATATAAAATATAAAGCACTGCAAAATTATTTCTCTAATATATTTATTTAGGAAAAAGTAGCATATACAACCCTAACGTTTCAACCTCGATCTCATTTACATTCTTAAGAGAAGGATTGAGGCTGCCAGAACCCCAACGTTAAAAAGTAAGGGCAAATAACCCCTCCAATCTAAAGGCTCTCTAACGCCGTTAGACGGGAGGGGTCATTTGCCCCTACTTTTTAAACGTTTAACGCCGTTAGACGGGAGGGGTCATTTGTCCCTACTTTTTAAACGTTGGGGTTCTGTCAGCCTCAACCCTTCCCTTAAGGGTGTAAATGAGATCAAGGTAGACATGTTAGTGTTGTATATGTTATTTTTCACTTTTTTATATTAAATAGATAGACATACATTTTTATTAATAATATATAGATAAATATATATATTATTATACATGTCAAAATGTATAAATTTTCTTCTACTTCATAATTTGTCAAATTAAACAAATTAATATTAACAATTTAATAAATTATCAAATCAAATTTTATATAAAATGAAACTATTAATTTAATTTAACCAAAATAATTAATTGGCCAAATTAAATTGGTGGTGTAAACAATTGCAAGTTGAAAAAGTACACAGTATTCTTGAGTATTTATATATGTTGTATAAGAGTAGAGTTCTTATTGAAAAGCGATGTGGGATAAAAAAATTTAGTATTATTCAACCAAAATAGTTTCTTATTTAATTTGATATAATTAAGGATGGATCGATAGGATTATTAAATAAATATATAATCTTACCATAAAATTAAAATACAATAATAATAGATATTCTATTGATTTGGATCTTATATGTACATCAATTTCCATCATAATTGGATATTCTATAGATTGGTTATTAAATAATTAATTGGATTCCATCAAATTAGATTATTAAATAAAGGAAAATAATTTTGTAACATAATGTCTTGGACATAATTGAATTTTGGGAAAAGTAGCATATACAACCCTAACGTGTCAATCTCGATCTCATTTACTTCCTTAAGGGAAGGGTTGGGGCTGCCAGAACCCCAACGTTTAAAAAGTAGGGGCAAATGACCCCTCCCGTCTAACGGCGTTAGAGAGCCGTTAGACGTTTAAAAAGTAGGGGCAAATGACCCCTCCCGTCTAACGGCGTTAGAGAGCCGTTAGATTGGAGGGGTTATTTGCCCCTACTTTTTAAACGTTGGGGTTCTGGCAGCCCCAATCCTTCCTTTAAGAGGGCGTTTACTTTGGGTGATAGGATAGATAAATTAAAATAGTATAAATTAATCTACCGTTTACTTTGATAGATTGATTACTTATGAACTTGTTTGATCATCTAATCCTTTATTTAGTCAATCTTATGTTTTATCAATATATTCTATCACGCAAAGTAAACGCCCCCTAAGGGTGTAAATGAGATCGATGTTGACACTTTAGGGTTGTATATGCTATTTTTTCCATTGATTTATTAGGTAATAGTACGTATTAATTCAATGACTCGTAGTTGTATTTTACTATATATTTGGGAATTAACGAAGTTTTGAAAATTAGACAAATAAAAGTATGATACTTTCGAGTTTCGCAGGATGGTAGTATATTTTACATTGATTTTGGTTTTAAGAAATGAGTTTTGGGTCAAACGTATTGTCAAATTTGAAGTTGTATTTCAATTACTAATGAAAAATTAGATACATTTTTTCTTTACAACATCTATTACCGTTTGAATATTATCGAAGAGACAAAAATTAAATACATTTTCAGTTTATGTTCTATGCTGTGTAATTTAATTTGTATAATTCTCAAGACCAATTTTTAGAAATAATAAATCAATACTATATGATGGTCATTGAAGGTGGTTTATTTTATGGGAGAGTCTTGTATTATGTTAAAAATTAAAAAATTTAAATTCAAATTTATATTCAATACTCCCTCCATTCTTTTATAAGTGTCCCCCACCGTCAAATTACACATACCAAGAAAATAAAGAAATTTACCTATATAACCTTATTAATTACTATCATTAATGTATACATACAACTAATTAGCAAATTACTAGAAGCATTAAATAAGGATAAAATTGGAAAAAATGTCATTAATTTACTCTCAAATTTTGAAATAGGACACTTATAAGGAAACAAAAAATTGAGCTAAATAGGACATTTAAAAAAGAACGGATGGAGTAACATGTTTGTAATTATGATCAATATCCAATGACATTTATAATTAATAATTACATGTACGGTTAATTGATTTGAAGTACACAAATTTTGAACCATTTTTTTGTTTTTGCACATGATTTTTAAATTTTGTTTCAAGATTTGGATTTTCGCAAAATTTTCAGACTAAAACTGACTTGGTAACCCACATGAAAAATGAAAATGATGTGACGAATCCGTTAATCAAAGCTGCTTCGTTTTAATTTTTAAAAAATAAAATAATTTAATTTTAAAATCCACATCATTTCTCATAAATAAAATAAAAAATAAAATAAAAATTCTTCTTGTCCATTGGAGAAAATTATACACGTACAAATTAATCTAAAGCTATTAATTTCGTTAGAGTTTTTTTCATGTCTTACTTATTATAAATTACAATCGACCTTGACATAAAATAGTTTTTATATTTTTTTTATAAATTGGAGAAAACAAATTAAATAAGCGAAAATCTGAAACTTAAAATTCTACTGGAACTCAACTTAATCCCATAAAATCTATGAAATAAATGAAAAGTTTTTGTAACTGTCTAAATTATACCCATCCACAACAAAATATTTATGCTAAAATAACAAAAAGTGAGATAAAAAGTTCATCCAATAGATCTTCTAAATCGAGTGGACCCCACAAAAATATTTATTTTATACCTCCTTAAAGTTTTCCTCAAATTTACACCCCTTAAATCTACTTTTATCTTACAAATTGAGTTAGGCCCACTATTTTTATAAAATAGTTAATGGAAATAGGAAAACTGTTGTATGTATTTGTAAAATAGGGGAAAAATATAGTATAAGGGAAATTTTAGAAGTAAATTTAGGAATATAATTTTGAGAATTCTGTAGGGAATGCTCTTATACATTATGCTTAAGGTGTATTGATTATAAGTTGTATATGTCTGTTTCTACTTAAGATTTTTTTTGAAGCATTTTTGTATATTTATACTCCCTCCATCCACGAATAATTCACTTTTCTTTTTTCATCGGTCCACCAAATATTTGCATTTTCTATTTTAATAATACCTCACTATTTATTTTTATCTATTATCCTCCATATTTCATCTTATTTATATAATTTACCAAACATGACTCACTAAATTAAAGAGAGAGAGGGGCTTATTTCTGGAAAGGCCGGCTGTTAAATGGGCTTGGGCCGTTTCGGGCCACCGCTGGGATTTTATCTAATTTTATTTTATTTAGAATTGTAAAAGAATTTACAACCCTTTTACCAAAATCATGCATGATTTTTTTTTTTAACAAATATTACAATAAATTTTAAAGACCGCATGACGGTGGACTTGAACCCGTGACCTTTGGTCCGGACATTAACCACTTTACCACTAGGCTAACACACGCACACAAATCATGCACTATTTTGATGGTTGTTTTGGGTCTACAAAAATTTTAATCATTTTATTTTATTTTTATTGTGATTATAAGTCCATGAACCCAATTTACCTTCCTATATCAGCAACGAGCTTATAACAATATATAAGCTCCAAAAGATTAATTAAAAATAGTGTTTTTAATGAAATATGGACTTGCATTAGTTACTTCAATATTGTGCTTTCATAAAATAGTACATTACTTTATGCATTGTGTAGTTATAAAAGGGACCCTAATTGAGGAAGCTAAACATAAAAGGGGCCAGAGAATTAAAAGAAAATGTTGTCTTTTCCATCATTTATTGTAAAATCGTAGATTGCTAGAATTATAGGTGCTAACTACTTTTGGTAGCTAAAATAGAAAATGGACCATAACTTTAGAGGGAAAGTCGCGTTTTAGTACATTATGCCCAATCTCTTTTTATTTTTGATATTTTAGGCATTGCGTTTGTCTAAATTATATTCTTTGGTCCATTAATTTCTACTAGAGCAAAATTGGCTGACCAAATTTTGTTTTTCAACTATGGATTTTTACGTAATTATTAATTGACTATCTATTACCGCGGTTGCAACTAATTAGATTTTTAGTTTTGGGAATGTGATTTTGGCGTCAATTCCACATATACGACCTCATAAAGCTTCCACATCATGATTAACATTTCATTAATTTATTTATTTTACTATTCAATACTATAATAGTAATATTTTCAAAAGAAATTAATATATTAATAATTCGCCGTCAATAATTACGTTAGCACATTTGTCTAACCGTGCGTGCATATTAATTATTGTATTTATATATAGTTAGGAAACGTGCTTGCACTTTATAATGTCGAGTTTCACCATCAGAAATATTACTATGATATTTCCACATATCATTATCAGATTTTAAAATTTAGACTGCATTAGCATCATATATTAAAAACAAGTAATTATATGACAAAGACATGTTATATGGATCGCTTTTAATTTGTCGTACAATAGATATTTTGATTATTTTTTTCATTAAATGGTTTACAATAATACATGTTCAAATATCAACAATATAAGTTATGGTCGTATTTATGATGAAAACTAGAAAATTCATATGATCATAAAAAAAACCCTATATAAAATTCATATGAATTTTTTGATACGGTAGAAGTAGAAAAAACTTTTGGTTGGGGGTGTATTCTCTAACATTTTTTATTTTAAATATCAATAATTTGACGAATGTATACGAACAAAAAGGAAAATGCTTGGTAAGGGCGCTTAAGCCCTCTACTGCCCCGTAGTGGATCCGCCCCTACCTTCAGCCCGCCCGAGCTCATCATATCGCCCTGCGTACAAGATACACACTTATACAGTATACTCCTTCCGTACACAAGTGTCCGCTATCATAAAAAATTGTATATATAACCAGAAAGTGGATAAATATACTTTTTCACCCTTAATTAATAATGCATGAAAAATCTAAACAACTAATGAGTTTGTACTGAGAATAAGGATAAAATAGAGAAAATTAATATAATTTTTTTATAAAATTCTGAAATATAATTACATTTATTAGGAGACAATATTTTTGGATTGTAAACTAGGTACTTATTTTGGAGGGATGGAGGGAGTATGTATATACCTAAATGTGTGTGTGTACATTGAATATGGTGAAGAGTAGTTGAGGTTATTTGGCATTCACGAATGTCATTAAATGCACACAGCACACACACACACACACCAAATTCAAACCTATAATCCCCCAATAAGACCATTCCTAATTAAACTCTCCCACACTATGTCATGTTTTCCTCTTCTGTCAGGTTTTCTTCTTCTTCTTTTCTCCCATACTCTCATCGTCTCTTTCTATAAATGCAGCCTTTTCTCTTTCTTGGCTAAGTCATAAGTCAACCTCTCTCTCTCTCTCTCTCTCTCTCTCTCTCTCTCTAAAGGCAGAAGATGTTTAGGTTGATCACTGGTATACCGGGGGCTAGTGGGTTCGGATCGGCTTCAACAGCTGAACAAGTTACTCAAGGAATCGATGCTACAAATCTGACGGCGATAATTACAGGTCCAAATTTTTTATTTTATTCCTTTTTTATTATATAAAGTTTTGATTTTATTCCTATTTATACTCCATGCATGATGCATGCATGAAAAAGAATAGTGGTTGTGTGTGTGTGTGTGTTTCTTTTTCTTTTTTTCTTTTTTTTTTCTTGTTCTTGCTCATGTTCATCGTCAAAATTGGGTTATTTTTGTTTGTTGAATTTTTTGGTTCATGAATTGGATTGAGGAAGATTGTTTAAATTAATTTTAAATTAATTTTGATAATTGATAGTCGATTATTTCATTCCAATTAAGGTAGGAATTAAATAATATTTTCCTTTTTTGTGTTTTGATTCCCTTTACCGCGGGATTCTCTGGAGATGACATTAACAGGGAGGTGGTGGGTGTTTGGTTGACTAAATTAAAAGCTCTGAAAAAATATTTTGTAATTTGGTAATAATATATATATTAATAACACAACGTTCATTATTCACGTAGTAAACTCTCCATGATTGTATTTTGGGCTGATGGCGAATAAATAATAAATAGCATTATTTTTGGGATTATTTGTCCAAACCCTTATCAATTTGCAATACTTAAACGTGCATGGTATTTATTGCAAAAATGTATAGTTTTAATTAAAATTCTAAATTTCCTTGAGTTTTGTTATTATTCATTTTGTACAATTACCCTTTTTGATTTTTACGCTTCAATACCTTAATTATTACTTAAAGAATAAGACCTAACATTTTGTACACTCTAAAAACAGGTTTAAAATAATTTATAGTCTTTTTAATAAGGTAGCTAGACACCCTTGAAATGTTGGCGCCTATATAGAAATAACGGTGGCTATATGTGTGTTTTTATGGCTTTGATTATCAATATAGTATTTAACATTATTATTATATTCGCAAAACCTAGTATTAGTATCTTTTTTTTCTATAATATATAAATATATAATCTATTAACTTTTAATATTTTTCAATAGAGTGGTATCATAATACAAAATATTATATATTATAGGAAGCTTCATACCCTTGGTATGTCCAACTAACATAAAAAGTTTATAAATTTAAAATATAATTAAATTTATTTATACATGTTTAAATAAATTTTACTACAGTTCTGAAGAGTTTTGGGTAGAAAATCATTCTTATTTTTTATCAAATAAAAAAACCTATATATATTATATATATATATATATAATTACTAATATATCTCTAAAAACTAAAATAGATAACAAGAGGAGTTGCTATCACTGATGCCACGATTTTAATTTCCAATTTTCTGGTTGGGTTTAATAATGAAAAAATAAATTCACATGATAAGAAAAACGAAAGAAATCCATACCTTGATAGTGAAAGACCTGGACCAGACAATGTTGCTAGACATATTAATATTAATATTAATAATGATCCTTAATAACTCTGTCTTAACTCTTTTAAGTATTATTTTCCAATATTGGTAAATTTAACCAATTTTTTTTCAATGTAGGTGGTGCAAGTGGGATAGGTTTAGAAACTGCAAGAGTATTAGCTTTAAGAAATGCACATGTTATCATAGCAGCTAGAAATATGGAAGCTGCAAATGAAGCAAAGCAGACTATTCTTAGAGAATACAGCAAAGCTAGAGTCGACATCCTCAAACTCGACCTAGCTTCGCTTGAGTCAGTGAAGGCTTTCAGTGATGAATTCGTCACTCTTAACCTTCCTCTCAACATCTTGATGTAACATAACTTTTTTACATAAACCTAATTTTTGGACATATTTTGGTTCGTTTTCGACCTAACTGAGGAAACTGCACTTTTGTTTTCAGAAACAATGCTGGTATCATGTTCTGCCCTTATCAGCTCTCTCAAGATGGGATTGAGTTGCAGTTTGCTACTAATCATCTTGGTATAAATATAAAACTAAAACCATGTGTATTTTCTTGAAATATTCCTATATCAGATTGTAAGACTTGTGAAATTTCCTACATATCTCTCTCTTACATTCTTGATGGTTGATGGTTGATGGTCAGGCCACTTCTACTTGACTAGCCTACTCCTAGACAAGATGAAAGAAACAGCAAAAGCTACGGGCATCGAGGGCAGAATTGTCAATCTATCATCAGTAGCACATCTCCTCACCTATCCGGAAGGGATTGCATTCGAACAGATTAATGATAAGGACAAGTAAGGTCATCAAAATCTGCATCATCAAATAGCTTAGTATGATGTTCTGTAATCGCGGGATTTTCTCCTATGTTGTTGTTTAATGATAGATACGACGACAAGAAAGCATATGGGCAGTCCAAACTAGCCAACATATTGCATACAAACGAGCTATCTAGGCGCCTGCAGGTATCGTCTCTGCATTGCACTTCTACCTCATGAAACTAGAACTCTGTAGGAACTAAAGTAACTTTCGAAGCTCGTGTGTTTTTTGCAGAGTGAAGGAGTGAATATTACTGTAAATTCAGTGCATCCAGGGCTGATAATGACAAAACTGTTCAGATATTCTGGGTTTTTTATCAGTAAGTGATCCTATAATCTCACACTTCTGTCCTAGTTTTTTCTCACTAAATCAAGATTGGTTTTTTGCACTAAATCAAGATTCTGCTGCAGAAATCTTGAAGTTAACTCTTCTGTGCTAGTCTTCTTGTACTAAATCAAGATTCTTCTGCAGAATTCTTGACGTTAACTCTTCAGTGCTAGTAGTGTTCTTGCATTAAATCAAGATTTTCCTGCAGAAATATTGAATTTAACTCTTCTGTGCTAGTGTTCTTGCACTAAATCAAGATTTTTACGCAGAAATGTTGAAGTTGAAACTTTTGTGCTAGTGTTCTTGCACTAAATCTAGATTTTTCTGCAGGAATGTTAAAGCTGGCCACTCACATTCTATGGAAAAATGTTCCTCAGGTAACAATCACTCAAACACAATGATCTCAGACAAAAATAAACAAGATTACTAATCAAGACACACACAAACTCTCTCTCTCTCTCTCACTAGGTTATCATGATGTAACTTTTCCCCAAATTTGCAGGGTGCAGCCACAACGTGCTATGTCGCGCTCCACCCCAGCCTAAAAGGAGTGTCGGGGAAGTACTACGTGGACTGCAACGAGTTCAAGTTGAGCAGATTGGCAAGAGACGAAGCTCTGGCAAAGAGACTCTGGGATTTCAGCTGCAACTTAGTTAATGCAGCTAAAAAAGTTTGAAGTTATATTAACGAGGATCTGATTTATACAAACTCATATTGAAAGAACCTGTTTAATTAATAGGAAAAAAAAAAACTAGTTTTTTTCTTGACCATAAAGATAAGTTTATCTTAAAACAACAAATATTTTGAGTTATGAGATGTTATGTGCTTCTGCAATTATATTTAGATCCAATATCATAATCAGCTCCCTATATATTTATCAGTCTAGTCATGCATTGTTGTAATTGATTCTATGTTTTGTATATATCACTATACAATATCATGTATCATGTTACTTCATAATATATGAATATTGATGATACAGGAGCAAAATAAAAAATTAAATATGAGGAAGTAGGAAAGTACATAAACAAATCGAATCAACTACACGTTTGTTCAAGTTTATCAAAAAAATTAACTAAATTGAACTATAATCTGGTATTTAACTTGCTATTAAGAAAATAGAACTATAATCGGACCAGATCGAGTGAATTTATCTATCAATAACACAACAATTGATCAAATTTTGAGTTATATTATATTTCTAGGATAGATGAGTATAGAAAACAGTACTAACAAGTAAATCAATCTAGACTCAAACCAATGAAAAATTATTATGATCACAAAAATATGCTTGCTGACTTTCATATTAAATAAACAAGTAAAATGTGTTCTAGAAGGAAAAAAAAAAAGTATAATAAAAAAATATCAGGTCATCTAGAGCAGAATTGGACGGCGTCGTTTTCCGTTTAGAATCGAAAACGAATTCACTTCCAAATTAGGGCAAAAAGCAATGCTCACGACTAACCATATTTCACAACGGCGGTTGTTCATCGTCAGCCTCCCACAAGCCGAGCGCTCTGACGGCGCAGGCGGAGCCGGCGACGATGACGGCAGCGAAAAGCGGCGGCACGAGCATATCTATTCTCGACCGCTTGAAGAGGCGGGCGGCGAGGCAGAAGTCCTCCGATGGAATGTCTAACGGCAACCTGACGGAACCCGCCCTATGGCACGTCTGAGATAACGGCGAAGACGGACTGATGGCGGAGACGAACGCCCACTCCGGCGTGAACGACGCCACCGCGACCGTGGCCGTGAGGATGGCCGTCCAAGCGGCGGCGTAGAGCATCACGGGGTACGTCGGCGTGGAGAGCGATTCGGATAACGAATTCAGGAATCTGAAGATCATTTCATGAGGGAGAGAGAGAAGAGAGAGAGAAGCAAGATCCTTGTAGTAGTGAGTTACGTAGTTTATGGCGGAGAAAGAGATGTGAGTAGTGAAGATAGATCACTAACTCCTTATGAATAGGAAAATTTCATGCCTTTTTTGTGTTTTTTCGGAAATAGGAAAATGCTTAGATTTGTATCTTCTTCTTTTTCTGATTAATTTTTATTTTAGTAGGTACAATTTTTTTTAATTTATTTGTAATTTAAGTAGTTCTTTTTTTGTCATCGATGCGTAACTAAAATACCCGGATTTTGTTTTTTCATGGCGTAAAGTTTTTCATTTAGCTCTTGTAAGTCGTAACTTGTAAATTTATAAAAGTTCAAATTCAATTATACATAATTTTTAACAAATTTTGTAATTTGTATTTATCTACATTATTATTATTATTATTATTATTATTATTATTATTGTTGTTGTTGTTGTTGTTGTTGTTGGTTAATTTTATAAAAGGTTACTGAACTATACTATTTGTATCAATTTGATTACTAAACTTTAATTTGTTTCAAAATGGTTACTAAACTTGCATTTCATATCATTTAAGGTTTAAATTAAATTTTTATGGCAATTTTATCTCATGTGGCAATTGAAATTCCATGTAAATTTCCACATTTATGCCAACTCATCCAAAAATTTCCGATTCATATTGAAGAAATTATATTCATTATGTGCACACTAAACTCAATAAATTAAACATCCAAAACTTTATCGCTACCAAAAGTCCTCATATATATCATGTGAAAATAATAATTCTCGTTAATTTTGTCCTAAAAAGATTATATCTTTTTTCTTTCCTCACTCGTTAAACTTGTTTGCAAATCTTATTGTTATTCAAGAAGACACCGAAACAGATTAACATCTCAACTCCAACTTCAACATTCTGGCAAATTTTGATTTTGCATAAGGCAAAACTAATGTTAGCAGAAGCAAACAAGAATTCCTTATTACAAATATGGTTGCTCAAGAACTGTTGTTAACTTTTGTTTGATTACAGGAACTTGTATCCCTAAAATTAGAAAAGATAGTACAAAAGAATTGAACCGAGGATCAATCTCTCGAGTCTGCTCTGCAATATCAACGCTGATTAAGAATCAGTGGAGATATTACCAAGATTCTTCCATGGTTTCTCTCTTCAACGTGATATGAGGAATGGAGAGAGATATTGTGGCAGGAATAAGGTTTTGGATCTTTAATTTATTGGGTTTATTGTGCACATAATGAATACAATTTCTTCAATATGAATCGGAAAATTTTGGATGATTTGGCATAGATGTGGAAATTTATATGGAATTTCAATTGCCACATAAGATAAAATTGCCATAAAAATTTAATTTAAACCTTAAATGATATGAAATGCAAGTTTAATAACCATTTTGATGCAAATTAAAGTTTAGTAACCAAATTGATACATATAGTATAGTTCAGTAACCTTTTATGAAATTAACCCTTGTTGTTGTTGTTTTATTATTATTATTATTATTATTATAAAGAACTGCTATATGTTAATCGAGATCATTTAGCTCAAAAAATGTACTAACTAATATGTATAAAATTTTACAAATATCATATAATTGTATAAATATTCCTCAAAAAACAAGTAATAAAACTTGATCACTTAAAAATATTCGAATAGTCATTTGTTTTATGCGAAGTAACTAAAATACCCGAGTGGATTACTTTTATCTTTTTAATTTAATTTATATTTAATCCTCGTTAAAATTAATAAATTCTAATTGAAATTACGACACATATTAAAAATAATAACTGTAACGGCGTTGCACAGGAGTTTTGGCCCTAGGAAAATTGTGATTGCTACTTTTATGTAAAAAGTATTCCACCATAGTAGAAACCATTGCAAGTTAACAAATTAAAATTAGCATATACATATAAAACAGAATCATTTCATGCTCATCCGAAGCAAATGCAGAATACTCAACAAGTGCGAAGAAACTATCATCGAGCTAAAGAACGTAGATAAAATACGAGCAAGACACGAAGAACGATCATAGCCCCGTTCGTTCCATTCATATCCACACACGGCTTGAAATGGTAAGACGATGGCGAAAGCAATGTTAGTTTCACTCAGAAATATAGAGGGGTCAAATGTAGCCATATCATATATCATACCAAAATAGGCTAGTCTTACACCTCCCAGATTGTTACATATCAGCTTGTAGATTAAACTACAACTGCAACACTTTAAAACATCATATACCAAAACACACATAAATTGCATCGAAATTATAAGAAACAATATAGCACGTACTGGGCGACTACTTATACCCAAGTTTACCTTCCAACAAGCTATAGGCATTCCTTTTCAAGTAAAGGTTGCTGCACGGAGCAGCTGCCTAGGAATGGTTCGATTAGATAGCACGACTCTTAATAACATCGAGGCCCATTTCCGTGGGGTCGGTGGCTTGCAGTTCAACTTGAATTCCATCGAGCTCCCTCCTGAATCTGTCCTTTGAACTAGCATAGATCATCTTGCTTCTGATCCTCGAGGAATCAGGAGACCTTACATAGCAAAAGCAATCGAGCATATAGACCATATTCAGTTAGTATAATGCATTTATCTTTATTCTCTCAAAAATGAGTGCATCCCGATTTGTTAACTAAAGTGATTAAGGTATAAGATGCTGACAATACCAAGCAATGAAGAAAATCTTGCTTTTCTGGCAATTCTCGGCAGTCACAAAGTCGAAATCGTAGATGCAATAGCGACATTCCTCAGCAGGGAGACTAGCAGCGAAGTCCTCGTAGGTTTCAGTTGGCTCACCAACTTTCTCAACAACAACCTGCTTCTGTTTCTCCTCTATCTTGAAGATTATGTAGCGATGAGTCCTTTTCGCCTTCAGTTCCAAAAATCTCAACTTGCAATCATCGTGAACGGCCATCCCAGACGCTGCGTTTGCCTGCAATAGGATCGCAAGAATGTCGTTTTAATAACAAAAACATCTTTACCAGCAGGAAGTAAACCAGGAGAAAATGATGATAATTAACAATCTGTAACTCAAAAACAAAAGACAAACAAAACAAAGAATTATGAAATATCCCATACCACCCCCAACATCACCAACCAAAAAACCCTGCATCTAAATATATTTTCAACCATTGTGCCTTGATACAGAATCACAACTCCAGACACCTAAAAATTAGCTGCCTATTTTTTTATATATATTATATTCTTCCAAGAACACTACAATAATTATGCCATTACATTCTTACAGAATAAAGAAACTAATTTGAGGAATCAATGACACAATCATTCGCATACGCAGAGAGAGAGAGAAAAAAAGACTATTAGCTCTTCATACACACGAATCATTTTATCATTTATCTGCTAAAAAATACTACTATTAAACATCAAGGATGGTATGCATCAACAAATAATATCTCAATTAAGCAAAATCACAGAAATGGATAGCAACTAATGTCAGATCAATCAAACATCAGGTACCACGCCTTTAGCATAATTAAGCTGCAAGCCTGCAACGCAAATTGCAAGCTTATCTCGATTGGTAAATGAATTCGACAAAAATTCGCTCAATTAGCTCAATACGAAAAAATCAACTCGAGAGAGCAGCATCCAACAAAAACCAGATCAATCACAAAAATAACTCTAGATTAGCCAACTTGCTAAAATAAAATTCGATAATCACTTAAAACTAGACGATAGACCAAAATCAGACCAAGCGAGCAATCTAACCGCACAGGATAATCAGAAGAATCGAAAGCAATGCGAAACCAAATCTGGAGAGATAGAGGGGCGGAGACTCACCATTTTCGATCGTGCTTAAGTTTCAAGCAGAGAACACGACGACCAACGCAGGAATACGTAGAAAGAAAAGGAGAGGAATTTTTTAGAGAGAGAGAGAGAGAGAGGATGTGAGAAGTGAGAACCAGCGATATCGTGCGAGTTTTGGAGCTCTCTTTATTGAGTGGTGCCGTAGGGTTTTTTACTTGGTTTTACTGCGTGTGTGTGTGAAACTAGATTAAAGCGCTCGCGTGACGCCGCGTACGATTCTCTATCCCGGCGGCTTCAATGGCGGCTCGACGATGCCTAAACGGCTAAAATCATGTAACACTCTCGACTCCAATTAATTTTGAATTTTACTGTATTTTCACGTATAATTATCAACTCACAAATCGATCGATAGAATTAGCGAAGAAATTGTAAGTAAGTTTGGTTACTTAGATTTGACTAAAATCTTTTTCAACATGACTAAGACTATTCCTGACTAAATCATAAAAGAATTTCAAGTTCAATCACACGAGTTTTAAAATTGGGTCGACCAACAAATTTTTCAGAATATACTCAGATATACTTTATAATTTTTAAAAAATATATACATACAATAAAATAAAGGACTATATAATGAAGAAATGAAAACATGATATAATTTCATTGATTCATATGAAATTAACCAATGAATCAAATATTTCCAACGTAACTTGATGTCAAAAGTTTGATAGGAGAACATGTTTTGAAAATATTGTGGTAATGATTGTGAAATATTTTATTATTATAAAAGATATTATTAGCCCTTGTTTCAAAACTAATAATGTAAATAAAGAGGGTTCTATTTATAAATTAATATATTTAAAAAAGGTTAAATTAGGGATTTCATGGGATTCGGCTTGGCTTGTGTAACTCAACCGAGCCACAAGTCTACAATCTGGTTATTTTTGTTCAAATTCAGATGGCTTTAGCAGCCATCATTATTGTGGTAACAACATTATTTTTTTAAATGACCAGATTAACCCGCAGCTAATAATCGAGATAAATATTTGATCTTATACGATTTTTATTAATTGTATAGTCGTACCCAAAAAAATAGAGATATAATGAATCATGTCAAGTTGTTGAGTCATATAATATAAGCTATTGTCTATTTATACATTATTTGAAAACATTTGTTAATATTTAATTAACTCCGACAAATATAGCAAATACTAGTATATTGCATGTAAAGAGCATTAAACTATATTAATTGGGCTTTTATGTATTCATAATATACAAACAAACTCTAAATTTTATTTTCTGAAGTATATTTTACGATTAATTTCTTCAATAATAAGACTTTAAAAACGGGATAGAATGGTAATCGGAAATGATATTCTTTAGTTTTTTATCGAAAATAATTAAGGACCAAGTATAAATTGAGGATTGTTGTTTTAATTTCGAAATATGTTTTGAAATTTCTTCTCAAGAAAAAAAAGAAATATGTTTTGAAATTAAGAAAGAATGGATAAGAATATAATATGCAAAAGCCGACGAGTGGGGTCCACCGCAGATTCTCTCTCTACATCCCTGCGTTAATTCCACGCTAATATTACATGATGATATGACTTTTCACACTTTTTCTTTTTCTTTAAAAACAAAATAAATTTAATTTGTTTGGTTGGCAAATTCCGAGTTCATTGCATTATAAAGTTGTGGTGCACCGTGCACCGCTTTCATTGGAAAAACAAAAATTATCATCTGAATTACGTAATTTAAATTTGGAAATCTAAGATTTATTTTACTATAAAGTTTTATTGTATTTATGGGTCGCCTATATCCTTCCTACTTATAATAAATAAATAAATCCTAATATCTTTTATGGTTTAAGCATTTTTTTTTTTTTGCTTTATTTTTTTTAAAAGTAAGAACGTGGAGGCAAACAATAGGATTTCCATGGGTGCAACGTGCTTTGCCATTATGGGTCGCTTAAATTATATTAGGGAAAATACATTATAATATCTCAATATATGTCGAAATACTAAGAAAATGTGCAAATTTTCAAAAATTATCATTTTGCAACCCAATACTTATTCAAATATTGTAATTAATCTGTCTCGAGTTTAATTTTTGGAGATCAGAAAATTGATATGTGATGCTAGAATTGACATCATTTAATAGACAAGTGGAGAAATTCAGATCGATCTCTGACTTCACACGTCGATTTCAAATCACGAGATATCGAATTCGGGAAATTTTAGTTGCAATATATAAATGTTGGGTATTAAAATAATACTACGTTTTGGACATTGTGACATATTTGAAAATTTCAGCTAACATTGGAACGTTGTAGTACATTTTTTCCTTTATATTATTTGTAAGTTACTTATAAAAAAATTTAATGTTTTTAATATTACGCAAACAAGTCTCACTCATGTCGAGAAAATAATAAGAAACTCGATCTCGTTAATGCGTATATTTGCGAAGTTCTGATTCTAAAGAAAATTAACTAAATCATTCGTCAATTTGAAGTCTTTGTTACGTGTAAAGTATTTATTTGAACTCAATAATTAACGGAAGTATGATAATAACCAATTCCATGATTTATTTTATTAGTTTACAAATAAAATATAAGTCAGAATAAAACGTCCGCGTCATAAAATCAGACATGGCTGTTTTGTTCATGGTCCTCAAAAAAAAAAAAAAATTTTATCTTAAAATGGATCTATACTTGGGCTTAATCTTCTTTTTTGATCCTTAATTAAATTTTCATACAAAATTATTATTGCTAATGGTCAATTGAGTAGATATTTAAGGTAATATTTTTATTTGGTTAAATCCGGAAACATTACTTAATATACTTCTTATTTATTTGGGTCATCGAAAATTAAGTACTTCTTTATTTAAGTAATCGGGCCGAATTTGGGCCCGTGTGATATCAACTTTGGGTCAGATGAAAATATTCTGAGCCCGAACCTGAACAGCTAGACTTGGTCCATTTACAAGTTTTGCAAAAATAGTTAAATAACTATAAATTCTGTTATTAAACTATAGAATTTTAACCAAATTGAGTCTTAAACATCAATCCTTACACAAAATTAGAATTAAACTTATACGTTTGTTTCAAAAAATTTCAACATTTTTTTTTCTCTTATCGATATGGACTTCTAACTTATTTTTAAATTGCGTATTGACCATAGTTTTTGTTAAAAAAAATTACGCGTGCATGAAAAAGTAATATTTTACAATAAAGCTAGTTAAGAAAAAGTAATTGTTAGCCAATATTTAAATCAAATGAAAAGTTTAGCATACTATTTGCTCCTAAAATAAACTAACATTAAGATGCTGGAGAATAATAATAGTGATTGCAGTCTGCAGAAGAAATTGATAGTCAGAGAATTAAAAAATAATAAAAAATTATCATCTTTTATTTACTGGGTTTAACTTTTCAGGGGGGAGGAAGACTTGCTACGTGATTATTATTTTTATTTTAAATAATTAATTGTAACTGGGGATGAGGGCTAAATAAATTCTAAATGGATTTTTTTTTTATCAAAAGAAGATTATATTAATCACGAACAAACGCATGGAACATGAAGAAGATCCCCCACAATATTTGGAGGTTCGTCCCAAACATGTAAACTATTAAAATTCTTAGAGACTCTAGCAAGTGTATGAGCCGCCATATTTGCCTCTCAACTTATATGTTTAACACTAAAGCTTACATTTGAGAGCAACAAATGACAACAATAAGGAACGATGACGCCCAATTCGGATTCGTCGTTCATGGGGGCAGCAATGGAATCGTAGACCATCTTGCTGTCCGTCACAAACTCCACATTATTCACGCCTCTCTGCATGATCCAAGAAAGTGCTTCACTCAACCCCATAGCTTCACCTTCATCGACTCGCATACATCCTTGAATACTAATGACTTATGCTGCTACAAATTCCCCACGAGCATTCCACAAAATCATACCAACTCTCGTCTTATTCAAGCTCCCAAAAAATGCTGCATCAACCCCGCATCTATATCTTCCTTCAGGTAAATCGTGCCAACCATTGCATTTTCTAATTGAAATTAATAAATTTTAGTAATTTATTTATAAATCCTAATTGAAAGTAATAAATCCTAATTACTTAAGTTTTTCTTAAGTACTCTTAATCCCCTTTACTCTCATTACAATCAAGTTTTTGTCTTGAGGGCAAAAACTTGAGTGTAGCCAACCGCACTGCGTGGTTGCGTGTAACGAGGGAATAAATAAATGATTTATTTGTAATTATAAAATAATTAGAGATAATTTATTTCAATTAAAATTTATTAAGCTCCAATTAAATTTCATTAAATCTCAATTAAAATTAACTAATTAAAAATAAATTATATATAATAGCAGAATGGACCACACAAACTATACGGTGTAGTTCACCGCACCAAAAACTCTCTAAAAAATTTCTTCATGACTGAGTTAATACTTACTTACTCTCAATTGCTTCTCCGTATATTCTCTTCAATATACAATGTATTGGTTCATCCCAAATACTAGTATTTCATTATCATACACACACGACATATGACAACATAATAATATAAATAATATAAAATGAAACGTCATTTCTATTGCAGTCTCTATTCATTGAACGCATTCTTCTAAACACTCTCACTCAACCGACTAAATTGACAAACAAAAAACATTTCTTCCCAACAAAAGGTTGCAAATTAAATTCAAACCAACTCTTTTGCAATGAGTCAAAGATTTAAGTAGACCAACAATTATGAGGAAAACAAAACAAAAAAGCAACCACATAAAAAAATTTAACTGCTATTTTTCCTATGTCGGTGATACTTTTTGCTTCGAATTATTTGAAATTAAGTAGGCTTTTCGGTACCTAAATTTCAATATTTGGCCGTTAAAGCAACAACTACCCTTGAGATTTTTGTAACCAAAAAATTTCTGAGAAATCACCACCTCCACAACTTTATGAGGTCAAAGTCTCAACTTCTGTCACCATCATCAAATATCTTCGTTTTTTTTTTTTTTTGAGAAACTAAATTTAAAATATTTAAAATAATAATTGTGCCTCAAACTGCACTACAAGACAATCGAGTTTTCATGAACAAACGTGAAAATTTTGCTTTTCTCGGCATTTTTTTTAGATTTTTGTTTAATGAAAAAAAGGAAAATTGATTGATTTTCTTGTGGTTTTCGTGGCTTCTTCCGATCGTTCGATGAAATAAGCATGTGGATTCAAATTCAACATTTCGGTTTTTAATCCCCCTTAATCTACTTCATAATGTTTTGAAACTTGAAATTAAACTACTATAGTTTAAGATCAAATCAGTTAAGATTCCAATGACAGATCCAATCGTGAGATGACTCTGCAATTTCTATCATAATCGATCGTGAAAAACATCAAACACGACGCTTCCAAAAGAAGAAGATGGGGGGGAGAGAGAGAGAGAGAGAGAGAAATCAACAGCAAACAAATCTACACTATCAGCATTCATAAACTGGAATCACGAACTCAAAAACTAGTAATTCTGAGCTATTACTGAAATATCTGAAGCTTACATTAATCACTATAAACGAAGATCTAGTTAAAAAAAGCAGAGCACCAGAGCCAAAAATTAAAAACAAAAAACAACAACTAATTTATTTCATACTTGCGAAAGCTGAACAGATCATCCTCTGTTAGAACGATCGGAAGTCGGCATTTCCTCCACCGGCTTGGGCGGTGGATGCGGCGGCAAGTGAACGACGCCGCCGCCGCTTTTATCCGGCGGCGGATGCGGAGGTTGAGCGGCAGGCGGTGGAGGAGCGACCTCGTCCGGCAGAGGAGCGGTGAGATTGTCTGGAATGACGAAAACGCCCTGAGATGGCCGCCGTTGGTGACGGTTAGCTCTCTGAGACATTTCTCTCTCTCTCTCTCTCTGCAGAGGACAAAATGTGGAGAAAAGGAACAAAAGTTTGGTGCTTCGGAAGTTTGGGAAATGGGGTAGCAAGATGTGTGTAAGGATGGGTTAATATATATAGACGAGTTAAGTCAAAGATTATCCATTAACATTGGGATTATGTTGCATTAAATTACTCAAATTTTGTGAATCCTTTGAAATTTGAGAATTGTGACATTTGGTTATTAATTAGATTAGGTCATGTTAGGCTTTTGAGTTTTGAGTTAGGTAAATTTCAATTTTAAGGGGCCATGGGAAAGTTCAGGATATACTTCCACCGTCACCGAATAAGTGTTCCGAGCAGCCAAAATTTTTGTCCTCAAATAAGTGTCCTATTATAGTTTTCAAATGTAAATTATAAGCTAAATTGTCACATTTACCCTTTGACTCGTGACAAAAAAGGTTCACTTTTTCAGTAGAATGTGTTATTTTGCCCACTGTTTTAATATACGTTTTTTGACCTTTAAGATACTTATTCGGGGATTGAGGGAGTAAGTGTGACAGTGATGAATGACAAAATCGATACGACTTTTGCATCTCGATAAATGGGGATATGGTGGAGTCAATTCGATTATTACTTCCTCTGTCTCACTCATTTTGGCTTGTTTTCCTTTTTGAGCCGTTCCACTCATCTTGACCTGTTTCTTTTTTTGGACAAAATTATGGCTCAATTAGTACATTAATTAAGCCCAAAAGTCAATAAAAAACACTGCAGGATTAAAAAGTCAATAAAAAACACTATAAGTCAATAAAATAATATATACAAACTACACTAAACATAACTTTTACACTTAATACCTTTCTTCTTAATACTCGTGCCGAAAAGAACTAGGCCAAGATCAACGGGACGGAGGGAGTATATTTTGGTTCTAGTTTCTCAAATCTTCGTATCAATAACCCTACACTAATGCTGTGCAAACATATGTATATTTATTGAGGGGAAATATACATACAATTTGGGAATGTGATATAAATATGATATTAGACTTGGTATTTAAGTAATTTATAATGTGGCTCGATGCATTCATACTGGTCGTTAGAGATGTCAATCGGGCCAATCCTTTCGGTTTCGGGTCAATCCTATCGGGTTATCGGGCTATTCGGTCCGGGTTAAATCGGGTTGATTTTTTTTCGGGTTGAAAAAACTCAACCCTAACCCTAACCCTTCGGTTTTCGGGCTGGCCCGTCGGGTCACAAAGTTTGTAAATAAAAATTAAAATGTATATATTTTCTTGACTATTCAATATTTATCGCAAAAAAACTACACACAAAAAAATTTAAAAGTAACAAAACAAGAATACGATTGGCCCAAAAAATAAAAACTTGATTAAATCCAAAAAATAGCATCCAACGAAATAAATCTAGTAGCACTACACGACATGAAAAATAACAATAATATTCAACATTAATTCGTTATCTCATAAATGAAACTAAACACTTGAATGACATTCATCTTCTATGATTTCTGTGTAGAGCAAAAGAGGGCGCGACATACAACTACTACAAGTAATTAGTAGTATGTATTATTTATTTTACTTTTTAAAAAATACATCAGGATTATTTGGGTTGACCCTAACCCTGATCGGGCTAGCCCGAATAACCCTTCAACCCTAGTGGGCCAGCCCAAATAGCCCGGTTATGTATTCGGGTTGTAAAAAATCAATCATAACCCTTTGTTTTGTTCGGTTTATTCGGGTCGACCCGTCAGGTTCGGGCTCAATTGACATCCCTACTAGTCGTATTTTTAATGATACATTCCTTTTTTTTTCTTGACTTTGAATGTCATTCATTTTATGATGTTTTCGTTATAGAGCATATCGTGGAGAATTTGGAGAGATTTCAACTTAAAAATCACATTTTAGATTTTATCAAAGAAAATTCTAATTGCGTCTAGATATTGAAATTGAAAAGACATATATTGAGCTTTCGAAACATTACAAGTTGGCCTAAACACAATTGATGATTGCTATAAATTAGTAATTTTGAAAACTAGTTTATTAGAATATTGATGACCCAATTAACTCATATCTATATACATTCTTACACACAGACACACAAATATATATTTCTATGATATTTATACTCCCTCCGTCCCATTTATATAAGATTGTTTTCTTTTTCGGATGTCCCAAATATATAGGCTTGTTTCCATAAAAAGTAATATTTTTTAGCTCATTTACTAATATATCCCTATTTAATTCTTTGATTAACTCATAAAAAATACATAGTCAAATAATAAATAGGGGCAAATTAAGAAACTTACTATATAATTTACTTTTCCAATAAATTTTCTTAATCCATATGAAAATTTCAATCTGCCTATATAAATGGGACGGAGGGAGTATTATAAAGTCAGTTTTCCAAAAACTTATAGGGAACACACACACTTTGAGGTAGTGAACGTCTAGGACTTGATTATATTAATATTATGCATCCATTTTGTTTGTTTGTTTGTTTTTTTCTTTTTTCTTTTTTCTTTTTTTGTAACAGCAGAAAATTATCTTTTAGTTTTTCTTATTATTACTTTCTTGTGGATAAGACTACCGTAACAAGTGGCTACTTTCATGTTTATTCTAAGGCTCTGAAGTTCGATGGTTTCAGTGTAATTTTTTTTGGTTAATTATAGGTTTTAAATCAATAGAACTTGATAATTAACATATTGATCCAATATTTATTATTTCATATACTACTAATTCATGATCCGTAAATTGTCTTAATTAATTCTTTCGAGATTTGATCCGGTTCGGTGTCACTAAAAATCTATAACAGCTTTATCATTCCTACATCTGTGATATCTCGGGTAGTATTTTACTGGGCATTCCGTTATCTGAACGTTCAATTATGCATTAATATCAATTTGTTTTCCTTCGAAACAAAACAAAAACAAAAACAAAAACAAAAACAAAAACAAAAAATCTACTTAATTGTTAGGTAGGAAATCGAATTAAATTTTGTAGGTATCGACAAACTTATCTCGTCTTAATTTATCATTGTGTTTTATGAGTACATTATTCATTACTCCCTCCGTCCCAATAGCAAGGTCTCATTCCGTCCCAATAGCAAGATCCCCCTTGTTTTGGACACGGTTATTAAGAAATAAGAGTAAAAAGATAAAAAACGGTATGTCCCAAACCTTTTGAAGAGTTAATTGTTTCCACTCACTAAGAAGAGACTTGTAGTGTTTTAGATAGCCACTTGAGCTAAACCTCATCAGTGCATTTCTTATGTTATTACTAGTGGGTATATATCGGAATCATGGTATTTATTTACTTACATAATTACATTTCATAGATGCCATATCGTATTTGTAAAATTAATTAATCCAAATAGAAATGTTACGTACGTATGTAATATTGGGGTTTATTTTAAAAATTATATAGGCTAAACCAATACAATGAAGGTGTTTGCACAAATTAGGTGGAGAATAGTAAAAGCCGAATATTCTAATTTTTTAATAGTAAAAAATCGCTCTTACAAAAATATAAATAGTGAGAAACTCTAATACTTCAAAAACACTTCATATCACTTTATTAAACTACACTAAACACCGCCTTTGCATTTAATATCTTTCTTCTTAATACCCGTGCCGAAGAAAAATGTGTCAAGATGAACGGGACGAAGGAAGTATATTTTAGTAAATAGAAAGGTCAAGGGCACGTAGAACATTGAGTTGTGTACAATTTGAATAGCACTTTCATAATCACAATATACAGTGTTAATCAATTAACTGAAAATATCTTCGATATCAGGAAGGAACCAACATAACAAAAGTATTTGACAAGTGACACTCACCATCCAGTACTAAACTATCTTTTAGGAAGATGAAGGCATATACCTAAAAATTTGTGTTAGATTGTCCGACATATCGAAATTAGGTAGATCATACCCATATTCATTCAAGCCCGTATCATTCGCATAATTAAAGTTTTGTGGGTATTTTGGTAGTGATTAGTGTGAATCTTGATAGTATGACAAGTCATGACCAGTCAGATGAATTCAACACTAAAATCGGACTTGTGTCGATTTTATGCTCGAACTTAGAAAGAAAGAACATCTAAAAGAATAGGCTAACCCAATATTCCAAGCGTCGATACATGAAACCTATATATATCGAGTAACCAACGAAGTAACATGACAATCCAAATTGAATAATAACTAACACAAACTTAAAAATATATATATAATAATTAAAATCGTGCCGAAATAATATATAATAACATCATCAATATACATATATCGACCAATCGCATCAATACAAACATTATCTACAGGTGCATTGATATAAATAGTGATGGGGCGTAAGGTAGTTTTCCCAACAACACGTACCCTGGATTTGCCTTTGATTTAGATGCTCGTACATGCATGCTACTCTATGAATTTTTATTCTCTAAAATCTTGTAAATAAATTAAGTATTTAATGCACTATTGAATGTAAATTTATATAAAAATTGAGTCCAAAAAAAGAATTATATGAATAGATGCATAAGCAGTTGACTTACACATAAAATATATAGTATATATGGTGGAGTAAAATGTATCGATCACAAGATACATAATTATTTTTAAGGAAAAAAATATTAAATAGTAGTGGTTTTATGAGAGAGTTAGCATTTTTTGAGCGAGTAACATTTAAATTATTGGAGACATGTGAGTTGGTTGATTATTGTCTAATCCTTAACTATGAATTATTGTAAGCATGCTTTAAGTAATGCACTAACTCACATGCACTTGATAAATGCATACAAATAACATGGGTTCGGATCCTCTGCCTCAATATTTATATGTTCTAATCATGTTTCACAATTTAATTTATTAATTTAATATAATTTATTGTAAAAATAAGATTATTATAATAAAGTGAATTCTGATTAACATCTATTACTAAAGCCTAAAGTTTAAAAAATTATACTCCCTTTGTCCCAATAGCAATGTTTCACTTACTTTGGGCACAATTATTAAGAAATAAGAGTAAAAAGATAAAACGTTGTAGGTCTCACAACTTTTGAAGAGTTAATTATTTTCATTTTTTGAATGAGACTATGCTAATAGGACAAACAAAAAAAGGAAAGAGAGACCATGAGATGAGAAGGGAGTATACCCTAATTATGGAATAATCGATCCTTAATAATTAATTATTAACCTTAAATTTTGCAGTTAAATACTAAAAAGTGATTATATGTCATAATTGGATATAGTCAACCATAATTTAATTACAAAATCAAACTAAAACACAATAATTAAAATTAAAAAAAATGAAAAAAAAACTAAAAGAAAATAATGAAAGTGAGACACGGGGTACACCAAAAAGTAGGATATAAAATCTCAAGTGAAATGTGACGGGTTTTCCAATTGGGGCTCATACAAAATAATTTTTACTTAATAATAATGCATTTTATGTACTAAAATAATGTATTTTATGTATTATTACAATTCACTGTCATAATAATACAGTTTTGATTTATTACATTGCATTATTACGATAATGCATTTCATGTTCAATTATAATGCATCGGTCAATGACAACCGTAAATCTACGAAAATGAATGATCCAGATCGCCTCTTATTTCTTACGAGAAAAGACTTTTACATATGATCTCTCTCCTTTATGTGTATTGCAAGTAAATAGTTACATCAGAATAATATTTATGAGGAGATATTTATGTCACGAATTATTTCACGTAGTTTATATATCTATATATAAATATTACACATATGATATATACGGAATATGAATTCTAACTACCACACAACCGAAATTTAAACTCCACACGCATACATTTAATAATCTTTACATATCTCTGCACCATCTATTTTTATCTATTAATAATTGTAAGAGGCCGCTCAAAAAGGCGAATTTATAACAATATTAAATGCGACGCTTTTAAGAGTAATTATTGCATCTATATCAAGTCAATCATTTATGTGACTACATCCTAAATTTTACTCCCTCCGTCCCGATAGTAAGGTTTCACTTTCCTTTTTTATCTGCATCTCACATTTTTTTCATCTGTCTTAATAACAAGGTCTCATTTTAAAATGGAAACAATTAACTCTCCAAAAGCAGTGAGACCTACCGCTTTTTATCTTTTTATTCTTATTTTTTAATAACCGTGCTCAGAACAAATGAGACCTTGCTATTGGGAAGGAGGGAGTACGTGACTTGCCCCTCTCCGGCTCTCCTACAAAGACTCACTGCTACAAATATCACAATTGTTAATGATCAAAACATGGTAATCCAAATCCTAATGAACTCACGAATAAACATTTCCATTCTCTATTCTTTGATGTACATGTTCTCCCTCATCGTCGGGAATGAAGTTCAAATCAAAATCACGATTCTCCTATTGATTGAGATCGAATGCAAATGATGAATTATTTTCGATTTTAGTCGTATCATTTTCTTGCTTTATTTTTTTATTCTCAGTAAATATCACACTCATCTTTTCTAATGATTGATACGAAACTTTTGTAAGCAGTGGCAATGTATTATCATGTTTTAAATAATGATAGCTAGTGTTGCATAAGTAAATAAAGAGTCATTTTATTGAAGAAGTCAGAAAGTATTTGACTTGATACATGCGTAATTGAAGAATCGTGATTTTTAATCCTTTTATACTTCATTAATTTATTTATTTGTATTTTGGTTGCTCAAAAGAGTTTGTATTTGGCTATCCACCCAAATTCCTTCTTCTTAATTGGGCCTTGGAAGTTACCAATCTTTAACCCAGTGTTAGGCCCATTTAACCCCCAATAATTTAAGCATGCTAAAGTCTAATACTTTATTATTTTTTTTGTAGAAAGCTAGAGTCTAATACTTAATTGCAAATACTTTTAAAAACATTGCTAATACTTTCTTTTTTATGTAAAAAATAATTGCTAATACTTCAAAAAAAAAAAGAAATGCTAATTCTTAATTGATGCGCACCTTCTATATTTTTCTTAGGAAACTCACCATTGGCAAAAATATCTTCACCCAAAATAGTGAGACATTTGTACATAACAAACTGGGGTTAATTTAATAAATGGTTACTAAACTATGTTGTTTGTATCAAAATGGTTACTAAACTTGAATTTATTTCAAAATGAATACCAAATTTACATTTTATATCATTCAAGATTTTAGTTTAATTTTCAAATTAATTTTATTCTACATGGCAACAAAAATATCACACATAAGATTCTCATTTATGCTGACTCATTAAAAATAAATACAATATAACAAAATTAATATAAGTAGTACAAATAATTAACATAGTTTGGTGATTTATGAAATTAACCCTAACAAACTGTTTAAATATTCCTTCCTCAAAAAAAAAAAAAAAAAAAGTTGCTGTTTAAATATTCCCAACAGTTATAACTAACTTACGTCGCGTTTTACGGAACGCGATTTCCTCAATCACTCGCTCCGACACTCTGTTTCCTGTTCTTTTATTTTTCACAGCCAAAAGTAATTTTGCGGCTGAAAATTGCAGAATCCATAGAAGCAGAGAGAGAGAGAGATACAGCCATGGATTTTCGACTTGGAATCGGAAGCCTTTATTCTCGCAGTTGTCTCAACCTCACATCAAATTCCAAATTTCTCAAACCGCGCTGCTCGAAAGGACCACCGCGGCAGCAAAATGGCGACAACAATAACAACGGTCAGTGTATCCACACACACACACACACAGATTTGAGCTCGAGATGTGTCGATAATCCAGCATGCTTGTGGAAATTGAATGCTAAATTCTGATCTTTGGTGTTTGCCTCTTTTGTTGGTGAAAATTGAGGAAATTATATATGATTGTGTTTGTTAGTATTTTTGAGAAAATAAATTATTTTGGGGCTATTTTAGTTTTTGCACGAAGAATATTGTTGCGTTGTCAACTAGCTGGATTTGATCGATTGTTAGGTTTTAGGAATTTCGATCTTAGTTAGAAATAGAATCGTTAGTCTCTGCGCTCATGAAGCTGGAAATTGTTAGGTTCTAGAAACACAGGATTCCTAATTACTGAGACTTTGAGAAGCTTAATTGACTGAAATTACCTTCGTAAACCATTTAGAATTATTTCGCCCCCATTCCCTCCTAATCCACAACCAAATAGGTTTATGTTTTCAGATGTATTTTCTTCGTAATGCGTTTTTTTTTCCTTTTTTTTTCCCTTGCTTCTCTATGAACGCCAAAATGCCCAAATGCCAACGAGAATTCCCTTAGCTGAAGCTTTTGTGGTGATTTTGTACTTATCACAGTCTGTTGTCAGCTGAGCTAGTTGAGGAAGAACCATTTTCAAGACCTCAAGCCCTAATCCTATAGTAGAAACTTTCAATGTAGACACACGACAGATCTTTCACTCACTGTTACGTGAAAAGTTATGGGTAGATTTCATGGTGTCGTTCTATGCAGTGTTGTGAGTTGAGTTTGATCAATAGGTTGCCTTGTTAGGCTTCGGTCGTTGATTCATAGTATCTTGTCGAAAAAAAAAAAAAAACCTTAATTCTATCCCGGTCTTAGTAATTTTCTCAATAATTATCGTTTATAGAGCCTGATGTGTTGGTGCTCCGTGCTCGATTTCTCTTGATTGCGTTGCAAAATACCTTCCTCTGAGATCTTACTATCATACCCTGCTTGTGCATTCATTTGAAACAGTGTGAAATCAAATTCATGTTGATGATTTATAGTTTGACATGCAATTTTTCATCCACAAGTATATATGATGATCATAACATTTGAGAGAAGGATAATAGACAACAAATATCTGTTTTTTCTTACAAAGAAACCACAGCACAAAAAAAAAAAACTGTTGGAAAACACACTTTAATCAAGATTAGACAAAAAATTAATCATAGATTCATAATAATCAATTGCTTAATCAAGATTAGACAAAAATTGCAGTTTACCTTTTTAGAGAGTATATATATGTCATGAACTTGAAGTCTTGAACATAGACGTTGTCTGGTTTTCATTCAGGTGATAAATTCTCAAGAGATTGGGACAAGGCATGGTCCAGCTTCAAGAAGAAAGGAAAGAAGACATTGTTCTCCGATTTCTCACCGAACAAGTACGTGAGCTGGAACCCGAGACGTTCGGAGTTCCCACTGTCGGAGGAGGTCGACCCCATCAAAAGAACCGAGAGGTCGAATCTTATGTTATGGACTAGTCCAAGGTTCACTCTAGTTGGAGCAATTGTTATAGTTACATTTCTGCTGGTCTATACAATTCTTGCCCCGCTTAAATGAAATCTTCTCACAATATTCAATACCTCCATTTCTGTAAATGCTTCTTAACAGTAATGGTGCCAACTTAGAATGTACATTTTGCTGCATATATGAGCAGATCTGGTTGATGACACCACACTATTCGTGTTCAACGGTCTCATTTAGGGTTAATTGTCGAAAATTTTACGAGAAAATAACTTCTAAAACATTTCATTACAAGACTGCCTTCCAACATTGAAGCGATATCATTTTAATGATCGTATGTATATAGGCGTAAGAATTGTGATGTTTCTAGCTATTAACCCTAACATCGTAAAGGATTGTTGCATAACAGTTGTTATGCAACACTGACACACCTTTCATGAGCACCACTGACCGCTAGGTCAGGCACACGAGCACGGAGCACTCGTTCGAAAACAGAAAAGAAATAAATATTTAAAATGTGCACAAACAATAATTATTGGGTCAGTTTATTATAACCAACGATCTCCAGTAAGATTGAACTACATACCATATATAGCAAGATATAGACTGTTAACAAACTGACTAATACTACCACCAGGCACAACGAAATCATAGCTTCTCTCTCTCTCTCTCTTCCTCTCTCTCTCTTACAATGCAGCTCTCAGCGGAGGTGGCCGCTGCCACTGAGCAGCATTCTTCAACTGCTGAGGGACGACTTAAAAATGGGCGTAGACTGTACAGTCTAGCCCAGAATCACACATTGTCTTTGATTTCTAATGTTGTCTTGGATAAGCTAGCTTCCAGTTCATTTAATTCATCCAAGTCCAGATCATCATCGTCATCAACATCACCGACATCATCATCGTGATCAGGATTGCCTTCTGCACTCCGCATGGTCGATGTGGATGAACTAGGCCTATCAGGTGGAGTATCCTTATTGACCTGAAATAAGTGGCCCAGCAATTGCTAAATTTGCTCACAGTTGGTCAAGAAGGTGTTAAAAAAACTGATTTCAGGTGCAAAAAACTGCTTAATTCAAAAGGAAGAAACTATTGTGGCTTCCAATCCCATCGCAAATCAAGTGAAATTAGATAATAATTATACTATCAACTTTGCCTTGAAAGAGTCTGTTGAGGTTCTTCATTTGGGAATACACACAAATAGATCTTATGAAGCTCTAGCACAGTGATGGAAGACAATTTGCAGCACAAATAGAGGAGATAAGGTACATATGATACTCTTCGGCATCTTTAATGAGGAATGCATAAACTATAAATCCAAAAATTATGGCAACATTTCACAAGAAGATGAGCAAGAATCAAAATCCTAGACAGGGGAGCCTACTGGCATAATTTTTCTGTATCTACAATCATTGTGATAATATATTGTATTTGTGAGTACAAACAAGGTCAAAAAGCACAAATTAGAATTTCAGGGATATCAATGCGGGCTACAATGTGCACGGTTCACTTTTACTACATAATGCATTTAAGCTGGAGGGATCGTTAATACCCATGCCACCAGCATTGCTATCCTAGACCTAGATTGATTAGATGATAAGTTTACTTCTTCTATAGTTCTATATGACACTCAGTAAAGATCAAAAGAAAAATTAGGCTGCATATGTAATGGAGAATTGAGACAAAATTGAAATCCAGAATCAGAAGTTAGCGACTAGCAAATCAATTGCAGTTATCTGGGCTGGATTGATCCATTATTTTATATTTGAAATCCATCAATCTCATTTTAAAATATTTTTAATACTTTTGGTAGTTCTCAAGTTCAATCTAATTTGGATCCCAATTTTTGGATTTCAGACCCCTCAATCCAATTGCACCCTTAGCAAATTCTCCTTCTCTTTCTCACTAGTAATTATATGCCATTAAATAGACTAACTTAAACCAAACAGCTCAAGTGTATTCACACAACTAATGTTTTGCAGACCTGCCAGCAAATATTTGATGGTACTTTGTGCTACATAGCAGCATGATGACAAAAAAAGCTCTTACCTTTTGATCAACCTCTGCTTCTTCGTCTCTTTGGTACTTGTCATATGCTTCAGCATCATCGACAAATATGCTGGCATCTAAGAGGAAGAGCTCACGACCACTGTAAACGAGGAAGCAAGTTTTGAGTGAATACCCCGCATCCAAAAGTATAAGTGTATATTAAACATGTACACAAGTATTCACTTAAGAAGACTTGCCTCATGCGATCATTCTTTGCTCTGTCTGCCCTCTGTGCAGCCAGGTTTGCTTCTCTAGCCTCAATCTTTTTCATCTTCCATTGCATGAATAAGTCCGGAGTCATTGGAGTAATAGTAGCTATTTTTGCACGCTGAAAAGTAAATGTAAAACCATCAACATTGCTACTACATTTGGGTCCAGAGAAGGCTTGGTAAAGCTAAAGAATTGACACAACTAGAAAAGTGATGGTATATAAAAATTGATTGAAACCAATCTTTTAACTGCATTCGTAAAGTAGTACCTCATTTTCTATCTCCTCCTCTATGGATATTTTTTTACTTTCCTCCTCCAAAAGAGCCTTCATTTGAGATTTTAAAATATATCCGGGAGGGAGGGCATGTCTGTAATGACATTCTTTACCACCATTTGGGCAGACCCAAAACCAGCCATACTGTTTCTTCTCCACTGCATCCAGAAAGTGTTTACATACCTTCAAAGGAAATGAGAAAAGAAGGAATCAAAACATGGTATTCCCAAAATTACTTATAGCATGGCAGGTATAGCCTCCAAGTCTTTCTTACGTAATAGCAATCGGAAAAAAAAAATAAAAAATAATCTTAAAACACATCTACAATGTTTTTCCCATAATTCATGTCAGAAAGAACAAATATCCTAACCTTAGAACTAATCTTATCGATCATCATGGCAAACACCTTATTTCTGAAACACCATATGACAAATATTCGACAAGTTACTACTCTAGTTTATAGAATTTATATGCAGCCGTTTGAAATAAGAGAATATTAGACACATCTATATATCATAAATTTAGAAATATTCCAGAAGTAATGCTCCTATAATCATCAGGGGGATAATCGGGAACATAGTGGAAGAGGGCATACTATATCAGTAGGCTTATTCTTGTTGTACTCATTGCTCTTGGATGCGACAACCTTCTCCAAAGTCTCTTGATCCCAGTCATCCATAGTACCATTTTCTTCTGAAAGATACGAAGCAAAAGATCCAAAAACACACAACAGAAATTAACGAACAAACACCAAACAAAAATTATTACAATTATTTAAAGCTTAAATTTTTAGGTACAAACCGTCATCACGCTTGTCACTGTAGATGTCTATCTTCTCCCCTTTCCTTCCCACATTTAGGTCGTGGGAGAACTTGCATTTAAACCCTTTGGCGCATTGCCCCACCTTAAAATGCTCGCACACAATAGACTTCGGATCAACACCTGCAAACAGCAGTCATACCACGTATGATCACTCTTATATCGACATTCGAGATAAACAAAATTAATTCTTCTGCACAGCTTCTCAATGGATTTAGATCTAGAAATCAAACAAATGCCTTCAATATTCTATGGAAAAATGAACTCACAATAAATTTAGTACATGAAATATTAAAATAATTTCAAAAACCACATAAATAATTTTGTGAAATTTATAGGAACTTCAAGACATATAACATGATCAAAACTATTTTAGAATCCACATAAAATTGCGAAACTTACCAACAGGAACTTTAGGTTGTTTGATGGCGACTTTGAACAGCTCATTCAGCTCCTTCTCTCTTGCTAGCTCCTCCTCCTTCTTCTTCTGTTGAATCGAAAGATCACCAATAAAACAATCATCAATTATCAATCAAAAACTATCAATCATCAACAAACACACCAAAAACCTAAATAAAAATAAGGAAAAAAAGAACAATCATCAAACCAAATCGCTACTCGACCTGTGCGCTGATTTTGCTCGCATCGGGTCTGGGCTGAACCGATTGTTTGAGAGACTGCACGTATTTCTGAACATTCTTCGACTTGTTCTTATTCTTCAATCCAAACGTCTTGTCTTCGATTACCTTCTGCTTCTTCGCCAAATCCGCTTTCGATTGCTTCGGCGGCATTTTCCTCTCTCTTTCTGCGTTAAATTAAGAATTCTGTCGCCGATGATCGATGTATGTTTACAATTCCGATCAACGCCGGCGGCGGCGGCGGAATCTGGTGTGGGTGAAGATGGCGGGGCGGCGTGGCGTTGGGGATTGAGGGTATGAGGATTTTCTGGTAAGAGCCTAGATTTCGAGATACTACGGAAAAAGATGAAATTACCGTATTGCCCTTTTGAGGTTTAACGGGTTTGTTTTAGGTCTCCGTTTTATATTATTTGGCCCAATTTCTGATTTTTGGGCTCATTTTGAAGTGAAGCCCATAAAAAATTTAACTAATTGGATTAATTTTAACCGAGCTAAAACGTTAACGTAATCCCAATTCAAATATAACCGCCAAAAACGCCCAAAATTGTTAGCATTTTGGATTTGGATATTTGGTTGTTGGCTATAATGTATGTGAGAAAATTCTATTAAGGGTGTACATGTACTACACCACCTCTCACATGGTTTTCGGCATTTCATATGAATCGTTATGCAAAGTCTCTCATTATCAAATTGAATCGCATTGAAACTGTATTTTCAAAGTTCTAAATTCGAAATTCAAAGAAATTATGCGTCTACCACTGCCAACACATACATGGAGAAATTCTATCATACATGTACATGTACTACACCACCTCTCACATGGAAATATTTTAATATTTATTAAAATATTTCCATGTGAGAGGTGGTGTAGTACATGTACATGTATGATAGAATTTCTCCATGTATGTGTTGGCAGTGGTAGACGCATAATTTCTTTGAATTTCGAATTTAGAACTTTGAAAATACAGTTTCAATGCGATTCAATTTGATAATGAGAGACTTTGCATAACGATTCATATGAAATGCCGAAAATTTGACTTTGGTAGCCGCTTGGTTTTCCATCATCCAATTGACAAGAGATCGTTTTAAACTTGTGAAAACTTTGATACAGCTAGTGTTGTCGCTACCTACTTGAAAATTCTAATAAAATTACCAAATTGAATAGAATTAAAGAAATTTGTTGGTTTGAATTCTCTTAACTAAATCGAACTGAATTGATTGGTTTGTTATTTACAAAAATCTTCAATATATTTACGTATAACACAAATGTCATAGTATTATTTGTAATTTTCTTGATGTTCGGATTTGAGTATGAATACTCATCTATCTAACGATATGACACGAGGATTCCTTATATTTGAAGCTTTAATATGTCACATCAACATTAAGAACTTACTAGTCATGAAAAATGATTTAATATCTAAATCAAACATTGAATTAAATAATCTATTGCAAAATGATTTCGTTGTGAACATTGAATTGAGCCGAGATTACTTGAGATGAACACTATGAGCCATCTCCATAAAAATTTAACCATCATAAGAATTTAACTTTGATACAAATATACAGAGCAAACACAATTCAATTCATCAGTTGGAAACTGAGGCGCCATCAAATTCAAGATTTCCATTTGCATAAACACACACTACACGCACAACACATTCATTCATTCCCTTTCAAAATTGAGCATCAAACAAGGACCAAACCTCACCTCCTCAGAGCTCAGAGCTCAGAGCCAATCCTTCTGCTGCAGTTTCAATGGCAGATACACCTCCGTAAGGTACTGAAACCCGAACGAGCTCAGCGCCTGAATTTCGGCCTTCTGCTTCGACTTCACCATCAGATTCAGCTCCTCCACCCACCCCGGATTCTTCTTCACGAAATCCTCCTCCAACAAATCCTTCCCCGTCTTGATATCCGTCTCAGTCATCGGCAACCTACATTGCTCCGGTATCTTATACTTATCGAGATCACTAGGCCTAACGCCCAGCCACTTAATATCCGGCGTGGTCAAATTCGCGCTGTCATACGACATATTCTTCGATCCACAGCCGTATACGGATAGAATCTTCAGCCCATACGGATCGCTATCCACCAATGCCAGCACTGGCAGCTTCAATTCCGTCTTCATCTTCCTCAGGAACAGCCGCGTCGCCACATCCGGCTGCCCCTTCGCCGTGACGATTATGCAGGGGAAGCGGTTGTAGAATCTATCCTCCGCCAATCGCATATAGGCGGCATCCTTCTCCACGAGGAGTATGAACAGAGCGTCGCTCTGCATATCACCGACTCGATCGATGTTCGGGGGGATCGCCTTCCCTCCCATCCCCATTTTCGTGCAATCGATCATGTCGCCGTTGTCGCTGAATATCAATCTGCCGACGACCACTCCTTTCTCCGCCGCGACGACGTTGAGACTAGATCTAGTGCAGCCGAGGATGCACGAGACATCGTCGAGAATGGCGTCGGACTGTGCTTGATCCTGGAAGAGCTTGACGTCGGTGTAGAACAGATCTCGCTTGGTGACGTGGATGCTCTTGAGGCACAATTGGTGGATGAGCTGGATGATTCGGGTGGTGATCGTCGCTTTCCGGACGGACGAGACGTTGGCGAAGGGGCGGGCGGAGGATTTGTCCTTGAGGACGATGCGGTCGAGCTCGGGGACGTAGAGCTGGTTCGCGGCGGCGCGTGAGGGGACGGAGAAGGCGAATCCGGCGCCGGAGAGGATCGAGTGAGCCAGAGAGAGGGCGAGAGATTCGATGTTGGATTGGACGGAGGCGAGAGAGAGATCGGAGACCTCGCGGAAGGCGGTGGAAGGGTTGAGCTCGGAGAGGGTGGAGGGTTTCGCGGCGGAGGAGGAGGCGGCGGCGGCGGATTTTAGGGCTTTGAGCGTTTGGAGGATGTTGGAGTCCGGTTTGAGCTTGGATTTGAACAGGAGCGGGTCCGATTCGGAGTCGGAATCGTCGGCGGCGCGGCGGCGCTTCTTCTTGTCGGCCATTGCAGAGAGTGGGAGAGGCGGGAAAATGGAGAGTGAAATTTTGGGGATGAAAATGTGGTAGGGCTTGCGCCTTTGGCCTTTATATAGCTTTCCCAGTTGAAGTTACACGACGTCGTTTAGCTGTTTATTTGCTCTTTAAATTCTTTCAAAACATACTAGACCAAAAATATTTCGTCAAAGAAAAAAAGTATATAAGCTCTTCCACTAAATAGACAGTGATTTTCGAGCTTTCGTTTTCTTTTTATAGCGCCACTTCGAAATTGATTGGATTTTTTTTTTAAAGAAAATTGATTGGATTTAATTAGTTGAAATACATGTTTATTAAGCTCTTGCATTTTTATTTGTAGGATTCAAGGTTTCAACTTTAAACAAGTTCTGTCTTTTGTGATCATTTGTTTCTCGAGTGCTGAACATAGTTAAAACAGGCAAAATTTCTTCTAATTATAAAGCGCTCATTATAACTCGCATCTTTTATGTAATTTCCTCAAAAAATATATATACGGTATACCCTTTAACTTTGTGTTTACTTATCATTATTATACTAACTCGTGAGATTACATGGCATTTGACATATCTAGCTTTGTGTTTTATAGGGAATAAGAATTCATGAAAGTTTTAACAACTTTCCTTTTGTATTTGGATTATTTTTACTTTTCAAAATCTATTAAAATTGAATCAAACAGTCAGATTACTTTCCAAGGCCAGATTCCATGCCAACCAAACTGTCGCTGCGTAGATCTCCCGCCCTGCCGTGGCGAGCCGTTCATGGTGGAGGAGTATCTGCTGCCGTACAAGGTGGTGATCTGGTGTGATTTTGGGGGTGCCGCCGCAAAAATAGATCTAGTGGTAAATGCTCCGATTTCGAAATACGACGTGGAGGAACCGAAGTCTACGTGGACGACGTACCTCGTGTCCGAGGAGAATCATTTGAAACCTTATTGATGCTAAACAGAATAAGGAATTAAAAAGTAAAACCGAGTTGTTCACTAATATTCCTCGATGGTATTGGTTCCTAAATTTACAACCTACTCTATATATAACATATAAGAATATGAATATAATATATCCATAAAATACATTACTACATATATCATATTATTGCGGCCAGCAAAATACATTACTACGGGATTGAAGCCGGATATTTGCCGTGAGTTGGCTTTCTCCAAACCGGCATCACTCATGGAGGCTTTTTCTCTCGCTCGCGCGTATGAAGCACGCCTCCAGGAATCCCGTGCGGAGCAAAGGTGGGTTTCTACGGTCTCTTGGGCACAAATGACGTTGAGGATGACGGCGACATGCCAACGGCGGAAGAAGCCTCGACATACAATCTTAATTAAACAGGTTTTATAAATTGTAATATTCAGATTTTTATTGAGACAAATAACCTATTATTGTAACAACTTATATTTTATTATTTTGATATTTTATACATTTAAACAAGATCGTGTAATTAGTGTATTACTCCCTCCGTCCCAATAGCAAGGTCTCACTTGCTTTAGGCACGGTTATTAAGAAACAAAAGTAAAAGGAGAAAAAATGGTAGGTCCTACAGTTTTTGAAGAGTTAATTATTTCCATTTTTAGAATGAGACCTTGCTATTGGGACAACGAAAAAATAAAAGCGAGACCTTACTATTGGGATGGAAGCCTTATCATTAGCTCCCTCCTTCGTTACTCTATTTTTCATCTTCGCAATCTCCAGCTCTCCTCATCAATTCCCCTTTAAAGGGGATGACGACATAGCTGCATCTTTTGCTCTTGAACGATATAAAGAAAGTATCGATGTCAAAATCCACTAATTCAACACATTGGGGGGCCTGGGTGTCATGCTTAAACTCCTCCTCCTCATCCTCCTTCTTCTTCTTCTTCATCTCCAGTGCTTCCCCCTTCTTCATCGCCTCCTCATTCACAGCTTTCATCTCTTTCTCAAAAAATTCCTTTTCTTTCATCAAATATTCATCCTCTTTCTCCACTGCCCCCTGCTCCATATCCAATACCATTTTCTTCAAAATTTCCAACTCATTCTTCAATTCCTCGTCACGAGTGGATTGACGACCAGAAACAGCTACAAGTCCCTACATAAAACATAACATAACATGTTTATTCACTAAAACAAATTACAACTCAAACTCATAAAAAGTGGAGTAGAAGACTAGTATGTACCTTATTAATGGCAGTATTAACCAACCAGTTGGCAAAAGTATCCGGTAACAACACAAGTTTGGCGGCGGTGATTACGTTGACCCTAGTCAACGTATTGGGCACAAAATCCTTAACGAACTTGGCCGAATTAGCTACTATTAGACCGGGAAAAAATGAGTGTAGGGTTAACATTCCTGTACTCCCGTATTGTTTCGCCACATGAAAATTAAAACATCATTTAGTTTCCTTTCCAATTCCAGCTGGGCCGGAGCGAGGGATGACAGATCCGCCGGAGCCGGAGGGATGGTGATAGTACCGGCCTCATCCTGGGCCCGACCTAAGGCTAATTGGACCTATATATTACAGCTCGGCCCACAGAGTTCGGCCCAAACAAAGTCAACATCTGCCTTGAAGACCAAGTAACGAAACCCTACTTTGGAAGAAGATAGAATTCTACTACGAATGGGAATCGGATATGCATGTATTAAGAAACTAGATATGTATAAGGAGTCTGATCCCTAGAAGGATTAGGGCTTAATTCAAGGCTTATAAATAGACGCAAGGTTAGAGATGTAGGGAGACATTCAATAACTCATTGTACTCTCAAGCATAATAAAAGCTCTCTATATTCTCTCCCGTGGACGTAGATCACATCGATCGAACCACGTAAATCACTGTGTCATCGTGTTATTATTCCTTTCAGCTACCTTCGCAAACCCTAGATTTATCATTGGCGCCGTCTGTGGGAACCGATTGACGGTTCTTTCATAGCTGATTTATGATGGTAACACGATCACAAAGCGTGCGGGGGGCCCAAAGCCAACGCGAGAATCCCAACGAAGCAGAAAGCCGCCCCATAAGCAAGGAGAATCGCCAGGAAGGCAGGTCGGTTCCAAAGGAGGGGCACAATAATGACCCAATAGAAGGAAATCCCTACGAAGGGATACCCGCGCTAGAGTACATCCCTCAGAGAAACCCACCGCAAAACCGGCATCGGAGGGCACATAACGGACAGTCCTTCAGAACATGTAATACTCCAGAAGGGTACGTCGAAGAAGTCAACGACGAGTCGGAGCCGAAGGAATCTGAGTCGAAGGAAGATGATCTCCCCGGAGACTTTGACCTTGCCACCACCTACGCCGCCGCTGAATTCGCTAAAGCGAACAAGGAGCGTTTCAAACGCTTTCTTGCGACGACCCGGATGTCTCCCATACCCGAGGTTAGGGAGAGTTCCACGCGAAAATCCCTACCTAAAGCTCCTCGCCACACCGAGAGGCAGGAACCGGAGCTAAGGGAGAGGTACGACCCCCGGTGGGGTTCAGTCCGACGTCAGAGTCCGAGCTCGCAGCGGAGTCCCAGGCGACATCATATCCAAAGGCGACCTCGGAGCCCCAGAAGGTGCCGAAGTCCGAGCTATAGCGAGAGTCGCAGTCCCCCGAGGAACCAGCACCGACGTGAAAAGGAACCAGCTCGACTTATCAGCCCGTTCACCGACGAGCTGCTTGACACCAAACTCCCCCCGGTGTACAAATTGCCAAACATACCAGCCTATAATGGGCTAGATGATCCCCTTAACTTCTTAACGCGTTTCAGGTACAGCATGCACACCAGGGCCTTGGAGAGGAACACATGTGCAAGCTATTCCACGAGATGCTGATCGATTATGCCCGAGCTTGGTTTGACAGCCTCCCAACTGGCAGCGTGGGGTCCTGGACCTATTTGGAAAAAATCTTTAAGCAAAGATTCCATATAAAGGTTCAGGCTCGCCGAGACACAGCCTACCTCCTATCGGTGAAGCAAAAGGACAAAGAATCTATAAGGGAGTACGCTTTCAGATTCATGCAGGAAAGCTTGAAGGTCGACAAAATCGACGATGTCTTCCTCATCTCGGCCTTCCGAAATGGGGTTGCTCCCGGGTCCCTGAACCAGGAGCTCGCTAAACAGAAACCTGAGACAGCCCAGGAGATGTGGAGGATTGTATACCAGTTCGCTGATGGCCAAGATGCGGACCGATTGAAGTGGGAAGAGACCGAGAAGAAGAGAACTGAAGGGGATCGAGGTCGGAATGATCGTGATCGGAGAAGCGCTCACGAGCGCCTTCAAAGAGGACCTATCCAGTCCCGGCTCGGATCAGGACCTATCCAGTCCCGGCTTGGACCCCAGGTGGGACCAGAGCCGTCTCAACGGCCTCCTTTTGTGAAAACGAATGCTGAGATCTTCGCACTCCACGAGGACTGGTTCGCTAAACCACGTCCTATGTCAGGGTCTAAACCTCGGGACAGAAACAAACACTGCTCCTTCCATGATGACCATGGGCACCACACGGAGGACTGTCGCGACCTCGCGGAATAGATAGAGAGGTTAGCCCAGGAGGGAGCCCTGAAGAAATACGAAGCCGGGGTAAGAAAAACAGAAAAGGAAAACGGAAAGGAGGACAGGGTCGCTGTGCTCCCCACAATAAGCGAGCTAAGGTCGATCACGACGAGGAGGATGACGACCCTCCGTACGACGCACCACAGTACGATGGAGTGGTCTCCACCATCACCGGGCTACCCCCAGGCAAGACAAAAACTAAGTTGAAGGCAGAAGCTCGCAGACCACCAGTCCCATCGGGTGAGGAGCAAACGAAGAAGAGGTTCAAGAATGGAGAAACAGTCACATTCTCTGAGGATGATCCTGTACCAACAGCTACACCACACAATGACGCCCTGGTAATACAGGTCGGAGTGGCCAACAAGATGGTCCATCGCGTATTCATCGATGGTGGGGCCAGCGTGAGTATCATTTTCCAACACTACTTGGATAGGATGGGCCTCGACCCAGCTCGGGTGAACTCCACGCCCCTGCCCCTCAAGAGCTTTACACAGCACGAGACGCGACCTGAAGGGACCATCGCGCTCGATGTTGCCATTGGCAGCTCGCCGACCAGCGTCAATAAACTGATTCAGTTCTACGTGGTTAAAGCGAGCTCTCCCTTCAACATCATACTAGGTCGGGATTGGCTAAATGCAGTCAGAGCCATCATTTCGCCCTACCACCTGCTGTTGAAGATCCCTACCTCGGCTGGAATCCTTACTGTCCGAGGCGACCAGATAAAGGCCAAGGAGTGCATGCAGGTTGCTCTCTGAGGCCAACCACAGGCGTAGCAATCAAAGTATCCCAAGAGCTAGAAGAAACGACGTCGATCCCAGACACCTCGGCGGAACAGGTTCCCTTATCCGAAACAGATCCAGCGAAAGTCGTCAAGGTCGGCTTTGCAGGGGGGCCTCAAACTCGCATGCAGGTAATCCAGCTCCTTAGGGAATATCAAGACGTCTTCGCCTGGTCTCCAACAGACATGACGGGGGTGTCGTCGGAAATCATTACGCATAAGCTTAACATTAACCCGAACTCGACCCCGGTCAAGCAGAAACGGCGATCATTTACTGCCGAACGAAATCAAGTTATCTACAACGAGGTGCAGCAATGGTTGAAAGCAGGGCTTCTGTTTGAAGTCAAGTACCCAATTTGGCTATCTAATCCGGTAGTGGTAAAGAAAGAAGAAGGAGAGTGGAGGATGTGTATAGATTACACCGACCTCAATAAAGCTTGCCCAAAGGACTGTTATCCTCTCCCCAACATCGATGAAAAGATCGAATCCTTAGTGGGACACGAAGTATTCTGCTTTCTCGATCTCTACAAAGGATACTATCAGGTTCTAATGGATGAGGGAGATGCGATCATGACAGCTTTCGCAACAAGCTTCGGGGTCTTTGCATTCAAATATATGCCCTTCGGGTTAAAGAATGCCGGGGCAACATACCAGCGAATGGTCGATTTCCTCTTCCGAGATCATATAGGCAAGCTTGTCGAAGTATACGTAGACGACATTGTCGTCAAGAGTAAAGAAGAGGCTTCGGCGGTGAGCGACCTACGAACTACGCTCAACATACTAAGGCGGGCGAACCTCAAGCTGAACCCAAAGAAGTGCACTTTCAATGTGCGATCTGGAAAGTTCTTAGGGTGCTGGATCTCACCAGAAGGTCTCAAAGCCAACCCGCTGAAGGTGAGAGCCGTGCAGGAGATGAAGGTACCCCGAACTATCCGCGACGTACATAGGTTGACAGGATGCATAACCGCGCTAAGTCGTTTCCTCTCCAAAGCTGCCGAGAAACAGCTCCCATTCTTCAAAATTCTCAAGAAGGCACCGGAATTTGGATGGGGACGAGAGCACGAGCTAGCCTTTGAGGAGCTCAAGCGCCACCTCGGGGACTTACCAACCTTGTCAGTCCCCCAAAAGGAAGAACCTCTTTCTCTATACCTCGCAGCATCAGAGGAAGCAATAAGTGCAGTGTTGGTCCGAGATGAAAGAGATCGGCAGCTACCGGTGTACTTCGTCAGCCGAGTTCTCAAAGACCCAGAGACGAGGTATCAGCCTCTCGAGAAGGTCGCTCTAGCCCTAATAAATGCAGCTCGGCGCCTAAAACCCTACTTCCAAGCTCACCCAATACAAGTTCTGACCGATCTACCACTTCGGCAAGTTCTCACTAAGCCAGAAGCTTCAGGAAGGATCGCGAAATGGGCAATCGAGCTAGGAGAGCATTCTATATTGTTCGGTCCTCGCCGAGCTATAAAAGGGCAGGCTTTGGCAGACTTCCTCGTAGAAGCTCAATATAAGGACCTCGAGGAACCAAAAGAGATCAAAGCCAAAACCGAGCTCCGAAAAATCCCAGAGAAAACACCCCCGGACAGCTGGGAGATATACGTAGATGGAGCTTCGGGAAAGAAGGGAAGTGGAGCTGGCATACTCCTTATCAGCCCGGAGAAAAAGGAGTTGACATACTCACTGCGATTCGAATTCCCCACTACGAACAACGAAGTGGAATATGAAGCCCTTATTGCCGGACTGCGTCTCGCCCAAACCCTCCAAGTACGAGCTGTCAAAGTCCACTGCGATTCCCAAATTGTAGTCAACCACGTGCTGGGGAGGTACAAGGTGAAAAGTGAGAAGCTGAAGAAATACCTGGAGAAGGTAAAGCTCCTAGAACAATCCTTCCAGTTCTTTAAAATAGTTCGCATTCCCCGAAGCCAAAATACCCGCGCTGACGAGCTAAGCAAGCTGGCGAACTCCCCAACTAGCTCGACGCTAGTAGAAGAAGTCCGAAACATGAGTATAGATGAGGCAGAAGTCAATGCGATCATAGAGGACGACCCAAATTGGATGACCCCCCTAATAAGGTGTTTGGAGAGCGGGAAAGTGCCCGAGGATAAGACGAAGGCTAGAAAAATTCTAGCTAGATCCGCGCAGTACGTCCTCGAGGGAGGGATCCTCTATCGAAAGTCATATTTACAGCCTCTCCTAAGATGTGTTGGACCGAGGGAGGCAGACTACATATTAAATGAAGTATACATAGGATCGTGCGGAAGCCATATTGGAGCTCGGATGCTAGCTCAGAAGGTCATGCGATGGGGGTACTAATTGCCAACAATGGCAAAAGATGCGGAAGAATTCGTGAAAAAGTGCCTAAAATGCCAGCTGCATGCCAGAGTGGCGAGACTACCCCAGACCGACCTCTCTACTATGCAAAGCCCGTGGCCATTTATGGAGTGGGGCATTGACATCGTAGGACCCTTCTATCCGGCACCTAAGCAAAAACGGTTTCTAATAGTTGTCGTCGACTACTTCACCAAATGGGTCGAAGCTGAACCTTCCACAAAAGTCACAAGTGAGAAAGTCGTTGACTTCGTCTGGAAAAACATCGTGTTCCGGTTCGGAGTACCGAGAGTCCTCATCTCGGATAATGGAACGCAATTTACGAGTAGAGAATTCCGAGAATTTTGTGAAGAACTCAATATCCAGCAAAATTTCACCTCGGTCAACCGACCTCAAACTAATGACCAGACCGAGGTCACCAACAGGACAATAGTGAACGGACTCAAGGCCCGCCTAGAGAAACCCCGTACCGTTTAGTATACGGGTCAGAAGCAGTCATACCCGTCGAGATCGGAGCACCCAGCCCCCGCGCTATCAATTTCTCCGCCGAAGCTAACGAAGAACAGCGCCGAACAGACCTGGACTTATTGGAGGAAAAAATGGAACAAGCCAGCATAAAAGAAGCTCGGTACAAACAGCAGATGGCTCGATATTACAACCAAAGGGTTAAACCCCAACAGTTCCAGGTCGGTGATCTTGTGCTTCGAAACAATGAGATAAGCCTTTCAGAGAAGCTCGGCAAGCTCGAAGCTACGTGGGAAGGGCCCTACAGAGTACACGAAGTCCTCGGCAAAGGAGCTTACAAAATCGCATATCTTTCGGGCGAGCTAATACCCAGAACGTGGCACATCGCCCATCTAAAGAGGTTCTTCGTATAAGCAGCAAGTCTTGCATATAGAGTCTTAGGTTTTCTTCTTTTTTTTTTCTTTTCTTTAATGTTTTGTTTTTTTTAGGAGCTCGTCAAACTCTTTTCTGTTTTGGTCTTTTTTTTTAATAAAATTTCTTTTTTATCTTGCATCTTGTGTCTTTTGACTTGCTTATACGAAGTATCAATAATATCAAAAATCCCCTCATAAGGTCGAACTACGGTTTCCTTGCGTGGTCAGTAATGACCCGACATGGGGTGCTAATATCCTACAATGCGCAAAGGAAACCCTTTCCGAGGTCCGAGCTCGTCTCCCTCCGAAACGGAAAATCCCACGAGGACCGAGTCAAACTCCCTCCTAAGGATAATTAATTATCAACTGGGGTCGGAACCAGATTCCCCCGGGAAGATAAAATACAAGGTCCGAACCATGGTTCCCTTGTCAACACAAAGAGATCCAAGTCCAACTCCCTAAAAAAAGCAACATACAAATAATCCAAGGAAGCGATCTTCACAACGAACAGGAAATTTCAAAAACCCAATATATATATTTTTATTTCTAACTATTTGGAATAGTTTGTGTGTACATAAATTACAGGTAGAATCGAGCTAATCTATGGGGGAGGATGTTTCTTGCTAAAGCTAAGCCAATCTTCCTCAAATGAGGAAGGCCCCAAAAGATCATCAATCGAGATTCGACCTCGTCCCCGACCTCGATTCCTTCCAGCAGAAAAACTTCGACCTCGCGGGGTAACCGAACCTCGACCAACAGCTCGCCTACCTTGGCTCAGGCCGACCTGACGTCCCCGCGAAGCCGTTTTCACCTCGCGGGCAGGCATCATCCGGGAAGAAGACGGAATGGCCGCGCCCGCGCCATTGGCCAGGAGCGCACGTAACTTGGGTCGGCGGTCTAATATACACTTATACCTGCCCGCGCTCTCTTTCAGCATGTCAAAGGCACCTTGGAGCCCAAAAGACTCGGGGCCGAGTGCTTCTTTCAGCTCGAGATACTGCTCCAAGTCTTCTTTCGTCTTTAACTTCGCCTCGGATATGGTGATACCTCCGCCGCGATAGATAATATCTTCATACTCGGCATGCTCCTCGGCGATCTTCTCATAATCCTTGGGAACGCGGCCACCTCGACCTCGGGCAACTTCCAGCTCCTCCTCAGCCTGAAGAAGCTTAGCCTGAAGCAAGTCGGTACTTTCTTGAAAAGCGAGCTGCTTCACTTCAACTTCCTCGCAAAGCGCCTCGAACTTCACCTGCCATTCCTTCAGCTCGGCTTCTTGGGATTTCAACAAATACACTTAGTGCTGAAAAGCTCCTCAGCTCGGCGGCATTTCTCCCTCCATTGCTGAGCAATGGATCGTTGTTCAAGCAGATCTTGTGAAAGGAGAGCTATTTGAATGCGTAAAGAAGAGACACCGACATAATCCAAGGTCTACGCGCAAGAAAAGAAAAACAGATTCCATTGATCGAGAATGATAAGTACAAAAAATACAATGTACAATGAAAAAAAAAACTAAACATCGCCGACCTCCTTGTTCTGAGAAGGTGGCTGCTCGGAGGGGGAATCATCAACATCCTTGTCAGCGGTCGGATTTTCACCAGTCCCGGCCACCCGCTCCTCCTCAACTTCCTCTTCCGGGTCCTCGCCTTCTTCTTCCTCGTCGCGAAGAGAATCGAAAGCAGCGTCCAGGTCGAGGTCCCGATCTACCGAGCAGTCAGTAATCTGCTCGACAGATAGAAGCGTGGATGAGCCGGCAAGATTTTCCAGGATGGGAAACTGGCCGAGGTGATCTCGGACCACCCTGGCGTACCGGGAAGGGAGGGCTTCATCCCTTAGCAGCTCGAAGCCGTACTTGGATACATCCAGGTCGGGGAAGTCCTTGGCAGCCCGCTCCAAAGCAGCCACGGCGAAGTTCCCGTTGATATGCATGGCCAGTTCATTGGCAAGCTCGGAGAAACTCTCCGACAACAGGAACCTCTTTGTGTAGGCTCGGAGGAGCTCACCTTGGCTAGCCGCAAGGTTGACCTCCCGGTCCTTCGCCGCAATCAGCTCGAACTCAAGCTTCCGAGCTTTCTCGGCCTCCGCCTCGGCCCTCGCGAGCTGAGCAACCAGCTCGGACTTGACAGCTTTCCTGCCCTCTTCGGCCTTAATCAGCTCGACCTCAGCTTTCTTCGCCCGGGCATTAGCCGACATCAGCTTTTCAGAGTATTGGCTCTTCTCGTCCTCGTGTTTCGAGGACATCTCCCCGACACTGTTCTTCAGCCAACCCACGAACATATCGAGACCCTGCAAGAAGGAATGCAGTTAGATACACAGGCAAGACTTCAGGAAAATTATGTCATAAGATCACTAAGTCTGTACCTCGGGAAAAGGCAGACCAGCCAGCTTGTTCAAAGGAGCTACTGGGCTCGCGTCACTTCCCGTGACGTCGATAATGTCCACCTCGACTTGGTCCCCGACCCTCGCTCGTTTCTGAGGTGGTGTGGGGAAAGGAGAGTGAACGTCTGTCGCTCTAGGATCTCTTACCTCAGCTCGCTGAACCAGGTTAGACGAGGAAGCAGATCGGCCTGACGACCTCGGCCTCTTACTCCCACGAGCTGCAGCCTTGCCATCAGCCCCCTTTATCTTGCCGAACTTCACTGCAAATACAAATCGAGAGAAGGGTTAGGACGATAAATAAACAAAGCACAACAATCCTAATAGCACTAGCTGGGCCTCACCCGTCGCCGGATCCACCATACTTTGAGGCTCATACGGGCTCAACCCCGCTTCAGCTAGGAAGTCTTCATTGTAGCTCCCCTCAAAAGGACCGTAATCCCTCATCGCTTTCACAGCGGTCTCCAAATCCTTATCGACCTCTTTTATTACCCACTCGCAAGGCTTTTCTAGCCTCCAAACCAGGTCGACAAAACTATTGTGGCGGCAAAAGAAAAAAATTTTGTGCCATTTGTCCACTTTATTTTGAGTTCGCCCCTTGAACTCGGTCCGGGCTGCAGCGTAGTACCAGTCCCCCGCCTTTTTGAAGACAAAGAGCTCGTGAATGAGCTCGGCGGATATTCGGTAACCCTTATCTACCGCTGCCACACCCAAATCGGTGAATTGCCTAAACGAATTCGGCATTATCTGCCCTAACGCTAGGCCAAGCTTCTTCTGGAGCTCGGAATAGGACTCAGGGAGGGGTAGTCGCAGACCAGCGTGCAGACTGTCCTCATAAATAGTAACAAACCCCATCGGGGGAGAGCAAGCCCTATCCTCTGGGCGAGGCTCTATTAATTCAGCATCGCTAGGGAAATTATACATTTGGGCAAGAAACTTAATCCTAGATTTGTTTAATATTGAGGGGTAATCAGCCACTTTCCCATTCACACACGGGGGCACTGTTAACGTTTCGACAGAAGGCGTAGCAGATCCTAATGAAAAAAATCCTAAAATCAACGCTTCTACTCAAGCCTACTGCCGGCGGAGATTCATTACCACTACTACTAGACTGAGAATAAGAAGCCATACGTACTTGTTAAATAGAAGATAAATGCTCCGGCGGGTGATTTGCAGCTGTGAAAAGAGGAACCAACGGAGTGAACACCGGCGGTACAGGCACAGTAAATTGGGGATTTTGGGGAAGAAGGAAACTTTTCTGAGCAAAAGATTTTTCTGCTAACGCTGGCGGATGTGAAATAATGTGATAGGGGAGGAAACGTTTCAACTTCTGTGAATATACATTTGAATCCCGCCGTTGCATCTGACACGTGTGAACGTGGGCCTGCCTTTCTCGGAATATGCACCGTCCCTCAACACAATTCAAATACCCCATTACTTTCCCCGCCTTCTAAATCGGGTATGGGCCGTGTTTACTAACCTACCTAAACCACATAACACAGCAGCTACCTGCTACTTCAACTCGGAGCATCAGATCGGAACTTCAGCTCGCATTGGTGATTTGCGCGATCAATCACCTCGAATAATTAGACCTTGTAGTCTGCGTCTACATGTCTTCTTTACTTTTTTTGGGGGGGGGATGTAATAGTACCGGCCTCATCCTGGGCCCGACCTAAGGCTAATTGGGCCTATATATTACAGCTCGGCCCACAGAGTTCGGCCCAAACAAAGTCAACATCTGCCTTGAAGACCAAGTAACGAAACCCTACTTTGGAAGAAGATAGAATTCTACTACGAATGGGAATCGGATATGCATGTATTAAGAAACTAGATATGTATAAGGAGTCCGATCCCTAGAAGGATTAGGGCTTAATTCAAGGCTTATAAATAGACGCAAGGTTAGAGATGTAGGGGGACATTCAATAACTCATTGTACTCTCAAGCATAATAAAAGCTCTCTATATTCTCTCCCGTGGACGTAGATCACATCGATCGAACCACGTAAATCACTGTGTCATCGTGTTATTATTCCTTTCAGCTACCTTCGCAAACCCTAGATTTATCAGATGGGGAGTGACTTCAGACCCGTTTGAGCCGCCGGAGGGATGGGGAGTGCCTTCAAACCCGTTCGTGCCATGTGGCACCTTGACCCGATTTGATTGTCCTAGTGATGGGGAATTGTCCATCACATAAATTAGACATGAGGATCTTGAGTTGCACAGATTTGAGTGTGTGCAAGCCTTGGCATTCCTTTGTACAAATTGTGAGTAATACGAAGGTTAGGAGTGAGATTTTCGTACATTGCTTATGTTTATGTTAATCCGCTATGTGATCTGATTTACTTCATGCTTGCATAATCGAAATACTCACTAAATCAAACAAGAGAGTTGGTGAGGATTGAGGGCTGATCGGGCGTGCGTGTCTGGTGTCGCACGAGGCAAAAAAATCATATTCGAAAAATAACCTTGTGACAATTGTCCAGCTACCAAAATGGGAAGCGCCTTTCCGCCTCATCAGCCGACTGTCGTCCGACGCCGATAATTCTCCACCGGAAGATCAGTGCTCCGAAGAGGAGACACCTCACGGCGACACTGTCTCCTTCACCGCCACCGTCGGTGAGGGTGAGGGTAAGGGTATTGGTAGCTCCAAAGCCGTTGGTTCACTAAACAACATTATCAAGTGGAGGAAATTCGATATCAAGACCCAAATGTCTAACTTATCCTGAAAGGACATCCACCCGAATTTGACTAGTGAGAATGTCTGGGATCAGAAGCTCTTAAGTTTGCCGCTAAGATTATTATTGATTATGTGACTGGGCTTCCATGCTTTTTTGGGACGTAGAATCAGAGGTGGCCAAAAAAACCTGAACCCCCGGAACCGAACCGAAACCGGCAGTTTCGGAACCGTAACCGAACCGTCGGTTCCGCTTCGGAACCGCATCGACGGCGGTTCGGTTCCGGTTCCAAAGTTGCAGAACCGAGAACCACCGATTCCGGTTCCGAACTGCCGGTTCCTCCTATTTTTTTTTATTTTTTACGTTTTTATCTATATTTATGTTACAATTCATATTTATTTCACCTAAATGTTACGTTAGAATGCACAAAATTACAATTAAACAAGAAAAAATAGCAAAAAAACAAAAAAAAATTGAACCCCAAACATGTGGTTCAGGTTTGGAACCGCGGAACCGAACCGAACCGAAACGAAACTTGCGGTTCCGATTTAGAACCGAAACCGAAGTGGTCTGCGGTTCGATTCCGATTCTGTTGGGGTGAAACCGAAAACCGTCGGTTTGGTTCCGATTGAACCGAACCGCGGCCACCTCTGGATAGAATGGTGAACAAGTTATAATCCAAGGTAGACCCTTTTTATTTTTCATTTTATTATTATTATTATTATTATTATTATTATTATTATTATTATTTTTATTATTATTATTATTATTATTATTATTACTAGTAAGTATCTCGTCGAAATTCGGCGGGAAATAACTTTATGTTTTAATTTATATGTTTACATTTTAAAAATAATTTTATATCTTATTTAAAAGTTGTGATATTGTTCGAGTTAATTGTTAATCAAACTTATAAAATTAATTATTTCATGTATCTAAATTTATAATCAGGAATGATAATGGATCGGGTCTACTCAGTCATTATGTATTTTTTTAAATCTAATTTTTTTTAGAATTTTTCTACATGTTCGTCTTAATCTCGGTTAAAATAGTGACTTTACTATACATACTCGTCTCAAATCCGTTGAGTAATACTCGATAAAAATATGAACACTCCAAATAAAATTAATTAAAATTAGTAAAAATCATTTCTTCTATGTTATTTGAACCGTCTCGTTGGTTTATGCTAAATTACTTGATAAAAATCTAGACAAAGTTAATATTAATTAAAATTAGTAAAAATCCTTCCCTTTTAAGTATATTTGAATCGTCTCATTGGTTCATGCTAAATCGATATATTTAATCTTTGCCAAAATGCGGAAAAAAATATGTTTACATCTTCAAAGTAATATTAATTAAACTTAGTAAAAATCCTTCTTTATATGTTATTTAAACCGTCTCGTTGGTTTATGTTAAATTACTCAATAAAAATCTAATCAAAGTTAATATTAATTAAAATTAGTAAAAATCATTCTTTTTAAGTATATATGAACCGTCTCGTTAGTTCATGTTAAATTAATATCTCTAATCTTTGATGCGGAAAAAAATATGTTTACATCTTCAAGTTTTTTTGTGTTGTTCTTTAGCTACCTATCTCACATTTGATTCAATGTATATATAATCTAGAAAGCACTAATCGAAATTTTTAGAAAAATATTTTGAACCGTCTCGTTAGTTCATATTAAATCGATATCTCTAATCTTTGCCAAAATGTGGAAAAAAATATGTTACATCTTCAAATTTTTTTGTTCTTTTCTTTAGCTACATATCCCATATTTGATTCAATGTATATATTTTCTAGAAAGCACTAATCGAAGTTTTTAGAAAAACATGAATGAAAAAATGAAAAGGATTTCATGTAGACATGTTGATTAAATATATTTATTTAGTCTTCATAGAGAAATTTTCATTTATAAATTTTCTATAGATTATTATATATGAATTAAGAATGTATAAAATAAGGATTTATAAGAATGCATTCCGAAATTGTTATTATTTTAATATGTATAATAGAAGAAATTAATTAAATAGAGGGATAGATAAATATGAGATGTGATTAATAGATAAACATGTGATATTTGAAGAATATGAAATTAATAAAATTTTTATTAATAAAAATAAAAATTAGAATATATATGAATTAAAATTAGACAAATTACCATAATAAAGGAAAATCTGAACGGAGCACCGTGAAGGGGGCAACTTTATTTTCGTATTATTATTATTATTATTATTATTATTATTATTAAATCCATATGTCTTAAATGTTGGATAATGTGCTGCTTTGGTTTTTTTTTTATTTTTTGGTGCTCTTTCTTTTGTCAATGCTCCGGTTGCTGTCTCCTATTTTACCTTGCTTTGATTTCTGCCTTTTTTTTAAATGATTTTGGCCCAATCACAAGGCGTGAATGTTTACTGCCGTGCTGCTGCTAGAATTGCCAAGGGCAAGGGCAACCGTAAAAACAGCACAACCTAATTACCACATTCAATTACAAATAATAGGCATTATTATCACAAATAAACACAAATGTCATACAGTTTGATGCAAATGGAGTTGCATACTTCCATTGACCACTGAGAACAATATGAGATGTGTTTTAGCTTGAGATGTGCATATACAGAGAGATTTTATATTACACCAAAATACAATACACCTTCTCAGTTGCCTTGTGAACAACAGGCCTTCAAGATCTCTTGCATCTCCGGGTCGTCGCCTGCTTCTTTGTCCTGCATAAACCAAACATTTGCACGTTATAAGGACTAGTTGAGCGCGTAGTTTGTGCAGAGACAGTAGTGAACAAACTCATAAACTGAAACGAACTACACAAGGCTGTAGAGTTTGAATAATTTTAATTCAGGTATATCATCTTCCTGCATTACTAGCAAGAATCTGGGAGTCATATAAAGTTTCTAATTTAGTTACAATATTGTATATGAAGGATGAATGGGGATTTTCACCTTGTGGATATACGAGATGTTGTGTTTACCAGGGCCGGCTACAATGATGCCGCCTTGCCTCCTGCAAAACGAACAACAAATATTCAAATATTTGCAGAACAGAACCTGAAAAGTAATAAATTTTCAAGAAGAAGATATGATATGCATGAAAATAGTTTTTAGACCAACTCCCATCCAGTAATCAATTCACAACACATCACTCAGGGCCTTTTGGTGCCATAGAAAACAGAAAATAAAAAATACACATAAAAAAGAAGAATTTACGGTGACCACTTGTATCTCGTCTCACCAAGCAAATCAACAGTCTCAATACCTCTACAATATCAGTCATTCACATACATTAGTTCATATCTGAAAAAGAAACTTTATGCTAAGATTATATAAATATTGTAAATAACTTGCGATTTTGAGTAGGAACTACGCATTTATCCAGGTGAGTGACTTACCAGCCACCTCTTGTCCTAGTATCCTTCTCAAACGAAAGCTCCCAGTCTTGTCGATATCCTTCAAGGTATGCATTTATTATTTTCATACCAGCCTGAGAAAAAGATAAAACTGAAGCTGAGAAAAGTGCCAGAAGAAGTTCGAAGACCTCTTGCATGCTTCACAATAGGAGAACTCGTGTAGCTTTTAACTGACCGGAGAAACAAAAAATCATAAACACAGCGATTTAAGCGTTACCATACCCCAGGAGTAAATGTAGTGGTAACACCAGAGACAAATTTCAGTGCGTCATAAGATGCATGGCTAGGGTCTGCATATACCTCTGCAACAAGAGAAACGTGTTTATGTAGAAATATTCTCATAGAGTCAAGGGCAACAGAACGACATTTTTTGAAGAATAATTTGAAATCATATTGATGCTATACAGAATAAGGAATTAAAAAGTAAAACCGAACTGTTTCACTAATATTCCTTCATGATTCCTACATTTACAATCTACTCTATAACAAACAAGAATATAATATATCCCTAAAATAAGATAATCGAAGCATACTTGCAAAAGAAAGTATATCAATCGACCAATTTGATTGATGTTTGTACACATCCAAAAGAAAAGACTCTTCTTCCTACAATATTCCAACAACCAAGAATTTTCCAGACAGTGGCAATGGGTGGGAGATGCAATCATCAATTATTTTCATATGTTGTACACTATTTTTACGTGCTTCTAAATTCTCAGCCTTCTTCATTTCCAGATTTTCTATTTATAGTTAAAAAGAGAAGCTTATAACAGGCAATGCATGAGATTTCCTACAAGTTTCAACATTTTCCAATATAACAGTAGTACATTGATAACAAATTAACTTAGTCAACAAATATAGAGATTTCCCAAAATAGCTGTTTTACTAATTTGGGTGTGTAAAATTATATTCTACGTAAACAGAACGATAAATGGATGAAAGAAAAGCAGATGACCAGAAAGATTAGTAACCCATTTGAGCTTCCTACAATGGAATGTGACTTAATGGTTTAAATGTAAAATAAACCTAGAAACTCACCTCCTTTGAACTTTGTTTGCTCAGAGAATGCTTTCGCCTGCCATCACAAAACTAGTTAGTACTCCAACAGAACATTCACAGTTCATGTCCAACCGACAAATTCTTGGAAGGAATAGAAAGAGGCAAAATATGTAACGAGGGCAAGTAGTGTTCACGTAGCAAAAGTGGGGGCACTTTTATGTCAAGATCTGAGAAGAAGCATTTGATCGTTATATGTACCTGGTCAACACTGCCAGGCCCAATTAAAACAAGCGCAACACCAGCAGCATCCATCTTATCCTGTCAAATAACCACAAAATTCTGCCAAAATGAAAAAGTTGACACTTTCAGTGCTAAAATCATGCCAAAATTGAAAAATCTGATCGTTTTCATAGAATGCTCTCAGTCTAACTAAATGAAGCACAGAAACTAGGAAACAATGCAGAGTTAGGAAAAAGGAGGAAGAAAAAAAAAGGTAAAGATAATATTTACCAACTTCGAAGCATATCGATTGACATGATAATTTCAAAAAGGGTACATATAAATTTCATTATTAAAATCAGGATGCATCCATTTTTTTGTCCTCAACGATGTTGATTCGCAATGCAAGCAGGGAATAACAAATTCTTGTGGAACATAACATATTGCTTCTCATCTTTTCTGCACTTTGCAAAACCTTATAGTTGGAAATCTTGTACTAATAAAAACCAATATCACAGTCGAGACACAGTTCACCTTTTCAGCAGCAAGGTAGGCAGCCCTTGTCCGACAGAGCACACATCTGCAACGGCCAAAAGTCAAAGGAATAAAAACATAATCTTTATGCAAAGCATATGCTTTAAAAGAGAATTAGCACAAAATTTCAAAATAGTCACCCAAAATGACGAGCAAACGCTACCAGAGCTTTCCTATCTTTCCACAAGTCCGATATGGGAACTTCATTTCCATTCAAGTCATACACTAGCACGCTTTCCAGCAAGTCCGTAGTTCCCTCGGTCACAGCTGAAGTCTCAGCTCCTGCTTTACAACACCACTTACAAGTTACAACCATCAAGACTTGTTGAGATTTATTGGCCCCATCCTATATTAACTATTCTCAAGTTTTTATCAAGATTTTGATATCTTTGAGCATCTGAAACAAACCACTCTTAGCTCAAATGTAAAACCAGTAGGAGTAATTTGCTCTGACTTACCTTTCTTTTCCCCAATTGGAGATAATTATGAAAACTACATAACTACAAAATCACAAAATATGCAATAAAATGTCAAAAATAATTTTTTGCAGCGGTCACCGCATTTCTACTCCACATAACATTATTGATAAAAAAAATTTACATATCGCAACTATATTTTGAAAAAACTGAAATAAAACTCCAATTTCTAAGAACAGATTTTCCAAACACTTTGAACAGATAACTCCTTTGATTGTCTTATAAAACACACAACAATTCCTATATATATATATAAAAAAGCAAAATAGATAAACACGCACACACACACACACACACACACACACACACACACAAGGGCGGAACACTTGATTGATTTGAATTTCCTATATTGAATTAGCAAGGGATTATTTCTAACGTATTGATTCTACGTCAGCCATAATGAAATGATCTCGCATTGAAGCTTACCTGAAGAACTGGAGACGGCGGAGGGATTGATAAGACATCGTTGGCGCGAGTTAAATAAGGGTGACTCGGCGAGGAGGAGCGGAAATCCACGGCGGCGGCGGAGCTTCTGCGAGGAAGTACTTGCGAGTACGTCATTAGGTGAGTGATGAATCATAACTTTCCGAGATGCGGTGGCGACGGCGTGCGCGGTGGTTATGGAGAGAGAAGCAGCCATTGGGGGCGGGGGGAGTAGTTTGGTACGTACGAGTGCTAATTGAGCTCCAACCCACGCGGCAAAATTATTAGGATTTATTTATTTATTTTCCGATCAATCATTTTCTATTTATTTTACTTGGACAATTTTCGGACACGCATATATGTAATTATGGGTTTATGCATTTTGATTTTTCACGTATATTTTAGACAGATTTGGTTTTTAGTTATTTTTATCGGCGCACTCCAAAGTGACCAAACAAAATTGTTTATTAGAAGCGATTAAATTTATGGATTACATAAAATGTTTTTGAAGCATATGTTTGAGTATGCTTAATTTAGTGGCAATGTGATTAATGTATGAAACAAAAAAAACACAGATTCACGTTTACCGTGACACGATCTTTAAATTTAATGTTCCAATTACAAACAAAAAGTATATATTTGTGTATTAATATGAATAATAAGCTAAAAATTATAAATTATTGTATTTTGTGCATTAAACAATATTGTTAAGATAAATTGATTAAAAAAAAGTATGTACATTTATAGATTAACGTGATTGGATAAATTTGGGGTAGGCAACGTGCGATTTTGAGTTGGAACTACGCATTTATCCCAGCCACCTCTTGTCCTAGTATCCTTCTCAAACGAAAGCTCCCAGTCTTGTCAATTTGACAAATTGTAGAACATGTCAAATTGAATTAATTCAATAGTTGATCCAATTAAATAATTGAAATTATTTAATTGAGGCTTGATCTAATTTAATTAGTTAAATTATATATTCGATTAAATTTATTTAGTTGAATATAATTAGATTGCCAAGTCAATGGGACATATACCTTGATTTGCTCCAGGCAGACTACAGTGAAGGGTTGGTATTTTTGTTTATTTCTGTAGAGTTTTCTGGTAAATTTATTGTATACTGGTACGAATTTGATTTTCAAGAAATTGCCTTTGTTTAGGGTTGAAATTTGCAGCTGTTTGGTGAATTGGAAAAGCAGAATTTTTTTTTTTATGTCTGGTTGTTTTTTCTTCTTCTCTTTATGTGCGTGTTTGTGTGTATCTCATGGCCATGGAAATGGCTGGCATTATCAGAATTTAATTGCTTTTTTTGTTATGTCGAGTAATTAGTGGCAAATAATTAGAGGAATTTTTACTTGAGCACTGTTCTTCTTAATGTTTATGTAGTGTGCATTAAAATGAGTTACAGTTTGAGTTAGTTTCATTCATTGTTTAAGTGTTGTTGGACTTAGTTGGGAGGATGGAATTGAAAGAAATTACGGTGTAGAGAAGTATCTGACTGTGACGCTAGTCGTTGTAATGTGCCGTCTGATTGTTATGTGGTGATCATTATTGCATGATGGTTTTTTATCAAGATCAAGTCATTTTTTTTTTTTTGAGTTGATACTTTTTAAGTTTTAATCCTACGAGAAAGAAACTTGATGTGTAGTTTGTTTTTGTTGATAATCTTGTAAGAGATGCATTTAGCCTGTGTTTTTTCTTATGGATATATGTGGCTCTACATTGCACTGAACCCAGATTTCTATTTGCAGAGATGCTCTTGATGCATTAGTCTTGGTTCGTCTGCTGCCGAAGGATGTTGATGACTCACGTTGATCTGATCGAGAAGCTCCTGAACTACAGCAGTCTCTCTCTCTCTCTCTCTCTCTCTCTCTCTCTCAGTTACCCCTTTTCTGAATATCTATCTTTATAATGTTGTCAATTTGGTCGTGAAAAGGACTTTTGTTGAATGCCATCTCTTTCGGAAGAACAATGCATGTTTATGTTAAATTTCAGCTGTTTAATGAAAACTGTTAATGAAGGGTTTTTCATTTTTTTCTGTTTTTTTTTTTTGAATTCCCACAATATTATTATTAAAAACAAGAGCAAGGAAGATCAAAAAGACCCTCCACACAAGACTGAGTTCATCCCAAACACACGATAACTGAAAATGACTAGAGCCATGCTTAATTTTCAATCGTTAATGAAGCGTTTTGATAACCGTTAATGAAGCGTTTTGATAATTTTCAATCTTAATTAACTCAGGAACATTAAACCTATGTTTCTTATCTTAAATTATAAAGAATATGATTATTTGATATTATTTACGATAAGGTAAATCCCGCCGCTACTATCTGAATTGCACATTACAAACGTAAAATTGTGCAATAGTCTACAAATTATAAGTGATAGATAAATTATACTACAAAAACTTGGTGCGAAAGGCTTGATTATAAGGTGTTCGTGGGATAATGAATTCGAACTTAAGACTAGAGGTGGCCAAAAAAACCGAAATCGCCGGAACAGAACCGAAACCGAACCGCCGTCGATGCGGTTCTCGGTTCCAAACCGAAACCGGCGGTTCGGTTCCGGTTCCGAAACCGGCAGTTCGGTTCCGGTTCCGAAACCGCCGGCTTCGGTTCGGTGTCGGTTTCGAATCGCCGGTTCCTCCTATTTTTTTTTATGTTTTTATCTATATTTGTGTTACGATTCATATTTATTTCACCTAAATGTTACGTTAGAATGCATAAAATTACAATTAAACAAAAAAAATATCAAAAAATGAAAAAAAAATACAAAAATTAAATTTCAAAGAACCGCCGGTTCGGTTCTGATTCCGGAACCGAACCGAACCGCGGCCACCTCTACTTAAGACGTTTGGTATAAGAATACTCACTCCACACATAAATCATCTCAAGGAGAATCTAATGATGTGATTGGATGTTGTAACAAACCAAATGTACCGGCTGATTTTACGCTAAAAATATATCAATAGTTAATATATTACATGATGGATATTTCAAAAAAAGAAAGTACATTACATATCTCCGTTCCGTTATTCTTGTCTCATTTCTTTTTGGCACCAGTATTAAGGAGATGGTGTTTAAAGGATAAAAAGATAGAAAGTGGTGGAGCCTACAACTTTTTTGTGAGAGAATCATATTTCCATATATGGAAACAGGATAATAATAACGGAACAGCCCAAAAAGGAATACAAGACAAGAATAACAGGACGGAGTGAGTATTTTTTTAGTATAAACATATACACACTTGATAACTAACACTTTGTGCCTAAAAAGCTATAAATATTTGATTTCTGTACATCAGAGAAAAACATGTACGCACGCATAACAGTCAGATGTGGGGAAACTTCAATTAGTTATTTTTAGCCAAAGGTCTAATAATTAATATATAATTGAATTATGTTGCCTAAAAAAATCAATCTTCTCTTTAGATTGTACTTGCCAAACAAACCCCACCATTTAATTAACGCCACTGCTACTATTTTTGGATGTTCCAATAATTATTATGTTCATTATGGAATTTGAGAATTTGTCCTATAAAATAAATAAATATAATCGTAAAAGGTCAGTTATTAGCAATAAAAGTTAGCAATTGGAACCAATACATTTCGGGAAAGTTGGATCAAATAATAAATTTAAGATGCCAAACTTAAAAGCATGTTTTAGTCATATTCACTTTCTTTCATGTACCTACTAATTATTATTTTATTATCAAAATAAAGTTGGCACCTTTAATGAAAATAAAGTTTGTTCCATTGATGCATCGATTTCTTATTAGTTATATATTTATGCCTATTGTAAGATGCTTGTCCTTAATATTTTAGCATATGTTCCATTCTGAACCTAGCTAGCCATATTAATTTTTTTCTATTAAATTATAATTCTAAAAATCACTAGGCACAAAGCAAAAAGTCCAAAATAGATAAGCTCCCACATAGAGTAAAGTAATGCTAAAAATAGCTAAAATTAAAGAGGAACGTGTCACTTCAATGAAAAATAAAATATGATAATTTTTTTGAGAACATAAAATACAATATTTAAATGTTGATTGATTCAAAATCAATAGCGGTTATTGCCTGTAAATACACAACTTTTTTTCAAATTCTGGATTTGTACATGACTTTTTTTTTGTGTCTTAGTATACAGAACCTTTCATTTTTTTCTATTTTTACAGAGGTCATCGTTTTTCCTCGAATTGAATCACACGTGGAGTCCAGATATGCCACTCTGGACAGCTGGAACGGCCATACAAAACGACGTCGTCATATTTTAAAGGAAACGACGTCGTCCTAGTATAAAACCGGTCCTCCCGTACAAACTACAAACAATGCTTTTTTCAATATATAATCATGACTTTTAATATATACAATGATGCTTAATAGTGCTATTCTCGATTCATGCTTTTTGTATAAAAAATGATGCTTATATAAAATCATGCTTTTTACACACTATTTTCATGCTTTGGTTATTAACAACCGTAGATCATTTCATGATCAACGGTTGAGATTAATTAGTTTGTAGTTTTTACGTGGGGATTAGTTTTTATATGAACTAAATCCTATATATATATAGCATATAGCATGAATCAAATAGAAACCAACCTTTATGTAGAAACTAAAAAGTCATATAGACCCTTGATTTCTTAAAATTAAGGATTGAGATTTAATTGGTTTTTTTGCTGAACTAGGCACGAGCTGCAAAATAATTAGCAAAACGTATTCCTGCACTCTTTCCACCATTTTTCTGTGAATTCATTATTAATTTACTGATTTTCGTCGACGACCATCAGAAACAAGCGGAAATAATCTGGGAAAAGACCGGTACTATTAAAGATTAATGCAATTGTTGTACGTATTTTATTATCGTTTTCATAGATCACACTTCAATAGGTAAAATTCATGAAAATCTTCCCAAAATCAAATATCAATTAATTAACAACACGAATTGACCAATATTTCCCCAAAATCGGCATTAAAATAAAAAGAAGATAGCAAAAAAGAAGAGAACGGATACCTAACAAAAGGTGATCAAGGGTCACAGCAGCTAGCTTTCCCAATTGGGAAATTTCAAATTTTTGGTGAATTATCTTGGGGAGTTCAAAATTGGTTTCCAACAGATGGTCTGCAGTGGGATGAAATCTTATAAGATTAGCTTTATCTGCGCGTTGTGTGGAGGTGTACGGTGGCGGAGAGAGATCGGCGCGGTCGTGTAGTTAGCTGAAATTAGGGGGCTTTCATATACACTTTATAGCTGTAGAGAATCACTTCTTTTTTGGATATTCTCGCGCTAGGGGTGTAAGTGAGTCAAGCTAGTTCGCGAGCTACTCGGGATCGACTCGAAAAATACTCGTAATCGACTCGGTATTAGTCGAGCTCGAGCTCGAGCTACTCGAGTAGATCTCGAGCTCGAGTTCGAGTTTCATAATACTCGGCTCGATAGGCTCGCGAGCCTAATCGAGCCTAGTAATAATTTTACAATTTTACCCATAGGGGGCGTTTACTTTGCGTGATAGGATAGATTGATAAAACATATGATTGACTATATGAAGGATAAGATGATCAAACAAGCTAAAAAATAATCAATCCATCAAAGTAAACGGTTGATTGACCTATATTATTTTTATCTATCTATCCTATCACTCAAAGTAAACGCCCCTTAAAGTATTACTTAATTACAAATTCGGCCAATAATATAAAAGGGGAGATGAAATTAGGGCAGCCCCTCTCTTTGAAATCTAGCTCTCATCTTCTCTCCCCCAAAATCGAAGAGTGAAAATTCTATCCAACATCGTCGGTGCTGCTGCCGCCAACCTCGTCCCTCGTCGGCGCCGATTCCTCCCTCACTCCCGTCCGCCGTCTTCCATCGCCCGCCCTCGCCACTACCTGAACTCGTCTACGCCGACGCTGCTGCCTTGCCGTGCCACGGACAGAGTCTGAATCGGCTGGAAAATCCAATGATTGTGCGGGATTCCTAATCAGGAGGCTTGGGCTACGGCTCCCAAAATTCGAGTCTGGTTACGTTTTCTCTTTTTGCTTTTTTTTTTCTTCAAATTCAATTTCTCATTGCTTTTTTCGAGTAGTATTTGGTGTTGACTTTTGAATTATGCTGCAGGTTCTTACCGGTGCTGTGGGAAGAGGAAATTGGAGATAGAATTAGGGTTTATTCTGGTAAATTGCAACAGCTCTTTTTATTTTTGGTTTATACTTGACAAAAATTTGGAAATATTGAATTTTTATTTGTGCGTTTAACCTGCTTAGTTTTATGCTCGATTTTGCATCACATTTATGAAAATGTGCAGCTTTTGATCAGGAATAATGCTTTATGGTATGTCTTGACTCTTAAATGGTGAAAATTTGAGGTGGAATGTATTCTCTGTTGCTGTTTATATTGTTGTGTTGGACTGTGAGTTCTCTTACTAGGTAAAAGATTAGTTAAGCGACTTTCATTTTCTGTTGTTCAAAATCTGTTATGCTCAAATTCATTTTGTTTTTACCTCTATTTGCTGCACGTTGTGATTATTTATTTATGTTTGATGATTGGTTACTTGGAATGAGTTTATTTTTTTGTATATTAGGTTTCTAACACTCTCTTTATGTGTGTGTTTTTTTTTTGTTGGAGCATTTATAAGCAGCTGAAAATTTACTTTTTATGTTATATTTCATTCCAAGACTTGTTTATTTCGAATTTTCGATGCTCTTTTGACTATTTGAATATGCATGTTTCATGTTTTAGATGTTTTATTTGACTTAGATGTTATATTTGATTTGAAGAAAGATTTTTTGTAATGGAATGATTTGTAATTCTATTGAATTTGATGAAGCATGTAAGAAACGAGCTTAAACGAGCCCGAGTTCGAGTTCAAGCTTGATTAAGATTCAACAGTCGAGCCTAACTGAGTCAAGCTTGAGCTTACCGAGTTTGCCATCAAGTCGAGCTCGAGCTCAAAAATATCAAACTCGGTCGAGTGGAGCTCGAGCTCGAGCTTTGTACTTATAGACCAAGCTCGAGCTTGAGCATGCCAATACTCGGCTCGTTTACACCCCTAGCTGTTGGCCTCATCTTTGAATCTTTGAGGAGTTATCTCAGTTCTTATTGATTTTCTCTCTTACCCCATCGCCTTCACTCTATCAGAGATTGAATGGCTAAAAGAGAAAAACCGCTTGCTAAAACATAAAAAAGGAATTTATTCACGTAAAGGGATGTATATATACTCTTCACACTACGTTCGACCACTCTATTTGTTGCTCAGGTACTAGCATAATGTAGTTTATGGGTTTTCTGATTATTTCAGTGACCACTATTAATGAACAAGTGTTTGTAAATCGTATTTTAAACTTCTGTCTACTAAATGGGAAATCTTGTGGATAGATGAAATTGAAGGATATACAGGTCATGCTTACTTTTTTTGTATATCTACCTATACAATTTCAGAGAGTTTTCCACTTGTTTTTCTGTTTTAAGTGTTCGGTAGGCACAACTTGGAGAAAATTTTCATGTGTGATTTTTCTCTATGATAGTTAGTTCCTAATAAGTATAATAGAGGTTTATTACAGCTGAACATGCTGCCTGAAATGCTTCTTTTCCTCTCGTCTTTCTCTCTTGATGCTTATTAGCTTAGTTGTTCTCTAATGAACTTGATGAAAATCATTGAATTGAATGACATCCTGATCATGGGAATTTGTGGGCTTAACATGGTTGAGTTTGCAGCCATTTGTAATCTATTATTTTTATGAACCCCCCCCCCCCCCCCTCTTGCTTGCTTGAGGGTTGGACTTTGCTAAGTACTGAAAGTGAAGTAATATTTCACTATTACTTAATAGCACCTTCATAAATTACACAATCATGTTCATGTGGAAGAAATATAGATATTACTCAATTCGTCTAGTGTAGTAAGTTTAGTTCGATTTGTTGTAAAGTTAGTTAGTTCTCTGTTTACAACATTTTGAGCTATTCATTTGTTCCAATTTGTGAGTTGAAGTGACAACACAACATGTGTTTTCTCGCAATCAGACACAAACAGCATATGAACTTGTAACTATGATATTGATATGTACTTGTATAACATCTCCTTTCTATTTTTCCCACCGCAGATGAAGCCAATCTAATAAGATTTCATCCCACTGCAGACCATCTGTTGGAAACCAATTTTGAACTCCCCAAGATAATTCACCAAAAATTTGAAATTTCCCAATTGGGAAAGCTAGCTGCTGTGACCCCTGATCGCCTTCTGTTAGGTATCCGCTCTCTTCTTTTTTGCTATTTTATTTTAATGCTGATTTTGGGGAAATATCGGTCAATTCGTGTTTTTAATTAATTGATATTTGATTTTGGGAAGATTTTCATGAATTTTACCGATTGCAGTGTGATCTATGAAAACGATAATAAAATATGTACAACAATTGCATTAATCTTTAATAGTACCGGTCTTTTCCCAGATTACTCCTGCTTGTTTCTGATGGCCGTCGACGAAAATCAGTAAATTAATAATGAATTCACAGAAAAATGGTGGAAAGAGTTTGCTAATTTTTTTGCAACTCGTGCCTAGTTCTTCATCATATGCTGAATTTTGATTTGGATGATATATGAATTATACAATATGTTAATTGGAAGACTCATGAATTCGGTTATACATGATTGGGAAATGCTTGTTTATGAGTTAATCTACCATGATGTTTGGGACATTGTGCAAGGGCTTTGAGTTCCTTCGTTCATGTTAGTTCGGACGGGGCAGTGAGAGAATCAAATACACGCTCCTATTAAATTGAGCTATTAAATTGAACTATTAAATAAATAATTTTCGAAAATGAGCTATTAAATTGAACTTCTTGTATTGCTCCTATTTACAAAGTTTCTTATAATGTTTATAGAAAAGTGTTTAAAATATACGCTCTTCTTTCCCAAGTGTAAAAGAATAATTATTATTTTCAAGAATGAGCTATTTAATTTAACTTCTTATTTTACTCCTATTTAATAAAGTTTCTTATAATGTTTTTAAATAACTATAGAAAAGAGTTCTTCTGAAAGAAAAAACTATAGAAAAAGAGTTAAAAACATAGTTCAATAGATGCAATAGAGAAAACTATGTCTTAATTGTACAAATCGCTCCCAAGATTAACACGAGGGTTATAAACAAGTTAAGCTATTTGCAACTTATTTTGATCTCAAGTCAAAACTTAAGATTTCAAATTTGATCGACTAATAAATGAGTCAAGTTTTTTGCAACTTATTTCAATCTTAATTTAAAATAAATTAAAATTTAATCGACTAATAAACGAGTCATTTTTTTTGCAACTTATTTTGATCTTAATTAAAAAAAGATTTTAAATTTGATCGAATAAAAAATGAGTCAAGTTTAGAGAATATTATTAGGCCATTAAACCTAGTAGGCTAGTAACTATGAATAAAAGGCCCATTTCCTCAAAAAAAAAAGAAAAAAAAATACATAAAAGGCCCATTGGATTGGCCTAAGGCCCTAAACAAATCTCTCTCTCTCTCTCTATATATATATATATACACATAATATATTGTAAAAATTCTCTCTTTTCAAACGTTTCTGGAGACCAGAGCTAAGGTTTAAGAGCTGTAGTAGCAGAGAAAGAGTCGATTCCGAAGGCCAAACCCTAGCAAAACCAAGATGATTATTCCTGTTCGTTGCTTTACTTGTGGAAAGGTAACTTCTTGATTTCTACATGGTTGTGAAATTATATTACCTCGATTCATACCAGTCGTTTCTGATTTTGTATCATTTTAAAAAATTGATTGCGTAGGTTATTGGAAACAAATGGGACATGTACCTTGATTTGCTCCAGGCAGACTACAGTGAAGGGTTGGTATTTTTGTTTATTTCTGTAGAGTTTTCTGGTAAATTTATTGTATACTGGTACGAATTTGATTTTCAAGAAATTGCCTTTGTTTAGGATTGAAATTTGCAGCTGTTTGGTGAATTGGAAAAGCAGATTTTATTTTTTTATTTTTTTTTATTTTTTATGTCTGGTTGTTTTTTCTTCTTCTCTTTATGTGCGTGTTTGTGTGTATCTCATGGCCATGGAAATGGCTGGCATTATCAGAATTTAATTGCTTTTTTTGTTATGTCGAGTAATTAATGGCAAATAATTAGAGGAATTTTTACTTGAGCACTGTTCTTCTTAATGTTTATGTAGTGTGCATTAAAATGAGTTACAGTTTGAGTTAGTTTCATTCATTGTTTAAGTGTTGTTGGACTTAGTTGGGAGGATGGAATTGAAAGAAATTACGGTGTAGAGAAGTATCTGACTGTGACGCTAGTCGTTGTAATGTGCCGTCTGATTGTTATGTGGTGATCATTATTGCATGATGGTTTTTTATCAAGATCAAGTCATTTTTTTTTTTTTGAGTTGATACTTTTTAAGTTTTAATCCTACGAGAAAGAAACTTGATGTGTAGTTTGTTTTTGTTGATAATCTTGTAAGAGATGCATTTAGCCTGTGTTTTTTCTTATGGATATATGTGGCTCTACATTGCACTGAACCCATATTTCTATTTGCAGAGATGCTCTTGATGCATTAGTCTTGGTTCGTTACTGCTGCCGAAGGATGTTGATGACTCACGTTGATCTGATCGAGAAGCTCCTGAACTACAACAGTCTCTCTCTCTCTCTCTCTTTCTCTCTCTCTCACTTACCCCTTTTCTGAATATCTATCTTTATAATGTTGTCAATTTGGTCGTGAAAAGGACTTTTGTTGAATGCCATCTCTTTCGGAAGAACAATGCATGTTTATGTTAAATTTCAGCTATGCCATTGCTAGCGTGTGTAAATAGGTCTAAATCCTGATTCCAATGTGCACTTCAATTCTAGAATCTAGGCATAGCAATGTGCTACGCTCAATTGATGCTAAGACAATGATCCTTCTTGCTTGAAAAGTATATAAATACATTATTTACATGATCACTGCCTAATTATTCAAACTTAGATGGTTTTCTTTATTTGGCAGCTCTGGAGAAATCCGAAGGCAGTTGATGCAGCATCTTGAAGGCGATCTACGTTATGTGGAAAGCAAGGGAAGTGTATGTAAGAATCTGCTGAGTGCTTTCTGAACCATATATTACTTGATGAAAATATCATCTATCTGAATATATCAACGTATTAGGCTATTAGCTATTGAATGAATCTGAACTTTCACCAAACCTCGTCCTTCTGTAAACGCGTTGCAATCTGTACTGTGGTTGGGTGTTATGCAGTTTATGTGATCTTTGATTTTGCTGTGCTTAGATCATTTCTTCTTTATGCTCTGCTTATTTCTTTGACATTCTGCCATTTTCTTCTCTTGCAGCAAGGAAAAACTTAGTATTTTTAAGATAGTAAATCAAGTTTTACTGAAGTTCTACATTAATATATTAGGCCGAAAAAAAGGGGTAAAAATAGAGTACAAGTTTATTAAGCAGCCGCACCCAAGACCTAGTTGTACATCAGTTTCTTGGTACACAAAATACAACATATCTATGTACAGAAAAATTTGTGATGGTTCGTGTTTCATCTGATGGTGTTCATGTTTGGATTTGTGACAAATCTGGTTTTTGGCAGGTGTTTATATTCGGGTCTTGATCCATCAGACGGTCTCCTTGTACTAGTGCCAAAATCAATTTAAACACCATGTAATCGTGTGTGAAATGAAAATTGTATTTGGATGTGCATGGTATATGGTTTTTGACCTATTAGACGAGTTGACACAAAATTTTGTGATATGTTTTTATTTATGTCTACAAATTGGGTGGATTAAACTTAATTCCCTTGGTAGTTTTTACAACTTCAACGAGTCGAATTCTTCTATTACAAATAATGTTTGAGGTCGCGATGAAAGTCACAACGATAAAATGAAATTGTGTCACTACGATAAAATGAGAAGTTGAGAGGGCTAAAATTAGAGGAGGAAATGTTCTAAAATCTTTAAATTCTGACCGGACATAAGCTTCTATTTGATATTCTAACATAGAAACTGTGTGAGGAATGGAGGAATATTGATTGATGAAAAGTCCAAGAAAAATTAAATAATTGCAGGCTTACAAAATTGATTCTTTTCTTGATGCCGTCTGCTTTATTGAGTTATTCATGAAGAATTTCCAATGTTCTTGCAACAATAATTACCTCGTTATTTACTATATATTCTTGGAAGTATATATGTTTTTTTTTTAATGGAATACTATATTTATACTTAATTAATTATGTAAATTAACTATATATATATATATAGTAAATTGCTAGAGAATAAAGTATAGGGAAAAATAAGAAAGTAGCACTTTTAAGATTAAAAATACTAATAATAGCACCAAATTTTAAAACATACAAATAATAGCACTTATAGATATATTTACCCATCCTTCCTTTTTCTATTTGAGAATTCACGAATTCTAATTTGTGAATTCACAAATTTAAATTTGTGATTTCACTCATAATATCAAGTACATCTTCTTGAAATTTAAAATATTAATTCGTGAATTCACGAATTTTAATTTACGAATTCACGAATTCTAATATGTGATTTCACGTATCAGAAAGGAGGCTGCCGGACGTGAGACGTTGCCGGAAAATTGCCGTTGGAAATAAGGAGTGAGGTGCACTGCCGTCACTTTGAGACAGAGAATTAAGTTAGAGTTGATTCTTCAAAATTAGAGAATTAGACACAAATTGAATAATGTGAAAAAAAAAAATGGTCATGAAGGGTAAAAATGTACATAAGTGTTATTATTTATATTTTTTAAAAATTGGTGCTATAATTAGTATTTTTTTTTTCCTGAAAGTGCTATAAGCCTATAATTCTACAATATCTCTAAAGTATACATGATCAAATTTCTGCCTTTGCGAGCACCCAAATATCAAATAATCTGCTATATCACTTTCTTGGTTACTTAGAACAACCAAATGTGCATGCATGCACCTCAAAGATCAACGTACATTCTGGTTTCTAGAAAGTATAATTTTTCGTGTTTCGATTTCATATTTTATTTTCTGATACATAATTCATATACTAATTATATTAATCATGAAACGACAGAATAAAATATGAAACCCAAACTTATACGAGATAATCGATCTAGACATTCTTTCTAGGCATCCTGACTGTGACATTTAATTTCATCAACTAAAAATTAAAGATTCTCGTCATTGAGAATTTGAAGTTGATTCTTTCAAACAGCAATTTCTATGCATGAATATTCATAATTTTTTAGTTAAAGCAACTTCTCAATTTCCGCAACAGACATGTGGAATCAGCCATTATGAAATCTCAGACAAATTAAACTACTTTCATTGATACTTCTAAACAATGTTAATTATAATTATAGCATGAAGTCATTGAAGAAATCATCGTTTTTTTTGTTCTTGCAACCAAAGAACTTTAGTCACTAAAAACATTCTCTCATTGCGACAAGAATCAAGTGCACATTGAAAAAATGAGTTATATTATGAAAAATGTCAAATAAATAATAACACAACCATTAGATAGGCTAGCCAATCCCAATGTTTTTTAATAAAATTTCACATGTCTAATTAAGACCTTTCTTTGATATAACTAGGAAGATTGAGCATAAAATTTCGTTCTTTTTGCCTATTTTTAAGTGCATATGGATGTGTATATATGTATAAATTTTATATATAGAAACAGTTCATTCTGTTAGCTAGAATTAGTAACAACCAATCTGAATCACTGATGTTCTCTTGATCTAATATTGTCATAGATTGAAGTATGATAGTTATATATAAAAAGCATGACATATAAAATATATAATCATTTTTATATATTAAAAAGCATGATATTATATATTATGATCATGCTTCTATCTATAACAACAGTAAATCATAAGAAGATTTATGGTTCATAATTTCCTATTGGTTCATAGTTCCTACACTAAGACGACCAAATATATATACAAGTGGAGAATTAAATCAATGTGTGCAACTTTGGACAAGTTTTCCTACTTTGTCAAATTAACACAAAGCATTTCTCGACCTCTCCTAATCCGAAAACCCCAAAATATACTATCTTCACAAGAATAAAAAAATCTAGGATAATATTCTTGACTTTTAACACTAATTTTCAATAAGAAAAGATACCATTAGTTATTATTCTTGTTTATTTTTTAATTCATCTATGTATGTAGATCGAAGAACTCAAGATTACTTATTCCCTATGTAGTAATCTTGGATCTATTCTAACATCAACATTGTCTCCCACCTAATTTTATTTCAATCCCACTTCTTCCTAGTAGTTCTCTCTCTCTCTCCCCTAACTGTTAGAAAACGACCCCTGAATTAAGAAACTTCTATTCCAATTACAACAAACATCATATATATATAGTACTAAAATAGTAGAAGGGATCAAAGAATATTGGTCGACAAAATTAATTAAGAGCCAATTATAACGACAAAACAAAAGTGAAAAAGAATAATATTGTTTAACTATAAAATTTATACTTGTTGTACTTAAGTAAATTCTTTAGTTATTTGATTTTCCATACAATGATTAAGGGTGAAAAGAGTAAATTTGTTCACTATTTTAATTATAAGTTTTGATGGCTGAGAACATCCATTGGGAGACGGAGGGAGTATTATTTCTCATCTCTCTTTCTCTTTAGCTCGATGGTTTGAAAATATTTAAGTTTAATGAAAACTGTTAATGAAGGGTTTTTCATTCTTTTCTGTTTTTTTTTTTTTGGAATTCCCACAATATTATTATTAAAAACAAGAGCAAGGAAGATCAAAAAGACCCTCCACACAAGACGGGGGTTCATCCCAAACAAACGACAACTGAAAATGACTAGTAAGTCGGTGAGCAACAAAATTTGCTTCACGGAGGACATGCTTAATTTTCAATCGTTAATGAAGCGTTTTGATAATTTTCAATCTTTAACTCAGGAACATTAAACCTATGTTTATTATCTTAAATTATAAAGAATATGATTATTTGATATTATTTACGATAAGGTTAATCCCGCCGCTACTATCTGAATTGCACATTACAAACGTAAAATTGTGCAATAGTCTACAAATTATAAGTGATAGATAAATTATACTACAAAAACTTGGTGCGAAAGGCTTGATTATAAGGTGTTCGTGGGATAATGAATTCGAACTTAAGACTAGAGGTGGCCAAAAAAACCGAAACCGCCGGAACCGAACCGAAACCGAACCGCCGTCGATGCGGTTCTCGGTTCCAAACCGAAACCGGCGGTTCGGTTCTGGTTCCGAAACCGGCAGTTCGGTTCCGGTTCCGGAACCGCAGGTTTCGGCTCGGTGTCGGTTTCGAACCGCCGGTTCCTCCTATTTTTTTTATGTTTTTATCTATATTTGTGTTACGATTCATATTTATTTCACCTAAATGTTACGTTAGAATGCATAAAATTACAATTAAACAAGAAAAAATATCAAAAAATGAAGAAAAAAAATACAAAAATTAAATTTCAAAGAACCGCCGGTTCGGTTCCGATTCCGGAACCGCCGGTTCGGTTCCGATTCCGGAACCGCCGGTTCGGTTCCGATTCCGGAACCGAACCGAACCGCGGCCACCTCTACTTAAGACGTTTGGTATAAGAATACTCACTCCACACATAAATCATCTCAAGGAGAATCTAATGATGTGATTGGATGTTGTAACAAACCAAATGTACCTGCTGATTTTATGCTAAAAATATATCAATAGTTAATATATTACATGATGGATATTTCAAAAAAAGAAAGTACGTTACATATCTCCGTTCCGTTATTCTTGTCTCATTTCTTTTGGGCACCAGTATTAAGGAGATGGTGTTTAAAGGGTAAAAAGATAGAAAGTGGTGGAGCCTACAACTTTTTTGTGAGAGAATCATATTTCCTTATATGGAAACAAGATAATAATAACGGAACAGCCCAAAAAGGAATACAAGACAAGAATAACGGGACGGAGTGAGTATTTTTTTAGTATAAACATATACACACTTGATAACTAACACTTTGTGCCTAAAAAGCTATAAATATTTGATTTCTGTACATCAGAGAAAAACATGTACGCACGCATAACAGTCAGATGTGGGGAAACTTCAATTAGTCCAAAATAGATAAGCTCCCACATAGAGTAAAGTAATGCTAAAAATAGCTAAAATTAAAGAGGAACGTGCCACTTTAGTGAAAAATAAAATATGATAATTTTTTTGAGAACATAAAATACAATATTTAAACGTTGATTGATTCAAAATCAATAGCGGTTATTGCTTGTAAATACACAACTTTTTTTCAAATTCTGGATTTGTACATGACTTTTTTTTTGTGCCTCAGTATACAGAACCTTTCATTTTTTTCTATTTTTACAGAGGTCTTCGTTTTTCCTCGATTGAATCACACGTGGAGTCCGGAAATGCCACTCTGGACAGCTGGAACGACCATACAAAACGACGTCGTCCTATTTTAAAGGAAACGACGTCGTCCTAGTATAAAACCGGTCCTCCCGTACAAACTACAAACAATGCTTTTTTCAATATATAATCATGCCTTTTAATATATACAATGATGCTTAATAATGCTATTCTCGATTCATGCTTTTTGTATAAAAAATGATGCTTATATAAAATCATGCTTTTTACACACTATTTTCATGCTTTGATTATTAACAACCGTAGATAATTTCATGATCAACGGTTGAGATTAATTAGTTTGTAGTTTTTACGTGGGGATTAGTTTTTATATAAACCAAATCCTATATATATATATATATATATAGCATGGATCAAATAGAAACCAACCTTTATGTAGAAACTAAAAAGTCATATAGACCCTTGATTTGTTAAAATTAAGGATTGAGATTTAATTGGTTTTTTTGCTGAACTAGGCACGAGCTGCAAAATAATTAGCAAATCGTATTCCTGCACTCTTTCCACCATTTTTCTGTGAATTCATTATTAATTTACTGATTTTCGTCGACGACCATCAGAAACAAGTAGAAATAATCTGGGAAAAGACCGGTACTATTAAAGATTAATGCAATTGATGTACATATTTTATTATCGTTTTCATAGATCACACTTCAATCGGTAAAATTCATGAAAATCTTCCCAAAATCAAATATCAATTAATTAACAACACGAATTGACCAATATTTCCCCAAAATCAGCATTAAAATAAAAAGAAGATAGCAAAAAAGAAGAGAACGGATACCTAACAGAAGGCGATCAAGGGTCACAGCAGCTAGCTTTCCCAATTGGGAAATTTCAAATTTTTGGTGAATTATCTTGGGGAGTTCAAAATTGGTTTCCAACAGATGGTCTGCAGTGGGATGAAATCTTATAAGATTGGCTTCATCTGCGCGTTGCGCGGCGGTGTACGGTTGCGGAGAGAGATCGGCGCGGTCGTGTAGTTAGCTGAAATTAGGGCTTTCACATACACTTCATAGCTGTAGAGAATCACTTTTTTTTTGGATATTCTCGCGCTAGGGGTGTAAGTGAGTCGAGCTAGTTCGCGAGCTACTCGGGATCGACTCGAAAAATACTCGTAATCGACTCGGTATTAGTCGAGTCGAGCTCGAGCTCGAGCTACTCGAGTAGATCTCGAGCTCGAGTTCGAGTTTCATAATACTCGGCTCGATAGGCTCGCGAGCCTAATCGAGCCTAGTAATAATTTTACAATTTTACCCTTATCGTATTACTTAATTACAAATTCGGCCAATAATATAAAAGGGGAGATGAAATTAGGGCAGCCCCTCTCTTTGAAATCTCGCTCTCATCTTCTCTCCCCCAAAATCGAAGAGTGAAAATTCTATCCAACATCGTCGGTGCTGCTGCCGCCAACCTCGTCCCTCGTCGGCGCCGATTCCTCCCTCACTCCCGTCCGCCGTCTTCCATCGCCCGCCCACGCCACTACCTGAACTCGTCTACGCCGACGCTGCTGTCTTGCCGTGCCACGGACAGAGTCTGAATCGGCTGGAAAATCCAATGGTTGTGCGGGATTCCTAATCAGGAGGCTTGGGCTACGGCTCCCAAAATTCGAGTCTGGTTACGTTTTCTCTTTTTGCTTTTTTTTTTCTTCAAATTCAATTTCTCATTGCTTTTTTCGAGTAGTATTTGGTGTTGACTTTTGAATTATGCTGCAGGTTCTTACCGGTGCTGTGGGAAGAGGAAATTGGAGATAGAATTAGGGTTTATTCTGGTAAATTGCAACAGCTCTTTTTATTTTTGGTTTATACTTGACAAAAATTTGGAAATATTGAATTTTTATTTGTGCGTTTAACCTGCTTAGTTTTATGCTCGATTTTGCATCACATTTATGAAAATGTGCAGCTTTTGATCAGGAATAATGCTTTATGGTATGTCTTGACTCTTAAATGGTGAAAATTTGAGGTGGAATGTATTCTCTGTTGCTGTTTATATTGTTGTGTTGGACTGTGAGTTCTCTTACTAGGTAAAAGATTAGTTAAGCGACTTTCATTTTCTGTTGTTCAAAATCTGTTATGCTCAAATTCATTTTGTTTTTACCTCTATTTGCTGCACGTTGTGATTATTTATTTATGTTTGATGATTGGTTACTTGGAATGAGTTTATTTTTTTGTATATTAGGTTTCTAACACTCTCTTTATGTGTGTTTTTTTTTTTTGTTGGAGCATTTATAAGCAGCTGAAAATTTACTTTTTATGTTATATTTCATTCCAAGACTTGTTTATTTCGAATTTTCGATGCTCTTTTGACTATTTGAATATGCATGTTTCATGTTTTAGATGTTTTATTTGACTTAGATGTTATATTTGATTTGAAGAAAGATTTTTTGTAATGGAATGATTTGTAATTCTATTGAATTTGATGAAGCATGTAAGAAACGAGCTTAAACGAGCCCGAGTTCGAGTTCAAGCTTGATTAAGATTCAACAGTCGAGCCTAACCGAGTCAAGCTTGAGCTTACCGAGTTTGCCATCGAGTCGAGCTCGAGCTCAAAAATATCAAACTCGGTCGAGTGGAGCTCGAGCTCGAGCTTTGTACTTATAGACCAAGCTCGAGCTTGAGCATGCCAATACTCGGCTCGTTTACACCCCTAGCTGTTGGCCTCATCTTTGAATCTTTGAGGAGTTATCTCAGTTCTTATTGATTTTCTCTCTTACCCCATCGCCTTCACTCTATCAGAGATTGAATGGCTAAAAGAGAAAAACCGCTTGCTAAAACATAAAAAAGGAATTTATTCACGTAAAGGGTTGTATATATACTCTTCACACTACGTTCGACCACTCTATTTGTTGCTCAGGTACTAGCATAATGTAATTTATGGGTTTTCTGATTATTTCAGTGACCACTATTAATGAACAAGTGTTTGTAAATCGTATTTTAAACTTCTGTCTACTAAATGAGAAATCTTGTGGATAGATGAAATTGAAGGATATACAGGTCATGCTTACTTTTTTTGTACATCTACCTATACAATTTCAGAGAGTTTTCCACTTGTTTTTCTGTTTTAAGTGTTCGGTAGGCACAACTTGGAGAAAATTTTCATGTTGTGTGATTTTTCTCTATGATAGTTAGTTCCTAATAAGTATAATAGAGGTTTATTACAGCTGAACATGCTGCCTGAAATGCTTCTTTTCCTCTCGTCTTTCTCTCTTGATGCTTATTAGCTTAGTTGTTCTCTAATGAACTTGATGAAAATCATTGAATTGAATGACATCCTGATCATGGGAATTTGTGGGCTCAACATGGTTGAGTTTGCAGCCATTTGTAATCTATTATTTTTATGAACCCCCCTCCCCCCCCCACTTGCTTGCTTGAGGGTTGGACTTTGCTAAGTACTGAAAGTGAAGTAATATTTCACTATTACTTAATAGCACCTTCATAATTTACACAATCATGTTCATGTGGAAGAAATATAGATATTACTCAATTCGTCTAGTGTAGTAAGTTTAGTTCGATTTGTTGTAAAGTTAGTTAGTTCTCTGTTTACAACATTTTGAGCTATTCATTTGTTCCAATTTGTGAGTTGAAGTGACAACACAACATGTGTTTTCTCGCAATCAGACACAAACAGCATATGAGTTTGTAACTATGATATTGATATGTACTTGTATAACATCTCCTTTCTATTTTTCCCACCGCAGATGAAGCCAATCTAATAAGATTTCATCCCACCGCAGACCATCTGTTGGAACCAAATTTTGAACTCCCCAAGATAATTCACCAAAAATTTGAAATTTCCCAATTGGGAAAGCTAGCTGCTGTGACCCCTGATCGCCTTCTGTTAGGTATCCGCTCTCTTCTTTTTTGCTATTTTATTTTAATGCTGATTTTGGGGAAAATATTGGTCAATTCGTGTTTTTAATTAATTGATATTTGATTTTGGGAAGATTTTCATGAATTTTACCGATTGCAGTGTGATCTATGAGAACGATAATAAAATATGTACAACAATTGCATTAATCTTTAATAGTACCGGTCTTTTCCCAGATTACTCCGGCTTGTTTCTGATGGCCGTCGACGAAAATCAGTAAATTAATAATGAATTCACAGAAAAATGGTGGAAAGAGTTTGCTAATTTTTTTGCAACTCGTGCCTTCTTCATCATATGCTGAATTTTGATTTGGATGATATATGAATTATACAATATGTTAATTGGAACTCATTAATTCGGTTATACATGATTGGGAAATGCTTGTTTATGAGTTAATCTACCATGATGTTTGGGACATTGTGCAAGGGCTTTGAGTTCCTTCGTTTATGTTAGTTTGGACGGGGCAGTGAGAGAATCAAATACATCCCTTCTGATGGCACTACTTCAAACAATTAAATTTGCTATGTGGATCATCTTGTAATCTAGTAGCGGTTGATGAATTACATGTATCCTCATAAGGTTTTCTACAGTTCATCGTAAAAATTAAATTGAACTTGCAATAATGTGGCTCTAATAAAATTGTTAAGATACAATAGGAGTTTGACACAGTATTTTATTTGCTTCTCGTTTAAGTCAATGAATTTTATTCAGAATCTTAATTTATATCACCTGTAATCCTTAGAACATTTTGATTGGTTCTCTCAAAAATATACATTTACTTGCTTGATAATGCCTCTTTAAAGTGAAGCTCATCTGCCATGTGATGCTCGGGACACTGCGCAAGGGCTTTGAGTTCCTTCGTTCATGTTTGTTCACGTGGGACAGTGAAAGAATCACATACATATCCCTTCTGATGGCAGTACCACAAAAATTGAATTTGCAATCTGGATCATCTTGTATGCTTGAAGTGTTTGATAAATCATGCGATTCCTCATAATGTTCTCTGCATGTCATCATAAATATTAGAACTTGCAGTGAGTTGGCTCTAATAAAATGGTTAAGATGCTATAGGATTAGGAATTTGTCACTCTATTTTCTTTGCTTCTCGTGCAAGTCTATTGATTGTATTAAGAATCTCAATTTATATGCATTGTGATAGTTTGAACATTTTGATTGGCACGCTCACAAATATAAATTTGCTTGCTTGATAATGCTTCTTTAAAATAAAGCCCATCTGCCATATGATGTTTGGGACATTGCGCAAGGGCTTTGAGTTCCTTCGTTCATTTTTGTTCGGATGTGAACGTGTGATAAAAACATTCTATCTATCCCTTCTGATGGCAACAATAAAATTGAGTTCAGTTTTAAGGCTAGTCTCCTAGCTGATTTTCTCAGCGTCCGCACTTCATATGGTTTCTTTCACTAATTTTCTATTTGTATTTTGCCAAATGAATGAATTTCTATTTTTCCCGCAATAACTAAGTAATTCTTTACTTGTCCTAGTTAATTAAAACATACAGAAGCCTTGATATAGAAGTGAAAAATATCTATCTGAAGATCAAATGAAGCACATTGTAAAGATTATGTCGTTGCTGGTAGCTCTGTCAGCTGTCTGGATTAGTTTGTTACAAACGTCAGTACTTCCAGCGAGCTATACTTGGCTGGTGAGCTTCGTACATTTCTTGTTTACCTCACTTCTCATGCATATTCATTCCACCTCATTTATCGTCCTTTTCATGATTTCAGATGCCTTTATACTTCATTGTATCACTTGGATGTTACGGTCTCTTAATGGTTGGAGTTGGTCTGATGCATTTTCCGACTTGCCCACATGAGGCTATCCTATTACAACAGGTATATTCACATTCTCACAACGGGCACTTATCCTTTCTTTGCTTTCTCCCATTTTCATGTAAGCGTGAGTAGTAGGATCAAAGAATTTTGTCTCGTATTTGAAGTAACTAAAAGTAGCTCCACTCTAGCAGTGTCGGGTTTGATGATGGGCTACAACTGTCTAGTTCCAATGATATATTTAATCATAGTTTCGAATTGTAGGATGTTGTTGAAGCCAAGGAATTCCTGAAGGGGAAAGGGGTGGATGTTGGCATGGATTGATTGCTCCGATTCAATTTCATCGGATTTTTTCAGACGAAATTTGCTATCACGGTTGTTTCGTGTTGGAAGCCCTGCAGAGATTAACTGGTTCATCTGACGGTTAAAGTTAGTTAAAGGTTGAACGATCTTTAGTTGTGTTGAGAGAAATATACAGATTTTTTGTAGAGAAGTAAAGAATTGATACACAAGTTTATCTCCCACATAAACTAATATACTTCCTCTCTTACTTTTTTCTTACTAGTTTATCTCTCTTGCATCATGTCACCCTCTTCACAATGAAAGAGATTGTTTAAGAATCATTTTGTCTTTTACAGGAACATTCAAATGGTAATAGGGTTGTTTAATCAGAGAGATCTCGGGTTGAATATCTACTGCACCCTCATTTACCAAGTAAAAAAAAATCATTTTTGAAAATGAGCTATTTAATTTTACTTCTTATATTATACTCCTATTTAATAAAGTTTCTTATAATGCTTGTAAATACAACTATAGAAAAGAATTCTTCTAAAAGAAAAAAACTACAGAAAAGAGTTAAAAACTTAGTTTAATAGATGCAATAGAAAAAACAGTCTTAATTGTACAAATCGCTCCCAAGATTAACACGAGGGTTATAAACAAGTTAAGCTATTTGCAACTTATTTTGATCTCAATTCAAAAATTGAGATTTAATATTTGATCGACTAATAAACGAGTCATGTTTTTTGGAACTTATTTTGATCTTAATTAAAAAAGATTTTAAATTTAATCGATTAAAAATGAGTCAAGTTCGAGAATATTATTAGGCTGGGAGCAGTCGGTCACAGCCTAGTAGCTATGAATAAAAGGCCCATTTCCTCAAAAAAAAAAAAAGCATAAAAGACCCATTGGATTGGCCTAAACAAATATCTCTCTCTCTCTCTATATATATATATAATATTGTAAAAATTCTCTCTTTTCAAACGTTTCTGGAGACCAGAGCTAAGGTTTTAAGAGCTGTAGTAGCAGAGAGAGAGAGACGACGCCGAAGGCCAAAGCCTAGCAAAACCAAGATGATTATTCCCGTTCGTTGCTTTACTTGTGGAAAGGTAACTTCTTGATTTCTACATGGTTGTGGAATTATATTACCTCGATTCATACCAGTCGTTTCTGATTTTGTATCATTTTAAAAAATTGTTTGCGTAGGTTATTGGAAACAAATGGGACATGTACCTTGATTTGCTCCAGGCAGACTACAGTGAAGGGTTGGTATTTTTGTTTATTTCTGTAGAGTTTTCTGGTAAATTTATTGTATACTGGTACGAATTTGATTTTCAAGAAATTTCCAATGTTCTTGCAACAATAATTACCTCGTTATTTACTATATATTTTTGGAAGCATATATGTTTTTTTTTTCCAAGTTTGGAAGCATATATGTTGGTCTTCATATAATTAGAGACGCCACATTAATGAAATACTATATTTATACTCAAATTATTTAAATTATATATATATATAGAGAGAGAGTAAATTGCTAGAGAATAAAGTATATATGATCAAATTTTTGCCTTTGCGAGCACACAAATATCAAATAATCTGCTATATGTCACTTTCTTGGTTACTTGGAAGTAGAACAACCAAATATGCATGCATGCACCTAAAAAATCAACGTACATTCTGGTCTTTAGAAAGTATAATTTTTCGTGTTTCGATTTCATATTTTATTTTGTGGTATGTAATTCATATACTAATATGATTCATGAAACGACATAATAAAATATGAAACCCAAACTTACACGAGATAGTCGATCTAGACTGCTCTTTCTAGGCATCCTGATTGTGACATTTCATCAACTAAAAATTAAAGATTCTCATCGTTGAGAATTTGAAGTTGATTCTTTCAAACAGCAATTTCTATGCATGAATATTAATAATTTTTTAGTTAAAGCAACTTCTCAATTTCCACAACAGACGTATGGAATCAGCCACTATGAAATCTCAGACAAATTATACTAGTTTCATTGATACTTCTAAGTTCTAAACAATGTTAATTATAATTATAGTATGAAGTCATTGAAGAAATCATCGTTTTTTGGTTCTTGCAACCAAACAACTTTAGGACTCGTTTGGTAGGTATGTTAGGATAAGGTAAGATAGATAAAGTCAAGATAAATATAGTGAATAAGGGGTGATTGTTAGTGTATATTTATGTTTGGTAGATAAGATAATGTCAAGATACATATAGTGAATAATAGGTTAGTTGTTTGGTACCCTAGTTTAAATTCAAGATTAAATAAGAAATGACAATTCTACCCCTAATTATAATTAATTATTCCCCCCTCCCTCTCTTCTCTCCCCTCTGCAACGTCCTCAATCTCCCCACTCTCCCTCTTCTCTCACACACTCTTTCACACTTTTTTCACCCTCAAACAAAACAGCCTCAAAATCACAAAACATCCTTAAAATTCTACACACACTCTCTCTCTCTATCCCCAACTACCGATTCTCACTCCATAATCCCTGCAAACACCTCTTCTCAAGCTCCCATGGCGACCTCTGATCCGCGAAATCCATTGAATATGTGCAGCCTCTTTTTTTTTCTATCAAATTAGTTAGAATCTATAGATGGAGGCAGAAAGCTCGAGATTTGAATATTTGGATTGTGGGAGATGTTTCCATGGTGCAGTTCTGGTTCTTGCTATTGATGGCAGAAATCCAAATCTTGAGACTTTTTTTTTTTTGCAGACGGGGGAGAGAAAGAGTGGGAGGAAGAGAGAGAAGGACTAGAGGGGAAAATGAATACCGAGCAGTGGGCAGGCGACTCATCATTGAATGGTGGTGATCGAAGGAGAACGGATTGGTGATGGTAGAGGTCGAGGGTAATTTTGTCTTCACCAAATCTAAGCCGTCTCACTATTGAAGTAAGAATGTGTATCGGAGGGTAGGGGAGAGATACGTTTGTTGAAGAGGAACAGTAATATAGTAAAGGGCTTGGGTTAATAAAGGGCCTGACCGATTACTTATCTGGGCTACCAAATAAGGAGTTAAGCCTAGATACCTATTCAATCTGGACCTAAACTTATCTACCAAACATAGCCTTAGTCACTAAAAAAACTCTCTTGTTGCGACAAGAATCAAGTGCATACTGAAAAAATGAGTTATATTATGAAAAATGTCAAATAAATAATAACACAACCATTATATAGGCTAGCTAGCCAATCCCAATGTTTTTTAATAAAATTTCACGTCTAATTAAGACCTTTCTTTGAAATAACTAGGAACATTGAGCATAAAATTTCGTTCTTTTTGCCTATTTTTAAGTGGGTATGGATATGTGTATATATGTATAAGTTGTATATATAGAAACAGTTCATTCCGTTAGCTAGAATTAGTAACCAATCTGAATCACTGATGTTTTTTTGATCTAATATTGTCATAAATTGAAGTATGATAGTTATATCTATATCTATAACTATTATAAAAGAGTCATGTTTACAAAATTTAATTTGCCTATTATACCCTTATTATAATATTTTATTATTAGTATCTATTATCAGATGATTATTTTATGTCTGACACACACACATATATATATATATATATTATTAAAATCTATCAATATTACGTGCATCGCACGTACCACTCTACTAGTATATATAAAAAGCATGACATGTAAAACATATAATCATTTTTATATAACTATTATAAAAGAGTCTTGTTTACAAAATTTAATTTGCCTATTATACCCTTATTATAGTATTTTATTATTAGTATCTATTATCAGATGATTATTTTATGTCTGACATATATATATATATATATATATATATATTATTAAAATCTATCAATATTAGGTGCATCGCACGTACCACTCTACTAGTATATATAAAAAGCATGACATGTAAAACATATAATCATTTTTATATATTAAAAAGCATGATATTACATATTTTGATCATGCTTCTATCTATAACAACAATAGATCATGAGAAAATTTATGGTTCATAATTTCCTATTGGTTCATAGTTCCTACACTAAGACGACTAAATATATATACAAGTGGAAAATTAAATCAATGTGTGCAACTTTGGACAAGTTTTCCTACTTTGTCAAACACAAAGCATTTCTCCACCTCTCCTAATCCGAAAACCCCAAAATATACCATCTTCACAAGAATGAAAAATCTAGGATAATATTCTTACTTTAAACGCTAATTTTCAATAAGAAAATATACCATTAGTTATTATTCTTGTTTATATTTTAATTCATCTATGTATGTAGATCGAAGAACTCAAGATTAATTATTCCCTATGTAGTAATCTTGGATCTATTCTAACATTAACATTGTCCCCCGCCTAATTTTATTCCAATCCCACTTCTCTCTAGTAGTTCTCTCTCTCTCTCTCTCCCCCCTAACTGTTAGAAAACGACCCCTGAATTAAGAAGTTTTTATTCCAATTACAACAAACATCATATATATAGTACTAAAATAGTAGAAGGGATCAAAGAATATTGGTCGACAAAATTAATTAAGAGCCAATTATAACGACAAAACAAAAGTGAAATCGATGTTGAGGAAATTAGGCTAGTTAGTTAATCAACTATACTTTTTTTTTTTTTGAGGGAATCAACTATGCTTTTTAACTTCTACTAAAAAAAATGTCACATCTTTCGGATTCCTAAATTGATAAATATTATATCTCGTATTTTTTTTGGTATGTCTTGTTGAATGAAATTCGATTCCTTTATAATAAATTGTAGTATTTTATAATTATACCTTGTTGAACGATATACTCCGTCGCAAAAAGGGAAAATTGAATCCTTTTCAAAAGAAGTGAAAAGTCTTGTTCTAGAATCCATAAACATTGTCAATGGATAGAAGTTTCTATTCCATATTCTAACTTGGAATTATCAAGGAATATTGAGTGATAAAGCACGCGAATTTTTTTATTATACGTATATCGTGTATATTCAGCATTAGGGAAATTCACAAATCCTACAACGTAACAAATTGCTAAATGTGTATTGTTTCTCGAATTCTCAATGGGGGAGTATATTGATTTTATTTTTTTAAATGGAGTATATTGATTCACTATTGAAATATAGATTAAAAAAAAAAAGTAAAATCAATGGAGTATACTAGCACATACAATGAAATACGAAATTCAACCAGAGTATAGATAGGCAAAAAATTAGGTATAACCATCTGTACAGCTGCAGTTGATCGTAATTAGGGAATAACTAACGAAATTAGGGTATTGTTAAGAAAATTAATTAAGAAAAAATATATAATTAAAGATAATTCATCTAATTTAAAAAAAAAAAACATGGTGGATCGTATCAACCAACTCTCCCTACATTATAAACGATCTAGGCCATTTTGTATATAGTAAGTTAATTAGTAATATAAGTTAAAAAATTAATCAAAGAAAATACTTAATTTTATAGAAGCAAACAAAGACAATCTGGGACCGTGGGACGAACGTTCTTAAGCAAATATTAATATTTGTGTGTGCGTGTGTTTGCCTAGTGGTAGTGGTTAATGCCTGGGCCAAAGGTCACGGGTTCAAGTCCACCGTCACGCGACCTTTAAATTTCTTGTAATGTTTATTAAAAAAAAATTAATATTTGTATTTAAACAATGAAAGATTTAGAGTAATAATAGTTTGGTACCACTATTTACGCGGCAGGTACAGCTAGGTTGTGAGCAGCCAACTATCAAACTGTAGAAAATTGGATATATTCGATTTATACTCATTTGATTACATCGAAAATTTTGTTTTAGGGGATTCATGATTAAATTTAAATAAATCACCGGTTTATTTGTTTCATTGATTCCTGCAGCCAAATATCTGTACACGCTAAAGATAGTTTATTCTAATTTTCATGCAAACTATTTTTCGGGCAATATTTCAGTCTTTCAGAAGACATGAACTGAAGCAGTTAGAATCATCTGTGAATATTTTGTGTCTTATTATTAAACCCTAATTATGAATCCTAATCACTATTTAAAATTGAAGACGAAGTTCAAAATTTATATATACCATTATAACGAAATAATCAATTATTAACTAAAAATAAAAATAAATTAAATACTAAAACTAATTTGGCCAAATTAAAAATCTGGACCTAAAGTATAACCTTATTTTCAATCCTACACTACGCTTGAACTATTGAAATAATAAGGCTACATAAATGTAATTCGATTTTAAATCTAGAGTAAAATGTCACTTTACTAATTATTCGAAGCTTCTATTGCCTATTTGTATGATATCCTCTATTTCCTTAATTGAATTATTAATAATATTTGTTGATTAGAAGATAATTATATATTCTAATTGAGTCGAATAAAACCTACTTACTATATTTAAATTTTTAATTTGACACATGTCAGTAATCTAAGGAAAGCAATAGATAAAAGATTATGTGTGCTTTATCAACTATATATATAGACTGTCTACAAAATAGTAGTATGATGCTCAAGTTTGCCCGCCAGCTGTAATTAATTTGTGCAAAATTAAAAGCATATGGTATTTCTTGACCTCTCCAAACTGCCCAAATTATTCCAAAATAACCATATTTAATAATGAATTACATTTCAAAGATTCTTGACCTTGATAACAGATTTTCAAGAAGAAAATATACCTTAGTCATATTTCTTGTCGAATTTTTACATAATTTGGATCCAAACAACACAAGATTTATTCCCTAAGTAATATTCTTGGCTCTATTATCCCACATTCTTATTTAAATACCTCTATCTCACCTCTCTCTCTCTCCCCTTCACCTTTTTATCTCTCTCTCTCTCTCTCTCTACAATGTTAAGCATGCAAGGATACGATGAGGAGGATTTCTTGTGCCTTAGGCTAGCCATTGCTGCAGATTCTGGATGTGAGAGAAAGAGTAAGGAAATTACACCAGACCTTTCTTCTTACTCAAGCGATCAAAGCTACGTAGAAGAAGGCAACATTCTCTCTCTCTTCCAAATGAGGGACCAAATGCTCAAGCTCGATCACAAGACGAAAGAAGATTATCAAGAATCCGATAACGAAGACGGAAAAGGGCTGCAACTGATCCATCTCCGCCACGTCGATTGATGCTTGTACGCATCCAAAAGGAAAGACTTCTTCTTCCTACAATATTCCAACAACCTAGAATATTCCAGACAGTGGCAATGGGTGGGAGATGCAATCATCAATTATTTTCATATGTTGTACACTATTTTTACGTGCTTCTAATCCTCAGCCTTCTTCATTTCCAGATTTTCTATTTATAGTTAAAAAGAGAAGCTTATAACAGGCAATGCATGAGATTTCCTCCAATGTAACAGTAGTACATTGATAACAAATTAACTTAGTCAACAAATATAGAGATTTCCCAAAATAGCTGTTTTACTAATTTGGGTGTGTAAAATTATATTCTACGTAAACAGAATGATAAATGGATGAAAGAAAAGCAGATGACCAGAAAGATTAGTAACCCATTTGAGCTTCCTACAATGGAATGTGACTTAATGGTTTAAATGTAAAATAAACCTAGAAACTCACCTCCTTTGAACTTTGTTTGCTCAGAGAATGCTTTCGCCTGCCATCACAAAACTAGTTAGTACTCCAACAGAACATTCACAGTTCATGTCCAACCGACAAACTCTTGGAAGGAATAGAAAGAGGCAAAATATGTAACGTGGGCAAGTAGTGTTCACGTAGCAAAAGTGGGGGCACTTTTATGTCAAGATCTGAGAACAAGCATTTGATCGTTATATGTACCTGGTCAACACTGCCAGGCCCAATTAAAACAAGCGCAACACCAGCAGCATCCATCTTATCCTGTCAAATAACCACAAAATTCTGCCAAAATGAAAAAGTTGACACTTTCAGTGCTAAAATCATGCCAAAATTGAAAAATCTGATCATTTTCATAGAATGCTCTCAGTCTAACTAAATGAAGCACAGAAACTAGGAAACAATGCAGAGTTAGGAAAAAGGAGGAAGAAAAAAAAAGGTAAAGATAATATTTACCAACTTCGAAGCATATCGATTGATATGATAATTTCCAAAAGGGTACATATAAATTTCATTATTAAAATCAGGATGCATCCATTTTTTGATGTTGATTCGCAATGCAAGCAGGGAATAACAAATTCTTGTGGAACATAACATATTGCTTCTCATCTTTTCTGCACTTTGCAAAACCTTATAGTTGGAAATCTTGTACTAATAAAAACCAATATCACAGTCGAGACACAGTTCACCTTTTCAGCAGCAAGGTAGGCAGCCCTTGTCCGACAGAGCACACATCTGCAACGGCCAAAAGTCAAAGGAATAAAAACATAATCTTTATGCAAAGCATATGCTTTAAAAGAGAATTAGCACAAAATTTCAAAATAGTCACCCAAAATGACGAGCAAACGCTACCAGAGCTTTCCTATCTTTCCACAAGTCCGATATGGGAACTTCATTTCTATGAACAGATTTTCCAAATATTTTGAACAAATGACTCCTTTGATTGTCTTACAAAACACACAACAATTCCTATATATATATATATATATATATATATATATATATATATATAAAGCAAAATAGATAAACACACACACACATAAGGGCGGAACACTTGATTGATTTGAATTTCCTATATTGAATTAGCGAGGGATTATTTCTAACGTATTGATTCTACGTCAGCCATAATGAAATTATCTCGCATTGAAGCTTACCTGAAGAACTGGAGACAGCGGAGGGATTGATAAGACATCGTTGGCGCGAGTCAAAAGGGTGACTCAGCGAGGAGGAGCGGAAATTCACGGCGGCGGCGGAGCTTCTGCGAGGAAGAACTTGCGAGTACGTCATTAGGTGAGTGATGAATTATAACTTTCCGAGATGCGGCGGCGACGCCGTGCGCAGTGATTATGGAGAGAGAAGCAGCAGCCATGGGGGGTGGGGTTGTTTGATACGTACGAGTGTTAATTGAGCTCCAACCCACGCGGCAAAATTTATTTATTTATTTTCCGATCAATGATTTTCTATTTATTTTAGGGGTTATTGCATGTAAATACATAACCTTTTTTCAAATTCTGATATTGCACATGACTTTTTTTTTCTGCCTCAGTATACATTAACTTTCGTTTTTTTCTAATTTTGAGCCAATCATGGGCTTCCCCCAAATCGAATCCTATGTGGACGTCGGAATCGCCAGCGTGGACGTCGGAATCGCCATATTGGATGCCAGATGACACATCATATTGCCAACTCAATATTTTTTAATAAAGAAAATAAAAACTAAAGAAATTAAAATAAAAAACTCACCCTCTTTCTCTCTCGTCTGCAGCAGCTCATTTCATGTCCCTCATCTTTCCCGACGACCTCCAATTGCCTCCGGCAACACCCCAGCCGTGAAACCAGCGCCGCTCACTCTCAACCCCACACATTCTCAAAAGTAGCTTCCCTCTCAGAAACACAACCACTTCTCCCTCTTCTAAAATCATGCCAATCCCTCACTCTATCTACTTCTTCGGTCTCCGCCACCACTGCGCCGACGCGCTGTCCCGACGTCGCGCCTCGCTCACAATCTCAACTCTCTCTCTCTACTCGAACCCGAAAGCCCTTAATCTCCAGAAATCCGGCAAATCTTGCCGCCTTCGTCGAAACTCTTTAATTCCTAACTCCTCCCTCTCTGATTTTCCAGCAAAGATATCCTCTTTGAGGATTAAAGTTCGTTAAGAGAAGAGTTCGTAGGCGAAAACGGATCCAAATTCGGAGCTTTAACGAAAGAGAACGGACCAAAACAAGAAAGTTACCAGACTGGTGCCATCTCGGGTGCGACAGCACCAGAGAGAGCATCAGAATCCGCCCATACCTTATTATTTTCCTTATTTTGTTATTTTTCTTATTTTGATAGTATTATATTTCTACTAGGTTACAACCTTGTACTCCCACCTATATATATCCTTGAAGACTCTTGTGGGGGGACGGATGCATCTTTTTATATATTTTTGCTCTCTAGATTTCTTTTTAAAACTTTTAGCTAGTTTTTCCTTGGAGAAGATTGAAGATTGAAGATTGAAGACATTCAAGACGAGATCAAGAATCCGAACTCCAGTTATTTTAATTAGTATCTTTAATTATGTTTTTCTTTTATTTCTTTGTTGAAACCCTAGTTATGAGTAGCTAATTTCCTCGTTGATCCTAGGGTTTGTCAGACTCAATTGAGTTGATGTTTTTGATTTATTAATTCCAATTTTCCTGTCAATTTATGGTTTGTGATTCTTGGTGCTTTATTCATGTTTAGATAGCTGGCTACTATTTATGCATGCTAGTTGTTCGATTAAATTCTTAGCAGGTTTAGTTGATCAATGGAACTCAAGAATGAATGATATGAATGATTATGAGACCTAGCGGAGATTAATTCGTTCATAGGAGGTTATAGATCTTTTGTGCTTTTTGGAGTTAGTAAATTATCTTGAGACCTAGCGGAGATAGATATTTTGCTAATCTACTTTTGCATGACTTGTCGAAAGAGAGCTTGTGAATATATTTGTGATTCCTTCACCTGAATTGAATTAAAATTGGTAATTGGGTTAATAAGTTAATTTCGTTGTTGATTTTGAGTCGAAGCATTCCCTAGGATCAGTCTTTTATCCTTGATATTTTATAAATTTGTTTCTTTGTTATTTGTTTTCATTTAATTAATTAATTTCTGTTTAATTTGAAAATAAAATCCCAAATCAAAATTCTCAAGAGCTTGAATAGTAAAGAGGTTTCTAAATTTTATTTCCCACTGTATTTTCGATTTACAGTCCCTGTGGATACGATACTCGATTTACTAACTGTCTACAATTGCACCGTTTAGTTGCGGGATATATTGCTAAGATTTTAGTGGTCAACTTTTTGGAGCCGTTGCCGGGGACTGTATAGATAATGTAGTGATAATAATCTTGATTCTGATTTATTAGTTCAAGCATTTTTTATTTTTTATTTTTTTATTTTTTCTTTTCCCCATTTTGCACCAGCACTAATTTTGAATTATTTTGAGCAGGTGGTGCATGAACACGCGAACAAAAGGAGAACAATTGATTTCTTTCAATCCAGAAATTGAAAAGACACTCAAAGCGATCAGGAAGGAACAAAGAAATAAAGATATGGGGGATCAACTCGCTCTCACACAAGATGATTTGTTACGTCGGATTGAAGAGATGCAAGCTCAGATTGAGGAGCAGAATAGGAGAATGAATCAAGCCCCTCCACCTCCATTGAATCAAATGTTTCAGCCGAGAGCTAATCAATTCCGAGATGGAGGATGGGGAGTTCGAGTGGAAGCAAACGCCTTTGAATTGAAACCAGCTCTGATCCACATGGTGCAAGCTGATCAGTTTGGAGGAGGCGTAAGTGAAGACCCAAATGCCCATCTCGGAGCATTCGTGGATATTTGTGAGACAATTAAGCAGCAAGGCATTTCTAGCGATGTTATCCGATTAAGATTATTCGGATTTTCATTGAGGGACAAGGCTAAGGCGTGGTACAAGACCTTAGATCGATCAGGCATCAATACTTGGGAGCAGATGTGCCAGAAATTCTTAGCAAAATACTTTCTTCCTTTCAAGGCTCAGAAGATGATTGCAGAAATCTCTCACTTCACACAATTGGGAGACGAGTCTATTTACGAAGCTTGGGAGCGATACAGGGAATTGCTCAGAAAGTGTCCACGACATGGATTTAATGAAGCTCAGCAGATTACCCACTTTTACAGTGGGCTTACTCCTCACACAAAGAGCCTAGTGGACGCCACTGCTGGAGGATGCTTAGTTAATCGGGGTGCAGCAGAAGCCTTGCGGATCATTGAAGAGATGGCAGCTAACAGTTATCAATGGCCGATGGAGAGAAGTTCTACAAGAAGGATTGCAAACATCTCGGATGATAAATATGAAGATCTTGTAGTTGAAGTTGCCCTACTCAAGAAAGAGTATGAGAATGAGAGGAAGGCGAAGATGGAGATGAAAGTAGTGCAGCCACAAGAGAGTGTAGATCCGCTACAAACTGAAGATGCTAATTATGTGAATCAGCGGAATTACAATTACAACCGGCAGGGTTATCAAGGGGGAAATCAGGCTTATAATCCCAACAATAGGAATCATCCAAATTTTTCCTATGCTAACCCGAACAATGCTCTGCAGCCTCCGCCTGGTTTCTCAGTCACTAACGGAGTCATCAATGAGCCGAAGAAGTTGTCGTTGGAAGAAATGATGCAACAGATGATGATCCAGCAAAATACCTTCATTGGCCAAACTGGCCAAAAGATGACATCTTTGGAGACTACTGTTTCTGCTCTCTCCAAGCAAGTCAAGATGATAGAAGGCCAAGTGAGTCAGATGGCGAATCAAGCAGCAGCTCAGTACAAGCCCGGGCAATTTCCGAGCAATACGGAGATCAATCCGAAGAACCAGTGCAATGCCATTCAGTTGAGGAGTGGGACTTCATACCAGAATTATCCGGAAAGAAACCAAGAAGTGGAGGAAGAGATTGAGATTGATAATAGCTCGACACAAGAAGAAGACTCCTCAGTTTCAAACAAGGAGCCTCGAGCCACAAAGAAGGAGGTTCCCAAAGCTTCTATCCCAGCAAACAGAGTGGTGACGCCTACAGCTCCGTTTCCTCAAAGGTTGGCCAAAGCAAAGATAGATGAGAAGATGGCCAAGTTCATGGACATGTTTCAGAAGGTAAACATCAATATTCCTTTGCTCGATGCTTTACGAGATATGCCCGGATATGCAAAGTTTTTGAAGGAAGCTGTTTCGCGGAAGAGGAAGCTTGGGAAATTTGAGACAATTAATTTGTCCGAGGAATGTAGTGCTGTACTACAAAAGAAGCTACCATTGAAACAGAAAGATCCCGGGAGCTTTACCATAGCTTGTGTGATCGGAGGGCAGACATTTGGCAAGGTGTTGTGTGATCTAGGGGCTAGCATTAATTTGATGCCTCTTTCGATTTTCAACCGTTTAGAGATTGGAGCCATCAAGCCTACTTCTATAGCTCTTCAAATGGAGGATCGATCGATGACATACCCGAAAGGGGTAGTGGAGGATGTACTTATCAAAGTGGAGGAATTTATTTTTCCGGCCGATTTTGTGGTGCTCGATATGCCGGAAGATAAGAATATTCCTCTAATTCTAGGTCGACCGTTTTTGGCTACCGGACGTGCTCTGATCGATGTCCAAGATGGAGACTTGACTTTCCGAATCAATGATGAGAAGTTAACTCTATCTGTTTATGATGCAATGAAGAGGCCGTCCGAGCTAGAAGTTGAAGAGTGCAAGTGGATTGACTACTTTGAAGCTTGTGGGGAAATTTTACCTTTGCCGTATGAAGATCCATTGGAGCACTGTATCCATAACTCTGTCTATTCCCCTTCTGACCTTGACGATGCTTGTGATGAAATCTTGGAGTATATTTCTGTTTTGGATTCTATGGAGGGACTTCCACAAGAGTCGGTTACCTATTTGGATATCAACAAACCGGTGGAAGGAGCAAGCATTGGTGAGGAGAAGGCAACGAAAACCTCGACATCCACTTACTCTGCGCCTAAGTTGGAATTGAAGCCGCTTCCCGATCACCTTAGGTATGCATTTTTGGGTGATAATGAAACTTATCCTGTTATAGTTTCTTCGTCTCTTAATGGTTTGGAATTGGATAAATTGTTGAGGGTTTTGAGGAAGTATAAATCTGCAATAGGGTGGTCTATTTCTGACATCAAGGGGATTAGCCCGTCTATTTGTATGCATCGAATTTTGATGGAACAGGACTACAAGCCCAAAGTACAAGCACAAAGATGATTGAATCCGGCTATGCAAGAGGTGGTGAGGAAGGAAGTACTGAAGTGGTTGGATGCCGGGATCGTTTATGCCATCTCAGATAGTGAATGGGTGAGCCCGACTCAAGTTGTCTCCAAGAAGGGAGGCATGACTGTTGTGCAAGATGAGAGGAATGAGCTCATTGCGATGAGGCTTGTGACAGGATGGCGTGTTTGCATTGATTACCGAGCTTTGAACGCGGCCACTCGTAAGGATCACTTTCCTCTGCCGTTCATTGATCAGATGCTTGATAGGTTGGCCGGGCATAAGTATTATTGTTTCTTGGATGGTTATTCGGGCTATAATCAAATCATGATCGCACCGGAAGATCAACACAAGACGGCTTTTACTTGCCCATATGGAGTCTTTGCTTGTAGGAGAATGTCGTTTGGTCTTTGCAATGCACCGGCCACTTTCCAAAGGTGTATGATGGCGATTTTCCATGGCCTAATTGAAAACATCATGGAGGTATTTATGGACGACTTTTCTGTCTTTGGTTCATCTTTTGATAATTGTTTGGAAAACCTCTCTCAAGTTTTGCAGCGTTGCGAAGAGACCTCTTTAGTTCTCAATTGGGAGAAATGCCATTTTATGGTGAAGGAAGGAATAGTTCTAGGGCACAAAGTTTCGAGAGAAGGGTTGGAAGTTGATAGAGCCAAGATTGTGGCTATTGAGAAGCTACCTCCGCCAACCAATGTCAAGTCTATTCGGAGTTTTCTAGGCCATGCTGGGTTCTATAGAAGATTTATTAAGGATTTTTCCAAGATCTCTAAGCCACTTTGCGCGTTGTTGGAAAAGGATACAAAGTTAAAGTTTTCCGAAGAGTGCCATGAAGCTTTTGAGAAGTTGAAGAAATCACTTGTGACGACTCCTGTTTTGATTACTCCCGATTGGAAAGAGCCTTTTGTTTTGATGTGTGACGCGAGTGATTGGGCTGTTGGAGCTGTTTTAGGGCAAAAGAGAGATAAGTTTTTCCGAGTTATCTATTATGCAAGCAAGACATTGGACTCGGCTCAGATGAACTACACTACCACCGAGAAGGAGTTACTTGCCATCGTGTATGCATTTGATAAGTTCCGTCCTTATTTGGTTGGGACCCATTCAATCGTCTACACCGACCATGCCGCCATTCGCTACCTTTTTACTAAGAAGGAATCCAAGCCTCGTTTGATTCGATGGATTCTATTGCTTCAAGAGTTTGACATGGAGATTCGGGATAGAAAGGGATGTGAGAATGTTGTGGCCGATCATTTATCTAGACTTGAGAATCCGGTGGAGGGAGAAGATACTCGAATTTGCATCAATGAGAGTTTTCCTGATGAGCAAGTTCTGAAGTTGGTTGACCACACACCTTGGTACGCCGATTTTGTAAATTACTTGGTGATTGGAGTCTTGCCTCAAGGATTGAGTCATTATCAAAAGAAGAAGTTCCTCCATGATGTCAAGTTCTACTATTGGGAAGATCCCCACTTGTACCGACGATGTGCCGACGGAATCATTCGTAAGTGTGTGATGCAATCCGATTGGGCAGAGATTGTTAGAGATTGTCATAGTTCGCCAAGTGGAGGCCATTTTGCTGCTAACAAGACCGCTGTTAAAGTTTTTCATAGTGGTTTTTATTGGCCATCGATTTACAAGGATTGTCATGCTTTCGTGAAGACTTGTGATCGTTGTCAAAGGATGGGCAGTATCACCAAGAAGGACGAGATGCCACAAAATATCATTGTTGAAGTGGAGCTATTTGATGTTTGGGGGATCGACTTTATGGGTCCGTTTCTTGTGATTTTACTTATATTCTTCTTGCAGTGGAGTATGTTTCTAGGTGGGTGGAGGCAATTCCAACAACCACTAATGACTCTAAAGTGGTGATCAAATTCTTGCAAAAGAATATTTTGACTCGGTTCGGAGTACCGAGAGCTTTGCTTAGTGATGGGGGGTCGCACTTCAACAATAGATGGTTGGGGAGTCTCCTAGCTAAATATGGTGTGAAGCACAAAGTCACGACTCCTTACCATCCACAAGCCAATAGTCAAGCTGAGTTGGCTAATCGAAAAATCAAGCAAATTCTTGAAAAGACGGTGGCTCACAAGAAGGATTGGGCGAAGCATTTGGATGGTGCTCTTTGGGCATACCGCACTGCCTACAAGACCCCTATTGGCATGTCTCCTTATCAACTTGTTTTTGGAAAGTCTTGTCATTTACCTGTTGAACTCGAGCACAAGGCTTATTGGGCGACAAGGAGAATCAATCTTGAATTCCAAGAAGCCGGCTACACAAGGCAAGAGAAGTTGCTTGAGCTCGATGAATGGAGAAACGAAGCTTTTGAAAGTTCTTGTATTTATAAGAAAAGAGCGAAGAAGTTTCATGATCGTGCCATCCGTACGAAGGAGTTTGCTCTGGGGAACAAGGTATTACTTTTTAATTCTCGACTTCGTCTTTTTCCGGGAAAGCTTCAGTCAAGATGGACGGGTCCGTATGTGGTTTTCAAGACTCATCAGAATGGGACATACGAGTTGATCAAAGCAGATGGATCTACGTTCACTGTAAATGGGCATCGTCTCAAATCTTACTTTAATTCGGAGCAGAATCGTGATCTCACGGTCACTGTTCTCAACGATCCTTGAAGACATGAGGTATCGTCGAGCTAATGACGTTAAACTAAGCGCTTATTGGGAGGCAACCCAATATTTTTCATATTTTTTTTATTTTACATTATTATTATTATTATTATTTTAATTTTTTTTCTTTCTTTTGATTTTATTTTATTTTTTATTTTTGTCTTTTCTTTTTCTTATTTTTCGTTTTTTTTCTTTCTAAATGTGTTGTTTAGTTTTGTAGTTTCTTGCTTCATTGTTAATAAAAATTAGAAAAAAAAAGAAGAAACTAAATAAAAAAAATTCCAGATGGGTGCTATTGTGGGTGCCATCCCACATGAGAGGGCATCAAATTTCGTCAAAAATCTCTTCCCAGATTCACGTCGGCGCTCTCCTTGATGCCACCATCGGTGCTGCCGCGCCTCAGTGTCTCGCTCATGCCTCGCCAAAAAACCCGCACACTTCCATTTCAGCGCGGTTGCTGGTGCTATTATCAGTGCTGCAGCGCCGCCTTAGGCGCCTAGCTCCGAAGTCAGTCACGCCCAGACCAGCGCGTTTGCCGGCGCTGTTACTGCTGCTGCCGCGCCTCACCTTCAGCCCGGCCCGGCCTGTCATTTAATTTTCAGCCCACCAGGTAAGTGTCTCATTCCCTCTTATTTTTTTCTTCTATTTTCGAAATTTACCTCTGCACACACAGCACATAGGTTCCTTCACTGTTCTGCATCTTTTCACCATTCCTCTTCCAAGAATCAAGGTAAGTTTCCCTTATTTTTTTTCAAATTTCTTGCTGATTTTGATTCCTTGCATGACGTGGATATCCATGAACTTTTGTGCTTAATTGCTGATTTTTGAAGTTGAAGAAATAGGCATTTAATTGGGGCTTTTCATTTGTATGCGTATATCTTTGAATTTTTGCATCTTCTCTCTTGTTTATGAGTTTATGCTGAATTTTGCTGAGTTTTGGTTTTTTTTGGCTCAAATGTCCATTTTTTTTTTTCGAATTATTTGGAGTATAATTGGGTGTGTTTGAGTCTGCTTATTGTATTGGCATTTTTGTTAATTTTGAATTGTTGTGACCATAAGTGTGCTTTGGTATTTGGGAATTTAGTCCTGTTGCATTATCATGTTTATTTAGTGTGCTTTTATTCAAGTTTTGTGGCAGAGGGATTAAAAATGATGGCTGTGTGGTGTTTGGTTCCTTTTATAAATATGGGGCAGAGGTGTGCACTTAATTACATTTTGGGGAAGAGCATTTTCGTTTTTATGTTTCTGCTGACATTCGTGACGTGCCCTCTGTTTAATATGTTTAATATATTTCTATTTTAATATGAGATACGGATGTATGGCATTTGTTTGAGGGCATTGGTTGGACCACTATGATGTGTAGTCAATGGGATATTTATAGGCATCTCACTTTGGAGTTTTTGAGCACATTCGTGATGCACAAGGAGGATGGTGTTCCGGCCCGAATCACTTTTCGGCTTGCTAATGTTACCCATGAGCTCACCACTATCACTCTTCATGAAATTTTGGGGTGTCCTCGTGGTGGTTATTTTAAGCCCGCTTACTTTAGCCCGACGTCCATTTGGCTTAACATGGTTTCGCCGGCTTTGGAGAAGTACAAGCATTTTTCTAGTGGTGACTCTAAAGCTTCCGCCATCCGCAATCCGGTGTTTAGGTACATTCAATGTACCCTTGCTTCGATTTTTCTAGCCCGGAAGAATGGTGGGAATGTTCGGGAAGATGAGTTGTTTGCTCTCCATTGTCTGTTATCCAAGTTTTCTATGAATGTTGGTGCATATCTTTTTGACCAATTCCGAAGTCAAGCCGCTCTTCGTCGTGGTATGATTTGTATTGGTGGTTTTGTGACGCCTATTGCTCTTCATTTTGGTATTCCTCTTGAAGGAGCTGTGCCCGTGACCGGTGGAAAGCTTGTTGACATGACCCTTGTTCGTACTCATAAGATGATTACAGGTGGTCGCCGACTTTTATGGAAGATGAAGAAAAATGATCTCATTCATTTGCCTCGTCCGGCCCTTACTACCGTGTCCACCATGAATGATCAAACAAATTGGAGAATGGACACTCAAGCTCATTTAGCACTTATTGATCTCGATCTTAATGCTAGTGATAATGAGGCAGATGATGATGTTTATGAGACCGATGTGGCCAATGGGGGTCAAAGTTCTCGCCACCAATTGGAGACCATGGTTCATGCCATTCGTGATGAGTTGAAAGCTCATTTTGATGCTAGATTTGATAGCTTCGCCCTTGAGATACGCGGTCGGTTTGATACTTTGGAGCAAGCACTACGGTCATCCCATGCTCAAATGCCTCCTTCTTCTTCTCCACCTCAACTTTGATACCAAGTAAGCTCTCTAATCTCCACCACTCTTCTTCTTTCAAACTTATTTTTCCGTACCGTTGAATAAGTTTGGGGGGTTGGAGAAGGGTGGTTTGATTTTCTAGTTTCTAGTTTTTTTTGGAAAATTGTTGCTTGTTGGGCATCATATGACTTGTGGATTATTGATTGATGATCACGTATATTTGGCCTCTAAGAATTTGAATAAAAATTTATAAGCCTAAGTGAGGATTTGAGCCTTTGACCTACATATTTATGGTCTAAATTTTTATTCTTGTGTGATTTTAGTTTGAACATGCGTGTTATTCTCTAGAACTTGCGAGGGTATCTTCCTTGAGGTTGCATAGTGTGCTTTGAATTTGGAAGTGATTAAAGGCCATTTTTCTTAAGCTTATCTTTCCCTAAACACTTGTCCGAATTTGATTGAATCCTAGTTCGCCCCTTTGAGCTTTTAACCGTTTCTTTGATTACCTTTGAGTTGGGTTGAACGAATGAGCAATGTGGGTAGAGATGTTGAAAAGAGTGAAAAGAAAAAAAAATTGTTGAATATGAATTGTTTTGTAATAATTGTTATTTCCTCGTATAAGCTCTTAAAAGAATGATGGCATAACAAAGTTGTTTTGAATTTGAAAAAAAAAAGAAAAAAAGAAAGAGCATAAACGAGAAGGGTAGCATATTTGTGAAAGTTTGGCATATTCTTGGTTGGTTTGAGTTTAAATGATCGAAAAACTTTGGTGGATTTTGTGTTTATAGAAAATTGGAATTTTTGGGTGAAATTTGTTTTGTTTTGGGAATTTATTGAGTCACTTAGCCAAAAATATCATACATTACCAAAGTGCCTACGTTACAATCCTTTTAAAGACCTTTTTGATCCTTAGTTTTGAAGCACACGCAAGCGATGGAGAGGTAAGACGAATTGCAAGCCTATGGTAGAATGCATGTAATGATTCAAATTGAGAGTATACACGTCCTATCTTAAACACTTTGAGAGTGAGGGTTTACATGATAAAGATTCCATGCCGTGAGGAAGGAAATTCAAAGAGGCTAGATATTTGAGTTTGTTGAAATTTATGAAACTTGATTTGTGATGACTACTTGTGATAAGTTGTTTTGAAAAATTTCTGAAGCTGTGTTCATCGTCATTTTATCTTAAGTGTGTTTGTTGTTTTCTTTTCTTTTATTTTCTTGTTCGAGGACTAACAAGTATTTAAGTTTGGGGGAGTTGACAAACATGGTTTTTACACTATTTTTGAGTGTTTATTGTGTTGATTTGTCATGCAAAATCATGTTTATAATGAGCTTTTTGTTTGAGTTTTACTTTCTTTAAGAATTTGATACTTGGTTGTGGTTTTGATGGTTTTGTAGGAAAATAAAATGCTAAAAGTTGGAGGGATAGTTGTTTGAGGATTAAAGTTCGTTAAGAGAAGAGTTCGTAGGCGAAAACGGATCCAAATTCGGAGCTTTAACGAAAGAGAACGGACCAAAACAAGAAAGTTACCAGACTGGTGCCATCTCGGGTGCGACAGCACCAGAGAGAGCATCAGAATCCGCCCATACCTTATTATTTTCCTTATTTTGTTATTTTTCTTATTTTGATAGTATTATATTTCTACTAGGTTACAACCTTGTACTCCCACCTATATATATCCTTGAAGACTCTTGTGGGGGGACGGATGCATCTTTTTATATATTTTTGCTCTCTAGATTTCTTTTTAAAACTTTTAGCTAGTTTTTCCTTGGAGAAGATTGAAGATTGAAGATTGAAGACATTCAAGACGAGATCAAGAATCCGAACTCCAGTTATTTTAATTAGTATCTTTAATTATGTTTTTCTTTTATTTCTTTGTTGAAACCCTAGTTATGAGTAGCTAATTTCCTCGTTGATCCTAGGGTTTGTCAGACTCAATTGAGTTGATGTTTTTGATTTATTAATTCCAATTTTCCTGTCAATTTATGGTTTGTGATTCTTGGTGCTTTATTCATGTTTAGATAGCTGGCTACTATTTATGCATGCTAGTTGTTCGATTAAATTCTTAGCAGGTTTAGTTGATCAATGGAACTCAAGAATGAATGATATGAATGATTATGAGACCTAGCGGAGATTAATTCGTTCATAGGAGGTTATAGATCTTTTGTGCTTTTTGGAGTTAGTAAATTATCTTGAGACCTAGCGGAGATAGATATTTTGCTAATCTACTTTTGCATGACTTGTCGAAAGAGAGCTTGTGAATATATTTGTGATTCCTTCACCTGAATTGAATTAAAATTGGTAATTGGGTTAATAAGTTAATTTCGTTGTTGATTTTGAGTCGAAGCATTCCCTAGGATCAGTCTTTTATCCTTGATATTTTATAAATTTGTTTCTTTGTTATTTGTTTTCATTTAATTAATTAATTTCTGTTTAATTTGAAAATAAAATCCCAAATCAAAATTCTCAAGAGCTTGAATAGTAAAGAGGTTTCTAAATTTTATTTCCCACTGTATTTTCGATTTACAGTCCCTGTGGATACGATACTCGATTTACTAACTGTCTACAATTGCACCGTTTAGTTGCGGGATATATTGCTAAGATTTTAGTGGTCACTTATCTATTTAAATTCTATTTTAGTGTTGTAATCTGTAAGATGGATTTGCTGTGACAATTGTTGGTTTGCTAGGTCCATGGTGTACTGGTTTTGCAGCATCGATTGGGTTAGAGCTTGATTTGTGCTGTAGTTTAGCGGTTGGAGAAGATGGGTGGGAGAGGGAACAGGGGTGGGAGATGGTGTAAACAGTAGTACAGTGGTACATCAGAGACGACGGCGGCGAAGATGTGAGGAAGAAGAAGAAGGGTGGGAGAAGAGAATAGCGAACAGACGAGAGAGAATGCAGGGTGAGTTTTTTATTTTAATTTCTTTATTTTTTATTTTCTTTATTAAAAAATATTGAGTTGGCAATATGATGTGTCTTCTGGCGTCCACGTTGGCGATTCCGACTTCTACGTTGGCGATTCTGACGTCCACGTAGAATTCAATTTGGAGGAAACCGATGACCGGCGTAAAATTAGAAAAAAACGAAAGTTAATGTATACTGAGGCAGAAAAAAAAAGTCATGTGCAATACTAGAATTTGAAAAAAGGTTATGTATTTACATGCAATAACCCCTTTATTTTACACGGACAATTTTCGGACACGCATATATGTAAGAGTTGCACTTGGGTACATCATGATGTACTCATACATCCGGTTCAACCCGACCCTACCCGATCCGGTCAACGTTGACCGGTCAACGGTCAACGTCTAACCGTTGACTTTTTCGATTTTTTTTTCCTCTCCGCCTTCGGCTCCGATTTTTAATTTATAGATAATGATTGTGGCAACATTAATGTTTTTTTGCTTGCTACGAGGCCTTCGGCTCCCCTCGCTCGACTCTTAAAAAAAAATTAAAAAAAATTAAAAAAGTCAACGCGGTCAACGTTGACCATTGACCGGTCAACATTGACCGGCGCGGGTCAGGCGTGTCGCGGGTCAGGTCGGGTCGGGTTGAACCGGATGTATGGTACATCATGATGTACAAGAGTTTTTGCCTATATGTAATTAGACAGACTTGTGTACGACTGGTCCCACGCGCGGACGCGTGTAATATACGCGCCCGCTATGAACACTTAAGCCTGACATTTTTTTTTTTAAATTGGTGTGTGTATTACATGTAGGGCTGTCAAATTCCCGGGCCGGGCAAAAAAAAATTGTAAGAAAAGTCCCGGAAATTTTTCGGGCTTGAAAATGTGTGGCCCAGCCCGGCCCGGTTTCGGGCCGGGCCAATTTTGACAGCCCTAATTACATGCGTCTGACTTTTTTATTTTTTTTTGATGTTTTTATTCTTTTTTCCAATTTTTTATTCTTTTTTCAGTTTTTTTTTAATTCTTTTTTCAGTTTTTTTTTAATTCTTTTTTTCCAGTTTTTTTTATTAATTTTTTGTTTAAAGAGTCGAACGAGGGGAGCCGAAGGCCTCGGAGCGAGCTAAAAAATATTAATGTTGCCACAATCATTATCTATAAATTAAAATCGGAGCCGAAGGCGGAGAAGATTTTTTTTTTGAAAAAATCGAATTAAAAAAAAAACTGTACAGTCAACGTTTAACCCGATTTGACCTGGTCTGGTAAACCCGGATCCGGTCTCATGATAGTCCGCCTCGTGTAATTAATTATGGGTTTATGCATTTTGATTTTCACGTATATTTTAGACAGATTTGATTTTAGTTATTTTTATCGGCGCACTCCAAACAAAATTGTTTATTAGAAGCGATTAAATTTATAGATTACATAAAAACGTTTTTAAAGCATATGTTCGAGGGTGCTTAGCTTAGCGGTGATATAATTAATGCCTTGGTGAAAAAAAAAATTAGATTCGAATTCATCGTAATGTAAAATTTAAATTTAATGTTCCAATTACAAACAAAAAGTATAGATTTGTGTATTAATATGAATAATAAGCTAAAAATTATAAATTGTTGTATTTTGTGCGTTAAACAATATTGTTAAGATAAATTGACTAAAAAAAAAGTATGTACATTTATAGATTAACGTCATTGGATAAATTTGGGGTAGGCAACGAGATACACTAATAAATATACTTAGTAGTCTTTTAGTAAACTAAATAAATATCAATACTAGTTGTTGTGTTGTATTTTACATCACTCGTATTCTAAATTGTCATATAAATTATAATATTTGATCACATTTGCAAATTTGATGCAACTTTAATATATCAATTATACCATCGTCAGTAGAAAATTCTACAGTCTCATATTTTCAAGTGCTAGTAAGATGTTATTTCAATCGTACGTAATCTTCAAATAATCTTCAAATCAAAAGATTGAAAAATATTGAATTTCATATATACAAAATAAAAATGGTCATATTAGTGAAATGTTTGAAAAAGGATGTCAAATTTAATGGTGATGATTTATCCGACCATTATCCCTATTCTTATTACACATGTACCCTTAAATAATTAATGACATCTAATTTATTGTCTAACTTCTCGCGTTCACCAATATATTTGGTTTATCTGTTCGTAGTATATAATCTTTTCAATTATTTGATATATCTATATGGTTTAGATAAAAACGATGAAATGCATTTTGAGAGAAATGTAATGACGTGTTACAGGAATACATACAAGTCTCGTATGGCAATATATAAAATATGTATTTTTTATAATTGTTTCAAAAAAAGTTACCTTTATGTAGATTTTAGAGCGACAAATATTATGAATATACAAATGAATTTGTATGAGATAATTTTATATTTGAAACTAAAGTGAATTGAGGTTTTGCCGTTACAGAGGGGGCGTATGTTATACTCCCCGCCCACGAAGATTGTAATTTTTTTAGATATAATTCCACCCATTATCTTATTTTTTATTCATTTTTCAACTCACAATGATGGATTCTTTTTTCCATTCACTTAACATTTACTATAATTTTATTAAGATTCGTGCCACAAAAAATTAGCTATAATTTTTGTGGATGGAGGGAGTATTTTACCATTATACATTTGGTATCTAATTTCGTAAATAATAGTCATGCACAAGTGATTGATTTTATTTAAAAGGTGATGCTCAATTCACATGACACGTGCACGAGTAATAACGACACATGCAAGAATAATAGTTACATACATAAATATCTTGGAAAAATTCAAAACCTTGCTTATAAGACAAAAAGACCCCAAATTAAAAGGTAACCTGTATGAATAATAGCCATAGGCAAGATAATTCATTTAGATTAAAACTTGCAAACTAAATTGTTCATAATACTCATTTTATGAAGTTACATAACCAAACAATCTTAAAATAAAACACAAAATATTTAGTACAACCACATTACTAACGACCTTGGCTAAAATAGAAACATTATTTGATCCGAAGCGTGCGAAATCCATACAATATGCCGAATCAAATGGGAATCTTCACAAAGATTCTCCGCCTCACAACCTTTTTTTTTATTTATTTATTTATTTTTTTTAACGTAAAGCCTAGAAAACTACACTACACTACACTTCTCCTTTTTTCTCTGATCCTCGCTGTCAAATTTACCCTCCCACGTTCATCTCGGAGCGCCGCCGTCGAAACCCTCGTCTCCACCACCACCAATGGCGGCGATGACCCGCCTCTTCAGATCCTCCTCCGCCGTCTCCTCAATCCGGAGGTCGATGTCCTCGGCGGCCGCCACCGAATTCAAACCCCAACCGTCCCCTCCCCGCGTAGATCCCAAGGGCAGGAATGTCCAGTGGGTGTTCCTCGGCTGCCCCGGCGTCGGAAAAGGAACCTACGCCAGCCGCCTCTCCGTTCTCCTCGGCGTTCCGCACATCGCCACCGGCGATCTCGTCCGCGAAGAGCTCAATTCCTCCGGCCCTATGTCGAAGCAGGTGCGTTGTTATCTCTCTTGATTTGATTGGATTGAGTGAGTGAGATCTTAGAATTTTAATTGAATTTTAACTGAGGTGTTTTGTTGTGATACTATTACTGATCGTGATGCGGAATATTTTGTGAATATTTGGAATTTGAGAAATTGATGCTTTGATAATTTACTGAATCTCGCATGTTGTTGTTGTTTAGTGTTTAGAGAACTGTCTTTTTTAGTGAGATTGGAATTTGTGCACTTTATTTGGTTCACAGCTGAATTATTGGATCACTTGTGCAGCTCGAGGAGATTGTGAACCAGGGTAAATTGGTGTCGGATGAGATCATTATTAACTTATTGTCGAAGAGGCTCGAGGCAGGAGAATCGAAGGGAGAATCGGGATTCATTCTCGATGGTTTTCCTCGCACAGTAAGACAAGCGGTGAGTGAATTTCATTTGTGAAATGAGGAAGGGTTTTATGTGGTATAAAACTTATGCATAGTTCAGAAATTGATTCCCTGCACTTTGCTGAGCTCCTACATTTTTGAGTGATTTCTGAATCGAGTGGAATATGAAAAATTTCGAGCTTTTTAGTTAGAAAAATTATGGTCATCGGTGGTTCTTTGAAATGCTTATTTATTTACTTGGGTTGTCAATATAGTTGAAGGCTATGTTACATCGCGATTATGGATTCAACATATCATAAACAAAATGGATAGCATATTCTTGTGTGCAGCATCCAAACATGCTGTTGCTCATAGATGAGTGTGATGCTACCATTTGTGGCATCTGTTAATCCTTATACAAGTGTTGTTTAGCTTTTTTTTTCACTTGCCTTCTTTTATTTGTATAATTGTGATTGTTTGGTATATTGCATTTCTGAAAAATGTGCCACTTGCAAAAGGGTCATTTATCATTTACCAAGGAACAAATGACAATTTTATGCCTCTTATGTCACGAACTACATTGTGAAATTCTTATAACAATTTAAAATCTTAATAATCCTATAATAGAAGGCCTCGGCCTCGTTTGTGTGTGGGAATCATCATAACGAATACGGACAATCATTTCCTTTTGATAAATATAACATGCGCTACACAGATTTATAACAAGTGGTGCACTGGTGTGAGTCTTGTTCAAAGGAAACAGTTGCCTTTTTACTACCAAGTGTTCTACCAAAGTCTGCAGTTCTCCCTATTTCTGTGTCTTTTCCTCTATGTGTTGAGATTTATTGTAAAAACTCATTGTTTATGTTTCCTTTATTGTGCAGGAAATATTAAATGATGTAACAGACATCGATCTGGTGGTAAACCTCAAGCTCCCCGAGAAAGTACTAATAGACAAATGCCTCGGAAGAAGGATTTGCAGCGAATGTGGGAAGAACTTCAATGTGGCAACAATCGATGTCAAGGGTGAAAATGGGAATCCAGACATATATATGGACCCCCTTCTTCCTCCTGCCAACTGCGCTTCCAAGCTCATTACTCGCTCCGATGATACCGAAAGTATAGTGAAAGAGAGGCTTCGTATCTACAGTGAAAAGGTACTCTCTCTTTTTCCCTTCTAAATTTGCATGTATTTATTGACTTCCTGTCATCTTCCACTCAATCAAACTCCTTTTGGACGATGCAGAGTCAGCCAGTTGAGGACTTCTACCTTCGCCAAGGAAAACTGCTCGAATTTGTTATACCCGGTGGTATCCCGGAGTCGTTGCCGAAGCTGCTGGAAGCACTAAACCTCGATGAAAACGAAGAGAAACAGTCTGCCGCGGTATAGCTTCTTCATTCTGATGCATGTGGAGTTGCATGCTTCAAATTTTTGCAGATTTCATATTTTTACAAATATTTCTATAGTTATTTTTGACATAGAAAAATAACAAAACTATGAAGACCTGAGTGCACTTGGCAGTTAATACTGCTGGTGAAAACTTTGTTGTAAGATTATATTGGTGAGAGTTTGTGGCAAGTTTGTTATTTTATTTATTTTTCACTTGTTCAAGTGTAATAATAAAATCACTAACAGGTTGAAGTGGTATATTCGAAATTCATTCTTTCTTGGTATTTATCTATTTCTGGATTGCATGGCATGTATATGTATGCATTCAATTTATGCAAATAATGCAAATATTAACTCTAATTTGTAACCATCATCTTTTAACTTATTTTCTCAAAAAAAAAATAAAAAAATCATCTTTTAACTTGTTATCCCATGGTTTTTTTGTACACTAATACTTTTTGGGCATATATGTCCGGACATAAAATGAATATATTAATAATCTTAACTTATAATTTATCAAATAAAATAATGGTGTTGGTAAGTACTCTAATGTATTTACTTAATTAATCTAAACCGCCATTTTTAGAGAGAGAAATATGAATAAAAAAATACGAAATTAAACTAATAAAGTTATTTTGTGATTTTCATTAATATTTCGGAAATACTATTACTTAATACATATTTATGCATTCACTTGAATTAGATTACTCAAAAAATAATAAATTGAAGAAATTACAAAATTAAATAAATACTCAAAAAATAATAAATTGAAGAAATTACAAAATTAAATAAATAAGTTAAACGGATCGAACCGATTCATTTACCTAAACGAGTTAGATTATGTCCGGACATTTATGTCCGAATAGCATCACTCTTTTTTGTATCAGGCCCGTGTACTTATTAGAAAAATAAAAATCATTATTTCACAATGAACCATAATTAATGTTTATTACAAAAGAAAAATGAAACTTAATAAAAAAAATTATATAACCTAATTATGGAATAATATAAAAATTCAAAATTAAATGTTAAAAAATACTTATAAATTCTAATTGTATTAATGAATCCTAATTGATAATTGCAAATTAAACTAAATTATAAGAAAATGAAATAAAGAAAAAAAAATGAATAAAAAATAAATATTGCGACATGAGCGAAGTGCAAAAACGAAGGAATAAATCGTCGAAAAAATTAGTAATATTGTAATTGTGTAAAAATAAATACGAGCCAGACTAGCTAGTTAAATTAGTAATATTGTAATTGTGAAAAAATAAATACAACACACACAAATTTAGAATACATCATTTACCATAATCTGCAGCAAGTAGTATCTATAAATTATGACTAGAAATGTAAGTAATCAAAATCTTAACAATGCCAAACAATCTCTTGTTTATTCCACATGACCGTATACATACAAACTCCAACAATCTAAAAAAAAATAAATGAAATATATTGTATGAGTTTTATCCCTTTCATCACATACATCATTTCTATCAACATCAAATCAAATGATCTCAACAACTAAAAGATATCTGCTGGACTCATTCCATTGTGCATTGATGAGAAGTCTTCAACAATCAAGAGAACCATAATAAGCCAGAAAAAAAAAATCGAAAAAAACAACACGAAGCTGTTCATCAGGACGACAATGTCCTGCTGAACGAGCCTTTGCATGGATTTGGTGACTCGATTTTTTTCTCCATCCTCTATTCTTGCTGGTGGCCATCACTATCATCGAGCACTGCATCGTCGTTACCTGCTTTCCCCTGTCGAGATAGCATGCTCGTTTACATCTATACCTTAACTTATGTGCAAAGTAAGATATATTAGGCAAATCAAAGAAGTTGAAGAACTTGCCTTGTTCCGATCTCTCCAGCCAAGCCCGAATGAGAGTATCCCCGTCTTTTTGTTCGGATTCTCCTGCGAATCTGGCTTGCCAGACCTATAATGCACGGAGCAATAAGATGACGAATCATTGCAGTAATTCAGATAAAACTAAGGCACTTTTTTTTTTTTTTTTGTGTAATAAATAGGTGACTTCATTCACTCACTTTGGAGAAGAGGAGGCTTTACTTTGGCCGGATTCATACTGCAGTGTTGCTTCTAGCATCGTCTCCGCCATAACAACCCGTTTCTCCTTATCAGCTAGGGCAGCCGTGGCTGTCGCGTACTTTTCCTGTTCGTGTATACGAACAAGACTATTATTTCATCTTCATCGCGAGGAAAAGTATATATTTATTACTTAATCTATTTGTAGAACCTGAAGAGCATGCAGTTGTTCTTCTGCAAAACGTCGAGCTTCCTCAGCTACCCTCTGTTCTTGCTCAACCTTCAACAGAACCTAATAAAAATAAAATAAAAATCGTCATAACTATGAATTCTAATTCTAACAAAATGATGAAAGAGAAGAAGGGAAAACTAATGACCTGAAGCATTGCATTCTCCCCTTCTTTCTTATCAGCCAAAACCTGCCTTAGCTCAGCAACCTCCTTCTCCAATTTCTCAACCTTTTTTTTGCACACAATTTATTTATTTATTTAGGTGACTTCATAGAAATAAATTTAACTTGAGGTAGAAAGATGTGATGTGTAACAAGTGACAAATAGTTTTTTGTTAAATACCTTGGCAGCTAATTCCATTCGATTATCTTCTTGAACCATTTCCATAAATGCAGCTTCTAATTCATCAGCCCTACATTAGAGAAACCACATTTATTTGGTAATTCAAAGTAGGGAAGAAAAATCAACATTATAGATTATCATGAGATTAATATCTCATAGAAAAGAAACTTAAAATCTAAATTAAGTAAAAATATTACAAAAAAAAAAAGAAATTTAAAATCCAAATGATTATTTGACTAACCTTAGCACAGCAGATCTCTTTTCCTCTAGCAACCTGCAGAGCTCAACCTTCAACCAAACCACCTGAAGAAAACACACTAAAAAGGTGAATCTCCGACTGGTTGATGTCTGACTAACTAGACTAACATTAATCATACGCAACCCTCGAAGAAAAATCCGAACTCGTTTCATCAATCACCTGTTCTTGAAGATCCGGAAGTGAATCCAATTCCGAATCAATCGTCATCCCCTTAAGAAACTCATCCAGGCTAGCCGAATGAGAATCCAAACTCGGAATCTCACGTAAATCCATGTTATCATTCGGCCCTGCTTCCGTCTCATATTCTTTGCCTATCGCCCCACGATCATGCTTGAAGCTGTATAGCTTCGTAGCAAGACCTTTCGGATCTTTGAAACTTCTTCCACCTTTGGATCTTTCCTCGTACGTTGAAACTATAGACGGCCTATGCTTCTGTCTGAGCTCCTGCAGCCGGTCTTCAGTTATGCTCAGGAATCCCATGCAAGCAGTTAAGACAAGCTGGCTGCTGTCGAATGTGGAGCCAGTGAGTGTCTGCAATAAAGTTATAACATCTCCAGCATCCTTGGTTGTAACGAGGGCGGGCCCTGTAGATGAAACGGAAGATGGGAGATGAATCAATCCGTTTCCTTTCATTTTACTAGCAAAAAATATGTGCATTCACCGTATAAGTCCATCAGAGCAAGTGCAGTCCGGAAAAGCATGACACGGTTGCCTTCAAACAGAATCACATCCCACACTCGAAGAACTGAAAAATCAGGAAAGACGGGATCTGAAGTTTTGAGCCTGCTCGTTATTAAAACAATCCAAACAAGCAATATTAAAGCAGAAGCACGAACCACTTTCCCATGGGAGCGTGTTTACGAAGATGGAGAGGAACCACGGCCCAGATATCCATGCCACCTCGACACCCAAGTAATCGAGATGATTTACTATAACATACAAATTTCGTATGTCAGTACAAAGCCAAGCCAGAAGAAATTGAAAACAGAATGAAAAACTGTGGAGGAGAAACCTAGTTTAGGGAACCTTTCACGCATCAAGTCCTCGAAAACAAGCTGGTCGACCTACGAAGAAACAAAAGATATAAGGCTTCTCTAGACGAGCATACAGTGCTTATAGACTTAAACTCAAACCTGGGATTCTGTCATTTCTTGTGAAAAATATCCATCAAAGTAGTCATCGATTATACCTACCAATGTCCTGAAAAACAAGAGAATGATTTCAACAGAAATGCTGCTGAGATGGTTATGTGTGAGGACAAGAGATATTATAATCTCTGTGCTCAATAAAATGAGTTATGTTTTAAGGAAAACATAACATTATTGATAGGTAATTAACTAAAAAAAAATCTAGATGGAATACTAATAATCACTACAAGATGACAATCAGACAAGAAAATCTTGAAATTTACCAGAAAGCATTTTCCTCTGGCATCATCAGAAGTAATAAGCCAGCAAAGAAATTCATTGCCTGAAATGGTAATAGTATGAATATGAATATGAAACAAAGATTAAAACTTAAACAGAATAATTTACATCTTTAGTTTCTAATTTCCTTCTCAATGCTCATGCTTCACCTCATATCATTTCTCTGTAAGATAAAATCGAGCAAATGAGATAACACCGTCACCTGGCAATACCCAACCGAGGGGTTATGCAGAGCATACGCTGAAAGCACACGACGTAATGAATTCCTCCCATTTTCATTCAAGGCGGGATGGTTGGGAAACGTTCGAGGGAGATCCTGCACAAAGCCACCAACATTATCAGTCTTTAGAAATAATGACAATGCATAATAGAATTAGCCTTTAGTAACACAATGCTCACAAGAATTTGAAGAGAGATCAAATATGCTTAGATAGTTTGAGAAAAAGGATATAAAAAGAAGAAACATTCAACAATGGATGAAATTCTATGGCAAAGTTAACTATCTATCTGGCCATCCTAGATGAATCCTAGAAGAAGCAGCACCTACGAATCGAAAAGATTGAACGAGGAGCCATGCAGCTAAACGACCTTCTCAATCTGCTTCTTCAACTTTTCTGGCAAATCTCCTTTCTTTCCTCCTTCATCCCTAGCATCACAATCTTCAGCCAGCAAATCTTGGTAATATCTCTCCACGCGACGAGTTCTTACACCAACAAATGCTTGCCACACCTGCCCAATTTGATGTAGAAAAATAAAGAAGCTAATTTAGAGATGGTAAACAGAGTAAAAGTACAAGTGTACCTCTCCTCTGAGGTCCTTAGGTACTCCTCCTCGAACGAGAGACGCCAGTTCTTCTTTCCAAGGAAAACTTGCTTCTACTGCAGGAGCATTTGCATTTGCACTAGCAATAACCTCATCATCATCGTCATCAGATCCTCCACCAGCTTCGTCTATTGATGGAAGCTCGTTGTTTTCACGATTCTTGATGCTTCCCTTCTTCTCTATACGTAAGCTCATCATCTGGTCTATGCAGTGTAACGATGTACTAATATCAGCCCACGTCTTCACCTCCCGGGGCCTTCCATGTAAGCTACTCGTAGCTGCTTCCCTGGGATGAGGAACACTCTTTTCACAAGAGTTCCCTTCTTCTCCACTCACATTTTCAACGGCAGTGGCTTCCGAAATGGCAGCACCACACTGATCAGCTGAATCATCCCTCTCCTTAGACAGGGATGATTCAGCTGGATCAGAAATGGCAGCACATTGATCAGCTGAATCATCCCTCTCGTGATCAGGTGTTTGATCAGACAGAGATGATTCAGCTAGATCAGAAATGGCAGCACGTTGATCAGCTGAATCATCCCTCTCCTGATCAGGTGTTTGATCAGACAGGGATGATTCAGCTGGATCAATCGAGTGCTGCTTTGTAACCTCAGAAGGTTCAGTATTATCTTCCTCCTTAGAAAGACTAGCCCTTGTAAACTCTTCTTGCTGCGCAAGGAATCTCTTCCATTTCTCCAATCTCTCTTCTTCTTCTTCCTGCAAATTTATGTCTTTCAACTTTAGTAGACCACAAGTAATTCTACTCCACTTTTCTTCACATATCTTTTCTCAAACAAGTGGTGGGCTTGGGTGAGGATGGCCTTACTGTGAGTCTGAATTCGAATTATCACTTTTCTTCAGAATAATTGTTACTTTGTATATAATTTTAACCAGCTAGAAGGTGATAAGTCCAATTGTCACAAATCTTCAGAATAATTGTCACTTTTTTCTTCACGATAATTGTTACCTTTCATCCAAGCGCACCATGCGTCAATCTCACCCAAGTCTTTGTGATCACGACAAATACGAAGAATAAACAATAAAATCAAAAGAAGCATGGGATTAATAATAATTACCTTGTAGATATTGGAGTACTCGCGATATCTATGGACATGTTGAGGTCTCACAGTAAATCCATAGGAATCCCTAACAACATTTCAATTTTGCTTATTCCCAGAAATGAATATCATATATCATGCATGCATAAATCAAATTAAAAAGGAAAAATGTATATACATTAATCTGCATAAAATTAATTATTTACCTGGAATCATCATATAATGTACGCTTGCTCAACAAGGACAACAACATACTTCACAAGAATTATAATACCACCGCCCATATCAGCTCTACTTTTCAATCCACCATTCCCCAATTCAAACTCCAGATCTACATCTACATAAAACTAGTATCGTACCCGTGCGATGCACCCGAGATAACAAAAAAAAAATTGCTTTTTTTTTTGAGAATTTTATTTTTGCATTTTTAATAGTAAGTTATGTATTTAAAGTCTATCATATATTAAAGTCTTCCTTATAATTAACAATTTTGCTATACATGGAAATTAGCCCTTAAATATAATTGAAGGGTTTAATTTTGGTTGAAATGTTCACAAATATACACTTAGTTGTTTCGAAGTAATTTCAACATATCAATCTAAAAAAAAAAAACATACAATGTCATTAGCCAGATGGAAATTTTATGCTATGATGAGCCATTTTATACATTTTAAACACACTCTCACTATACCATCACTCATCCAAAATCCAAAAAGCCAAACAATTTAGGCCAACATACTAAGCTATATGTAAATGGTACTAGTTTTGATCGTCCCACCAACTCTCATCATGTTCCTCCGTCGTCTCTCCATTGAACTCCGAAGATCCTCCTTTGCACGTTGCAGCGTGTGGAGCACTCCCCTCACCGTATCATCAAGAGCATCCGGATCAATCCTATGACGACTCTTTTGTGACGGACTGACCAGAACTAGAGCCATGGAATTATCTATTTGGCTGTTGGAATCATGGCCTTCTTCATCAGCAGAAGATCTAATGCTAAGACAGCAGAAATCACTGCAAGAAAAGAACTACTACACTTTAACTAAACCATACTTGTACATAATCAAGAGAGATCATGGTTTCACTTCACCTCTGCTGATCCATATTTGAACTAGATTTTTCAGATAAAGAATCCTCAAATGTGGCATTTCTTTGATCAAGAATCTTGGATATTCTTGGAGATGTTGCGTCCTTATCGTGCCTCGTTTCACATTCGGGCAGAAGGGATTCTACAGCAGAAGAGACTGAAGTCCCTTCTGCTGTAGAGGTGTAATCACTGAGACTAAATGAGCAGTTTTGTGAATCAATTTGCTCCAAATATCCCAAATTCTCTTGGGATGTGATCACTTTCCCTTTTGATTCTCGGCCTTCAAATGCCTCAAGAATCTTGGTTTGCTGATTTTGATTGCTCTTTTGTTGTTGTTTGGTGATTGAAGAAGGTGTGGATGAGATGGAGGAGATGTCGGATTTATCGATCGATTCTGAGTGCTGTGATTCGTCTGAGGCATCATTTGGAATGATGTTGATGGATTCAAGCTTCTTCATCAAGAATTTTAGCTTCTTCTCTGCCCTTTTTCTTGATTTTGCCTCTTGTTTTAACAGCTTTTCTAGTTCCATCAACTGTGATTCATTCAGACATTGAACAAAGAAAAAAAATTCTCAGTTGAAAAGGTGACAATATTTTTGAATGCAGATATAGGGATTGAATGTTGAAACCACATTAATCAAACAAATTCATCCTCATCAGTATACAATGTCAAAATCTAGAATCCCTCTACATTTGATATATACACACACACACACACACAATTTTTTTGAATGCAGATATAGGGATTGAAACCACATTAATCAAACAAATTCATCCTTATCAATATACAATTTCAAAATCTACAACCCCTCTACATTTGATATCCAAACACACACACACACATTTGATATCAAAGAGAGAGAGAGAGAGAGAGAGAGAGAGACCTTATTTTGTAAGAGTTCTGCCTCCTCTTTAGCATTTCTTGAAGCAGCTCTTTCTGCAAGAAGTCTTCCTCTCAAGCAATCCACTCTCCTCACACTATCTTCTCCTTCCATTTGTCTCTCACTAAAAATAAGAAATTAAATTCCCATTTTCAGACATCATCATACACAGCCACAAACATTCACATTGGTGAAAGAAAAAAAAAGAAAAAAAACACACACACACACACAAACAAATGCCATGAAATTCTGAAAAACAAAACTCACCCCATTTGGTTTTTTTATCTGAATTGCCTCTTCCACCTCATCTTCACACTTCAGTTCTTGAAAATCTCCATTTTAAGTGAGGACAACACACAGTAACTTTGTCTGCAAATAAAAATGCTCATACAGTTGAAAATATTGAGGCATTAATTTATAGATTTTAAAAAAAAATTGCAACTTTTGAAATAAAATATTATTTGTAAAAGAGAAAAAGTAACTTACAAAATCATTGGGTTTTACATGTCAGGGGGAGCCTTTGGCCTCTTCCTACCCATCATTAATGTTATTAATCTCTCTACTTTAATGGTTTTGATGCCTCATCATTTTAAAATTAAACTGAAAGTTATAATCAATTTTCTTCACGAAACTCTAGGAATGGGATAGTAGAACCTAGAAATTCTTAATTACATGAAATTTATTTAAGCTACATGAGAAATAAATTTTATTATGCAAATTTTGTACTATAATTAGTTTCTAGTTAGCTTCCCCATGAGCTCACTCCTGCACCACGTTGGATTCTTCTACTATATTTTGATTTAGATTTAGATTTCATCTATATACTGAGGTGGCCAAAAGAACCGGAACCGGATCGAAACCAAACCGAAATCGGCGGTTGCGGAACCGGAACCGAACCGTCGGTTATGGTTTGGAACCGAGAACTGCATCGACGGCGGTTCGATTTCGATTCCAAAGTTGCGGAACCGAGAACTGCTATTGTTCGGTTTTGGTTCCGAACCGCCGGTTCCTCCTATTTTTCTTTTATTTTTTTTACGTTTTTATCTATATTTATGTTACAATTCATATTCATTTCACCTAAATATTAAATTAGAATGCATAAAATTACAATTAAACAAGAAAAAGTAGCAAAAAACGAAAAAAAAAATGCATAATTTGAACCCCAAAATATGTGGTTCCGATTTGAAACTGCCGGAACCGAACCGAACTTGCGGTTCCGGTTTGAAACCGAAACCGAAGTGGTCGGCGGTTCGGTTCCGGTTCCTTTGGAGTGGAACCGAGAACCGCCGGTTTGGTTCGGTTGGTTTCAGTTCCGAAACCGAACCGAACCGCAGCCACTTCTAATACACTTTGATTTGGGTTTTATTCTCTCTGTCTCACAAAATTAGGCGCCCCATCAATTTTTACATAGATTAAAATAATATATTCCATTGAATAAGGTTATTTTAGTAAGAGAATGTAATAAGAAATTAATTTTATGGGAGGAGGAAGTATTTCATCGATATAGGTTATGAGTATATTTATGTTGTATATAATGTTATTTATTTCAAGTTATTTAAATTTGAAGATGTAACTGTAATCGCTACAGTTCCTCGAACTGTTTATTTATTGCAGCAATTAGTACCCTACTTTTGATTTTTTGAACAACTCTATATAGATAAGCTCACCGCTTTTTTCTATGAGGGTCCATTAATTACGTTCAATTTATAAATAAATTTCTTGTGTGGAAATTATGATCTGTGTATGCACACTTCTCAATCTGGAGAAGATGTTTATTTTATTTTATTTTATTTTTTTGTTTTTTGAGAAACTGAAGATGTTTATTTGTTGGTTTTTATTTTACAAACAATCTTAAAAGAAGTTATTAATGCTATTTCTCTTGAGTTTCATTTCTTGTAATTTACCATCTAACTTTCAAGATTACCTGTGGAATTAAACTTACATCCAAAATTAGAGACGCGAAATGGCCTACGAGTGTAGTTTTTTTCTTTTTTTTTTTAAGGAAATTGCATTCAAATTACGAAATATCCGAAGATACAAGCTCTCTCAGCCAAGCTGGGAAATCAGAAGTCCAAACAGATTGAGGATTTACTAAATATTCTATTTAATGACAGATGGTAATTTATTACTATTACTCAAATCGTTAGAAAAAATAATGTTTGGTAGGATTAAGAGTGGAACTCCGATAAATCTTAACTTTGTTTTGGGAGTTTGAGTGCCAATTGTACTCCCATTATTATTATTATTATTATTATTATTATTATTATTATTATTATTATTATTATTATTATTATTATTATTATTATTATTTTAGAACCATACATTTTATTTAATTAAGAGCAAGAATAAAGAAAAAAGTGAAGACCGTCACACAATCTGGTGGTTCATTCCATTCGTAAGGGAAGTAAAAATCCCTAGCAACGTGGAGCTATATAATTTACATCGCAACAAACATGCTTGACTTTAATATACACCTAGGAAGAATGGAAAGAAGGGTATGCATTTGAATGCAGTATTTATATAGGGCTCGTTTGGTACAAAGTATGAGATAAAGCCTGATATGTTTGACTGAGATGTCTTACAAATATAAAGAATTAATATTCCGTTTGGTATGATGTATTAAATTCTCTGCAACACATAGTAATTATTGTAATTTATTGCTATAACTAGTTGCAGTATTATTTATACTACCTTATAGGTAGTATACATAATAACAAAAATAAGTATTATTCATACGGGCTCGAACTTTATAAAGGGCCGTATACTTCATATCAAACAAGATATTAGAGTGTCATAGACATATTATACACCCTAATCACCCCTACCAAACGAGCCCATAGAGTATGACTAAGATGATAATGTTATTAAAATAGTAAAAGTTAAAACATTAATATTTGAATTTAAATAAATAGGAAAAGGACAGTAGGTAGAGGCATGATCTGAGACTAGGTGTAGTCACGTGGTAGCCGGTGCCCCACCTCTCTTTCACTCTTCGCCCGTGTTGTTCACTTCACATTTCCCTTACTTCCAATTTAACTACATATTAAATAAATACTCCATCACTCAACTCATTTTGTTTTATTACTGTTCGACACGGTTATTAAGTAAAAAAATAAAAAGAGAGGAAATGAATATGTCTCATCACTTTTGAAAGGTTAATTATTTACTTTTTAGGAAACATGACAATTTAAATAGTTATCTCGATGCTCAGATTCTCTGTCCCACTGTTTAATGTGTTATACTATCTCCGTCCTACTATAAGATTGTGCATAGTTTGAAACCATGCGGATTTTAATAAATTTTTGGAAAGTGGATTGTGAGTGGAGAGATGGTGACTGGTGAGTCCAATGTAGTAAAAAAATACTCTCTCCGTCCCATTTATATAGGCTTGTTTCCATAAAAAGTAATGTTTTTTAGTTCATTTACTAATATATTCCTATTTAATCTTTGATTAACTCATAAAAAATACATAGTCAAATAATAAATAGGGGCATATTAAGAAATTTACTATATAATTTACTTTTCCAATAATTTTTTTTAATCTTTGTGAAAATTTCAATCCGCCTATATAAATGGGACGGAGGGAGTACTATAAATATAAGGGAGGTATAAGGGTAATAAGTGAGAAAATTATTATTATAAATGAAATACGCACATTTTTATGGGACAAATGAAAAATAAAAACTTTGCGCATTCTTATGCATCGAAGGGATTATAATGTATTGCTATTAATTGTATTATTTTAATAAAATAAAAAATGAAAAAATGTATATTGTCACACGGGATGGATAGAGGATCAAAAGTGCCTCTCACAGTGACTGAGTGATCGTAGTGTTCAAATTTAAATTCGAATGTTATTAGCGAATTTCAATTTTTTTCATAACATTTTCTTCTCTGTTTATTTTCATGTGTAATGTTCTACTTTCTGAATTCAATCGTTTTGAAGTATTAGGATTACAATTTTTTTATTTTACCTTGGTCTCAATCATTGAAATTAATCAAAATATTTATCTTTTCTATTATATATGATTTTCCATAACGGAATGAGATTGTTGTATATGATTTGACCAGAGAAGATTGTTGTATAAGATTATAATCAAATAAACAAAATTTATTCTTTGATCACCACCTCAAAAAAATTCTTAACACAAAGCCCACATTAAAGAACAATTTCATTTTTCGATCTAAAGAAAAAAAAAAAAGAAGGCATTTCCATTTTTTACTTCCCTCATTAGTCATTTCTATGCCATGAAAAAAGTTGGACAAAGCTTGTCCAGATATTTGCTTTGAATTGTCCATTTTGATGACTTTGTAAATATTACACATTAAATATAATTACCAGTATAATGCGCCCACACACACACACACACACACATATATATATATATATATATTTTGAGCTGACATATATGATAGTTTTAAAGTGTTATTTAAAGTCAAATATATGTAGTGCAAACACAAAATCGTTGATGATGAAGTATCATGTGGGGCCCAATGGTTTGGGCATGAAACATTGGTATGATTTGAGTAATAATTTTGGGAGCACTAATCTTAACTCAAAAGCAACTTTGAACACATTTGTCTGAACAATACACTAACCGGGACTTGCAGTAATCATAATGTTATTTCCTTAAATATTAAATTTGATAATGTTGCTATATATTTTCTTGTACAGTTCCATAATTAATTATAGATTTTAAAGTTAATAGATTGGATTGCACTCTAAGTCATCTTTATCCCTACCACAACTGCCTATCTTCATCAAGATGAGATAATTTAACTTTGGTATCTTAAAAATGGATTGAATAAGTACACCCGAAAGTCAATATAGCTGCTCACGAATGTCTGTGGCATGATAGTAGGCCGTCTTGATTTTTACATATTGTTCAAAGTAATTATGAGTAATTAATGAATTTGATTTTCTTCTTAAAAAAAGTAGAATGATATTAAAGTAGGATAATTATGGTATTCATTATTATTAGAATTAAGAGTAATAAATCTATAAAGTTGCACTTGGAGATCTTAGCCCATTGGACCGAACAAATATATTTCTTTCAGGTCTATTGGACCAACATGTCATATTTTTTCTAACTCGTTGCCTTTTTAATAATTTTTGTGATGTTACAAAAATTATTCATAAAACTTTAGAATGAACTGGAAATATTAGCTATTAACAAATATAGGGTAATTATAAATGTAGCCCCTATTTTACTCTCTATAGCTCCCTACTTAAATAAATAATTAAAATTATATGGATTATACTATTTTACCCTTATTGATTAACTAATAACTACATAATAAATTCTAAAAATCATAACCCCCATTAATAATAATAAATAAATAAAAACCATAGCCCCCAACCCATAGCCGGACGCATATAGTTAATTCACCTTTGCATTGAATAATTGATTTGGCTAAGCTTTTCGTATCATTCGTCTTCCTCCACCTCTCTCTCTCTCTCTCTCTCTCTCAATGCACACACACTTTAGGCCCCGGCGAAGCAGAAGCAATTAGGCTAAATGTTCTTATTTCTCATCTTCTATGCACTATTCCCCCAATCACCAACTGTAGCCGCCGTCGGATCTACCAGTACCTTCTCTCCCAATAACGATTAAATAGAGATTTATATTTACGTTGTGTATGTTTATTGAATGACTGTATCTATAAACTGTTGTGTTAATTTGGAGTCGTAGATAAAAAAATATTTAGAAATTGTGTGTGCTACATGGTTTAGAGAAAAGAAGAGAGGAGGGGGAGAGTTCTAAGTGAAAGAAATAAATCCAAAAAAAATTGCAGAGGTGATGGCGCCGCCTCGACTCAGGAGCTCCGGCGATTAGCCATTTCTTTAATTTATTTTCTTCAAATTAATTTGTGGCTTTGGGGCTATGCAAATGCAGTGTTTTTAATTCATATAATTATTTGGGGCTTTACTTATTATTTAATTTTAATTTTAAACTTAGGGCTTTAAAGGATAAGATAGTAAATTTATAAATATTTTAATTAATATTTTAAATAGAGGGGCTATAGAGAGTAAAATGGGGCTACGTTTAGAATTACCCTTAACAAATTTATGATGAATCAATATTGGATTTGCTTAGATTTACTCTGGCAAACGTTTAGTTGGGCTAATATTAGAGCTAGGCCCAATTTTGTCAACTCCCAATTATTTGATATGATAATGAATGTTATTTATTTTTTATTTTTCAAAACAATTTTTTCATATCTTTCAAAACTACCATGCTCATGTATATAAACTTATCATGGGGATTACAAATTTAACAAATACACTAGTTTTACATTGATAATGTATCATAAAAAAAAAGGGAAAATTCATTTTAAATCACAAATTTTGCTCCATTTTGCAATTTTAACTCAAATTTTGAAACTTTGCATATTAAATTACGAACTTTCATATCTTTTCAATTTGAATTGAAAGTTCGTGATTTAATATGCAAAGTTTCATCGTTTGAGTTCAAATTGCAAAAAAAAAATAAAAAATTGAAAGTTCGTGATTTAATATGCAAAGTTTCAAAGTTTGAGTTAAAATTGTAAAATGGGGTAAAATTCTTGATTTAAAAATACAGTTTTTTCATGAAAAAACTATTAATTTTTTTTATAAATAACTAAATAAGACACGTGAAGGAAATTTAGATGTGATTAATATTTAGAGAATATATCCATTTCAAGAACTAATATAATTAATAAGATGGATGAGAGAAATTATTGGGCACATATGATTGTGGTTGACATCAAGAATTTTAGGCATCACTCTCTCTCTCTCTCTAACAGCTAACATCGACCTAAACCACATACTACAAAGAGTCGTTGTTTGTTATCTACAATGAGTGATGTTACAACTCTTTCTTCTCAACCATTCCTTCCATGTATTTATATTTGCCATCATATGTTATAAAATTATATTTTATATCATATTTCATATTATCGATATTAATTTTTATATGTTTTGACACCGATTATGAAATTGATACTACTTATATACCCTCAATTATCATAAAGTTGATGTTAGCTAGTATTTACATATATATATATATATAGATATATATATATATATATATAGGGTGAGGGTCATATAGGAATTCATCTTTAAATGAGTCCGTAGGAACCATGCATTTTTATCACACAAGTTAATGCACAAATTACATTATTTTAATGCATAAACATATGTTTTGATTTAAGAGTCGAGCGAGGAGAGCCGAAGGCCTCGGAGCGAACTAAAGAACATTAATGTTGCCACAATCATTATCTATAAATTAAAATCGGAGACGAATTGAAGGCGGAGACGAAAAAAATTGTTTTGTTATATTTGTACATTAAAGTACTGCATTTTGTGCATTTTCCAAGTCATAAAAATACATGGTTCCTACGGACTCATATAAGAATGAGTTACTATCAGATCCACACTCTATATATATATATATATATTGTTTTAGTAAGGCATACCTCATGATTATTGTATTATAGTAGAGTTAACTGAAAATGCACTCACACCGCACGTGGCGATTGTAAATTTCTTGATCAGCCCGAATAAAAGAGAAAATCAAATATAGTATGAAATGTTCAATTTCAGTAATCTCGTATGAAATGTCACAATAATATTGTATGTGTACTTGTTAACATGTTAATATGAGATTTCATTATGTAAATCACAAATGTATATACTAAATGTGTGACATAAAATCCCACTGATATGATCATCTACTACTAATCACATAATTAACGGCAAAGTAATAAAGTATGAGTAATCATATAATTTCTCCAAAACACATATCTACTTTTTTTTAATTGTAATAATTGCATTTTACATCATCTAAATTTCACAAGATCCTATCACACATTAATCACTGAAAAAGACAACAAAAAAAATCATGTACCCTCACGACCATTCTTGATTCAATCATCCACCGCCGCCGCCGCCGATCACGGCGAGCTCCTCCAATAGCCTCTCGATTTCACGGCGGAGATCGTCGGTCGGGAGGCGGTGCCGGCAACACGGACACGTATTCCTCTTCTTAAGCCACCGGAGTATGCAAATCCAATGGAACAAATGGCTGCATGGCAATTCACACACATCCCTCCCTTCCTTCATCTCTTCCCTACATATCACACACTCCTCCCCTCCACTCACCGCCACCGACGGCAGCGCCACCACCGCCGCGGCCGACGCCGCCGCCTCCCTCCCCTCCTTCCCCTCCCCGCCGCCGCAGCCCATCACGCCGACCAAATTCCAGCACCTCCGCACCGTCTCAATGAACTGAATCAGAGCTTCTCCATTAGAGCATCCACCAAAACTAGATAACCTCAAAATCGAGTCGGAGGCGTAGACGGTGAGGATGACGCGCCACCGCGAGGGCGGGGAGTCGAGGAAATCGCGGTCGTGCTGGTGGAGCTCGCAGAGGAGGAGGAGGAGGAGGACGGCGTCGAGGTCCCGGAGTTTCATGCATGCGGCGGACGGCGGCGGCGGCGGCGCTGCGGCGGTGGGGTTTTGCATGGCGTGTTTGAAGAGGGTGAGATTGGAGAGGAGGTGGCGGGCGATGAGGAGGGACTTGTGGTGGAGGGAGAGGGATTGGAGGTGGCGGAGGGTGAGGGTGAAGAGGGTCGGGGAGGAGAGGAGAGCGACGAGGCGGCGGAGGTGGCGGCGGGAGAGGGCGGAGATGGAGTGGGAGAGATGAGAGAGGTGGGAAGGAGAGAGAGAGGAGAGAGAGGCCATGATTATGGTTTCTGTGGAGTTCATGTAATTTGCCATCATAGAATGTTGCAACCATGTGCGTGCTTCTAGTGTGTGAAATGTGTAATGAGTTTTATGTTTAGGAAAAAAGGGTGTTTGACTATAAAGAGAAAATTAAATTTATTTGCAGTTTTTCTTTTTTCCATCCTTAGAGTTAGAGCACGTAAGCACAGACATATAACTAGTGAAATGTTTATGCTAAAAAAATGAAAATAACTATAACTATGTGATAAATTTGTTTAGTTACAATACTCTCTCTCTTATGGGCTAGGAAATTTTATGTTCTAAAAATTAGGATGTCTAAATATTACTCCCTCCGTCCCGCCATAAGTGTCTACATTTTCTTATTGGGCTGTCCCATCATAAGTGTCTACTTTCCTAATATGGAAACACCCTCTCTCACACAAAAGATGTGGACTCCACCACTTTTTATCTTTTTACCCTTTAAACACTTCTCTCCTAAATACCCGTGCCCAAAAGAAAGTAGACACTTATCATGGGACGGAGGGAGTAGTAACTACTTAAGCAACACTAAATAATAAATAGTTGGTGAATACCAAAAATGTTCTAATAAAGAATAACATACACAATTGTCCCCTTAAGAATAACTAGTAACGGGATGAATATTATTGTGAATTTATGACTAAAAGTCTCAAATTCGAATTTCAATAATATTTTACAGATCTAATTTATCCATCCTTTTGGGTAGCAACTGTAGAATAACATCTTCATGTAAAAAAAGTACAAAAAATTTGTATTTCATTTCATTTCACAAGATTTGTTACACTAAAAATAGTTTTCGGGCATATTTCATTATGACTAAGTAGCCGTCAGCAAAAGAAATACTCCATCCGTCCCCAAATAAGTGTCCTGAGCCGTCAAAATTTTTGTCCCCGAATAAGTATCCTATTTCAAATTTCTATGCAAAAGTTATGTCAAATTGTCATATTAATTTACCCTTTGACTCATGCCAAAATATTTACTTTTTCAGTTTTCCATGCAATAATTAAAAGTGACATGAGTCATTTTACCCATTATCTTGATATACGCATTTTGATGGCTGGTAACACTTATTTGGGGACCGAAAGAGTAAGGAATAATCTTTGGGAAGTGTAACTGATTTTGGCAGTAGTAAAGTCGCAAATGATAATAAAAAATTATTTGATAGACGAGGAATGTTCTTTGAAAGCAAACATCAGATCCAAAGCTATGGATATAAATAATAAATAATATAATTATAAACAGAAAAAAGAAAGTAAACATGAGCCCCACTTCCACAGTCTTATAAATTTTACAGCCTAACACACTTTCTAATTCAGGAAAACAAAATTAATTCAAGAAAAGTCAAAATAAAATAAACACTAGCTCTTTATATTTGTAACATCTCCAAAATGAAGTCATACAAATTTACTTCTTATTATCTGGCAGAGTCTAAAAGATAAAAATATAAAACATCTCTCAGATTTCCCCTTCTCCACACCTAGATAGAAAAGTTTACCCTCGTCATAAAAAAAATCTCAACAATGATAAAAACCCGAACAATTCACAAGTCCGCGTCAAAGGGAGCGCACCAGCCCTCGACACCCCTCACTATTTGGTCATGTTACGGAGCAAGGCCCGTTTGCAAGCTATTACACAGAAGGTTTAACGAGAGTATAGATCACCACCATATCAAATAGTAACTTCACAAGAGTTGTACAAATTGAGACAAAAGATGCATCTAGTTGCATTATTAAGCATGGCATGTGTGATTAACAAATGTGTGAAAACATTGGAACTTGAGGTGATGGAGTAACATGGAAGGGAGTGTCTGGAAATGTTTGGTTCTTGTCCTTAAGTTTGTGTCCAGTTTAGACAATTTTTCTACTTTTCATTCTCTGTTTACTAAAATGAATAAGAACAAATAACAAGAGAATAAAAAACAAGTTGGCCCATATATATATTGGTCCTACAAAATAAATAATGAAGATAAGCATTGAACTAATGCTAGTTTAGTTATACCTAAGGCATTCTGTGCCTAAAGGGTTGGCACTCAACTCAATATCAATTTTCCCCGTTCAACTCTGAACTTCGATTTCTTGGGATTTCATGTATCACCGTTCAACTTTTGTGCATAATCTTTTATGATCGTAAACGATTATGCACAAAAGTTGAATGGTGATACAGAAGATTGAGGAAAGACATTACGAAAAGGCCAAGTAGGCTGGCTTGGTATTGATTCAAGCAAAGGCCTAATGTGGGACCAGTACGAATCATCACTAAAGGCAAAAGGGAAAAAATCGGGGGCATTGAACGTCTTCTCCTGTCTATGTATGTAAATAGACAGATACATGTGTTGCTGTGAGAATCCTAGGTTACTATAAGGATAATACTCTACAGGTTATTAAGGACAATGTACGATGTTACCATACGATGCATTCAAGTTTATCGAGCATAGTGTCAGCATGAAGAGAATAGCTACATGGAACAGAGATGATTAAGAAAATGGCAATCTAACTACAAGTATCTAGGTTATATAATATTCACACAAGAAAATGTTAAATTCAAGCAAATATATGACTTGTGAAATTCTCCGATTCCCCTAAAAAGGAAAAAGAAGACATGATTTCTGTCGTCTCTGGAGGGGCAAAAGGAAAGAAGATAGAAGTACCAGACATGAACTAACAGATTCAACTAGATAATATGCTTAGAGGCATACAGTGAAATTGCTCAAATTTTGAAGTTCATTTATACATCGACTGTTAAAGAGATGAAGTTAAGTTGTATGCCTCAATCACAGGTCTCAACAATAAAGAATAGGAAGCAAGAAGAAACTCAATGATTTTGACTCACCAATTTTTTGGATGACTGATTTTTTTCCATAAAAAATGAATCAATTCAAGGATGGACAAGATACCTCATGGATGCATCAATCATCATCGAGTGCACTAGCCAAGCTCTCAGACTGCGCTTATCTGTTATTACAATAACTCCTGTAGAAATCTCGCTAGCAGACACCATTACATTTCAAATTTCTTCTGAGAATCTCTAACTCGAAATAACTCCCCTAAAACAATCATCATATACCTTCTTTCGCCATCAACTTTGGCAACTAACTTTCATAAAATTTTGTCAGTTCCTCCATTCCTAACACCTCCGAGTGCGTGAGCAGAGCTCTCGGACTGATCCTTTGAGTTCACGACTGGGCTTATTGCTGTTATAGTAGTTCCTGTACAAATCTCACTAGCATACACCAAAACATTTCAAATTTCTTCCGACATCCAGGAGTTCCATTCATCAGTGGACTAAAAATCTCTAACTCTTAATAACTTACCTCATCAAATTCATCAATCCACAAGCTTCAGCAAAACTAATTTTCAAAAAATTTGATCAGTTCTTTCATTCATCGCACTTTCTCCAATGATGCTTTGCAATCCTCCAGAGGTTTCTACTCGGCTACTGCCAGCAACTTTCTTAAATCCCTTCTTCGCCATTCTCTCTCTCACACTCTCGGCTTCCTCCCACCTGCCAGCTTTCGAATACAAATTTGCCAAAACAATGTAATTGGTTGGGTTTTCAGGCTCCAATACAAATAAACGATCACATACAACCTTGGCAAGCTCGACATCACCAGCTTCTGAAGCCCCACTAAGCAGTGCACCCCATATTTGACCCGTAGGTTCAATAGGCATTTTCTTCACAAATTCTACAGCTTCATAAAGCTTACCTACTCGACTCAGGCATGCAACCACACAAGCATAATGATTCGGCAAAGGCTGAATCCCATACTTCGGCTGCAAAGAATCAAATACTTCCAAAGCTTCCTCAACTAACCCAGCATGAGCACAAGCAGCTAAAACAGCAGTAAATATGACAGCATCTGGCTTTTTCTTGGTTGTCAGCATCTCGTCGAATAGACTAAGTGCCGAGCTAGCATCTCCATGAGATGCATATGCTGAGATTATTGCAGTCCAAACTATCACACTCCTATCCTTTGTAAGATCGAATATCATTTGTGCTCCCCTCAGAAATCCAAGTTTGGCATACACATCTATCATTGAAGTAACCACATAGATGTTCGTATGGTAATTGTTTTTAACCGCATAAGCATGGATTTCTTTTCCTCCTTTTAAATGTGAGACGAATGGAACGGCTGGAAGTATGCTCGAAAGAGTCACAGCGTTAGGCTTGAAACCAAAATCTTGCATTTCTCGAACTAAGTCTAATACTCTATCATACTGATTGTTCTGAACACTACCCGAAATCACAGCATTCCAAGAACTAAATCCCGGGTTCTTCAATTCCCTAAATATCTTCATAGCATCCTCAACAAATCCATGAACCATGTAACCAGATATAATCGTTCCATAAGTTATTTCATCCTTCTCACTCATCTCCTCAAAAAGCTCCCTAGCATAGTCCAAGCTACCGCATTTAGCATAAACCGCAATAATCGAGTTACAGAGTGTAAGGTCCATTTCAATCTCATTTCCAATCAAGTATTGATGCACTGCCATCCCGGTGACAAGATCACTCGACTGCGCACACGCCTGCAAAACGCTCACGGCTGTAACCCCATCCGGCCTTACATCTTCCGAATCCAACATTCTTCTGTACAAATCCTTGCACTCCGTATAAAACCCACCTTGCGAATACCCCGAGATCATCGAGTTCCAAGACACCAAGTCCCTCTCAGGCATTCCATCAAACAAAGACCTCGCAGAAACCACATCATCACACCTCGAGTAGTAGGTCACCAACCCGTTTCCCACGAAGACATTCGTATCGAGCCCGGATTTCACCACATAACAATGAACGACCCGAGGCCATCGAGGCCGGTGCAGCGCCACCTCCGACATTGCCTTCAGCACACAACTCAATGTGAAGCTATCCGGCTTAACATTTGCCAAATCCCAACGATCAGCCCCTCGAGACAACAGCGAGGTAAAGAGCTCCAGCGTCTGCGCGTGTTGGTTATTGACGGAGCACGCGATGAGAAGGGCGTTGTAGGCGAAGGTGTTCTTGAGCGGAATTTGGTCGAACACATGGCGGGCGAGGGAAAGCTGGCGGGATTTGGAGTAGAAAGAGATGAGCTTTGAGGCGAGGTAGTTGTCGGCGGTGGTGGAGGAGAGGATGAGACGGGCGTGGAGCTGCGCCGCCTGGTGGGGGAGGCGGCGATCGGTGCAGCGCTGGATGAGATCGCCGTAGAGGGTGAAGTTGATGCGGTAGCCATTTGGGCGGGGTAATGGCGGTGTGACGGACATTTCAAATTTTGTGATACAATCAAATTTCAATTTCAAAAGTCCCATAAATATTTAGGTGCTTTTTTTTTTTTTCATGCGTATTCTTATAAAGTTTGTCATACACTCATACATATAATATCTTTATTTATTTTAATTTTTAAAAATAATTTAGTGATATATGTAATACATATATTATACTCCCTCCGTCCCATTATTGTTGTCTCATTTCTTTTGGGCACGAGTATTAAGGAGAATGATGTTTAAAGGGTAAAAAGATAGAAAGTGGTGGAGCCCATAACTTTTTGTGAGAGAAGCATATTTCCTTTTATGGAAACAGGACAAGAATAACGGGACAGCCCAAAAAGGAATACAAGACAAGAATAATGGGACAGAGGGAGTAGGTTTGTTTATCACTAGTATATATTGTGCTATGTGTGATGCACAAGGAGGAGTGCACTCTAAACTATCTCTATGCACAAAATATTTTTATACCTAAATTTATTAATCCTCAATTATAATTTATTAATTCCTGTAAGGTTTATTAAATTTCAATAATTTCTATTGAAGTTTATTAATATACAATTAGAATTTATATATTTCAATTAAAATTTATATTAAATAAATAAAAAATTAACGTTCTAGGTTGACCAACCGCACAGTGTGATTAGTCATACCATACTATGCCTCTTTTGGCTTATCTTATCGCTCAAACCTAGATCGAGGGAGAGCATTTATCTTTATGGTGTCCTGTTTTATTGTTTAATTTTATGTTTGCCTTAATGTTTCTGGGACCACGAATGTTATATTTAGGGTTTTTGGAATAAAGAAAATTATTATTTTTTCCGTCTCATTAACAAGGTCCATTTTTCCTTTTTCGTCCATCCCGTCAACAAAGTCTTTTTTTATAAATAGAAACAATTAACTCTTCAAAAGTTGATCAAACTCATTTTACAGTAACAGTGACATAAAGAGTAATCTCATCAAATTCACAAATCCAAAACGCAAATTCAAAAAGTATTCTCTATATATTCCAACTCATATTATTTTTTATATTTTGCAATAACATCTCTATATTTTTCAATATTACACATTGGAACCAATTTTTCAATCAATAATTCCATACGGAAAAATTATAATTAGATAATTTGATAACACATAAATAAAAATAAATAACTATATCACTCATTCTTTAATTAATAACATTCCATCCTTTCTTAATTAAGCTATTCTTTGTTGTTTTCCAAATCTCCATACTAATTGGCAGTTATTATTTCATTCACGCTAGTTTATTTTTTTTTTTTAAACCCAATGTCCAAACTAAATAAAAAGCCCAAACTTTTTTTTTATTGAGGTAAAAAGCCCAAACTTATAAAAACCCTAGATATATAAATAGGGTGTTGGTCATCTTCTTTTTCGCTGTTTTCTCTGAAATTTCATTTTCCTTCTGCTGCTTCTCTACTTCACTATTTTCGCAGATTCATGCGTTCATGAACATATTTGCTTCCGGTTGGAGCCACCAAATTAGACTAACGCATTCATTCAAAACTCAAATCTGGGTCCACCAAGAATTATGTCAAATTCTTCGTTTAAATTCTCCTCTTTTGGAGCCACGAATTAGACTCTGTTTTGGCGAACCCAGTTTTGATTTTGGATGTATGCGTGAGCCAGATGATTTTGTAATCAATTTCACGTAATTTTTGTGATCAAAACGAAATTGTACTCTGTTGCCCACCATCTGTTCGACGGAATGCTTCTGAGATAATACTGAATTAAATGCCTTTTTTTTTTGCTGCAATTGAAGGCTGCATGTAAATCACAATTGTGTGCTTGTTAAATATAAATATTGGTTTCTTACTGCTTTATGAAGATTATATAGGCCTAAGTTGTATTACAGCTAAGCAAAAAGCCTATTTTTCTCTAATTCTGTTTTCATGCTTTCTTCCTTTCGTTCTAATTTGTATGTGTGTGTTTGTTTTCCTCTTATTTCTTTGAAAATGTGAACACATAGAAAAAAATATTTTTTCATTCTTTTTTTATTTTTTATTTTTCTGTTTTCATCTCTTTGCAAACGCAAATTTGCGTCTATTCATAAAAAGCAAACCACTTTTCAGATGTTGAATATTGCATACCGGTCCTTATATCTTGTTGTATTTGTAGATTGAATAGCAGTGGCGATGAAGAAAAGGAGAAGATGTCTGCATAGAAGAAAAAGATGTGCTGAGAACAAAAAGGAGAGAGAATAGGGTTTGTAATTAGTGTAATTACTAATTAGTGGTCTCTTAATTATGGGCTTTAATTAGTGTGGGCCTTTAAATTGTTTAAGATGTTCTCTTAATTGTTTTGGGCTGTTTTGTATGGTTTTTTTCAATTTAATTTATTTAATTGTTTCGTGCTATTTTTTTAATTATGTTGGTTTATTTAATTTTAATTGTTTTTTAAGGTTCGAATTGTTCATAATTAAGTTTTGATGTTCATTTTATATAGCTATAAAAATAATGTAGACACTAAACAAATTAAAAGGATAGAAAAGCAAATATGTAATTTTTTTTGTTCATTTTTCATTAGAAAATGAAAAATATACTAGTATTAAAGTTTTTTTCTTCTTATTTTATTTCAAGTCAATTATGTAATTAATTCCAAATTTGTGTTAGTTGGCATCGAATTTTATGAAAATTATGTTTTGAGTTTATTTTATTATCTAGCAAGTTGAGACTAAATGAAATTTAGATAGAAGGAGTCATTTTTCCATTAATATTGTGCTCGATTTAAAAAAAAGTGATCTTGAGATTATATCAAACATAAAAGTAATATAAGAATATAAGTACACAAGTAAATGTGAAAAAAATGAGAATGAGTTGCATGATCTTTCTTTCTTTGTGGTATATGATCCAGAATTTCCTATACATATATAAATAAATATGCATGTCATATAATTTTGCATAGTTATTTTAATGAACATTTGATGATGAAGAGCAAGAGGTTGTTGCAACCTCTGGCTGATCATATTTACTAAAACAGCAACAAAAAATAATTAAATTTCAACTGCATTATCTTGTTTGGGTGATTTTAGTGAACCTCCCAACCTAGAACTCATCAAACTTTCCATCTCTTCTCTACTTGAAGAACTATCAACCTGCTCAAAAAAAAAATAAAAAAAATAAAAAAAATCAAGCAGAGAAGATTATCAAGTGTTATATGATGGATTTGAGCTTATGATGAGCTTCGGTTTTCATGGCAAGTCGAAAAAGCTGAGAGTCGAAAATAGTCAAGAACACGGTATCTTGTCCTCTTACCAAGTATTCATCAAGAAGGGATTTTCTTGCTATTTTTGAAATCTCAGCCACTTGTTCGGAGTGGATGGTGCTCGTTTGCTTCGTGTAGACAAGGCAACGAGCAGTCAGGAGATCGGCCTTCTCTGATGCTTCGTGGTCTATTCGGAGAGGATCTGTGCATGACAATGCGATATAAGATGCTAGGAAAAAGTGACAGATAGCAAAATGTGAAGACAGTGGCTTACTTTCGGCAGACAACATCAAATTTTTTATAGCATCATCTGATTCTTCAAGAAATGATGTTGCCATGGATGAAAATCGAGCGTGGATCTTCTCACTGACTGCTGCTTCACTCCTGCAAAAGCAAATGGAAGAATTGTGTGTGATAAAAAAGAATGGCTTAAATATTATACTAACAATATGGCAGCAGATGAACTTTACTTCATAAGAGAATCATCCGAGTCGAAATTCTTCTTAATCTCATCCAAGAGGGATTCTTCAGACAGTCTCTGCTGTTGTGAAACCTCAGCCAACTTTTCCATGCTACATATAATGCATCAAATTATACATTGGTAGGGAAAGAAGGAAAGAAAACGAAAGAGGATTGTGATTTTGTCGCGTTTACCAGCATTGAAGGCCGTCTTCGAGAGTGGATTTTCCTGCTTCCACAGCAGCAGAATCTTCCATATATTTGCTTTCTGTTTTGTCAATGAAACTATTCCACTTTCCCTCAGCATCAACAGTTAAACTTTGCATGTCTGATATTTCTTGATTTAGCTTTTCGCCTCCGTTGGAGGCGCTCTCCAGCACGTCGTCTAGGGCTGCTTGAATCTGAAGAACAGAATCACATCACCCCTAGTCTTATTGCAACATGATTACAGGAAATATTTACAAATTTGTTGTTTCAATATCAAATCTGGATATGAAATTTCATAAATATATACTTGCCATTTTCTTTTTTCTAGAACTCAAATTTGCCAAAAGTTGTGCCATTTGTTCCAATAAAAGCTTTTCTTCAGCAAGAGAAAACTCCTACAAAAGAGTAGACACATTAGTGAGTTGTATGAAATTGCCATAGGAAAAATTAAAAAATAAAAATAGAAACTTCTATGCTTGTAAGTAGACTACCTCGAACTTCGTTGTGAAGGCGTGCAGCTTCTGTTTGGTGATGGTTTGAGAATCCTCTTCAATGAGAGTCAATTTGGACATATAAATCCTCAAAGTCTTGAAAAAATTAACAAGACTACCGGAAATGGACTTGGATGTGTGTTGGCTTCGCGCATGATTCTGATGAAAAAAAGATCGATTTTTTACAACGTTATCAAGTGCTCTACATGAAAAAGTTTTTTGTTCATACCTCCTGCTGCTGCTTTATGAATGCATCTATTCTCAATCCAAGATTGTTCATGTTACTTTTCAGACCATTATTGATGGCATCGGCATCTGATGTGTTTTTCGACACAAGCTGCGATGGATTACTAGTCAGTTATAGTAACGTAGGGGCGTAAATCTCTCTACAAAAGGATCAATACTCACATCCATGATGCACGAAGAATGAGCTGATAATTCGGAGCTCAATCTAGTGAGGGTCGTCTGAGACTTCTGATACATTTCTTGAGCTGAACCGTCCAAATTCTTGACACCAGATGCATACGTCTCTTTCAGATGTTCGATCTGTTTGACAAGCTCGTCTATCGCCTAAATTACACGAGAAAACATTATGCAAGATTCAAAAAAATTCAAATTCCAACTCCACATGAGAAAAGAGTTTGTTCGAGTTACCTTAGCTTTTGAAGTTAGAAATGATTGTGTATTATCTTGTATCGCTTTCCAGTTCTGTTCTTGGCATGTTGCTGAGGCTGAGACGCCTTCGTCTAAATCCTGAAGCTGCTGCACTAACTGAGAGTAAAAATTCTGAATATGCTGCCTGTTTATTTCTTCTAAGTTGTTCTTGTGTTCTGTTTGACAAAAACCAATACCAATCAGTTTTTTCGACAAAAATTCAGAAAAAACTGCAATACATTTGAAGAAGAAATGCGAACCAATTTTAGTAAACAAGGTAGACACATCCGATGCAGCACCCTCAAGGTCCGATCGAAGCTCAAGTGCATTCTTTGTTAGCTCTTTTCCTGTCATAACATTTAGCAATATGCATCATAAAGGGCAAATATATTTTCTGCAGTAACGCAGTTGCATTTGAGAAAATGACGCGAAAGAAATAATGCAAAACGAAAAACACCCTCTTACCAGAAGAAATGAGATTGAATATGACAGTCTCTTTATCTTTACACATGCCTTTTGCTTGTTGATATTGATCTTCAAGATTAAACAAAGATTGTCGAGTCGTTGTCAGTTCTCTCTGGATTCAAACATAACAGAACAAGTAAACAACAGCAACAAAATGAAAAAAAATAAATCAAAATGTCTCAATTTTGAATTTTTGATCACATATTATAATACCTCAGTATTTTCTAGTTTATCTTCCAAATCTACGCTTAGCTGTTGCTGATAAATGTACAGTTCTTGCAACTCCATCAGTTGCTGCTCGGAACAAAAATCAGCCTCGTTTCAATAAAACTGATTGCGTTTCAAGAAAAAGTTAAAGTTCCATAAAATCGAGTAATATAAGGGCTGTATAACCTTCCTCAACGCGTCTGCACTTTGCCGATCACCCTTATTTTCATAACTACCATTCATTTGCCTTGTACTATGCAGTTCTGATGTGAGAGAATGAAAACATAACTCAGATTTTTTTTTCAAAATCATGAGAGATAAAAACATAAAACTCAAATTAAGGCAGAGGGCTTATGATTAAACCTTGTTTTAGACCATCTATCTGAGAATAGAGATCTTTGATCAATGTAGATTTCATCAACTTCTGATTCACCTAAAAATCAAACATATCCAATTATTTCATCCAATAATGATTCAAGAAAACATTAATCCCTATGAAAAAACATTAAACACACAAATCCACCAACCTCAGGTCTGTTCTTGATACATTTAGCACGAAATGCGTAATCAAGAGTGCTGAGTGTCTCTTCTTGAGAGAGAATGGATGGTGAGATCGTTGCTATAATACACGTTTTCGTCTTACCTCCCAACGAATCCCTCAACAACCTCGTTAACTTGCTATCCCTGTAAGGAACATGAGTAGAATTGTCTGCCAGCGCGTTGATGACACGCCCGAGTGTAAGCAAACTCTTGTTAATCTCACCAGCTTCCCTTGCTCTCACCTGCATCAGCACAACCAGTTTCCAAACTCAAATTCTTGGATGAAAAACACTACGTTTTTTAATACTACATAGAAAGCGTGTTTTTTAGACCTCTCGTGCACCAGAACGCAGTATGTTCTCGGAACCAGCAAGGTCCACAAGATTCAACTTGCCACACGTGACCATCTCTGATCCATCACTACTGTTAGGCTCAGTGATCTGGATTGTGATGGTGAAAATCGAGTGGGAGCGGTTGCTTTGCTTGTTGAGAAGGGTCTCAGCCCGATGCTTTCTCGATGAGCCTTTATCCAAAATTGCACAAATTTCATCCACACTAGACACAATCTCTTCCTCCAACCCTCTAACAAAAACAGCACCTTTCCCGTCTTCCATTAGGGCTAATGGCCTCTTGCTGTCATCTGATGCCAAGAGATCAGTTATCTCTTCGTTGTAGAGCTCAAGAAACGTCGCCTTGATGCTGTAATCCGCCTTCTCCCTCTCCAACACATCGAATATGTGCTCCACGGCTCTTGGGATCACACCCGCATTTTCTTGGAATTCGCCATTCTTCATCAAAAAACCCCAATATAAATGACATAATTAATAACAAAATGAGTGAAACATTTTTCTTTTCCAGCTGAAATAGCAAGAAACCTTCTGTTTTCGTCCTTCACCTTCCATGGTATAAGTCTTGCCTGTTCCTGTCTGGCCGTAGGCGAAGATGGTCCAACTGTAGCCTTCTAGAACTTCACTGATAACGGGACCCACAACATCATCGTACAACTCTTCCTGCTTTGAAGTGGGACCAAACACCTAAAGCAGTACAAGCAAAATCACAGAAAATCCTCAAAATGAATCAATTCTTGAAATCATCATTCAGTTCAAACTAACTGCATTGTCATATAATTGCATCATTGAACAAAATGATCCTCATCAAACACACACACCTAAACAAGCACAAGTAAAATCACAGAAAACCTCAAAATGAATCAATTCTCGAGACCACCTTTCAGCTCAAACCTAGCTGCATTGTCATATAATTGCATCATTGAACAGAACGAACCTTATTAAACACAAACACCTAAATAAGCATAAGTAGGAATCACGGAAAATTTCACAAAATGAATCAATTCTCGAAACCATCATTCAGTTCAAACTAGCTGCATTGCCATATAAGTGCATCATTCAACAAAACAAACCTTATTAAACACAAACACTAAACAAGCATAAGTAGGAATCACGGAAATTTTCACAAAATGAATCAATTCTCGAAACCATCATCCGGTTCAAACTAGCTGCATTGACATATAATTGCATCATTGAACAAAACGAACCTCATCAAACACAAACACCTAAACAATCTCAAGTAAAATCCTCGAAATGAAGCAATTCTTGAAACCAACATTCGGTTCAAACTAGCTGCATTACTCATATAATTGCATCATTGAACAAAAACAAACCTTATCAAACACAAAAACTCTCTCTGTTTGCTTGTTGGCTGTGTTTTGAGTGGCAATCACTTGTTCTTTAGTCTCATCACATGAAATCATTGTTCTTGTTTTCATCTCATCTTCAGACAGAGGCCTAATTAATTTGAACACAAACACTGCGTAAAACACACGCCTAAACGAAGAAAAACACCATTTTTATGCAAGAAACTTAATCAGATATGATCAGAAAATGAAGAAAAAAAATAATAATAATAATCGACCTGCATCGGGCAACAACTTGCACATTTACGCCTTTTTGATCGTCGTTGGATCGAAAATCTTTTGTGGGACTTTCAGTAGAACTCCACAGTGTTCTACGCATAGATGATGGAGTCCAACTCCGTCTTCTTTGATTATTTGTTCTTGAATTTTCCATGTTATGTTCAAGAATCAAGAACCTGGGATAAATCAAAGAATGAAATCAACAACAGAGAGAGAGAGAGAGAGGAGAGAGACGAATAAACATGGAGAAATGTGAAATCTTTTCTAATAATTTGGAAATTCCGACAAGAAAAATGCAACTTTTGTCAAAGATGATTAGGACATCGTGTAAGCATGACACATTAAAACCCTTTTGAGATTTTGTAATTATTTGAGTTGAATATTAAAGCAGCGAGATTTCTGAAATTTGGACAAATCAAGAAAGTGGGTGGCCGACTATATAGTGATTAGTGAGTGTAAGAAAGAGAGAAAGACGTTTAATGTAAATTAAATTAAACACTCTTTTATTTCTAAAAAATAATTATTACACTCTTTTCCTTCATCAATGATTTTTTTTTTCTTTCTATTTGGAGGATCAAGAACAGTAAATTTAGGCTAAACATAATTCTCCTAGATTTTCTTCTATTTCTACTCCAATCCATACCAATATTGGAAGATTAAGTGCATGGAAAACAATTAATTTAATTGGAAAAAAAATGAAAGGAAAACAAAAATTCATTGAAAATCAAATTGTATAAATATATATAATTTGACTACGACGTGTTAGAGAGTGATTATTTCCATGAAAAAGAAAAGAAACAAGAATCTGATTCCTTTAGTTTCCAACCTTCACACACACACACACAAGCTACAATTAAACTTTAGAATCATCGACCAATATAAAATGGTTAAATAATCACTACATTATTTCGGTTATAATTTGTTTTCTTAATTCGAATGAAGCGTTTACTTTCAATCATCCAACGTTATCACTCACCCGTGCATTAATTAATTGTTAGAAAACATTAATAATTGAAAGGTCAAAAAAATGTCCCCAAAAAAAAGGAAATATATCCCCTAAAAAAAAGTCAAAAAAATGAACCTTGTTACAAAAACCCATTAACGGATTAACCCTAAAGTTTGTTACAAAACATTAGTACTAATTTTTTTATATCTAATCTCTTTTCTTTATAGGCATGTTAGTTAATGAATGTTGTTTCGACTCATTTTCTAATCTTATTTCTTAATTACAAGACGTTATTTTGATGTCGTATCATCCCTTTCTTTTTCATTCCTCCTTCTTAAAGTAGATAAAAGAAATAAAGTTTTCGTCTGTTAAAATAAATATCCAGATTAAATAAAACAGATAAAAAAAATTAAAAAAATTCTAAACCTTATAATGAAACTAAGAGAAAAATTCTTCGTGCAAAACGGTGGCTGCTTATGAAAAAGGCCAGTTACAATTGCAATTACAAGTCTATAGATTTCTATTTTTTTTTTTTTAAAAAAAAGAGAGAAAAAAAAAGGTTTATATATATGAGGTTTAATTTGTTTGATTAATGTGGTTTCAATTTCTATGTCTGCAATAGAAAATTAATTATGTCATCTTTTAACTTGAGAATATTTATTCTTTGTTCTATGCCCAGTTAATGGAACTAGGAAACTGTTAAAACAAGAGACAAAACGAGACATAGACAAACTGCTTAAGATAAATAACCCTAAGTATTGATTAATAATACTAATTAATTTTAATTAAATATTAATTTATCAAAATTTAAAAACTAGAATTTGGCTGACTGCACAAACCGTACACAAGTTGTTGCATTCGTGATAACTACTTTGATCCAAGTAAAAATTACCACAATTAATTTCATCAAAATTTGAAAAATAGAATTTAGTTGACCACACGGACCGTACACAAATTGTTGCATTCGTGACAACTACTTTGATACGACAAGTTTTTGCATTCGTGATAACTACTTTGATCCAAGTAAAAATGGCCACAAATACAAGTATGCATATGTTTAATGGCAAAACATACTCTAATTGTGTGCGTGTGTTAGCCTAGTGATATAGTGGTTACAATTTCTTGTAATGTTTGTTAAAAAAAAAATATACTCTTATTGGGTGAGGTAATTAAATTTGTGATTGCCACGTAAAAAGTGTTTGATTCCAACTCCTCAATATGTAGTTTGATCTAAACTTGTTATTACACAAAATTATACAAGAAATAAAAGTTGCCAACTTTACAATATGCTTACATATTGATATGACTTGTTTGTCCGAAATTGGCTTCCAAGTCGAGTTACATAGTGTAAAGTTATGATAAATAGTTTAAACATATATAAATAAATAACAGAAATACACGTACGTGGATCTTTAATGGCAAAGCATATATTTACCGCTGCGGTAAATTTGTGATTGCTACCTAAAAAGTGTTGAATTCTCGAGACTAACAGAGAAAAACAAGACTATATAAAATAATTTGTAAATGATCCTAAATTCAAGCTTGATCAAAACTAATATAATACGGATCACATAATCAGATATGCTCGAGCATTGCTTACATATCGAATTACATACTAAATAGAAGATAATCGAGCCTTTTCGAATGAACATATTCCCAAGACTCTACCAACATTATGCTCAGACAAGAACCACATTTGCAATTCCTCAAAAATGGAAATAACTTAGCAGAATCGACCACTTCATTATGCGTCAGAACAAAACTACAAAACTGAAAGTGAAACCATAGATAAACCTGAGGCAGAACCTGTAAAAACGAATTAATAGAGAACTTGCACCGTGATTTGATTATTGAGACAAAAGCCTCTGTTCTTGGTGATATAAGCATGCATGGCCAGAGCTTGGGAAGGGAAACGAACAAGTGCCATTCTGATCGGGCCTTCGTTTGTAGGTCTGCATCATTAACCAAATACGAACTACTTTCAGTCAAGTACACTAAACAGATAGAAATTTGGAGTAATTCTCATGGGACAAGAATAGCATTTAACCTGACAGTAATCTGAACAGAAGATGAATCGTACTGGCAACCAGAAAGGAAGCGTTCAATATCATCATAAGTCGCATTTCGGGGGAGCCCAAGTAGTATAATCTGAAATAAAACGATTAAAATTAACCACATAGGCAAATACTCAACTTTTCAAAGCTATAAATATAAGAACATGAATCACTGTCAATAATTAATCAAACATAATAGCCGGAAACAAAAAAAAAAGAATGCATGTGACGTGATAGTGACCAAGTACTCACAGCTTTTCCATCATAAGGTATACCAGCATCCCACTCATGTTTATCAGCCTGCAGTCAGGTCAAAAATGAACCCCAAAAAAAAGTTTGAAAGGAAGAATAAAATAATTAGATAAAAAGTACAGCAAGCATATAAGAAATTACCCTTCTCAAATTATAAAAACGGCCCTTCCTACCAATCGACCTGATAGCAGTATCATAAGATGATTCGGAGGGAAATTCGAGCAGCCTACAAAGTTTAACCAAATTGTCCAAGTCTTCAGTGAGATACTCAGAGGATAATGTTTACTTATGAATCACAGTTATTAAAAGACGACATGATTAATTTACTACATAAGCAATCAGTCACACCTTGAAATCTTCTTATTTTTTTCCATTTACTCGTTTATTTTCTACCTTTCCTCTTTGGGTTGGGGGCTGATTGTACCACATGAATAATCATTCTAAAAATCATCGAAAAACTTAATAGGCCCTATTAATTCAGAGGAGAACCTTACATTGACACAGGAAGATATCCTCGATTGTATTCAACTTTGATCTTCTCCGGACTCAAATTACTGGCATCCATCAAATTGATTATATCGGCCTTGGTCGTATGCTTTGTGACATCATTAAGTCTCCCATAAACTACATCTGAAAATTGAAAAAGAGAATAACAGATCAGCATTGAGCCATCAAACATGTTGAAGGTCAGATAATCAATCTTAAGATCAACTGTAGACAAAAATTATTCAAAACCACAAATCTTAATAAGAGACATCTAAATTACTTTCAATTCACCAGATTTTCATTCCAAAGATTATAGTTTTCTTTCATAATCAATCCACCAGCTAAATGCTAATCTCTGCTTATCATTAAAATCAAAATATCACCCTTCAGAGTTCAGAATCATTTTTCTCAACGATCAGTTCCAAGCATTACAAATAATGTAAATAAAAACAATTGAAAGTGCACATATAGTATCAATAATTGAATCGTCGTCAACTCAATAAACGCACAAGGCGGAAAATAGTAAGAAATGGAAATTCCAACACATTTCCCTAAAATTAACAATAAACGCGATAACCCCAAAACCCTAAACCCTACCAAAAACTGAAATCGCGCAAAATGTAGAAAAATATTTTAAAATAATAAAATCGGATGAAAAGAAGAAATGGGGAGAAAATGAATGACAACTACTTCCGTCAGAGGAGCCGAGGCTCGGCTCGGATGCTTCGGTGGAGAACGGCTTCGGCGCGACGGCGGCGGCTGACGCCGGGCGAAGACCGCCAATGAGGCGGCTCCATTTCATCGAAGCTCGGCTCAGATTCATCGCCATCGCTGAGAGATTCGAGAAACGCAGAAAAAACACTGGGATCGATGGGTTTACAGCTCAAAATTTGCAGTTGGACTTTGTGTAAATTGCACGCGAAATTTTGATGAATTAATTTGATAGATTATTACGTACTGACGAATACTATTTGGGCTATTGATCAATATTGGCCCAATATCAAGATAATACATTAACTTTTTTAACGAGTTGGGCTTTCGTCCTAAATTCCTTTTGTGTGTGTGTGTGTGTGTGAGAGAGAAAGAGAGAGAGAGAGATACTGATATTAATTACTGTTTTTTTTTTTTTCTATGAATGATATTTAGATTACTTTAGCTATCAAAGTTACAAAATAAAACAAGTTGTATTATGATATATTTTTTATTTTAATCAATTCTCCATTAATTTTTTTTGAGAGAATTACAAGGTATATATATATATAATCTAATCAAACACCACACCACCATATAGACGAGACCTTTACACCACATAAATGTGGAACCCTACACCACCAAACAAGGTGAGAAATATACTACACCGCAAGCAGGCGGGATTGAACCCAAGACCTCTCGCTAAGGAGAGTCTTGTGGTGTCTCAGCTAGCCAATTGAGCTAGGCCTCATCGGCATCAATTCTCCATTAATTATGTTATGAAAATTCGCAACCTTGTTATTTTTTATATGTACGGGATAAATCCACTTTGTTAACAAACTTCACGCCATATCTAAATATAGTGGGAAGGAATTAATTTGGCTTTGAAAAGTGGTTGACATCATGATAAAGTGAAAATCATCAAATTTCTTACTGATCATATAAAAATTAATGGTTCAAATTGATTTATAGTTTTTAAAAAGAGAATTTTTATATTTGACTCTTCTCATATATATATATATATATATATATTTCTAAAAGTGAGTATTGAAATTTTGGTCCCATCTTTTATTCGGTTGTCTGACAAAATTAAGTGGTGGTATTAAAAATTAGAAATTATCCTTTGAGACACAAGTGAAGTGAGTAGGCGGATCGGATTTCCACGTGTAAAATTGATGCCTAAAATAAGGATATTTATCTTGATTGCCTTCTCCATTAAGCAGATGATGCCTGCTCCGATTTTAGGCTTTATCTAGTTCAGGCTATACCGTACCACTCTCCTTATTAAAACTTCGGGAAATTCTATTAACGGTGTACATGTAATACACCTACCACTCACATATAATATATTATTAATATAAATTAAATTAATATGTTATTATTATGTTGGTGGAGTATTATATTAATAAAATAATATCATGTGAGAGGAGCGTACTATATGTTCACCCCTAATATAATTTTCCATAAAACTAATATTCCACTTCTTTATTTTATTTTTTTAATTTCTAGAAATAATATTTTATAGTTAAAAAATTATTATGGATATCTGCTTCTTAAATAAATCTTCCGTCCACAAAAGAGTGCGGTAAGTATTCCATTTCGGTACCTCCACAAAGAATTTGCACTTTCCTTTTGAGGACATGACCCTAACATTCCCTTATATTTTATACATCATACAAATTCAAAATAGTGGTATTTTTCTCCACTCGAATAACATTTACCTTAATTTTCTTAAAACTCATGCCCATGCCACTCCAAATGTACCACACTCTTTGGGATGGAGGGAGTAGCATATATAAACCTGCAAATCATGAAGTTCATACAAGTTTATACTCCCTCTGAATAGTGCGATTAATTTTTTTTTTCGTCCGTTCATAAAAAGTATGACTTTCATTTTAGAATATGACCCCACCCACTATTTTAATTTTTTATCCATTTCTTCATTCACAAAGGTGAGTTCCAATCTCAGCTCATTTAATATCTACCAAATTTTTATTAAAACTCGTATCACCATCTAATGGTCGCACTATTCATGGACGGGTTGTGCCGTTATATTGCTACAAGAAACTAAAAAAGAAAATTAAATTAAAAATGTCGAGTCACGAGGTAGAGTTGGAAAACTCGAGTATCTTATGAAATGCATCCTATTAAACAATAATTTTCTGGAAAATTGTTTATTATTTTTGTAATCCGTATTTGTTTCCAAAGAAAGAGAATTATTAATTGAGATTTTTATATAGGCTGAATAAGACCTGGCTAGATATGATAAGTCCGGTGCTTGTGCTTCTGATAAGCTAATAGCCAAATGTCCCTTTCATTTTTTCACTCTTTTGTTGGATCCCACTAATTAATTTTCTAAATTAAAGTACAGATTGTCCGGAAAAGGAACACTTGTACTATATTTGTAGAGAGAGAGAGAGAGATCATCCTTATATCAATGTTAATTTGGGCCGATGAAAATTTATGAGTGGTGTCGCAATTGAAAGTTTATAGGTTTGAATTACATTATCGGCAACTTATAAATTTGAGTAAACCATTTTATTTTGTTTAATTGTTTATATTGAGGCGATTTATGCCTTCATTTTAGAAATCATATAACTTATCAATTAAATAGAAGGAGCACCTAATTCACATCATGTGGTCACAAATTGGAATCCATGTGTCTCATCAAATGGGGTGACTCATCAACGAGAAATAAATAAGCAATTATAGTTTTTACTCACAATAATTAAAGAAAGCTAAGTAACTTTTTTGACTTTTATAAAAAGAAAAGGAGAACAATTAATCTATTCATATGGTGAAGAATTCGAATCATTCTAAGGCCCAATTCTTACAATACTAGCAAATTGCAATATTCCAAAACCAATTCCATTCTTCTCCTTTTTTTTTAACTCCTCTTTCGCCCCTTATTGTTCTAAAAAATCAATAAAATACTTTCGACAAAATATAATCATATATGCCAACGAACCCATCTTACCCTTTTTCCCCTTAAAAAATCACGAGACTTACTCTCTTAAAATAAAATAAGAAATATAATATGATTCCGACTATAATAGTGGTGTGACACTAGGGCCCACAACGACAAAAATATGATAGTAGAATATGTATCTACATGTGGTACCCATTTCGTATGGGACCGTACGTACCCTTTATACATAAAATTAAAAAAATTAATCAAATCATTATTAATTTCTTCAAGATACCAACTTCACGAGCTCCTTTCAAAAAAAAATTAAATTCCATTTCATCAGGGGAAGGTTTCTTCTGCACAACCACACGATTTCCACGTATCAAAAAATCCCACTAGTTGAAGAGAAAAATGAATTTATTTTATTTATCCTTCAATTCATTTAAATATATAAGATATACATCGTACCTATATATATATATGAGTTGTACTTGTACCTGAAAGTTTCGGTTGGTTTGAGGTTGTTTGTAATAAGGAAGGATATTATGGAGTGGGAATGGGTGGTGGAGTTCTTGAAGGGCATGATCAAGCCGGTGGCGGCGCTGGCGGTGGTGGCGATGGCGGTGGCGCTCTCGTATTTTCAGAATCTAGGGTTGGAGTGGGAGATGGCCTACTCCATTTTCAGAGCTTTTCTTCAGCTCTCCATCATTGGATTTGTTTTACAGTTCATTTTCAATCAGGATAATGCTATCTGGATTCTTATGGCCTATCTTTTCATGGTATTTCTCTCTCTCTCCCTCCTCTCTCTCTAAAATTTTTTGAGTTGAGGTGGAGTTTTTCAAGTTTTCTTGAATTTCTTTGTAGTGTTTGGAAGTTAGGCTATGAAGATTTTAAAAGCGAGGAAAAAAAATACAAAATTCAATCTAAATATAATTAAAAAAAAAATTACCGGACGATCACTGGGTTGCCTGGCCTTTGGATCCACCACTAATTATCACGGTGTTACTAATGTATGTCACGTGTATAAATGAGACGTTGGTGATATATATTGGTGTATAGTTGCAATAAGAGATGTTGTGATATGGTAGTGGATTAATATATAACTTTTTATGGTTCAAAATCAAATAAGTAGTAGAATTGCAAATACTATGTCACCTCTTTTTAGAGTTGGAAATTAGAGAGGTTTCTAAATCTTGGCACATTTTATGCTTCAAATTTTAAATTACTAAATCGTGTAATAATAACTCCTTTGTCACAAGTAATTTTAAATACAAAGTCTAATTAAATAATATATTTCCCTAGCTAATCAAATGTAGGCTAGACGTGCATTACAAATTTACAACAAGTTGTTCAACAATTGCTGTCATAACAATGTGCGATTTCTTTCTTGCACGTCTTATGAATCGGGATATGTAAAATGAATTATCAATTTTGACTGAAATTTAAAAATAAAAGAATAACTTTTTTTGTTAATTTGTGTGATATGATGACATATACATGGTTGACTTTTTCCTCTCTGTTTCTTGCAACGAAAATTTTGACAAATTTCATAAACAAATTGGTTTGGCTTATTGGTAGCATTTTAATTGTTATGTGCTTGAACAGGTCTCGGTCGCTGGGTATACGGCCGGACAGCGCGCGAAGCACGTCCCTAGAGGGAAGTACGTTGCAGGGGTTTCGATTCTCGTTGGCACCGCGATTACTATGTTTACGTTGGTAATGTTACGCGTTTTCCCTTTCACCCCGAGGTACATCATCCCTGTAGCCGGGATGATGGTTGGGAACGCGATGACCGTCACCGGGGTGACTATGAAAAAACTCCGTGATGACATCAAGATCCAGATGAGTTTGGTACGGAATTTAATTTATTTAATTTGACGAAATCAGAAATTTAACTAAATTATTTTATTAATAGATAGAAATGTCAAATCACTAATGCTAATAAATATACTATGTACGTAGGGCTTAAGGACGTGAGGCCTACTGCTTTGTCAGCATTACTATTGCACCTTGTTATTTCTTTTTGTTTGGTTTAATGAGATTTTAATTCTATTATATATATTTTTGGTCTTGATTTTTTTGTATAGGTGGAGACGGCTCTAGCTTTAGGAGCAACGCCGCGACAGGCGACGTTACAACAGGTGAAGCGGGCGCTCGTGATAGCCCTATCTCCGGTATTGGACAATGCCAAGACCGTCGGGCTAATTTCGCTCCCCGGTGCGATGACCGGCCTCATTATGGGCGGAGCGTCGCCTCTTGAAGCTATCCAACTTCAAATTGTGGTGATGAACATGCTCATGGGGGCTTCAACGCTTAGCAGCATAATGTCCACATATCTCTCTTGGCCTTCATTCTTCACCAAAGCTTATCAATTGGAGACTAAGGTGTTCTCTGCCGATTGAAGTAGGAAAAGTTTGATTTATCTGATTTATTTTCACGTTACATCTTTTATTGCGTTTTACTAATCACACAATGCATATGTAAATTTATGATTTTATACCAATCACGCAGTACGTATTGATGATAATAAAATATAAGATGTACTACGAAAATGTGATAGAAAGTCTGATGCGAAGCACTCCATGTGGGAGTGCGTTTAATTCACACTAAGATTGACGAAATTAAGAAATGAATGGCGGAGGAGGGAAAAAAATGTATTATGAGTATTGTATAGACAACAAATTGTGTGGAAGGATTTTGACTATGCAGTCCTATTTTTTGCTCTATTTAGAATTTATTTCACCAATACGCATTGTATAAACACGCGAAACATGCATAAATATGCAATATTCATGTGTCTTGTGAATTACGAGATGAAACAATATAAGTACATGCACAAGCTTCATAAAACTTGTAGTATTTCTTTTTTATTTATTTATGATAAGATGTATATAAGCACATTTTAATCTTAATTTTTTTGTCGTCGAGGATTACGTGTTATTTTTTTTTATTTTTTTGTACAAACCTAAGCTTTATCTTATAAATGATATCGTAAAATTATATTTACATAATTTTTTAAACTCAAAATACGTATAGAATGCATAGTTACAATTACAATAAGCATTCTATTTCAAGGGTGTTTTTGTCAAAATATTAACTTTATTGTACCTAGTACTAATCTATATATCTATATATATATATATATATATATATATAAAAGCAAAATCAAGTTCCACAATATTTTTTCCGCCTAAAATGTCTCTTCATCTTCACTAATATTTTTTATTTTATTTTATGCAAAATTTATTCTCCTCTAATGATTTTTGTATTATTTTATGCAAAAGATCACTACCACCAATAACTTTATTGGAATCCTCTCCCCTACCTCTTCCAAATTCCTGAAATATCTATTAACTTCCTCAAAGAAGCAATCAACAATCACTAACAAAAAAAAAAAATGAACTGTGGCAAGCCAAATAAAATTATTGTATATATTTAACAACACTTATTTTTTAATTTGGGCAAATTTACCGATACTTCCTGAATGTGATTTTTTAGGAAAAAAATTATAAACGTATGGGGATATATCTTGAACGATTAAAAATCTGAACTGTGTAAATCTATACTAATACTAAATAAGAGAGTTGTGACTATATTTACTAAAGTTGTCATTTTCCCTCCATATCCAACTTAATTGGTTATTTGGTATTGACTTTTGGATATTCATTGGTAAATGTCTAATATATCTTGATTAATTACTATTGACTTCAATATTTTGGATTTCAATACAAAGCCTTCCAATGTATTTTGATTATTTACTAAATAACATCTATTTTCGGGTCAATATTGAAAAATTGTCATTTCATACTTTTTGTGTCAACGGTGTTTACTGCTCCAAAAAGATCAGTCATTTAATTAATTATATAAATAAGATCTCTACAAAAAAAAATATTGAATTTATGAGGTTCGATTTATTTTATCGATATTGGGCTTTATGGAATATCTTTTATATTTATAAGAAAATATAAATTCAGTTAATTTATTTTCAATATTAATTTCTTAAATATTTATAAAATTATATTATATGTGAAGTATAAGTATAATAATATTAAGGGTAAATTATCATTTAAATTCTAAACTATTCTCATACTATCATAAATAATCTGAACTACCAATAATACACATTTTAATCATAAACGATCGATTTAGTATAAAAATGAATAGTATGAGAATAGTTCAAGATTTTAATGGTAATTTACCATGATTAAAATTACTATTAATAAAAAACAAGAACAATCTTTCTCATGTTGGATTATTCCTAGAAAAATCTGTGTTTAGTCATGGACAACTTTATGTGGTTGTCTCAAAAGTTACAAATCGGAAAGACTTGACGTTATTGGAGTGGTAATGAGGAGCAAAATGTGTTCAACAGTTACTGAAAATGTTATGTATAAAAAAAAATTTCGTAATGTTTGAAATGTAATAATACTCCCTCTGTCCCCCATGAGTGTAACACGTTTGACTTGGCACAGATTTTGAAAATATTTTGTGAGTGGATTTAGGGACCATCATATGATGTTTTATGAGTGACATGAGTTGGGTCTTTTGTAAATATTGAAATGTAATAGGGTAAATATTAAAGAGAAAGTGTGTAGTCATATCCTAAAATAAAAAATATACAATCTTTGGGGACGTATTGACATGAAATTATTACTACACTCATGGGGGATGGAGGTACTACACTCATGAAAATAAGACACCTAAGATTCGACAAAGGATCACAAGCGGTGAAATGAACTGATAAAATGTTGAGTAGTTAATACAAACGTTGTTTGATAATAATCTATTAATGTTTTTATATAATACATTTATATATTTTTAATTATATCAAAATTATTTATAATTTATCATTGTATTATCCAATGTTTTAAAAACCGGACCGGCCGGTTCGACCGGGAACCGATCATGGTTCCGGTTCGGTCAAGCCCTAAAAACCGGTTGTGGGTCAAAATCGGGTAGAACCGGTCAGAACCGGCCGGGTCATAGAACAGGCGCCGGTTTTCGTGACCCGACCGGTTCATTTTTTTTTTAATGTGCAAAAATTTGTGTTTCCAATGAGATTTAAACCTTGGACCTCTAGGATGTTAGTCTAAGGTCTCAACCAACTCTCCCAACCCACTCACTTGTTTAATATTCAACATTTATTATTATTATTATTAATTCAGAATACTATAAAAGTATGTCTAAATTTCAATTATAGTTTTTTTTCGATTATATCAATTACTTTAGATACCAAATATACTTTTAATGTATAAATTTTAAATATATTTATTAAGAATATCTACACATGAAAAATATAAATATATTTATGATGGATTTTAATATGTATTTCTTATAAAATCGTGAATATTTTAACATTTATTATTTATTTAATTATTATTTTTATTTATTTATTGAACGGTTCGATTAAAACGGTTCAAACACGATTGAACCATGACCCGGAAGCCTCATCGGTTCGATCTCCGGTCCGGTTTTTAAAACATTGATATTATCAAAGACACAAAATAAAAATTTGAAAAGTTCCCTCCCTAGATCGCACGGAACACATACTAGTTATATTTATATGTAATTATGGGGTGCTATATGACAATAACCTAAAATGTATACATTTTCTTCAAAATATACAGAGTCGAAATTTCTAGCAAATAACCGATTTTCAACCGAACCCTCACGGGGTACTACCTCGTAAGCGAAGCGTACAACCTCCAACCGTTTAACGAGCGAGCTCGTTCTTCGCCCCCCTTCAGTTGTCTCCTTCTCACGCCAAGTTTTCACGTCAAAGGAAAAGGAAAATTCTGCGCAAGCCCTAAATTATTCGATCCAGTGAAACTCCGGCGAAATTATTTTCGAAACATCAATTGATTTGGATACAGACGCGGCGAGAATTGTCGGCACGATGATTCGCCGTCGATTAATATCGAGGATTCCATTTTTGTTGTTTTATTCATGCACGATTTTGCTGAGCTATTCTCCAGGTAAATTTCTGCCGATTCAGTTAATTTAGCGCGAACGAATTTCATGTGACGATCTCGTTGAATTAAGTTTGTAATTTTGATTGTGTGAGAAATTCGGCTGGTTTGAGTGAGAATCATTATATCTGTCTATATGATATGCATTTGTTGTATTATCAATCGTGGCATCGTCATGAGTTGAACTGACATGAGTGATGAAAGTAATTGATCTGTGAAGAATTTTTTAAGTTAAAAATTAGGTATTGAAAATCAGGTGTATAATAGAAATAGCAAAAATTGATTACGAGAACAAGTGAATATGCTTTGTGGAGGTGTTGTAGAAAATTACACCTTAGTTAACGGAACAAAGTAAACAAGGAATTCTTTATATGAGCTTAGTTGTGACAGAGAACGATTTTGTTGGGGATTTTGAAATTGATACACTGAATTTTTGTTGGCTTTGTGGAATAAAGATTTATGGAGAAGGTTTTCTTTTTCGTATTTAAATGAGAGTGAAAGAGGCAATGTATGATGTCTTGATGCATTTGAGTTTTGCTGCTGATTTGATGGTAATTTATCTTTTCTGGTTATTTCTTTCTGTCTCCAGCATTATTATCAGCTGCAAGTGTCACGCTTAATTCTATCGAGATCTTCAAAACGCACGAATGGATTCCAACCAAACCAAAAGTTTTCTTTCAGTGTAAAGAAGAGGATGAGATAATTTTACCAGATGTCATAGAAAAGTATGTATTGTATTCCTTCAGAGGTGAAGAGTCGTGGCAGGTAATTTGCTGATGCTTAAAATCTTAGTTGTTGACTGATAATGAGTTTCTCAACTTCTATGATCTTGAAGTTGTTTAAGAAAATTATTAAAGGATATAATTGGTTGTGTTTAAACTTTTTGCTCGTTTATCGTTTTATATATTTTTTTGTGGAAGTAGAACATTCTAGTACTAGAATATTGGTATTTGGCACAGTTTCATGAAGTTGAGCTAAATTATTCTTCTTCAAAAAATCTTGCTGAATTCACAATAATTGTGCCCCCTCTTGTTTCATACATCTTCTGTTTGCATGTGGTGATAATCTGTTGACCATTAAATTATTTTGTCAGTTGGTCTTGTAATTTGGCTATTGGTAATTCCTTTTATCTTTTTGTTAAGGCTCATTGCTGTCTGATAATTGGTTATTTCTACCATTCGATTGCTTGTACCCATTGTTTTGACATAGAACATTGTAACCGCAGAGGTGATTCTGATTTTTCCTTTTGTTCGTTCCAGCCTCTAACAGAACTTCCTGATACAAAATGCAAACGTTGTGGACTCTACGAGAAGGATGCTATTAAATCAAATGATGTATTTGACGAGTGGGAACTTTGTGCATCTGATTTCACGAGGTCTGATGGCAAGTATATTCATTTTAAAGAGAAAGAGTTCAATGCCACATTTCTATGTGCGGAATGTGTTGTTCTGGCAAAAGGTGAGCTCTAATTTTATCTTTCCGCTTGTTTTTTAATTGCAAGTATGTGATTCAAGATTCTCTGTTGTTGCTGATGTGCTAGTCAATGCACGACACCTTCATCTCTTCGCATGCATTTATTAATAATTTTTTTTAATGTTGTTCCGAGGGTTATGGATAGCATATGAAAGAGATCAATGCAGTCCTTTTCTTCAACCACCTGAACATGATGACTATGAACTTTCATATTTTTGGTTTATTTTTAGTTGCTACTTAGAATTATTGGATGTGATTCGGATACGGTCTGAATGTTCATTTGTGCTATTTTCTCTCGAGATGCAAAATCAAATACTTTCATAAGGTGTTTACTTAGGTGATAGCTTGGATAGATAAAAATAATCTAGGTTAATTCACTACATACTTCGATGGATTGAACAACTATGAGTATGTTTAATCGTGTACTCCTTCAAATACTCAATCCTATGTATTGTCAATCTAATCTATCACCCAAAGTAAATGCAATATTAAAATATTACTCTTCTCTCAAGTTCTCCTATTAAATTTTTTATGGTGGTTTACTATTCTCCAGCTGCAGCTTCATCTTCAGCTTCAAAAAAAGATGATTCCTCTAACACGGAGCAAGATGACTCGAGTAGGATGCTACCTTGGCCTTATATATTAGTTATCAGTTGTGCAGCCCTGGCCTTATTTACCGGTGGCCTCGTAGTTGGTTGCAAGTGGTGGCAGGCACGAAAGAGACAGCAACAGCAGGCTCGGTTCCTCAAACTTTTCGAAGATGCTGATGATATCGAGGATGAATTGGGTATAGGACCTCTCAGCCATACAGTTTGAACCATACATTGTGATCTTCTGACTCTTCTTCTGTATACTATAGCCAGCTGCAACGAGATGAGCCTTATTGTATAGGTATGAATACTCAACCTTCACACACAAAACAAACATTGCACGGTCATGTTTGTATTTGACATAGATAAAACATAGGAACTTTGAATGACTGTAAGATGTTGAGATTTTGGAGCAGTTCAGGTCATTTGCAGTACATTTTTTCTTGTAAGTTTATTTCATTTCATCAATACACATTATATGTACAGTAAATAAAACACAGTGATAAGATGTTATTTAGCAGGATTATCAGAGAATGGAAAGAGAGATGGTATTATTACATGGTTGTTCTTGAGATTTTGTTGTTTCGCAAAACTTGCTAATGCTATGAGCAAAACCGAACCGAAATCTGATAATCGAACCGAACTGTGAATTTTCGGTAGATTGAGTTTTGACTTCAAGCTAATTCGTTTTTGGTTTGGTTGTTATTTTAAGAAAACTGGAATTTCTTTGGTCAGTTTCGTTTTGGGATCCAAAAAAGTAGTTTGTTCGGTTTGAAGACAGAATTCCAGTTTCGGTTCGATTTGAAGACAGAATTTCGGTTGGTTCGGCTTGTTCGATTTGAAGACATAATAATTTCGGTCGGTTTGGTTTGTTGGATTTGAAGACATAATTCTGGTCGGTTTGACACTCCGTTCAGAAAATTTTGATAATTTCGGATTTTGGGGTTCAACCGAATGTGTGTGATCCGTTGCAAACTGGCACTATAAAGATAATGAAATTCCAATTCAAGAAAAAGATCAAGAAATTCAGTGGCAAAATTCAGCAACAAATGATTGTTTTTATTTCATCATATCCCAATTTTCTCCGACGCACATAATCTACAGGACATTTCTACAGGGGATGAAAAAAATTCACCTACACAATTTACATGAGATCGAATAAATTTTCGTTCTTCATTCCGTGGACATCATAGAGTGGATGCTTCGTGCTACGAACGTGTAAACACTTACACCCGTCTCGTCTCTTTCACTTCGTTTGAAGAAATACCAAATGTTATGATTTGTCAGCTCACAGATAATCAGCATTCCGACTAGCACAGATACGCTTCCTCATAGCACCCAATAACGCCTCTCGACAAAACAATCTTCAATGAACTCTTTTGTCGTAGAAAAGGACCTGCACGGTACGAGGATGTTCAGTTTGAGACTAATGAGCTCTTCCACACTTTTCATATGGCAACAAATCTAACTTCTTTCACCGTAAAAAGCTTTCTGTTCAATTATTGGAATTTCAGGAAAGAAATTAGACACTTTATAGACTCCTTGATTAGATTTTTAACAATAAGTAACAAATGAGTGAGATAAGGGCTTTACGTACTTAGAAATCAGAAGATCTCGTATAATTTGGGACACTTGATTTTCGAGAAGAGCCAGTAGCAAGCAAAGAATACACACACACACACACACACACACACACAATCTATATCTATCAGAGGAGAGGTAAGTTTTAAGACGTACTTGCAAGATCTATCACTTTGAACTGCTGCTCCATATTGCACGGTTGAACTTTTCCGACTCTACTGAATTCGTTCCGTACACAGCTTTAATAGTGTCCGCACAACAACTGAAGCCAAGGCTCGCGTTAGTATACCACTGAAAACATATCCACAATGATATTCCTTCTCTTGATGGAAAACTTAAAACACAAATAATAAAGATTATAAGAAACGAAAAGGACTAGGTTTGTGGACCTGCAAGCTTCTTTGTTAAAACATTTCTTGTCAATCCCATATAAAGCATCAAAAATCTCTGGCTCAACTCGGCAAAAGTATGGACGATCTGAAAAAGTCAACATACTATAAATTGTGATAAGTCGATCCTCATCAAGCTTGTGATTCAACTTATGATAGATGCACAGCATTGAGGCCTTTATTTGCAACCAATATTGCAAACGAAAATCCAGAATCTTGAGAACGAAGATGCACTCACCAGCATAAATCGAACATTTTCTTGAGCTCTTGTCATAATGTATGCACCACCCATCTTGGCCAACCATACTATTGTACAGCTGAAACAAATTATATCCATATATTCAACAATTTTAGTACCGATACTCAAAATCAGTTCGTATGTGAACAAATTTAATACCGATACACAACATTCAAGAACTATACGAGCTAGATCCAGAAATTCAACATTCCAAATACAAAATTCTCTCAACTTTTACATGCATACTCAAAAAATCAATATGTTTAAGCACATTCTGTTTAAAAATTCAAGAGCTACAAACATCACATCCACAACTCAAAGTCAAACAAGCAACAGAATATTATTCACTTAAATATGCAACCTCAAAATATACTTGTATCCACAATCATATAATCATTGATGCATATTCTGTTAAAGAAATTCAATATCTCAAGAACCATACACATCATATCCATAATTCAACATCATATAATCAAAATCCACACCTCCACAACCAATAATGCAAAAACCCAATTAATCTATGCATATTTTCTTAAAAATATGAACAACTATACACATGGGACAGCAGAAATTTGTAATTTTGTGCGCCAGAATTCAAGATTAATTACACACACAACACACAGTGAGCAAGAAGGCTGCGGAAATAGACCTCAACGTCAGAAGGGTCCTCGAATATTTCTTCAGCGGAAGGAAAAGTGGGGCCCTTATCGAGTTTGCAGCATGCGCCGCAGTTCTCCACGCACTGCCACACCGGAGTTTTCTTCTCGCCGCCGAAGCCGTGGGAGGTGGTCGTAGCGGGCTTCTGGCGTTGGGATTTTCGCGGCGGCGCTCTCTTGTTCGCCGCCCGAACGGCGGCGAAACACGACGGAGATTGAGCCATCATCATTAGGGTGTGTGACATTAGAAACTATTAGTTCGAAATTGAACTGAACCTGTGAATGAAAACCAGAAAGATTAGGTTCTATTTTTTTCTGTTTTGTTTCTTTTCAGAAAAAAATAAAAAGGTGAATAAATATTAGCATATTTTTAGGTCTCTCTGTTTTTCTTCCTTCATGTTTAATTTGCAAACGTTAGTAATTGTATACCTTTTCATTTAGAAGCACAAATAATTTCAAAGTGAAATAACAATAAAATAAAATGCTATAGTTGGAGGACCAAAAACAATATTGTTGCTATATTTATACTTCATCCGTCCACGAAAACTGTAACTAGTTTTCCTTACATGTTCGTTACGAAAATTGTAGTTAATTTACATTTTTTCCACATAACTCTCTTCCTTTCACTATCTTACTTTTTTATTCATTTTTTCCACACATAATGGTAAGTCATTTCTCCACTCACTTAACATCTACTACATTTTTATTAAAATTCATGCTATACAAAATTAGCTATAATTTTGTTAGACGAAAGGGAGTATTTTGTTTCTTCAAATGTTACCGTGAGACTAGCTCTATAATATGTTAATAACTTGATCAACTGCCAAAATCTTTTTACCGAAAATTAGATCCGATGCTAATAAATTTCAATATTCGATCGCGATAAAATATTATGTATTGTCTAATTTAGCCCTGTTTTTATTTTGTCTCAAACAAACCTCGGCAACTCTTTTAGGGGTAAAAATGGGCAATCGAAATCGCGACCTTCTATATTCCCGTACCGACTTCCCGCTAAAAAGAAAAAAGTAAATTTTATAAAATTGGATAAAAGTAGAAATTTCGCCACTCTCAAAACCCTTAATTTCATTCGAAAAAGCAAATTTAGATTGGAGAAGAGTTATGAAGAATTAGGGTATCTGATAGAATTGGGGGAATTACGCATTTCTACTTCATCGATTAAGTAAAGGTGTTACTTCATCTATGTTTGAATTTTTTTAATTTCTATTTTCGGAATCTCCATGTTAGAACTGTAATACATGTTTAATGGATCGTGAATTATGAATCTATATTGCGTGATTCAGTTGATGAAAATCATTTATTTTTTTGGATGTTTCAGAGTTGTGTACTTATGATAATGATGATGTTTAAGTTAATTTATTCAAGTCTGAACTTTGATGAATTTCTATAGGCAGAAAGAGTATCTATCAGAAAAGGAAAAGGCTAATTGCGTTGATTAATACTCGTCTTTTTCTGTTTTCTGCTCGATTCATCATTTGTTGCTGTGGGGAAGAGAAATTGGAGGAAGAATCGTGAATGCCACAGTGAGAAGACGAGCTTTGAAGATAAGGTAGTTTAGAAATGAATATAAAAGAGAGAGATTCATCGATCTGTTATTAATAATTTTTTGGAAAATATTTTGTTATTTACATACTATAATGATCTAGGATCGAATACTTTCTGTTTGGTGATTTTTTTTTATGTTATGAAACTTGTTGGTTATTTCACATGCCTTGTGAGACTAGTGATCACTTGATTTGAGGATTCCAGAATCAATATTTGAATATATGAGTCTTGTGTATACTGCTTGATGATTAGCTATGGTTGTAGTAGATCTTCGGTTTTGCTGATCTTCGTAAGATAAAATAGTGAATATGAACATTGGTGATAGTTTAGCTTAGCATGCTAATACTTGGCAGGTGCAAAATTTTAATATGCTCAAATCTTTTTGGAACTTATAATTGAAGACGTATGTCGGTGTTTTGTTTGATCCTATTGGATTCGTAAGTTGAAGTTTTGTGCTTATTTCAGTTCCCTATAATGTGAAGTATATATGTTATTATTTTGTTTGATCTATTGCATTGGTATCTTTAATGATTTGTGCTTGTTGAAATTCCCCCTGATTTTGGGGCAAACTTTGTGTTCGTTATTGCTGCCTGACATTTAGGTCTGAATAGCTACTTGTAGTCATATAGTCTAGCTGTGTGAGGTTGGTTTTTGTTTGTTCTTGGCTTGAATTTCATCATTTGACAGCGACATAACAAGATTCTGAAATGTAGATGATTTAGGATTGATCGATTTTGTTATTATATAGGAATATTTGCACCATTGCATGGATTCAACCGAGGAGGAGTATGCTGAATTTCTAAAGAAGGTGGAGAGGACTATTTATCTCGACAGCATCTCACCGGAAGTAACTGAATCCATCTTGAAAGCTGCTTTCAACCAGTTTGGTAGCGTGGTCGGAGTTCATTTCATCCCTGCATACCTGCAACCAAATGGCGTCCACGCTGTTCTATTGGAGATGGAAAACAGAAAACAGGCAGAAGATATCATCACTGAGATGGACAATTCCCCATTCATGGTTGGTGGAATGCCTAGGCCTGTGATGGCCAAGCCTGCTCAAGTCGAGATGTTTGCTGATCGTCCCAGAAAGCCAGGACGACGAATATGGTGCAAATGGTTGCCCCTTAGGGATCCCCAGTTTGATTTGGCTAAGAAAATCCAGAAGATGGCGAGGAAACATGCTGAAGAAGCTGCTTTCTTGCTCGATGTAATGAAAGTTCCCTTTTACCCCTCTTTCGACTTGTTTTTGATGTGTTAAAGGTTGTTCTTAGTAGAATTACTCTCCTGTTGCAGCAACAACTGGAAAAGGAGGAAAATCTTGCCAAATTACAGAGTGATTTTCTGAAAGTCAACCACAAGAAACTCGTACTGATTGAGAGTGCAGATGGATCTCTTAAACGGCTGATGCATCATTACCGGATTGACATTTGATGTTTCCCAGCCCAGGTTTGTTCTTGTCTTGTTGAATGCAGTTGTCCAACGTGCAGTTTTTTCGGTTTTGACCATTAAAAAAAAAAAAGAGATCATGAATCATGACATAGTATTTTGTACTGATTTAGTTTAGTTTGATATTAGATCTAATATTGCTATTGATGCATGTGAAGTTTATATTGAGGTGTTATTGATTGGTGAGATGTTGCTACACTACTTAAAATATATTAGATGTACGAGAAAAATAGATGGTGGATACTATATCCGATGTTGTGCAGCATATGTAAAGTCGCATAGATGTCAATTCGATGATGATGGTTTGAGATTGTGACACGCGGAAGAAAAATGTAAGAAGTATAGAAAAAAAAGAAGAAAATATTATACTAGAGCTTTTGTAATATCTTGTGCGTATATAGCTCTACCTACATTTCTTTCACGTTTCGAAATCTCACATCATTGGGATACTATCACATGAGTAGCAGTCTTTATCCAGACATCAATAATAGTAGTACAATCTTATGACATATTACAAATAGTTAGTTTCACACACACACACACACACTCAAAGAAAACATGAGTTATATTAAAAGGGAGAAACCATGAAGCTAATGACACATGTTTGTTTCTTTTGAGACACTAATAAATGCGACCAGGTAAGGCATGTGGAGGATGTTAGTTGGGATTCAATTATTTTAGATGGGCCATTTTAGTTAATTCTAGTGTTTTTAATAAGGATTAATTGCAATTTAATACCTCATTTGGTGTTTTTTGTATTTAGACCCAACTTTTGAAATGTTGCATATAAATATAGTTTTTGCAATTTCAATCTACCTTATTTTTCTTGTGTCACATTTATTAACGATGTGGACTAAGGTTTCGTTTTGTATGTACGATGTCATCATAAATCCTTTAGAATGATGCCATTTTTGTGGAGATCGATATATTAGGGTTCTTCAATCTTGAAAATTTTAATATTTAGTTATAAAACAGTGTCCTTTTGAAAGATTTATAATGTTCGTTAAAATTTAATATTTAGTAATAAGTTAACGATGTTATATGTATATAATGAAATCTTAATCCACATCATTAAGGAGCGTGTCATATCAATTTGCTGGAGTCCTGGAAAAATAGAGGTCTAAATTGTTAAAATTGTAATGATTGAATATTTACAGTATTTGTGACATTTTGAAAGTTGAGTCTATATTGCAAAAGAATTGTTTACTTTTAGCTGCTTTTGATAAAAAAAAGTTTAGCCTTAGTCCTTGTGCCTGTCACGGTGCATTCCACATGTTTCCCCGCTGCAAACTATATTTATTTTCTAAATTTACATTCCGACATTGCGATTCCACGTTACAAATCATATTTTACTTTATAAATTTACATTCCACATGCATAATTGCTTACTGTTTTATGATTGAAAAAAATAATTAAGAATAATGATCCAACTATACGTAAATTTTATGCAAATCTATGGGAATGCCGACGATATAGAAAATATAAAAATGTGAAGTGGAAACAATTGGAAAATAACAATAGATATTTAAAAAAAATGTAGTTATTGTAGATTTCATTTTATGATAATATTTTTCTATAATAAATTGTAGATGTAACAGATTATATTACGTAATTTATCACAAAAAAGAACGGGATTATTTACAAAAATTCTGCTATCTTTTTTTATATCCACTAGTGTGTGTAACCCGTCGAAATTCGACGGGAAATCACTTAATATTATAAATTATGAGTAGAAATCTAAAAAATAACTTAATATTTGGTCAAGTTTCAGTCATTCGAAATTGTTGACTGCAACTATGAACATAAATGGTAAGGCTAGGGACCGTCTAGAATGTATATACTCGTATCCATGTCAAACTCGATTCAGAAGTAATACCTGCTAACTATCCAAATTCATTTAAATTTATAAACATAAATTGTTACAATAGTTGGTTATTTATTTCAATGAAAACTCAAATATTACAAAATAGATATTAATAATAAATAGTACTCCATAAATAACAAAAGTTTAAAAATAAATAAAATTTCACATAACCTTCTCGATTTATGTTCGGACCCATTTAGAATTCAAATACTTGTATATGTCACAAGCTCGATTAAAAGTAATTTTACCACTCCTCGTCCAAAACTCGTATAGTAATACCCCACTAATTATCCAAACCCATTTAAATTTATAAAATATCTAAATAATTAAATATAGGTTGTTACAATAATTGGTTATTTGTCTCACTGAAACCCGATCATTTTATAATAATTAAATAATAATAATAATAATAATAATAATAATAATAATTAATAGTTACTTAATGATGATTTTTTAGAACAATTAAGAGGATAGTAAACTCACATGAGGTTAATTTAGTTTTCAACCCAAACTCGAATTTTCTTACCCGTATATCTCAATCCAGATTAAAAAAAGAAACTTTACTATTCATACTCATTCCAAATCAGTCGGATAATTTATGATATGATTACCAACTCACTCGATCATTCGAATTTAAAAAGCTTCGAGCTAGAAATTTTCGGCTCTAATCTTTTTTTTTTTCTCAATTTACTCGGTCTAATCTGTCAATTTCGGACTAAATTGATATTTCTATCTATCGGGCTCAATTAGGAATAACAATGCTAAATTTAGTTTTTGATCTATTTGGACTGGTCCGTTCATTTCGGCTAAATTAATATCCATACCTATCTACCTCGATTATGAATGACAATGGGTTGGGTATCCACCCACTAATTTTTTTTCAACTCAAACTCGAATTTTCTTACTCGTATATCTCTATATAGCCTAATTAAAAAAGAAACTTTATTTTTCATACTCATTTCAAATCCGTCGGGTAATTTATACTATGATCACCAACTCACTTGATCATTCGAGTTTAAAAAGCTTTGAGCTAGAAATTTTCGGCTATAATCTTATTTTTTTCTCAATCTACTGATCGGTCCAATCCGTTAATTTCTGACTAAATTGGTATTTCTATCTATCGAGCTCGGTTATGAATAACAATGCTAACTTTAGTATTTCGATCTATTTGGATTGGTCTGTTCATTTCGGCTAAATTAATATCCCTACCTATCGGACTCTATTATAAATGACAATGGGTTGGGTATTCACCCATTAATTATTTTTCAATCTAAACTCGAATTTTCTTACTCGTATATATATATATATATATATATATATATATATATATCAATCCGAATTAAAAAAGAAACTTTACTATTCGTACTCATTCCAAACCCATCGGATAATTTATGCTATGATTACCAATTCACTCGATCATTCGAGTTTAAAAAGCTTCGAGCTAGATGTTTTCAGCTCTAATCTTTTTTTTTTCTCGATCTACTTGGTCCAATCAATTATTTTGTGTATCCATTATTTTTTACTCTCATTGATCATTGCACAAAACACGATGAGTATTTGAGATTTTGGTTAAGAAATTACACAATTTATAAGCACAAAAGGATACAAAAATAGGAAATTCATTATTTGATTGATATGATTATTGCATTTGTAACGATTGAAATTAATAGATTGATTGAAAAATATACTGTAAGCGGATAATATATATTGGAGATTTAAAATGTTAAAGAAAAATTATAGAAATGCCACTTAAGTAGGGGGATGAATGTGGTGGTGAGGATATGCACGTTTTAAAATTTATCTATCTAGTGTGTATTCCATCGATAATCGAAAGGAATTCATTATTTAATAACTCTTAAAATTATAAGACGTAATATGTTTGGTAGTTATATGAATTTTTTAGGTGGAAATCTTTTATTTCTAATTAAATTCAAGAATATTGTGAGTTTCCTTGTTATTAAATTGAAGCACAATGAAGTAATTACACCATTTATTGTTGACAAAGAATGACAATGAACCAAGATGATGAAGCTAGAGTTCGTCCATCCGAACTTGTTTATTATATACAATCATATAAGTTTCAAATTCAATAACGATTTGTTCTCGTCTCAATCTTGCATAGTAATACTCGGTAATTATCCAAGCTTGTTTAAATTTATAAAACTGTCTCAATAATAAAATAAAAATTGTTACAATAATTAATTATCTGTCACAATATTTATTGTTAGAAAATATAATAAATTTTTTGTTTGGCAAATTTAATAATTCGTCAAATTAATAATAAATCTACTATTTATTTATTTGGCTAACTCAATAATAATTGGTCAAATTAAATTGGTGCCTGGTGGTGCAAAATAATAATTGATAGAAAATATAAATTGATTCTAGATATTTTTTTAGGTAGTCAAATAGATAAAGTTTTATTGAAAAATAATGTGAGATAAGACACAAATTTATTTAGGTTCTTCAATGAGTGAAGTCTCATTAAAAAAACAATGTTGACAGTGGCCGATCTAAGGCTCGCGCAAACCCGACAATCGCTCGAGCAAATTTCTTTTTGAACTTTATTTACGTTGTATTTTGTATTCCCCCTACCCCAACCCCACTTTTGTATGCATAATTATAATTTCATCCGTCTATACTTTTGTTACATAAATGTAATCTCGCTCGTTCAATTTTAATTCTTACTCCTCCCCCCTAATGTGAGATACAAAAATTTTACATGAATAGAAATTCAATAAATTAGAAAATGTCACATAGAATATAGATTAATTGAATTCATTATTAGAAGATTTTAATATTTTTAATATATTGAAAATAAGGCAACGACCTTGGGAATTCATATTTCCTAGAGCTTACAACCAAAATGCTAAGAATATAAATTAGATAGATTCGATAATTATTAACTGAATTATGATACAAAATTCTAAAAATTCTTGTAATTACGATTGACTAATTTTGCAATTCATTAATGAATTTAATGTATATATAGCTCAATCTACTTTTCCGAATTGATGCTTATTCTTTTGAAATTCAGCTACATAATCCATAAAAAAAAAGTCATGATATATAGCTATTCTTTATTTCAATAATTCCAATAATTAGTCTATTGAAATTAAATATTTAATTATACTAACTTCCATTTACTGTTAAATAAGATAAAGTTTTGTTTAATTAATTTCTAAAATTAGAATTTGTGAGATTTTGGAAAATTTGTCGCTGAACTGATATTTTAGTATTCTAAAACTAGGTTTATGCCTGTAGTCTTTCTTATAGGATAAATTTCAAGAACCAATTTTGTTTTGAATAGAAGTAGTGTTCTTGTAAGTTCAATTGATTAATAATCGATATATTCAAGAATTAAAATGAGAGCTAGCCCGTTCAACCCAATCGATTTTTCTGAGTGTAATCTTAGTATAATTTTTTTTTGGAAAAGTACTGTAATAATATTAGAGTTTGTAAATAACATTAATATTTGTGTACATGTGTAATCAACTCAAAGCTTAAAATACAAATTATGTTTATCAAACCCCCCAATTATGAACTTGGATCGAAGTGTAAAGAATAATTACTCCCAAATTATTTTGCATCGTGTACACTCACGACAATCAAATGCTTAATGTATTTATAAAACACAATTAGATATAAATATTATAAATACACTAATAAATTACAAATTTATACTCTAATACAAATCTAGCTTATTACTCGTAGAAATACACTAATAATATTAGATATAACTTTTTTGAAATATGATTATAATTAAGAGAAACTTTTATACATCAAAGAACAACCCTTCCTCTATTCCACTACAAAATTTAATATATAAGGCCCAAATCTAACAAAATAAAGAATTAATTCATTTGTTCACAACAACGGGTTTTTAGGATTTGAGAGCCTTGTACTCTTCTCTCATTGATGGATATACTTGACTATCTGTCTACATCATTGACGTTCATCTTTATTTCTACCAAATGCATGTCTCGAGTTTTCTTCTTTCATGAAATCTTCATATTCGAGTCTATCTATAACCTAATGAAAATCTCACTCTAAACTATAATAAAAAATTTAAGCCAATTCTCTTGTGTGACTTTTTTTTTTATAAGACGTGATTCTTTTAGTCAGAACATTTGGAATGAAAGAGCACAAGACAAGTGAAGTGTGTGGAAGAAATTAAGTTGTGAAATTCTGAATTATATAGCACAAAATAATATTAAAAATGGAAAATTTATTATGAAAATTAATATGTTACCTTGAATTATGCTTTTGTAACGTTTACTATTAATGGGTGGACTGAAAATTATTAATTCATAGTTAATTTGAGTAACAAAATGCCATATATTGAAAGTGGATACATATATTTTGGAGATTTTAGATAATTAAAAAAGAAAATAAGAGGAATTGCCACATAAGCATGAAAATATGATTGTAGTGGCTTAAAAATATTTTGTTATAGTAATTGATAGTGTGTTGATGGTTTTTGGTTCACGGTCATTGCTCTGTAATTATGTTTAGTTACTTCTACTGGAGTTGCCCGCGCCGCCCTTACAGAAGTGACTCACACCATCACTAATTCTCGAGGCATTTTTTTTTAATAATGAAATTAAGGAAATGCAGATTGTCATTATCTATCATTTTTTATTTTCTTATTGTGAATATCTCAATTGTTCCCCCATTTTTTTTGTACAAAACCACCCTTTAGCTTATAAGTGTGATTCAATACATAATTGATAAAATACTGACCCATTAATAATATTGTTTAAATTAACCTTCTAAAATAATTTGTATAAATTAATAAAATCCAAATAGTAATTTAATTATTGGTCAATGTTGTACCAATTCTCATTCTTTCCCTTATATACTTTAGTTTATATCAATTAGAATGATACATTATGTGATTAAGAATATCAAATTTTATTCATCTTAATTAGGTTTTCTATAATTAATTTCCTTTATTCAAATTTTGGACATATTTCACTTTGAAAGAAATAACATAGTAGTAATCAATATACTTTACGTTGAGTTGAGTAGTAGCAAATTCTACATACTATTTCAGTGAATACTTTTAAAATTTGATTATCTCATTCTTGGTGCGCATTAATTTGTGAAAATATGTAATAAAATTAATGAGGAAAAAGTGAGTAGATTAGGGGATTATTAATATCATTCAACTTATTTTTTGTTTATGATAGAGCTAATTATGCATATATAAATATCATATATTGTCATTAAATATAGATATGGCATAAAATGTGTCTTTTAACTTTTTTATAATTCAAGGCCTCAATTTTTTTTTATATATTTGTAAAATTATCAAAACTGGTTATATATATATATATATATATATTAAGAACTATATTAAAATTAAAGTCTTGAGTATTGAAAAAGTTAAAGACACATTCTATGCCATATGATATGATATATATTAAATGACAATATTCGAATTATGTTTTGTAATTTATGTTGTTGTGTCAGTAGTAAATGTGTCGTCTTAAAGAGCAAAAATTGATTTTGAACGAAAAGAAAAAAAAAAGATATTAAGGATAATAATAATTGATATAATATCAATTGCTAAGAATGTGATGAGAGAAAACGACAATAAAGAAACACATTATTGATACAATCTTGCTGACATCAATTAATAAGATAAAATTATCAACTTTATTCGAAACATAACAATATAACATTATTATTATTATCAAAGAGAAGTCATAAATTGACATTATTTTATGCAGAATTTGAAATAAAAATGACGATAAAAATGGATAATGAGATGTCATCTTGCATTGTTCAATCTTTCTCCACCTTCATGACGATTTTGTTCCTTTTAACATTTGTCGTAGAAGAAAATTGATCATCCAAATCTCTCTTTAACTATCCAACATTGTGATCTTCAAAAACAATACTCGTGGTTGGTGTTGTATCACAGAACTTTGAGTAGGGTGATCCATAAGACCATCAACTTCATCAACAAATTCTGAAAAAAGGGTTCATTGAAGAAAGAAAGAATATTTGAAAAATAATTAAGTATAATATATGGGGATTGCTATTAAAATTGGAGACTGAATTGGAATACAAAAGAATGCTTGAATTGACATGTTTATATAGTGGATTAGAGAGAAATAATATTAAAATGTATTAATTATAATTACTTAATACATGCAAATTACAAAGATTTTATGGCTTCAAAACAGCCATATAATGAGATGATTTATGAGTCAGTACTTGTTGTTGATTGATGGGCTTCAACTCTATTCGTTGATTACTCAAATATGCATGAATGTAGTAATTACAACATATTTAATTATTTCTGAAATTACTTGGTTTGGTTGTTCTTGAGAAATAAGAATCAAATAATAAATTATATAGAACTTCGCAAAAGCTGCTACTGATCTCTCTCTCTCTCTCACATTGAAGATACGATATGATATGATATGTAAAAGTAAAACGCATGAATTAAAAATAATTTTAATATGTTTAGGATATATAATTTTAATATGTTCAAGATATATAGAAGTAAAATACATTGAATAATGCACCGAATTTTTGTGTATATATTAATAAATAATTAAATATAGTACTACAATTCATACATATGAAAAACTGATGTAGTTAAAATAAAATGCATGAATTATGCATTTGCAACTTTGACTATTGAATTGTAATTGGATAATAATAACAGAAAATTAAAATATATCATTTAAAAGGTTGCAACTGCCAAACACTTATTTGAGTACATACTTAAAAACAAACACATATTGAGGTTTTAGATAATTTAAAAAGAAAATTAGAAGAATTGCCACCTAAGCTTGAGAATGATTGTGGTGACTTAAAAATGTTTTCCAATTAGATATTGATGGGCGTCAAAAGGCCCACCTAACACCAGCTGCCACAGGCCCACAGTACTCCAGCTTTTTGGGCCACAATTTTGGTGTTTATTTTATTAATTAAATACTTTTAAAGCATCTCCTCACCTCAATAAATATAAAAAATGTGGAATTACACAATTTAGATATAAAAAAAATGCTCTTGAATGGTAGATACTAGATACGTGTTTAGTGTTCTTGTAATATATATAAAGATATACTAATGTATTACCCGTCGAAATTCGACGGAAAATCATATTATTTTATAATATATAAGCATGAACATTAAAAATAATTTAATATTATTTCGGAGTGATAACATTTCGACAATTGATCAAAAAGTGTATTTCTTAAATTTTATTTCACGTTCTTTAGCCGCAAGAAATCAATAGAAATCAAATTATTTTTTTTACAAACTAAGCATACTTTAAAATATGAAAAATTAACTTTGTAGTTATCTCATAATTTGTCAAAAATTTATCGTATACGATGTTAATTGTTTTGCACGTTTGATCATCTCGTCACAAATTAAAATTTTGAGATCTTTCACTATTGTTCTCATGAGATTGTAACATATTACTGATCATGCTTAGCTTTGATCGTCTCGTCTCACATTAATTGTTGTAATACTTATGAAAAAAACTATATAACATATGTTACAAAGAAAATTTATGGTTCTTGACGATTTTGAATTTCATAGTAAGTATTGATTTTATAATTGATTTTTTTAAAAAAAAATTGAAATAATATTATAAAAATCAAATAAGTTTTTATTTAAAAAGATTAATTTAACTATTTGTAAAGATGACATGACAAAAGAAAAAATAAATTAAGACACGATATATATATGAGATAGATGCTTATTATTTGTCGATACTATTCATAAGTCTATTCTACAAGATTTTTAAAGTAGAAATACTTATTTATACACATATTTGTTAATACGAAAATTAAATATACATACACAAATTTACTAACTAAAGCCAAATTAAATTTTCAAAAGAAAAAAATATAACTATTTATTCAGCCGATTAATTTATTGGCCAAATTAAATTGATGGTACGGAGCAATTGTGAGATGAAAAACTACACATTATATCTACTCCTTTTATATAGGTTGTATACAAGGTGATAATTACTAAATATTCGATGTGAGATTCAAGATTTTAATAAAATATATGAATAAAAATATTTAAAATGAAGATTTAAGATAAATAAGAATAGTAGATGGAGATAGCGCCACCTAGGACCTCGAATTAAGGAGATAGCTCAAATCCGTAATCGTTTTAATAATATATGGATTTTAATTACAAGTCACTATCTGTACTAAATAAATAGGAAAGATAAATCACTTTAATAAACATGATGTGGGGAAATAGACTTACTGACGCTGGTATACTGGAGATGCATACATGATAAATTTTATTCATGTGTAATAGCATATAAAATACAAATCACATAAACGAGGTAAAATGCATTTTAAAAATTTGGTCTGACATGCTCGACCTATAAGGTGTTGGTAAGATTCAAACTTGAAACATTTGATTACGAGAATGTCCACTCCACCAGTACGGCTTCAATCATATAAGTAGTGCAAATTTACAACACGATATTATTCAATTACTTATTTTTTTATTAATTCAAAAAGTCTTAGATTTGTTTTGTATAATCCAATTTAAAACATTGACCGGTTTCAAAATATGACCTTTTAATCACTAACCATTGTTCAACAACTGAATATACGAGCCACATTTTTCAAATTACTTATTTTACTATATAATTATCGAACATATTTTTGCACTAATCAAAAATATTTATTACACTAACCACATTACAACCAATTACTTAGGTCGCCGTTTTTTTTAATTTTTTGAGCAAAACTTAGGTCGGTGTTGGTACAATTTATGCTAGGGGAAGTATAAAATTACCAAAGTGCCCATCTCAATGTATAACATTACAAAAATAATCCATGGGTGATTTAGTAAATTCCATAAAATCAAAGGTCAATGGAGGAAGATAAACATGTTTTATTCAAGCTGGGGGTTTTTTATACGACTCAAGCTTTGTTTGTTATCCAGATTTTCCTCATTGTATTAAATTTATTTAGTAGTTCAAAATTCAAAGAATTTTTTTCAAGAAACTAACATTAATGACCATTTATTGACATTTGTAGTAGGAAGAAAATTCAAGAAAACAGAAGTTGTGCACACAAATACAATCACCTACCATTCGGAGAGAGAGAAGAATGGATGACTCTTAACAATATATTCTCGGAATCTTCTCTCTGAAAAAATTCACCGAGTTTACTTCATCTTGAATTCACATCAATTCAAATCTTCAATCTTTGGAGCTTGGATTTGTTTCTGGGAAAATTCGCAGATTCTTGAATTTGTGTAAGTGTATTTCTGTTCTTTCTATTCAATTTTTACTACTTGATTCCAGTTTCTGTTTTTGCATCTGTTTTATCAAGCAAATGTTTGATGTGAAATTATGTTGAGGGCCTCTAGTTGACCAGCAATTGAATTAGAGTTGATTTTGAGTTCGGATTTACTACATCATAGACTTCATCGAAAAATAAAAATATATATATAGTAATCGCAATTTTTATTTCTGATGTTCCTTTAAAGGGAAATATATTTCTTGTATCTGATTTAATTTTGTAGCAGAGTTGAAGGGATAGAATGACTGCATGATCATTTGATTTAGTATGTTCATTATGTTGCATGCAGATGTCGGAAATTGCGAGGACTGAAACAGTTTGACAATTCTGATTTCTGGGTTTATGTTGATTGGGGGTTAGAGGATAACAGTTAATTTTGTTGAATTTTTGAAAAAATAAAATAAAATTGGGGTGAATATTTGTAAGTGAGCCAAATGAATGTGGTGGGTAGAGTTAGCAGCTTCATTACTCAAGGAGTGTACTCGGTTGCCACGCCATTTCATCCGTTTGGTGGGGCAGTCGACATAATCGTTGTTAAGCAAAACGATGGAACATTTAGGACTACACCTTGGTATGTTCGATTTGGCAAATTTCAAGGTGTTCTCAAAGGGGCGGAGAAGTTTGTCCGAATAGAAGTTAATGGTGTTGAGGCCAATTTTCATATGCATCTAGATAATTCTGGTGAAGCATATTTTGTTAGAGAAGTTGATGCAGATAAGGACGACTGCCAGTCTATTAAGGAGTCCGACAGTCTTGAAGGAGGAAGGGAGGATAATTGCAGTGTTTATAGTAATGCAGATAGCGGTTCTAAAGAAAACGAATTTTTTGGACAAGAGATTGATGAATTTAGTAGCGGTGAGGTAGAGATGAGAGATGAACGCGCTCCTCTTGGTATGAATAGATTCGAGAGAGTTGAGTCTGACAATGATCGGATTTTCTATGAGTTTCAAGATGAAGAATCTTCTATGGATGGTTCGGTTGAGTTTTCAGAGTATGATTCTGGTAGATTCGATAATTTAGATAGTGTGGAAAATGCATTGGATGAATCAAGAAACTCGAATTCAGAAGTAGTTTTGGTGAGTGTAGATGGGCATATATTAATGGCACCTATTTCATCATCTGCAACGGATGCTGCGAGTGTGCAACTAAGCACACCTCAGTTTCACCTCGGACCAGCCAAAAGGAGTCAGCAGTTCAATGGAGGTGATGATTCGTGGGACACTAATTATATGCCCGAGCTCGATTCCCCTAGAGGTGAAATTACCTCTTTAGACAGTTGCAAAGGAAACAACGAGCCTCAAGAAACTCTGGACTCATCTAATCATGGCAAGGAGCTCTGTGTAGAAAGTGGTTCTGAAATTGGCAGTTTTAATAGGCGTGAGGTTTTCAAGAGTTGCTTGGAGCTCACGGAATTTCCCTTGCAGTCAACAAACGAAGAAGATCAGGAGGATGATCTCAGTTCTTCGGGAGAAAAGAAGTCTCCTTTGAGGAATAATGAGGCTGAAGAACAGAATCTTGAAATATCAAGAGAAAACTGTGAATCTCATAACAGTGACCCTTTGCCGGAGTCACAGGTTGAAGCTGTAACTCATGAAAGAAATACTTCCAATAAGGATCTTGATGGTTCTGATAGCACTAATCAGGAGTTAGGGAAACGAGTGGAAGTTGATCGAACTGTTGAAACGATGAATGATGGTGAGGAGTCTCCTTCGGATGTATGTAGAGAAAAGGACCATGTTGAGCCTCATACATCTGCTTCAACTGGAGATACAAATTTAAATATATCTTTGGGTAAGAAATTCCTTCGATTATAACACCAAGATTTTGCCACTACTTCCTCTTGTGGTCTAACGAATCATCGGTATTTTTTTCATTGCAGGGCTTGAGATATCTCTCTGCGCAAAATTGCTTCATGCTGGAATGGGTTCGAGTGCAGCACAAGATGCCTTCAACTCTAAACGCGTATCAATGGAGGAATTCAAGCTTTCGCCAGCATCAATAGTGAAAAACGAGGACCTGATTGTTAGTATTCAAGGGAAGTACTTACCATGGCATAAATCTGCACACATCGTTCTTGGCATGGCTGCTTTTGGTGTGGATCTACCAGTCGAGTCGCATGATGCAATCCCCGTGGAACAAGAGAAGCCAGAAGAAATAAAGGAAGACGATTCGGATTTGGTTTCCACTCCTTCCCGGAGATGGAGACTCTGGCCAATCCCATTTAGGAGGGTAAAGACACTTGAACATACAAATAGTTACTCGTCTAATGAAGATGTCTACGTCGATTCCGAATCTAGCCCACAGAGTAAAGAGGCGGTTACGACTCCCACTGCACGTGGTGCAGCCAGTGAGTCTCCTCGTAAGCAATTTGTAAGAACCAATGTGCCCACTAGTGAACAGATAGCAGCTTTGAATCTCAAAGAGGGACAGAATATGGTAAGTTTCAAATTCTCTACCAGAGTTCTTGGATCCCAGAAGGTTGAAGCTCATATATATTTGTGGAAGTGGAATACAAGAATCGTTATATCCGACGTGGATGGGACTATTACCAAGTAAGCGTGTTTTACTTTTTACATTTCATTTCCTAGTTTTTCACTTTGTTTTCCAAGAGGTCTGTAACTTTAGCCAACAAAGTCGCAAAATTTGTAAACTAAAATGGTATGTTCGTCTAAAGTGTGTTATTGCTGATTGTGATTAGTTGAATCCTATAGTGAACTGTTGTTTCTTGCTCCTCTTTTTAAGTGGATCAAAGTAATAAAACAAAGATAGAGATTTTATAATGATAATTGCTCAAAGAATCTTGTGTACTCTTTTCTAGGTCTGATGTTCTTGGCCAATTTATGCCTTTGGTTGGAAAAGACTGGACTCATACTGGGATTGCTCATCTTTTTTCTGCAATAAAGGTAGTTTTTTTAACTGCTCTAGTTTTGTATTTAAAGCCATATTATATGCTATATTGCTATATTATATCTGCGTTGGCCTTCATCCATGCAAAACAGAAGGGTTCGATATCTTATAATTTTCCCTCAGAAAACTTCTACATTGAACTGTCCAAATACAAAAACATTTCTGGAAGCATGCATGTACTAATTTTGAAGGTTAATTGGTTACAATGTTGTACTGGTTGACGGGAGATTTGATTTGGATCCAGTTACAAAATATCTTGACTTGCTTAATATTATAACTAAATCCTGAAACCGATAATTCGACAACTAATGTAGTTTTCTGTTGGACGTGACTCTTGTCACGAAGTAATTTATTGCCTTTTCCTACTCCCTGTTTTGTTTGACTGGTTTGTGCGATTTTAATGCTCACAAAAACACCACAACTGATGCAGACAATAATAAGTATGGATTTACAGCTAAGCCTAGCTTGCCATAGTTCTACGGAGGTGATATTGGTCAATCTATTTCAGCAGGGTAACTTGTAAGGCTTGAGGCATGAGAGAATCTGAATGTTGGACATTTTTGGAAGAGCAATAAGAAATTTTGGAAATATGTCAGCCACGTGATAGTAAAAATTAGAAACTCCTAGCTAGATCTCTACCTCTCAATTTTTTTAGCAAAGCCGATTAATACTGTGTATTCTGAGCTTCAAACCTAAATTCATTTGATTTATGAATTTGATTAATGGCAATATGAGCTTCTCCCATGCTGGGATAGCTCAAAGATTGCACGATTCAAGATGGATATTTGTTTGTATTTATATACATTTACCTTTTGTTTATTCTTGGAATGTCGATTCATTCTACAGGAGAATGGGTACCAGCTCTTATTTCTGAGTGCAAGGGCAATTGTGCAAGCATACTTAACGAAAAGCTTCCTATTCAATCTCAAGCAGGTATGATTTCACACGACCTGGAGTCTAACTAGCTCTTAAAGAAGCTCAAGGGCATTTGATGTTTGGCGTATATGATCACGATGTGTTTGTAGCATTTTTAGGCAGCTAATAAAATATCTTGCTTTGTAAGATGGTTCGAGTGTCTTAATTTAACTGGTAGCTTTGACTTCTACTTTTTCTTGAGCTATTTCACATGCCATCTATCTTATATCCGAGACGTGCAAGATTATGCATATGCTCTTGTGTTTCTTGACCATGCAAACATATTCTTGTATTATTTCAAGACTTTTGTTGGTTATTGTTTTGTTTAAATGCGGGCAGGATGGGAAAAGCTTACCAAACGGTCCTGTTGTCATTTCCCCTGATGGATTATTTCCCTCACTGTACCGAGAAGGTGATATCCTTTCCCTCGAAATATCAGTACACATTTTATTATGTATCGAACAAATTTTAGTGGCATTGCGAGAGTTTCATATATGGTAGTCCTATTTTTTATCAGTTTGATTCATTTCTAGCATCATTTCACTTCTATTTCTTGTGAATCCATTTTCATTTTATCCAAAAATCAATCTGCCATTTTCATTTTATCCAAATTCATTTTTAGTTTCCAAAATCCATTTTCATTTTATCCATTCTTTTCACTGCCACAAAAGATCTGTAGAAGCATTTTTACGCATTGTATCTGACAGAAATGTTCTTGTTGTGCTAGTTATAAGACGAGCTCCACACGAATTCAAGATTGCATGTTTGGAGGTAAATGTCAATATCCATGTAGCTATGTTTGATCTGTCAGCCAAAAATCTGCACATCTTCTTATATAAGGAATACAATTTGCAGTGATACATATATATAAGTGTCTGTTTACAGGATATAAAGGCGCTGTTTCCCGCTGATTACAATCCATTTTACGCGGGTTTTGGAAACAGAGACACGGACGAGCTCAGCTACCGGAAAATTGGAATTCCAAAGGGCAAAATCTTTATAATCAACCCCAAGGTATTCATGGTTCATAGATTCTTGGAAGACATAGTCCAAAAAAAAAAAGAAAGAAAAAGTTGCTAAGAAACACTCAAGTTTCCTCTAGTAATGGTTATACATTGTTTTGTTGAAGGGTGAGGTGGCCATTAATCGTCGTATCGATGTGAAATCGTACACTTCGTTGCACACACTAGTTCATGACATGTTCCCACCAACATCATTGATCGAGCAGGTAATGCCATATCAAGAAGGTCGAATTGGTTGGTGTATTTTTTTTTTTCTTGGTATAATTTCCGTAAAATACCCGAACTTTCGGTCGTTCTTGGTTATGCACATTAACCAATGTGACACCAATAACATAAATATTACACTTTGTAAGTTCCACACAATTGCCAATATTTTTGGCCAAGTTAAAGCTCATGTTATTGATGTCACATTTTTAAGTTTGTGTTTAAAAAAACCAAAAACGGCCCAAAGTTCTTGTATTTTACGGCAATTTTCCCGTTTCTTTTCAAGAAATTGCGGTTGTATGTTTTGTGATGCTAGTTTGTGATATGTAACTTGGCATCTGTGCAGGAAGATTATAACTCATGGAATTACTGGAAAATGCCTTTGGCTGATATCGATAACTTGTAGAAGCCCGGCCCGGTTCGTGCTCAATTAGGCCCGAAAGCAACTGTATCAGTGGCTGGAGATGCTGGACAGATTTTTTTTGTTAACCAGTATTCTTGTATTCATCACTTTTTTTTTTTTTTTGTGATTTAGTACTCATTATTAAGTGTAAAAAACTCATCTGTGTAACCATAGAACATTCATGTACTACTAAATTGATGCATATAAAGTTCCCTAATTTAATAAATCTATTCTTCCAACATACACTATATTGACATTGTGAAATGGAATGGATTCTTGTGTGGTGGACTGCATTGTACAGTTTGTACGGTTCATCACGTTATTTTATTATTTTTTATTTTTATTAATTAATTCTAATAGAGAATATTCTAAAAAAAATTCTAATAGAGGATTAATACATTTTAATTAGAATTAATTAAACCTTCACTTTTTTCCCCCTAATTTTATAACAATTAAGAATATTGTTTTTCCTCCTGAATACATACTAAGTTAATGTTGTATAAATAAATATGATCAGCTCTAGCTATTACGTACTATAATTCGCGATTACAATCAAATTTTTGTAAGTGCCTTTGAATTGATAATTATTTATATTTTTATTTTATTGAATAACCTTAAATAATTAATAATTTAAGAAAAGTCCAGCCTTGTTTTGACCAAAGCAACTATACTAAGAGATCCAAACAAGGCCTCATATTTCTGCTCACAATATATAGTATTAATTGTTTGAAGAAGTGCAAAAAAAAAAAGGACAGATTTTGAGGAATGGACTGTTTCCCAATTTATTTTATTAATTTTCTCTAAATCTTTTATTTGTTTATTTTATGTAGCAGAAGAAAGGTGTGGGTGTTGCAGTAGGGGATGTATATGCCTGCATTATTCAATCCTCATTGCTATTAAAAATAGTGATTTTTGGACATATGTAGAAAAATACAAATCCTATAAATCCCTCAGCAGATCCACTAAGATTTGTAAGATTTAAGAGTGATGTTGGAATTTCAACTTAATATTTTTCTTTGAATTTTTGGTTTTTGTCCCTTTTCACAAAAAAACAATCTACCAAAGAAAATCCTCGATATTTTCTTTATAATATAAAGTCTCTTGTATTTATCAACTACAAACAAAATGATATTCTTTTAATTACTGTAGCTAGTCAACACTCTCTCTATCCCAATAGCAAGGTCTCGCTTTCCTTTTTCGGCTGTCCCAATAGCAAGGTCTCAGTCCAAATAAAGAAATAATTAGTGTGTAATAAGGGGAAAATAGTTGTTGGTTAGGAGTATTACTTTTAATTAAAATACTCCTTAATAAAGTGGAACAAACTTACTTTATACACTAAACCTCTTCTTCTTAATAACAGTGCCCAAAATAAGTGAGATCATGCTATTGAGACTGAGGGAGTAATAGTTTTCTTTTTTAGTTAATTATAGTTTGTTTTCTAGCTCACATAATTCATAAAATATACTACCTCCGTCCCATTATTATTGTCTCATTTCTTTTGGGCACGGGTATTAAGGAGAAGGGTGTTTAAAGGGTAAAAAGATAGAAAGTGATGGAGCCCATAACTTTTTGTGAGAGAAGCATATTTCCTTTTATGGAAACAGGACAAGAATAACGGGACAACCCAAAAAAGAATACAAGACAAGAATAATGGGACGGAGGGAGTAATTAATTATAGTACGGCTATATATGGGCATATTTATGCACTTTTGAATTTCTAATCATAATCCATCAAATATATATTTGAGTAAGAAAAAATTTAAAAGACATTTGTAAAGGAGAAGAGAGAAAGAAAGGGAGTTGGAATTTTGATTGGGGAGTGTTGGAATTTTGATGAGGGATTTCAGAGGAGAGAGAAATTTTTAGTAATAAAAACCATATTATTAAACAAATAAATAGAAAAGACTTTTTTTTTATAAATTTAGGAGAGGAGAACGGTAGAGCTTAAACATGAGACATCTCTGTTCACAAACAAGATCTATTATAGCTTAAACGTTCTCGAAAAAACAATAAAAAAGACTTGAACATTAAGATATTGTTCACTTAGATTCAGTTTAATATATATATTTAAGTTTTCTTTCAAAAAAAAGTTACAATCTCTTTATGTTTTATTTTGATTCAAGATTTATGCATAACATATCTTAATAATTGAAGTGTAAAACGACTCTTACTATTTATTTCTTTCTATCACGTACAAGCAAATAATCCTCGATTATTCTATGAGACACGATTCAACATCCAAATAATTGTTTGGTTACTATAGTATATATTCGAAAGTCTTAATACACATAACTATCCAGTATGAAGATAGTGTGTACCATCCATACCCACTTTTGGTGGCATGTATAAGCCATAACCACTGACAACTTTTTGGGATTCTTTTTGTACTTTTCGGCTGTTTTAAAATAGCTTAATTGTCAAATTCATGCATTAATTTTCGTGTCCGATCATTGTTCAAATAGCTGTTGACTTGCTTTATGAATGAGGACAAAAATGATTCCCAATGTACAATGTACAGATTCAGCGTTCTGAATATTTTCATGCATCATTCACGTCAAGACTTTAATATAAAGCTTGGCATGCATGCCAATGTACGAAATTAAATAGTGTCAATGCACGCGTAAAATCTTATCGGTACATCTATTTAGTTTCATTGATTATTCTGTCTATATATATATCACACACAGAAGCACATGAAATTACACTTCAGAAAAAAAAAATGAAAGAGATAGAATCACAAAACCACATTAACAAGTAAATATCACTCACGTTTGCTAGAGAAATCACATAGCAGACGACATTTATTTTTCAAAATTATTATAGGTGAGTTTAATTTTATTTTTAATGATGGTATCGAAGAGAAATATATTGTACCGATCGTGCTTTTATTGTACCGACCGTACACATCACCTATCGGTACAACTAAAACATCGATCGGTACAATATTTTTTTTGTCCACACACTATTTCATTCAACTCTCTTTCATTCTATGCTCTTTTTTTAACCATCCCATCGTTATTTTGTAGAAACGAAGTCACACACGTACCGGCATTTTCACTTGGGGTTAATCGAGATATAGAAGGAATTTTCATTCGGAGATTGAATAGGTCAGTTGAAATAAAATTGTAAATGAGTACCGGATTAAGAAAAAATTGTACCGATCGGTAATATATTTGTACCGATCGGTACGGACAAATTTTCTCAAATACTCTATCGGTACAATATTTTTACCGAGCGGTACAATTTTTTTTAATAATCTTATTTTTTCTAATAATATTGTATTTGTGCAGATGGAGTGTAGAAGATTCATCGTTAAATACAACGGGACATGGGACGATTGTGTGTATAATGGTGGGGAAGAACGAACTTTCTACCTTCCGATGGATACGATAAGTTTCTCTAGCATTAAGGAATATATTGATTTGTCTCAATACCCCAATATACTCACTTTGGCATTTAAAAAATTTGTTATACACATCTATTTTGAAACAAATTAGTTATACTCAAGTTTACAAAAATACCCTTGGATTGTGACATATTTTATTGAAAAAGTTGCCAATGATTGAGAATTTCTTACATTGTGTCATAACTTTTGTCCTTGTGTACTTATCTTGCACAATCATTGTGAAATTATCTGCGAATTATTGTTTAAATTGTAGATTTTGCAGATTATTTATTTAGTAAATATTATTTTACATATTTATTTAGTATTAACGAGTACGTACAGATAAAAAAATATTGAAGGCCGAAAAATATGTAAATTATACCAAAAGAACAATAATATCATGAAGAACCAAAAAACTGAAGATCCCTCTCGGACAATGGCAAAAAAAATGAAGATCTCTCTCGGGCGGGATCTTCTTAATAAATGTAGATGTCCGAGAGGGAAATTAATTTTTTATGTCTAGATTTAATTATAAAAATTAACTATGAAATTTTATTGTGAATTAGTGCAACATATATTAATATTTGTAATTTTTCTTTGATTTATTCATGATTTCGTATTTTTAGACGAATAATTTGATTAAATATATGATTTTTTTAAATTATAAATGCATTGAGAGGTTCCTAAATCAAATCCCTCTCGGTTTAACCAAGATCCCTCTCGACATACATGAAATCCCGCTCGAGCGGGATCTAGACACGTTGTAGATGTCCGAGAGGGATCTTGGTTTTTTATGTCTGGATTTAAATATAAAAATTAACTATGTAATTTTTATGTGAATTAGTGCAAAATATATTAATATTTGTAATTTTTGTGTGATTTATTCATGATTTCGTATTTTTGGACGAATAATCATAATTTGATTAAATATATTATTTTTTTGAATTATAAAGATTATATTATTATAACAGTCAAAATACGAAATCATGAATAAATCACACAAAAATTACAAATATTAATATATTTTACACTAATTCACATAAAAATTACATAGTTAATTTTTATATTTAAATCCAGACATAAAAAACCAAGATCCCTCTCGGACATCTACAACGTGTCTAGATCCCGCTCGAGCGGGATTTCATGTATGTCGAGAGGGATCTTGGTTAAATCGAGAGGGATTTGATTTAGGAACCTCTCAATGCATTTATAATTCAAAAAAATCATATATTTAATCAAATTATTCGTCTAAAAATACGAAATCATGAATAAATCAAAGAAAAATTACAAATATTAATATATGTTGCACTAATTCACAATAAAATTTCATAGTTAATTTTTATAATTAAATCTAGACATAAAAAATTAATTTCCCTCTCGGACATCTACATTTTTTAAGAAGATCCCGCCCGAGAGGGATCTTCATTTTTTTTGCCATTGTCCGAGAGGGATCTTCAGTTTTTTGGTTCTTCATGATATTATTGTTCTTTTGGTATAATTTACATATTTTTCGGCCTTCAATATTTCTTTATCTGTACGTACTCGTTAATACTAAATAAATATGTAAAATAATATTTACTAAAGAAATAATCTGCAAAATCTACAATTTAAACAATAATTCGCAGATAATTTCACAATGATTGTGCAAGATAAGTACACAAGGACAAAAGTTATGACACAATGTAAGAGATTCTCAATCATTGGCAACTTTTTCAATAAAATATGTCACAATCCAAGGGTATTTTTGTAAACTTGAGTATAACTAATTTGTTTCAAAATAGGTGTGTATAACAAATTTTTTAAATTTGAAAGTGTGTATAAAAAATTTTCACTCTATTGATTTCATAATGATGTCGAAATTGTTAAGTTTTGAGTATGAAATATTCTATTTATTGACGTCTAGAACTGGCCGAAGTGTTAAACAGACGACTCATGCACGAAACTGATCATCAAGATCCACCTGCAACGCTGCTGCCATTACCCATCTCAAACAGCGAGGAATGGCAGTGTCTGATACGGGAGTAGAAACCAAACGAGCTAAACCAGGAATAGCCTCGAACATCCAACACTGCAGTACCCACACAGGGCCGTAATAATGGTACTTGGGCATCATTTTCGACCCATTCGTTTACAGACCCCTTCGTAATAATGGAACGGAGGGAGTATTATCTATCGGTACAATATTCTACACGGTCGGTACAAAATTTATGAAACATATAAGGCATCGTCGTAATTATCTTAATTAGCACGAAAATTAACATAATTAGCACATAAGCATAGCCACCGAAAATGTCCTAATTAGCACGAAATTTAAATAATTACCACGAAATTAACATAATTAGCACGAAATTATCCTAATTAACCATCATATTTTTAACAAAATATCAATAACATGTTATGAAAACTGTACCGGCAGTCTGAAAAATCTGTACCGACCTGTTCAAAAAAGGTACAGACCGGTTCATAACCTATCGGTACAATATCATGCTGGTCGGTACAGTTTTTTCAGTCGTCCCTCTTCACATCGGTATGAAGAACTAACCTCTTCCAGACGTCGTTGATTTTTACGTTGCCGTTCATCCTCAAATTGATGTCTTGAACTTGATGACGCCATGGATTTTGATGAGAGAAAAATGATATGGGGGCTGATTGATGAGAGAAGAATGATATGGGGGATGTGGAAAATTTTTTGATGCCTTTGAAATTATTGCATCGGTATGAATTGTGTACCGCTAGGTTTTATTTATTGTTGAAGAAGCATAGAGTGTACCGCTAGGTTAGGGTTAGGTTTTGTCTTCTTTTGTTTGTTTTAGAATTTGAGTCAAAGTAAAAAATAAAAATTCCTTCGCATAGATATGCGAGTCAAAAAGATTAAATCCCAAACTTCAAGGGAGTCAAATCAGCATAAATATATATTTTTTTTCTTTTTTTTTATCTCTGAAAAGTGCAAAAAAAAACTAAAAAGTTGTTAGTGGATATAGCTTATACATGCCACAAAAACTGGGTATGGGTGGTACACACTATCTTCATACTAGATAGTTTTATTTTCCTCTCTATTTGAAAATGGATTAATGAGACCTTATAAGTAATATCATGCTGTTAGGAAATAACCACATAATCACGAAATAAAAAACACAAGAATTGTTTACCCAATTCGATACGATGTGTATCTACGTTTGGGGGCGATGCCAAGCCAGGGATTTTCACTATATTTTCAGATCTAATTTACAATGAGAGAACAACTATATATATAGCAAACAATTGAGCTCTAATCCTAGTAAAACTAGGAAACCGCGTACAGTAAAAAAAAACAATTGTACGACAGCCCAAAAATTGATTCACTTCCTTTCAGGATCCATACTCCAACACATGCGAGAATTGAACGAAATAGAATGAAATTTTGTAGAACATGAATTTTTATTAAAAAGAAATACTCCCCTTTAAATGAGGAAATACTATTAGGGGTGTACATGCAGTACACTCCTACTCACATGATAATATTATATTAATATAATTTATATTAATAAAATATTGTGATGTGACATGTACACCTATAGACATTCCCCTTTAAATAATGCTTTTTCTTCGTTAAACTCACACACACACACTCGCTCACACTCTGTGAATAATAGATCCCTCTCTCTCTCACTAGATTGAGCCTGCTATTTCACACACACACACAAAAACAGAAAAACACAAACTGTGTGAAGATTCAGTCTGCTCACTCAAGAACATAGAATCCTGCTATATTTTCACACACACACACACACACACAAATAGAAAAATACAGTCTGTGTGAAGATTCAGTCTGCTACACACACTCAAGAACATAGATTTTAGCCTGCTATTTTCACACTCACACACAGAGACCTCTGTGAATGACAGATCTCTCTCTCTCTCTCATACACACACACACACAGAAACAAAAACACATGGGATCCCATCTCGCAGCAGATGAAGACTACATAAACATGGAAATAAGCTCGTCTTCCCCAGAAATCAAAGACTTCGAATTCCAATACTCCACCGCCAAAGATTCCGCCGCCGCCGACCTCTTCTACAAAGGCAAACTCCTCCCCCTCCACCTCCCACGTCGCAGGCAAATGGTCGAACACCTTCTACGCACCTCCACCACCACCACCGCCGCCGCCGCATTCGACCAACACTTCGGCCACCAACCACCATTCCTCACCATCTCCACCGCTCCCTGCACCAACTCCAACACCCCCTCAGATTCCTGCAACATCTCTCCATCAGAATCTTGCAGAGTCAGCTGCGACCTCAACCCTAACGACAAAACCCTCTTCGAAATAAGCAGCTTTTTCAAGAATCATCAGCCCAGAAACGTCAATCATTCCTGGTCGAAAAAGCTCAAGATGAAGATGATCAAGCCCTCGTTTCTTGCCCAGAAGCTCAAATCTACGAGGACTTATCTCAAATCTTTGTTCGGAAAATCTGCTGAAAACTCACCATCATCATCAAGGATTAGCAAAAAGTTTGCAACTTTGATGATCAGGAAAAACGGCATCGATGATCACAGAAGATCGTTTTCGGCCGCCATCTCTGCGGATTCTACGACAAATTGCTCGTCCTCATCTTCGACCTCGTCCTCGTTTAACTCGAGAGGTCTGCATGAGCTGCAGTTTCTGAGGAGGAGCAGCAGCGCCGCAGAGATCGAGGTTTCGATCGATGCAGCTATTGATCATTGCAAGAAATCTATGCAGAATTTTGGGATTCAATTGTAATTTAATTATTATATATCTTGAAAATAATATATATGTACGATCGAATTAATGTTTATCTCAATGAAATTTTGGACGAGAATGTGTGATTAGATGGAGTAATTAAGGTGGTGGTGCAGTTTCTTGAATAATTTCTATGTTCTAATTAATCTAATTATTTTTTTCTTTTTTTAAGTTGATAAGAATCATAATTAAGATAGTATATTAAAATTATGTCTTTAGAGCACCCAACATTCTCTCAAAATCATCATTAACTCTAAATTTAGGCTAAAATAATAAATAATGATATAAAAAAGTCATCAAGCAGATCTCTCAAATTGGATATGGCCACAAAAATATTTATACCTCCCTAAATCTATCCTATCTCACAAATTGAGTTGTGCCACAATTTTTATAGAATAATTAAGTAGAAAATAGGAGAATTGTTGTATGCATTTGTAAAATAGGAGATATAAATAGCATAGGGAAAAATTTAGGAACAAATTTTAACAGCAAAATTTTGAAAATTCTGCTGGAATTGCTCTTATGGTCCCAAAAACTAAAATAAAAAAATTATGTCTTTATTATTTCCAAAAAAATAAAAAGTCATGTCTTGATTATCTCAAAAAAAAAAAAACAATCTTGTCTTTATGAATTAACTAAAAGGAAAAAAAAAAGTAAAGAGAAAGTAGTCCAAGCTTTTCATAATTTTGAAGAATTTTGTATAGTAAGGAATACTTATCTTAGCCAATGAGGCCTAGCTCAATTGGCTAGCTGAGGCACCACAAGACTCTCCTTAGTGAGAGGTCTTAGGTTCAATCCCGCCTGCGTGCGGTGTAGTATATTCCCACCTTATTTGGTGGTGTAGTGGTCCCACCCTGAGTGGTGGTGTTAAAATAAATAATAATCTTAAAGCTTTATCAAATTTCATAGGAATTTACACTTTTATAATAATAATAGTAATAATAATAATAGATATTTATTTAATGATGATGAATTTATGTTACGTGGTGTTTGTTCTGTGCACACACATCCGAATGATATCGTTTTGTTTCAAAAGATTAGAGAGTAATAATTTTCATACACTCTACTATTAAGGATTATGTGATCGTATTTTATTTGGTGTAGCATTTGTTCTTTATTAAATGCATTTGCAATTTCAGAAGAGTGTGCTCATTTGATCACTATATATTTTAGTAATTAGTTGGCTACGTTGCATTCATTATTCTATTCAGACACATCCATACAATTTTTTACCACCTTGAAACTTAGATACATTGGACCTTTTGATCGAACTATTTTATGTATTGCTGGACCATGTGAGAAAATCCTACTTAAACCAATAATGAATTTTAAGAAAAGTGAAACAATGTACTAAATTTTTTTCTCTGTCAAAGACAGTAGCAAAAGTTGTTGAGAGAATATTCCTAACATTACTTTATGGTGAGGAAAAGTTCACTTGTTGGGACCAAAAAGCTAACAAAAAAGTTGGTTCAAATTAAGGTCTCTCTCTCTCTCCATATGCACTCTAGAATATTGTGCATTAATGTTGAGAGTTGGATTGAGCTTGGTGAGTGATCAATTATGGCATAATTTTTAGATTCAATGATTATTTATTTATGACAAAACCTTGGGTGCAGCAGCTGTACCGTACATTCGAATCAGATTCGACCTGGCCCGACCCATGATCCGATCCGGTCAACGTTGACCGATTAATGGTCAATGTTGACCGTTGACTTTTTGGATTTTTTTTTCAAGAGTCAAGTGAGTGAAGCTGAAGGCTTCAGATAGAACTAAAAGACATTAATGTTGTCACAATCATTATCTATAAATTAAAATCGGAGCCGAAGACGGAGACAAAAAAAAAAAAAAACCAAAAAGTCAACATTTGACCGTTGACCAATCAAAGTTGGCTGGGTCATACACGGGTTGGTTCGGGTCGGGCGGATGTACTGTACAGGAGTGTCACTCTTTATTTATAGACTATAGTGCTCCACATTTGAATCTAGTCAATTGGCCTAACCGCCTAAGGATCTAACCTCAACATGCATAGAAAAAACGAACTTTTAAATGAAGTGATTGATCCTTGGATTCAATAATTAAATGATGCAATTGATCATAGTAACTAAGCACTGTCCTTGACAACAATTTTGGATCAAATATAGGTTTCGGATTTTCAAAATGCGGATAATTTTCAATATTTTTTTTTATTGGAATATGACTAAGTTGATGCCCCGTGATGCAATGTTTTAAAAATCGAAGCAAAAGTCGAACCAGTATGACCTTCGGTTCCTAATTGGTTCAGTCCAACCACATCTAAACATGTTGAAGCTGGCCACCCCACACCATTTTCGTCAAACCAGGTCAAACAGTGGCTCCCGATTCAACCGACCGGTCCGATCCGGTTTTCAAATCATTACGTTGGTGTGGATTAGTACGTTAGTCCTTGAGGAAATGTTGCACATGTAATTCTATCCAGTATTTTTAGACAGCCTTTGCAAATATTGGACCACTCCATAATCCACTATAGTTTGTTGATATTCCTTCACAAAAAACAAGCTATCATCTATCGTTTTCTTACTTCATTTTTTCTATACGTTTTTACAAAATCATCGATGCTAATTTGATATCCCTCATATATTAAATATGACTGGAGAGTATGATATTTATTAATTTGGTCTCTCATAGATTTCTCACATAAATTAAATATGGCTCAATAATATTATATTTACTAATTTGATATCTCTCATTCGTAGTAGTTGAGATTGTTCTAGAATCTTCCCTTAAATAAATTTAGGAACATGCATGTAATGACACAAGTAATAAGAAGAGAAGCCATATTTCAATATAATATATTACACCATCTCACTTGATGTTTCTGCACACACATTGACATCAAAGTCTCAGTCACAGAGCATACAACTTCTTGCCGCCTTCCTCTGCCACATCGGAATCCGATCGATCCGACACCGACCACGACTGCGACCGACTGTTCCTCGCCGACCGCCGGAGGCTCCTCAAGTTGGAGGCCTCAATCCTATGCATTATCACCCAATAACACAAAGTCCCTAACGTCGTCGCCATGATCAAAGTCCCTATAACGGTCACTCCAACCGCCAACCACCTCTCCTCGTCTCCGACAATGATGTAGCACAGCGCAAGAAACGCGACAGACACGAAGGTGCAAGCCAGCCACATGAGCTTGTTGATCACAGCCATCATCTGCTTCTTCGCCCGCCTCTCAACCACCACTACCGACGTCTGAACCACGACGACAGCTAGTGATATGAAGAGGGCGAGAGAATCAAAGATCAGGAAAATGGTGAATTCTACATTCGGAGCAATGTTGGCCTCTCCTACAGAGAGCCCGGGAGGGACGTCTTTGGGATCGTCCGCGTACTGCCCCGGGAGGGTGAAAATGGCCGCAAACGCGACGGTCGCAATGAGAACCGCGACGACCGTTGTCGAGGTTATTGCATTGTTGAGCCCTTCCGACTGCATCTTATTGAGGCGCTTGGCAATGCCGCGCACCCTTCTTCTGGTCTGGCGCGTGTGCTCAAGCTGGTCGTGGACCTCGTGTTTTATGTCGCTCACAGTCTGTTTCAGCTGTCTTGCCGCGCTCGGCTGTGGCTGTGATGAGAGAGATTTCGCACTTTTTACTCCGAATTCTTGCAGAATACCTACTATTGCCGAATGCCCAGTTTTTTCAGCTGTATCGAAAGCCGTCTCCCCTGATTTGTTGATGGCTTCTTTGTTTATCCCTTCATGTTTCAGCAGAGTTTGAATAATCTGCAGATACGCAAACAGATTTTAACCACATTTTTGAATCATTATCCAATCTTTCAAGAGCATATCGACTGTTTTTGCTTTATCGGTAGCAGCTACGAGACGGGAACTTAAGAGTATAGCCAGACATCTTCGTTGCATAACATATCATTCACACAAAGACAACTAGTGTAGCTAAAGCAAGAAAGCTAGCAAATAGATTTTTACCACATTTGAATCATTATTATAAGATTTTTGAAGATTTGCAGTATCATATCAACAATTTTTCTTTCTTGGTAGTGTTTCTAATCGCGTCTAGGCAAGGTTGACGAATTCAAAGAAGATGGGAACTTAAGTGTTGCATTAACATATCATTAACACAAGGAAAACTAGCAAATTCAAGATTCAATGCTAAACTTATTGCGCTAATCAAATTGAGTAAATTTACGAAACTGCATAACAGAGGAAAGCATCGCAATTATACCTGAGGGCGACCCTTTCGTGTGGCTATATGCAATGCAGTGTTGCCCTTTCCATCAGCCATTGATAGTAGAGCAGCATCTGCAGCAATGAGCTCGTCAACCACGTCCGTGCTGGTCCCCTTCACGGCCATATGAAGGGCGGTCTGTCCCTTCTTGTCTTGCCATGTTGCGATTCCAGCTTCTTTCCCTAAAATGGCCTTCACCACCTCATGATGGCCGTATCTTGCTGAAGAATGCAGTGCCGTTTTGCCATTGTTTCTTGCTATGGTGGCAAGACTACTATTCTTCTCCAAGAGGAAACTGACCACCTCTACATGCCCTTGAGCTGCAGCTGTGTGCAACGGGGTCGTGTTTGATTGGTCGACAGTCGCCAGCAGCTGGGGAATAGCCTCTATTAGAGCCCTCAACACTCCTATAACAATCAAATTCATATAAATACTTTTCAAAACTTGGTTCCTCTCTATAAATTCACTATATAGTTAGTTATTCCATTCATCACAGATTTAGCCTCTACATATTTATCATCACTGTTAAATTATAAACACATAATTATATTTCATCATCATAGATTATATTTGAATGTGAAAATCATGTAATTCTAATATCCATGTATTTGGTAAAGTCTTCACTACAAGTTGAGAAGTCTTCACAAAACTACTAGAAAATCTACACATGCTCAAAATCTTGAATATTTCATATGTTAAACAAAGGAAAAACCCAATAATCAGATCAACAAATCAAGACCAATAAACATACTAAAATAAAATAAGGCATGACTTATCAAGATTATTATTTTGAATATATCTGAATGTGAAAATAATAAAGTGACTAAAGTCTACACTACAACTTGATATTTCATCACCAAAACTACAAGAAAATCTAAACATGCTCAAAATCTAGAATATTTCATATGCTAAACAACCCAATGATCAGAACAATAAATCAAGACCAAAAAACATACTAAAAATGAAAAAAATTGATGCTCACCCAATTTCCCAAGCTTGGCAGCAATATGGAAAGCATCAAAACCATTCTTAGCTTTCAATGCTGCAAAAGCAACATCATAGTGCTTGATCATCTCCTCCACCAGCTCAACGTGGCCGCATTCCGCCGCCGCGTAGAGGGCGGTTTCGCCGGACTGGTTCTGCTTCGACAGCAGCTCCTTCAGCTCTTCTTCGCCGTCGCCGCCGCCGCCGCTGCAGCCATTGATGATCTCCACCACCACCTCCAAATTCCCTTCCCTCGCAGCCGAATGCAGAGCCGAATCATCCCTTTTTGCAGTTAACTGCTTCTTTATCTGCTTCTGCGCCTTAGCTTCCATCAAAACTCAATCACACCTCAAAATTCAGACAAACCACCCTTGTTCTTGCAAACCCCAGATCAAGATTTTTGTGTCGGCGCCAAAAAGATGGAATCTTGGACAGAAATTCGAAGAGATTGAGAAAACCCAGATCAAGATTTCACGTGGGGGGGCGAAAAAACATAATCTTGAACAAGAACACGTGGAGAATTTATTTTTTCCCCCTTTTTTATCTGATTTCTGTAGTATTTGACATTATCTGTACCAAATGAGTAGAAATTCCATTCACACTCTTACAATCGATTGATTATCAACTAATATTTTCAACGCGGCCGCAGCTCTATAGTCAACACTCTTCTCTTCAATCATTTGCCCTTTTGAAAAATTCAAGAAATCTGCAGATTTTCTTGAAACTTCACAAAAAAGAGAAAAGACAGATAAGTGGAACGACAGATACTCCTATTAGTTTTGCTGCACCTGAAATATCAAGAACACATTCGTTCCGAGGTATGATCAGTTAATTGCAACTATAAAAGGTTTTAGAGAGAGAGAGAGAGAGAGAGAGAATGATTCAGAAATACATGAGATAGACGGTTGAAATTAACAGTGCTACAAATTGAGTGGCAACAAAAAGCCAACACATGGGTTGATGCTTCTTTGTTTTCTGTTAGTGTTAACGCCAAAAAAAATTAAAATAATTGCAGCAGTAATAATATTCTTATTTATATATTTTATAGGAAATTATTATTTTTATTAGTAAAAGAAGAATATCTTTCAACCTTATCGCGTAGCATTTCATACAACAATCATTAGTTAATCGAAGCGGCATGTGACCGGTTTGCGGTTTGCCAAGTTGACTGCTTAATTTACACGAGCTAAAATTATTCGATACTACCAATTTTTTTACTATCTGAATAATAATTATAAGATAATAAGTAAAGAAAACTAGTGGAATAGCACGAGCTTCATTTATATATTCTGGACTTCATCAATTTGTGATAACATAAAGGAAAATCTCTTGTGCTATAATTTTGATATGACTTCAACATGTTTCAATATATACCATAATCTTGTAGAAATTTAGTATCTTCAATCTCTTTTGCGAAAATTTACTACTGAAACACTGCAGATACTAAAATTTTTGGAGATGTTGAATCTACTACGAATCAAAAGATGATAATATTATCGAAATATTTTGAAGTCAGGTCGAATTTACAAAATAGATTGAAAGCCATGATTTACCATTATCACTAACAATAATAATAATTCTACTTTTCAAAAATTATTTAGGTTGTGCATGTATACCTTAACATCCATATTCTTTAAAGAAAACAGAAAAAGGCCCGCATTACAATTGATACTTTCTTTTTGTTCTTTTTTCAAAGACTAGAAGACCAAATGTGAACCTTTAATTAACTAATTTTTACATAATTGGGCATTGAAACAGATTTAAATATTAAAAATTAAATTATTTTTTTAATTTTTTTACTCCCTCCATTTCAATTATACAAGCTTGTTTTTCTTTTTCGAATGTTCTAAATATATAGGTTGGTTTCCGTAAAAGGTACTAATATTTTTTAACTGATTTACTAATATATCCTTATTCAATTCTTTGATTGACTTTAGCATTAATTCATCATCAAAGAATAAATATGAATATATTAAGAAGTTTACTTGCATGTTTACTTTTCTAATAATTTTCTTAATCATTGTAAAAACTATATAATTGGGACGAAAGGAGTACTCCCTCCATCCCCCAAATAAGTGTTTTGAGCTGTCAAAATTTGTATTCCCGAATAAGTGTTCTATTTTATATTTCTATGCAAAAGTATATCAAATTGTCATATTTATTATTTGACTCATATCACAAAATTTATTTATTTCATTTTGTCTACTGTCTTAATATAAATATTGTGACGGCTAAGGACACTTTTTTGGAATGAAGGGAGTATTTTTTCTAGTTTAGAGATATGACGTTGACCTCAAAAGCCAAAAACCTTCAAGTCAAGGTCAAGCCCGCCACTGCCATTAACGCGGCCCCCTCCGTGGGGTGGGGCCCACTACTTTTAATTATCAAATAAATGGGCCCACTTTTTGACACTACTTTTGTAGCGTAGTAAATAAGTCGTACGTTATGAGTCATGGATTATGACAGCTTCTCGTAATTTAAATTTAATCAATCAATTAATCTTTCACTATTTTTAGTGGTGGCCATTCATGCCTTTGCCACTTTCTTTGGGCGGTTCATATGTTTAGATAATTAATTTCAGGGGCAAATATCTTATATCGTCGTAATATTTGGCCCATTTTATAATAATAAATTAATATAAAATATTTTAATAATATATGACATTTAAGAATACATTATCATCTATTTTTTATTAACGACAAAAATTGTAAGGATGCCGATTTCTTGAGACGGACATAATGTGAATCACTAATAGATAAAAAAAAATTGTGCAATTAAATTATTGAAAAGTAGACTGTTTGATACCTGAGTTTGAACTATATTACATTATTGCCACAATACATAAATGTTGCTATTGCACAGGGACGGGGGTTTACTCAGTGGGCACCAAAGGTAGCGGCTGCGGTTCTCACAATATTCAAAAAAAAAAAATTGTAATGACGTGCATTATTTGTCAATTTTAAACATTGTGACCTTATTACGAAATTTGTCAAACATTGTGACAGTATGTGATATTTTCCGTGATCATAATTGATATGCTCAAAAGATTAGAGTTGCCTGCCTATGATATGGTGTAACATCTTTTTGACTACTCGAAGATACATGGCATTACATGAGAACACATGTAAAATGAAGTTAAACAATTTAAATCATATTTAACAATCGCAAAAAAAGTGTCAAGAAAATACCCATTGAGGAACACTATCATGGGATCAAATTCTTGATCAGTTTCTTGCTGTTGTATATGTTACACTTTGCTGACATAAAATCCACATTGAACCTAAGACAAGATCATCATTTTCCTATGATCATTTGTCACAAGCTCACCCTTAATCCCAACAAAATTCAGTCAGATTCATATGATATATGTCCAAACCCTTACACGGCCACCGTGTTACTGTCCGTCTTAAGATCAAGCTTGAAGAGAAGAATCGGGTCAAGAAGCCACAACCGAATCAAATGACATAAATCGGATTAATTTCAGAATCAGTCTCAGAGTATCTAAATGAGCTTCCACCACTTCTTGAATACTTCTCTCTCTTCCTCACTCTCCTTATCCTCTTAGACTTCACCACATAATATGTCATACCACTTAGAACTCCGGCCATCGTGACAGCCCCCGTGACAGTAACAAGGATTGCAGCCCATCTATGGTGCCTCCCAACAATAATGTAGGATGAGGAGATGAAAGCAACTGTGGTGCAAACTGAGGCCAACCACATTAGCTTGTTGATCACCTCCACAACCCGTCTCTCGGACTTTATCTCACCACGGACCACTGTGATCTGCACCACCACGACAGCCAAGGACGTGAAGAGTGCAATAGCATTGGAGATGAAGAATACTTTGAAAGAGCGGCTGCCTACCATCACAGCCATCCCATTGTCGTTGTCGCCTCCTGGGACAGTGAAGATGGCTGCAAAGGCAACCGTTGCAAACAGAACAGCTACAACAGTGACTGAATTAGTAGCATTGTTAATTCCTGCTCTGTGGAGCTTCCTCAGCTCCTTTGCAATGCCACTCACGTTTTTGTTTGTTTTTCGTGCCTGTTCTAGCTGATGATGTACGTCTTTCTTGATCTCTGAGACCGTCTCTCGGAGCTCATCACGTGGCTGGTTTAGCTCGTTGGCCTTGACTGCACCATAACGAGTCAAGGTGTCTTTGATTTCGACTATCTCTTCTGATAGAGGGAGTCCTTCTGCTATGTCAAGAGCTGTTTTGTGATCTCTAGTTAGTGCATTTACATTCGTGTCACGAAGCCTTAAGAGCTCACCTACAATCTGCAATTATTCAAAAGATCCAGATAACAACTCTAAGAATAAGTAAATCAGATACTAGAAATCAAAACTAAGACATGATACTCGTTGCAAACATGATTTTCCAACTCAAATCGACATCAATTGAACCTTTAAAATAGTGAAAAATCCATGTTTGTCAATGCAGGTGGAAAAATTAACTTTATTCTTGACACAACTACCTTGAAGCAACATTAATCTACACATGAAATTGATGTATATTACTGCTGAAACAAGATTTTCATGATGATAATGTTCAGTTTTCTCATATCATAAGTTCATAACCAAGTCAAAGCCATCAAATTCCAGAAATACAATAGACATAAAGAGAACTAATTTGCAAAATTAGTGCAGCAATTAACGATTTCCCTTACCTCAGCGCGCTTCTTCCTTGTGGCTATATGCAACGCAGTGTTACCAAATTTATCCGGAAGCATCACTATGGCCGCATCTGCCTGCAGAAGCAACCTCACGACTGCAGAACTTACGCCTTTTACAGCCATATGCAGAGCAGTCTGACCTTTCTTATCAGTCTTTCTGGCCAACTGACGGTCCTTCTCTAGCAAAGCTTTTACAATATCTGCATGGCCTTGGCGCGAAGCAAAATGTAATGCATTTTTGCCATTGGATTTTCGTGCCTCTAACGAGCTAGGATCCTTCGAGAGCAATTCCTTGACAACTGCTAGATGCCCTTTTGTTGCTGCAGATATGAGAGGAGTTGCATTTGATTGACCAACTGTTTTACTTAGCTCCGGATCATGATCTAGCAGCATCTGAACAATACCTGCAAAAAACGAAGCTTATAAAAATCGGATGCAGAAAACCAGATAATGAAACTACTAACTTGTAAGTTTCTCCAAAAATGTTATTGAGCATGCAAAGATTACAAGGATCAATCAATAAACACAAGATCACATTGTCCATCTTGACTAACAAAATTGATAAAAAGTAAGAAAATCACCATCACCAGATATCTTTCAACAACGGATCATAGCAAGGAAGACACAATGCAGATGATTCAATTAATCCAAACGACATAAATATCCGTAGTTTAAAGAACTCGCATCATAAAACACTTCGTCTCCCAAAAAAGAGGCCTTAATTGACACACAACCTTCATTCAAATAGTTCATTCAAAGATGACTAATCACATCAAACTACTGAACAAAGTAAATGAAATAACTCGATTACCATGATGGCCTCGACTAGCAGCAACGTGCAATGGATCAAATCCCGACCTATTCTTCGTCCTAAGTCCTTCTCTGGTTGAATAAGGCAACAGCTCTTTCACTACATCAATGAAACCCTTCTCAGCTGCGATGAAAAAAGCAGTTTCCCCCAATTCATTGACCTCATTCACTACAGCCTCCCTGATCTCCGCCACCTCGGCATCAAACTCAGCCCCTCGCAGCGTCTTCAGCATCTGCTCGTCGATTTCGCCTAAAATCTGAGTCACCGCCGCCACATCCCCCTTCTGTGCAGCTAAATGGAGCTCCGTATCATTGTGGCGGCCGGTCACCTGCTTCACGTACTTCTTCCTCCCCGATTGGTCGAACCTTTTGCCGGAATTCGAGACGATCAAGGCCTTGCCGGAGTTCGAGACCACCAGCGTCTTGCCGGAATTCGAAGCACCTAACACTTTGCTGGAATTCGATACCACCAGCGCCGGCGCCCGCGGCGACGGCGACGGCCAGAAGTGGTCGGTTCTGAAGCCTTTTTCCAGATCTCTCTCTCTCTCGCCTGTTTGACACATTCACCATCTTCAAAATCCACAAACGCTGAGGTAAATTGATATTATTCCTCGATTTTTTTCTAATCAGAAAGAATTTGTTGATCTCGTAATTAATACTGTAAATACACAATTGATTAACCTGATATTTGGGGATGCCCGCCTTCGTCATTGGTGAAATCCATGGCGATCGAGAAAAATGTGGTTTAATTTTAATTTGTATGTATTTATCCGTTAAAGAAGCATGTTGTTTGTGCTGTTTATAAGTTGGATCGGAATTAGGTAGTTGCGAATTGGCAGAGAGTAGATGCAGACTGCAGAGGCGGAGAGAGAGCGGCCAACGGCGGAGGAGCGGCGGAGGTGGTGGTGGAGGAAATTGAATTGATTAGCGTGGGCATGTTGACGCCGCCGGGCCAACCATATTATCGTCGCCTAGTATGCATAACGACATTTCGAGTTAGTTAGTTACTTCAACTATACTTAAATTTTTATATTTATTCTCATTTATCATATATGTCAATTTAGTAAAAAAATTCATGTATGCCAATTTTATGAAAACTTCATTTCAACGCTCCGGTTTTAACATAGTATTTGTTTTATTAAGTGCTTCAACTCCTTAGTAAATCAAATAATATTGACAAACTTAAAATTAATAAAAAAAAATATTCAATCATGATTCATGTCTATATCTGTCAAATTGATGGGTTAGGACCGACCCGGCTCGAGTCTATGACAACACAACACAATCTAAAATGATTATTTTCAAATATCGAACCAGCTCGTCGGATTGTGGAACTTGACCGGAACAATTTTTGACATCTTTGTTCATGACTAGAGTTGTCAAAATTTCGGGCCGGGCTGAGCCCATCGGGCATTTTGAAAAAATCGGGCCCGCCCCGAAAATTCTCCGAACCTGAAAAAGCTGAACCCAGCCCAGTCCGAAAAACCATTTTGTAGTGTAATTTTTTCGGACCAGGCCGAGCCCACCGAGCTTTTACCCATTTCGGGTCGGGCCCGCCCGCCCGAAAAATGGTCGAGCCTGTAAATGTAGTGCCCATCCCGAGCCGTCCCTGCCCTTTTTTGACATCTCTATTCATGACATATCATGTTATGGCTATCCTCTTTCTAGAGGAGTATTGCTATTTCTCTACTGCCGTATTATTTTTTATTTTTGCAAAATATTGCAAAATCAAAGGCGAAAAAAGGAGAAGAGAGAAAATTGCAAATTTATGCTTGTGAGGGTGCGGTTACAAAAGATTAACGAGGTTAATGCATATGTTTTGAATAATATTATAATTTTAATTTGACATTTGTAAATTTTAATGAGGTTAATGGTTCCACCTTTTGAATTATAACAAATTTAACACTCTCAAATTTTCCGATCACATCTCTTATCTTTGAAAGTCGTGTGAAACTTTTAAATATAAGAAATTAAACTAAATCGTATACCAAACATTCTTTTTAATTTCTTCTATTCCAAATGGACTTTATAGATGAAATGACGAACTTATTCCAACTCAAAAGGTAGGATCAATATTGAATAGGTCGTTGTAAAGTCATAATTTTAATTAAAATATGTGCGTTAATTTACACTTAATCTTAAGTTCTGTTATGTTGTGGTCACATTAATTTTTTAGTATTATTTATGTATTTCCAGTATGGTGATAGTGTATACCCCCCATAACCAGTTTTGAAGGCATGTATAACACATAACCACTTTGACTTTTGACTTTCCTAATTATATCTATTGTGACACTTTTTAAAAACTAGTTTTGCACCCGTGCGATGCACGACAATAGTTTATATAAAATGATAAATTTCAATTAAAGTTTAAATATTACAAATTTTGAAACACTTCTTTGTACACAATATTAGTAGTTGATGTACTATCATCACTATCTTTATCACCCATTAAGATCTTCAATCCACTACGACTACGTACCCTCGAAACAGCAACATACAATTGACCATGTGTAAAAACAGGTTTTGGCAAAAATAAACCTACATGGTATAGTGATTGACCCTGACTCTTATTAATTGTCATTGCATATGAGACAATAAGAGGAAATTGACGTCTCTGAAACTTGAATGGCAATCTTGGATCTGCTGGACTAAGGGACATTCTTGGAATCAGTACGTTTTGTTCGGCATTGTCTCCTGTGAGGATTTTTGCTTCCAAAACATGGTTACCAAGCTTTGTTATCATCAATCGAGTTCCATTACATAATCCATTAGCATGATCGATGTTTCTCAACAACATGACAGGAGTTCCAGTCTTCAAAATCAATTCATGATTTGGTACTCCCGAACATCTTATTGTATTTAAGAATTCAGGAGTATGTAACTGTTGAAACAAATCTGAATTTGAATCTGATTTGCATGTAGTATCGGAACTTCGATATAATTGACCCTTAGCACTGTTCAAAGATGTCATATGTTGATTAACAGATTCCACTACATCCAAAGTTGGAGCTAATATCGCTCTTTCTTGCAAATAACTTGTATCTGCAACATCAGTGCTATAACATGGATAAGTACTTTGAACGATTGATGCAATTGGATCCTTATGATATTTAACCAAAATATCATCAGGAATATGAATATCAACATGACCATCATTTGCACCTCCAATAGTTCCATCACCTATGCTAGCAATCCAATTTGAGAATTCTTCCAATTGCCTCGCCTCATCACTACAATCAATATGTTGGAGTCTCATATTTTTTGTCAATCGTAGTACTCTGCAATCTTTCCAAATATATGATGAATTGATTGATGAAAGAACAACATCTTGTCTACTTCCTTTAGGTATAACGGGTAAGATCTGTCGGAAATCTCCTCCAAAAACAACAACTTTACCTCCAAAAGATTTGTCTTCATTTGTTGGGTCAACAGAACGCATAATATCTCGAAAAGTTCTATCCACAGCTTCGAAGCAATGTTTGTGCATCATTGGAGCCTCATCCCAAATAATAAGCTTACATCTCACAATAAGTTCAGCTAGGGGACTTCCTTGTTTAATATTGCAAGTAGAATCCTCATTAACATTGATTGGAATTTTAAAACGTGAATGAGCAGTTCTACCACCAGGCAATAATAAAGATGCTATACCGCTTGAAGCAACATTAAGAACAATTTCACCTTTTGATCTCAGAGCAGCAGAAAGTGTTCTCCATACAAAAGTTTTTCCTGTTCCACCATATCCATATACAAAAAATACTCCACCACATAATGAATCAACAGCATCCATAACTTCTTTATATACATGTTGTTGCTCATCTGTAAGCTTGTCAACCAAAGTTTTGTGTTCCTCCGTCAAAAACTTTCTATCATATCTCAATTCATCATTAACCAAACTATTTTCCTCAATTTGGAAGAATTCAGAATTTGGATAAGGCATGCTTTGAAAATCTCTTAAACTCCTCCCAAACCTCCTTAAAAGTTTCTCGATTTCCACAAGAGCATAACTTTTAATTTCATCATCACTCATATTCAATTCTGCAAGTACATGCAACAATTTTACAATAAAAAATTAAAATTAAATTTTACACTCTAAAATAATTTCTTTAAATTGAAATGATATGTACATTTTGAAATAACATACCCGGATGATGTAGCATACGCCGTCGATTATACAAAATATCTTCAGACAAATATAACCAACACTTGTCCCAAACCACTTCAGTAAGACCTAGACTATCTGATGCTAACAATGTGACAAACAATCTCCTCAAAGATTGACCGGATGCCCAAGTACTTGCTTCAATAATTCCATCAACATATTCTTTATCATCATCTAAAAGTCCCACAGCATAGCAAGCGTCTCTGAAGGAATCATATGTAACACCTCTTACCGTTCTTATGTCTTCATAGCAAGTAGGGCCACGTACTACATTCAACAGACATCTTAAGTAATACATTTCTCCACTCCCAGGAGGAATGTAAAATATTCTTCCAATTTTGCATCTTTGTTGCCTTGGAATCCATTTTCTTTTATCGTGATTCCATACAAACTGTGTGGGAAATTCTGCATAGGTCAGTTTTCTTGCGTTCTTATACTCCTTATTTGCTTCGAACCAAGCTAAGAACATAGTTTCATTAAGTGTAGATCTACCCATAACAACGTCAATAGGTTCTACATCTGAAAAAATAATGTTCTGCTCATTCGGAAGATGAAAACTTAACCTTTCCACAGCAGGATTTCTGTATTGAATTTCAAATCCAAACAATCTCCATGCTGCTTCGCAGGGAGAAATGTATCTACAATCGTAATACATATTAACCTCATCAACTTGTTTTCCTTTTTCTTCACCATCAGCACTCTGATAAAATGCTGCAGTGACACGATCATGACCTATATTGATGTACTTGAATAAATATTTGATCGATCGTGACTTGTTGGTCCCAAGACGGATACCTTGGTGTAGAGGGGGGGGGTGAATACACCAAGGTTTAAAAACTTTTCCAAGTTAAAACTCTTTTGAGTGAGCTGGCTGTGTTCGATCCAGCTGGATGGCAGCTTGATCGACACAGCTGGCTGTGTGCGGAATGTGGTGGATTTGGAAAGTCCGTCTGTTGCTTCAAATATATTGCAAAGCTCTGTTTCACTTTTCAGTTAGTCAGTTTATGCAGATTGATATGTATGCTCATGAAGGTTAGTAACATGCATAAAACAAAGCGATAAATAACAAGAGCATCTTTAACGTGGTTCGGAGTAACCCCTCCTACATCCACGACCAGATTCACTGGTAATTCACTACCACTTGGTTTCCAAGTACCAAGCAACTTCACAACTCTAACCCGAGCTGTGTTCCAACAGTTTGCGGGCACTGTCAAGCCTACACCTTCAGTTTGCGGGTACTGAAGAACCTATCCACTCGAATTACGCGCTTCGAGCAAGCGTACCTTTACCTAACCTTTCTGGGTTTGGGTTTGGGTATGGTTTTCCAACTATGAACGAGTTCTTACAATGAAGAACAAGGAGTATGATGAACTCGTTCAAACTAGGCTTAAGATATTTATTCTGATCTATTCTGCCTATGACTGAATCTGTGAACAACTAAGAACACAGCTGACTGGCTGGGTGTTCTAGAAAGATTTGACTTTGTAGATCGTTGTTCATGTTTCTGTTTTCTTCTATTTCTTCAGTCGTCTCACCAGTCCCCTTCTTCAATGGTGAAGGAGAGATATATATAGGTGGAGATTCAAACTAGCCGTTGGAAGAGAGCCGTTTGAATCTTACCTACTCTTGTTGACTTTTGGCCTCTACCTACGAAGTAGGTCTGCATCTGCAGAAGCTAGTTCTTCTCTGATCTGACTGCGTCAGATAAGATCTTCTGACATCGGGATCTTGTCTTTGAGAAGGTCTTCGTCTTCGAGCCAAGCGTTGCCGTCTCTGCTGTATCTTCAGCGGCTTGGACTCTGCTGTGTCTTGATTCTGAGCTGTGTCTTAGACCTGTGCTGTATCATCAACCTGAGCTGTGTCTTCAACCTGAGCTGTGTCACTGACCTGAGCTGTGTTTTAGACCTGAGCTGTGTTATCGACACTAAGCTGGGTCTTTTACACTGAGCTGGGTCTTTGACACTGAGCTGGGCTTCCGTCACTGAGCTGGGTCTTGATACTTCAGGATCTTTGACTCTGCTTGGTCTTGCTCGCCGAGTCCGCTTCGCCGAGTTCTTAAGCCGTCTCGCTTAGTTGTGTCTTCTGTTCTTCATTGTCTTCGCCGAATCTACTCGTAAACTAAGAAACTCTATAAGCTCAAACGGGTGAAATTTGGAAACAACACATTTTGTACATTCATCTACTCGGTTGGGGTCAGCTGGGTTTTGGTATCCAATCAAAACTCTATTAATTTTCCCAACAATTTCCCCTTTTTGATGATGCCAAAACCTTTACACTTTTACAAAAACACAAAACAAAAATCCTAACGAAACTCTTCCCGTCGCTCCACATGCTAGGATGAGAGTTTGCACTCTTTCTCCGGTTGTCTTTCCAAATTTCGCCATTTGCCTCTTTTAGATTCCATTTCGTTCAATCCTTTCCCCTTTTTATTTTCGTTTTTCTGTCCTAATCTTTTCTACTCTTTCCCCCTTTTTGGTTCATCAAAAAGATATTGGAAGGAAGGAGAGTCGAGGTCTGGTGGCGGCGTTCTGGCAAAATTTCTTCCCGTTCTTGGTAACTCCAGTCAGCTTGGAGTTGATACCAATTGATACACTTTTGGCTCTTCTTTTTCAGCTGATACCAATTGATGGTCTTTCTCAGCTGTATGGTTCAGTTTGGAATGAGTCATCTTGTCTTTCTTTCTCTGCTGAAAGACATCGTTTGCGAGGTTTCCCCTCAATTGGATGGTCCAATTGTGTTTTATCAGCTGGGTTTGATTCCCCCTAACTTGATAAATTCATTTTGAAATCCTTGGGGTTCCTGCTGAGTTAGTCCAGCTGTGTCTGATTCATTCTTGATGACACACGGTGATCCAGTTGAGTATTTCCTGCTGGATGCTCTTCTTGATGATTCTGCTGGACTATGATGAGATCAATTGTTGAAATCAATTGATGGTGAATCTGCTGAACTGAGTTCCCCCTCAGCTAGATTCCTCTTCTGGATTCTGCGATCCACGATTGATCCAGTTTTGTTTGATATCCAGAAGATGACATTTGATAGTTCAGCTGGATTTTTCTCTTGATTCTCCACTTGACTCTTCTACTGGATTGACTTTACCCTCAGCTGATATCACAGCTGTGTCGATTTCCAGCTCGGTGGAGTTCCCCCTGAATTTGATAGTAGGTGGCTTTCTTTTCTCAGCTGCTTCCTACTTCACTTGAGCGAATTTTCTCATCACTGGCTCAATTCTTTGATGAGGTCACCGCTCCATGATTAGCCGAGTTCATTGTTGCTTTGTGGGGTAGAATCTTCGATTTCCTCGTTCTTTGCATCGCATTCTGCGCATTGAACTCACCAGGAAAACCTTTATCACAACAATTGGCTGATGGACAACAGATTATGCTAAAGTCCATCAATCATAAGAGACATTTGAAATTATTATTATATGTCTCAAATGAGTCAAATCCTTTGATGTATCCTTTCGAGATATCACCAAAGGTTACCTGAGACCAGTACGCTTGACATATTCTTTGAATAGCTTTGAGGTAAGTCATGAGCTTTGATCACAAGCTGTCTTTCTTTTACAACACGCTTGATGACATCCTCAATTGCGTCTGTCCCTCCTTGACCTGTTATCACTCATTCGACACCCAGTTGTGATTGGGTCCGGCTTTGTTGTTGAGGGTTCCATTGATAACCCAGATTTGTCCTTATCTTTTGTGAGTGATACTTCAGATTGGTCCTTGAAATGGTCCTTTCTTCTTTGGACCTTGTTGACTCCATTTTGATGAGGTCCAAATCATAGCTGGAGTCTGTCAGCTTGATATCTAGCTTGATATCCCGTCTCGTCGGAATTTTGATTTGAAACTCGGTTGCTTTCCAACTTTCTAACCAGCTGAGATCCGTCTCACCGTCTTTTAGTTGACCTTGATGTTCGTGCCGGATGACATTCGTCTTTGATTTTGATTCCACACCGGATTTATCTGCTGCCTTTGAGCTCTGTGATTAGCTGGGAGTTGCTGCTTTTCTTGGGCTTGAAGTTACCGAGCAGTTTTCTTCTTTGATAGGACTGAGCTTAGAGAGCTGGCTTGATTATGTACGACCTCTTTGGTACATCCTTGGTTTGGTTCCATTGGTTTGTATCGCCGGAGTCATTCTTTTATCTCGATTCAAATTTTGGCCATCTTCGCCTTCTTGATCAGCTGTATTTTCTCATCTTCAAGCTCCTGATCATTCTTCTTCTTGAGCTCATTCCTTAGCTCTGAATTCTCAGCTGGCTAGATTTCAAGGAATTCTAGTAATCTCTTGAAGTCGCTGAGCACTTCTTCGATGAGGTCTCTTTAGCATGCAGTGAGCTGTTCCATGTCCAGCTGGGTGATCTGCTGCTTCTTCTTTCATCTCTTGAGACCATTTTACTCAGCTGTGTGTCCAGCTGTGTTTGCATTTCACAGTTATTCCCAGACAGCTAGCTGGGTAAGCTCAGTTTCTTCAACAACTGGGTTTGAGAATCCCATGAAGCAGGCATCTTCAATAAAATGCTTCATCTTCTGAGTCGGAAGAAAATACTTGATCTTCTTCTATCTTGCTCGACTTGAGCTCTTTATCTTTTCTTCGGGAGGATGACTCAGCTGGGTTTCTCTTTGGGTAAAGTTGCTTGTCGTGATGAACCTTCACGATTTTCTTGTACCTTTCCTTGCTGTGTTTCAGCCTATTAATATTCCGTACAAGCATGGCAACTTCTTCGTGCAATTCTTCTTTGCTCATATTTCCGCGCTCCTTGTTGGTCCTTCCAAGCTGAGCTGATTGAGCTAATCTTCTTGATTTTGCACTGAGAGCTGTCTCTTTTTCCTTGGGAGTCAGCTCCTTTTCATTCATCCATTTGGATGATTCTCCGCTTGTGATCCCCGCATCAAATTCGTTGGCTTTCAAGATGGAGAACGGTTTTCCGTCTCCATGCCGCCAAGATCAGTTCTGCTTTGGTGAACCACCTTGTGTGTACACCATTCTGAGGAGAGAGCTGCAAGAACTTTTAAGTTCTTATCTCGAACTGTATATTTTCCAGTTCGGATCGTCTCGATCTTGATGACGAGGTTGGAGAATCTGAGCTCCATTTGATCAATGGACTCGTAGGGGAGTTGCTTGAAGTTGTCGAACTTCTGGCATGCAACTGAGAATTTGTTCTCTTGAATTTCCTCTGAGCCTTCACACAGCTTGGCTAGAGTGTTCCACATCCCCTTAGCTGTCTCGCAGTTGATGATCTTGCTGAGATAAGCGTTCGTCACTGTTGAGGAGATGACGTTGCGAGCGTAGCTATCCAATCCAGCTTGTCTTCTTTCTTCTGGAGAGTACTCCCTTTTGGGCTTCACAACTTGCCGGAGTACTGGTTCAGCTCCAGGTGTGGTTTCTGCTTGTCTTTCTGACTTCAAGATGATGATGGGTCCGTCAGTGATAACATCCCACATCATGTCGTGATGCGCACTCAGAAAGCTTTTGAGTCGGAACTTCCAGATCTGATAATCATCGACAGAGAATGTCGGAAGATTCCTGCACAAGGAAGATTCCATGACAGTATGCAATATAATGATTTTAAAAAAAATTTGAAGCTTTGAAAGATCTGTTCAGGTGACCACTATCAGCAATGAAATGCTGACTTGACAGATACAGTGATCTTTTGAACCACCGCTCTGATACCAATTGTTGGTCCCAAGACGGATACCTTGGTGTAGAGGGGGGGGTGAATACACCAAGGTTTAAAAACTTTTCCAAGTTAAAACTCTTTTGAGTGAAATTTGTTGTGTTCGATCCGAATTGGATGGCGGCTTGATCGACACATTATGTGCGGAATGTGGTGGATTTGGAAAGTCCGTCTGTTGCTTCAAATATATTGCAAAGCTCGTTTCACTTTTCGGCTAGTCAGTTTATGCAGATTGATATGTATGCTCATGAAGGTTAGTAACATGCATAAAACAAAGCGATAAATAACAAGAGCATCTTTAACGTGGTTCGGAGTAACCCCTCCTACATCCACGACCAGATTCACTGGTAATTCACTACCACTTGGTTTCCAAGTACCAAGCAACTTCACAACTCTAACCCGAGCTGTGTTCCAACAGTTTGCGGGCACTGTCAAGCCTACACCTTCAGTTTGCGGGTACTGAAGAACCTATCCACTCGAATTACGCGCTTCGAGCAAGCGTACCTTTACCTAACCTTTCTGGGTTTGGGTTTGGGTATGGTTTTCCAACTATGAACGAGTTCTTACAATTAAGAACAAGGAGTATGATGAACTCGTTCAAACTAGGCTTAAGATATTTATTCTGATCTATTCTGCCTATGACTGAATCTGTGAACAACTAAGAACACAGCTGACTGGCTGGGTATTCTAGAAAGATTTGACTTTGTAGATCGTTGTTCATGTTTCTGTTTTCTTCTATTTCTTCAGTCGTCTCACCAGTCCCCTTCTTCAATGGTGAAGGAGAGATATATATAGGTGGAGATTCAAACTAGCCGTTGGAAGAGAGCCGTTTGAATCTTACCTACTCTTGTTGACTTTTGGCCTCTACCTACGAAGTAGGTCTGCATCTGCAGAAGCTAGTTCTTCTCTGATCTGACTGCGTCAGATAAGATCTTCTGACATCGGGATCTTGTCTTTGAGAAGGTCTTCGTCTTCGAGCTGCTAAGCGTCTCTGCTGTATCTTCAGCGGCTTGGACTCTGCTGTGTCTTGATTCGGCGTGTCTTAGACTGTCTTTGTATCATCAACCTGAGCTGTGTCTTCAACCTGAGCTGTGTCACTGACCTGAGCTGTGTTTTAGACCTGAGCTGTGTTATCGACACTAAGCTGGGTCTTTTACACTGAGCTGGGTCTTTGACACTGAGCTGGGCTTCCGTCACTGAGCTGGGTCTTGATACTTCAGGATCTTTGACTCTGCTTGGTCTTGCTCTGCTGAGTCTGCTCTGCTGAGTTCTTAAGCTGTCTGCTTAGTTGTGTCTTCTGCTGTCTTCAGCTGTCTTCAGCGAATCTACCTGTAAACTAAGAAACTCTATAGGCTCAAACAGGTGAGCTGGAAACAACACATTTTGTACATTCATCTACTCGGTTGGGGTCAGCTGGGTTTTGGTATCCAATCAAAACTCTATTAATTTTCCCAACATGACTGATTGCACCATTCAACATTAATGTGTGCTCCATACTTCATTAGAAGATAACGATTGTGAGGAACAACATATCTGTTATCAAGTGGCACACCATTTTTCATAACAGTTCTTCCGTTATCTCTTCGTCTATATACAGGATATCCATCTTCATCTTTTGAAGTTGTATCAACATATTTTTTAGGAAAATATTTTGTACAACGACCATTTGTCATACATGGAGAAGATTTTCTCACATCACCGCATGGACCATGAAGCATGAAATTCTGAACAGCTGAATAATAATGTGGATCTGAATCTTCATCAGGTATCTCAGCTGATATAATTTTATCAATATCATCAGGAGCTGGATTTTTATCTTTTTCTGCCAGAAAAACCAGAATATGCGCATGTGGTAGACCTCGCTTTTGAAACTCAATAGTGTAGACAACTGCAAAAGTCGAGTAAACATTGACAATAAATTATAAAATTTAAAGAGTTTGATATTTGTTTATTTAAAAATAATAAAATTTGATTTATACCTGCTCTGACGCTTCCAAATATTTCTCCTTTACGAATATCTTTTATCAAATTATCCAACTTCATCTTAAACACTCGACAAATAATGTCTGGCCGATCTTCCGGTTTCAAATTCCGATTCTCCGCAAATCTCACTATTTCAGGCCATCTCGGATTACATGTAAATGTAACGAACAAATCTGGATATCCAGCCCATCTGCATATTGCCATTGCATCTTGATAATTTTGAATCATATATCTAGCACCTCCTGTGAATGAAGATGGCAATATTACTCGTTTTCCTTGGGTCTTTGGATTTGTTTCGCCTTTAGTAAGAGCATCAGACAATCCTTTATACACATCACACCTCAATTGTTTTTGGTGTGTGCGTATATACATCAACCTTGACGATTCTACCATGGTATACGCATCCACAATAAATTGTTGAAACAACCGTTTACATGACATGATTGTTCTTGGCTCGAATTCTCTTTCATGCAATCGATAAGCAAAATATTCTCTAAGACTAACATTCTTTCTCTTTCTATTCTGCAAAAAGAATATCTTCTCGATAACCATCTTCTCCATAAGGGAATAACAATGGATACTGCAAACCTAGATATGATGCATGTAACTCATTTATTCTTTTCAATTGGCCAGTTTGAGTTTCAACAATTATATCCCTTTCCCCTAAAGATTCATCGAAATCGCCTACGACTAATGCTGCAACTTCAGACACAGAAGGAATATTATATCTGCGAGCATCTTGTCCTCTTCTACCAATAAGTTTCAACTTGACATTCAAATTTTGATGGTCAATAATTGTTTCTCTAACCATTCTAAATGACTTAACAAAAACATTATGATCATCCAACATATTCTTCAACTCGCACACAATCTCGGCATGAAGTTTATTTACGTCCTTTTTTTTCCTGCAAAATATATAAAATGTATCAATTATTTGGTTGTTTAATATATGCATAAATAGTTATTATTATATAAATAATATAATAGTATTATTTAATAAATGAAACATACCTCACAGACATCATTCTATTTGAAACTTCATTTTCTGTATCATATATGTAAAGTTGACCAAACTTGGGAGATGAACCTTCAACAGGAATTAAACCACCAATTAAATGATAGTTTTGACCGTACATTCGGAATACAGGTGGTGAATTTCCGCTATTCAATGATGTGTCTATTTTTCCTCCCATTGATGTGAATGAGAACATGCTGTTATAAGAGCGAATATTATCCAAAAAATGTCGACTTCTTTTATCATTTCCATAAATAAGCTTTTCTAACAGTTGTGGCGGATGTTTCATTGTTGCCAACTGTATTTCACCTTTCATACAACACAATGAATATTTTGGATTTTGTGTCTTATTGCTTTGTCCTAATCTTTCTTCAAACCAAAAATATGCTCCACAAAATTCACATCTACAAATTGGATCATCAATATCCCAATATTCTGTTGAACAACATGTAAATTAAATAATTACAATTCATAATATATGTATAAACTAAATTTAAAACATACCATGCATACAATTGGACTAATGATAAAAAAAATATACAATTTTATAAATAAGTAATAAAAGTAAACTATCTATAAATAGAACGTACCAGAAAAAGTATAGACATCAGCATGATATTTCTCTCCGAATACTGCATAAAGGTAAACTATTTGAGGTTATTTATTGTTGCTAATATTTGATACTTGTATGACATACATTAATTACATATAATGATTAGAACTATATATTTATGTTCTTTCGATAAAGAGCTGATATCCACCTTTGGAAATTAGTCATATATTTTTTTAAAGGATATGAAGTTTAGAAACGATATAGAAATATATCTATTCAAATTAATAGCAACATATATCACATACGTAGGGGTGAGCATTCGGGCGGTTCGGGCCCAACCCGAACCGAATCAAAATTAACCTAAAACCGAATTGTATTTTTTTTCAAACCAAATCGAACCGTATTAAATGTGTAACCAAACCAAATCCAAACCATAATTTGCGGTTCAGGTTTGGCTTAATTCGGTTTTAACCGAAATATTTTACACACTTTTAAGTGCATATTTTTCACCTTTTGCACCTATTTTATTTCCTATTTTCTAACATTTTTGCACCAAAAATAGCAATTTACTTTTGGTTTAACCAAAGAAAAATAATATTGGCGATAATTTCACAATTCAACCAAAAACGCACTACTATTTCAAGCAAAAATCCACAATTGAAGTTCCAACAAAAAGAAATTTTGAACCTAGAAAGATAATATATTAAAATAAAATAATAGTATATCCACAATTTTTAATTACTTTTAAATATTAAAATATAGAGATAATAAAAAAAATATAAAATAACATATACAATTATTTCGGTTATTCAGGTAAAAGCCGAAATTTTTTGGCTCAACCCGAACCGAACCGAAATAATTTCGGTTTTCTATTTCTAAAACCGAACTGCACCGTTATATTAAAAAAACGAACCAGACTGCAAATTTCGGTTTGGTGCGATTCGAATTTGCGGTTTGGTTCGGGTTTTGCTCACCCCTACACATACGTACATGCAAATTTTTGCAGTTCTATATTTCTTCTATCGAAATATTTTGCATTTATTTTCTTTCGACTCGCACCAAATCTATCTTTCGTGTAATAGGTTTAAGCTTATAAATCATTTCTAGTGAATTGTATTTAACACAATTTATTTAAATCTAAATATAATAATAAAAAAATGAATACCTGTTTCAGACATATCTTTAACATGTATATCAATCAACTCAATTTCATCCACGACTTCCTCAACAGTGACATTACCTACATTAATTCAAAACAAAAATGTTGATGACAACTTATATTAATTAACTTATTTTCGAATCTCATACCAATTGAAAATAATAATAATAATAACAACATATATCACCTATTGCATACAATATGTCGAATTAATTCAATACCTTCCAACAGACTTTCATTTCTTAAACTATTTGTATCATCAACAGTGCTGCTTCTTTTACTTGTAGCTGGACAAACATTAATATCTACAAATATAAAAATATAAAAATAATAATTTAATATTAAATTTTACTCCTAGAAATAATAATTACGTAATTTTGTATATTCAGTAAAGCACAAACTGTAAAAGGAAAATGTTTTATTACCTCTATAATCCATTTGTTTGACATATATGTCAATTAAACCATAGTCCGACATCTGTTCATGATCTGAAAAATGAATAACATAATTAACTGTAAATATTGATAGTTTTTAATATATATATATATATGTATATATATATATATTAATAAGTGAATTTAACTTTAAATTAATCTGAAGCTCTTCTCAAAATAAAGATACTCGATTCTCAATCACAAATCTCTGATTATATGGGCCTGTAAAGATTATAAAAATTATGATTATACGTGCCTATAAAAACATGCTTAATTTTTTATTATCTCTAAAAAATTCTAATTTTGGACCCTATAAGACGCACGACAATAGATTAGTTAAATTAATAATATTAACCATATATAATTATATCAAAATCCAAACATTTAATCTCATTTAATTAGTGTATGGCCTATATAAAAAATTGAATCTACTCATTTATATAAATAAAATGGTCCTTTTGTATAGAATTTATTCTGGCCAAATATCCAAGAAAGGATTTTCTTTTTTGAAAGGAGTGAGTGAGTGAGTTGTCAATACGTATGCTTATTTAATGAGCTGTTATAATGATAGCGTGTCTTCTCCGCAACACACACAATCTACAGTGAGATTAACTCTTTTTCTCTAGTATCCTCTTCTCTATATTCAATCCTACTCCTCATATTATGAAGTCAAATTTGTTTTCTCTATTCTTTTTTTCAATGGAATCTATCTATTTTTTTCCTCCTCATATTAGAACCCAAATCTAAAATCCCTTTCCAGTTCTAAGTTTAGTGTCATTTTCGAGATATAATGTAAAATGTAAAATAAATTCTATACATTTAGCAAGATGATGAACAAAGTCACTCCAGACTCTGCAAACGCTCGTGAAACCCGGGTCGATCGGTCCTACAACCATCCAACCAGAGGTTTGGAAGTTGAAAAGAAATTTCAAGAAATTTAATCTAAATCATCAAATGTAAGTTAACCCATAGATCTGTTGATCGAAAGGCTTTTCGATTTTTTTTGTTTTTGTTTTTTTGCTAATTTGAAACCATTTCTAATGTTTACATGTTTTTAATTCTATTAACATGCATAGAATCTACAAAGAGCTCTATCACCTACAGTGTAAGTTTTCATCTATTTCCATTTCTTTTTTTTAAAGTTGTCTTCTAAATCTGCAAATTGCTTATTTTTTACTACAATTTAAGTTGTATGTAACACTAATCATTTTTTATAAACACATACGGTATTGTGAAGGAGATTACAAACATAAATGCTGAATCTACAGAATAGATCTGCGACCAGGTCATTTCAAAATGCTATGGTAAACTTTCCTATTTTGATACACAATAATATGTAAATTAAACAATGGTACCAGGGTCGTCGTCGAAATCTGTCATTCTTGTTCTCTTTCTTTTCTTTCTTCTGGACTGACTGTTATGCTTGTGCATCTTCTCTGTTCTCCTCTATGTTCTCTTCTCTTCAACTGTTTATGATTCTTTTGAAAACTGAAGGTGTTATTCTCTTTCTGAATTTGTTGGCGAATTTTCGTATTTTTTTGAATGATTCATCTAATTTTATAATCTTATTATGTAATGTTAACTGTTTTTTTTTGGGCACTCTAGGCCCACGATCATTCTCCTTAACATAATAAATAAATGTCTTTAAAAAGTAAAGTATATTATTATTTAGTTGACTATTATCAAAAATTGATCTCTCATTATATATATAGATTTGGCAGATCACTTTATAATTTTATAAATCTTTAGCATGCTATATAGAAAATCTGTTTCGAGTTTATCTATTTAGTGCTTTAAAATACTTTAATTATGTGTATAATTTATTTCGATGATCATTAATGTTTGGTTATTATTACTGACAATAAATTCTATCAATTATTATGATGTATATAGTTATAATAAAGTTTTATCATTTTTGTTGTGCTCAATTATATTGTCGGGACTATATAGTATAAGGTGTCTTTTTAGTTCTATACATTGGTGCGTGTATGTTGTTTTGTTTTGTTTAGTTATAAATTATAAATTATTTGTTATTCTCTTTAATTTTTGTGTATTATAAATTAGGATAACTTGAAGTAATTGTAAACAAAATTAAAAATTTCAATAAAAAGAAACTGTACAACCATCTATTTCTACGTCACAAGGAATTCACCAATTGAAAACCTTGGTGGAGCCTAATCAAAACCCCTCTCGAAGTAATACCTCGAGTAGGGGAAAAAGTACTCCTTTAGGTACTTGAAAAAAAAACTGAAAATAAATCCTACGACTTAAAGTTCATTCAATTGATTTGAACTATTCAATTCTTCTCTTTTTTTATTAGCTTCCGACACTTCTTCTTAGCTGGAGATGAGGAAAGTTGATGAATGACAGTGATATTGTCTGATTCTTCATCGTCATTTTCATTCGGTATTGGGTTAGTGTCCGACTCCTTTGCTTCTTCATTGTTGACCCGTGATAGTTCAGTAGTCACTTTTTCCTGCAACATGAATCTAAAGGTTACAATTCAATTTTATTGTAATTGGGTATGTTATTATTTTATTTATAACTCACCTTAGTTGTCATGTAGTAATCACAGTACTTGGTGATCTCATCACTATCATTGATAACTTTAGATACAGAGTATGAGCCCTTGAAATTTTTTATCTGTCCTTCTTTAACTTGCACTTTGAATAATGCATTCTTATTGACCAAGTCTTCAATATCGATCGGAAGGTGATTAATTTTTCCATACTTGAAATAAGTAAAAAGTTTCATTTAGTACATCACTATGTTATTTGATTGAATGTAAGCTGTAATAATTAATATGAAAACTGTACCTCCTCTATTTGTTCAGCATTTTTGCCAAGAAGTTGCATGCACTCTCGTTCCCAAACTTGGAATGTCGCACAACCATTATTATCGGCAACTTGCAACGTCAACTTATGCCTGTAGAATGAGTTGTAACTATAAATATTCAATGTTAACATATATTTAGTGACTTGGTAAACTTAGATATACCTAATCCTTCATTCAATGTCAGATGAGTTGCATTTTTTGCAGAAGAATTTGTCGTCCACAGTTTGAAGTTTTGAAAAGCATTTTCTACATGATAAATATGCCCAACCCCCAATATCTTCTATGGAAACAATCTCAGCATAGACCCAAAAGTATCCGATCTGAAAATAAATGCGAAAGGTAATATTAAATATCTATGTTTTCTTCTCATATTGAAAATAAAAGAAAAATAATATATACCTTCCCATCATGCTTGATTTGAGAAATTATTTTACATGATATTTCGAGTTCTGGGTCCGTTAGATTTAGAGTAGGCTTTAAATTAGGACTCTTCTCATGTTTCGCAGATCTGTCACCCTTTAAAAACCTGCAACCATAACCCAAATTTTTTTGAGTTTTGTTGTTGTGTTTGAGAGGTAAATATTTTTTACATATATGATACCTCTCCTTGAATTCTTGTATATCAGAATTAGCATCGTCCATGATGATAGTTGTACTGTGGTATGAGTTTGTCACTTTCACCTCACCTAATATAAATTTTATTAGTATAATATACTATAAATCATAACAAACATTTCATTATAATATTACCTCTGTAGGTTGTTGCTCTACAAAATTGAATAATTGCTACCACAGGGCTTTCGGGCTCTTTGAGCAAGTAATCAGTGAGTTGATCAACATAATCATCCCATAGTGTACATGATAAAGTCCTTCCTCTAAATTAAACAAAAAAACAAAAAAATTGTCAGTTTACAAATTTACATTCTGTAAATATGAGTCTAAAATACAAATGGGTTTTTACTGAACTCATTATCTTCCAAGACAATATCCATTAATGTTGATGTTCGGCCATTCAAATGTTTAGTCTGTGGCTTGTAGGTTGAGACAATGACTCCAATCACATCTACAATTGAATTTAATACATTAAAGTGTTAGTTATAATTATAGTAAACATAAATGTAAATGTAAATAATAAAAGAATCATATACCAAACAATGAGCATGTTGACGTATTGTTGATTAACGATATCTCTTCAAATGGTTTGAAATTGAACATCTTCGTCGGAAACTCATTGTCATCCAATTCGCATACGTGAGTGTAGTTGAAAAGTAGTAATTTGTGGACGCAATCTGATGTGTTGTACCTCAATGTATTTTTTCCAATGATAAATTTCATGAATGCGAACACTTTTCCTACTTTTAGAACCGTGTTGAACTTCTCCATGTCACGACGCTGAATCGAGGCATGCACTCGCATTCCCTGCAATAGTAATAATCATTAGTGAAGCAATAATTTAAAATTAGTAGAATGAGAAGCGTGAAAATATTTCTACCATTTTGTCATGGAGAATGCACTCCATTGATACAATTTCATGTTTGTTATTGAATTGGGGTTGCTCATAAAGGCGAACCACTCGTAACTGAATGCCAAATTTACTCTTGCCTTCTTCGAGGTCTTTGACGTACGCAAAAGGTGGTCCCATATTTTCAGCTTTGTGATACGTTTCCGAGTGAGTGTTTTTTAAGTTTACCGAAATGTAATTTATGCATATATAGTGCCATATCTTAGGCGGTTATTGTGTTGTAATCATGGATTCTCATTTTTAGCCACTATTTAATATTTAGTGGGATAGTGGCTTTAGCAAAAACGTGGCAGCAAACTCTATTTCAATATAATATAATAATGTGATAAAAAAATGTTATTTTATATGTTATTTTATTTTCTCTTTGAATTTGTTACGATTTAATATTTAGTGGGAGGTTTGAGCGAAAAAGTGGCAGCATGTTAGTGGCAGGTGGTTGAGAAACATGGCATGAAACTCTATGTTAATATAATCTAATTAAAAAAATATTATTTTATACATTATTTTCAATTGATGTCTTTTATATATATATAATAGATTTGGCTCGTTAATATTTGTTAGTATGGAATTTGAATGTGCTAATTTATATATATATGTTAATATAATCTAATTAAAAAAATATTATTTTATACATTATTTTCAATTGATGTCTCTTTATACATATATAATAGATTTTGCTCGTTAATATTTGTTAGTATGGAATTTGAATGTGCTAATTTATATATTATCTATAATTTTTACCATATATATATATATATATATATTATTTTAATCTTTTTAAATAGATCTTCTATTTAGTGTTTTATGTATATGATAATTTTATAGATCACTTTAAATATACATATATATATTTAATATTATATGATAATTTTACAGATCACTTTATATTTACATATATATCCAATGTGCTAACGTATATATTATCCATTATATTTTCCATGTATATATATATATATATTTTATTTTTATATATATATATATTATTTTAATCTTTTTAAATAGATCTTCTATTTAGTGTTTTATGTATATGATAATTTTATAGATCACTTTAAATATACATATATATATTTAATATTATATGATAATTTTACAGATCACTTTATATGTACATATATATCCAATGTGCTAACGTATATATTATCCATTATATTTTCCATGTATATATATATATATATATATATATATATTATTTTAATATTTTAAAATTGTATCTTCTATTTAGTGTACGTGAATGCTTGAAATTGCATAAATTTCTGTTCACACTACAACTTATTATTTTAATATTTTAAAATTGTATCTTCTATTTAGTGTACGTTAATGCTTGAAATTGCATAAATTTCTGTTCACACTACAACTTAGATTTTAGCCTTCAATTAATCGATATTTACAAAATTGCCATACATTTGATTTGAAATTGACTCTCAATTGCAAACTCGCTCTTTATATATATAATAGATGTGTCTTATTTGTGTAGAAATGGGGAAAAATTGACTAGTTAATCAAAATCATATAAAATCATGTATTTACCCTCCTATTTTAGCTATCCAAAAGATAGTTACGTATTTCTTTATTACATATTTTGCTAATCGATCCTACGCTTCTCAAAATGGTATCAGAGCCTTAGGTTTATCTGGGAATTATATTTTATTTATTGCTTTTAGTATTATCCTAACGGAGGAGACATCAAGAAAAACATGGATCCGGACAATTGTCCGAGATGCGAAGGTTACAGGAATTATCTCCATGATTTGGAGGTACAGAAAACAAGAACCCAGACTGCATTAGCAATCTGGAAAAGAGAATTCCACTCTGCAGCACTAAGAGTGGATTGCGAATCTATTATCTCTTGCCACCAAGAGATGAGAAGAAGAGAAAACTTCCTCGAGGAGTTGAAGTATCTCCATCTAAGGACGGAGTACGTGATGAGAGAAAACCATCAGAATCATACTGACTGATGGATCTAGAAGGATGTCCAAGGTGTGGACATTTCCAGGAACGTCTCCAAATCTTGAAGAAAAGAAGGACAAGATACCAGAGTGTGCTAACACACTGGAGAAGACAGTTGGGTATCCTAATCCAACAAAACCAGGAGAAAGAATTAATTGATTCCTGCCTCCAAGGAATCAAAAGAAAAGAAGATCTTCTCCATAGTTGTATCCTCCTTGAATGAGAGATAGAACATGCCATGAGAAGAGACCATTGGATCCATTTGGGAGTAAATTGGAATCAGCCCTAAGCTGAATCACTCTGATGGATTCAAAGAAAGATAAAGGAGTATCATCTACTTTTTTATACCAGGAAATTTCCCCAGACTCATCCAAGATATCGGAGGATCTGAGAGAAATACAGAAGACAGTACAACATTATGGTGATAGCCTGTATAGTGTACCACGCGATCTTTACAAGATTGCTATGAAACAGGATGAAATATATAATATCCTGAAGGAGATCCAATCACGGATCGAAAAGCTGGAGCAACAATCTCGCTCTAGTCAAGGAAGAAATCCTTTTGGTAATGAACCCACTTATCCATTTCCAGTGGGAGAAACCAAAAAAGATCCCAACATGGAGGCCTTGAAAAGAATGATTCGAGAAAGAAAAAGATGAATAATCTTGAAAGAATCAAGCTTGACGACCTCCAGGAGTTAGCAGAATCTTTTGCTAACATGACGATGGTGGATTTAAAAATGAACCAGAATGTGGTCCAAAATCCACAGCCGGTGAATCAACTTCCACCAGGAGCCATTATTGGAAATCAACAAGATTTTCAAAATGCACCAGGAGCCATTAATGTAGCCCAGGATTTTCAGACTGGAGCAAGGTATGATCAACATACCCCAAATGATGCATACATGGCAGCAAGAAGGACAAGGGCAAGAAGACCGCATCCAAAGGTGCAAGATACACCTTATGGAAAGGCAACCCTGGATCCTATCCATCCCTACGGAGTAATGCTCGACCTTGATGAAGTAAATTTCAGAGATCGAGATAGCATGAGAATTCTTTCATGTGGACATCAAGAATTCATGTTTTGAGAGTGACAACTACACAGAACATGTCCAGAATATGGCAATGCTTTTTAAAAACCATTTTCTGGGAGAAGGATATTTCGAAGGATTTGATCAAGAAAAGAGGAAGAAATACTTGATGGCACTGTATAATCTAAGACTTGCAGTCCTAGATCAACAATCGCTTAACAAGTTTCTACAGCTCTTTACTCTTTATCAACATCAATCTAAAGTTGATGATAGAGTTGCACTGGAATTTTTCTTTCTGAAATTTCCAAGCCCATGGAAAGAGATGTTGATTCGGGATTATGAATCAGGAGATCCTGAGAACGTCGCAAGAGGGATGTCATATGTACATCGGAAGCTCTCAGAGTGGTGTCAACAAGCAACAGCTCTGAGGAACATGAAAAAACTGAGGAGAATTAACAAGTTCGCTCCTCTAAACTGTGATGACAATGATCTGCCAACGATCATTGGAGGAGAACCACCGAGGCTGAAGAAAAGCAAGAAAAATAGGTTTCAGCCCTATTATAAAGGTGGAGATCCAAAGAGAAATTCTTGGAAACCAAGAACCAGATGGTCAAGACAGAAAGCTAGATCTTACAAATCAGGCCAAAGAAGTGGACCATCAAGGAATAGGTATCCTTTCCAAGGAAATAATAAATCCTAAGGAAGGACACCCGCCAAGAAAACTTTCAGGAGAACTCACACTAGAGTTAATGAAAGTTTCAAGGATTGCAACTGCTGGACGTGCGGTGCGAAGGGGCATATTTCCACAAATAGCCCTGACAACGAGAGAAGAGGTATCAACAAATTCGAATCCACTCCGGATATCGAAGATGCCATCTACTACCAAGAACTGATACAAGTATATCAGTTCGAAGATATACCCTCGGATGAGAGTATATATGAACAAGAAGAAGTCTTCAGCGAAGAAGATTCAGAATGGTCTGATGGAACTAGATCGGAGTCGATCGATCCGTAGATTGTTCATCAGGAGAAAGAGGACAGGACGGGATTCTCCAGTCACACAACTCTCTCTCAAAGTCTGATTGACAAAATCATGAAGAAGAGTCTGAATATACAAAAGTATCAAGGCTTTTCAGCAAACAACATAGATCAAGTTCTAAGGAACTTTAATCTAAGGAGCAGGAAACAACAAATCGTCTATGGAATTTCTAGACGAGAAATGTCACTTTCTATAGAGCTTACAGTGAATCAAGTAGAGATGCAGTTGATTCCAGCTAGTGACATCAGGGAAGATCTATCAAAGATGAAGCCTGAAGTCGCTGATAAGATGAACTGGATCCATATTGGAGCAATCCAGTTGATGTTAAAATCGGCTCTCTTTAGCGGAGTTCACACGCCGATCGATATCGCTATATGCGATAAAAGAGTTAGAAACCTGAAAGATTCCGTATTGGGAACAATTGCGGGAGATCTCTGTGCAGGATAAGTAGTGGGAATCATTTATCCAAAGATTGCTTACAATCTTAATGATACTCATTTCAGCAAAGCCCTGACGCTTTATCAGGACTTTAAACGCAAGGATTTACTGGAGGAAGGAAATAGGCCTTACTCCATTACTTATCAGGTATCATATGCTCTTTCTAACTCACATCACACTGAGTTATTTCTGGGAAAGAAGTTCATTGAGATACCAGATATATTCAACAAGGTGACAACGGCGGTTTGTCCCGATAGAGTGGAAATTGCTCGGTTAAGGAATGTTGATATTCAAATCCGAGATAGAGAAGTCATGAGACACGACCAAAGTCTCAGGATAACTTCAGGAAGATTATCCTTCCAAGGAGACAGAATTATGTCTTTGCCATATGGGAGGAGTCGGAGTCTCATTCGAGAAGCACACCCTCAAACATCTCAGAGTAACAAAGTTCCAGTAAATCTGAAACGTCCCGAGGGATGGAGAGAAGTAATAGTAAAATTTGACACTACAAGGTAGGAAACCAACTTCCCTTGTAATGTTCTTTACTATCTACAGCAGCCGGAGATCAATAATTACAAAGGTACCCTGGAAATTGGGGGACAAGTGATGGAGATCAAGGGGAGAGCTGGAAGAGAAGTAGTTTTGCTTTTGGGTTTGGATTTTCTCGAGGATCACAAACCTTGGGGAAATAAAGAAGAAGGAATGGAAATCACGATTAATGGGAGAAAACTATTGATCGAATGACAAGTCCATTCTCCTTATACATCTCTATAGGGATGTTATATGAAAAATATAAAGCAGAATATTTTGCTGCTTATATTGATTCAGGTGCAGGAATTTGTACTGCAAAACGAGGGGTCTTCCCAGCAGAGGTAGAAGATGATCTACCCCGAATTGCAGGAAGAGATTTCTCAAAGAAGATTTTGCTCCTTGCTAAAGGAGTAAAAGAGACGGAAATTCTGATTGGCGGAGCCAGAGGTACACCTTAGTACAAGGTTAAAACTCCACCAATTTATTTTCATGATACAGGTGCAGATATTCTGTTAGGAAATAATATCCTACAGCTGTTCAAAAGATACATGCAGGATAATGAAAAAATGCAATTGGTGTTTACAACCATTTGCGATCACAAAATCATTGTCCAGAGGCTCAAAGGGGCTTTTAATCGCCAGATACCATTGAGTTTTCGCAGCAAGCGTGGTGATGAAGGAAAACTTCGGCACCCAAAAATGAAGGATCAAATGAGATTCAGCGAAGCAGTGCTAAGCTGTATTAGGGATGAGGATCTCAATGATGAAGAGGTCCAGATTCTCAAAGCATCTTTAATATCTCATCAAGATATTAAAGAAGAGATGCAGGTGTCCCTAGAAGATGTCAAAAGAAAGATTAAAAGAAATTACAATGAGAATCCTTTGGCATGGTGGGACAGAAACAAGCTCAAAGCTACCTTGAAGGTGAAGCCAGAAAAGGAGTATGAGTTTGTTAGATACAGACCAATCCTGATGAACCTCAAAGATCAACAGGATATGAAGGAGATAATCAAGGAACACCTTGATTTAAAATTGAACGAACCAGGGAACTCGCCTTACAGCAGTCCCGGATTTCTGGTAAAGAATCATGATGAGATCAAACGAGGTAAACCCAGACTAGTTATTAATTACAAAGGAATTAATGATATTCTGGAGTTTGATGGATATTTTATCCCTAGTAGGGAACACCTTATTAACTGCATTAGAAATGCTAAGGTATTCTCTAAGTTTGATTGCAAGTCAGGTTTCTACCAGATTCGCATGGAAGAAGGGAGTAAGAAGTTTACAGCCTTCTCTACTCCACAAGGGCATTATGTCTGGAAAGTAATGCCAATGGGGTTAGCTAATGCGCCTCAAATATTTCAGAGAAAGATGGATAATCTGTTTAAAGATTATTTTTCTTTTATGTTCGTCTATATTGATGATATTTTAATAGCATCAAAAAATATGGAAGAACATATCAAACATCTTGAGATCTTTGCAGATGTTTGTTATAAAGAAGGTTTAGTACTGTCTGAAAAGAAGGCAGTCGTTGCAACTCGGAAAATGGAATTTCTGGGTATAGAGATTGATGAAGCGGGAATTATTCTGCAGGACCATATTGTTCAGAAGGTCCAGAATTTTCCTGAAGATCTAAAGGAAAAGAAATAACTTCAGAGTTTCTTGGGAGTTGTTAATTTCGCGGGACCATTTATCAAAGATCTCGCAAAACATAGAAAAGTTTTCAGTACATTACTGAAAAAGGATGTTCCGTTCATTTGGACAGAAGAACATCGACAGGGTATGAAGGAGTTAAAAGAGGTTTGCAGAAATCTCCCAAAACTCTCGATACCACAGGACGAAGACGACTTGGTCACATGCATACGTACGCAAGTGATTATTGGTGGGCAGCAGTCTTAACCAAGATCACTCCTAATGGAGAAGAACCCTGCAGATACTGTAGTGGTTTATTCTCAGATGATGAGGCCGTGCGATGGCACATCAACGAAAAAGAATTCTTTGCAGTCCGAAAGGCTTTTAAAAATGGCCTTTATTTTTATTAGCAAAGAAATTTATTTTGAAAGTCGATAACACACAGGTTAAGGCTTTCTTAAGAAACAAGATTGAATCTAAGCCTGAAAAGGCTAGATTAATTAGATGGCAAGCTGAATGCCAATATTATATTTATGATATTGTCGTTTTGAAATCTCACGAAAATGTTCTTGCAGATTTCCTAACAAGAGATGGAGCAAACTGAAGTGAGCTCCATTCTACTGGCCCATAAGCATCTCAGAGAGAATCTGGAGATGTTAACGGGAGAGTGGGACGAGTGCATTCTGAATGCTGAACAAGCAGGAAGATTGCAGACTCTCGACAAGATGAAAGTCACCGAGAGAATACGAGATTGCATATGGTCTCAGGGACAACTCTGGGCTGCATGCCAAACACCAATCCTTCGGATGGCCAAAGATCCTTTGGTTAAAGAAGAGTTTCGAGTACAGGGCTCTAAACCTGTAGCAGAGGATTCAAATATCTCTTGCCCAAGTTCTAAGGTGGTGGTATCTTCGGAACCATTGCCCCAAGAAAAAGATGATATTCAGGGGTCACACTCTGAACCATCATGTCAACCCAAGACCTGCAGGGAAAAAGAGGGAGAGATTAATCTTAGGCCAATGACTGGCAGTTCTAAGATTAATACTGATAAGATTGAAGTTTCTTCTTCGTGGCAGGTTTATCAAGCTAGCTGGAAGAAGCTCAATACAAGGATTGGAATCAACCCAGAAAAAATAAGGGTTGATGTTTCGAGGAAATATCCTCGGGTGTGGATGATGCCAAATTCAGATCCACACGAAGTCAAAAGATGGTATGAATTCGGAGCACTTGCTTCAGTTTATACCACATCTCCATCATTCGCCAAAATCAAGAATCTACCAAAGTGGATTCAAGAAGCGGTGTATGATACCTGGGCTAACAATCCACAGCTTAGCCGAGGTGACATTTTGGAGCTGTATTTCATTAGTGCAGCCCCAGAACCAGCAGGGAAAGGAAACCATGAAGTCTTCCACTATATTAGGCTTCGGAGACCAGATGCACGCGCCCTTGAAAAGATCAAAGCGCCTGCAGAAAAAGAGACTGCTTTAGTCTCTACATTACCGGAAGACCTCATCTCTACCAGAAGAGCATGGGGATTATGAGTCTGTCTCACAGAGATGGACAAAGTCAAGTTTCCGTTCAAATTCTTTCAGAATTCAGTGAACGGATCATTCCTGTTAAACACTATGAAAGGAAAATCGACAAGATTCACAGAGGAAGCTTTCGAAAGAAAGAGAACCTTGCTCTGGGAAAACAAGATTGCGACGAGTAAAGACATTCATCGCAAATACTGCAACATGGCTCATTTTGGAAACTGGTCTGAGCGCGTTTGTTCGGATTGTCAGAACCAGAAGGAACCAGAGTTCGGGAAGGGGTTCATGCCCAGAAAGGGAAAAGAGAAGGCTCGGTCCAACGAGCATCTTGAACAGAAGGCGCTGCCAAAAGCAAGGACGTCCAGGGCCCTGGGAAAAAAGTAGATTCCCGACACAGGTTGGTGGAGTCATGTGACTCTAAGCTGGAATACCCACTAAAAAGAAAACGACAGTAGTGGGTGGAGGAAAAAACAATTACCCACTAAACAACAAATGGGTAAAAGCACAGAATGAACATTATCAACCAAAGATAATGCGGTCTGATAAAGAAAGTAGCACCGAAAGTTTGGTGTCCTTATTCAATAATGGACGACAGCAGTGGTCCTACGCTGAGTCAGATACAGGCTGGCCGCGGAACAAAGGTATCCGAGGCAATAATGAAGGAAGGAGATTGCGAATTGAAACCTCTATATAAACCAAGAGGATGGAAAGCAGAAGATCATCGAAAATCCATCAGAAATCCTCTACACCATCTCCTCTGCTCTCTCCAAAATAAAATTGTTATAGTATTGTTCCTAGTATAGTATAGTTTATGTATTTCAATTCCGCTACCATAGGTAGCTAAACAAGTTTGTCTCCCCCCTAAAGGAGATATACTTATGTTGTAATAAATATTATATAATTCCTAAATAAAAGTTTGGGCTTTTGTTCATCCCTTCTAGCATATTATTTTCTTTGTGTACCGACCGAAAACCCTACGCCCCGAGTAGGAAACGAACGAGGGCTGTGCTGTGTGCTGCTGAAGGAGTCTGCGTCTGAAAACCATCGGTTGCGATCGTGTGGTTGGACGAGGTCCCTAAAACTTCCGGCGGAAATACCCGGCAGCATTCCGGTAAAAAAGGTATGAAGTTGGTATGCTTTGATTTTAGTTATACGGAAGTGTGATAAGCCTGATAGTATTGCATGATTTATCTCCAAATTGAAAAGTGAATTGATAAATCAGAGTATGTAATGAAGAAATTCAGTAGAAGGGTAAAAGAATTTACGCATATTGTATGATTATAAGGTTGACTAGAATATATCAATATTTCCCCTTATTTTATACAATATTTTATACACAAAAAATAGATATAATAATCTTTTTGATGGGTCAGTGGATACTGCTTATACCCGCTATCAAAAGTGGTCGTAGGAGAAACACACTATCTCGACACTGGATAGAATGAATTTCCTCTCTTAATTTTTCGTCATACGTCATATTTGCATGAACTCGATGATTATTACCAAAATTTCAATTTCTTCATTGATAAAAAAAATTCCTACTCACGAGTGCATTTTAAATCGGATATTGCTCATTAATACCAAAAGATACAAGTAGTAGTAATAATAATAATAATAATAATAATAATAATAATAATAATAATAATAATAATAATAATAATAATAATAATAATAATAATAATAATAATAATAATAATAATAATAATAATTAATACCCATATATTTTCATAGGAGTTGAGTGTCGGCCGGTTCTCGAATAATAGTTAAAATAAATAAAAATAAATAAAAAAAAAACTCCACGAAATCAGTTTCACGAAATCGGGCGAATTTCAGTTACAATTTCCACTAATAAATACTTGAACAATCTCGAAAATGGGAAATCAGCACGGGCGTCACTCAATCTCCGGCCACCGCAAAAACAACCATCCTCCGCCGTATAATTACTGGACAAATCCGGGAAATTCAGCTCCGGCAACCTCCGCAACGGTCGTGAATCCGAATATGGGTCTGCGTTTGCCGTACGGCCACGTCGATTCCAGCCTGCGGGCGGTGGCTGGACAGGCCGAGGGCTTCGGACGGCTCGCCGTCGGCGGACTTCACGGCGCCGTTTACCGCGTCACCACCCTAGCTGGTTAGAATCAATCACAAAGTTCCTTTTTTTTTTTTTTTGAATTTGAATTTGTGTGGTTAGTGTTGAGATGAATTTACGAAGGACGAGCTGATCATAAATTAGAGCGTCGAATTGAAGTCTCAGTTTTGCCTGCATCATTTTTCTCATTGTTTTTGAGTCCTTATTTATATTGTTGTGACAATGCCAATTGAATCAGAAATTTGTGATGTTACATTCTTAATTTATGCATTGAACTGGATTCTTGAAACCGCGAGTTCTGCGGAGAAATTCCAATGGTTTTTGATGATGCGATTGTGAACTATATGATTGGTCGTATAAGATAGATAAATTTGTCGCTTTGGTGTCTGTAAAACAGTTTTTGGTACATTAAATTCTTCTTCTTTTATCAATAAGTTGATGAAACCGACTCATATTACCCAGACACCTTGTGTTTTAGAAGCATTGTTTGCCTACATACTCGTTCCTTTCATAAAATACTAGTTATAAGCACCTCTTGTGGTTAGTCACTTTTGTTTGAAGACGGCATATTACCCAGAAACCTTTTGTGTTTGAAGCTTTGTTTGCCTACTTGCTTATTCTTTTCCTGCGAGCTAAAATACTAGTTATAAGCACATCTAGTAGTTGGTCACTTTTGTTTGAAGCAAGTAGACTTGTAGAGACTAGAGAGGCAGTGCATTATGTGCATGTCGTCAGATAGCTACGTCTATACCTACAACTGATGATGTAACCTTAGAAACCTTAGCTTTTGTACATAAGACAGACATGGATATGGCTATGGAAGTCAGAGAAGAGCATGATTTTGATGAAACAAAAGTGGGAACTGTCTTTCCAGAAATGACCCAAATATTATTATATTAACGAACGGGATTGATGGCAACAATTTTATGCCTTGTCACATATTTTCATATTCTCTTGATTTTCTCTTTGAGAATGTATGTTATGTCCTCGTTGAGAATTAATACTGGTCTTTGCATATGGAAAGCATTTATGTTTTGCCATATGCTGCAAAGTTAGCAAGCTAGAAATTAAATTATCTACTGGTATGCAATAATCTACTGGTATGCAATTGATAAACCCTTTTTTATGCATGTTCCAGATGACGGGCCAGGTTCACTGCGTGATGGATGCCGCAAAAAAGAGCCTTTATGGATCATCTTTGAAGTTTCGGGCACCATTGAACTCTCATCTTATTTGAATGTGTCCTCTTATAAGACTGTTGATGGGCGTGGTCAAAGAGTTAAACTAACTGGGAAAGGGTTGAGGTTGAAGGACTGTGAACATGTGATCATCTGCAATCTACTATTTGAAGGGGGTAGGGGGCATGATGTTGATGGGATTCAGATAAAACCTAATTCAAAGCATATCTGGATAGACCGTTGCAGTCTCAGTGATTATGATGATGGACTGATTGATATCACTCGACAAAGCACAGATATTACTGTTTCTCGGTCTGCTATGGCTTTTAGTTTTAAATAAAATTTTGATTATCTCTTGTGTTTGGATATCCTTGACCTTCTTGAAATTGCATGCAGGTGTTACTTTTCAAGTCATGACAAAACCATGCTCATTGGTGCCGATCCTTCCCACACAGATGACCGATGCATACGAGTTACCATTCACCATTGCTTCTTTGATGGGACACGACAGCGGCAGCCACGTGTCAGATTTGGGAAAGTGCATTTGTATAACAATTATACTAGAAACTGGGGAATTTATGCTGTTTGTGCCAGTGTAGAGTCACAGGTAATATGTTGGGGCTTTTGGTTACCAGGAATGTACATAATAATGTAATATTTTTTTTTCGATGCACTTGTCTAAGATGGCATTTTCTCCTATAGGTCTACTCCCAGTGTAACTTTTATGAAGCTGGCCCACAAAAGAAGGTGGCGTTTAAATATTACACGGAGAAGGTATTATGTGTTTTCTATGTACTCGCACTCGATTTTTGCATTGTTTGCTTTTTTGTTACATGCAACAATTTATGAATTATGATATGGCAATCATGAGTTCCATGTCGTTCTGGGAAACATGAGTTAATCCTTGACTGCTTATGTTGATAATTCATCAATACGTGGTGGGAGTAGCTTGCAGCAGTGAGATGTATTGGTTTTATTAATGTTATTTGCAATTCCTTCCTGTCATTTATGTCAATCTTATAATAATTTCCAAAGATTTTTGTGCAGGGCAATAGTTACCTTTTAATATAGTGCAAGGAAATTCTAAGAATTCTACTTTTCCTTTGTTAACCATCTTGTTTATGTTTTAACCTCTTACCCAGGAGATATATGCTTTTGTTCTTGTCAACTTCCTTTGGCGGTAAAGCACGGGTCAAATTTTTTCTTTATTTCTCTCGTTTTATTTTATTATTTTTAAATGTAACAACACTAAGTGAAGATACTCCTTTGTCAACCTCAGTTCCAGTATCAGTGAAAATCGACACAATCTTTATTGGGAAAATAACTTTTATCTTCCAACGACACGGATTTGGTATATTTATAGGAGTATGATTATTGGGCTGCTTTTTCAGATAAAATCTGCTTATCGAACTGTTCCTCCCACAGAAATTATGATTCTCACTGAATCATCATAGCTTTTTTGCTTAGATACCTATTTCCTTAGACAAAATTGTTTCCAAAATTCTACTTCTTAACTATCATAGATAAACGGAGTATGGAACGAATCACAAATATGAATCTTAAATTTGGAAAATAATGTCATTTGGTTCAAATCAGAGTTTTCTTTCTTCCAGTCCAAATATCGGGATACTTTTTGCGTTCAACTTTTAATTTGCTTAAATATTCCATTGTAGTGGTGGTTAGGAAAATTATCACTTGTTCAATTGTAAGTGGAATATAACGGCCGGGTTTCAACATTTTCACTCTCTTTTTTGTGCACAAAGGTTTATGAAACTTGCTATATCCTCCTTCTGCTATGGATACATGAGTGATACGTCGACTTTGACCCGTTCGTCTTGGATACTGGTTGAAGTTATATATTGGCAGCAAAATACTTTATTCGTTAGTACAATTGGAAGGCTACATATATCTGGTGTGAGAAAATATGCGCAATAACATATTGTTTGGATGTATATGACTGCATATCTTTTAAGTATGCCAGGGAGCTTTCTAAATACAGAATATGACTGTGATGGTGTTATAGTTTTATCGATACAACATAAGTATCTCTTTATGTCAAATAACTGAATAGAACTCTTTGACATATTCTCTGTAGGCATCTGACAAGAGCGAGGAATGCACCGGCTGCATCAGATCCGAAGGTGACTTATTTCTTGGTGGAACTAAGTCAGCTTTAATGCCCCTCCCAACTGAGAATTGCGTATTTCATCCTTCGGAGTTCTATGATGCATGGACTGTGGAGCCACCGACTGATGAGCTGAAACATTTTCTTCAACACTGCACAGGATGGCAAGGTATCTCTCGTCCTGCTGACCTGTCAACTTCTTGATTACACTTATTACGTGTATATTGCACTTTTCTTGTGGCGTGCCATTATATTCCGGTCGCCCCTTCTCGTTTCTTGACTCAATGTGCCAAGTAGAGTCTTTTTCTCGTTCTCATTCCCACTCTCATTCGCGTAGTATATGATGTTAATGTGAAACCTATCTCACTATCTCATTATGGTGTTCTTGCATCAGTATTTCCCTTGAATTTGGGCTGTCTTGGTTGGTATTGACTTGTGAAGTAATCTGGCAAATGACTTCTCCATAAATGAATTCAATGAGGCAATTATTTATGTCTTAGAAAATTAAATTTTGATAGACTTTTTTCTGGATATTTTTATAGCTGTGAATCAATTCCTTTTTCAGTAACTACTAGTGTAGGGAGCAACTGGGAAGACTTATGTCAATTTTGTTGAAATATTCGCAAACGCGGGATTGATCAATTTTTTTTAAAGTACTCCCTCCGACCCATTGATAACGTCACATTTTTTTTGGGTACGGTTATTAAGGAAAATAGTAAGAAGATAGAAAAGTAATAGGTCCCACCACTTTTGAAGAGTTAATTATTTTCTTATTTGGAAACGAGACATTATCAATAGGACAAATGAAAAAAGGAAAATGGGACGTTATCAATGGGATGGAGGGAGTAATATTTTGACGATTGTTGCTCTTAGATTGTCTATTGCAAGTTTGATAAAATCATGCAAGTTATATTTATGTCTTAGATTGACCTCATTTATGAAATTAGACTGAATGAAAACAGTGGTTCAACTGCATAAAGCGGTTGGGGAATTAATGCTCGTGGCAAGTGTGTATTTTCTGGAAATGGAAGTAAAACAATGTTTACCCAAATTGCAATTTTCACATGACCTTTAAAACGCTGCAATTACAATACCACCTTTTAATTCTTTTTGCAATTCGAACATCCCTAACTTTTTCGGGGTGTGCATCCTAAAACGACGTAGTTTTACTACTGGAAAAATTGAGGATGTCGTAGCTGAAAAAAGTTGAAAATGGTATTATAATTGCAACGTTTTAAAGTAGCATGAAAAAATTATGTGCCGTTTGCAGTATTCTGGATGGTGAGCTAACCAACCAATGGAAAACATCTAAACTGAGAACTGTGTTTTGGACTTGTCATTCTTTTGAAATTCTTTTTCATACGCTTTTTCTCTTGTTTAGTTAAATTTTTTATTTAAGATTTCGTAATACAATGTGGAAAACAATAATTATAAGGAAAAAACTCATGTACATCATGATGTACCATACATCCGGTTCAACCCGACCCGCCCGGTCAACGTTGACCGCGTTGACTTTTCATTTTTTAATTTTTTTTAAAATTTTTTTTCAAGAGTCGAGCGAGGGGAGCCGAAGGCTTCGGAGCGAGCTAAAAAACATTAATGTTGCCACAATCATTATCTATAAATTAAAATCAGAGTCGAAAGCGGACAAAAAAAAAACAAAAAAATCAACGGTCAGACGTTGACCGTTGACCGGTCAACACTGACCGGCGGGTCGGGTTGAATCGGATGTATGGGTACATCATGATGTACCCAAGTGCAACTCTAATTATAATTCGTGCTCCACTCGTTCTCCTTTTCATTTCCCTGTTATCCTTGAAATATCAGAATGTGTTTAATCTGATGCTACCGTACTAAATTCTATTCCCTCCGTCCCAATAGCAAGGTCTCACTTCTTTAATTGATGAGAGTATTATAATAGAAGTGAGACATTGCTATTGGGACGGAGGGAGTATTAAACTAAAATACTAAAAAAAAAAAACCATTTTTTTAAACGTTGCAATTAACAACTTTGAATGCCCTAGATACTAAATGTATGTTGCCATGAAGAAAATAATCTGTAAGGAAAGTATTGGTTATTACTTGGTATCTATGATGCAACAGATTCTTCTAAAAATAGCACATTGCAGTATCGGATACGCACATGGTGCGGGTGCGATTCTCGTGAGATTCGCCACGTGGCAAATCTCTCCCCCCCAAAAAAGGCGTTTATGGTGCATTTGGGGTTGTTTTTAATAACTTTATTATTTTTGGGTCCTTTTGCAATTTTTTTCAATTTTGTGCCCTAGAATTACACATATTATTTGACTATTTAAATAGAAACTTTTATTTTAACTTATATTTGCAATGCAACATTTAAATTATGTTAATTTGATAGGTCATATATAATAAAATATAAATATAACAGACGTATTCTTTACGAATCGCACCCTATAATTTTTGAAAATTCGTATTCTCATACCCTTATCGTATCGTCCCCGCACTCACCCCTTCGCACCCATGCAACATAGCTTGGTATGTTATTAAAAATAGTAGGAAAGACCTTTTGAGGTTTTTTTTTTTTAGAGGAGATTCTTTAAAAAAAATAGTAGGAAAGAAAAAGATATTGTGTATGCCCAGCTTCAAACTCAGACGCATTAGACGAGAATAATGCACCTATTGTGGACGGTCTTCTTCAGTTCCCATGTTTGTATTCGTAATAAAGCTCCTATTTTCTTTCAAATAAAAAATTAGTTTAGATCGTGAAAATTACGAATTTCAAATCCACTCTAAAAAAAGAAATTCGATCATGCAACTTCGATAAAATTGTGATTGTGTAGCAACAAAATTCTCCATAAATTAAGCTCAACTCAAAAGGCAACCATACAATTAACTCGAAATCTAAATATAATTAATTTTTTCAAAGCAAAAATAAATACCAAGTAATAAAAAAATAAGTGTAATATATTAAAATACTCCTTTTGCTTTTTGAAAAATTCAAAATACACACCAACACCAAAACAAATTTATCATGCTCAAGATGACTATTATACCCTTCTGTTTAAATTATTGACAGTCCAGATTTGCTATGGACAGAAAATGGTTATGTATTTCTTTATGGTTTCATTTATTCAGAGTATTCTGCTATTTTTGATCCACGCTTTCAAAATGGTATCAGAGCCTAAGGTTTATTAAGGAATTATATTTTATTTATTGCTTTAAGTATTATCCTAACGGAGGAGACATCAAGAAAACATGGATCCGGACGATTGTCCGAGATGCGAGTGTTACAGGAATTATCTCAAAGATCTGGAGATAAAAAAAGAAAGAAACCAGATGTTATGGACATTCTGGAGAGAATTGTTCGACTCCCGAGTCGTACGAGAAAGAAGGCTTGAATACATTGAGCCCGTTATTCAAGAAGTTGAGGCAAGGAGGAGATGTGATGCAAATCTAAGCACTCTCCAGTTCGAGGTGATAAACACCATGAGGAGAAACCATCAGAACAATCATATCTGATGAATCTAGAAGGATGTCCAAGGTGTGGACATTTCCAGGAACGTCTCCAAATCTTGGAGAAAAGAAGGATAAGATACCAGAGTGTTTTAACACACTGGAGAAATATGTTGAATTCCTTAATTCAACAGAACCAGGAAAAAGAACTAATTGATTCCTGCCTCCAAGGAATCAAAAGAAAAGAAGATCTTCTTCATAGTTGTATCTGCCTTGAATGGGAGATAAAACATGCCATGAGAAGAGACCATTGGATCCATTTGGGAGTAAATTGGAATGTATATGCTACACCGCTCTGATGGAATCCAAGAAAGATAAAGGAGTATCATCTACTCTTTTATATCAAGAGATTACTCCAGATTCATCCAAAATATCGGAGGATCTGAGAGAAATACAGAAAACAGTACAACATTATGGCGATAGCCTGTATGGTGTACCACGCGATCTTTACAAGATTGCTATGAAGCAGGATGAAATTTATAATATCCTGAAGGAGATCCAAACACGGATCGAAAGACTGGAGCAACAACCTCGTTCCAGTCAAATGAGAAATCCTTTTGGTAATTAATCCACTTATCCATTTCCAGCGGGAGAAATCAAGAAGGATCCAAACATGGAGGCTTTGATCAGAATGATTCGAGAAAAGAAAAGATGAATAATCTCAAAAGAATCAAGTTTGACGACCTCCAGGAGTTAGCAGAATCTTTTGCTAACATGACGATGGTTGATTTAAAAATGAACCAGAATGTGGTCCAAAACCCACAGCCGGTGAATCAACTTCCACAAGGAGCTATCATTGGAAATCAACAAGATTTTCAAAATGCACCCGGAGCCATTAATGTAGTCCAGGATTTTCAGACTGGAGCAAGGTATGATCAACATACCCCAAATGATGCATATATGGCGGCAAGAAGGACTAGGGCGAGGAGGCCACAACCAAAGGTGCAGGATACACCATATGGGAAGGCGACCCTGGATCCAATCCATCCTTATGGAGTGATGCTCGATCTCGATGAAGTAAATTTCAAAGATCGAGAAGTTGTAATTGATGAGTCGACGTCAACTTTGAGAATTACGACAGCTACTCTCGATTTAAACAAGGAAGGATTCGTGAGAATCCTCGAAATGAGCCTTGCAGGAATTGCCAAGATAGCATGGGAATTCTTTCCCTTGGATATCAAGAATGCATGTTTGGAAAGTGAAAACTTCACTGAACATGTCCAGAATATGGCAGTGATATTTAAAAGCCATTTTCTGGGAGAATGATACTTTGAGAGTTTTGATCAAGAAAAGAGAAAGAAATACTTGATGCATTGTATAATCTAAGACTTGCAGTTTTAGATCAACAATCGCTCAACAAGTTTCTACAGCTCTTTACTCTTTATCAACATCAATCTAAAGTTGATGACAGAGTTGCACTGAAAATTTTCTTTCTGAAATTTCCAAGCCCATGGAAAAAGATGCTGATTCGGGATTATGAACCAGGAGATCCTGAAAATGTTGTAAGAAGGATGTCATATGTACATCGAAAGCTCTCAGAGTGGTGTCAACAAGCAACAGCTCTGAGGAACATGAAGAAACTGAGGAGGATTAACAAATACGCTCCTCTAAACTGTGATGATAATGATCTGCCAACGATCATTGGAGGGGAACCACCAAGGCTGAAAAGAAGCAAGAAAAATAGGTTTCAGCCCTATCATAAAGGTGGAGATCCAAAAAATATTCTTGGAAGCCAAGAACCAGATGGTCAAGACAGAAGGCCAGATCTTACAAATCAGGCCAAAGGAGTGGACTACCAAGGAATAGATATCCTTTTCGAGGAGATAATAAATCCCAAGGAAGGACACCTGCCAAGAAAACTTTCAGGAGAACTCACACTAGAGTTAATGAAAGTTTCAAGGATTGTAACTGCTGGACTTGCGGTGCAAAGGGGCATATTCCTACAAATTGCCCTGACAACGAGAGAAAATGTATCAACAAATTCGAATCCACTCCGGATATCGAAGATGCCATCTACTACCATGAACTGATACAAGTATATCAGTTCGAATATATACCCTCAGATGAGAGTATATATGAACAAGAAGAAGTCTTCAGCGGAAAAGATTCAGAATGGTATGATGGAACTAGATCGGAGTCAGACTGATCCAGAAATTATTCATCAGGAGAAAAAGGACAGGACGAGATTCTCCAGTCATACAACTCTCTCTCAAAATTTGATTGACAAAATCATGAAGAAGAGTCTGAATATACAAAAGTATCAAGGCTTTTCAGCAAATAACATAGATCAAGTTCTAAGGAACTTTAATCTAAGGAGCAGGAAATAACAAATCGTCTATGGAATTTCTACACGAGAAATGTCGCTTCCTATAGAGCTTACATGGAATCAAGTGGAGATGCAGTTGATTCCAGCTAGTGACATCAGGGAAGATCTATCAAAGATGAAGCCCGAAGTCGCTGAAAAGATGAATTGGATCCATATTGGAGCAATCCAGTTGATGTTAAAATCGGCTCCCTTTACCGGAGTTCACACGCCGATTGATATCGCTATATGCGATAAAAGAGTTAGAAATCTGAAAGATTCTGTATTGGGGACAATTGCGGGAGATCTTTGTGCAGGACAAGTAGTGGGAATCATCTATCCAAAGATTGCTTACAATCTTAATGATACCCATTTCAGCAAAGCCCTGACGCTTTATCAGGACTTTAAACGCAAGGATTTATTGGAGGAAGGAAATAGGTCTTACTCCATTACTTATCAGGTATCATATGCTCTTTTCAACTCACATCACACTGAGTTATTTCTGGGAAAGAAGTTCATTGAGATATCAGATATGTTCAACAAGGTGACAACAGCTGTTTGTCCCGATAGAGTGGAAATTGCTCGGCTAAGAAACGTTGATATTCAAATCCGAGATAGAGAAGTCATGAGACACGATCAAAGTCTCAGGATAACTTCAGGAAGATTATCCTTCCAAGGAGACAGAATTATGTCTTTACCGTATGGGAGGAGTCGAAGTCTCATTCGAGAAGCACAACCTCAAACATCTCAGAGTTACAAAGTTCAAGTGAATCTGTTATGTCCCGAGGGGTGGAGAGAAGTGATAGTAAAATTTGACACTACAAGGTGGGAAACCAACTTCCCTTGTAATGTTCTTTACTATCTACAGCATCCGGAGATCAATCATTACAAAGGTACCCTGGATATTGGGGGAAAAGTGATGGAAATCAAGGGCAGAGCTGGAAGAGAAGCAGTCTTGCTATTAGGTTTGGATTTTCTTGAGGATCACAAACCTTGGGGAAATAAAGATGATGGAATGGAAATCACGATTAATGGGAGAAAATAATTAATCGAATGACAAGTCCATTCTCCATATACATCTCTATTGGGATGTTATATGAAAAATATAAGGCAGAATATTTTGCTGCTTATATTGATTCAGGTGCAGGAATTTGTACTGCAAAACGAGGAGTCTTCCCACCAGAGGTAGAAGATGATCAACCCCGAATTGCAGGAAGAGATTTCTCAAAAAAAAATTTGCTCCTAGCTAAAGGAGTAAAAGAGACGGAAATTCTAATTGGCGGAGCCAGAGGTACACCTTGGTATAAGGTTAAAACTCCACCAATCTATTTCCATGATACAGGTGCAGCTATTCTGTTAGGAAACAATTTCCTACAGATGTTCAAGAGATACATGCAGGATAATGAAAAAAGGCAATTGGTGTTCAAAACCATTTGCGATCACAAAATCATTGTCTAGAGGCTCAAGGGGGATTTTAATCGCCAGATACCATTGAGTTTTCGCAGCAAGCGTGGTGATGAAGGAAAACTTCGACACCCAAAAATGAAGGATCAAAGGAGATTCAGCGAAGCAGTGTTAAGCTGTATTAGGGAAGATGATCTCAAAGATGAAGAGATCCAGATCCTCAAAGCATCTTTAATATCTCATCAAGATATTAAGGAAGAAATGCAAGTGTCCCTAGAAGATGTCAAAAGGAAGATTAAAAGAAATTACAATGAGAATCCTTTGGCATGGTGGGATATAAACAAGCTCAAAGCAACCTTGAAGGTGAAGCCAGAAAATGAGTATGAGTTTGTTAGATACAGACCAGTCCTGATGAATCTCAAAGATCAACAGGATATGAAGGAGATAATCAAGGAACACCTTGATTTAAAGCTGATTGAACCAGGGAACTCGCCTTACAGCAGTCCCGGATTTCTGGTAAGGAATCATGGTGAGATCAAACGAGGTAAACCCAGATTAGTTATTAATTACAAATGAATTAATGATATTCTGGAATTTGATGGATATTTTATCCCTAGTAGGGAACACCTTATTAACTACATCAGAAATGCTAAGGTATTCTCTAAGTTTGATTGCAAGTCAGGTTTCTACCAGATTCGCATGGAGGAAGGGAGTAAGAAGTTTACAGCCTTCTCTACTCCACAAGGGCATTATGTTTGGAAAGTAATGTCAATGGGATTGGCTAATGCGCCCCAAATATTTCAGAGAAAGATGAATAATCTGTTCAAAGATTATTTTTCTTTTATGTTTGTCTATATTGATGACATTTTAATTGCATCAAAAAATATAGAGGAACATATCAAACATCTTGAAATCTTTGCAGATGTTTGTTACAAAGAAGGATTAGTTCTGTCTGAAAAGAAGGCAGTGGTTGCAACCCGAAAAATAGAATTTCTGGGTATCGAGATCGATGAAGTAGGAATTATTCTACAGGATCATATTGTTCAGAAGGTCCAGAATTTTCCTGAAGATCTGAAAGAAAATAAACAACTTCAGAGCTTTCTGTGAGTTGTTAATTTTGCAGGACCATTCATTAAGAATCTCGCAAAACATAGAAAAGTCTTCAGTACATTACTGAAAAAAGATGTTCCGTTCATCTGGACGGAAGAACATCGACAGGGAATGAAGGAGTTAAAAGAGGTCTGTAGAAATCTCCCAAAACTCTCGATACCTCAGGACGAAGACGACTTGGTCCTATATACAGATGCAAGTGATTATTGGTGGGCAGCAGTCTTAACCAAGATCACTCCTAATGGAGAAGAACCCTGCAGATATTGTAGTGGTCTTTTCTCAGAAGATGAAGCTGTGCGATGGCACATCAACGAGAAAGAATTCTTTGCAGTTCGAAAGGCGTTTAAAAAATGGTCTTTATTCTTATTAGCAAAGAAATTTATTTTGAAAGTCGATAACACATAGGTTAAGGCTTTCTTAAGAAACAAGATAGAATCTAAATCTGAAAATGCTAGATTAATTAGATGGCAGACTGAATGTCAATATTATATTTTTGATATTGTCATTGTGAAATCACATGAAAATGTTCTTGCAGATTTCTTAACAAGAGATGGAGCAAACTGATGTGAACTCCATTCTACTGGCCCATAGGCATCTCAGAGAAAATCTGGAGATGTTAACGGGAGAGTGGGACGAGTGCATTCTGAATGCTGAACAAGCAGGAAGATTGCAGACTCTCGACAAGACGAAAGTCACCGAGAGAATACGAGCTTGCATACGGTCTCAGGGTCAACCCTGGGCTGCATGTCAAACACCAATCCTTCGGGTGGCCAAAGATCCTTTGGTAAAAGAAGTGTTTCGAGTACAAGGCTCTAAACCTGTAGCAGAGGATTCTAATACTTCTTGCCCAAGTTCTAAGGTTGTGGTATCCTCGGAACCATTGCCCCAAGAAAAAGATGATATTCAGAGGTCACACTCTGAACTATCATGTCAACTCAGCACCTCTTGGGAAAAAGAGGGAGAGATTAATCTTAGGCCAATGACTGGCAATTCTAAAATTAATACTGATAAGATTGAAGTTTCTTCTTTTTGGCAGGCTTATCAAGCTAACTGGGAGAAGCTCAACACAAGGACTGGAATCAACCCAGAAAAAATTAGGGTTGATGTTTCGGGGAAATATCCTCGGGTGTGGATGATGCCAAATTCAGATCCACACGAAGTCAAAAGATTGTATGAATTCGGAGCACTTGCTTCAGTTTATACCACATCTCCATCATTCACCGAAATCAAGAATCTACCTAAATGGATTCAAGAAGCGGTGTATGATACCTAGGCTAACAATCCACAGCTTAGCCGAGGTGACATTTTGGAGCTGTATTTTATTAGTGCAGCCCCAGAACCAGTGAGAAAAGGAAATCATGAAGCCTTCCACTATATTTGGCTTCGAAGACTAGATGCACGCGCCCTCGAAAAAATCAAGGCGCCTACAGAGAAAGAGACTACTCTAGTCTCTACATTAGCAGAAGACCTCATCTCCACCAGAAGAGCATGTGGATTATGGGTCTGTCTCACAGAGATGGACAAAGTGAAGTTTCCGTTTAAATTCTTTCATAATTCAGTAAACGGATCATTCCTGTTAAATACCATGACAGGAAAATCTACAAGATTCACAGAGGAAGCTTTCGAAAGAAAGAGGACCTTGCTCTGGGAAAACAAGATTGCGACGAGCAAAGAAACTCATCGTAAATACTGCAACATGGCTCATTTTGGAAACTGGCCTGAGCGCGTTTATTCGGATTGTCAGAACCAGAAGGAACCAGAGTTCGGGAAGAGGTTCTTACCCAGAAGGGAAAAAGAGAAGGTTCGGTCCAACGAGCATCTTGAGCACAAGGCGCTACCAAAAGCAAGGATGCCCAGGGCCCCGGGAAAAAAGTAGATTCCCGACACAAGTTGGTGGAGTCATGTGACTCCGAGCTAGAGAACCACCCACCAAAAAGAAAACAACAGAAGTGGGTGAATGAACAGGAATTACCCATAAAAATCCAAATGGGTAAAGGCACATAAAGAGCATTATCAATTAAAGATAATGCGGCATGATTGAGGCTGCACCGAAAGTCGATTGGCTTCACTTGATAATAGACGACAAAGGTGGACCAAGCTTCACATGGGAAACAGGCTGGCTGAGGAAGGTATCCAAGGCAATAATGCAAGAGTAGGGGTTATCCGAACCTCTATATAACCAAGGATTGAGGAGAGCATTCAATATCAGAAATCCTCCACATCATCTTCTCTTCTCTCTCAAAATAAAATTTGTCATAGTTCTTATTCTAGTATAGTTAGTTTATGTATTTCAATTCCGCTACCATAGGTAGCTAAACAAGTCTGTCTCCTCCCTAAAGGAGATATACTTATGTTGTAATAAATATTATATAATTCCTAAATAAAGTTTGGGCTTTTGTTCATCCCTTCCGGTGTCTGATTATTCTCTAAATACCGACTAAATACCATACGCCCCGAGTAGGAAACGAACGAGGGTTGTGCTGATTGTTGCTGAAGGAGTCTGCGTCTGGAAACCATCGGTTGCGATCGTGTGGTTGGACGAGGTCCCTAAAACTTCCGGTGGAAATACCCGGCAGCATTACGGTCAAAAAGGTATGAAGTTGGTATGCTTAGAATTTTTATACGGAAGTGTGATGGGCCTGATAGTATTGCATGAATTATCTCCATAATTGGAAAATGTGATTGGAAAAAGCAGAATAAATAAAGGAATTCAGCAGAAAGGGTATAATGGTCATTCTGAGTATAATTAATTTTATCCCATTAAAAGGTGTATAACTAATTTTTTGAATTGCTAAAAGAGTATAAAGAATTTTCGCTCAAAATATAATGGGAGAAATATTTAAAGTGGATGTTAGCAACCGTTGTATGAGTTAGACCAGCAACCAATTCAACGATGTGAAGGAGAAGAACCTTCACGTGTATTATTGATTTATTTCAACATTCCTTATACCTATTTTCAATATTCTGACCCTTTTACCGAATCTTCTGCCGCAATAATATTTTTCAAACTTACAAATAATATTCAAATACTAAAATTTCACTCTGGCTGTATAATTGTCACTCGGCCCCGCCCCCCCTCCCATTTTTGTGGCTGTCCCCAACTACTCTCTCTCTATCATCCAACATTTTTTTTCAATTTTTCATTTTCGTTTCTTTTTTCTTTCATTTCTTGTTTACTTTCCCCTCTTGTGACATATTATATCCTTTTCAAAGTGTCCCTTTCGAGAAGCAGGTATTTTGTGAGCTCGTCTCCTTGAACATGATAAAAAGATTTCAGATATATATATATATATATATATATATTGAATTTGATAAATGGACTTAAATTCGGTAGTGTGAAAGTGGCCATTCACATGTTTCTTGTATTAATTGATACTAGCGTGTAGCCCGTCGAAAATCGACGGGGATTCATTATTTAACTAAATTATTAGATGCAATATGTTTGACAAATATAAATTTTTTTCAAGATCAATATCTTTAGTTTCTAATTAAATTCAAGAAAATCGTTGGTTCCTTTTGTTATTTAACCGAAAGTAGCATCCAATCACTCTAAGTCATTGGTTGTGGTAGAGGATATCGATGAACCAAGATGATGAGGCTAGGATTCAGCTACCTAAACCAGTTTAGAATATATAATCGTGCAAATTTTAAATTCGATTAATACGTACCCGTTTCGTCCCCTACAGTAATATTCGTAATTAATCGAACCTGTTTAAATATAAAATGTCAAAATAATAAACTATAAATAATACTCCCTCCGTCCCATTTATATAGGCGGATTGAAATTTTCACATGGATTAAGAAAATTTATTGGAAAAGTAAATTATATAGTAAATTTCTTAATTTGCCCCTATTTATTATTTGACTATATATTTTTTATGAGTTAATCAAATAATTAAATAGGGATATATTAGTAAATGAGCTAAAAAACATTACTTTTTATGGAATGATCCTATATATTTGGGACATCCGAAAAAGGAAAACAAGCCTATATAAATGGGATGGAGGGAGTAGGTTGTTTGTCTCAATTAAAATACGAACACAATAAAGTAAATATTAATAATGAATAATATAAATAATAAAAGATTAAAATTAAATTTGAAGTTCATACAATTTATGGAACTCGTTTAATTATGAATTTAAGATTATATAGATGTACCGAAATCGTACAATATATGAAACCCATTTAATTTAAATTAATATATTTATTCGTCATGAACTCAATTAAATAGTAATTTATTCTTGTTTATGTATCAAACATTTAAGAAAAATAGGAATAGAATATTGGAAGAAAATGAGATTCCTTTTATTTACGTTCCATTTGATGAAGTCTTTTAAGAAATCAATATGAAATTCCTTTTATTTGAGTTTTTAGAAGAAAAAAATATGAGTAGAAAATGAGGAAAATTCACGTAAGCATATACATAATCACCCGTTTTATTTGAAATAATCTCAGATGTTATATACATATATTTAAGTGCATACTTATAATTTCAATTGTATTCTCCAATTGGTGAAGTCTTTTAAAAAATCAATGTGAAATTACTTTTATTTTAGATTTTAGAAAAAATAAGAATAGGAAAATAAAGAAAAATCTACGTAAGAATTTTGATTAACGTGGTCACCCGTTTAATTTGATATTACATTTGTCGTTATTCAAATATTCTCTCATCCGTCCCATATAAAGTGACACGTTTTCATTTTGGAGTGTTCCATATAAGATGACATATACCCAAAATGGAGATAATTAGTATCTCATAAAAAGTTGTAGATCCTACCACTTTATACCTTTCTCCTTAATACATGTGTCCAAAATTAATGTGTCACCTTATATAAAATGGATGGAGTACATCTTGGCACGTATAAATATTTATTTAGTTTCTCCAATAGATGAAGTCTATTGGAGAACAAACGATGATGTGGGCAAAATACATGATAAAAAGATTTTAGAATTTTTTTTTTGGGGGGGGGGGGGTTGAATTTGATAAATGGACTTAAATTCGGTGGTGTGAAAGTGGCCATTCACATGTTTCTTGTATAAATTGATATGTCTTTGATCTTTACACACTTATATCTGATCTAAAGTTGGCTCTAACATAGTTCAACTCATTTATCATTAATCACTTCAACTCATATTTTGATTTGGTTAACAATTAAACTAAAAGATATCTATATTATTTTACATTCAAAATAAATCGCATATAAATATAAATATTGATATGTTCGACTTGATTTGATTCGTATATAAATCATACTAGTTTTTTTTACAATATCTTCTAATTGAAAAAGACGGATCGACGATACTTCACTTATAATTATACTTTGAAATATCAACATCCAATCAATTCCAAAAATACTTGAATGAAACAATTACTTCAAACATATTTGAATTTGATTTATCAATCTCTCTTTAATCATATACAATATTTAATTAATCGCCGTGAAGGTATGAAACTACTCTTTCTCTGCGGCGATCACTCAGAACAATTTATTTAAAAAAAAAAAATCCAATTTCTCTTATCTCAACGAGATCTCAGGTGTCGAGAACTAGAAGGCGACGACTCAATTGACGAATAACTCCCTGACCCGACATGCCCAAAAAACAAATCCGACAACTGATGCCCTACATCCTCAGGGGTAAATCTGACCACCGCCGCCGAATTTCTCCGTCCTCCCAATTTCTCGCGGTGTACGTTGTAAAACTCGCGATACAATGTAAATATCCTTCTCGCGATCGAAACTTTAATGTGGTCTCGGAGCTTCTGATCGTGTACGACGCAGAGCGCCTGCTTCTTGTGCGCCTGATCAAACGCCGAATTGAACTTCTTGAAAATCTCGGCAACTTTTTCCGGAGCGATAACAGCCGTCGGATCTGAGGGGAGCGAGTCGATGACGTGGCCCCATCCCAGCCGTTCGTAATTCGCCGCGAACTGCTTGACTTTTGCTTCGTGCTTCGTCAGCCAGTCATCGCCGAGGAGATATTTCAGGTTAGAGGTCTGCACCTTTACGACGACGTATTGAAGGTTGTTGGCGAGGAATAGGTACGCTAAGGAAATATCTTTGTAGTACTTCGCTTTGGTGTCGAGCTTGCAGAGAAGGACGAGAATCAGCCACGCCATTTTCAGAGAGATCGCCGGCGCCGGCGATTCCTCGGAGTCGGAGAATCCGAAGTAGGTTTCCGGCAGAAGTTTCTTCGCCGACGGCGGAGAATCGGCTAGGATGTCGGATAGAACGTTGCTGTAATCGGCGAGGTTCGAGAGGTAATCCATCGCTTCGATCGTCAGGAAATGATTTCCGGCGCCGGCGACGGGCGATTTAGAGGAATCCTTGTGGATCGCCGACTCGAACTCGTCCAGCGCGGCGCGGACGAACTCGCCGATTTTGACGAGCGACGTCAGCGCCTGCGATTTGATGGCGGTGGTCGATTCGGACGAGAAGATTGAGTCGATTTCCGGCCAGTGGTTGGCGATTGCGGTGTACATGTCGAGCACTCGGAAGACTTTCTCCGGCGATTTTTTGCTGTGCTTCGCCACATTTTCCGGAAATGTGAACAGGATCATGGCGCCTTCCTTCGCGATCTCCGTGAAGCACGATTCTCTGATCGAATCGGAGGCGGCGAAGACTTCGTCGCAGAGAATTCTCTCGCCGTTGAAGAGCGTCTGCACGGCGGTGCGCACCGCGCTCAGCCAGTTCTTAATCCTCAAGTCGAGAACCTCCCAATCCATTTTATGAATCTGCGACGAACTCAATTTCTCCACTCCGAGCTTGTAAATGCCTTCGTCGACGATCGATTTCCGAATAATTTTGTAGATCTTCAAGCACTCCTTGGCGTAACCGGACGAGATCATGCATTCAGCGATCAATCTCAGATCCGACATCGCCGCCATGGAAGCATCTTCCACCTCAGAAATCGACTCCTCCGCCGCTGCGGCGTCTTCATCGTCGTCGTCGTTGTAGGAAGAACTCGAGCCGACGGATGTGCGCGACGACCGAGTCGAGACCGATTCCGGGTCGAGTTGAGCCCGGTTCATCGACAGAATCTGGTAGAACTCCTTCTGCAGCCGCTTCATCGCGATCTGCATCAAATTCTGCGCGCGAACCAATTTCTCCGATCCAGAATTCTCCCTGACGAGCAAGTGCATTGCCCTCTGCAAATTGTTGACGGTTTTGATGAAATCCTTGGCCTCGCGGCGGTTCTCGTAGAAGAGAGAGGTGACGCGGGCAAAGGTGGTGGTGTCGGGGTTCCATTTCATGATAACCGGTTCGGCCAGCTCGAGCGTCCGGTCCATCACCGAGTCGGAGAAGCTCGGCCGCGACGGCGAGAAGCCGAACCGCGACGGAGAAGGGGAGTGAGACGACGGAGAGAATGTTGAGGAAGAAGAATGTTTCGGGGAAAAGCACAAACTCCTCATTCCTTTTCTCGGCATCTCCAATTTTTTAAGGTAAGATGATGATTTTCACACTCTTTTTCTGGAAACTAATTATTATTTTGAACTGAAATTTGGAGGCGGTTTTTCTCTGAAAATTATTTGCTTGAAATGTGTTGAACTGAAATTTGGAAGTGAAGAATTGTAGCTTCCCTCTCGACATATATATAAGCAGAGATAGGGGGTGGGGGTAGGGGGGGGGGGGGGTTGAAAAATGTTTGGACTTTTGGGGGTAGTAAGAGAACACAAACAAACAAGAGAGACACGTTTGTGTTGACGTGGGAGGATGACACGTGGCGGAAAAGGCTAGAGCTAAACGCGAATATGATTATTATGGAAATTGCGGCAAACGTTGGTGGTAAAGGGGTCCTATTGTTTTCTTGCATCCCAATTCCCAAATTTTGGATTGTGTTTCGTGGAAATTACTAATTAGGGTTTATGTTGATTGGAATTGACATGATTACGTTTGGAATGACAGTTTATGGTTAATCTCGTGGAAATGGATAATTAACTCAATTGTGAGTGGAGTTGTCGAGTACAAACTGTTCAGATTAAAAGTGGGGTGAGGATGTACATGTAAATATTAGCCTAGAAAAAATAGTAATTATATGTTGTTAAGTCGGTCAACGATCCATTTTTTTTAATGGTGCTATTGAGTTGGATGTTTTAAGGGTTATATTACTTATTTCGTATGTTATGGAGTAGAAGTTTAATCAATTTAGGTTGTATTATCTATTAATTTGGAATTTGATTAAAAACTAAATTAATTTAAGTCTTAATTAATAGATGTAATTACCTTTTTTATTAGTTTTAAATTCATTTGGGATCCAAATCAAAAAGAAAAAAGAAAAAAAAAATCATTTGGGATGACATGTAAGGGGCCGGTACGGGGGGGGGGGGGTGTTGCTCGAGTCCAGCCCCATTTGGGAATTTTTTTAAAGCTTAGATTTTATGAATTTTTTTTTGAAAAAATAAATATTTTAACGCATTTCATTGTTGAGAATTCTTAATTTTAGCACCCCGATGGATATATTTCCACGTCAGCTCTGGTGGGAGTAATTGATTTTATTTTGCGGGAAGATATTTGATAGATCTAGGGTTTGCGAAAGTAGCTAAAAGAAATAATAACACGATGACACAGTAATTTACGTGGTTCGATCGATGTGATCTACGTCCACGGGAGAGAATATAGAGAGCTTTTATTATACTTGAGAGTACAATGAGTATTGAATGTTCTACACCTCTAACCTTGCATCTATTTATAAGCATTGGGTTAAGCCCTAATCCTTCTAGAGATCGGACTCCCTATACATATCTGATTGCTTGATACATGTATATCCGATTCCCATTCGTAGTAGAATTCTATCTTCTTCCAAAGTGGAGTTTCGTTACTTGGTCTTCAAGGCAGATGTTGACTTTGTCTGGGCCGAACTCCGCAGGCCGAGCTTTAATATATAGGCCCAAATAGCCTTAGATCGGGCCCAGGATGAGGCCGGTACTATCACATCCCCCCCCCCCCAAAAAAAGAGGAAAGAAGACATGTAGACGCAGACTACGAGGTCTAATTGCCGAGGTGATTGATCGCGCAAATCACTTGAACGAACTGAATTACCGAACTTATAGTCCGAGCTGAAGTAGCAGGCATAACTATTTGAGCGATCTGAGTATCAGGGGCTTGTTATGTGCTTTTAGGTCGGTCAACAGGCGCGGCCCATATAAATTTTAAAGGGCGGGGAAAGCAATGGGCCGTTTGAATGTTGTGGAGGGACGGTTCATGTTTCGAGAAAGGCGGGCCCCGGTCACACGTGTGTCAGACGCAACGGTGGGATTCAAATGTATATCCACAGAAGTTGAAACGTTTCTGCCCATATCACACTATTTCACATCCGCCGTCTTGCGCAGAAAAGTTCCTTCTTCCCCCAAAATCTTCAATTTGCTGCTTCCCGTACCGCCCTGCTAACACCGTTGGTCCCTCTGTTCACAGTTGCAAATCCCCGCCGGAGCATTTATCTTCTGTTTAACAAGTAAGTATGGCTTCCCATTCTCAATCTACGAGGGTTAGTGGGTCTTCATTGGCGAGTGCCGTAGATAGCAGTGTAGAGTTTAGGATTTTCTCCCTAGGATCCTCCATTTCTGTTGAAACTTTGATAGTGCCCCGGTGTGTAGAGGGGAAAGTGGCCGATTACCCCTCAGTTTTAAACGAGTGTAGGATAAAATGCCTCGCCCGATCGTATAATTTCCCTTCTGATGTCGTCTTGATAGAACCTCGTTCGGAGGATAGGGCATGTTCGCCCGATGGGGTTCGTTACCGTTTACGGCGACACCGCATTCCGGTCTTCGTCTACCCCTCCCTGAGCCGTTTGCCCAGCTCCAGAAGAAACTTGGTTTAGCTTTGGGGCAGATAATGCCTAATTCTTTTAGGCAATTTACTGATTTGGGCGTGGCAGCGATCCGTGAGGGTTACCAATTATCAGCCGAGCTCATTCACGAGCTCTTTGTCTTCAAAAAATCAGCGGACTGGTACTATGCCGCTGCCCGTACTGAGTTCAAGGGTCGAACTCAGAATAAAGTAGAAAAATGGCATTCGAGATACTTTTTCTGTCGTCATGAGAGTTTAGTCGAGCATATGTGGAGGGTAGGTAAGCCTTTTACGTGGGTGGGAGGCGAGGTTGATAAGGATCTGGAGGCTGCTGTTAGAGCAATGAGGAATTGTGGCCCCTTCAAGGGGAACTATGGCGAAGATTCCTTAGCTGAGGCGGGGTTGAGCCCATTTGAGCCCCAGAGGATGGTGGATCCTGCAACGGGTGAGACCCCGCTAGTGCTATTAGGATTGTAATGCTTTTGTTTATTAATCATCCTAACTCTCGTCACGCTTTGTATCGCAGTGAAGTTCGGGAAGATAAGGGGAGTCGATGCCAAGGCCGCAGCTCGAGGGAGTAAGAGGCCGAGGTCGTCAGGCCGATCTGCTTCCTCGTCTGACCTGGTTCAGCGAGCTGAAGTAACAGAGCCTACCACGACAGATGCTCGCTTTCCTTCCGCCAGTCCTCACAAAAAATCCAAAGTCCAGGATATCATCGAGGTCTCGGGTGGTGATGGGAGCCCGGTGGCACCTTCAATGAGGCTGGAGAATCTTCCTTTTCCTGAGGTAAAGATTTATTGCCTTCGTTTATTCTCTTTCGGTATTTCTGCCCTATGCTTTTCTTTTGTTTAACTCCGCTATTTCTTGTAGAGCCTCGGTAGGGTGATGAGATGGCTAGAAGATGGCGTCGGGCAGATGTCGGCTCGGCATGAGGACGAGAAGAGTCAGTACTCCGATAGGCTGACTTCGACCAAGGCTAAGCTGAAGAAGGCTGAGGGGACACAGTCAAGGCCGAGAGGAGGTGAAGACTCTCAAGTCCGAGTTGGCCGCTCGCCCGCGAAGGCCGAGGTGGAGGCCGAGAAAGCCCGGAAAAGATTTGAGGCCGAGCCGAGCGGCTAAAGACAGTGAGACCCGTGGCGGCGGCTGGTCAAGGCGGGGTCTTACGGGCATTTACAAAGAGGCTTCTATTGTCGGAGAGCTTCTCCGGCCTGGCCAATGAGTTGGCTGGGCTTATCAATGGAAACTACGCTTTGGCTGCTCTGGAGGAGGCCGCTAGAGAATTTCCCGGCTTGGATGCTTCCAAGTATGGCTACGAGCGCCTAGAGGACGCGGCTCTCCTTTCTCGGTACGCCAGCGTGATCCGAGATCACCTCAACCAGCTACCTGTCCTGGACGACCTTGCCAACTCGTCTGTTCTGCTATCCGCCGAGCAGATTACCGCCTGTCCGACAGATCGGGACTCCATCCTGGACGCGGTCTTCGATGCTCTTCCTGATGAAGCCGAAGAAGGAGGCGAAGCCCACGAAGAGGAAGTGGAGGAGGAACGGGAAGCCGGGACTGGTGAAAATCTGACCTCCAACAAGGATGTGGAGGACCTCCCCTCCGAGCAGCAACCTTCTCAAAATAAGGAGGTCGGCGATGTTTAGTGTAGTTTTTTTTTTTTTGTATATCTGTACTGAACATCTTCGAATCAATGAATTTGTTTTCTTCTTCTTGAGTGTAGAGCTTGGATTCTGTCGATATTTCTACTTTGCGCATACAAATAGCTCTCCTTTCTCAAGATGTGGTTGACCAACGGTCCATGGCTCAGCAATGGAGGGAGAAATGCCGCCGAGCTGAGGAGCTTTTCAGCCAAAAGTGTATTTTGCTGAAATCCCAAGAAGCCGAGCTGACGGGATGGCAGATGAAGTTTGAGGCACTTTGTGAGGAGGTCGAAGTCAAGCGGCTCGCTTTCCAAGAGAGTACCGACTTGCTTCAAGCCAAGCTTCTTCAGGCTGAGGAGGAGTTGGAAGTCGCCCGAGGTCGAGCTGGCCGCGTTCCGAAAGATTACGAGATGATCGTCGAGGAGCATGCCGAGTATGAAGATATTATCCGTCGCGGCGGTGGTATCACCATCTCCGAGGCGGAATTAAAGGCAAAAGAGGACTTGGAACAATATATCGCGCTAAAGGAAGCACTCGGGTCCGAGTCTTTTGGGCTTCAGGGTGCTTTTGAGATGCTGAAGGAGAGTGCGGGCAGGTATAAGTGTATTTTGGACCGCCGACCTAAGTTACGGGCGCTTTTGGCACGTGGTCCGGGGGCAGACCTTTCTTCTTCTATTCGGACAATGCCTGCTCGCGAGGTGAAAACGGCTTCGCGGGGACTTCAGGTCGGTTCGAGCCAGGGTAGGCGAGCTGTTTGTCGCGGTTCGGCTACCCCGCGAGGTCGAAGTTCTCCTGCTGGAAGAAGTCGAGGTCGGGGGCGAGGTCGAATCTCAATTGATGATCTCCTAGGGCCTTCCTCCTTTGAGGAAGATTGGCTTAGCTTCAGCAAGAAACATCCTTCCCCCTAGATTACCTCGCTTCTGCCTGTAATTTATGTACACACAAACTGTTCCAAATAGTTAGAAATAAAAATATATATATTGAGTTTTTGAACTTTCCTGTTCATTTTGAAGATTGCTTCTTGGTTTTGTTGCATGTTGCATCTTTGAGGGAGTTTGGACTCGGACCTCTTTGTGTTGACAAGGGAACCATGGTTCGGACCTTGTATTTTATTCTCCCGGGGGAACTTGGTTCCGACCCCAGTTGAGAACTAATTATCCTTCGGAGGGAGTTTGACTCGGACCTCGTGGGATCTTCCTTTTTGGAGGGAGACAAGCTCGGACCTCGGAAAGGGTTTCCTTTGCGCATTATAGGAATTTGTTACCCCATGTCGGGTCATTACTGACCACGCAAGGGAACCGTAGTTCGACCTTATGAGGGGATTTTGATATTAGGGATACTTCGTATAAGCAAATCAAAAGACACGAGATGCAAGACAAAAAGGAAATTTTATTAAAAATGACCAAAAACAAAGTAAAAAGAGTTTTGACGAGCTCGTTAAAAACAAAACATTAAGGACCAAAAAGACAAAAAAGAAAACCTAAGACTCTATATGCAAGATTTTGTTGCTTATACGAAGAATCTCTTTAGATGGGCGATGTGCCATGTTCTGGGTATTAGTTCGCCCGAAAGATAGGCGATTTTGTAAGCTCCTTTGCTGAGGACTTCGTGTACTCTGTAGGGCCCTTCCCACGTAGCTTCGAGCTGGCCGAGCTTCTCTGAGAGGCTGATCTCATTGTTTCGAAGCACAAGATCACCGACCTGGAACTGTTTGGGTTTGACCCTTTGGTTGTAATACCGAGCCATCTGCTGTTTGTACCGAGCTTCTTTTATGCTGGCTAGTTCCCTTTTTTCCTCCAATAAGTCTAGGTCGGTTCGGCGCTGCTCTTCGTGAGCTTCGGCGGAGAAATTGATAGTTCGGGGACTGGGTGCTCCGATCTCGACAGGTATGACTGCTTCTGACCCGTATACTAAACGGTACGGGGTTTCTCCCGTTGGAGTTCGGGGCGTAGTCCGGTACGACCACAGGACATTTTGGAGATTGTGGATCCACTCTGTTTTCTCCTTCTCTAGGCGGGCCTTGAGTCCGTTCACTATCGTCCTGTTGGTGACTTCAGTCTGGCCATTAGTTTGAGATCGGTTGACCGAGGTGAACTTTTGCTGGATATTGAGTCCTTCACAGAATTCTCTGAATTCCCTGCTCGTGAATTGCGTTCCATTATCCGAGATGAGGACTCCTGGTACCCCGAACCGGCACACGATGTTTTTCCAGACGAAGTCAACGACTTTATCACTTGTGACTTTTGTGGAGGGTTCAGCTTCTACCCACTTGGTGAAGTAGTCGACGGCGACTATGAGAAACCGTTTTTGCTTAGGTGCCGGGTAGAAAGGCCCTACGATGTCAATGCCCCACTCCATAAATGGCCACGGACTTTGAATAGTAGAGAGGTCGGTTTGGGGTAGTCTCGTCACTCTGGCATGCAGTTGGCATTTAAGGCACTTCTTCACGAATTCTTCCGCATCTTTTTCCATTGTTGGCCAATAGTACCCCCACCGTATGATTTTCTGAGCTAGCGCCCGAGCTCCAATGTGGCTTCCGCATGATCCTGCGTGCACTTCATTTAATATGTAGTCCGCTTCCTTTGGTCCAACACATCTGAGGAGAGGCTGTTAGTAAGACTTTCGATAGAGGACCCCTCCTCCGAGGGCATACTGCGTGGATCTACCTAGAATTTTTCTAGCCTCCGTCTTGTCCTCGGGCACTTCCCCGTTTCCCAAACATCTGATTAGGGGGGTCATCCAATTTGGGTCGTCCTCTATGATTGCATTGACTTCCGCCTCTTCTATACTCCTGTTTCGGACTTCTTCCACTAGCGTCGAGCTGGATGGGGAGGTCGCCAGCTTACTTAGCTCATCAGCTCGGGTATTTTGGCCTCTGGGAATGCGGACTATTTTGAAGAATTGGAAAGACTGTCCAAGGAGCTTGACCTTCTCGAGGTACTTCTTCAGCTTCTCACTTTTCACTTCGTATTTCCCTAACACATGGTTGACCACGACTTGAGAATCACAATGGGCTTGGACAGCTCGTACCTGGAGGGTTTGGGCGAGACGCAGTCCAGCAATGAGAGCTTCATATTCCGCCTCGTTATTCGTAGTGGAGAACTCGAATCGCAGCGAATATGTTAGTTCTTTTTTCTCTGGGCTGATGAGGAGTATGCCGGCTCCACTTCCTTTCTTTCCTGAAGCTCCATCCACGTACATCTCCCAGCAGTCCCGGGGTGTCTGGGATTGACGTCATTTCGTCCGGCTCCTTGGGATACTTTGATTGCTATGCTTGGGGTTGACCTCGTAGAGCAACCTGCATGCACTCCTTGGCCTTTATCTGGTCACCTCGGACCGTAAGGGTTCCAGCCGAGGTCGGGATCTTCATCAGCAGGTGGTAGGGCGAGATGATGGCCCTGACTGCATTCAGCCAATCCCGACCTAGTATGATGTTGTAGGGGGAGTTCGTTTTAACCACATAGAACTGAACCAGCTTATTGACGCTGGTCGGCGGGCTGCCAATGGCAACGTCGAGCGCGATGGTCCCTTCAGGTCGCGTCTCTTGCTGCGTAAAGCTCTTGAGAGGCAGGGGTGTGGAATTCACCCGAGCTGGGTCGAGGCCCATTCTATCCAAGCAGTGTTGGAAGATGATGCTCACGCTGGCCCCACCATCGATGAATACGCGATGGACCATCTTGTTGGCCACTCCGACCTGTATAACCAGGGCGTCGTTGTGTGGTGTAGCGGTAGGCACAGGGTCATCCTCGGAGAATGTGACGGTTTCCCCTTCGAGTCTCTTTTCGTTTGCTCCTCACCCGATGGGACCGGTGGTCTGCGAGCTTCTGCCTTCAACCTAGTTTTTGTCTTGCCTGGGGGTAGCCCGGTGATGGTGGAGACCACTCCGTCGTACTGTGGTGCGTCGTACGGAGGGTCGTCATCCTCCTCGTCGTGATCGACCTTAGCTCGCTCATTGTGGGGAGCACAGCGACCTTGTCCTCCTTTCCGTTTTCCTTTTGTGTTTTTCTTCCCCCTGGCTTCGTATCTCTTCAGAGCTCCCTCTTGGGCTAACCTCTCTATCTGTTCCGCGAGGTCGCGGCAATCCTCCGTGTGGTGCCCATGGTCATCATGGAAGGAGCAGTGCTTGTTTTGGTCCCGAGGTTTAGATTTTGACATGGGACGTGGTTTAGCGACCAGTCCTCGTGGAGTGCGAAGATCTCGGCATTCGTCTTCATAAAAGGAGGTCGTTGGGACGGCTCTGGTCCCACCCGAGGTCCAAGCCGGGACTGGATTGGTCCGGATCCGAGCCGGGACTGGATAGGTCCTCTTTGGAGGCGCTCGTGGGCACTTCTCCGATCACGATCGCTCCGACCTCGATCCCCTTCAGTTCTCTTCTTCTCGGTCTCCTCCCGCTTCAATCGGTCCGCATCCTGGCCATCGGCGAACTGGTATACAATCTTCCACATCTTCTGGGCTGTCTCAGGCTTCTGCTTAGCGAGCTCTTGGTTCAGGGACCCGGGGGCAACTCCATTTCGGAAGGCCGAGATGAGGAAGACGTCGTCGATTTTATCGACCTTCAAGCTTTCCTGCATGAACCTGGAAGCGTACTCCCTTATAGATTCTTTGTCCTTTTGCTTCACCGATAGGAGGTATGCTGTGTCTCGGCGAGCCTGAACCTTCGTATGGAATCTTTGCTTGAATATTTTTTCCAAATAGGTCCAGGACCCCACGCTGCCAGTTGGAAGGCTGTCAAACCAAGCTCGGGCATAATCGATCAGCATCTCGGGGAATAGCTTGCACATGTGTTCCTCCCTGAGACCCTGGTTGTGCATGTTGTACCGGAAACGCGTTAGGAAGTTAAGGGGGTCGTCCAGCCCATTGTATGCCGGTATGTTTGGCAATTTGTACACCGTGGGGAGTTTGGTGTCAAGCAGCTCGTCGGTGAACGGGCTGACAAGCCGAGCTGGTTCCTTTTCATGTCGGTGTCGATTCCTCGGGGGACTGCGACTCTCGCTATAGCTCGGACTTCGATACCTTCTGGGGCTCCAAGGTCGCCTTTGGATATGATGTCGCCTGGGGCTACTCTGCGAGCTTGGACTCCGACGTCGAACTGAACCCCGTCGGGGAGCTTTAGGCAGAGATTTTTGCGTGGAACTCTCCCTGGCTTCGGGTATAGGAGACATCCGGGTCGTCGTAAGAAAGCGTTTGAAACGCTCCTTATTCGCTTTGGCGAATTCGGCCGCAGCGTAGGTGGTGGCAAGGTCAAAGTCTCTGGCGAGACCATCCTCCTTCAACTCGGATTCTTTCGGCTCTGACTCGTCGTTGATTTCTTCGACGTACCCTTCTGGGGTGTCACCCGTTCTGAAGGACTGTCCGTTATGTGTCCTCCGATGCCGATTTTGCGTCGGGTTTCTCTGAGGGATGTGCTCTAGCGCGGGCATCCCTTCGGAAGGGTTTCCTCTTATAGGGTCCCTAGCGTGCCTCTCCTTTGGAACCGAACTGCCTTTCTGGCGATTCTCTTGACTTGTGGGGTAGCTTTCTGCTTCGTTAGGATTCCCTCGTTGGCTTTGGGCCTCCCGCATGCTTTGTGATCGCGTTACCATCGTAAATCAGCTACGTAAGAACCGTTGATGAGGTTCCCACAGACGGCGCCAATGATAGATCTAGGGTTTGCGAAAGTAGCTAAAAGAAATAATAACACGATGACACAGTAATTTACGTGGTTCGATCGATGTGATCTACGTCCACGGGAGAGAATATAGAGAGCTTTTATTATACTTGAGAGTACAATGAGTATTGAATGTTCTACACCTCTAACCTTGCATCTATTTATAAGCATTGGGTTAAGCCCTAATCCTTCTAGAGATCGGACTCCCTATACATATCTGATTGCTTGATACATGTATATCCGATTCCCATTCGTAGTAGAATTCTATCTTCTTCCAAAGTGGGGTTTCGTTACTTGGTCTTCAAGGCAGATGTTGACTTTGTCTAGGCCGAACTCCGCAGGCCGAGCTTTAATATATAGGCCCAAATAGCCTTAGATCGGGCCCAGGATGAGGCCGGTACTATCAATATTGATTTTGAATATGACCAATATCTTTAAGTCGAGTTTGCAGTACACATTATTCCGACAACTTTTTCAACGAAATCGAATCATAATTAATTACCCAAAGATGGGTGAATTGATCTAGGTCAAGCATGCTTAACTTTGGAGTTCTTTCACAATGAACCCCAGAAAAGAAGATGCATCTTGATGGTATAAGTAGCCCAATCAATTCCTTTAAGCTCTCCTCGAATATGCCGTCCCATTCCGACATATTCTTGGAATCCCTCTCATTCGGGTGTGTTTCGGTTCGTTCCTGTCCCCTCCACTTTGAAGTCTTATCGGAGCCGCTCCTTGTCCGTGCCTCTGCACCGGCGATCACTCCGTACTTCTGCCCCGGGCGTCACAGAATGTCAGTCTGCCTCAGTATGAAAATAAAAGGTTATAAAAATTAATGACGTGGGTTGATATAGTGTAAGGTGTCGTACTAAATGCAACGAATCACTCCTACAGTTTTATTTAAAGAATCCCGATTATAATTAAGAGAAATTACTTGTAGTACTTTTCAAAAAAATAACTTGGCCAATACGACACATATAATCATATAGATCATTAAGTTTGTGTTTAAAAGTTCCAACTACGATCTAGTCACTAAATTTGGAGTTGGAAGGAATAAAATAATACTAAAATTCAAGATATGAAAAAAAGATGATAAATGCATGACATATTTAGATGATACGTACGTATGCATGTATTTAATTAGAAAACATACTTTTCTTTAACAACTATCATCAACTATGACGATTACTTCTCATCTCCACTGTTCCCGCGCTAAATCTCACCCGCCGAATAAGACCCGTTTTGTCCACTCGACTCCGAGTCGGGAAGCATCACTCTCCAGATATATAACACTTTGAGGTGGATCGCGATTAAAAATAAACGTATTTTTTTCGTCTCATTATTAATTTGCTTCGAATTAATATATAGATATTATTTGAACTCTATCATATAACGTACTAAAATTTATTCGGAGGTTGGCTGAAGACATTTTGATGCAACAACTCAAAATTTTTATAATTCGCGTGAAAGATCATCCAATTTCTTTAAATATGTTATCTATCTAGAATGTTACATTTAATTCTAATTAGTAATTCTAATTCTAAGGAGAACCATCATTACTGGGGTAGCCAAGAGATATATATGTTTGCCCTGACGTTATTAGAATTGAATTATTACTATTAATTTTTCGTTTTCAACCTTTGAAATGGAGTATGAAAATGACGGCTTAACCATAATTTTTTACTTTTTTACTTTAGGTGGAAAGTAAAGATTGGTTTTGTTAGTATTATCTTATTTTTTGGTCATCTAATTATATTACTATGTTCTTATTATGGAACAAATAAATTTTTAATCTAGTTGAATCCAACTAGTTCCAAGTACAATTTGGGTAAAATTTTGAATATTTCGTAATACTTCACCAACTCAACCTAATAAAATTTGAATATTTCATCAAATAAAATCTACTAATTAAGGGCAAAACGCACAAATTAATTCCTCATGCATATTTTTGGAAATGCCAAAACCATAGAAATTTAAATAGAAATAAAAAATAAATACCCTGAAAACTCACTTGTTAAAGTAAAATCCTAGAAGAAAAAAATCATACATATAGCAGCAATGCTCAAGCACGGCTGCATGAAATTGACAATTTTGATTCTTCGAGCTACTTTTTTCACTTAATTCTCTAGTTAATTAAGTAGAATAATAATCGTATTATATATACATTAGCATACCCTCTTTCTATAGTAAAATCTAGCCTTCTTATTAGTTCTTAAACAATATTAATTGTATTACAGAAATTATGTTTAATGTATTTTCATACATATTCTCATATATATTAATTCTGTATCGTCAAGAGTTTTAGGCACTTTTTATTACAAAGGGTTTAATCATTTTCGAGATTTATAAGCTACATTTTTCTTAGATCAATCTTTTAGAGAATCGCTCTTTAAAAATGTCTTAAATTTCAACAACAAAAAATATAGTTCGGTCAAAGAAAATCCAAAAATATTATTATAATTAAAGATTTTTAAAATAATAAACAGTCAGAATCGACCGTACATTGTTCTACGCGTATCCAGTTCGTATAAGCAGATTAGTATGATAAGAGCGCTTTAATTTTGGCTTTTCAGATTAAGAATTTTCCCTAAAAGGCTAAAAACGTTTTTGACTATTAATATTTAAGTCAATTCTCACGTTTCTTTTCTATTCAAATATATTGGGCATATACAAAAGTCAATACCAAGTAAATTAAATATTTCCCGAAATAATTTGTATATGTGTTTGTGGTTATCCGCTCAATATAATTTTAGTACAATAATCTTCGGATTAAATTCCGACCCATCTGAAAAACAACATGTATTAATAGAAGTATGAAGCTTGCACAAAGTGTTGATTATAAATATTGTACAAGACACTTGAGTTCTATATTAATATTTTTATTACACGTCGTTTTTCAAGATATGTCGAGTCCTTTAAAATTCACCAATATATTTTTCTTATTATAAGAGCAAATATCATGAGTTTGTCATCGATTTCCGGCCTATTAACTTATGCAAGGTTCTTTTCCATATATTATCACTAAATGCATTTTTAATAGAATGAAACACAAATAAGTTACTCCCTCCGTTCTTTTATAAGTGTCCCTACCGTTAAATTACACATACCAAGAAAATAAAGAAATTTACCTATGTAACCTTATTAATTACCATCACTAATGTATACATATAACTAATTAACAAATTACGATAAGCGCGCATTAACTAAGAATAAAATAGGAAGAATGTCATTATTTTACTTTCAAATTTTGAAATATGACACTTATTTGAAAACAAAAAATTGAGCTAAATTGACACATAAATTTAATGTACAACTTAATCCGTACGTACACGTCACCTTAATTTGTACGGATATCTCATTAGCGTAGCCAACAAACAAACAAACTAGGCAGACACGTTTGTGTAGACGCAACGCGGGAGGATGACACGTGGCGCAAAAGGTTAGAGCTAAACGCGAATTAATTTGCGTATTATGGAAATTGCGGTTTGCTTTTCACGGAAATTAATTGGGATAAATATTGGTGATAAAGGATATTAATTGGTTCTTGGGTCGCAAATTTGGGATTGTTTCGTGGAAATTAGGGTTTATGTTGATTAGGAATTGACATGATATACTCCCTCCATCCCTGAAAATTGTAGTGCATATTTAATTTATTGGGAGATGTAAAATATCAGTTGAACTACACTAACTTGAGATGGAGGGAGTATTACGTTTGGAATGATAGTTCATGGTTAATCTCATGGAAAAGATCTTTAACTTAATTATGGTTAATTTAATAAAGAGAGCAAGGTTGAATAGTATTAATCATGCCTTCGTTTTAAAAAAATTAAATTGGCTATTAACATATACGTATATAATATATATATAGGCAATTAATTTTGTGGGTAAATCCCAACCACAGTCCAGTCAATAAGGTCCTCTAAATTTGGAGATGGAAGGAATAAAATAATAGAATTCAAAATATGATGATAAAAATGCATGACATATTTAGATACGTAAGCATATATCTAATCTAATATAATTACAAAATAAACAAAATTTTCTTCAACAACTATGATCAAACTATGACGTTTACTCACCCGCCAAATATGACCCGTTTTGTCTACCCGTTAAATATGACCCGTTAAAAAATACATGTATTTTTCATTCGTCTCATGGTTTATTTCGAGTTAATAGATCAATAACAGCTGGTTAAAGACATTTGATTATATGGCGTTTTCTTTTATTATAATTCGCGTGAAATACTATCATCCAATTCAATTGTTAAATATGTTACTCCCTCTGTCCCATTGAATTATGTAAGTAACATGATTATGACATTATCCGAAAATGTCGTGTGTTATATAGAAACGTGTATTTTAAATACCCTCCGTCCCACTCAAAGTGGCACGTATACCTTATTGGGCCATCCCACTTGAAGTGGCACATTCCAAAAAAGGAAAGCTAGCGCCCCCTCTCATAAAAAGGTGTGAGCTCTATCACTTTATATCTCTTTATTCTTTAATAATCGGCCTTATCCTAAATAACCATGTCGAAAAGAAGTGTGTTATTTCGAGTAGGACGGAAACGAGTAATAAATTTGCACAACATTATTTGGTTTGTCAAGTTATATGGAGTATTAATTTTCTCGATCATATATGTGTACACGTGAAAATTCCTAAAACGACAAGTTTGAAATCCAATATAATCTAATCTATAGTCAATAATTTTTTTCTGATTCAAGAAATATTTTATTACATGTATATAGATATACATCATTGAGGTGTTTAATTATTTTAGATTTTACTGCATGATCCTTAATTAATATATTGTTGGGCAAAGTCTAAAGGCAATTATGCAGAAAACTTTGAAGACATGTAAGAATTATATGTAATATTTATAAAATAAAGAAAACGAAGAGGATCTATCTCTTATCGTATCACAATTTCATATTTTAGTTATTTTATTAGGACGTAAGCTACGTACATGCATGGATACAGCATAAAATTAATTATATTTAGTCATGGGTGTAGACAAATTATATAAACAATGCACTAAGGAATACTAATGAACAATAGAATACATATAGTATGATAAAATTAGACCGGGTGATTGGAAAATATATTCTTATGATTAAATTAATATGATTGGCATCCTATAATTCAACTTTGTTATTATATTGAAATATGGTTGCATTAAAGTCAACCTTATTGACTTTTTTAAACATTAAATTTTAAAGATCACATCATGGTACTCAAACCTGAAATCTTTAGCCTACCGTTAGGTCAACATACAAAAATTTATTGACTTCTATTTACAGAAAACGTACGTTAATCCGTAGTTCGTACATGATAGCTTATTTACCATGCCATTGATAGGCACAAGTTGAAATGCCAATTAATTAAATTGCAACGTAACCACTATGTATTTCGTCGTCGAGACACTATATTTTTTTTTATGTATATTAATCTAATCTCGTGTACCCAAAAAAAAATAAAAAAAATAAATCACCTACATAGTTCACATCAAATATACGTGCGATGTATCCCATTGATCAAATAAGTACAACATATTCGAGTGACAAATTTGTATTCTTTTTTTTTTAATAAACTCAATAATTTTCTATCTTCCTCACACATTCGAACTAGTATCAATCGAGTGCAACGTCTCAAGGCCCCTATCTATTTAATTATTTAATTCCATCTTTGTCATAATTTTCTCCTATAAATTTTTGTACCACACGCTTAGAGGTCTATTGATTAGTTTTAAATTATGTGGTACGTATTGTTGAAATTGAAAATCAATTATTGCAGTGGTACTCACACCTTATTAAACTATTAATTATGTGTGTGTGTCCATATATAGAGAGAAGTGATGTGCTACATACCTTTCATGAGCACCTTTCGTAAGTACCTCTCTCGTTTTGTCCATATTAATATTATTCTATTTAATTTTTGATATTGTGTTTTAATCAAATACTTTAGAAATTGTTATTGAAATTGTTAAATTCACAAATTAATAAAAATTGAAGCTCGATTTGTCCTATTTATTCATTTCTTTGAAGTTAAAGGAAAAATGAATAAATCGAGCTTCGATTTTTATTAATTTGTGAATTTACGATTTCGATAACAATTTCTAAGGTATTAGATTAAAACACAATATCAAAAATTAAATAGAATAGTGTCAATGTGGACAAAACGAGAGATGTGCTCACGAATGGTGCTCTCGGAAGTGGACCACATCACATCTCTCTCTCTCTCTATATATATATATATATTCATTAATATTATGGATTTATGTAGATTTTGTTTAAAAGAAAACTTAATAATATGGGGGTTTAACACGAAACACACACTTGGCACACATTTTCTATACTTCTACCGTCTTATTTTGAGAGAGATTACTCCGTTGATTTTATGGTCCCTAAATGGAATAGAAATACTCCAATTTCAACTTTTAATTAATTTCGATTGACTAATTTATGTTGCTTCTGTTTTTTTGTTCCTAATTGTATTATTCTTGGAAAATATCATGATGTTTGTGAATTATTATGTTCTCGTGCAGTTCTCAAATGTAGAATTCTTTGATTAGAGTTTTTTTTTTCACATTAAATTATTTTATATTCGTTTTAAAATAAATCGCTATAAATTTATTCGATATAGTATATATATAGCTTAAATGCTTAAAGCTTTTGGTTTTGTTGACAAAATCTCACACACACACGCACAAGTTTTATTTAATTTGATTAATTTAACAAACGAAATCAAAGTAATTACTTGGATGCATCGGGACACACACACACAACACAGTTAATTTCTACTGACGGCTAAAAAATATAATTTAATTAGTTTAGTATATTAAGAAGTGTCGCAGTTTCTTTATAAGGAAAATACCATTTATACCCAGAGAGTTTAAACTTGACCACTTTTGTAGTCTAACGAATGAAAATTTATAGGTCATATCCTAATGTATACAATTTTTTATTTTATTTTCAAATTAATACCTTACAGTTCTATTTTCCAGTGGCTAAGTCGGAAATTCATGTGGATATAACGTAGAAAATTTCTATTTTTCTGTTCATGTAAATTTCCAGTATGCTGAGTCGAAATTTTATCTGCTGAAAATTGAATTAAAGAGTGGGATTGTAAATCTTCATATCTTAGAGTATAATTGTGAAAAAGTGTAAACATCGAGGTATAAAATGATACTTATTTTTCTTTATTTTTAATCCTCAAAATATAGACAAATCTGGAAACAGTATGGTTTATTACTAATTGATTCATGCATCTTTTGAATTGGCAGCTGTTTAATGTCTGATTTTAGTGCCTTTGTGACGTCATAATTTGGAACTTTTTATACACGTCTGTGTGTGTGTGTGTTATTGTGTTATTTTAAACCACACATAGTAACACTACCTTTTATGACACACATACACTGACACGCACATACGTACACACATTAATTATGTATATCTTTGTACGTATTAGTATGAAATATACTTATCATATTCGCATATATACCGTCTCAATTAATTTGTTACATTATATTATCAGTATAGTTATCATAATTTTGACAATTATGATTAAGGGTAAATTGTATTTAAATTCTCGATCTTTTTTGAAATTCTGTTTTATTTCATAATCTTTTAATTATTCGGCTAAAATCTCCACCTTTCAATTTGTTTGATTATTCTCCCGACAAAGTATTCCGGTGCAACTAAAGCAGAAAAATTCTCAAGAGTTCCCACAAATTAAATCAGTGATTTATCAGTTATTATTCAAGAGTTACGAAGGATGAAGGAAGGAGTAAAAGAGGGGGAAAAATGAGAAAATTCTGGGGTTGGAATCGATATGTGCCATAATCCTATTAATATAAGTGTTTGTTAGACATGAAAAATGACTGCGTTTTGAAATTCTTGAAACTATGTCATTTGTTTAGTCGGGCGATTTGCCATGTAAGCATTTCCGACGTTCAACTCAGCTTCAAATTGGGAAAAAATTGAACGCGAGAGAAAAATTAAATAAATTGAAAGGTGGATATTTCAGGCGAAAAAGTAAAAAGTTAGAAAATAAAATAGAATTTCAAAAAAAGTCGGCAATTTAAATGCAATTTATCCTATGATTAAATATGATTATTATACCTCGACATTATCCTAACTAAAAGGGTTGAGTATAATTAAGTAGTAGTACTAAGTAGTTAATAATATTGGTGATACATTACCACGAAAGATAAGTGGTGATGCTACTTCAGATAAAATTTCGATTTAATTTGCAATGGAAAATAAATAAGTTTGATTTTTCAGATAGATGCATGGATTATTAGATTATGTAATTTTGTGTATCTAAAAAAATTAGGTAATTTTGGGGATATTCTCATATCAAACACGTCGTTACAAAGCCAATGAGGCATATAACTCAAGTGGCTAGCTGAAGCACCACAAGACTCTCCTTAGTGAGAGGTTTTGAGTTCAATCCCGCCTGCGTGCGGTGTATTATATTTCTCATCTGGTTTGGTGGTGTAGTTGTCCCACCCTACGTGGTGGTGTAGTAATCCCACCTTTGTGTAGTGTAGAGATGCCGCCTATATGGTGGTGTAGTGCTTGATTTGAATATATATATATATATATATATATATATATATATATATATAGGAAAAGATCATATGTAAAAGTCTTTTTCCGTAAGAAATAAGAAGCGATATGGACCGTTGATCTTTGTATATCTACGGTTGTCATTGACCGGTGCATTATAATTGACCGGTGCATTATAATTGAACATGAAATGCATTATCGTAATAATGCATTGTAGTAACTAAATCAAAAATGCATTATATATTATGACAATGCATTGTAATAATACATAAAATACATTATTTTAGTACATAAAATGCATTATTATATTTTTTACGGGAAAATTATTTTATATGTGAACCAACCCCTATATATATAACTTATAATTCTCTAAAAAAAAAAAACGCCCTTGCAAAAACTTAGTATGAAACGAACAAAATTCCACCTTCTCAGACAGTTGAAAAAACCGCTAAATATGTTAAATCTCTATAAATTAAAAGTCAAATTATTGTTAGGGAAAATAATCTGCGATTTATGGCCAATTGAATTTGACATATGCTTCTGATTGTTCATGTGTCGTTACTTTCAATAGTATATTTTAATCGAGGCCCAATTATTATTTTTAGAATATATTCATTAAAAATTTGGGTTAATTGTTGGAAACACAAAAAAATTATCTTAATTTGCAGTCTTCACACTACTTGTAAAATGTTGTAATCAAAAGAAATATTTTTAAATTTTTGGCAATCATAACATCATCAATTTTTCAAGAATAAATATAGTGTCGACTATATAGCTATTGTCCGAGGCATATGCCCTGGATATATCTCGTGCTTCTGTAAAATAGCTCGTAGACTATACATAAGATGCAAATCTCACTAAGAAAATCATATATACATGTTTGAATACTCGAACTTATAAGATATTGATGAGATTAACTTAGCTTAATTAGCTGTATAGCTTAAGTATCTCAAAGGGCTGGCTTTATGTGGAAATATGAACACGTTATATGTTTAATGTGAAAGCTTGGAAAACGACACGTGAATAAATATTGTGACCACAAATGGAAATTCAATATGGTGGAAATAAATGTCTGCATGCATGAAAGTAGGTTAATTGTAACATTCAAAGAGACTAAGCTATATTTATTGACTCTACGTCCCGTCATATATATATATATATATATATACTCCCTCTTATTCAAAATGTAAGTCTTTTTAGAGTTGTGCATACAAATTAATTAAGGAAATTTATTTTTATCAAATTTAACCTTGATAAATTATGAATTGAAATTAGTGAATAGTGAAAATGTGAGTTTGGAGGTGAGTTAATTAGGTGTAATTATGGATTTTGAAGGTGAAAAAAATGCTAGAATGACATATATTTTGTAAAAGTTATAAAAGTCTAAAAAGACTTACATTTTGAATAGGAGGGAGTATAATGTATGGCTCAGATGAATTGAACAATACCATGCACGCAATCTCTCTCTCTCTCTCTGTATGTGAGGATTGAAAGGCATCCAAGTATAAAAAACCAGAAAAACCAGAAAGAAGGCCTCCCTTTAATTCAAAAAAAAAAAAAAAAATTCCCTTCATGAACAAGAATTAGCATTTTTCCATCAATATTGAGAATGGGTAGAGGATGATAACATGCAAAAAAAGAAAATTTCATGAACACACACACACATACATACATACATACATACAGTGGCGGAGCTATGCTTGGGCTGGAGTTGGCTCAAGCCCACGCCAATCCTTTTTTTTTTCTTTTTCTTATACCTATGATTTTGACTGTTGTCGAAAATAATTGGGGTTAGCCCATGCTAACTCCGACGAATAGAGAGAGCAATTTCTATAAATTAAGATGAGAGCTGAGCTTATAGGAAAAAAAATTACCGGGGATCGATGACGGCGGCCTAAATTTGATGAAGAAGGAAGGAAGGGATAGAAATAAAATAATAAATAATTGTGGGCCAAGGTTCTAAATAAATAAATATTAAAAGATTATAATAATAATAAAGTAATCACATCATTTAATTAAAATAGCAGTAGCACTTCTTTTTATTAAGAATGCGATTTTGACTTTTTAATAGAGTAAAATTAATTATGAGTAAACTTAAAATTTGGTAGACAGAGACATTATTTTGGGATTTTGACAGCTTTCTTAAAAACCTCATATTGTTTTGATTTTTGGGATTTAATGTATTAGAACAATTTTAGTATATGAAATATTTATATATTGTTGTTACTATTATATTTTAATTTTTTATTTTATAATATATCGTTGTGTAATGTATTTGTTTATCTAGGAAAAAATTTTTAAAAAATAGTGAAGCCCCCTCCATTAATATTTTCTGCATACATATATATAATGTGTGGTACATCAAATATTGCGGTGGTAGTCACACCTAATTAAGTATTAATTATGTGTGTGTGTGTGTATATATGAGTATATATATAAATATATTCATTAATTTTATGGATTTGTGTGGTTTTTGTTTAAAAGAAAACTTAATAATATGGGGGTTTGACACGAATCACACACTTGGCACACATTCTATACTTCAACCGTCTTATTTTGAGAGAGAGAGAGATATTATTCCGTTGGTTTTATGGTCCCTAAATGGAATTAAAATACTACAATTTCAACTTTTAATTAATTTCGATTGACTATGTTGCTTCTGTTTTTTTGTACCTAATCGTTGATGACAGTATTATGTAAAATAAATTTTATTAGTAGACTTCTTCGATTAGCTTTTTTTTAATAAAAAAATATTAAATTGTTTTTATTCGTTTTAAAGTTAATCCCTATAAATTTTGCCTATTTTTAGTTCGCGTGGATCAAATGGTAGATTTAAAAGGAAAAATGTGACGTTATGGTATATATGATAGTAAATTTTCATAGCTTCTACTATAAGTGTGACAAAGTGTACATTGCGGTATAAAATGATATTTTTCTTTATTTTTAATTTTCAAAATATAGATAAATCTAGAAAGCATCGTTTTTTTTTAACAAAGTAACATTACAAGAAATTTTAAAGGCCACGTGACGGTGGACTTGCACCCGTAACCTTCGGTCCAGGCATTAACCACTCTACCATTAGACTAACACACGCACACGGAACATCATCGTTTATTAATCGATTCGTGCATCTTTTAAATTGCCAGCTGTTTAATGTTTGATTAATTGATTCTAGTGCTTTTCATTTGTGACTTTGTCATAATTTGAAAATTTTTATATATATGCCTATGTGTGTGTTATTTTATACCACACATAGTAAAACTACCTTTTATGACACTCTCTCAATCACACACACACACACATTGTATCTTTGTACGTAGTAGCATGAAATACTATATCATATTCGCATACCGTCTTAATTTGTTGCATATTTATTATCAGTATATTTATCATAATTCAGACAATTATGATTAAATATGATTATTGATTATTGATTATTATACCTCGACATTATCCTAACTAAAAGGGTTAGGTATAATAAGTAGCAATAAGTACGTAGTTAATAATATTGATGATATATATACATTAATTACCAAGAAAGAAAAGCGATGGTGCTACATACTACTCCCTCCGTTCTTTTTTAAGTGTCTCATTTAGCTCAATTTTTTGTTTTCAAATAAGTGTCATATTTCAAAATTTGAGAGTAAAATAATGACATCCTTCCTATTTTATCCTTATTTAATGTTTATCGTAATTTGTTAATTAGTTATATGTATACATTAATGATGGTAATTAATAAGGTTACATAGGTAAATTTCTTTATTTCCTTGGTATGTGTAATTTAACGGTGGGAGACACTTATAAAAGAACGGAGGGAGTATACATTTGCATGTTACTGATAAAATTCATTTAATTGCAATGGAAATGAGATATAATTTAGATTTTTTAGATGGATTATTAGATTATGTAATTTTGTGTATCTAAATGAAAAGATTATGTAATTTTGTGGACATTCTCATATCAAACACGCCATTACTAAAACTTTGTATGAAACGAACAAATTCCACCTTCTCATCAGTTGAAAAAACCGATAATATGTTAGAAAATCTCTTTAAAAAAGTCAATTTAATGTTACGGAAAAAAAATCTTCAATTTTATAGCCAATTGAATTTGACATATGCTTCTGATTTTTCGCCACATATCCAATTATTGTTTTTAGAATATGTTCATTAATAATTTGGATTAGTTGTTGAAAACAAAATTTTTATTTGAATTTGCAGACTTCACACGAATTTTAAGATGCCGTGATAAAAATATCATTTTTAAACGTTTCATATAACATCTTGAATTTTTCCAGAATGAAAATGACTCTGTAGCTATTATTCGAAGCATGCACCGGATAAATCTCATGCTTTTATAAAAGGGTTATTTATAGTTTGTGGTTCAAACTTTCATTACGTTTTCGTTTGTGGCATGTACTTTAAAATTTTTCAAAAAAACCCCTATATTTTACGATTTTATCTAAAAAAAGGTCTGTCTTTATTTTCCGACGTTAGAATGATGAATCATCTAACCGACTATCTGATGTGGATATTAAAATGCCAAGTGTACCGAACGACATCGTTTCAGTTTGAGCATAATTAAAAATTAATAAGATCGTACGACGTACAACTTGTACGATGAAATCCTAAATGTTTTTCTATTCTCTTCCTAAACTCTTTTCTTCCCCAAATCCTAAATGTCTTTCTATTATCTTCCTAAACTATACGCCGACTTTTGGGGAAAAAATAGTTTAGGAAGATAATAGAAAAATATTTAGGGTTTCATCGTACAAGCTGTACGTACGATCTTGTTAATTTTTAATTCTGCTCAAACTGAAACGACATTGTTCGGTACACTTGGCATTTTAATATCCACATCAGATAGTCGTTCAGATGATTCATCATTCCAACGGCGGAAAATAAAGGCAGACTTTATTTAAATAAATCGTAAAGTACATGATTTTTTTGGAAAGTTTTAAAATACAGACCACAAACAAAAAAATAATGAAAGTTTGAGCCACAAACTATAAATAACCCTCCATAAAATAACCTGTAATCTACACAAAAGTTGCAAATTGCACTAAAAAAATCATATATATATATATTTCATGTGAAAGCTTGGGAAACGACACGTGACTAAATATTGTGACCACAAATGGAACTTGAAAATGGTGGACATAAATGTCGTGCATGCATGAAAGTAGGTTTAATTGTAACTAATATTGAAAGAGACTAAACTATATTTATTGACACTAATATTATACTCGACGACGGGCTTTTTACGCTAGTTCATCATATGTTACACTTATAGAGTATGATATGATGAAAATGTTAAAGAACAATTAATCGCTTCTTAAACAACTTCACAAATTTTCAGATTAATTATTTTTTCTATTTAATTTAGATGATTTTTTGAAAAAGTTGAAGTATAGCTTTTTGTATTTGTGTTTTATTGTTTTTCCAGATAATTCTTTCTACTTCAAATAAAAATCAAAAGATACAAAAAATATTACTAAGAAACACTAAAACAATTTGAAAGATATTCTCATTGCGTATGAAAGAGTTTCTGGGCAGGCTATAAACTACCAAAAATCTGGAATCTTTTTCAGCACTAACGTTCAACCGAGTACCCGAGAAGAAATCTCAGCAATCTTGGGGGTTTGGAATCCTTTGAATACGGGAAGATACTTGGGTTCTCCGTCTTTAATTGGGAGGAACAAAAAGGCCATATTTAGTTTTCTCCGTGACAGATTATGGAGTAGATTGCAGAGTTGGCAAGGCAAGAAATTGTCTAAAGCTGGAAAAGAAGTTTTGATAAAATCTGTGGCTCAATCGATTCCGACTTACTGTATGACAACATTCCTTATTCCCCTTAGTCTGACGGAAGAGTTGGAGAGAATGATGAACTCGTTTTGGTGGGGGAATAAGGCGGATGGAGCTAGAGGCATCAACTGGATGCGTTGGGAACGTCAGTGCACAAGGAAAGATCTTGGAGGGATGGGTTTCCGTAGTCTCCATCTTTTCAACTTGGCGATGCTTGGGAAGATAGGTTGGCGTCTCTTGACCGACCCAAATGCTTTACTTTGCAGAATTCTTAAGGCTAAATATTACCCAGATGGGGGTTTCTTAATTGCCATGGTGGGGCACAATCCAAGTTTCACTTGGAGGAGCATTTGTTCGACTCAAGATATATTGCGAAGTGGATTAAGATGGAGAATAGGAGGTGGAGAGTTGGTGCGAGTGTTCCAAGATCCGTGGTTGCGGAGGGATGCGAGGTTTTTTATCACCTCGGACCATTCTATTGAGCTACATAATATGAGAGTTAATGAGTTGATGATTCCGGGAACTCGGATGTGGGATGCAGAGCTTATCTTAGAACTTTTTAGTGAGGAGGAGGTAAAGGAAATTTTGTGTATTCCGTTGATCCTGTCCAACTCTGAGGACAAGATAATCTGGCACTATGATCGAAAAAGAGAGTATTCTGTTCGTTCCGCTTATCATCTAGCGTGTAACATGACTATAAACAACAACTTTGCCGTTCCAGGGAATTGGAAGAAAATATGGAAACTTCAGGTTCCTCATAAAGTTAAGAATTTCTTATGGAGAGCTGCTCATAATTGTTTGCCTACAAAAGATAACCTGTTGAGAAAGGGCATACAACTAAATGGTGAATGCGGTTGCTGCAACGGTGCTATTGAGAATGTGTAGCACTCGTTTGTGGCTTGTCGGTTCGCAGAAGGTTGCTGGAATGCTAATAGTCTTGGTCAAGTTCTTCGTAGTGGAATTGGCAGTAGCAACTCTTTTAAAGATTTTCTTTTCTTCATCTTCGATCACCATGACGCAGAGATTTCGGCTAAGGTAGGAATGCTTATTTGGCAAGTCTGGAAGTGCAGGAATGAAGTGGTTTGGAATAATAGATTTATATCCCCTCAACAAGCTTATGTGGCGGCAGATTTATGTAGGAAGGAATGGTTGTCAGCACAACAAAAATCTGTGGTTCCCTCTAATCGGAGTGGAGGTCAGAGGAAATGTAATGGGTGGCATAATTTACCAGAAGGTTGGTTTAAGTGTGGTGTTGACGCTGCATTTTTTGCAAGTTTGAATGCAACGGGAGTGGGGATGATTGTTTGGGATGCTAATGGAAATTTTGTTGCGGCAAGGGTGATTTGTTTTCCAGGCTGTATGAGAGTGGATGAAGGAGAAGCAATGGGCTTGAGTGAAGCTCTGTCTTGGATTAAACAGAGAGGATTGAATAAAGTGGACTTTGTGATTGACAGCAAAATTGTTTATGATGCCATTAACGCCCGCGTGGATGATAACTCGGAGTTGGGGGGTGTGGTGTCTTCTTGTCGTCATATTTTGAATACTAGTCGTGATTTTTGCATTAGTCATGTTAGTCGAGGGGCCAATATGGCAGCTCATAAACTAGCTAGAATTTCTAAGGATTTTCTGTTGGCGCATGTTTGGGATGAACCACCGGATGTTGTGGAGGGTCATCTTTTTGTTCCATGTGTTTGTTCGTAATTTATCAATCTACTTCTTTCAAAAAAAAAAAAAAGAAAACACTAAAACAATAGCCTCTCAACCAATTTCCCCAAATATTAAGTAAAAATAAAAGGATATACAAAAAGTTACTAAAACCACTAAAACATTTATTTACGGTATAAATCAACTCAATCTGTATACATTTAATTGATAGTCACACTCATCTGGATATATGAATGGTAAAAATTATATCTGTATTATGAAATAATAATCTCCTATTATAAATTATTAAACCCTAATTAAAGAATAATTAACCTTGAGATAGTTAATCAAGATATTAACGGTCAATTAAGGGTACGTGCTGGACTCACCGTGCATCGGGTCGCACCCAACAAAAAAAAAGATCAATTGTTGAAAATAAAACGTGTATATGATATTGCCAAAAAAAGAGCCCTCATTGTATAAGCACAATTGGAGTGATGGCATTGGTAGAATGAAGATTTCATACGTAAAATATCATGATTCGAACATTTGTATACTAAATACTAGGGCTGTAAACGAGCCGAGTATTGGTCTGCTCAAACTCGACTCGTTTAAATATTCGCTTGTTCGAGCTCGAGTCGAGTTTCTGCCATCGTGATCGAACTCGAATCGATCCAAGATTAGCGAGCTCGAGTTCGGCTCGTCAAATACTCGATAACGAGGTATTCGAGCTCGAGCTCGAGCCAAACTCGTCAAAAACTCGATTATATTTAAATTTAGCTCGATACATGTTAATTGAGCTCGAGCTCGAGCTTGATTAAAGCTAATTTTTCAATTTTATGTACAAAACTCGATTATTAGACTCGCGAACAAGCTCGACTAAAACTTGATTTGTAGGCTCGCAAACATACTCGATTGTAGGCTCGCGAACATGCTCGATTGAATACGAGCCGAGCATGTTCGCGAGCCTGTCGAGTCGAGCAATACGATGCTCGAACTCGACTTGATTAGTTATCGAGTCGAGTGCCGAACAAGCTTTTTTCGAGTCCATCGCCGAGTAGCTCACGAACGGCTTGACTCATTTACAGCTCTACTAAATACCATGCCTCACAAATTCCCAATAGAAAATTCGTTCGTACAAGAAATAGTTATAAATACATAAAAATTAGTTGTATTGAATATAAGTAAAATATATTAAGAAAGTACAACATTAACGACCGCATAGCGCAGTGGATTAGCGCGTCTGACTTCGGATCAGAAGGTCGTGGGTTCGACTCCCACTGTGGTCGAATTTTTTTTTTCAAACTGTAAACCTTTTGAAATTTGAACTAATTTCATTTTTCCCATAAATTATACAATTTGTATTTTTAGATATAAATTATAAAAATTGCTTCTAACATTGAAATATTTTTTTTTTTTAGTATGGTTATATTATTAGGAAATATACAAAAATGATACATAATTAGTTAAATTCTTATGTTTCCATCTTTTAATACGAAGTTTGTATTTCTAGATTACACTAAAAATAATTACCTCAATAATGTAATTATGCAAATTATGAGTTTCATTTTAATAAATGTAAAGGAATCTATCTAAACTTCTTTCAGGCTTAGATGGGCCAAAATCAAATATCAAAGAGGTCTGGCCCATTTATCTTTCCATATATATTGATATTCTAACATCTATTTCATTAAATCGATAAATCATATTAATCTTTTACAAAGTAGTACCATCCAACTATTAGAATAGAAACTAAAATCCAAATTTACTATTTTTGTGATAATGATCATATGTGCATTTTGCTGTTTGCAACTTTGCATATACGCACCAAATAAATAAGCTAATGTGCAAAGTTCAAACACAATTAAGGAAGAGAATGTATTAATGAAAAGATTTATACGCCCGTTATCGTTACAAACTCTCACCAACTAGCAATAATTACACTGATCTCCATTTCGATCCAAATCCAATTATAGCTATAAATGAGTCAAGCTATTCATGATTCAGATCAAGTTTAATCAATCTCGTTCAGTAAAAATGATTAACATAAACAATAAACGGGTTAAAACTTGAGCTTGATATTACTCTACCTTTTAACTTGTGAACAAACTTACTATTAATTAATGTGATAGTTAGCTAAAAATATATATATTAATTTGATATTTAACTTATGTTTCTATTCTCTAATAAGTGACAATATATATTAATCATCTAAAAATTTAACTCTTGGAATACAATATTTTTAAAATATGTTTAAAAAATCCAGTTAGACTCAATTAAATTTGCGAATTTAGAACAAGTTTGAAAAATTAGGTTCAAGCTCGATTCAATAATCAACTATTCAAATTTAATTTGACAGACTCGACTCGACTCGATTCGACTCGACTCGACTCTATTAAGATGTAGATCCAGTCCATCATCCATCCACGTAAGGAAAGATGAGATCCGGATCCAATGAGATCAAAGATCCGGACCCATAGCCATAAACGGGTAGGCCCAATAAGGTAACAAACATCATAAATAACCCACTCCTTTCAACCGTCAAATCATAAGATTTCTCTCTCTCTCTCTCTCTCTCTCTCTCTCTCTACACTCGCATACAAATCTAAATCAGTAACACACTTCTTCATCTTCAATTCTTCATATCTCCAATGCCAACAACAATCACCTTCTTCACCAGATGAGGTGCCCCCACACCACCTGCCTCAATTCCTTCTTCTCCACTTCAACAATCTCAATCTGACCTGATAAACGCAGCCGAAATCTCTGCAAATCCTGCAAAATTCCCCCTCAAATTTCCGCCAGCAATGAAGCAATTGCACAAGCAATCCACCAGCGCCCGCAAAGATGAAGAAATGCCATTCTCCCACACCCCTCCGTACTCCCCAAAATCCCTCAAGCACCCGCGATCTCTCCCCAGATCGCTCAACTACATCCTCAAGGAGCAGCGGCTTCTCTTCATCCTCGTCGGGATTTTGATCGGCTCCACGTTCTTCATCTTCCAGCCCTCGTTCTCGGTCCTCTCCCCGCCCGATCCGCACAGCCGGATTTCAGCTGGAGCTCACGATTCCGTGGTCGGATATCGCGATCGCGGCGATTCCTCGAATAATTATGCGAATCACGCCGCCGGCGGCGGTGGTAATTATAATAAGTTCGCGAATGGGGTGGGTAGAGTTCCGGTGGGGATTGGGGCTAAGAGGAAGAGGATTGTTGTCACCGGCGGCGCCGGTTTCGTCGGGAGTCATTTGGTGGATAAGCTGATTGCCAGAGGCGATGATGTGATTGTCATTGATAATTTCTTCACCGGTAGGAAGGAGAATGTGGTGCATTTGTTTGGGAATCCGAGGTTTGAGCTGATTAGGCACGACGTCGTCGAGCCAATTTTGCTGGAGGTGGATCAGATCTACCATTTGGCGTGCCCTGCGTCGCCGGTGCATTATAAGTATAATCCCGTCAAGACTATCATATCCTAATACTGTGGTTTAAATTTAATTGCTAGTTTTTTTTCTTTGGTTTGTTTGATCTTGAGTTTAATGCCAGCTTAGATCAGTGTTACTGCAAAGCTTATGTGATTGCGTATGTTCATACATTTGTTTGTTTCTATGTTCTGTTCTAGCATGGTTGATCAAATTAGATGGTGTTCTTTTTTTATTCCTTGTTTGCTAGATGATTTTATTGTGTTTGGAATTGGTTGAAATCCTTGACATGTGATTACAAGACAAATGTGATGGGAACCCTTAATATGTTGGGACTTGCAAAGAGGATAGGTGCGAGGTTTCTTCTCACTAGCACTAGTGAGGTTTATGGCGATCCTCTTGAGCATCCGCAGAAGGAGACATATTGGGGGCATGTGAACCCAATTGGTTAGTGACATTCTTGTTTATCATCAATTATGTTTTGTTGGTTGCATTGTACTGATTTGATAATTAATAAGGTGTGAGGAGTTGCTACGACGAAGGGAAACGGACAGCTGAAACCTTAACTATGGACTATCACAGAGGTGCTGGTGTTGAGGTAATATGCATGATAACATTCTGCATCCTGAATACTATTACTGGGCTTCGTATTTGTTCAATCTGTTGACAAATATATTTCTTTCTACGAATGATGTTGTTACCATACTCCTCATCATAATCTTTGTTAGGTGAGTAGGATTGGAGTTAAAAGTTTCCAAAATCATATGGCAACTAAAATAAATCATTATGAATGAGAGTTTAGAGATTGTGAAATAAGCTAAATCCTGAAGAGCATTCTTTTCCTCTACTTTTTCTTCTTTTTTTAAATGTTCTTTAAGGCGGAGTATGTCTTGGCAACAATCATGCTTTTTTGATTATGCCCTTAGTAAAGATTTGAACTTTCCAGATTTAACCTTGCATAATTATGTCTAATAATCTTTCTGTTGTTTACAGGTGCGCATTGCACGTATTTTTAATACATATGGGCCTCGGATGTGTCTGGATGATGGGCGTGTTGTCAGCAACTTTGTTTCTCAGGTTTGTCTAGAGAAACACTATTCTGGGTGATTGTGGGAAAAAGTATAAATCTAATAGTGGTTAGTCAGAATTAAGTTTAGTCTGGACTTGATGCATTAAAAGCTATTTTTGGCGGAAAAACATAAAAGAATGATAGATTGGAGAGAAACTATGTTTGTATCCCTTTAACAATGATGGCAGATTCTTATGGCCATATCTGTCTTATGCAGGCTATACGGAAACAACCAATGACAGTCTATGGGGATGGGAAACAAACACGAAGCTTCCAGTACGTTTCAGACTTGGTATGTTATGACTTCTCTACTCGCTACTGCCTTAACTGATTGGTCTTGTGAAATATAGCTAGTCAGTTGTTTTTCAAGTTATGCAGTTAGATTAGACTGGTTCGGCCTCAACTCGAAAAGTTAGTGCTTGCAGGATGCAGCTGGTCAATTGTTTTTCGAGTTATGCAGCACATAAGATTAGATTAATTCGGTCTAATCTGGAAAATCTAGTGGTTACTGGTTACTACAAACCTTTGAATTATATCGAGGGTTGAAATAAGTTCTTTCATGAGTTTAAAGTTGGAGATCTGAAGGTACCGATTTGCTTATATATTCAAAACTGAAGCATTATCGAGGCCAACAAATTTATGTATTCACAATTCTCTCTCAATCCCCATCCCACTTCCACACCAACACCAGCCTTCATTTCTTCCTGTAACACAGCTTTGACATTCATAGTAAAAGTAACATTCCCCCCCCCCCGGCCGTTATAGTTGGATTTTGTTTTGAAGATCCCGAACTTTAATAGTTAACCATTCTTGCTCAATGTGGTGTAAAAATCAGATTTTATGTTTAATGGTAACCTGATATGATATACTTATCCGTTATATGGATGTCAGGTCGACGGATTGGTGGCTTTGATGGAAGGTGAGCATGTAGGCCCATTCAATTTGGGTAATCCAGGAGAGTTTACCATGCTAGAGCTTGCTGAGGTTCGTCCTGGATAATCTTTATTCTCTATAGATGACCTTTCTATATAAGTTCTGTGAGAATTAGATTTGTGTTGCTTTCTGCATATTTGAGTTTTTTCTTCATGAAATAATAGGTTGTGAAAGAAACCATCGATCCTAGTGCCTCGATTGAACACAGACCGAACACTGCTGATGATCCTCACAAGAGGAAGCCAGATATAAGCAAAGCAAAGGAGCTTCTGAATTGGGAGCCCAAAGTTTCATTACGAGATGGATTGCCTCGGATGGTTGATGATTTTAGAAACCGCATCTTGAATGAGGATGAAGGGAAGGGTAACTAATGAGAATGGTATGTATAGAATGAAACCACATTGCGTTGATATCTTAATCGAATTTCCACACAGAAACTTCATATTTAGCAGTATGTCACGTTTGTAGTTCCCATTATTTCTCAATTTTGAAATTTTTTGTAATGTCCACTGGAATTTTGAAACCGATCTTGTTTCCGCGCATTCATGTGGTGTAAATGACTTCAATACAGTGTTTATATAGGTTATATTCTTTTGCAATCGCCGCAGAATTGTGATTCCTATCTTTGAAGTTGCTTTAACCTTATACTTGGTGGTACCCTCTCTCTCTCTCTCTCATAGCATGAATGCTGCAGCAAATAACTGTTTCCCAGTGGCCATTGCTGAATATAAAACTTTGTGCATCTCTTCTTGAGAGGATAGGTTCATCCAAACTGTCAAACCGGCCCGGCCCAATTGAGCCAATTGTTAGGGGGTGTAGGCCCGCCCGAACTGCAGGTATTTTCGAGCCGCGTGTGTGTTTGGTCTGAGCCACGGACCAAAGGAACAATTCAAGCTCGGCCCGAACCAATCTAAAATTGGACCGGGCCGGTCTATTTTGATACCTATAGGTCCATTCTTGAGAAAATAACTGCAGAAAATTATTATATTAAGTCTTCTGTTAATTTCTGCAGCATATGTCAGAAACTGTTTCTGATAAAAGTGGAGCAACGATACTTTGTATGTCTCATTCACATAAACCAAAAAAGAAAAACAATCAACTTTAAAAGGCGTTAGAAAGGCATATATTTTGAATGCATTCTGCATAAATAAAGTTGGCATGATATCTCACTTATGTAATTCACATCAACTTTGCAAGAAATTGCAAGCGAACAAAAGTGCAAAAAGATATCCCACTTTATCGATACTAGTTTAGTATTTTGTATGCTTTCATGCATGACTCAAAAAATATACAATTATATTTAGGTAGGGAATTGGAATTTGGCAAGGTAAAATTTAAGCTTTTACATTCAGAGAGAGAGACAGTATATGTTTGTGTGTGTGTGTGTGTGTGTGTGTGTGAGAGAGAGAGAGAGAGAGAGAGAGAGAGAGAGAGAGAGAAATGTGGTGTGGGGGGACTGGAGAGTTGAGAGAAAATATTGCTGAATTTGAACAGAGTTTGCTGATTATTTTAGCCGTTGCTTTTGTCTGCTTATCCAATTCTTGTACAAATTTCACTAATTGCATTTGTCAGTCTGTTGAAGTTCGCTGTTCAGTTTTATATTGAAAATAATAAAAACAAAAAGGTACCGTTTCATGAATTTAATAGTTGTCAAAATTAGAGTTTTTTTTTTTTTTTTTTTTATTTCTTTCATTCTAATCGTGTAGTTTTTTCTTTTTTCTTTTTTTTGTATATATTTTCGAGCACAGGCTAAAGTATTTTCAGATTGTTTAATTAAACGTAAGATAGAGAGCTTTGATTATCGCTAGTTGATCAACATTCACATGACCTCTCATTCTCACAATTTTAATTGCTGAAACCATACGTTAATTTTTAAATATTTCTTATAAAAAATTCAATGTGCAGTTACAATCATCAATTATTGGAATTTTATCTAGAAGTGTACGTCTACGTTATATGGAATGTATTATTTTATATAGCATTATATTTCTTTCATTATTATACCTTCATGTAGACAATTTTGATTGTCACAACAGCTTTCATTTGCCTGAATTTGTAAATTATCGTAAATTGTAAAAGTTGTAAAGTATTTGTATTTAGAGGAAAAAATAATTTTTCGTGGAAAAATAAAAAATAGATAAAAATGAAAAGTAATTAACCCTATTTTATATAGAATTTTCTGAAAGCCAAACTCAATAAATATTAGTACTATATATAATGGTGGGTTCTTTCCTTCAAAAAAATATACTCTCTCCGTCCACAATAAATTTGCCACAATTTCCTTTTTGGTACGTCCACAAAAAATTTGCCACATCCATTTATGGTAAATGACCCCACACACCTCACTTACTTTTCCACTCACAATACAATCAACCAACAAATTATTAAAATACGTGCCATCCACAATGTGGCAAATTTATTGTGGAGCGAGGGAGTATTATATATATAAATAGGATCTCAAAACATAAAATTCCACACTAATTTATTTTTCATTTTGCAAGCTTGTTCCTCTCTCTCTCTCTCTCTCTCTCTCTCCATTGCCAGCTGAAACCTTATCTCTGTAGAAAGATGAAAGGAGTCGACATATTCTGCGCATCACAAGTGGCAACCTCAATCTGCCTGAGCATGGAACAAATCTCATCATCCTCCTCCTCCTCTCCTTCCACCACCACCCTCCTCGGCGGCGGCGCCGCCGGCAGAGTCATCGACCGCCACAACCCCATCATCCGCGACTCAAAACGAACTACTACTCCTAAACCCACCCTATCTCACCCACCCCCCACCTCAAAACTCCACCCCAAAAAGAAAAACAATTCAAGAATCGATGAAAATTATGAAAATCAGCCCAACAAAACCGACCCCTCTCTCTCTAAACTCGACACCGCCGCCATTGCCAAGAGGAGCTGGAGCTGCACCAGGCCCGGTGACTTTCTCTCTCCTCCCGGCTCCACGAGGTATTTGTTGAGAGAGAAAGTTTACTACAACAGTACGCTGTCGGATTCTGATCCAACAAAACTGTGTGTTGAGGAAAGCTCAATTAAGGATATCAAGAGAGAGGAGCCTACTCCATCTGATTTACCACAACAGGTATTTTTATTTTTATTTTTATTTTTATTCATCGCCATTAATTAAAAACATTTTTTTTTAAATGCATTGTTTGTTCATGTGTTTGTTGACAGCAGGTGGTTGTTATGAGAGTGTCTTTGCATTGCAGAGGATGTGAGAGAAAACTGAGAAAACATCTCTCTAGAATGGAAGGTATATATGTAACTGTTCTTTCTTGACAGCATTAATCCTTTCTTTAATTAATCTGCCTCCTTAGAAAAAAAAAAAAAAAAGCAAATCAAATCACGAATTTTACCTTATTTTGCTTATTACACACATTGAATTTTGAAACTTTACAATTAATTAAATTCACAATTTTTTTTATATATTTTGTAATTAGAACTCACGTTCTATTTTTATTTTTTTCGCCGAAGAAGATGATGTGACCGTATTAAACTGACATTGTCGCACAATCCCATCTTATGAAACGAGTAAAGTTTGATTTAATTTGCATTTTTTCTCTTTTTAACCATGATAAATAAATACTACCTATATCTCATTATTCTTGTCTCATTTCTTTTGGGCACAGATATTAAGGTGAATAGTATTTAAAGAGTAAAAAGATAGAAAGTGATGGGGTCCATCACTTTTTGTGAGAGAAGCATATTTCCTTTTATGGAAACAGAACAAGAATAACGGGACAGCCCAAAAAGGAATACAAGACAAGAATAATGGGACGGAGCGAGTAATATTTTATCTTCTATTCTATTTAAGTCGATAATTTATATCTCGCCTTGTGTTCCAACACATCGATATAATGGTTGATTGGTAACTTAGCTTTTGAGAAATAAATTCCCAACAACCATTTGTTTCCTATTCCCCACAATAATGACAACATATATCATCAAGTTTGTAATAATTCCTTCACCAATTCTTGATAGTATGATTAATAAAGGAATAAATAAAAGTGAAAATGCATATTTTAGATTCCTAACATAATAAGTGAAATTACGTTACAAGTACATAATTAGGCACGTCGGATATGTCCCTAGCTAGCCTATGTAAAAATATTCTTTTTTTTGAGACTATGCTCGAACGAGGATAAAATAGTAAAATCATGTGAATTATGCAGGAGTGAAATCTTTCGACATCGATTTTCTGATGAGGAAGGTGACGGTCGCCGGAAACGTGATGCCGTCGGATCTTGTTTCAAACATATCTAAGGTCATGAAGAATGCCCAATTATGGTCCCCATCAATTTCATCTTCAAATCCAATCAAGAGTCATGACAACAACATAGTTGGTACATAAATTATTCGGGCAACTTTATTCATCGCAAAATGATGTTTATCTTGTGTTTCACCGCACCACGAGGCACATGTTAGATTGAAACGAAACACGAGATGAAATATTGTTCAGCATGGAGAAACCGAATTTAGAAAAAATTATTGCACCTTTGGTATTTTAATAATTTTTTTTATCTTTTGATTAACTCGAAATTTATTCGTTAGTATTTAATTACTATGTTGTTTGTAATTGCGGAGGATTAATGATAGAAGATTTTACAATTAGTTAAGTGCCGACAATACTGTGTATTGCGAATTTCATTTAGTTGGTGGAGCAACGAAATTCATAATTGGAAAGATTATGATTGACTTGATAGTGGGTAGGACTGTTAAAAATATTTTACATGACATATTTAGAGTGAGTACTAGTAAACAATACTTATTATTAATTTATTAATACTCAAAGATTAATCTTTAGGTATATTTTTTTCAATAATGTCAAGAAGGTTTGTTAAAAGATTAAGGGAAGATATCATTACTCGTATCTTATTATTACAACGTTGTAATCGATCGAAAATTTCCAACATATAGATATTTACACCACTGTAAATTTCACGTGGATAAGGTCCTAAGGATATGAAAAATGAAAACTGATGCAAATTTACTATTTTTTCCTTCTACACTCACGTACTTGTTGACAAAATTACCTTCATCTTCATATTTTCACCTAAGATAACTACCTATTACATAAATTTTCAAAAAATCATGAACCCATCAACCTAGCTAATTTTATTTCTCTCGAATCTGGCGATCCAGTAATTATTCTTATGCTTGAGACATTTTTATTTAAACACCAATCATTAACTAAAGTAAAAAAAAAAAAAAACAATATATTTTTTATATCATGGGAGTCTACAACAGTTACTTTCAATGCGTACCGGGTAAACCTCGCTCATGTGCAATAACTTGCAAACCGGGCAAACCACGCATGAAAAATTCAAATAATTAATATTTTGTCTTATCTTTCAAAATTAATCGATCTCTCTCGCAAATCATGAGTTACTGAATAATTTATTGGGAAACAATTAATTGCTTGTATGAAGTCATTACTCATTATCTATAGTCAAAGATTCTACTAGTAATAAAACAGAACCTTTACATATATCACATTAATTATATTAAGATTTTCATTAATCAATCCATTTTTTGAATTTTCAATATAAACTCCATCTCACAAGAAGAAAACACACACTGATAATTCCACAGAGAGAAATAGAACAAGAAAAAAAAAAGATTTATTTTGAAAAAAGATGAGGAACTTTACATCATATTTGGTGTGCGCCTTGCTTCTGGCGGCCGCAGCCGCGGCGGTTCTCGGACACGACCGCGGCCTTGCTGATGCGCGGCCGTTGGTCGTCGGAAAGCTGCCAAAAGGGCCAATTCCTCCATCGGGACCGTCCCCCAGTCATGGTCATCGTGGCGGCGACGGCCTTGTAGATGCACCGGCTCTGATCGTCGGAAAGTTGCCACATGGGACTCCATAGAGGCCGGGAAATTTTTGAATCTAAAACAGATGCACCTTTTCTTATAATTAGTGTTGCACCCATACAATGTGTGGGATCATCTTATATGTTATGATAATAAAAAAAAAAAATTGAAGTTAATACAATCTACATAAATAAGTTAATAATGTAAGAGCTTCAACGTTCAAACACTTTTTCAATAATGTTCTGTTTTTAATTTTTGGTATATTGATACACAACATTTTAATAATTTTTCAATAATATCATAAGCTCCCATTTCTAGCGCCGAAAAATATGTGTGGCTTACTGAAATTCCAAATGAGATCAAAATGATGTCAAATTGATATGGAGAAATTAAAACAATAACTATCTAAATTTAATTGAAAGCGATTAAAATCTAAATAAAAATAGAGTATAAGAATCAACGCGTACATAATCTTCTCAATCCCCCGTCTTAACCACCATCATTAGCTACCTCTCACTAGGGGTGTAAGTGAGTCGAGCTAGCTCGCGAGCTATTCGGGATCGACTCGAAAATATTCGTAATCGACTCGGTATTAGTCGAGTCGAGCTCGAGTTACTCGAGTAGATCTCGAGCTCGAGTTTCATAATACTCGGCTCGATAGGCTCGCGAGCCTAATCTAGCCTAGTAATAATTTTACAATTTTACCCTTATAGTATTATTTAATTACAAATTCGGCCAATAGTATAAAAGGGGAGATGAAATTAGGCAGCCGCTCTCTCTTTGAAATCTCGCTCTCGTCTTCTCTCTCCCAAAATCGCAGAGTGAAAATTCTATCCAACATTGTCGGTGCTGCTGCCGCCAACCTCGTCCCTCGTCGGCGCCGATTCCTCCCTCACTCCCGTCCGCCGTCTTCCATCGCCCGCCCACGCCACTACCTGAACTCGTCTACGCCGACGCTGCTGCCTTGCCGTGCCACGGACTGAGTCTGAATCGGCTGGAAAATCCAATGGTTGTGCGGGATTCCTAATCAGGAGGCTTGGGCTACGGCTCCCAAAATTCGAGTCTGGTTACGTTTTCTTATTTTGCTTTTTTTTTTTCTTCAAATTCAATTTCTCTTTGCTTTTTTCGAGTAGTATTTGGTGTTGACTTTTGAATTATGCTGCAGGTTCTTACCGGTGCTGTGGGAAGAGGAAATTGGAGATAGAATTAGGGTTTATTCTGGTAAATTGCAACAGCTCTTTTTAGTTTTGGTTTATACTTGACAAAAATCTGGAAATATTGAATTTTTATTTGTGCGTTTAGCCTGCTTAGTTTTATGCTCGATTTTGCATCACATTTATGAAAATGTGCAGCTTTTGATCAGGAATAATGCTTTATGGTATGTCTTGACTCTTAAATGGTGAAATTTGAGGTGGAATGTATTCTCTGTTGCTGTTTATATTGTTGTGTTGGACTGTGAGTTCTCTTAATAGGTAAAAGATTAGTTAAACGACTTTCATTTTCTGTTGTTCAAAATCTGTTATGCTCAAATTCATTTTGTTTTTACCTCTTTTTGCTGCACGTTGTGATTATGTATTTATGTTTGATGGTTGGTTACTTGGAATGAGTTTATTTTTTTGTATATTAGGTTTCTAACACTCTCTTTATGTGGTTTTTTTTTTTTTTTTTTTTTTTTGTTTTTTCTATGCAGCCATTTACCTGTTGGGGTTGGTGTTGGAGAGATGGGGGTTGGATTGTTGAAAATTTACTTTTTATGTTATATTTCATTCCAAGACTTGTTTATTTCGAATTTTCGATGCTCTTTTGACTATTTGAAAATGCGTGTTTCATGTTTTAGATGTTTTATTTGATTTGGAGAAAGATTTTTTGTAATGGAAGGATTTGTAATTCTATTGAATTTGATGAAGCATGTAAGAAACGAGCTTAAATGAGCCCGAGTTTGAGTTCAAGCTTGATTAAGATTCAACAGTCGAGCCTAACCGAGTCGAGCTTGAGCTTACCGAGTTTGCCATCGAGTCGAGCTTGAGCTCAAAAATATCAAACTTTGTCGAGTCGAGCTCGAGCTTGAGCATGCCAATATTTGGCTCGACTCGGCTCGTTTACACCCCTAGCTGTTGGCCTCATCTTTGAATCTTTGAGGAGTTATCTCAGTTATTGATTTTCTCTCTTACCCCATCGCCTTCACTCTATCAGAGATTGAATGGCTAAAAGAGAAAAACCGTTTGCTAAAACATAAAAAGGAATTTATTCTTGTAAAGGGATATATATACTCTTCACACTACGTTCGACCACTCTATTTGTTGCTCAGGTACTAGCATAATGTAATTTATGGGTTTTCTGATTATTTCAGTGACCACTATTAATGAACAAGTGTTTGCGTATTTTAAACTTCTGTCTACTAAATGAGAAATCTTGTGGATAGATGAAATTGAAGGATATACAGGTCATGCTTACTTTTGTTGTACATCTACCTATACAATTTCAGAGAGTTTTCCACTTGTTTTTCTGTTTTAAGTGTTCGGTAGGTACAACTTGGAGAAAATTTTCATGTTGTGTGATTTTTCTCTATGATAGTTAGTTCCTAATAAGTATAATAGAGGTTTATTACAGCTGAACATGCTGCCTGAAATGCTTCTTTTCCTCTCGTCTTTCTATCTTGATGCTTATTAGCTTAGTTGTTCTCTAATGAACTTGATGAAAATCATTGAATTGAATGTCATCCTGATCATGGGAATTTTTGGGCTTAACATGGTTGAGTTTGCAGCCATTTGTAATCTATTATTTTTATGATCCCCCCCCCCCTTCTTGCTTGCTTGAGGGTTGGACTTTGCTAAGTACTGAAAGCGAAGAATATTTCACTATTACTTAATAGCACCTTCATAAATTACACAATCATGTTCATGTGGAAGAAATATAGATATTACTCAATTCGTCTAGTGTAGCAAGTTTAGTTCGATTTGTTGTAAAGTTAGTTCTCTGTTTACAACATTTTGAGCTATTCATTTGTTCCAATTTGTGAGTTGAAGTGACAACACAACATGTGTTTTCTCGCAATCAGACACAAACAGCATATGAGCTTGTAACTATGATATTGATATGTACTTGTATAATATCTCCTTTCTATTTTTCCCTTATTTACTTGTCTGTTTCACAGGCTGTAATATCTGGAAGATTTCCTAGGATGCACCAAAGTTAGATCTTGCATACAAACTTCAGTGCAGTACTGTTCTGTTAACTTGAGTACTAATGGGGAGTGTTGAAGGAGGGAAGCTAAGGTTTTGCATTGATAGAGGGGGCACATTTACTGATGTCTATGCTGAATTTCCTGGTAGGTCTGAAGGCCGTGTAATGAAACTGCTATCTGTTGATCCAGCTAATTATGATGATGCCCCAGTAGAAGGAATTAGGAGGATTCTGGAAGAATTCACTGGAGAAAAGATTCCTCGAAGTTCAAAAGTTCCCACTGATAAAATTGAATGGGTGAGGATGGGAACAACTGTGGCAACAAATGCTTTATTAGAGAGGAAAGGGGAAAAAATTGCACTGTGTGTGACTCGAGGCTTCAGGGATCTGCTGCAGATTGGTAACCAGGCTCGACCAAATATCTTTGACCTAACTGTATCAAAGCCATCAAATCTTTATGAGGAGATTGTGGAGATTGATGAGAGAGTTGAACTTGTTCTTGATGAGGAGAATGTATCAGATTCTTCTGTTTCAATAGTTCAGGGTATTTCAGGGCAGCTTGTAAGGGTTGTGAAGCCACTTAATGAGGAAGCTTTAAGACCTTTGCTTAAAGGTCTATTGGATAAAGGTATCAGCTGCTTGGCCGTAGTACTAATGCATTCTTACACTTACCCAAATCATGAAACATCAGTTGAGAAGTTGGCTATGAGCATGGGATTCAAACAAGTGTCTGTGTCTTCGGCTTTGACTCCCATGGTTAGAGCTGTCCCTCGAGGTTTCACGGCATGTGTGGACGCGTACCTGACTCCCGTTATTAAAGACTATTTAAGAGGATTTATGTCTAAGTTTGATGAGGGGCTGGGTAAATTGAATGTTCTCTTTATGCAGTCAGATGGCGGATTGGCACCAGAAAGTAGGTTTTCTGGCCACAAAGCTGTTTTGTCAGGCCCAGCAGGTGGGGTAGTTGGGTACTCCCAGACACTTTTTGGGATTGAGACAGACAAGCCCCTCATTGGTTTTGACATGGGTGGCACGTCTACTGATGTGAGCCGTTATGCTGGCAGCTATGAACACGTTATAGAAACCCAAATTTCTGGGGCAATAATTCAAGCACCTCAGCTTGAAATTAACACTGTTGCTGCTGGTGGTGGATCAAAGTTAAAGTTCCAATTTGGAGCTTTCAAGGTGGGTCCAGAATCAGTTGGTGCGCATCCAGGACCTGTTTGTTACCGTAAGGGAGGGGAATTGGCTGTTACTGATGCAAATCTCATCCTGGGTTATATCATTCCAGAATATTTCCCATCAATTTTTGGCCCCAACGAGGATCAGCCATTAGATATCAATGCTACTAAAAAAGAATTTGAAAAACTTGCAAAACAAATCAATATCTACAGAAAGAATCAGGATCCAGCAGCAAAGGATATGACGGTAGAGGAAATTGCTCAGGGATTTGTTAATGTTGCAAATGAAACAATGTGCCGTCCTATTCGACAATTGACTGAGATGAAGGGTCATGAGACAAAAAATCATGCTCTTGCTTGCTTCGGAGGTGCTGGACCCCAACATGCCTGTGCTATTGCTAGATCATTGGGTATGAAAGAAGTACTAATTCATAGGTTCTGTGGGATTTTAAGTGCATATGGAATGGGAATGGCAGATGTTGTGGAGGAAGAACAGGGACCATATTCTGCTGTTTATGGTCCAGAATCGGTGTTGGAGGTCTCAAATAGAGAAGCAGCTCTATTGAATCGTGTAACGAGGAAGCTCCAGTTGCAAGGTTTTCAAGAGGAGAATATTAGAACCGAAACATATTTAAACCTGAGATATGAGGGAACAGACACTGCAATTATGGTAAAGAGCCCTATAAACGATGATGGATCTAAAGGAGATTATGCTATTGAATTTACAAGATTATTTCAACAGGAGTATGGGTTTAAACTTCAGAGCAGGAATATCCTGATATGTGATGTGAGAGTTCGTGGTGTTGGAGTCACTAACATACTTAAGCCCCGAGCTCTACAGCCTGGTTCAGGAACCCCCAAAATGGAAGGTCGACACAGGGTTTATTTTGGAAACGGCTGGCATGACACACCATCATTCAAGCTGGAAGATTTGGTATCTGGTCATGTCTTATCTGGTCCTGCCATAATTATGAATGGCAATAGCACTGTAATAGTAGTACCTAGTTGTAAGGCTGTTATTACAAAATATGGAAACATTAAAATTGAAATCGAGTCTATTCAAAAAGTCGTGGAGGTATCCAAAGAAGTGGCAGATGTTGTGCAACTCTCAATATTCAATCATAGATTCATGGGAATAGCTGAACAGATGGGTCGCACCCTACAGCGGACTTCAATATCAACCAATATTAAAGAAAGACTGGATTTCTCTTGTGCTCTTTTTGGTCCTGATGGTGGTCTAGTTGCAAATGCTCCTCATGTTCCTGTGCATTTGGGAGCTATGTCCAGCACAGTCAGGTGGCAGATGAACTATTGGGCTGACAATTTAAACGAGGGCGATGTTCTGGTTACTAATCACCCTTGTGCAGGAGGTAGCCATCTGCCAGATATAACTGTTGTTACACCTGTCTTTGATAAGGGGAAACTGGTATTCTTTGTTGCAAGCAGAGGACACCATGCAGAGATTGGAGGTATTACTCCTGGAAGCCTGCCGCCGTTCTCGAAGTCCATATGGGAGGAAGGAGCTGCAATAAAAGCATTCAAACTTGTGAAAGAGGGAATTTTCCAAGAAGAAGGGATCAGCCAACTTCTCCTATTTCCATCCTCTGAAGAATCCGCTCATAAATTCCCTGGGACACGAAGGCTTCAAGATAACTTATCCGATCTCCATGCACAAATAGCTGCAAATCAAAGAGGAATTTCACTTATAAAGGAGCTGATTGAGCAATATGGTTTGGAAACTGTACAGTCTTACATGAACCATGTCCAGGTTAATGCAGAAGGTGCAGTTAGGGAGATGCTCAAGTCTGTTGCTGCTAAAGTCTCTGACTCTGCTAAAGTTGAAGGAGATTCTTTGATCATCGAAGAGGAAGATTCCATGGATGATGGCTCGGTTATACATTTGAAACTCACAATTGATCAAAAGAGAGGAGAAGCATTTTTTGATTTCTCAGGCACAAGCCCAGAAGTTTATGGAAACTGGAATGCCCCAGAGGCAGTTACAGCTGCTGCTGTAATTTACTGTCTGCGATGTTTGGTGGATGTCGACATTCCTCTCAATCAAGGGTGCTTGGCTCCCGTAAAAATATACATCCCGCCTAGTTCGTTTCTTTCTCCAAGTGATAAGGCTGCAGTTGTTGGTGGTAATGTTCTGACTTCTCAAAGGATAACAGATGTTGTTCTAACAGCTTTTCAGGCATGTGCTTGTTCACAGGGTTGCATGAACAATCTAACTTTCGGAGATGATACCTTTGGCTACTATGAGACAATCGGAGGTGGAAGTGGCGCTGGACCTAGCTGGGACGGTACTAGTGGTGTTCAATGCCACATGACTAATACTCGTATGACTGACCCTGAGATTTTTGAGCAGAGATATCCAGTTCTGCTGCACAGATTCGGATTGAGAGAGAACAGTGGAGGTGCTGGAGTTCACAGAGGAGGCGATGGAATTGTTAGGGAGATAGAATTCAGACGCCCTGTTGTCGTGAGTATTCTTTCTGAAAGGCGCGTACATGCCCCAAGGGGACTCAAGGGAGGAAAAGATGGGGCTCGAGGAGCTAACTACCTCGTTACAAAAGACAAACGCAAGGTATACCTCGGAGGGAAAAACACAGTCGAGGTGCAGGCCGGAGAAATTCTTCAGATTTTAACCCCAGGAGGTGGAGGATGGGGTGGTTCCTCGTAGGGACGATGTTGAATAATATGCCCTTGCAATCAGTTTATTTTGTACAATATTTAGTGCACGAAGTGCTCGAGTTCCTGTGATGAATAATAAGGTTGTGAGCCAGTTTTTATTTGAAAACTTTGGTATAATAATGTATGTTTCTTAGCTTTGGCAATGTTGCGAATTCAAATAAAATTAAATATTTTTCTTGGGAAGTTTCTGCTACTCAAATGAACCTGAACCATCAAATATTTGACAATGTCACATCGTTTTCTGACAATTTTGTTACCACCAAATATTTTCCTGTTTCAACCTCTCATTCTCTACATATGCAGAACTATACTCTTGGCATTTTTGGTTTTCGGTTTTTTTCTTTTTATTTGCCAAATTGATCCTTGGATTCTTAATCTTCTTTCTCTCTACTTCTTGGCATTCCAGGAAAAATCCATCCTTCGGCCCTGAAGAAAGGAGTGTTATATATATATATGAATATTTACATATTATAATATAATATAATAAATTAATAAATAAAAATAACAATAATAAAGATTAGAGAGGGAGACACGATTGTTGGCAGGAACCCTTCACAGTAAGGCACCTCTTCAATGAAAGGTTGTAATCTTTTGATACAACACATCTCTCCATTAAAATTGTAATGCTTCAATACAACTCTTGAGTATCTATAAATACTCGTCAATATGGAGAATGGAATATATCATCGAAATTGAGATTCTTTGCAATATATCTCCTCTTCCTTTCTAACTCTGTTTTCTTAAAAAACTTGCGATCTTTTGCTTCGCGAAATTCGTCGGAGTGTAACCTTCGAATTTCTGAGATATAGGTTCTGTATCCTGGAAGGTTAATTCCTTGAGACCATTTACACCAAAGTGGGAGGAATTAATACCTTTAAAGATAGCATCGTTTTTCGGTGTGCCTAACCTATCTTTAAATCCATTACCCACATATATACATCAAGGAGACGACGAGGAAGAGAAGAAGATGATGATGATGATTGAAGATATGTCTGGTTTTTGTGTGATCGATTAACAGCCACAGAATGACAAGGTGCATGTTAGTATTTTATGCATGTTAATTTGATTAAACCATGCATTTTGCATTTATAATTTTTCGTATTTCATTTTATTAGAGTGGCAGAACAAGTTCAAGATGGAAGCAATTCATCCTTGAAAGACCCAATCTACCCGTTGCCGCAGGTAATTAACCTCTTCTAGCCATATGCATGCTTGCACACGTAATAAACAAACATACATAATTTATACTACCTCTGTCTCATTATTCTTGTTTCATTTCTTTTGGGCACGGGTATTAAGGAGAAGAGTGTTTAAAGGGTAAAAAGATAGAAAGTGGTGGAGCCCATAACTTTTTGTGAGAGAAGCATATTTCCTTTTATGAAAACAGGACAAGAATAATGGGACAACCCAAAAAGGAATACAAGACAAGAATAATGGGACGGATGGAGTATATCTTTGGAAGCAGAGAGAAGAAGCAGGGCGTTGAAATGGTGGGCATTTCCATAATTTTTCCAGACCAGCCTGAGATTTTTCTGTCCAAACCATGTGGTGTTCTGGTGAGGGGCTTGTACTCAGCTAGAACCAAGGTAGCTAATTAAATTTCTCCTTAAACTGTTGACTTTTTCACAATTACGTCTCCATTTAAAGAAAATCTCAAGTAAATACTCCAACTATCAAACTTTCATATAATACATGGGGTTGGATTATTGGTAATGGAAATCCGACGTGGCACTCCAAAAGTTGAGCTGGATTTTAATAAAAGAAATAAAAAATGAGCCGACACGTCGTTTTAATTAAAAATGACACACTCTGGACATATATGTAATTATGAACAAATATACCATTTTTGCATCAAAACAACATTATTTTCATGCCTGTACATTTTTAATTTATGTTGTTAAAATCTAGCTCAACTTCTGACATGCCACATCGGTTTTCTGTCGTCGGTAATCGAAATTCAAACACAAGGATGTAATTGTGAAAAGTTTGATAGTAAGGGTATTTAATTGATATTTTCTTTCGATTGGGACATAGTTTAGGTATTAAAGTCTAATTTTTCCTTAGATCAATATTGCTATGTTGTAATATTAACTGTGTGTGTGTGTGAATATTATGGTGGTGGTGGTGGTGGTGGTGTTGGAATGCAGGTGACGACAGTGAAGCGAGATGCTATATGGATACATATTACTATTTTAACATTCAACAGAATTGGCCTTCAATCACTTGACCATCTACTCTATTCTAGCTTACTCGATCATTTTTTCCCTGTGATTAATTAGTTAACACGTCTTGAAAGAAGGGTTAGTTGTTAACTTGTTTCCCTTGTAGAATTTCAGCCAAATCTAAGTCGCCAATTGATAGAATTGTATATTCTTTTTGTAGGATAAATGATTTAATTATTCATACGAACTATTTTTTTCTTCTTCTCTTTCTAGTCGATTGTTTTAAACCATTTAATATTGGAAGTTTTGTGTGAAACGAATTGATACATGTCAAATATTCGGATCCAAAATCATGTATAATGATATATATGTAGCTTTTTTTCTTTTAAAAACAATTACATATGTGATAGTACCGGCCTTATCCTGGGCCTGACTTAAGGCTAATTGGGCCTATATATTAAAGCTCGGCCCAAACAAAGTCTACATCTGCCTTGAAGACCAAGTAACGAAGTCCTACTTTGGAGGGAGATAGAATTCTACTATGAATGGGAATCGGATATGCATGTATTAAGAAACTAGATATGTAAAAGGAGTCCGAACCCTAGAAGGATTAGGGCTAAATTCAAGGCTTATAAATAGATGCAAGATCAGAGGTGTAAGGATATTCAATACTGATTGTACTCTCAAGCATAATAAAAGCTCTCTATATTCTCTCCCGTGGATGTAGATCACATCGATCGAACCACGTAAATCTTTGTGTCGTCGTGTTATTATTTCTTTTAGCTACTTTCACAAACCCTAGATTTATCATTGGCGCCGTCTGTGGGAAGAAAAATCGACGGTCCTGTGGTAGCTGATCAACGATGGTAACGCGATCGCAAAGCATGCGGGAAGCCCAAAACCAACAGGGGAATACCAACGAAGCAGAAAGTCACCCCGTAAGGAGGGGTATTCGCCAGAAACGCAAGTCGGTTCCAAAAGAGGGGCACAACAATGACCCAATAGAAGAAAATCCCTACGAAGGGATGCCCGAGCTAGAGGACATCCCACAGAGAGACCCACCGCAAAACCGGCGTAGGAGGGTACATAACGGACAGTCCTTTGGAACGGGTGATACTCCAGAAGGGTACGTCGAAGAAATCAACGACGAGTCAGAACCGAAGGAATCCGAGTCGAAGGGTCATGATCTCCCCGGAGACTTCGACCTTGCCACCACCTACGCCGTCACGGAATTCGCTAAAGCACATAAGGAGAAGTTCAAGCGCTTCCTTGCAGCAGCTCGGAAATCTTCAATACCCGAGGCTAGAGAGAGTTCAACACGGAATTCCCAACCTAAAGCTCCTCGCTACACCGAAAGGCAGGAACCGGAGCTAAGGGGGAAGCACGACCCCCGGCGGGGTTCAGTTCGACGTCAGAGTCCAAGCTCGCAGCGGAGTCCCAGGCGACATCATATCCAAAGGCGACCTCGGAGCCCCAGAAGGAGCCGAAGTCCGAGCTATAGCGAGAGTCGCAGTCCCCCGAGGAACCAACACCGACGTGAAAAGGAACCAGCTCGGCTTGTCAGCCCGTTCACCGACGAGCTGCTTGACACCAAACTTCCCATGGTGTACAAATTGCCAAACATTCCGGCCTACAATGGGCTAGATGACCCCCTTAACTTCTTAACGCGTTTCAGGTACAACATGCACAACCAGGGCCTTAGAGAGGAACACATGTGCAAGCTATTCCCCGAGATGCTAATCGATTATGATCGAGCTTGGTTTGACAGCCTCCCAACTGGCAGCGTGGGGTCCTGGACCTATTTGGAAAAAATCTTTAAGCAAAGATTCCATACAAAGGTTCAGGCTCGCCGAGACACAGCCTACCTCCTATCGGTGAAGCAAAAGGATAAAGAATCTATAAGGGAGTACGCTTCCAGATTCATGCAGGAAAGCTTGAAAGTCGATAAAATCGACGATGTCTTCCTCATCTCGGCCTTCCGAAATGGGGTTGCTCCTAGGTCCCTGAATCAGGAGCTCGCTAAACAGAAACCTGAGACAGCTCAGGAGATGTGGAGGATTGTATACCAGTTCGCTGATGGTCAAGATGCGGACCGATTGAAGCGGGAAGAGACTGAGAAGAAGAGAACTGAAGGGGATCGAGGTCGGAATGATCGTGATCGGAGAAGTGCTCACGAGCGTCTTCAACGAGGACCTATCCAGTCCCGGCTTGGACCTCGGGTGGGACCAGAGCCGTCTCAACGACCTCCTTTCGTAAAAATAAATGCCGAGATCTTCGCACTCCACGAGGATTGGTTCATTAAACCACGTCCTATGTCAGGATCTAAACCTCGGGACAGAAACAAACACTGCTCCTTCCATGACGACCAGGGGCACCACACGGAGGACTGCTGCGACCTCGCGGAACAGATAGAAAGGTTAGCCCAGGAGGGAGCTCTGAAGAAATATGAAGCCGGGGGGAAGAAAAACAGAAAAGGAAAACGGAAAGGAGGACAGGGTCGCTGTGCTCCAAACAATAAGCGAGCTAAGGTCGATCATGACGAGGAGGATGACGACCCTCAGTACGACGCACCACAGTACGACGGAGTGGTCTCAACCATCACCGGACTACCCCCCAGGCATGACAAAAGCTAAGTTGAAGGCAGAAGCTCGCCGACCACCAGTCCCGTCAGATGAGGAGCAAACAAAAAAGCGGTTCAAGAAGGGAGAAACAGTCACATTCTCTGAGGATGATCTTGTACCAACAGCTACACCACACAATGACGTCCTGGTGATACAGGTCGGAGTGGCCAACAAGATGGTCCATCGCGTATTCATCGATGGTGGGGCCAGCGTGAGCATCATCTTCCAACACTGCTTGGATAGGATGGGCCTCGACCCGGCTCGGGTGAACTCCACGTCCCTACCCCTCAAGAGCTTTACACATCATGAGACGCGACCTGAAGGGACCATCGCGCTTGATGTTGCCATCGGCAGCCCGCCGACCAGCGTCAATAAGCTGATTCAGTTCTACGTGGTTAAAGCGAACTCCCCCTACAACATCATACTAGGTCGGGATTGGCTAAATGCAGTCAGAGCCATCATTTCGCCCTACCACTTGCTGTTGAAGATCCCGACCTCGGCTGGAATCCTTACTATCCGAGGTGACCAGATAAAGGCTAAGGAGTGCATGCAGGTTGCTCTCCGAGGTCAACCACAAGCATAGCAATCAAAGTATCCCAAGGAGCTGGAAGAAACGACGTCGATCTCAGACACCTCGGCGGATCAGGTTCCCTTATCCGAAACAGATCCAGCAAAAGTCGTCAAGGTCGGTTTTGCAGGGGGGCCTCAAACTCGCATGTAGGTAATCCAGCTCCTTAGGGAATATCAAGACGTCTTCGCCTGGTCTCCAACAGACATGACGGGGGTGTCATCGGAAATCATTACGCATAAGCTTAACATTAACCCGAACTCAACCCCGGTCAAGCAAAAACGACGATCATTTGCTGCCGAACGAAACCAAGTTATCTACCACGAGGTGCAGCAATGGTTGAAAGCTGGACTTTTGTTTGAAGTCAAGTACCCAATTTGGCTATCTAATCCAGTAGTAGTAAAGAAAGCAGAAGGAGAATGGAGGATGTGTGTAGATTACACCGACCTCAATAAAGCTTGCCCAAAGGACTACTATCCTCTCCCCAACATCGATGAAAAGATCGAATCCTTAGTGGGACACGAAGTATTCTGCTTTCTCGATCTCTACAAAGGATACTATCAGGTTCTAATGGATGAAGGAGATGCGATCATGACAGCTTTTGCAACAAGCTTCGGTGTCTTTGCATTCAAATATATGCCCTTCGGGTTAAAGAATGCCGGAGCAACAAACCAGCGAATGGTCGATTTCCTCTTCCGAGATCACATCGGCAAGGTTGTCGAAGTATATGTAGACGACATTGTCGTCAAGAGTAAAGAAAAGGCTTCAGCAGTGAGCGACCTACGAACTACGCTCAACATACTAAGGCAGGCGAACCTCAAGCTGAACCCAAAGAAGTGCACTTTCAACGTGCGATCTGGAAAATTCTTAGGGTGCTGGATCTCGCCAGAAGGTCTCAAAGCCAACCCGCTGAAGTTTAGAGCCGTGCAGGAGATGAAGGTACCCCGAACTATCCGCAACGTGCATAGGTTGACAGGATGCATAACCGCGCTAAGTCGTTTCATCTCCAAGGCTGCCGAGAAACAGCTCCCATTCTTCAAAATTCTCAAGAAGGCACCGGAATTTGGATGGGGACGAGAGCACGAGCTAGCCTTTGAGGAGCTCAAGCGCCACCTTGGGGACTTACCAACCTTGTCAGTCCCCCAAAAGGAAGAACCCCTCTCTCTGTACCTCGCAGCATCGGAGGAAGCAATAAGTGCAGTGTTGGTCCGAGACGAAGAAGATCGGCAGCTACCGGTGTACTACGTCAGCTGAGTTCTAAAAGACCCAGAGACGAGGTATCAGCCTCTCGAAAAGGTCGCTCTAGCCCTGATAAATGCAGCTCGGCGCCTAAAACCCTATTTCCAAGCTCACCCAATACAAGTTTTGACCGATTTACCACTTCGGCAAGTTCTCACTAAGCCAGAAGCTTCAGGAAGGATCGCGAAATGGGCAGTCGAGCTTGGGGAACATTCTATATCGTTCGGTCCCCGCCGAGCTATAAAAGGGCAAGCTTTGGCAGACTTTCTCGTAGAAGCTCAAAGAAAGGACCTCGAGGAACCAAAAGAGATCAAAGACAAAACCGAACTCCAAGAAATCCCAGAGAAGACACTCCCGGACTGCTGGGAGATGTACGTGGATGGAGCTTCGAGAAAGAAAGGAAGTGGAGCTGACATACTCCTCATCAGCCCGGAGAAGAAGGAATTAACATATTCGCTGCGATTCGAATTTCTCACTGCAAATAACGAGGCGGAATATGAAGCTCTTATTGCCGGACTTCATCTCGCCCAAACCCTTCAGGTACGAGCTGTCCAAGTCCATTGTGATTCCCAAGTCGTGGTCAACCAAGTCGCAGTCGCCCGGGCATTGGCCGACATCAGCTTTTCAGAGTACTGGCTTTTCTCGTCCTCGTGTTTCGCGGACATCTCCCCGACGCTGTTCTTCAGCCATCCCACGAACATATCGATGCCCTGCAAGAAAGAATGCAGTTAGCTACACATGCAAGAATTAAGGGTAATTATGATGAAAGCAATAAGTCTTCACCTCGGGAAAAGGCAGACCAGCCAGCTTGTTTGGAGGAGCTACCGGGCTCGCGTCACTACCTGTGACATCGATAATGTCCACTTCGACCTGGTCCCCGACCTTCGATTGTTTCTGAGGTGGTTTGGGGGAAGGAGAGCGAACAGTTGCCGCAGCAGACCCCCCGAGCTGACCCTGATCAGAGGAGGAGGCAGATCGTCCAGACAACCTCGCCCTCTTAGCCCCGCGAGCTGCGGCCTTGCCACCGACCTCTTTTAACTTCTCGAAGTTCTTCACTGCAAATAGAAAAAAAAGGTGTAAGGACGACGAATCATCAAACAAAACAACCCTAACAGCACTAGCGGGGCCTCACCCGTCGCCGGATCCACCATACTTTGGGGCTCATACGGGCTCAACCCCGCTTCAGCTAGGGAGTCTTCATTGTAGCTCCCCTCAAAAGGACCGCGATCCCTCATCGCTTTTACAGCAGTCTCCAAATCCTTATCCACCTCATCTATTACCCACTTGAAAGGCTTTTCTAGCCTCTAAACCAGGTCGACAAAACTATTGTGGCGGCAAAAGAAAAATTTCTTGTGCCATTTGTCCACTTTATTTTGAGTTCGCCCCTTGAACTCAGTTCGGGCAGCGGCATAGTACCAGCCCCCCGCCTTTTTGAAGACAAAGAGCTCGTGAATGAGCTCAGCGGATATTCGGTGACCCTTATCAATCGCTGCCACACCCAAATCGGTGAATTGCCTAAACGAATTCGGCATTATTTGCCCTAACGCTAAGCCAAGCTTCTTCTGGAGCTCGAAATAGGACTCATGGAGGGGTAGTCGAAGACCAGCGTGCAGGCTGTCCTCATAAATAGTAACAAATCCCATCGGGGGAGAGCATGCCCTATCCTCTGGGCGAGGTTCTATTAATTCAGCATCGATAGGGAAATTATACGTTTGGGCAAGAAACTTAATCCTAGCTTTGTTTAAGGTTGAGGGGTAATCAGCCACTTTCCCCTTCACACATGGGGCACTATTAAAGTTTCGACAAAGGGAATAGAAGATCCTAATACAAAAATGCTAAAATCAACACTTCTACTCAAGCCGACTGCCAGGGGAGATTCGCTACCACTACTACTACTACACTGAGAATGGGAGGCCATACTTACTTGTAAAAGGGAGCGGAAATGCTCTGGCGCGGTTGTGAACGGAAACCCCAATGGAGTGAACACCGACGGTATGGGAAGCAGAAAATCGAGGATTTCAGGGAAGAAGGAAAAATTTTCTGGGTAGAAGATTTTTCTGATGATGGCGGATGTGAAATAATGTGATAGGGGGAGAAACGTTTCAAATCCTGTAGATATACATTTGAATCCCGCCGTTACATATGACACACGTGTGAACATGGGCCCGCCTTTCTCGAAATATGAACCATCTCTCAACCAAATACAAAACGGCCCACTACTTTCCCCGCCCTCTAAATTGGGTATGGGCCGCGCCTATTGACCATCCAAAACAACATAACAAAGGCCGCTGATACTCAGATTGCTCATTTTGTCCTACCTGTTACTTCAGCTCGGAACATAAGCTCGGTAATTCAGCTCAAATAGGTGATTTGCGCGATCAATCACCTCGGCAATTAGACCTCATAAGTCTACATGTCTTCTTTCCTCTTTTTTTTTTTTGGGGGGGGGGGGGAAGATGTGATAGTACCGGGCTTATCCTGGACCTGACTTAAGGCTAATTGGGCCTATATATTAAAGCTCGGCCCACAGAGTTCGGCCCAAAAAAAGTCTACATCTGCCTTGAAGACCAAGTAACGAAGTCCTACTTTGGAGGGAGATAGAATTCTACTATGAATGGGAATCGGATATGCATGTATTAAGAAACTAGATATGTAAAAGGAGTCCGAACCCTAGAAGGATTAGGGCTAAATTCAAGGCTTATAAATAGATGCAAGATCAGAGGTGTAAGGATATTCAATACTGATTGTACTCTCAAGCATAATAAAAGCTCTCTATATTCTCTCCCGTGGATGTAGATCACATCGATCGAACCACGTAAATCTTTGTGTCGTCGTGTTATTATTTCTTTTAGCTACTTTTGCAAACCCTAGATTTATCAATATGTAATTATGAACAAATATACCATTGTATACAATTTTGAACCTAAATCCGTCTTACCGTGAGATTGTATCACACAAGTTTTTATGTCCAATATTTATTATTTTTCACCTAAAGCCAACATAAGGAGGAGGAATTATATAGGTGCATATGATAGACTATTACCAATATATGCTACCAACAGTAGTTGGTTCGAAATGTCGCTTGCAAAAAATGGAATGCGATCTAAATTGTAATTGAAAACAATTTATTATCCATTTTTACTTTCCAGTATATGATAGGGGTTATCGATCACCTTATTAGTGGTGGGCGTTTTTGTGGTTCGGTTCGTCCCAGTTATCCGGGCTAAGCCGGTCCAAAAAATAGATTCTGACAAAATTTGACGGCCTAACTCGGGATAAAAGAGTCGGTCCGTTGACTTCAATCACTTTTATCAGCTCTACTCTTGAAATTTAGTGAACAATAATAATTGAGAGTTCAATTTCTAAAATATTAGAAAGATTGTACAATCACATTGAATATATATTGAATATATTTTAATAAATCAAAACAAATATGATACTGATTATGTAATCTATATATCTATATATATATAAAAGCAAAATCAAGCCAAAAAATTTTCCCGCCTAAATTTGCTACAATGATTTTAAAAAATTATTTATTTATATTTTTTCACAAAAAGTTCATATTTACTTCAATTGAAAAGTGCAACAGTCATGACAGTTCAATGCTTCATGTGATTTTTAACATTTTCAATGAGTAATACTTGACACCTTTTTTAGCGTCAAAATTCGAGCCTATAGAAACATCTATTGTCCAACAAGTTTTTCTATTATTTTTACATTAATCCTCATTTTTCTTGCATTGTATTATATTTTATTATTTTCTTCAATTTAGTTTTTAGTTTCGTCTTTCTCTTTTAAAAGTTCGCATAAAATATATGCTTGGGTAACATGATTTTTTGTAAAACATAAAATATTCTTATAAACAAATTGTTAATATTCTGAAATTTTTTTATAACTACTAAGTTAAAAGACAGAATTTATTTTTATCTACTAAATATATAAGAAATGTAGTAAAATGTCACCAAAATATGTACATAGGATACAAGATCATGTTTGCAAAAGCAATTAAAACTTTTCAATTCACATAATGTACAACATAAAATTTTTGGCATCTTTATATTATTAGCACTTACAGTAAATCTCAATTGTCATACTGTAATTACAAATAATTTAATTACAGAACTCAGCTCTATGAATTAATTTGCAAATTTTTAAAATCTTAATTAAGTTCTTATATTAATTGTTTTTTAATACGGGAACCCGTAACCGCTGTATTTATTACTTTATCCATACTAAATTCGTGCATTATTTTTTGTGACACGAGTTTTATTTTTTTTTATGAATGTAAAGTGAATGGAGTAAGGGTTCGGTCCCACATTATTTGGTATAATAGTGAATAAATTAATGGGTAATGGGTTGTGTTATGTGTGAATAAGTGGATAGATCGAGGGTATAGATTATGGGTAATATGTGGGGTCATTTACGAACATAGAAATGCATATTTTTTTACGTCCAAAACGAAATCAAATGTATGAATTGGATGGACGGAGAAAGTATAGTTCTTTAATTTCAATGCATATAATACGATTCCCACGCATCGCGTGGATGATATACTAGTAGACATAATAATCAAGCATATCACTTGTTATTTCATACTGTCTAACAAACGAGTCCTATGTGTTTGATGGTTCCTTTAAATATCAGCTCTGGAAACGTAAATGTTTTACTCCCTAATTTGGGGCGAAGTTGGTGGGGTCCGCTAAACAATGATTGTCCTACCAAATCCAACGATTGAATTCTCAACAGACTTTATTCATCATCGTTGAGTTGGTTTCTATTAGGCCAAATCCAATCTTGTATCAATTTGCGTCACTTAATTTGATTTGTTAATTACCTCAGTGAATAAATAAATTTTCTAACAATCAAAAAAATTAAATAATTAATTAGACAATGCATAAATTGAAGGCACCTCATATATTACTACAAATAACTTAATATTTCTTAAAACCCAAATAAAACATCTCAATAACTTAGTTTACATATTGATAATTATGTGTGAATGAGATGTTTAGAGAATATTTTTGTTGGTGTATGGAGTAATATATTTGTGTGATATATATATATATATATATTATTAAAATTATCATGATAGTTCAATGCGATGTAGTATATTTTCCAATTTATTTGATGATATAGTGTTTCCATCTTGTATGATGTAGAGATCTCACTTATATGGTGGTGTAGTAATTTATTTGATAAAATATATATACCTTGTGTAATTCCCTAAAAAAATTATCGTGATAGAAAATACAACACATACTATATTGCAATAGAATATTTCAACCTAGTTTGATTAGTGTGCTTTCTGAAATGTCAAATATATTACTATTAATATACGAAAAGAGAAGTGGAGTTCAATTCGTAATTCTTCTTCAAGGAGTAAATAAGAAAACATGCTGATTAGCTTATTAATTAGACTACTAGTGAATAGTGATAATGACTTGACCTTCAACTTACGTATCCAATTTTGCCAAATACCCAAAATTCGATAATTTAAATTAGTGGAGCTATTTTTTTTTTTTTTACTTTTTCTATCACACAATAAGTGATCTGTATTTTATATTGGACCTCATTATAAGTGGCACGTTTTCTAAAATGAAAAAAAAATATATCCTTTTAAAAGTTGTGCGTCATATCACTCTACCCACTTTATACATTTATCCTTAGGGTGTGCTTACTTTGATGGAAAAGAGTGTAATACAAATATTTTTACACTTTTTCCATCATTTTCGCATGTTTACTACAATTGTTAATTTTTTCTGGACAAGATGAATAATTTCCTGGGCAGCCCCTTTTTCCTTCCTTTTCACTCCAATCATTAGGGGTGTAAATTCGGGACGGGACGGGTACCCTACCCGGAATTTTCGGGTACCCGTATCCAAATTTCTTAAAATTTGCTATCCGTACCCGTCCCGTTTTAAAAAAAACGGGTACCCAATACCCGGACCGGGTTTATGCGGGACGGGATCGGGTACCCGTATGTACCCGTTTTAAAAAAAATAAAAAATATCAAAACTTGTTTTTGGATATTTTCCTACCTGTTTTCTTCATATTTTTTCAATAAAGAAATCTAAGGAGTGGCGCGACGTCGACGATAAGAGAGGGATGGGTTGAATAACAGTGGAACAACGGCGAAGGTGTGAGAGAGAGAAGATGAGAAATTGTGAATTGGGAGTGTGAGCGTGAGAGAGAGAGAGAAAGATGCAGCGTGCATATTTTCTATTTTGTAAAACATTTCATAAAATAATTAAGAATAATATAAAAAGAATATAATATATAAACGGTTGACCGGGTAGTTGACCGGGTATACGGGACGGGACGGGTAACCCGTTATCCGGAACAACTTCAATCCTCTATCCCATAACCCGTCCCGTACCCGAAAAATTCGGGTAACGGGTACCCAATACCCGGAAAATTACGGGACGGGTTCGGGTACCCGGAAACCCGTAACCCGAATTTACACCCCTACCAATCATAGATAATATTAGCATGAGGGATATGTGTGATAATATTTTTCCATTGGACAAATGGCATAAAAATGGAGAGGGGGTACCATGTGATATAATTTTCTTTTCCACTCTCGTAAACATGTGATAAAAAATGGTAGAAATGATAATATTTTCCTATTTTTTCTTATCCCCAATTTTCCAATAATTAATTTATAATCAGTAAATACACAAGCCTAAAAGTTTTGAGTCACATATTATAAGATGGAGGGAGTAATATTTATGATCCTAATTAATGCGTCAGCTAGGACGTCATATGCATGGCCCCAAATATTAATTTAGAAACTAACCAGATTCATGCAACATTTCGGTAAAGTGTAGGCTAGCTTGTAGCACTTAAATTACATAAAAGGATAATGAATTTCTTTTTTTATTTATTTTTGGGCAAATTGTCTTTAAATTCTCAAATTTTACTCAGATTTTTATTTTGCGCTCAAACTAGCAATTATTCAAATTTTACTCAGATTTTGGTTTGCACCCAAACTATCCATTTGACCGATAAATTCTCAAACTTTACTCAGATTTTGATTTTGCACCCAAATCAAACTTTCCGGCAAAATTGTCTCACACATGGCCTTGGAGATGAGCAATTGTGGCATTTATTGTATGAGGTAGCAAGTGATATGGCAAAATAATTAAAAAAATAACGTCGTTCGTGCATTATCTCCAATACGTTCCATGACCAGAAATTGCGATAAAATACAAAAAAAAAAGAGAGAATTGAGAAGAGATTTAAAGATTCGCAGTAAAATTCCCAAAATTCTTCAAACATAAAAGAAACAACATGAGGAGAGAAGTCAGAAACGATAAGTTTCGCAAAACGCCGAGGATTTGTGGAGGAGTGGAGTGAGAGCGGTGAAGGCGGGAAATGGGGAGATTGTGGCGGCGGATGAGATCCTACGGTGCTTGGAGATTGTGATGGACGGCGGAGATCAAAGTAGGGAGATGAGGAAAGAGGCCAAGAAATGGAGGGATTTGGCCATCAAGGAGGATGGAACATTAACTAAGGCGATCAAGGTTACTTGGGGTCTAATGTCCGAATCTTTAGTGTTCTATTGTGTAATAATTTTATTTTATTTTTATTCAATTTCAATTTCTTACATGTCTTAGTTTAATTTGATACCAAGGTAGCTAATTAATTAAATCAATATTGCAATATTTCATATACACTAGTTTTACATCCAAACATTGGACGCTACAGTGCAATTATTGGTGTTTCATTTTGCAATGTCAAAATATTTATTCATTTTGTCGGAGAAGAGAGAGAGAGAGGGAGAGGGAGAGGGAGAGGGAGAGGCAGAGGGAGGACCGTGTGGTGGCGGTGGTGGTTGTCGGAGGTGGCGGCGGCAGAGAGAAGAAGGTATACTGGAGAGAGGTTTTTGTTTAATTTTTTTTAAATGGGATGGCAATGATGTGGCACTTAGTTGGCAGCCACATCATCATCAGGCCGAGGAAAATACCATCACGTGCAAAACATGTGCGATTTAGTCCAATTGGGCTTTTCTTGGACTGCACATGCTTAATTTTTAAAACTTTGTCTTAAAATTGCAAGCCCGCAAAAAGTTGTCATAAATTCGCAAAACGCTTATAGTTAGTGGCCTAAAAAAACTATGTACTCTTACAGTGAAATAGGTCAAAATCTAAGAACGGTATTATAAATTGGGATCAGAATCTTTAATCCGTCTAACCATGAGACCGTCTCAACCAATTAAGTTTCTGTGCGAAATCACTACAAAAAACACTGCGTTTACCGATGGAAATTTCCGTCGGTAAACCTATGCATTTCCGTCGGTAAATGAGTTACCGACGGAAAGTGTCCGTTGCCAAATGGCTTGTAGGTAAACAAATACCGACGGATTTTATCCCTCGGTAAATTTTATCGAGGGAGTACCGAGGGATAATTCCGTCACCATTTTGTTGTCGACGGAATTCGTCGGGAGCACTTTTACCGAGGGATTTTCCGTCGGTAAATACCTACGGAAACATTTACGTCGGTAAATTTCCATTTTCTGATTTCGTCAACCGAACAAAGTTACCGAGGGTAATTTCCGTCGGTAATTACCAAGGGAAAATCCCTCGGTATTCCCTCGGTATTACTGAGGGGAGTTGTTCTATCGGTAAATTGTGGTTTTCCTTGACAGGGTCTACCGACAGAACATCCGTCGGTATTCCCTCGGTATTCTTATGTAATTATTTTAATATTAATTATGTATTAGTTGTATCCATTTTCGACCCATTTACTTGCTCAATCATCCCAAACAAGCATATCATAACAACTAATACAATAACGCGCCATATATAACAATAAAGTATGCTCTTTGACAACATTAATGTAGCTAGATAGTAGTTGTTTACAAAATAAGTAAATCATACAAAGTTGACAAAATAATCAAATCTTACAAAGTTGTTTTTAATATTCCAAATAAAACATACTAACTACTCAGAACCATCCGAGGAGCGCTTCAAACGGCTCTCCATAAGCTCCATTATGTAGAACGACTTCTCTCTTTTTCCTTTCATCTTTTCTCTCTGCAGAAACATAAGATTTTACATGAAAAGAAAAGCTCATTAAAGATCTTCAAATTCAAACTTGAAATATTTATTGCATCAGAAAAATTGAATTCTAGAATAATTTTCTGCAACCACAACTCACCATTTTTTTCAGTTAGAACTTCATGCTCATCTTCAGGTATTATCAGAGGCTGCCACAACTTCTGTTTTATGCTGAGCCACCAGAATGAACAAATGAAAATTCAGGGAGAGAATTTAGATTGCATAAGCCATGACAGCATGGAAAGAGTTTGAAAAATGCACTCTTCATGTGCAGATACTACGGCGTTTAACCATTTGTTGTCTCTTTATCCATCCATTCAAGAAAGACGCAAAACAATAGTTGGATTAAGATTGACTTTGACCGTCCAAGAGAAAAGGAAATGAAACATGTAGAAAGAAGGGAACACAATTGTGAAGTATTAAAGAAGAGATCAATGACTAAACTTTGCTACCAATGGTCCATCAGCAGACACAGAGATAAGATTTTGAGGATGTCATGATGTAACAAGAAGCAACAAGAACAAAGGAGATGGATAATCTTGATTAACTAAACATAATTATTAATTAGCCTATATCTGCAACTCATCTTGAGCCTCTTTAGACTAATTATTCCAATAATTCCGTCATGAGAACAAGTACATAATTGCATGAAATCTTATGAAATGCAAGCAGATGAGCCAATCAAATTTTATAAGATTAGTGCAGAGATCAGAAAATCAACCATTTTGATTAGAATTAGTGAAGAGATTAGACTATTTTGTTAGATTTCACTTATCATTAGAAGTGATTGATCAACTTAAAGAAAAAAAGGAAACTAAGCATTCTGAAATGATCAAGTCGGTGGAACGAGGATAAACGAGTAATTTCCTCAATGCTTTCTATGGTACATTGCTACATAAATTTCAATTCATCGAAACCTAACCGTACAGCGAACAAAATCAAGAAATTTTTCACTCCAAAAAAGAAATAAAAAATCCAGATACTTAATCCAAAAGAACAACATAAACAACACAATGTACCCATTATCAACAACTAATTAAGAGCAGATCCACGAGCCTTGAGCAGATTCCATGGATATGTAGTTGTGTCAGAGAGAGAGAGTGCTGGACAGAGTGAGAGAGAGAGAGAGAACTCAAAATAAAGATATAACTTGACAGCGGAATAAAGATATAGATATACATGTTTAATATTTAAACATGGATATGAGTTCAAAATAAGTCGTTTGATGAATAACTTGCCCAGATACTAACTAGAGTTCGAAGTATGAGGACTTCGGACCCTGCACGGCGGAAGCCATTTAGGCTTGAGTTTCATCAATTACCCGCGATCGGGTAATCGGCATAAAAGAAAACGAAAATAAGTACTGAGTTCGAGTTTGTTTAAATTATTACATATCAAAAGTGGAATCACGTATCACGATACGATAAGCAAAATAACGATGACGATCTAAATGATCGCCATCCAAATAACTTCGGAAGCCGTCACACTACTTGTCATCCCATCGCTCATCCTGTATTTGAAAAGAAAAGATTTTGGGCTGAGTACTAGCTAGTACTCAGTGAGTTCTTGCCCTCTTTGGCAAATATTTATATAAATCATTTTCGTAAAGATATTGCATGCTGCTTCACATATATGGGATGATACTTTAAAAAGAAAACATTTTAATCCCATATAAGCGTAAAACATTTTATCCTAGAGCGAAGCTCATCTAGTGCGCACAATTAAGTACTTACTCCATTGCCGGGACAATCAATGGGGTAGCTAGCCCCGTCAATTGGACCGAGTTGCTGCCATGGGAAATCTCTTTTGATTTCAACCATAAACAGTCTTCTGTGTACACACCCCTACTCGATCAAAGCCGGGGACCGATCGTTTAACTGTGGTCAGCACCCTTTGGTGCGAACCGATAACGGAAGGAATACCCGTTCTTTGGTAAACACAACAATGAGCAATAAAGCATGCATATCATTTTCATAAGAAAATACTTAGGGTTTAGTAACCCGAAATTTACCTCCGTATGATTCTAACCCACGGTTTGAAAATAGGAACTCACCTTAATTCCTCCAAAAGCAAAAGATCTCAAGCTCGATCTAAAGTCCGACGTCTCCTACAAGACCGTCTCAACACTTAGGCTCTTAACATAAGAAAGTCAAAAGCACAAGCAACTAAGTCCTAGGTCAACCTATTCCTGATTTACCCTTTAGTCTTGAAGAAAACAAACGAGGGATCTCATCGTACTTTTTTATTCTTAATTACAGACCAAATTAAGGTCCAAAACCTTTAAACTTGATTTTAGAAATCCATGGCATGCCATGTAATTCGCATAAGAAGTTCATGTAGGTTATATATGCATTTCATCCAACACTTATGCTCAAATAATTATTTTCGAATCTTATATCATAGTAAAAATGGCTAAAAATAATTAGTAAGCTCCCATTTCATTTTTACATATATAACTATTACATATATTCGTCGTTAAAGTCATATCATATATTAAAATTCGTACAATGTCATAAAAATGAGAATTAAAAGTAAAAACTGCACTGAGGCATTTTCACAGACAAGTGGCGTGCATATAAGTACTTGGAGTAGCCATATTTGACGTACTATAATAGACTGATCAATAAACCTTTATAAACGTGCCTCATCATTCTGGAAAGGCCACACTACATATTTTAACATGAAACTGACCTTACGTAATAATAAGCAACGGTTTGAGAGTTACACTTGAATAAATATAGGTCACTACACACCAATTCCTTATCTCAATAAAGTCCAACAAATAGACTAAAATTATTAAAACAAGTCCAAAAATTATATAATTTATATTCTTAGTAATTTACACTTACAATATTCTACAAATAAGGTTTAAGATCAACCAATATAATTATTTTCCAAAAATCGTTTTTGTACTTATGCTTGAGCTGAATATTCACTTAGGCAATTTATCAAACAGTTGGCGTGCACACAACTGTGGTTTTTATCCATATTCATGAGGTTTCCATTCTCTGTATACTTGACATATAAATGCATGATTTACCATTACAGAGACATTGTAAACTCTATTTTCACATGGAACTGGATTTACTCAAAAATATTCAACGGTTCGAAAGCTATACTCGAGAGAAGTTGGGTAAAATCAGTTTATTCTTATGTTTCCAAAAAGGCTTCTGCACAGAGGTCATGATCGACCTCAAAACTGATTTCGCTCGAAAGTTGGAAAAATTCAAGACTTACATTTCCAGAAAATTTGGGATGTCGGGGTCATTTTAAAACAAACGGTTCGTGAAGAGGATATACGACGAGCAAGATACACTCGTCGGAACGTGACTGCACAGATTTGACTAAAAACTGACTGCGCAACATTTTCGTATGAACCACCATTCTTATTGTACTCGTTAGAAAAATCTATAATTTTACAGGGGCACAAAAGACATCTCAAGGCACAACATATCAAAAATTCAGAGCAAACCGAGCACATTTACTACTAGAAATAGGGGCTGATCAGTAGAGAAAACTCAGGCCAAGAACAGTAAATTTTCCGAAGAATGAAGATCGTAAGTTTCTAGTTCAAGCATGCTTTAAATCTATTCTAAGGCTCACCGAAATTCACGTCTAGGGCAGTATACACGTAAAGGAAACTGTAGGAGTCGATCCCTCACATAATCGACACTAAGTAACAGCACAAATATCATCCAAACTCAACACAACAATCAATAAACCAACAATGAGAGTCTCCGTACTCCTCCTAAACATGCTTTTAAGATCATAAATAACATTAATACGAGAATAAAATGAATGTTAGCCAAGATACCTAGCCTCCAAACTTGCAACTCTCGATTCCTCTCTCTCGATCTCTCGCGAACTCCCTCTCTCTTGTCCCAGCTGCTGCTGCTACTGCTGCTGTCCTCCTACGCCGTCCCTTGCGAATTTCCGTCGTCGATAGCGGCGGCGGCAGCAGAGTGGTGGTGTGGTGTGTGGAGAGAAAGAAGGAAGAAAAGCAAATGGAGAGATGGTGAAGGTTTGTGTGTGTGTGTCTGCCGAGAGAGTGAAGAGTGAGGAGAGATGTTCTTGCTTTTATCTTCACCCATGAATGATTATACTGCTGTAGTTGAGTGAGAGTAGTGATTGTTGCTTGTTTTTCTTGCTTGAATGGTTGCAGTCAGCCATGTTAATTGGGGAGCAGGGGATCCGAAGAGAATAGGCTAGGATGGAGTGTAGTGTTTGGTTTCAATTGACTTCAATATAGTAAAAAGCAGATGCACCTCTCTCTCACATGGTGAAGACATCTACAGGAAGACATCTGCACTCTATTTGAATTCATATATATTTGTCTTTTTCCTTTTGTCTTAATTACTGCCAAACCTATTTGCAAGTAATTGCAAGATTCTCTGATAGTGTATGTACATACACACGCATACACAACATATATAATATATATATACATAACTTACACACACGTATACATATATATATATATACATGATTGGTATTTTAATATATAATATATAATATACTTTTACCTCTTATTTCGCTTCTTGAATCGTGGCGCGTCGTTCCTTAGCCGAATCGTATATTCGAACGAGTACTCTAATAGGATTTAATATTACGATTATAACGAGCCCAATATTGAATATTAAATCATAGAAGAAATTAATTAACAAACAAGTACACAAGATAACTTGCATTATTATAAATATAAATTTCCTCACATAAGATTAATTATTTCTAATTAATCAACATAACAAATGCACGTAATCACATGATTACATAATCACGTTGAAGTAAATAAAACCATAACATAATTAAATAAATATGAAATTATGCAATGCATGAAAGAAATGAAATTTAAATTCTTCTGGTTTTATTTTCAAAAGAAAGTTTTCATCTTCTCAAAAATTAAATTTCTTTTCGTTTGAAATTCTTCGGGAAATAGGGACCTTCCTAAGGTTATCTTATTCTTAAATCAATTTATTCTAGGAACGAAAATTCGGGCTCTCACAGTAATGCCCTCGGTAAATGCAGTGTTTTTTGTAGTGAATTAATAGCCAAACTTATTAATGATATTAGAGCACATCAAGAAAATCTAAGTATTATAAATTCAAATTTAAATCTTTAATTGTCTAACTATGAGAACCCTCTCAACCAAGTATCTGTGTGATACGATCTTGTATCAATGGCGGAGCTTTTCGAGTAAGCTCAAATTCCAGATGGAGGAAGAAGACAGAGATAAGCTATTCGAGTCGCTAAACTCCATTGATAGAGAAAAAAATGTTTTAATTCATTTCATACATAATTTTGCAGAAGACAACTGATACATTTTTATAGTTCATTTGGAATCCTTAAACCTAATGGGTTATGAGCTGTCTAGTATTTTTTTTTGGGCTTGTTTGTGGCCCATCACCTACCTATTCTACCTATTTGGGCTTAGTGGGGTGTAACACTGTGCGAAATTAATTAATAGCCAAACTTATCTATTACTAATAGGAAAATAAAGTTGTCCGTCCCCCAAAAGTGTGGTCCAATTAATATTTTATACTTCACATATAATCAAATTTGGACCACACTTTTGGGGAACGGAGGGAGTAATAAACTATTAAATGTTTTAGTATTGATTAATCCATGTTGTTATTCAATTCTAATAGACTTTTTATGTGTCATATTATGACACTAAATTATTTATTAGAAGAATTATTTATGGGTGCATATTTTTTTTTCCAAATGCAAAATAAATTGAACTTTAGGGACTAGACATGAAATTCCTAATTGATGAAAACCCTAAACCCTAGACGAAACTCCCCTTATAAAATTCCCTAAAACACAGTGAAAAACATCATCACTTTTTTATCACTGCAATCCGTCTAGTCATAAGCTCCGCCGCCCCCAAGCATTCCTCGCAGTATTTTGGAGGATTTGTTGTACATGGGCTAGTTATCGGCGCGGCGGCGGCGGCGGCGGCGGTATTGGTGGAGATTCGATTTATCGCAGCAAGGTATCCCTTTTGCTTCAGTCTATTTATTTTAAATTATTGTCTAAATGTTGAATCATTCTCGATTTTACCCATGTTTGGATATTTTCTTTGGAAAGCATGTGTTAATTATTAGTAGTAGTTTATAAGTATTTTTTATCGTTCAGTTAATTCTATGAAATTGCTGGTTAGTTTGTTTACTTTATAATTTTAACCGTTCTTTTTACCAGAAAGAGTAATTTGCAGTGCACGTTTGTTTTTATGTACTGTTTTCTGCGAGCACAGTAAAAGTTGATTTGAAGTTTTTACTGTTTAAAATTTTCCGTTTTTGGTACTGTGATCTGGGCCATCTGGCATTTTTACTGCGTAAAATAACTATAGTACTGTAGTATTATTTTAATTCTCCTTAATTATATATACATGCCTAACTTTTTAAGATTCTACATATTTTCTCGAAGAAGTGTTCTATATTTTACAAAATTTAATATTTTGAAGTTGGCATGTTCTATCCTCGTTAATTCACCAAAATTTTCTATTCACTTTTGTAATGAGGAATTGGTAAATGTGGGAATATATTAATTGTGCTTATTTTTGCAGGTATGATGAAACCCAATTGGTAAAGTGCAAGAGCTATTTTTCAGCACTCTAATAAAGGGGCTCTATTTGGATAAGTTAGTTGAGGTCGACAATTTATTTGAAACAAATGTTGCTTCAGAAATTGTGTGACCTAATGAATCATGATTTTATTTTATTGTTAGAATATTTTCGTTTAGTAAATAAAAAACAATATTTTGAACGATTCATTAGGCTCACACAGTTTCCCAAGCAACAATAAGTTTTTAAACAAATTTGCTTCTTCAACCAACTTATAATTTATTTAGAGCCCTTTTATGAGAGTGTCGAAGATAGCCAACTGTGCTTTGTTCTACTCTTTTTGGTGAGAGATAGATGCTATCAATTATATCCTTTTTTTACTATTATGGTAAAAGATGCTCTTTTTTTCTCTATTATTGTTTTGGTAAATTTTGTTTTACTTCATGAATTGATTTTGTGTTCATACTAATATCCAAATCTAGAATATGCAGAGAGGATTTTGGACTAACCAGACTTATTTCGGCTCTTCGGTTTGGGATAGTAAAATCTTTGTGCAATGAGTTGTTCTGATTTATAATCTGTAAATTTGTATATTTTGTACATGTTGTAACATCCTAGTTAAAATTTCGAAATGTAATGTATATCCCATTCTCCCAAGTACAAGTTTATAATAATAATAATAATAATAATAATAATAATAATAATTGTTCTTTATATAATGTATATCCCATTCTCCAAACCTAGGAAGTACGTACGAAGCTGCTCAGGGACAAGAAGAATGATGTATACGAATATGAATTCCCTGAAGATTGATGGATTCGCCGCGCGGATATTCAAAACGCTATTACCACAACGGCACCATTACGAAACACGTTCATCAAAGGCGGATACAAGCTGACGATAACTACAATAAAAGACTTGCAAACGAGGCGCTAGAACTATTGTGGTGCAAGAGTTGGTCGATACTACAGAACTATGTAGTCGGACGAAAGTCCAATGGACATACGCTCTGCAATGTCAAACGTTAGAATAGAACGAGTAATTCTAGAGATAACTTTTCTTAAAAGTTTTCACCCTCATTTTGAGGACAAGATCGTCTATGGAACGAAGATTAGCCATGTGCTTAAGTTATAGGATCTTTAGAATCCTAGAGGAGAGGATACTCCTCCTCGTTAAAAAATACATTACCTCCACGTCTTAGCGACGTATATGATGTCCCTATGTTTCGCAGCCGCGAAAATGTTATGAGCCATATGAGGCATATTGCCTAATTAGGATGATTTAGTCTTCAAGTAAGGACTTAAGATAAGATGAAGAACCCAAATGTGTCTAAGATGATCAGAATGGGCAGCGAAAGCATAATACACCCACATCTGGCTCTGAGCAAAGAACGATAGACACGATCTATCGTTATGTCATGAATAAGATTAGACTGAGAGAACCTAGAAAGGAAAAAGACATTCTACCCGTAAGAGATACAGAATTTCGAGGACAAAATTTAATTTAAGGAGGGTAGGATGTAGCATCTCTCAAAATTCGGGCTAGAAAAATCCGAATAAATTAAAACTTTTTGGATTAATTAGATAGGTCCTTATTCCCGGATGATTTAAAAGAATAAATTATTTACTTAAAAGAGAAGATGAAGATATTATTGATAAGGATTTAAAAGAATTGATTTCGAAACCTAACAATTGATTTTTAATTGTTTCGATTATCATATTTGTTCACGAACACGAGCATGGCACGTTATATATCTATGTGTGAATTATGCGTCGCATATTACGTGATTATAAGTGTGATGTAATTGTATGTTGTGAATTATTCGATAATTGAATAATGTAGCAAATAAAAGTATCGATAAAGACCGTATGAGATGAAAAACTAGCAACGAGACCAGCTAGCATAATTTATCTAGGTGAGTATTCTTAAGATAATTAAATAATATTCGATCATAGTATAATTTTGTTAGTTTAATTATTTAAGCTTGATTAATTAGAATCCTTCTAATTAATTTACGTAACGATCAAGAGGGTTCGTACCCGGATGTAATATACGAGACGAGATGAACTATACGTATAAAAGTATGAGAGAGAGTTGCTTTCATTCACATGTGCAAGCATCTCCATGATTACATCTATGTACCACTTTTCTTACCTATTTTTGAAAAGAGTCAATGCATGGCCTTTCTCTCCTTACACCACCACTTCCCTATACACTCAAGCAAACCCCCATTATTACTCCCTCCCCTCTCAAACGGCAGCTAAAACACACACACACACTTCACTCTCCTCTACTTCCATTTTCTCTCTCAAACAACACTTCAGTCTCCTCCACCACCATACCTTGTCGCCACCGCCACCATCACACCACCACCAAGGGAGGCTCAAGGAGAGCAAGAGAAGCTTGTTGGTGAGGCAAGGAAGCCATGAGAGAGAGGAGAACCGAGAGAGATAGAGAGAGATGAGAGTGAGAGGTAGAGAGGAGGAAAAGCTAGGTATGAGTTCTATCTTCATTTCCTATGGTTGAATCTCTAGATTTCTTCTAGGATTTTTATGTCAAAGTGTTATACATGTTATGAGCATGATATACATGAGGTTTCATGATTTCTATGGTTATATATGAAAGTCTATGGTTAAAAATGGAGATTTATGGTTATATATGCATTCTTGAGAAGCATGAAAGTTATCTTGAGATTTTAAAGTGAAAGCATGTTAAATCTTGCTTGATATGAATGATATACATGTTATATTGTGTTATATGTTTAGATCTAGGATATATAGGCCGATTTGTGAAGCTTAGAGTTCGAAAATAAGAAAGTTATAAAAAGCCCTAAATTCCAGTTTACCTTTTTGTGTTTTTAGAACCAAACGGGCCAGCCAAAATCATAGCAAATGAACTCTATTTGCTCTCAAATTTTAACATATTGTAGCCTTATATGTCTTCTGTAACATATTCAAAAATTAGCCAAATTCACCAAGCCAATCGTCCTAGGAAAATTAAAGTTTCCTCTGCCCTGTTTTTAAGAACCCCTAATCTGGGCAGTTCCAAAGTTTATCATATAACTCTATGTATATTCAGAATTTGCAAAGATTGTCTTCTGGACAATTGTAGTAGACATCCTAAGATTTCCATAGTCATAAAGAACTCAATTTTTTGTCGAGCGAATCTCCCTCAATGAATTTTTCTTGATGAAGAAAATGCTGGACTTTTCCAGAAATAGGGCAGATTCAAATCTTCCCATGTAACCCGTTTTTTAAGAGTTTAAAAGTAATGAAAATGAGATTAAACACTTTGAAATGTTAATTAGGTCAGTAAGTAAGATTGTGTTAAGAGGGAAAGTCGATCGAAGGTCGTTTGCTATTTCTAATCGAGATTAAGAAAATATTGCTCGAATATTGTTTTTTGAGAAAAATGGTTAAATTAACTTTAAGGGCTTAAAATTAATTTCTAAGGATTAAAATAAGTATTTTTATTCTAAATTCCAGTAAATCATAATAATATATGATATTATGATTTTCCATGTATTTTTTTAAGCATTGGTTTAATTAATTAAATAAAATATTTAATTAATTAACATGCATGGGCTTGGATGATTGATTGGGCCTTAGAGCCATTTAAGTTGGGCCTAGAATAAATGTTTGGGCCTTAGTATGTGGGCCTTAGTGCCATATGTGATCTATGTGTCTTTATGATCAAGTATGATTTATGTTACCGATTAATTTAATTAATTGAATTAAGTGAAATTAATTACTTAAGTAATTAATTGCTTATGATATGTCGTGATTGTTATATGATTATATTATGTTAATATGTGCATAATTATGCCATATGTGAATTATGTGACTAAATCAAATTAGTCAAGGTCTTTAACCTTAATTGAATTAATTCAATTGATTGAATTAATTAAAGTTATTATTTAAGTAATTGAATACGTATGATATCTAATTATTTAATTATGTAAGTAATTAAATAAGAATATTATGAAATATGATTTCACTATGTGAGTAGAATTGCATGTATGTACTTATATGGGCATTTGGCCATATTTAATTAAAATTGATGAGTTGACCTAATTAATTTAGTCAACTGTTCCAATTAATTAATTAATTAATTAATTGATTGATTGATTTATCTAGTACCATGGTATATCATTATATATGATTACTAGTATGAGATGCATGCACGAAGTATGTACGTACATATAATTGCATGAACATTTTATGTGTTACTTGATGAACATGATCATGCATCTCATGTCAAAACATGATTTCAAACTATGTTTTGAATAACATTTTAAAATGCATGTTTCCAACGAAGGATCACGGATCCAATGTTCTAAAAAGATAAAACCTCAAGGCAATGCCTTGATGAGATTTTCAATTTAAAGTGATAAAGACCGGAAATAGGTTGACCTTTAGATTAATTAAAAGACAATTAACCCCATTTATGACTTTAAGCCTAAGTATCTAGATTGTCTTGTAGGAGACATCAAGTTAAGGATACTGGAGGATACTCTTACATCAAGGACAAAAGGTGGGTTTCATATTTTCAACTGTGGGATTACAAATTCCCACGGAGGTAATATTTCGGGTTATTAAGCCCAAAAGCTTTTTAAATTGATATGCATGCTAAATGTTTTTATCTCAATTACTTGTGGTTACTTGAGAAACGGTATTCCCGTTTTCTCTTGGCACTTATGTGCCCAATAATTCAACAACGATCGGCCTTGAGCTCCGTACAAGCCAAGGTAGTGTACACGGTAAACTGGACATGGGAGGGACTGAAAGACGTTGTCCCCTTGTCTCAGTAAAGGACGGTTCAATTGAGTGGGAGTGGCTTCCCACTAATTGTTCCGGATTTGGTAACACAAGAATGAGAGCTATAAATTGGTGTACCTATATTTTGAGCTTAGGCTCAGGTTAAATGTTTTAAATTATATAAAGGGGATAGTATTTTTCTAACTAATAATACCATTTAATATAAAAATGAGCATGCAATTAGGGGTGAGAAAAATATCCGAGATCTGAAATTTCAAACCGAACCAAACCGAATTATGAAATTCGGTTCGGATTTTTTCGGATCGGATCGGATCTTCTCATCTCAAAATTTCGGATCGGATCGGATCGGATCGGAGCTTTAAAAAACCGAACAAATTCGAAATCCGAATTATATATATATATATATATATATATTATTTTTATTAATGTCTATTTTATTTCTAAAACCCTAAAACTAAGTCCCAGTCTCCCTAACCCGCAGACACTCAGTCCCGCAGACACTTTGTAGTTAATTTGGTGGATATTTTGAAACTCATTTTTATTTTCAATTTTTATTTTGTTTGATTAATTGTAATGAATGAATGATTGGTAAACTTAGGTATTTAAGAATGTTCTATGTTTTGAATTGTGATTGGTTGATTGTTGATTGGATTGTGTTTGCTATATTATTTTCGAATTCTTTGCTACCAATTACAAAATGTGATGAAAATAAATGAATAATTATATTAATTTCGAATTTATGGATATTTTGGAATTTGTTTGGAGAATTTCGGATTTTTCGGATCGGATCGGATTTAGGGTTAAAATTTCGGATTTTTTCGGTTCGGATTTTCGGATCATTCGGATCGGATCGGATTAATTATTTTCAGAATTTCGGATTTTGGATTCGGATCGAATTTGGCAGAAATCCTATCCGTAATCCGAATACTCACCCCTACATGCAATATCTGTAAATGTTTATGAAAATGCTTTCAAGAGGGGCATGGAACCACTGAGTGCTTTAGTACTCAGCCCCCTACATTGTTTTCCCTAATGCAGATCGAGCAAAGGCCGAGACGGAGGTGTGTTGGTATTCAAGCCGATAGATGACGATCACTCGGATCGTCACCTCTCCTTCATTGCATGCACGTATACAAACTCGAATAGTCATCATTCACTTCATATCTACGGACTCAACCGATTCCGATTATTCACAAGTAATCGCTTCCGCAGTGCGGGGTCAAAGTCCTCATACTTTGCCCCAAAGACGACCAAGCTAGGGTAACGATGACAATACGATAATTGTTGTTTTCATAGTATTATTATCAAGTCCTCTATTGTTTAGACTTGTTATTATTTCAGTCTTAGTCGTAAATTGCCCCATTTATTGTTGTAATAACGGTTATAACCATGGATTCACAAGTAGCGGTCCAACAAATCTGTATAAGGTGGGGTGTCGGGTCGCTACAAATATTATTATTAATACTGATAATAAATATTGTTTTAGTCTTATTGTTTTTATTATACTTATGATAATTAGCTTAATATATAATGATAAGAATAATTATTTATCATTTATTATTATTTTAATAATTATTATTTTTAATTTAATTATTGTAATTAGCTTAATAATTATTATTACAATAAAATTAATACTAATAATTATTATAATAGTAATAATAATTATTATTATTAAACTTAGTAATAATAGTAATAATAAAAATATTATTGTTATTAATACTAATAATATTATTTTAATTATAACTATAATAATAAAAATAATATTAATCAATAATAATAATAATAACAATAAAGTCCATTCCTGAAGATGAGGATTAGTTAATACCAGGGGGAGGGAGAAATGACTAAATTCATACTCATGGGATTAGTCATTCCTTGTGAAAAAATACACCAACCGTGGAATTAGGAATACAAACAGTAATGGCATTATATTCCCATTCTATTCCAGCGTAGCAGCCATCCCCTAAGAGTAATACAATGATAAATCTTCTTGTTGGTTTCTAGATTTATAATTAATTAATTATTTAAGTAATTCAATGATACCTATCCTTGTTGGTTTCAAATGATGAATTAGCTCGGATTCCCCTTGAGGACATCTTGGATGATGTGAAAACGAGTTTCTGATGGAGATTTATAATTTTATTCATGTATGTGTGTGAGTGTGGGTTTTCTCTTAATTGATATCAAATGCAGCTACCTCCAAAAAAAAAAAGGTTTATTTGATATATTTTTGTGTGCTGTCATTAGGCGCATTACTATAATACTTATGTGATACAATGATATTTCTAGTAATTGGTTTCTAGATTTTTAATTTGTTCATTTAAGTAAATTGATTATATATACTTGGTTCTCGTTGGTTTCAAATGATGAGTTTCTGATGGAAATTAAGTTAGAATTTTATTCATGTATGTATGTGTGGTTTTCGCTTGATTGCTATCAAATGCAACTGATTCAACCTCCGGACAAATATGAATCATATATTTTTCTTTTAATTTTTTTTTTTTATATAATTTGCATCTTTACAGTTTACATTACTTTTAAGTTATTAGATGATGCATTTTTTTTTGTTGCTTTAGTATTTGTTATCAGATGATGAGTTAACTCGGATGGACATCTTGGATGATGCAAAAACGAGTTTCTGATGCAAAATTTTAATTTTATTTGTATTTATTTCGTTGAGTTTTGATGCTATTTATGCAAGTCTATGAATAGCTCCAAAGGCTAAGGGATTCAGCTCTACATGTGACATTGCATCAATGCTCAATCACTACGGTTTTAAACTGTTTGTAGAAGAATTAATTCCAACTGCAATTTAAACATACTGGATTAGCATGAGTTGTAATTTTTAGGATTTATTACTGTAATCTGACCTAATGCTTGATTTGCATGAAGCTCGATTTATGTATATTTCAGGATAGTGGTAAGGAGACAGTGATTGCATTATACTGATATATTTTTGCATGCAAGAATATTGGCTCTAAATGCATCATACTTCTTGTAAGCTGGAGGTCACTTTGTTTTATCAATTAAGGTTTGTGTGTGTGTGTCCTGAAACTGGACAAGATTAATGTAACACCCTATTTTCTAATTAACTAGAATGTTATAAGACAATTTATATTACAAATTATATCATAATGCGGATAACCTAATAATGCATAATGTATATATAACTAAAGATGCTTTATTTATTTTTACTTTTCGAAAAATAGGCATCAACCCTTCGCTTTTAAATATAATACTTATACTTTAATAGGAGCTAATCAATAATCCTTACAAATATATCTATATATATAATTACCATACGACTACATGAAAATAATATATTAAGAACTTTCTTCCCAAACTGAAGTTTGTTAACACAACTAATTAATATATATATATAGAAAACGAGCATAAGCAAACATAATTCTCAATTTTATTAATTCAAGTGAGATCTCAATGCAAAAACTAACTAATATATTAATCAACAGGAAAATAGGTTTCGGACATAGAAATACATACTAAAATTTGAAATAAATAACTAAAATTCTAGAAACAATGCTCTAGTCATTCTCTGCCTCCACGACTGCTTCGGCTCCAAATCCTGACAAAACTGACAATCTAAAAGAGGGTGAGCATATCGAAATATACTCAGTGAGAAAACATGCAATTATTTAATATATATATTTAACGTGTAAATAAATCATATTATCATAAACATATAAAACTTGAACATGAGCATACGTTAATCAAACATGAGATATAAACACATACAAACATACATAAATAATTAATTCAACGTGCATAAATTCCCTCACCTTAAACTTGACTTGATGAAAATCCAAAGAACAACACCTAAAATCTTAAGTTTGAGAATTTCGAATACTTTCCCCCCAGGCTAATGAATAACCATCCTTATATATATTAGAAATCCTTGATTTTGGATAGCTAAATAATTTGAGAATGTTTATCACTAACATATCTTGAATGAAAAATTTGAGGATAAAGTTACATATGAAATTGAAATCCTCAGGTATCCATAATAAAATATATAAGCTTTCACCTTTTTAAAACTCTTAATTGAAGAAAATAAACTTTTATTTGAAATATAAATTATAGAATCCATTGTTTAATAATTCCTCAAGCCTAGTTTTACAAGATGTCGAAGAATCACCTTGTCCTTCTTTTAATTCCTTTTCATTTTGAACAAGATTAATAAAATTAATATAAAAAATTACAACTCTCAAGATAATATATATCATGAAAATCCTTTTTGGTGCTAGAATCCTAAATGGATGCAACTTTTCAAATTTATTCTTTATGAAACAAAGAAAAATAAATAAAAGTTTTTAATTAACAATCTAATTTTTCAGCTAAAAGAATATACAACTTTTTTTTAATTTCTTAAATAAAAATTCGTTTTGGCTTTATACTAAAAATAATAAAATTATATCTTGGGCCATAAAACGAATATGGTCCAATCTGGCTTAAAAAAATAGAATTTAATTACACATATGAAAAATCTGGATGTTACAATTAATGTTTTGTTTATACTCAGGCGAACTGCATAGACTTGATGGTACCTGCAATGGCCGTGTCTGCACAGCAATATAAATATGATACGACCTTGCTTCAAGAATCATATCGTTACACAACTTCGAGCCTGTGCCCACTCATTTTCCCTCGACTTTCGAGTGGATACTAATTTATATTTCATTAATTAATTAGAACCCTATAATACAACTCATATTTATAGGAATAATAAAACCTAGACGCGCCCTAGTGGGCTCACACTCGAAACTACGGGCCGATAAACATCGCAATACCCATTCACAATAATTAATAATCAATTAAATAATTAAATATAAATATTAGAAATAATAATGTAATGCTATACGTATCAAAATATCTGGGAAGAAAATATGATGATTGAACTATTATCTTGCTTAGTAAATAATACATTTATGTTTTAATGATTTGAGATGCACATTTGTTTCCCCTGTCAATCCATCTCAAGTAGCAATCGAATCTTCCATTTATCGACTTTTCTTGGCCTCTCCACTTCCTCATCCGTTCCGTTGTCTGCTCAACCTGCAATAATTTCCATTTTGGTGTTTTTTAAACTGCAAATCAAATCCTTCATCTGAATCTGTTCTTCCTCAACCATGTTGGCATATAGACGAAACCGAAATCGAAGTGGTCGACGGTTCGATTCCGGTAACCTTGGGTGGAAAGAGAACCGCCGATTCGGCTCCGAAATTGGAACCTAACCGAACCGCGGCCACCTCTATAATGGCAACTGACAAGTAACATTTTTCATGGAGGGCCCTATGTGATGAAAGTGTAAGTCTATATAAAACATATACACCTTTTTTATTTTTATTTCTTTTAAATTATGACGGGTGCATCATGCATATGTTATACGCGCCCACCTTTATATTTTAATTTTTGTTAAAAAAAATTCAATTTTTATCTATTTTTCTGCTTAATTTTGTTTTTTCTTTAATTCATTCCAATTAAAATTTATTAATTTTCAATTAGAACTTAATAATACCATTACGGTTTATTAATTTCCTTAAAGTTTATTAATTGTTAATTAAGCTTTATAAATTCCAATTAGAATTTAAAGTAATTAATAAAAAATAAAATTAAAAATTTTAAAATGTCAATACTTTGTGTTGACCGAGTCACACCAAAGTACCAGAGTGTGCCTCAAAGTAATATTATCCCTCAATAATATGTTATATTTCAAACATAATCGATATATCATAACTTACTTAGTCTTTTTTTTTTTTTTTGGACTTGACATAATTACTTAGTTACTCGATAATATATTGGTAAATAGTTGCAAAGATTTACTAATAATAAAATAAGGCAAATTAATAAGGTAAAACAGAATGTGGACATCAAAATATCCAATTCGGATCCAGTTTTATATCACATTAATTATAGAGAAATTGGACGAAAAAATACCAAAACTTAATAAGCATAAGTTTTTTAACCCCATTCATAAAAATATAAGTTTTCTATACCAAAATCATTTAAAAGACTAAAGTGCCCTCCCTTTAACAAAAACTAATAAATAAATAATACACCTATGAATTAAATTAAAAAAGTAAAAAAAAATCTGAAAAAACAACCTCAATCTCTCTCAATTCTCTCCCGTCGTCGGCCAGAATTCTTCTGGACACGATGGGAGAACACGATGGGGCCACTGGACACGATGGCTAGGCACGATGGGTGGACACGATGGTGCTATTGGACACGATGGAAAGTAATATTTAATGCAGATTCTGTCGCGTTTCATTTATTGAACCCTACCAAATCCGATTCTCTGAAGATTTTCGGATGAAACTAGGGTTTCAATTATTGAACCCTACCAAATCCGATTCTCTGAAGATTTTCGGATGAAACTAGGGATTTAATGAAGGTAGTTCATTAAAGTTTGCGTAAGAGAGGTTGTTGACAAGGTTTAGAACTCCTAGTTAGGTTCGAATTAATCACAACACTACAATTGAAAACACCAAAAACCACAAAACCCTAAAAAGAAAGAAGAAGAAAAAGAAGAGAAAAAAGCTACTCCAATCTCTCGAAACGTGAATTCAAAGAAGAAAAAGATATCAAGGAAGGCCGGCATCGCGTTTCTGGCTTCATAAAGAAGGTACACACCCGAAATCTCCGTCCGAAAAGCATATACTAGTGCGTGTTATTTAACTCACGATGGCAAGGCACGATCGTGACCAAGTAAACACGATCGTGCCTTGACCATCGTGTCCCAAAATTGTCTTCGATTTGCATGGAATATGTAGATGTTAAGTGATATTTGTTTAAATTCGAATATAACTTGAAGTTTAGTAATATGTTTAGGAGAAAAAATAGTTGAAATAACTCGCATAGTGTGATTTGTAAGGGGTTGGAAACTATGAATTTTTTTTTCTGTCGGGGGCGAAGGGTTTCTCCCCACGATGGCACGATCGTACCCACGATCGTGCCCATGATCGTGCCCACGATGGACACGATGGCCAACTCGATGACCATCAAGCCTTTCTATCAATCCCACGATGGTGCCTTCGTGCCCTGGCAGTTTGTGATGTAAATTTCTATTTTTCGTATTGTAACCCTAATCTCTCTTCTTTCTTTGATTTTTAGATGGGGCGGCAGCGTGTTATTGTACATTTTGGAGGTCAGTGGGAGGGATTGGCTTACTTAGGCGGGAGTACTGTTGTTGTGCACATGGACGATACGAATGATGATCGAGATCATCTCATGAATCTGATTAGAGATGCTTTGTGTGGTCGAAGAGATTCCGAGTATGTGCTATCCTATTTGACTGTTTTGAGGGATGGGAGCAGATGTAGAGTTTTATTAAATAGTGATACGGATTTACTTCGATTGCTAGTGCAAGAGAAAAGGTCGGATCCGATGGTTTATGTCTTTGAAAGAGACAGTGTTTTTGCCCCTGAGGTGTAGGTGGAAGGCAGTGGACGACGGGATCTATTTAAGGATGATGATGATAGAATGCCACCAGAAGCAGAGGGTGCTCACATCTCCGACGACGAAGAAGATGAACGCCGTAAGAATATAATTGAATCTGTGACTACTGAGTTTCTTGCTTGGATTAGATAGCCAGAACAAGTAAACAGGATCTTCGGGCACCAGAATTTCACATCTGAGCATCGGACGGTCGTGATGATGATGAACTACGCGACGGCCTAGGCAATTGGAGCATTCCACTGGTCGAGTGTGACAGCGCGCTGCCACTTGGGTGGGTTGAGCAGCCCGGACCGTTCACCAGTTAACTTGTAGTGGGGGCTACGTTTCAGTCCAAGTATGAATTGAAGATGGCTGTGGGAATGTATCACCTAAGGCACATGCTAGAGTATGTCATTGATCGTTCCGCCAGAAATCGTATAGTCTTTCTCTGCAAGCACGGTAGGAATAATTGCACGTTTAGGTTGTGTGCTCAGGGGCCAAAAGATGAGGGCGACTCGATTTGGTACATTACGAAGTTGACTTTGGATCACAGCTGCCACTTGAACGTGATTCGTACTGCCGAGCGGACGGTGACTGCTAAAGTTGCAGCCGTGTACTTTGCTCGTAGGTTGGTTTGCGAGGGTGTGTATTTGAAGCCGAGAGAGATGATGGAAGAGATGCGCAGAGAGTTTGGTGTTCACATGTTGTACAGCCTCGCTCTAGAAACGAGGAATATAGCGATAGAGAAGACATACGGTGACTTTGACAAGTCGTATCAGATGGTCCCGTCGTATCTACATTTTTTGAGGCAGCATAATCCCGGTACTGAGTACAACATGCAGATCAGTAGTGAGGGAGTATTTTGTCACATGTTTCTCGCCTTAGGACAGTGTATTCGTGCCTTCGAGCGCTATCTCAGGCCAGTGATTGTGTTGGAATTGGTCCGATAGAGAACGATGAGTCGTGGACTTGGTTTCTTTCAAATCTGCGCAGGTGTTTCGACCCTCCGGATGAGTTGTTGATCGTCTCTGACCAACATAAGAGCATTGCAAATGCCGTGAAAGCCATCTATCCGACTGCAGCGCACGGATTGTGCTTTCACCACATGCAGAAGAATCTGACGCGATACGGCCGTCGAGCTCTTGCCGTCTTCCAAAATGCAGCGTATGCTTATCGTGTTGAAGAGTTCGAGAAGAATTTTTCTGCCTTGAAAGCTTCATGTGAGGGTGCTCACACACGACTTTCCGAAATTGGTGCTCATAGGTGGTCTAGGTTGCATTGCCCAGTTCGACGGTACAGTTTCATGACCTCCAATGCCGCCGAAAGCTTGAACTCTAGGCTACTGTGGGCTAGACGTTTACCTATTTGCTCGTTACTTGAGGTGTATCGTTGCATTGTCGAGAAATGGTTCGACGAGAAAATGGCATTAGCTAGGGAGAGAGAGCATGAGATTACACTTGAGGCCTTCCACAAGCTTGTTGTGACAGTGGAAGTCATCAACTCGTTGCTCAACCTACCACTGACAATGTTTATAAAGTGAAAGACAAGAAGATGGTCTTCGAGGTGGACCTTGGGAATTGGACATGTGAGTGTCGTGAGTTCGATCAGGATAAGATGCCATGTCGTCATGCAGCTGCCGCCCTCAGGTATGTATAGCTTTTTTTTTTACTTAAATTGTATTTTCATGGCTCAATATTTCCAACTTTTGTTTGTTACAGGACCCAAGAAAACACTGTCAATTTGTTTGATTTCGTAAGTCGGTATTACAAGCAACACGACTTGCGCGAGACTTACAGAGAATCCATTAGGCCAGTACCACATCCCGAGGAGTGGAATGTCCCGCCTGATATTGCAAGAATCATTTGCTTGCCGCCGGTGGGAGTTCGTCAAGCCGGCCGTCCGAGGACACAGCGTGTTCGTTCAGCAGTTGAAGGTGCGCCCACAACACGCCGTAGCCAAAAATGCTCTAAGTGTAAGGGGACCGGCCACAATAGAAAGAATTGCACCGAACCACTCGCTTTAGATGTCGATCTAAATGTTCCCCCGGAGGGAGAACCATCGAGTCATAGACGGCGACGAAAGAAAAAATGCAGCAATTGTGGTAGTGAAGAACACACAATCAGAAAATATCCGATGCACTTGTGATTTATGATTTTTTGCACGATTGACAATGCCACTCTTATTTATAATATGTGGCTCATTTGTCCTAATTTTATTTATTTGTTGAGCTTCTGTTGTGTTTAGAAATTGGAAAATGTAAAAAACAGGGCCGAAGCGGGTATCCTTTGTAAAGCGGGTGCACCCGCTTCGGCGGCTCACCCGCCTCGGCGGGGTACACGAGCCTGCCAATTTTCTCCATCGCCCACGATTGGAAGACCCAATCGCCCCCATCGTGCCCATCGCCCCCGTCGCCCCCATCGTGCCCATCGCCCCCATCGTGCCCATCGCCCCCGTCGCTCCCATCGCCCCCGTCGCTCCCATCGTGCCCATCGCCCCCGTCGCCCCCATCGTGCCCATCGCCCCCTCGCCCCATCGTCCCCATCGTGGCCATCGCCCTCACGATGCATGTCCCATCGCCCCCTCAAGAAATTTTGATTTTATAGACATTTTTGGACTTTATGTTGATGTAGTGCTGATATATTGATTTGTAATTGCTTATTTAAGAATTTCATAAGTAAGACGAACATTTGAAATAATTTAAATACAGTCTTTAATATGATTATGAATCATATCATATCTTAAGAATGAAAAGGATCTCAATGAATATTTACTTCAAATTCTCAAATTATATGCTGTATATCATCGATGTTGCAAAAAACATTCAGATTGATCATAATTATGTATGTAAGGTATAAAAAAGTATTTATATGGTATAAAAAATACTATGGAATAACATTAAGGTATTAAAAATACTTATCGATGCCTGTTCTTCTGGGCACGATGGGGACTTCATCGTGAGCACAATGGGGGCGATGGGGGGCGATGGACACGATCGGGGCGATGGGGGCGATGGGCACGATGGGGGCGATGGGGGCGATGGGCATGATGGGGGCGATGGGCACGATAGGGGCGATGGGCACGATGTGGGCGATGGGCACGATGGGGGCGATGGGGGCGATGGGTTCTCCCAATCGTGGGCGATGGGCAGGCTCGTGTACCCCGCCGAGGCGGGTGAGCCGCCGAAGCGGGTGTACCCGCTTTACAAAGGAAACCCGCTTCGGCCCTGTTTTTTACATTTTCCAATTTCTAAACACAACAGAAGCTCAACAAATAAATAAAATTAGGACAAATGAACCACATATTATAAATAAGAGTGGCATTGTCAATCGTACAATAAATCACAAATCAAAAGACAAGCTAAATATCCTAGCACCTATCTCTTTATGATAGCTCCTAATGTATCTCACATCAATATTCCTTGTATGCCTTTTTGTTGGATGTTTGGACACCATACGATCTAGATACATGCAACAAAAAGGACCGCAACTGACCCCATCGGTCTGGGCGAACTGCTCACTAGGTGGCATTATGATCAATGGCATGAAGTCTTCTCTTCTTGTCTTGCGGGGGTTATTCATCCAGTAATTCCCCAGAGCTAGTAGCCTAGGAACGAGACAATTGAGGGGCCTCATCTGCTTTATCCGAGGAGATTTATTGGCGTCATGTTGGTGTGACAATGAGTCATACAATTCGATGCACCAATCATCTATTTTGATCTTCGCAGTGACCCAATACTCATCAAGACAACAAAAGGCAATAATCTATTCAAATAACAAATATTAGTACAACTGCAAATCAAGAATACTGACAATTTGAAAGAAAAAGCAACTTATAATCAATTTAACATCACTTACTGTGTTGCAGTTTAACCACGGGATCCCGTTCGGTGTGTCCATGCCATGAAAGAGATCCAGTATAGGTTGTGGCAATATCCATTTGTTTCCCTTCACTTGGTTGCCCTTTGGACTTAGCTCGTGGAACTCTTTAAACATCAGTGCCTAAGAAAAGTAAAACAAGTTAAAAATATTTTTTTGTAAACCAACTAATACAACAAATAAAAGTCAAACAAAAACTTACAAAAAACGTAGACCCTTGAATAATAGTGGTCACTGCACCAACTCCTGCAACCCCCATTCGCTGCTTACACCTAGTGAATACAAGTCCATGACCTGTATTCAAAAAATTTACATTACATGACGATATATAAATCAATGTAAATAATTTAAATATGTGAAGACGTTAAATTGCAAGAAATGTTACCTCTGCAGTGAAGCACTCGTCCACGTTCTCCACAAGGTCGAAAAACGCCTGCGTCACCGTGTGGTCAATCTCTTTTATCACGCAGACAGTGTTGTCGCCCATATGTCTGACGGCAGCGTACTGCTGACTGATCTGTGCACGAGAGCTGGGCGTCTCACCAACATATGGCGTACGTAGTGCAGCAGACGGCCTAGGGTGTCTCGGAGGAGGACTACTCTCACCAAACTCAACCTGCTCCTCCTCCTCTCTCTCGAAGCTGGCCAACTCTGAAAGCGCTACTGCAAACTGCTGGGTGAGGTCTGTGGGAAGCAGAGGCTGCTGGAAGGGCTGGTGGTGTAGCAGATCTCCTGCTCGATCACGATCCACCTCGAAGTCGTGGTAGCTAGTAGTAGCAGCAGCGAAGTGGCGTGGCTGGTCACGCTGAGACCTGTGGCTAGCCGCAGAGTGATGACTAGGGGCTGCGGCAGCGGAGTGGCGGGGCTGGTCACGCTGAGACCCGTGGCTAGCCGCAGAGTGGTGACTAGGGCCTGCAGCAGCGGAGTGGCGGGGTTGGTCACGCTGCGACCTGTGGCTAGTCGCAGAGTGCTGCTGATAACTCCTGCTCCGTCTAGGACCGAAGTAATCCACGATCTTAGTGAAGACCTTATCAGCTACTCGAGCAAGGAAACATGTGCTTGAGTCGTCGTGCAAGATCGCCTTCAACCGGCGATCGACGACGTCGTCAGTGCTGACTCTGTGGTCCGGACAAGGCTGTCCGTGCAAACAACACACCCTGTCCTCCGGCCTCTCCTGGTACACTCGCTCTGCTGTCTGAGGACGGGTGAGAGGACTACTCTCTCGGCGACGCTTCGACACCTTTCCAAAGGTCGCCTTCATCTTCTCCATTGTCGTAACTTTGATCTTGCCCTTGTTCTTGATGGGCCCCGCAAACACAACCTCTGCCCTACCCCGACCAGCAATTCGGACCGGCTTCGGGTACACCACATCAAACGGATCCCCGTTCTCAAAGCTAAGGAAGTAGTACTCGGCTTCCTCTTCCTCCATCGGGACCAACGGGACATCATTCATTTCGAGCTGTAATGAAATACGTATAAAATAACAATTATATATCGATAAAATTTTGAAATTTCAAAAAATTCATAAAAAATAAAGTGATTTACGTACCGGTTGGTCAAAAAAGGTACTGAAGTCCGCCTTCACAGTGCCCGTCTCCCACATCAAGCATCGGGGCAGCCTGATCACTTCATCTCTCGTTCCGCAGTAGCGTCCCAAACGAGGAAATGCCTCGTACATCCAAAGCTGCAGGACCCAGACTGGACCGTAGAAGTGGTAGTCAATCTCTTCCTGTCTGGGAGTAAGAGCCACGGTGTCGATGTAGTGAGTCAACACCTGGTACGTGTAAGCACCCCAGGAAACCTGTCCCACTGCTCAAAGTCCTCTACCAGTGCCCATGCCCAGTTCTCGACCGACATCTTGTCCCGGCACAAGAGAAAGTAGTAGTAAACCAACAAGTTCGCCGCCTTCAAATAATCTTCCATTTCATCTTCTAACTTGCGTTCCTTGAACTTGTTGCGCAGCTCGCTCACCTTTGTTTCTTTGGCATGAAAATGCCGGTGAAATAAACTGTCAGGACGGATCAGGTGAGTCTCAGTAGTGTCGAACTCTGTGTTTCCAAAGTGAAGTCCCGTGATTAGGGCATAATCACGGGGTGTAAAACGGACGGTCCGACCCCCGAGCTGAAACCACGACTCATGCGGGGGTATGTGGTCGCCCTGCAGCTGTCGAGCTATAAGGTGGTGAAGGGCACCAGTAGCACTGCCCGTCTGCCTAACTCTAATCAGTCTGCCCACGACCCCGGAGGTAAAGTGCTCTATCGCACGCTCTCCGTGTCTAGGCCCGCCAATGCGACGCAGCGTGGAAAGTATCTCTTTAAACACATCACAATGCATATACAAATTGATTCCACGTGTCACAGCCCGTAACGTGGGCCTTTTCCACACACAACCCTCCTGCAATAACAAAACGGGCAACCATAAGCAATAAATTCACGAGCAAATTCAAAAAAACAAGACAAAACAAAAAAAAAACCGGCCTGTCTGGGCACGATGGCAAAGTCACGATGGACTGCCATCGCCCTCAGCCATCGTGTCCAGCCCCATCGTGTCCAGCCCCATCGCCCCCAGCCATCGCCCCCAGCTATCGACCCCAACCCCCATCGCCCCCAAACCCCCTTCGTGCATAACACCCATCGCCCCCAGCCATCGACCCCAACCCCATCGCCCCCAACCCCATCGTGCCCACCCCATCGACCCCAACACCATCGCCCCCAATCCCATCGTGCCCCCATCGTGCCCATATAAATTCAGCCCAAATTCACACCAAAAATCAACATTTAAACGCATAGAACATGTACATTTCTTCGCAACTTAACTTTAGCATGAATACCCAAGAATTAAACATCGAAATTTGCCAAAAAATTTCAATTTATTTCGAAAATTAGGGCGCACTAACCGGTGGCTCGTTTAGGAACTCTTCCTCTTCGTGATGCGCCGGCGACGACGACGCCTCTCCATCGTGGTCAGATTGTGTCTCGGACGAACTCATCGTGCCCACAAGTCTTCCGTCGAGAGCGTGCTTCTTCTTCGTGCTTCTTCTTCTTCGTGGTTTCGGTCGAGAGAGATAAGAGAGAGAATGTGGGTTTGTGGTGGGGGACCGATAGATGGAGAGAGAGACAAAATTTAAAATAGTAAAGGGTATTTTAGTCTTTTAATCAATTTTGGTATAGAAAACTTGTAGTTTTAAGTTTAGGGTTAAAAAACTTATCCTCTTTAAATTTTGGTACCAAATTATTTGGACCTCTTAATTATATTGAGATTTTAATTAATGCATAAAATCCAATATTTAAAAAAAAAATTCTATATAAATACCATCTCACTAAATCTATATATATGTGGTGCATATAGACTTTATAGGATCTTATGAGGACTAAACAACCCCGTCAGAATGTATGAACCTGTATTTTATTTAGAGATATTGTAGGATTATAACATTTTCAGGGAAAAAAAATCTAATTATAGTACCCATTTTTAAAAAGACAAATAATAGCATTTTTGGACATTAATGCCCTTAATTATTTGATATAATGACTTCTAATATCTCATACCAAAAATTCAATTTATATTATTATTTTGTATTTTAGCTAAATTTTTTATTATTTTCATTTAATTCTATTTACGTTTTTTTTTCATCCTTTATTACTTCTCTTTTCTTTCTCCATCTAGTTGTTGCCGTCGTCGCCCCCCACCGCCACTGCAGCCGCTACCGTCGTCGCCTCTGTCATAAATGTCGTCACCACGGCCGCCACCATCATCATCGTTTTCATTCCCACGCTCTATTTCTCGTCATCACCAATATCATCGTCGTATCATCTTCTTCATATTTGTAATCGGACGTCTCCATTACCTCCATAGATTCCAATGAAGACGGCGACCCATCTCCAAGATTTACATCCTTCTTCCGGTTAAAATGGTAACCCACCTCTATGATGATAATTTTATGGATTGGATTTTGGTTTTTCCCGTTTATATCTGGATTTTTTTATTTACATTTAGATTTTTCTTAGATCAAAGTTTATTGTTAAATGATTTTTTGTGTTGATGTTCGTTGTTTGTTCATAATCGGAAATAATATTTGTTATTTCATTAATTTTTCTGGAGATCAACATTAGATGAAGGTTTACAGTGCTTTCGTAGAGATGAATATGGTGGCCAAGTGATTTTCTGTAAATATTTTCACATTTTATAATTTGAGAATTCACATATTATTATACGTGAAATCATATATGTGAATTCCACTGTTTTTTATTTTTTGTGTGAAGTTGCACAACGAAGGTAATATGGGCGAGAGGATTTGTAACCATTGTCTAGTAACATGGGTGAGTTTCTGAGAAGCTGGAGTATTTATTACAAGTCGAAGATCAAGCTCCTCGTGTTGGAGTATTTAATCACAGTGTTTGAATGGCTCATTTTTCATACTATTTTCGTGGTATTTTCTGTTAAGACTATTTTGTCGTTGTAATTCTTAACTTGTTGTTGAACAAGGACTAAATATGTTTACTACTGTAAGAATTCTAAACACTCAATCAACTTTGATAGTGGTGCTCTGCAAGCACATATAAAGTACTGTGATTTCACAATTGTATTATAATGAATTCCCAAATTTTAATATGTGAATTCACATGTTTACATTTGTGATTTCACATTTTATACTTATGTGATTTCTACATATGTAAAGTAATGAATTCCCAAAATTTTATAAATAAATGCACAATTATAAATTTGTGAATTAACTAATTCAATCAAGCGAATCATAAACATAATTATATACGAATTCATAGATATACTAATGTGAAACTATAATTTGTTTCACATTATATTATTTGTGAATGCACAAATATAGACCAATTTATTACTACATATCACATCAAACATCATGCGAATTCACATATATAAATATGTGAAATTATAGTTCGTATAAAATCATTTTTTGTGAATTCACATTATTATTTTTGTGAATTCACAGCTATATACATGTGAAAATATACAATGTATCGCAATTAAAGTTTATGAGAATTCACATATATACCCATGTGAAATTATAGATCTGTTCTCATAATTTTATTTGTAATTTCTCACAAAAATATATGTGATCTCGATTCCCAGCATCTAATTTTGAACTACAATGTCGATCTACAAATCTATACACACATCGTCGATTTCCGTCCACCTTGTAGATCTAGCCGTCGAAAAATATAAATGGCCAGAGGGAATGACCAATGGAAGATGATCAGGACCATAATGTTGGATTTAGAGTACGGATGAAGATGACAGATGATGATGTATGATGGTGACTGCATTGGAGCACTGGACGGAAAAGGAAATAGGTTTTCTGGATGGGGGAAGGAACGAGGTTAGTCAAATAATAGTGAGCAAGATGACACCAGAAATATGACATACCTTGTCGGAGAAGATGACCAGAATTTTTTTGGTGGTGGCGACTGGCAGTCACAATGGGGCACTAGTGGTGGCCGGACAGTCTGGACACCGTTTGGAGCGGTGGCGTGTGGTAGTCGTCGCTGTGTTAGGTGGTGTTGAAGTTTCCGGAGCTTTATGTGGCGGCCAATGGTTTGCTGATTTAGGAACGGCGAAGCAGTTTGGAAGATATGGGTAGGTTTTGGGAGAAGGAAAAGAGAGAGTAAAAAGTAAATCCATATATTTAATAAATAGAATGATATTATATTTTCTAATTTTTGTTTGAATTTCATAATAATAAAAAACTGAAAAAATAGAAAAAAGGAGGAAGGGCAAAAATGTACAAAAGTGCTATTATTTATATTTTTTTAAAAGTAATGCTATTATTAGTATTTGCAATCTTAAAGGTGCTATTATCCCATTTCTCCCTTTTATTTATATGATGATGCCATGGTTTTTTTACATAAATAATGATGTTTTTTATGTATATCAGTGAACTTTATACTCATTAAAACGAATGTAAATAAGGAAAAAAAAAATTTACAATCCACAATAATAAATAAAAGTTTCCAAAGCAAACACATAAATCATCGCAGAAAGGGCAGTCTGATTAATTTATATACAAAACCATATCAGTTAAGAGAAATCAGAGTATTTTGAAATCTAATAAAGCCCTCAAACAATATAGAAATATTTCTCTGTGAATTAAAAATTAGTTCCTAAAATTTAGTACTATCATTCATCCACTAAGATTTTCATCTGCTAAGATTACCAACTGCACCAGACCAGTTTTACTCTGCACTAAACTATCACTATTGGTCGAATAAAAACTCGTTAATCAAGTCATCTAACAATAGTTCCTCCATTTCGTTACCTGTTAAGGCGATTTCGTCTATAGGATCCGTCCATTGCATCTCTCTATCGAGTATCCATTTGGTTACCTGCAGTTCGTTGGCAGATTCTTGGCCGATCAGCCTCTCAACATTGTATCTGGCTCGTTCTTTCTGCCACATCAGATGCATTAATCCAGCTAATCTTGGCATCGCCCAGGGGAGGATATCAACGTGCTTCAGGAAAATCCCCGAGAGTGCTGAGTTTATTGTGTCAAATAGTAACATCCTCTGTGGCCTCGAGGTCGACCCAGCCATCTCATTGCAGTATTTCTCCTCAAGAATGTCAAACAACCTGGGGTCCAGAGGGCAATGTGGGGAGTGCCACATTATCCTAAACAAATCGAAGCCAAAGTGTTGAAGCCCAGCGAGGATTAGCAGGTCGAGAGTATAAGAGGCCTCCCAGCTTTCGGCTCGTATAGTGTCTTTCTCCATGGGAATATGAGTGGATGTATTATCATAAGCACTAGAATCCATCTTGAGGAGATGCAGTTGCATTGTGAGATCTATGATTTAAAAATGAGATCGAGATCATCTAGTGATATAGACGAAACAGAGGAAAAAAGAACAATTTGCACCAGAATACGTGAACATAAATGCAAACATATACACTCTCCGTCTCTTAATAAGTGTCCCAACTTGAAAAAAAAAAAATATTGTCTCCAAATAAGTGTCCTATTCACACAACTTTATGCAAAAATGATGCCAAACTACCAAATTTACCCTTGCCATCAATGCAAAGTTTTTACTATTTATGTTTTCCATAATATGATTAGGGGCACAAAAAGTAAAATTATTCACTTCCTTTATGTGTTTTCACGATTGGGGACACTTATTACTTATTAGGGGCGGAGGGAGTAGTAAATCATACAAATGAGCACGGGTCTCAAAAAATATATTGCGGCTCAATTAATGTCCAAATTGACTAGTCTGCCACAAGGATAAATCAGCTATGGTCGAATGAAATAAACCTTAATCTCTATGGTGTCTCAGAGAATCTACATATACATTCATAGCGCCAGGGAAAAGAGTAAATTTAGAAACTAATATTAGTCATTCATTGTTGAGATCTCAACCATAGTTCTAACGGCTAGAAAATGTTTGAGATCTCAACCATAGTTCTAAGTTCTAACGGCTAGAAAATGTTGTCTTTCGTCAATTGATTACCTATTGCAACTTGCATGGATGCACAGAACACGAATTTTTTTCCAGACAAATAATATAAGCAGAGAATGAAAATTTTTCATACCATTGACTTCAGCACTGACTCTGTCGGAACTTTCTGAACTAGATGGTGCATCCTCTACAAAAGAAGTCTCAAGGATAGAGATAGGACTAGCATGCTCAGCATCCTTGGAGCTTTCCGAAGAAACAGGCTCAGCTTCAAGAAAGTCCGAGGAAGGAGCAACTTCTTCAGAAACCCCCTCGTTCAGTTCCTAAAACATTACCAATAAAAACAAGTAAGCATACATTCACAGAACATTCACAGAGCAATACTTAACAATAAGAATCATGTCAACATTTATCCAATTGTCACAACCAGTATCAAATAAAAACAGTGTAGCATCACATGAAAATTGATGAGAACCGTTTGCTAAGAATTGCAAGAATAATAAAATAGAACATAATCAAAACAACTTTTACACAGTTAGCAACTCCTTCCATATAATTGGCAACATTGGTATGAAAATCATTGGGAAGAAGCATTCATTGTTTAAACTTCTGTGGATATCGAATGAGTGACTGCTGTCCTTAAAAATCCATGAATATCCAATAATTCTAATCCTAAAATATATTACAGGTCCCCGAGGACATAAAGTTGAGCATCATAAATCTGATATGAAAGTGTTGTTTTAGCATAACAATTCTAACACGCATCAGCCCTATGGCATCTACAGTTACATCTAATCATTAGCAAGTGCAAAGAATATAGTCTCGTTACTCTCATGTAATATAAAAATTGAGTTACAATTCCATCAATATCACGTGTATGAGAATTAGATGCTAGAAACAAAGTAACATTGACAGGAGATAAATAAAAGAAAATGGCAAACAATTAATCATTTTTTTTGTGTATGCATCAGCAAAGATTGTTGAATATCAAAAAACAATCTTAAAGATTGCATACCATCAAGTTCCTTTGACAAGGTGAATTAAACTACAATTTAACACTTCATAAATTTGCAAAATAGCAATTTTACAGTTTACTTTTCTCAAAATTGGCAATCTTTCCCAAAAGAAGTAGCACTGCAATTTGAATATTTCAGCATACACAACTATTTCCACTTTAAGAATGTGGAAAAATAGCATAAATGCATCGCAAACTTGAAAACCAGTCATACTTCGTTTTACAGATGCCCTCCCCCCCCCCCAACCCCGCCCCCCACCACCTCCAAGTGAGTAATTAAAAAATATAAACTATGACTTTTTTGTTCCTAAATATTTCTAGTGTTACTATGTAATACAAAATATAATAACTATGAATGTGTACAATTAAATTTTTTCTTTAAAAAGGTTGATTTATTAACTACAAATTACTGGTTCAAAAATTTGCAAGAACAGCAATAATACAGCTTGCAAAGTCCCACTAGCAACAAACTTGTTTGTTAGAACCAATTAGGTCATTAAATGCTATTTTCTCGTAGTGTACTTAGCTTTTCTTATTTCGATAACTACACATGGTAGGTTTTATTTACTTGATTTTATACTAATGAGTACTACAAACAACAATGAGCAAAATCAGCCAGGGATGGAGCACAGCCATCCCGCATGGGATGGAGCATGGCTGACTCCAACCTAGGTGGCCTCTAAGCGAGTCTAGACAATAATAGTTGGCCTTTTTCCTCTTTTCGTTCAAACTAAATTTCAGAATCCTTAAAATATTTTGATGAAATTATAATTAACTTTGTGCTATAAAATATGAAAGTAACTTCAGGATCAAAAGGTTAATATTAGTGGGGAATAAGGGTTGTAAAAATCCATGTGCAACACCTAGGTCTTGTCTAGATTAGGCCACCTAGCAATCTCAAAATCATTGCAAAAAGTCATGCTAGACACAATATACCTATTACACGTGTTAAGCAAAAAAAGATTAGACTACAAGTCTACAACAAGACCAATGGCGCACCGCCATTGGCCTTGTCTAGGTTAGACCGTCTCCCAATCTTAAAATCATTGTGCAATGACATGCTAGCCACAATGTACCTATTACACGTGTTAAGCAAAACGAGATTAGACTACAACAAGGCCAATGGCGCCCTGCCACATGTCGATCAGTGGGGATCTATTAAAGGCGCATATATTGCGTTTTAATCGAACCAGTGTTCTTATAACTCAAATACTAATTTCACAAACATACATTAAAAAAAACTTCCAAAAGGTCTGATCTTATATATTTTGTTTTATATCAAATCCATAGTTTATGTACTAGCTTGTGCGTTATCAGTGTGAACATCTCTTCTTGATATATAGATCATAAGATATACCCAAACGGAGTTGTATCATATCGACAATTTTGGAGAAATTATTTTTATCTCTTTTATAGTCTTATGGAAAATTCAATATATATATATAAACTAGTTCAATATATATTGTTATGACTGTATGTCTAGCGATATTGTGCATTTGTACCTTGTGCTTGTACCTATGCTCTGAGACCCCTTTATATCTTTGTGCAACTTGTACGCACGTCATTAAAGAGTTATAACGAAATAGTTGACTTAATAGCACATGTACTATGTCTTATATAGAAATAACACAAAAGTATTCTTTATGCTAATACACTACCAAATGATTCAAATATGAGGTTTAAAGGGGTAAAAGAAATACATGGTCATGTTATTGATAGAATAAGAATCTTTCAATGATAGCAATAAAATCTTTCCTTTGGATGTATACCAGTGAAGGGAAAGAAGATCGTAAAATATATTGGATTAATTGATTTTTAGTTATGATTTGGAGGATTATAGTTGGGAATAGATTATATTCTTTTGGATTATTTGGATCGCATCAAAGATCAGCTGTCTTAACTACTTCGTGACGGGAACTCTTGGGACGCCGACATCGTGGTCTCACTCACTAGTCACTACAACCAACTAGAGTAGCAATCACCACATGCTACCTTTGCACGTTGAACTCATTGCCTAGCTTTGATTCATATGTTTCTTTGTTTGTGTCCAAGGCCAACTTTCAATATTCCATTGTGCCGAGCTTGTTCTACGGATATCTCAGGTCGATCAATTTTTTCCCATCTATCGCAACTATGGAGGCACAACCCTGCAATGGATGTAATGGAAGTTGGGTCGTTTCCCAATACGACATGTACACCTATAAACTTTGAACGCCTATAGCGGTATGGGGACAATACATTAGCTAACATGTACGAGTCCGTCACATACACTAAGCTACTTGGCATCATGGATGAATTTGTGGATATACGCACTTGTATCTCACGTGGTCCGAGTTCCTTGACTTTTGGATACACTTTGTTTGATTCACTTTTGCATGGATTTCAAGACGGTTTGCATCCATTCTAAAGATGTTGCAAATATAATTGACATTGAACAATTCGCTCGAAATAGTCAAGTCTGAACTTCAATCAACGTTGGAATCTTAAATCAACTCTAGTTCTTTCCCTTCTTATCAATCTCTTCTTGGGGTCAAAATGAGAACACAGATGAGTTCAAAGGGTAGGTACAATTACAGCCTTATGAACAAAGTTATTTTTCATGGTGTGGCATTGATGGAATTAGATTTTTTTTCAAAGAAAGTGGTAGAAATACTTCCTTTTTGGATGGATACTTAAGAAGAGAAAGAAAATCAATCAAATCAGTTGATTGATTCATTTATGTGTAGTTTTGATTTGATTTAACTTATTTAGGAATGAATTATATTCTCTTATTTATTAGAAATAGAGTAGATTGTCGATGCAGAGACTATCGAGAAAGTGAAGTGGATAATCCAGCTTTAAGTCCTGCAACAAGCACAACTCTCGTGTTTAGTTGCCATCGTCAAATTTGGAACCTCGAACAGACTATTAGTGATAAGTAGGAGGAAGGTGAAGATGAAGTTAAGTCATTATGCCTCTTATGCTTTGGGCGACACACGTGCTACAATGGTCGGGACAAAGCAATCCCTCAAGGGTGAGCTAACCCCAAAAATCCGTCCTCAGTTTGGAATGCAAGCTTCAACTCGCCTACATAAAAGCCGAAATCGCTAGTAATCGCTGCTCCGCCATGCGTCAGTGAATTTGTTCTCGGGCCTTGTACACCCTAAGCTAGGTAGGCCTTCTGATTTGATGGGAGAAATTTTAAGGTTATTTTATTTCCTTGTTTTATATAGCCTCTTAATAAAAATTCAAGATTATTCCCTAAAAAGTCCTTTTATTTTCCTTTATGTTATCAATTATATGAAAATGAAAAACAACTTAGGATCAAACACGCACTAATTTTGATGATGCAACAATCTTTAGGTGAAAACAAGTGGTATAAATAAAGATGTGGAAGTTTTTCTTGTTTCAGGCAAAGATATAGAAACTGAAGCCAAGATATGCACCTGAAAAACTTTTAGGATAATAGGTAACTAAAAGGTAGATCCATAAAACCAATCGTAAAAGACGCAAAATGGACATAATTGGAGAGGCACAACAAGGGCATGTCTCTTTTTAAGTGGTGAGGGAGCTCCTTCCCTACCCCTAAAAGCTTTTGGAAAACTTCATTTTTTTCTCTTTTGTTGGATACTTGTGATGCATTTGAGATCCCGGAGTTTGGTCACATTTGAAGGATTTCCAACAAAGTGATGTTCTATTAGGTTTTGGACACCCAAATAATGTATTTACCTTCATATGAAGAGTAATTCTATCATGAAGCATCTTGTGGCTCTTGTTTCGACACCGCTCCACAATATTGTGTACTACCATATATCAAATTATCAATATAAGACTCTTAGCGCTTATTTCTTCGGTGTGTCCCTTCCTAAACTAAACCATACTAGGAGTGGCAATAATCAAGAAAATGAAGCTGCACAATAGTCAACCTCATTATTTTGGAATTATTTATTCCAAATTTGGGTAATGAATAAATTTGAAAACCTAGTTAGTAAGTACCAATACTAAATGTAAATAGCTTATGAATTCGTAATGCATCATGTTAGGCTACTGGCATGACTCAACCTCGTATATGCCTTGATCTTTTAGGATCTCCGAAGAATAATATATATTCAATACAAACAAATAAAGATTCATAAATCTACGATTAGTCAGCATAAATTTATTTAAGAGCCAACTCGCACAATAGTTACACCTATCAGTTTTACTGGAGAAAAGGCAGCCATCAATAGCAAATGAAATGAATGTCAAAGAAACTTAAATGTCCCAAAATCAAATAACAAACTCATGAGGGCCTCCCCAAGCACGAATAGTAGCAGCAAATAGGCATCAGTTTTGCCACTCATGTACACCAATTAAAGAAACTATATTTAGATCTATTCTGGGAGCATAGAGCATATTGATAGATGTAAATACAGCATGTTTCTTACAAGACATTAGACTCATCCCCACATATTGAACAAGATTTATTATCAAATATCAATAAAAACAATCATATTCATAAATCATAACAAGAAAAGCCAACAACAACAACAACAACAGTATTTGGCATGCGCTTTTGAACATAATCTGCATTAACATAATTTTAAAAAATTAAGTTGTGCATAGATGAGCTACAAACTTAGAGAAAGAAAAATCTTGAAATCAAGGGAAAGCGGATATAATTGGGAAAATGCAGTAGTATTAAATCGCGATCACATGATTTAAAAAAAGAAACACACACACACACACACAACAACAACAACAACAACAACAAACAATAGACAAGAGGTGAAGTAACATTCAAGCACCCAAAGAAAAAGTGAAGATCTAGACCTGGAGACAGAAGTCTTTTTGATCATCTGCAGTAGAGCTTGAGCTTTTGTTATCCACTGAAGAATGGTTTGAATGCAAGAGAGAAGTTCTAGACAGCAAGGTTGTGATTCCATGTTCAGCATCAGCAGCCACGATCTCAGATACATCATCACTCCCACTGCAGTCATCTTTCTCTGCCATCTGAAATGTGAGTTTTTGACGAGGCAAGTCCTTAACATTTGCTTCCATTTGGATCTCGAACCTAGCTTCTACTGAAGCGTCTATCTCCTCACAGGGAAGAGGCTTCTTGCCCTTGAACTTTGAACCTTGAGATGAATGATCTTTGTGACTTGGATACTGCTTAGTGACCTTACTTGTACCATGGCTTATGGGTTCACCATGCAATACATGTTTCTCGTTACCCAACATATCATGACATGTACCTCTTCCATGAATGTTCACACCTATTGGAAGAACTGATCTCGATCTAGATGTTCTTTCAGTTTTATTCTTTGAACCACCCCTACTAATAGTACCTAAAAGACCATGCCGTATAGAACTTTTATTATCACCACTCATTTGTGTGCTTGATCTGTCAATACGGCTATAAGCAGTTTGTTTGGACGTTTGGTCTCCATCAGGTATGGAAAGCATTTCACCCAGTGTGCTACCCTTACCAACTATTTCCAAATCTCGATATCTTTGAGTTAGCTTCCACCTTTCTGCAAGTCTCTTCTTTGCCTCCTCATTAACAGACCTAGAAGATGGATGGCTACCTCGATTATCATCATCAGCTAAGGAACTCCTGGACGACCGTTTAAACATCTCCAACTCACCGTCAATATCACTTTCTTTAGCACCATATAGAGTATCTTCTATTAGAGATTCTCTGAGCCCAGAATATGTCCCACCCTCACTCTCACAAGCATCTCTCAATCGCCTTGTAATTCTGTTAGCTAATCTTCTAGCTTCTTCAGGCTTCACAAACTCAGCATCATAATATGATTCTGTCTTTCGCCATGACAATTCTTTGGCACTTTCAACACTAGGGTATCCCGTCATTTTTGCAGAGTTGGGTGAGTAACCTTGCGAATGATAAGGTGATGAACCATGATGGTTCTGCATATCTCCTAGCTTAGACTGTAGGACAACAATTGGTGTTGGGGGTGTGTTTTTCTTATTTTTCTCCTTTAACTGACTATCTGATATCTTGTGAGCAACGTGAGCTCTGTGCCGATAGTCAGGATCAAGTAACAGGCCATCATCGTCATTCGGATGATAAGGAATGTTGTGTTTACCTGTTATATCTTCATCTGTTCTCCTTGATTTTGTACTACCGTACTTTGCATAAATTGGTGGATTCAAAAGTGCTGTAGGGCTACCAAGAGAACTGCTAGAAGTGCCTCGTTGCTCATACACTTGATTAACAAAGGAATTCTTTTTTCTACCAAATTGCTTCCTTAAATCCCTTGAGCCAAGCATGTCTAAGGTGTCATCTACCTCTTCTGAGTCATGAAACTTCTCATTGATGGTTTCATCATAGGTAAGACGTTTGGACTCGAGATTCTTCTGAATGAGTGCCATCTCAGATTTAGAAAGCATTGAGCTTGGACTCCATCTTGAAGAATAACGTCCATTCACAAAGGATGACTCGTCCAAATCCTCATAGAAATCCTTGGATTCTTGATGCTTTTTTGGGATTCTCCTGATAGGTTGGCCATCATACAATTGTCTATTTGGTTCAATGCTAAGTGATGTATTATTCGGCTGATAGCTGTCTGATGAACTCTTTTTCTGTTTATGTGTGTTCCACAGGGAAGGCAGCCCTTCACGACGTAATAATCTAGCAATGCCACTCAGAGATCGTTTCTTGGGTTCAGTTTCTTTGTAAATTCTTCCTGCCAGTAAATTCGCCGATGGCCTATCAGTGACTCGCCCATAGGAGCTCTGCCCGATCTCCACTGACTGCTGGTAACATCAAAATTATCAAACACACATAATAAAATTTTACATATCATCTGATCACCAAATTTTACATAATTAGAAAGCAGAGATCTCAGAACGAACCTTATCATTCCTAATGCCTGAATTGACATACGAATCAGAATCCGAAACCAATCTACTAACAGCTCTATACTTCTGAACATGAGGATATCCTGCATAAAAGTTTAAATTTAAAACAGTATTACTATATCAAGGTATAATACTATACTGCGGCACAAATTCCTCAATAGAACAATCATCAAACCAGAAAATAAAAATTGAAAAGCCAAATCAGTAAGTAATCTAAACACAAACAGTTCTCCACGCTCAGCATCAAATAGAACCCTCTCTCACATAAATGCTCCACCTAGTATATACCTGCACCTATCATAGATTCACGCACGCACGCATTGTGTGTATGTGTGTGTGATTATGTGTGTATACCATCGATAAAACCTACCAATATGAGATTAGTTCAACCAGAATTTACAAAAAGGTAACAGATATGTAATTTTAGCCAATTGTGATTAAATCTACCTACCAAAAAGATACTGCGGAGTTTATGAACACAATCTGTCTATAGATATAGGCACAACGATTACAATCGTTCATAGGTAGAAATTTCAAAGAGAAACAAAATAATTCGGATGAAATTATACAAAAGTTCCTACTTCTTTCAGCACGTCAACAGAACTTTATCAAAACTCAAAGCAGGACGATGGCGATAATCAATAATCGCATTATAGACTACTCGCGAAAGCAAAAACGGAAAGCTGTAGAGAGAGAGAGAGAGAGTACTGTTTCGCTCCCAATGTGCGCGGCTTTTTTTTTTCAGAATCGATTTGTTTCTATGTTGTAGAAACTAGAAAGAGAGAGAGATTCATTTATATAAGAAGCTTAAATATTTTAATTTATGTAGGTAAAAAGATATGGCCCATCGGCCCCATCCCATTACTCATCAGGTGAGATATAAGATTCATAACATTAATATTTAATACCAATCAATTTTGGTATATATTATTATATTTTCCGTTGTCCTTTTTTTGTGGAAAAAAAAAATGCTTTTTGGCTTCCAAATTATTAAGTCTTATATTTTGGGATTAACCTATTTTTCCAAATTATATTTTACTAAGTCCGGTAAGTTTTAATAATTGTAGAAGGGCTTGATAAAACAAAACATGAAAACAAAGTTTTGAGAGAGAGACTTTTAAGTACTTTTTATTGCAAAAATTAATACAGTATAAATTACTACAAAATATGACTAAACTGAAAATAAACTCTTAAATCAACCAATGCTATTGTTATAATCATTATCAGTAGTATATATACAGTATAACCTCTATAAATTAATACAGTCGGGACCGGAGAAAAATATTACTCCCTCCGTCCACAATAAATTTGCTACATTGTGGATGACACGGATTTTAATAATTTGTTGGTTGATTGTATTGTGAGTGGAATAAGGGTCCCACTTTTATATAGTTTTAAATTGTGTTGTGAGTGGAAAAGTAAGTGAAGTGTGTGGGGTCTATTACCATAAATGGATGTGGCAAATTTTTTGTGGACGGACCAAAAAGGAAATTGTGGCATATTTATCGTGGACGGAGGGAGTATCTTATAGAGGTTATCGAGTTAAAATTTAAAGGAGAGTACTACTTTCGGGACCGGAGAAAATTATTATTTTAGAGAGGTTATTAATTTATCGAGTATTAATTTAAAGAGGTTATACTGTACAATTTTTATTTCGATATTATTCTAGAGAGGTGTTTGACATTTGACATTAAATGAGAAGGATAATACAAATCGGCAAGTAATTGATGACTTCTATTACTCCTATTTAAGAAGGGTTAGTTAGCTCCATTCCGACAGAGTGGAATGAGAAAAATACATTTAATTATTTATAGTACATATTTAGCTTATCGATAGACAAAAAGGAAGGTATTTACTCTTAATAATCCCCCTGATTAATAATTATTTTATTTATTTATGGGTTCGTTATGGTCAAACATATATATATACTTTCACGATGTTCATGTCTTCATGACTAGCATATAAAACTGATATAAAAATAATCAATAAATTATGATTCTTTTTTTTTTTGGAAGGAATAAAGTATGATTTTTTATATAAAAAAAAGGTCTAGTAACATTTTTACCTTACGCATAAAACATACGTGGGTGGGTGGGTGTGTATTTGTGTGTGACGATGAATTTTAATAACGTGTACTCTTTAATTATACACTTCAAAATCATTTTTTTACACCGATAAATACTAACGACAACAAAGATAATTCATTTCACTATAGATTCAATATATATAAAAAGATTTGGTAGTGTTAATGTTAATACATATACTATATAATTTAATTAGTTTGAAATTTTGGTCCATACTCGTTTGATTAGTTCGGCTCGAGAGCCTAATTAATTAGTAATTATTGTTCTAATTAAGAAAAGGTACACCTGCTTTGCCAGTAGCTTTATAGCCCAATGAAATTCATAAATACATTTCACTATAAAACGACACTTTACTATTGTTTGTGGTTAGTGCTTATATATAAAATCAACATTAATTAAAATTATAAATATTGATTAATTAAGTGATATAACATTAACTAAACCTATATATGTGCCCGTTTGACGTAACCGGAAATATGAAATAAAATTTAATTAATGTATTCCATGCTCATCAGCCATCGCACAACAGATATACATATTTAATTCCCAAAAAAACGCAGACATAATTCTATACACACACACATATATATAGATATAGATATAGAGAATAATGATATATCGCTCACCTTCCGTGAGCACTGATCACCGTTCGTTCATGTTAGTATTATTCTTTTTAATTTTTTTTATTGTTTTATATTTTAATACACTAGAAATTAATATTTGAATCATTGAACCTACAAAATACATAAAAATCAAAGCTCTATTTTATCTTTTTCCCTCTAACTTTAAATAAATGAATAATAAGATAAATCGAGCTTTGATTTTATGGATTTTGTAGATTTAATTATTCAAATATTAATTTCTAATGTATTAAAATATAAAACAACAAAAAAAATAAAATAAAAATAATGCTAACATGAACGAACGGTGTCGGTGCCCACAAAATGTGCTCATGAAAGATGAGCTGCATATCATTCCTCTAGATATAGATATATATTATATATTTATATATTTATATTTTTATATATAATAGATACTGTAATACACTTGGGAAAAATTGATAATATAACCAACTCAGCAACATTAATACATTTTGTTCAGTTGTAGAGCTATAGAATTTTAAAATACACGTACAAACAATTCATCGTTGGACGATGGAATATTATTTTTAAATAGACCATCCAATTTAATATTTCATCTTCTAAGTATTAGATCTACGTATATCTTCAAAAATCATGTTTATTTTTTTCCAATCATTTTTTAGTGGACTGTTACAGAACTTTTAAGATACATGCAGCAATCTTTTTAATTAAAATAGGAGATATAATATCATGGAAAACATATATGATCTCATCTGAAATTCATATATATATAGGTAAAACACATTGATTTCATTTTGACTTCTCTTATTATTTTCTTTCATCGACAAAACGCAGGTTATTATATTTCTAACAACAAAATGAAAAAGAACTCAAATCATTCACAAAAATTAACATCTCCTCTTCCCAAAAAAAAAGGACAAAAAAAAATTACAAATTGAAAAAGCATGCATACCCTTAAAATTCTCATGCTGATCGATCACACACACACACACACATTTATACATGAAGATTAAAAGCTCTGTAAACTGAACTTGTGATTATGGAAGCTATATATATATATATATACCTTCAAAGGCTGAAGCGCTTTTCGACCTTCTATGCCCTCTCTCCATTTTCTTTTGAAAATAAGAATTTTCAATTAAACGAACTGTCATAACATAAATAAATTAGTAAGGCAAAAAAATTAATTTATGAAGGAAAAAATAGAAGAATCGAAGTTGCCAGAAATAAATAAAAAAAGAGAACCACTGCACCTCGAAAACTTCTGGCAATATTCAAACTCCCGACTAATTATCTAATCATGCATCTGCAAAATTAAATTAAATGTCTCGCTGTTAGATACACATTCTAGAGAGAGAGAGAGAGTATGTGTTCTTACAAATCAGTGAAGCAGAAAACGAGAGTACCACTAGCATATTCATCTATACATATACAAATATTTGTTGAGAGAGAGAGATAGAGATGGGTGAGAGAAAGAAAAGGTGACGAGGAGCATTAATGAGGAGATGGTGTGTGTAAGGTGTGAAAACAAAAGGAGAGTGTGTGTCTTTACGAATTTTTAGAGTATGGGAATGAATGCTGCATGCAGCGACCCGAGTCGGCCCCACACTATACGTGGAGGATGCCCCAATTTCCACGTAGGAAATTCCGTGGACTATTTCCGGAATTTCAGAGAATCTTTTGGTCAAAACTTAAAACAATGAGTTTTATTTTTTTATATATGAAAAAGATATACAATCCTTCATGTTTTTCCAAATAAATGTTCTATTTCATATAGAATTTATCCCCGAATATGTCATATTTCGAAATATTATAGAAAAATAATATCATATTTTGCCCCCTCGTCTTCAAGTAAATTTTTAGTTGTTTAATTTTCGTGCAATAATTAAGGATAAAAATGAGTCCACTTTCTTAGTACGTATGCGAGTTTAGCTAATAGCACTCTGGAAAATACTTATTCGGGGACATAGAAATATACCAGTTTTAAGTCTTAACAATTCGGACTTCAAAGATATCAAGACTTGAATGACTTAGACTACGTATACGTACCAACCTAAATCTTGAATATTATCGTGTAAATCGATTCCTTTTTTATATTAATTTTCAATGAAATTATTACATGCATGGATGATCTATCTAATTTTTTTAATATGTGATTATTAATTCAAAAAATGAAAAAATAACAAAAATGTATATATTCTTTTTAGTCTTGGATTGATAATAATTTCCATCATTTGTAGGTCCTGAATTGATAGATTGTCCATCTTTCGATAATTAAATCGATATTTTTCGGCAAAATGATATTGGTTGTGCTTTGTTGAGGCATTAAATGTGATTTGCCGTAAATAACTTAATTAGAGTGTTGAATTAATTCGTCGTATATATGTGATTTATATAGGGTAGTTAGCTTCATATGATTTAGGAGTGGTATAGGCTAGATATTTAGTTTGTGCAGACTTTCAAATGATGGTAGCGTCATACGCATTTGTTGAAGATAAAAAATATAATCTCATATATGGGAAAAATCCAAATTAGAGATAAAAATATATATGATTTAATCGGTTAGGACTTTTGAAAAAGCATGCAGTTATTAATTTTTGTTGGTTTGTGTAGAATTAGACAATGAAGTATGGGTTATATGTATTATATGTAACTGCGTTGCAACCGAACAAGTCATATTTTATACTCCATCCGTCATACAAAAACATTCACAATTTGTCATTTTGCTACGTCCCACAAAAACATTCATTTTTTACTTTTCGACCCCTTCTCCAGTCACAAAGTGGGACCCTTCTCCACTCATAACACATACTCACCTAACATTTCTTAAAATCCGTATCACCAAAAGTGTCGAATGTTTTTATGGGACGGAGGAAGTATGAACTAGCAATGTCATGGATGATATATAAAGGTAAAAAATCGGAGTTCAATGTACATTTCATTCCTAAAAGAACTAGTGATGTTGTGGGTATCTTGTGAAAGATTTTTTGAATTTGTAACCTATCATGTTACGATTTTATTTACTTAGAAAAGACTAAATACAATATTGATGGGATTTTTATTTAATCAATTTTACTTAATCATTTCACATTATTAAGTGTATATCGATAAATAATTTTTGTATATATTGGTGAGCGAATTAAGCAACCAGACGTACTAGAAAAAACGCTTAGCGAAATAAAACAACAATTTTTATGACATAAATCAACTTGTAATTAATAATTGCGAAATAGAACTACCAACCATTTTTTAATTAACTAAATATAAATGCTAAGCGGTTTAAGACAATAATTACAGATAATCTCAAAGTTGTCAATGACTTGGAAGCAAGCCTTATATATAGGATTTGACCAAATCTCATAAATGACGGTTGCAACCGAAATTTAAAACAAAGGGGGACGACATATTAAAAATAATAATAAAAAATAAAAAAATTGGGCAATTTGAGCCTTTTGAGAAATTTTTATACACAAAATGAGCTTATACTATAAAAATTGCAAGATGCACGCAGGTAACGACAGTATTCATGTATAATTGGAACACTAAGAATTAAAATGTTTTAATATGATATTCTCCACGAGTGAATTTGTATAATTTCACATTGTGAATTCAGATAAATAAATATATAAATAAAAACTATAGTGTTTAATCAAGAAATAATTACAATTTGTACATGAGGAATAACCATATTAATTTATACTATTTTATAGCTTGGTCTCAATGCAAAAGCATCAGTAACGTTCCCAATTTAGAAGAGATTCCCTTAAAAAAATAAAAGAAATTTAAATAAATATTATTTTATTTTGACTCCATTATAATAGAGCATGTGGAAATTTCTTCCGACATTATAAGGTAGACGTGTTTTAACAGTGACGACGTGCAAGTGCTCTTTTTATATATATTATTAAAGTCGTAAGTAATTTTTTTTTTTTTTAATAAACATTACAAGAAATTTTAAAGGCCGTGTGACAGTGGACTTGAACTCGTGACCTTTGGCCCGGGCATTAACCACTCTACTACTGGGCTAACACACTCACACAAGTAATTTGTTTTATTTTTTTTTAATTGTATTACATTAAATTTAATAACCGCGCCACGGTGGACTTGAACCTGAAATATTTGGCCTCAGAAATAACAACTCTACCGCTAGGCCAACTCACGCACACAAGTAATTTTATTTTATTTTTATTTTTTTATTTATTTTTAATATCATTACAAATATTAATACTCACACACCCCACCTAGGGTTTTTTCGTGGTCGAGTGTACTCGAACCTCTGACCTATTGGTCAACAGGCAACCACTCCACCACTAAGTCATCCCCACTGGGACAAGTAATTTTATTTTGTTATCTCTCTCTCGGCCAAGTTGCATGCATTTGTGATTTGTTATAGTAATTGCTTTTAAATCTTTACTCCGATTTATATATGCGATAAAAGGTTTAAATGTACAGTAAGGGTGCGTTTATTTTTGGTGATAGGATAGATAGATAAAAATAGTATATGTCAATCTAGACCTGCCCATTCTGACCGGCCCGACGGGCCTAACCAGAACCGGCCCGCCAGTCAACGGTTTTTTAACCGGCCCGTTAGTCAACGGTTACGAACCGTAGCCGGAACCGTGATCTCAAGGGCCGGTTCCCGGCCTCCATTTGCAGGAACCGTAACCGGCAGTTAACAGGCACTTCCTAAATAAATAAAAATTCCAATTGAATCACTGATTACTCCAAAACCACAACTCAGTGAACACATAGTCACACACCAATATCGGGCCTCAGCAGTAGAGAGGGAGAGAAAAAGAACAAATTACAATTTTTTACTACAAGGAAATGAACAAATTACTCACAACACAATGAACACACACCAATCTCACCCATCTTTCATCTCTTCTAAATGAAGCTAAACAAGCAATTATCTCTTCGAGCCGGTGGCGACAGAGGTGGCAGAGGAGACCATAAATGGTTCCGCCGGAAAAAGCAGTGGTGCAAGAAAGAGAGGAGGCGGCGGCGGCGGCGACGACAGGCCCTGCTACTGCTGTTGTCCGAGGTGGAGGAGGGTGAGCGACTGCCGTCTCTTTTCGCCAGATTTGAAGGAAGAGAAGGGGATTTTCAGATTTTTTCAATTAGGGATCTAGGATTTGGAATGGAGTTTTGTTTTGGGATTATTGATTTCTTGTTCTATGGTGATCGACCGAGGGTGATGGTGTGGTGTCTCGCGATGAACGAAATCTTGCTAGAGAAAGGAGGAGAACGGCGGTGATATTGATGATGTCGTTTGAGAGAGAGAGAGAGAAAAAAAAAGATGGAAGAGACGGGAGAGTGCAGAGAGGGATGAAGTGTAGGTGAGGAGGGGATAAGGGTAGGTGGTGTTTAATAAATGATTGGGCGTATATTGATTATATATTTTGGAGTAATTTTGCGTCATTTTTGGTCTTAATGTCTATTTAATCACGTTTATGGAATTAATTGCATGCTTCTTGGTCTATTGTAGGTTTTGATCTTAATTTGGAGGAATAAGCATGATTTTAGAGGATATTTGAAGCCTTAAAGAGGTTGAGAGAAAGTTCTGGAATGTGCCGAAATCGGGCAGTATGGGCATACCGCCTGCTGCGTACTGGAGCTGAAAGCTGTCAGCGTTTGGAAAGTTTGGGAAGCTGATTTGGACGTGATTATGGACTGTGCACGAGATTACTTCATAATTTTGGGCCATGGACTCTTAGTTGTAGGGTTTTATCTTTATTTTATTATTTTCCTAGTTAGATTAGGATTATGGATTTTATTTCCTTATTATTATAATTTTTACTAGGTATTTAAAAGACCCCCTTAAGGAGCAGAATAGAGACACATACTTTTAAAGAATTTTCATTATAATTTTGATTTATTTTTTACGTTTTCTCTCTTCTTCTCTCTAGCGATATTTTTTTTGTTTTCTCCATAACTTTTAGCTTGAATTTGTCTATGAATTCAAGCTAAACACTTTTATTCCGGTGAAGATTAAGGAAGCCCTAGCGTGATTTCTTCTGTGAGATCTAATTTGGTTTTTCTCCTTTAATTCTTATGCAAGCATCTGTGATTCTCTGTGTTTAATGTTGTTAATTATTTCGATTCTGCTAGGTAGTTGCAAATATTTAGTAGATCGAAATTAATTAGTAGCCAATTAAATCGGCCATCCGTAATTGTGGTTTAGATTTTATTTGTGGTAAATTGATTCTTCAGAATCAAGGGAAGAGCAGTCTTAATTTAATAATCCTGCGTCAGAGTTTATTGATTTTGAATAGGGTCTCTCTAGATGTTAATGCTATCGGCTCATTAAATCCATAGAGCGTCTCTAGGGTTGTCAGTCGATTAGAGAAGTAATTGGTGAAGCGTCTTCCTGATTACCGAGAAGCTAAAGAGAGATAAGATCGCGTCAGAAGCGTCTTCGGTGGTCATAACCGGTTTGTTTGAATGAATTAAAGTTATATTTGCATCGATGAACGGAATAATCAAGCTAGGGTGGAATTAATCGGAAACCGGATCCTTTAATTATTTGTTAAAATCAAACTTTTGGATACTTGTTATTTAATTTCTGTTTCTGAATTATCGAGGTTCTTAGTAGTTTGGTTTAAGTATTTGCAGATTGAAAATTAGGGAAATTCTCGCCGATCCTTTGGGAGACGATCTTGCTTGCCACTGTTCTGTGCAGTGTGGGCATACTGACCGAGTGTCAGATTTATTTTTGGTGAAAAACGACGCACCAATAAATATGCAAAATAAGTAAATAATAAAATATTACCTAAACCGGCGGGCCTAACCGGAATCGGCGGGCCTAAATCGGAACCGAAACCGCCGGTTTTTGGGCCCGGCTCGGAACGGGAAATAGTGGAGGCGGGCCGGTTACGGTTCACCCTCGGGAAAAACCGTAACCGGCGGGCCTTGAACCGTGGGCAGGTCTAGGTCAATCCACCGTTTACTTTAATGAATTGATTACTTTTGAGCTAGTTTGATCATCTAATCATTCATATAGTCAATTCTATGTTTTATCAATCTATCCTATCACCCAAAGTAAACGCCTTCTTAATGGAATTTACAAATGTTTTTCTTATATATGTTGTACTTATCTATATTAATACTAAATATGAGAGTTGTAGCTTTATTAACAAGTTTACCCTTTTCCCTCCAAAACCAATTTAGTGGTTAATAGTGTTAGCTATATATTATTTTGAGGTTAATGCATATTATATTATGGTCAATTAATTTTCTATATTTCTATCTAATACTAAAAGAGAGAGTTGTGACTATATTAACAAATTTGCTCTTTTCCCCCTCAATCCAATTTAGTGAATAATAGGGTATTGACTTTAAGTCATTTTATAGGTATCAAATAATATATGTTGGTTAATTACTATATACCTCATTTCTTAATTATTATTTTTTGGCTTAAAATATTGAATTGTTTAATAAAATTGAATGGTTATGAATTTTGCTTATTTAATTGAATTTTTTGGATTGTGTAAATAAATTTTCTACTTTTTATTTATTATTTATATAATAAATGTTCTAATTTAACACAACACTATTTTGACTAAGATATGTAATTTAAAAAAAAAAATTAGTGCAATGAATAGTTGCCAAAATAATTTTATTATTTTCATTATTTAGATTCCTAAATAATTTAAAAATATAATAGTGAAAAAATATTTAAAAAACAGTTAAAAATATATATTTCGATATGTTTAGAAGTTATCAAAACTGAAGAATTATTAAAAATGCTAACATTGGTTGAAATAATTATGATGAATGTTCATCTTTAATTCTAATGGAATTTTGAGATGAATTTTAATTGAAATTGTATTTTTAAATATAAAAAAATGGTTGTTTAGAGATGTTTAGATTGTTCTCTATCAAAAGTGTGAGAAAACTAATAGTAAGTTTTTTAAGTTAATAGTGTCTTTATGTTTACTTATTAAAAGATTTGATATACTAAAATTATAATTTTTTTGTCAGATTATGGATGTCGTGTTTCTAATTTCTCAAATGATTCGACAATGAAGAATATTGATTTGTTTCTTTCCTTTGTTTTAGGAAAAAAATATATTAATGTAATACATATATTTTTTTTACTCTCTTTTAATCATGTAATTTGATATCATATAAATTTATAATGCGCTCCGTCCATACAATGCAAGAGTGTTAATTATGAGCAGTCCTCAACAGTTAATGAATATGTTATGTACCAAGAAGTTTTTTGAAATGTTTGAAATGTAATATGTTGTAATATTTGTTATTGTTATTACCGAAAATGTCGTTATTTCTGTACTGAAAATCTAATATATAAATGTTATTATTCTCCTTTGCTAAAAGAATTATATATTTTTCTCCTTATTCTTGCAATTTGATAATTTATATATTACATATTTTTATAATGTATTCCATCGTGTAACGCACGGGTGCAATACTAGTATCTATTAAAATTTCACAATATATCTATAACTGCACGCCATGCATGTAAAGTGATCTCCCTACTAAATATTTGGAATCTATTGGTGAAAATAAAATTTGAAAGAAAACATATAATAATATCACATGCAATTCCATAGTTTTTTTTTTTCACGGAAGGAGTTATTTAGAACGAAATTTTTGTCTCGAATATATATATATATATATATATATATATGTATAATATACTAGTAATAAATTCTAATTGTACCATCGCCAAGTTATTAAGACTTTGATATAGCTATCACATGTAAATTCCAAAATAAAGTAGCCTACATAAATTATATACGTGGTACTTTATATTAGACCAGCCCATGTATCTTATTTCATCTTTATAAACACATTAATTAATTAGAGTAGTAGCCGCTTTATATAACTACTTTATTTATTTATTTATTATTTTTGATAAATTAACAATTAAATTTAAAGATCACGCGAGACTTTTGGTTTCGAGCATTAACCACTCTATTACTATGCCAACACCAACACACTATATAACTACTTTAGGTGGATTATTAGAGCCTAGCTAGAGAGTTTTTTTTTTTTTTGAGAGAATTAAAGGTATATATAATCTAATCAAGCATTACACCACCATATAGGTGGGACCTCTACACCACATAAATGTGGGACCACTACACCACCACGTAGGGTGAGACCACTACACCACCAAGCAAGATGGGAAATATACTACACCGCACTCAGACGGGATTGAACCCAAGACCTCTCGCTAAGGAGAGTCTTGTGGTGCCTCACCTAGCCAATTAAGCTAGACCTCATCGGTCAGCCTAGCTAGAGAGTTAAAAATATATATTCTTAAGCGTTTCTGTAATTAATATCTAGTGGTAGTATTTTGTTGGTACGATAAAGATACTGAACTAATAATATAAGAGAGCTTCTAACAGTAATCGAAAGGAGTATTCAACTACTAACATTATTACAAACTTCATATTAATTGCGACAAATTATACTATGTTTGTGCATCACATTGATCGCAACTTCCCGTATGAGTAACAATTTTGATGATATATTATGAGAAATGCGTGTAATCTTACCTTTATGGCAATTTAATTCAATTTTGTGTTGATTTACTTTGTATACCAAACATTTTAAAATTAATTCCATTTAGTTTACTCAAGTTATTTTTAGAACATAATTCTAACAATTTCTGTTCGTGTAATTCCAAAAAGAAAATAAAATAAGTAGATAAAATTATGCTAAAACATCTCAATTGGTACTTGGAGTTGTTGGTTCAAGTTGAGGGATTAATATTGGGCCTGATATGAATCGGGCCCATCACTGTGGGCTTATTGGCAGCTTGTTTGAGGCCCGAAAAGGAAAACAATTTTATATCTTTTATTTTTCAAAACCTAGCCACCGCTCGAACAATACATCTAACTCAAAATATCTTTAACAAGTCGGTATGAAACAAATAAGAAGCTTCAACATATTTTCTCACGTGTAGGCTGATAAAATCATGGGCTCCACATGTAGAGAACAAATTCATCATCGATTTGAGACTCTTCTAATAGGCGGAATGGCTGTAAAATATCAAACTTTTAATAAATTCAGATTTTGCATATCAGATAAAAGTTTTACATAATAAATACTATACTTTTAATTTCTTCTCATTTTGCAATTGACAAAGCGTCCCACCGAAGTTTTGATTAGGAATTTGATTACGTGGCAAAATAATATTTGTGTGGCACCTTTGTGGCAAAATAATGCACATACGTGTCATTAAATGTTGTCGTTTTAATTATTAGATAAAAACTGAATGCAATTTTCTCTCTTTTCTTCCCTCTCATGTTAGCTTGTAACCTAGCATATGCAATTTAGAGTTAATGATTTCAAGTTTAGGGATATATATGAGTTAAAGTTTAGGGATAAAAACTTTTCCGGCAGCCACATATCAACATCAAATTCGGGAAAAATAGACCCGGTTGCAAAGTCAAAAGAAATTGAAAGTTTGATATTTACCACGCAGAATCTTTACCTAGTATGCAAAATTATAATTTATTGAAAGTTGAGTATTTTACAGGCCATTCGGCCCTTTTAATACCATATTAGAATTGGGTCTTCACCTCCTTGAAAACCTTATTAAGGAGAGAAGATTATCCAACTTACATGTTGAATGCAGAATCTTTACAAAGTCGATGTTAGATAAACGGGGGACTTCGACATGATTTATATGAATACACATTATCTAAGTAAATGATTTTTTTGTCGACGAAGCCAAGTCCAAATGGTACAGTTGAGGCACCACTCCTTAGAAAGAGGTTTTTGGTTCAAGTCCCCATTAAAGTGTGATTGTATTTTTATTTTATATAAGTTTGTACAAGTTTAATTTGTTCTAATTTATTTTAATTTGATGAGTGCTTCAATTTATCTACACTTTTTTCTAAAATCATCAATTTCTGATTATGTATATATATGTTGAGCCAATTTATTAACTTTGCTCAACGTGTCTTTTTCAAGCTCTTGGGGTCCCCTCAATATGATTGGAGAGTTTAAAACGGATCTATAATTTAATTTGCGAGCAATTATTCTAAGTGAAGATCGAATGAATAGTGATGCAAAATATCAGTGAGACTATTTGAGAGAATATGGTCCGTGTGGTCCCTTTTTTTTTGGAAGGTCTGTTGCATTTATTTATATTGGTTTGTACAACTTGTTTAACTTGTTGTACAAGACAAGTGAAGGCCGAAATACTGCAAAAAAAAACCCCAAATTGATTATAGAATCGAGTAGTCGACGCTTCAAAGTTGTATTTACAATAGAACCTCACTACATTACTATTCAATAAATCAATGATCTTTATGAGATTCTCCGTCCCGACTATATTATTGTCCCTTAAAATACTCAATTAATTAATACCTCTATAAAATAATTTCATAATCTCATCAATATTAATTTATAGAAGTTCTACTGCAATATGATGGTCTTAGATGCCAAAGTTATATGAGAGACACTTATGTGCATTGCATCGCAATCCGCATTCAGCATGGATTAATAAATCTTAATCGAGTATTAGTAAATTTTGATTGAGATTAATAAGTTTAATTATGGATTAATAAATTCTAATTACATGTAATTATCTTAATTACCCTATAGTCCCTTTGTTACCACTAATTACAACAAACCCTATAGTGAAATTGGTTGTACTCAATTTTTTGCTAAGTTGTATATAGTTTAAAGGTCTTTGATGGCGGCGATGACAAGCGAGGTCATTATAGTTTAGAGGTTTTAGTGAGAGATTTTGGTTCAATTTCTATTAAAGTGTACTGTGGTTATATTTTATTTATATGATCATATTATACTTGATAATATTAATGTACACGAAAGAAAATGATATGATCATGTATCAAGAATCATACTATTTTAGCAAGCGTTTGCTCCAAAGAATGTAATATAAAACAGAAATACGAGAGATTAGGAGGAGAAAAAAGAGAAAAGATAGAATATAAGAATAAGTAAAATGAAAAAATAACTTAAGAAATCGATATGTAAAATCCTAAACATAGGGAGCTATCTTATATTGTCTTATCAAATACAAAACTAAATAATAGCTAAATAAAATAAATTATTATCTATAAAAATAAGCTCGTATCAAAAAATCACAGAGAAAAATATGCTAGCTTAAATTACAAATAGAAAAATTAATTCTCAAACTTTGATTTCTGACTTAAAACGAGTTGAGCCTAAGCCAACTACTCAATATTTCTAATTCTCCAAAAAAAGAAAAATAATATTTTTTCTCGAAAAAGAAATTATAATATTTAAATTCAGGGCTCCCAATTGGGCCTGAAATAGGCCCAATCTGTAGCTTGAGTGTGGGCCCAGTGCGCCACGTGAAGTAAGCGATTAGAACAAAGAATGCTACTTAACAAAATCTCGCCTAATCTCCTCCCAACCAATCAAACTTCATCTCCCACGTGGGTCTACACTACGTGACATCACCTGAGCACTACCCAATTTTTTATTTATTCTTTTTAATCTTTTTTATCTCTCTTTTATCGTTTCTTAAATGCTCCACCGTATCACACTATCACCCCTTCACTGCTCTCTCTCTCTCTCTCTCTCTCATCCATCATATATTTGTTCAGGCAGTTCCCTGTTACTTCTTCATTATTCTTGTTCTTTACTATTAATTTCTACAGTTTTAGTAATCCTGATCGATCATTAAACTATTCGTTTCGCACTAATTTGATTTGCTTTATTGGAGAAAGAAGTGCTGAGAAATTTATGGGATCGGATTCTCATTCTGCTCAGTACATCCATATGGTGCGTATATAATAGGTTTTTTTCTCTCTCTCTCTCCCTCTCTCTCTAATAATATCCAATCATGATAAGCAGGTACAGCACCTAATAGAAGAGTGCATAGTATTCAACATGAGCAAAGAGGAATGCATGGAAGCTCTAGAAAGACATGCAAATATCAAGCCGGTTATTACTTCCACAGGTACTATTTAATTTACTATTTCATTATTAATTTTCCAACAATCCTTCTAAATCCACCCAACAATTAACCAATCATAAACACGTTAATCCATGAACACCACGCAAAAATTTAATCCCAATAAAGAGATTACGTTAGTTATCAATTCAACCAATACGAGCAATAAATAATATTCAAAATCATTCTATACGAGAAAAATTGAAATTATTTAATGAGGATGATCGTGCGGTGCTGATCATCACTGTGATCCATGCACAATTATACATGATAAATTAAAATTTTTATTTTAATTCCATATAATAAGAAGTATATCACTCCTATTTACAATAGAATTCCTATGAATTCGCACATGTTGGTATTTTTTTTTGGCATATATCATAAATAGCAGACCTCTCAAACATTTTTTTTTCTGGTTCCGCCACGCACGTACTTTAACTTTATATTAAAACAAAAAAAAGAAAAATATATGCAATTATGTGATTATTACAATCACAATGTGAAAAATGATGATTGAATTATTTTGTGTGTGGATGAAATTAATAGTGTGGAAGGAGCTGGAGAAAGAGAACAAGGAGTTCTTCGAGACGTACGCGAAGAAGAGAGAGGAAAAAGCTGCATGTGAGAGAGAGAGCGAATCAAGCCAACGCAAAAGAATACACGATATCGTATCGGATTCTACGAGGAAAAATAGCGACGATGATGAAAAATGATAAATATGTACAATGAATGATTCCGACAACGATGTCTCAAACTTTTGTTTTTTTGGTTAACATGTAATGTATCCAAATATAGGACTACCGTTATTCTAGTTTCCTATATATTTTTTTCTTTTCGTATTTTTGAAAAATCAGAATATGTTATTATATCTATAATAATAACCCTATATATATATGTAACGTCTATTCTGTTGGAAATTGCCTTTTTTTTTTTAAAAATGTTTTCTTCAAAGTATGAATCTCATCATAGGGCTTCCATTTTCTTTTTCTTTTGGAATTTTGTGGTGGATCGATGCTAAGGCACTTATCCGGGTAAGAAGATTTTTCCGAAAATCGAAAATTAGCACAAATCAAAAGGTTAAATTCGATTCGGTTAATTCGTCTTTTTTTTTTTTTTCAAATTTTGATCGGTTCGATATTTTTCTACTTAGCTGACCCAAAAATTGAATTATATAAATATTACTGTATTTTATTTTTTCCTAAAATCCTAATACACATTAAGACACTCCACGTAGTTAACCAGCCTAACCCTAACCCTAACCCTAACCCTAACGCTAACCCTTGCGTCATTCATACACACTCACGCCGCTCACCGCGGCAGCGCCGCTTCTTGCCCTGGCCCATCGCCACCTCCCAAAAGGCATACTTTTAGTCCACTTTCCTCCGCCACCTTCTCCTCCATAACTGTTGGACAGGGCCATAAGCGTTAACTCTCTCTCTCTCTCTCTCTCTCTCTCTCTTAGCTAGGTAATATTTCTAAAAATGATTTTTTTATATTTGGAAGGGAGGAAATGTCGCAATCACACATTCATCTTACCAGAACCACAAATTTTGTCTTCAAAAGTACATTCGGTAATACATATCAAATTTTCTGGGTTTATTTCTCGATCGATTTTGCGAACATGTTGTGATCTAGTTGGGGTTTCTTTCTCGTTTTATGTCGTGGGAACCTGCAACCGCTATTTTCAGTGCGTACTAAATAAACTCCGTCCATATGCAATAATATGCTATATAGGTACTTTAGTATTTTGAGTTGGGGAAGGAAGAACAAACAATGAGGCTTGAACTCTGGACCTTACTCTTAACTCTTGGATCGAAAAGACTAGTAGACTGCACAATTCTACTTATTATATCAAATGATCGAGCTAAACGCAGAACAGTCCTTACATGAATGGTATTCTAATATTCATATTCTTTCCTTGATGAAAAATTTGTGATAATTAAATGCCTTTGCAAATTATTATAGTTAACGCATAACATCAGGCAGACTTGAAGGGTCGTTAGATTTTGTCATTTTTTAGAATCAAATAAATCCGGTTCTTTTTACAAAATTTGAATAAAATAAAAATCCGAAAAATCAAAATGTGAAAATAACTTGTGGTGCGCACTAAGTAAATTATCCCTCCTTTTATTAGGTCCAATTTTTCATAACGAGAGAATTACGATAGTCGATCGCTACCTGAAATATGCACTTGATCGATCCCTTTTTATGTCATAGGTGTTAAATTTAGTAGGCCGAGCATCATGTGAGACACAACATTCTTTAAGTACAATTATATAAGAACACATTTGATAATCAACATGTCAAAACTCAAAAGGTTAACAACTTTTGGGATCGCGAAACTAGTAATAAATGCAATTAAAATCTAAATGTTTTGGATATTTATAGCGTATTCATCAAATTATATATTTTTTTAATCAAGAATGAAAATATCTTTATAGCATGTCTTATAGGCTATAAGCTAAGCCAAAAAAAATTCATAGCTTTCATTTGTGGCTAAAACTAACGTTAAATCTCTTTCTAAAAGACAAAAAACAAAATCTAAATTTTAGTCATGAAAATGGATAACGTGACACAAAAAATAACTTATGAACCATTAAATCGAGCCCAACTATTATAAACTAACTGAGGAAACACTGGCACATTCATTAATATAATTTAAACATGAAAAAAAAAAACAATTATAAAAAAGACAATTGAACAAATGCTTTCACAAACTATGAACTATGGAATTATGAAAACAATTGATATTTTATTTTATGGAGGAAAATAAAAAAGGACAAAAGCTAGGAGTGCGAGATAGGAATGACAATGGGTCGGGTACCCACCCATTAGGCATTCTCCAAATCCAAACCCATTAAAATTTTCTCAACCCATACCCGTCCCAAACCCGATTAAAAAATTATTTTAAAACTCATACCCGACCCAAACCCGTTGGGTAATACCCATTAAAAACCCGCTAAAAATCCGAATGTACTAGATCATAAACATCAATATTAAATAGTAGAAATAACAAACTATTATAAACATAATTTTTACATAAGTATAAATAGAAAATTTCATTAAATTAAATTATATGTTTAAAAGAATAATATAAAATCCTAATATTTATACTAATATAAATTATATATAAAATAAATATTTAATTACTAAAATTATTAATTTTTTGTATGCGGGTTAAAAAAATAATATAAACTCCTAAAATTATAATATTTATACTAATATCTATAATTATATTATAAATTATATATATTATATTTTGTCATCTTACAAATATATAAATGGATTTGGGTAGCGGGTACTCGTAGGTAATTTTTCAAATCCGTCACGGATTTGAATGTTTCAACCCAAACTCGTCCCAAAACCATTTAGTAATTCCCAAACCCGTCCCATTAGGGTTTGGTAGAGCCGGGTACCCGTAAAAACCCGACCCATTGCCATCCCTAGTGCGAGATGACATGATTTTTTTTTTTTCGATAGAAAATATATGAATGATATTTTTTTTAATTTAATTTTGGATGCTATAATAAAAAATTTCAAACACGTGTAAAATTCCACTATATGGATTCAATGCCCAAAATCATGGTCTTGCATTTAATTATAATCGAGGCCCATTGAAATATTTTTCCTGACAAACTTTTCAAACAAATTATCAGAAATTGGGCCATATAGTTTTATAAAATGAGCCCGGCCCGATTAAATTTAAAATTCATTTTGATTTGGGTTTAATTTCATCTGTGGCCCAACCCTAGTTCCATAAATTGCAACTCCAAGCCTCCAAAACCCTAGCACGGCAGTCTCCCTCCTCAGGTTCTCTCACTCTTCCTCTCTCGCTCTAAACTCTGTGTTCCGTAGTTTTGGTTGTATTTTTCGGAATTTTCAATTTCTGTTGGTTGAATTTTCAGGTTAGTTTTCGCAAGGTAGCAGAGTTTCGAAATGGCTCCAGCTAAGGGTATGCATTTTTTCATTTATTCTTAAATCTATATGAGATTTGTATTTTTGTATCGAGTTTGTATTCAGCTGTGCTGTTCTTCTAATTTGATTACAGAATTTTCGAATATTGATATGGTGTTGATTCGAATGCAAACTAGAATTAATAGTATATGTTTCTCTTACTATAGATTTTACTTTTCTGTTAATTTGTTTTCGGTGCGATCTGTGAATGTTACTGCTGTTAATTATCATGGAAACTAGTCTGAAAATGACAAAAAAATACTGAATTTGAAATGAGGAAAGGAAAATGAACGCAGTTGTTGGGTGGATTTTTCATGCATAAATTGATAGATTGGGTGGATTAATCAAGAAATTAACTTGCTATTACTCATAATTGTGCTTAATAATAATTTGAATCCTTAATTTGGTAAAATGTTATATATGAAGATTAGTTTGCAGTTTGGATTTTTTTAATAGTTTTACAACCTAAGCAATCTATCATTTGCTCTTTTCGGTGATTGATGCAGTATTATAGTGACATAGTCCTCACCTTTCATATTACGCAAAGTATAATTGAATGTGTTAGGCTGTTTTATTTGCTATCATGCTTTGCAGGATTTTTATTGCATCTGAACTTTTTTCTTACCTTTTCTTTCCCCTTTTTTGTTTCAAATGATATGCAGGTGATCAGTCGAAGAAATCTGATGCTAAGGCTCAGGCCTTGAAGGCTGCCAAGGCAGTAAAATCTGCAAGTACCTTCAAGAAGAAGGCTAAGAAGATCCGTACCAAAGTTACTTTCTACAGACCGAAGACATTGAAGACTGATAGAAATCCCAAATACCCTAGGATTAGTGCACCTCCTCGCAACAAGCTTGACCATTACCAGATCCTGAAGTATCCTCTTACCACTGAATCTGCAATGAAAAAGATTGAAGACAACAATACTTTGGTTTTCATTGTTGACATCCGTGCTGACAAGAAGAAGATCAAGGATGCGGTCAAGAAAATGTACGACATTCAGACCAAGAAGGTCAACACACTCATCAGGTATACCATTATTCCTTCAAAATCTTTTTGCATGTTCTATATGTTCATGTCTTGTCAAGAGCTGATTTATGTTTTTATGATTCCTGGTTGGATATATATGCATATGATGCTCCCTTTATTTCTTTAAATCGAACGTTTAAATTATCCATGCTTTGTTTGCAAGGATTGTGGAATTATTTGTGTTTTTTTTGCAAAATTGTTTGTGAATCCTGTTTATATATATATGAATTTCAGATTTATATACTTCCCCCATTAATATAACATAATAGGATTTGTTTGGTGCAGTCACTCAGTGTTGTTTGTTTCACTAGTCTGTCATTTTTTATACGAAATCTCTTGTCTTGCACACGTGGTGCTCTTGCATCTTCTGAACTGGGAACAAATGAATTTGATTGGTGGCAGTGCACTCGGAATTTCCAAATTGGCATGTTTATATGTACCAAACAACTGTTCAATATACACTGATTGTGCTTTGAAAGATTACTATTGTGTTATATTCTATTTATAGCTGCTCTTGAATCTTATGAGCTTACTGCTTTCAGGCCCGATGGTACCAAGAAGGCATATGTGAGGTTGACACCCGACTATGATGCTTTGGATGTTGCGAACAAAATTGGGATCATCTAAAGAATTTTGCCTCAGATTGTAGTTTATGGTTTTTGTTTGTGAGACTGGATACCCAGATTTTTGTAAACTCAGATTGGTAACCAAATTTTATTGCATTTTAGATGCTTGCACTTTGAAAATTTTATTGCATTTTAGTTTTATAAGACCTCTTTACTAAGTTGTGTTAGCATAGTTTCGTTTTGTTGCTTGTTGAAAATGCATAATCTTATCTTTCAAATTCAGTTTTGCTTTCCATTTGCTTACAAATATGTTTTCTAGATGCCCTTTATATTGAATGTTTACTAGATGAATAAGTATTGGAATTTTTATTAATCTACTTAATCTAGGTTGTGATCTATCTTGTATTTTGATGCATTGGACAATTTTTGAGCATGTTAGATCATAAAATTCTTCGATTACTAAGTATTATCAATTTAACATAAATTTTTTTAGCATGCAATATATTATATTTTTTGGTAAAGGATACATTTTTTCTTTACTATAACAAATATAATGCATTACAAACTAAATCACAAACCCTATACTCTAAAGTTGAAGAGATTTTTATTTCAAAATTTGAGCTGATTTGTTATATTTCGAAGATTTAGAATATATCAAAGATTTAGCTTGACTTGTTTGTTTATTTCGAATTTATTATTAGTGAAGTTTAAACATTTTTTGAAATGAATTGAAGTAATGTATGTCATCTTGATGTCGGTTTCAGTTGGTTGGTTGATGGATGCGTTTGTCATTATTGTATGAATCAAATAAAAGATTATATTTAGAATAAGGATAAAAATGGAATAAGTGTAAATTATCATAAGAAATTGTACATAAGAGCATTAGAAACTCTTATCTTATCGATTATTGTATGAAAAATCGAATAAAAGATTATATTTAGAATAAGGATAAAAATGGAGTAAGATTTTTTGCGTGGACTAATTTTATTTTTGCCATTGGAACATTTAATGGGCCGAATTACGGCCCAATATAGATCTTTAGTAAGTCCATCAAACGTACTTCGCCTTTTCTTCTAACACTTTTGACAGTCGTCAATCGCTCTTCCTTTTCTACATTTCTCCTAATTCGCCGACGACAATGGCGATTGCCGCCGCCATTACGCTGCCGCTGACCGCCGTCAAACACAGATCTCTTTCCTCAGCATCTTCATCTCTTAGGTTCTCCTCTTCATCAATTCAGCTGCCGAGGAATCTCCAGTCCGCCGCCATTTCTGCCGGCAGCAAATCTAATTTCCGCGTCTTCTCTTCCATGAGCATTCAGGCTCCGGAGAAGGCCTCTGCGACGTCGTTTCTCGATCACAAGGAGAGCGGAATTCTTCATTTCGTCAAGTACCACGGACTCGGCAATGACTTCATACTGGTATACTTCCTAATTGCGTTTATGCTTTTATTTTCGGTGGTTGCGTTTTTTATACAAATTCCTGCTTCAGAATCATTGGAACTGGTAGTATTTTCCATGAAGCTACTGAAACGTAGATGCCGAGACAGTTCCTTACGTGTATAAACGTTTTGATATCAGCTAATATCTTAGTACCTATGCAATTGAATGGTGATTCCTTATTTGTCTGATTTTGTTCATGCTACACTTTAATATCTATGTATTTATAAACGCAGTATTTATAAATTCGCCAGGCGAAACATCTTTGACACCGTGCTTGTTTATATTTCGCCGTGCTTGCTACGCATAATTTCAAGCTAACAGAACTGATAATGGGAATAAATTGTTTGGATCGATGCTTATTTTTGTGCTTAAGTTCATTTGATCAGGTTGATAATCGAGATTCTGAGGAACCCAAAATTACACCGGAGCAAGCTGTGAAATTGTGTGATAGAAACTTCGGCATTGGCGCTGATGGAGTGATATTTGCATTGCCGGGCACTAATGGCACAGATTATACTATGAGAATCTTTAATTCTGATGGAAGTGAGCCTGAGGTAATTGGTGTTTTCATATTTAATGTTGCTCGTGTTGCTAACTAACTGTAATCTTTACTTACGTAGTGCATTGTTGAAGTTGCATTTTGCCCATAACTAACTGTTGAAGTTTCATTGTTCTGATAGTCTTGAGACGTTCATCTTTACTAATGTGGTGCAAAGAAATGCTTTTAATTGTTATGCTTGTTCAGACAAAAACAATTAGTTGCTCCATAAGTCTTATAATGAAAATAAGACATGCAAAAAAACATATCATTCATGTTTTTCCCTTTCATACTTTCACTTGTTTATTCCTATCGTATTCAATGGACTCATAGTTGCACTTGTTTCAATAGCCGTGCTCTTGCATTCCTGGGGTTGCTTTCTGATTTTGTTGTCGCAGATGTGTGGTAATGGAGTCCGATGCTTTGCCAGATTCATAACTGAGCTTGAAAATCTTCACGGAAAGCAAAGGTTTATTCTTTATCTAGTATCCTGACTATATTTGCATTGCGGTCCTAACCTTTAGGGGTTACTCATCTCTTATTTGGTGTTGCAGCTTCAATGTGCATACTGGTGCTGGTTTAATTGTACCCGAGATACTAGAGGATGGAAAGGTACTTCAAGAGTCTCATTACTTTGTTTTAATTTTTGTTATTTTCTTATTCCAGATTGTTCGGCACTTGGTCGAATTTGCAGGACAGTTTATATTTTTCAGCATTTGGTCTGATTTTCAGGTCAGAGTCGATATGGGTGAGCCGATTCTGAAGGCTTCAGATGTTCCTACAAAGTTATCTGCAAACGAAGGTCAGGCTGCTGTAAAGGCAAAGTTGGATGTAGATGGGTTGATCTGGAATGTTACTTGTGTTAGCATGGGGAATCCACACTGCGTCACTTTTGGTTCAGAATCATGCAGTGTATGCTCTATTTATATCTCTGTCCCCCTTCTAAGGGTTATCAATGAGTTAATATGGTTATTTTATTTATTGCTTGTGGATTGTGGATGCAGGATTTGCAGGTAGATGAACTAAACTTAGCTGAAATTGGCCCAAAATTTGAACATCATGCGATGTTCCCTGCCCGAACAAACACAGGTATTAATCAGTTTGTACTTGCACCACATAGTTGAATCTGCTATTGCTAGAGCTTAAGATGGTTCTCCGATCTATCTTTGAATTATGCTTATGCTAGCTTACGATAATACAAGGATGTGATTAGAAGAATATTTAGTCACTTCAAACAGCTTGAATTGAGAATGTTGAGAAGAACTCGCTTATGAATCCACGTCATATGTGGACAAGAAAACAAATGTTGCATGTTCGAATCCTTACTGCTAAACTTTGATATTAATTATCATTTATCAATCTTTAGGACATCTTAAACATACTGTTCTTGTATGAAGTAAAATATATCCTTTTATCTCCAAGCTTTCGACTTATATGATATATTTTGATTGTGATTTGGAAGTCTTTATCTTAATTTGGTTTCAAGAAATAGATTAATAGAAGTCTTCTGTTCTTGTTGTGAACTGGAACTTGCAACTGAAAAACACATGAATTGCTAATTTGTGGAAAATCATTGTCATATTGCAGAATTTGTTCAAGTCTTCTCTCCTAGTCACCTTAAAATGCGCGTCTGGGAACGTGGGGCAGGTTCGAATATCTCTTCCTTTGCATCATCACTATGATACATTGAGTTTTCTTTTTCATTTTCTAACCTTTTGTCCATTACATGCTTCTGCCTCTACAATCCAAAATCCCTAGCCTTTCAAAGTTTGACATGTTTAATTCCTTGCTGCTACAGGTGCAACGCTAGCCTGTGGAACAGGAGCTTGTGCAGTTGTTGTCGCTGCAGTTCTGGAAGGTCGTGCAGATAGGGTTAGTTTAAAACTCTTATCCTCTGGGGCACATTACTTTAAATTGAGATCAACCTAAAATCTCTTTCTTCCTCTGAGCATATATATACCTCAGAGATATTACTTTTCTCCCCATTGTTTACACTGCTTCTACATCCTCTCGGCACCTCTTGCCTTCTCATTCAATCTTTCTTCCACGCAGATATGCACTGTCGATTTGCCTGGAGGGCCACTGGACATTGAGTGGAGGGAGAGCGACAATCACATCTACATGACGGGCCCTGCAGAATTAGTATTTTATGGATCTGTTCCCCTATGATTGATAGACTTTTTCCCGGTGGTATACTATCTTCCATTAGCTTTCGACGTATGGTATGCTTTCTGATACAACCACACTCTGGAGTATTGTATAATTCTGCATATTTGTTGGTACTTTGTTTATGTGGATGATAAGTTCCGGGAATGTGTGTTAGAGCCTGTGTATCATCTGAAACCATAATCACTTTTCATTTAATTTGCTTTCAAATGGAAAATACCAGAAGCTATGGCTATAGTTTCACTAGTTTGCTTGTCATATACTAGTTGAAATAGTGGTATTGTTCCTTCATGTTGCTATTATGTGTTAAATTAAAGATGTGACATCTAGAGTTGTCAAAAGTGCTCGTTCCAACCCGCCCGGGCTAGGCCTTAAAAATTTTGGCATGAATTTTTTTCGGGATACCCATTTGGGTAGTAGGCCCAGCCCGGGTTGGATTTTGTGCATAAAATTTTTCCGGCCCAAACTAGTATTTTGCAACCTGATAAATTTCGGGCCGGTCATTTTGACAACTCTACTGGCAGCATCTACATTCAAATGCTTCTCTATATGGTTAGGTAGGAAAGAATCCACTTTGCAAAGTGGATGAGGTATGCACCTCAATTAGATCGAGACCTAAATTAGATCAAGATTATTTAGATTATTAAACCTAAAATGTTATGATTCTTGAAATTTTTTAATAGTGAGATTTAGCAGGTTCCTGTTCCTGGTAGGAATCCTTCATTGTCGAAGAGAAAACTATCGTTCTATTACATGATAAAGTTTATGAAGAAATTTTACCATACAGCTGCTTTCCATTTATCTAATATAATTTTTTTGATTAATTAAAGTAGTTATCTTTTTGTAGTGAAGACTAAGCATTGACCAAAGCCAAACAAACTCTTTTTATTTTATTATGAGAAAACACAGAGTTAGAATTCAGTATCTTTCACACGCACAATCTGATCCTTTTATTTTGCTTATTAAAATCAGCACCTTTTTTTTTTCTTTGTGAACTTGATCTTTTGTATTTACTTAAAAATTATTATTACTATTATTAGTGATTGGACCGACTATGTTGCCATAACAAATCTTGTAATCCAAATATTAAAAAGGCTCTATTTCACTGTGAAGCTTCTTGGATTCAATCCAAGTTTAAACAATTAATCAGATTTGATTTACCATTGACTAAGAAAACAGTATGATAAAATTCAACAATTTTAGTTATAATTTCACTTATCACAAGATTCATAACAAACGATGTATGAAGTATATCTTGATATCTTAACCTTTGTTTTCGAAGCATCTTAAAATTTGTTCTCTTTATACTTTTAATCCTCACATCAGAATGCAATACTTAAACATCTCCATAAATACTGAAAATGAAACAAAAAACACCTTTTGCATCTACGATTCTTCAAAATCGTGATAAAATTTATCTATTTTTAGTACATATATTCATTGGTTTATTCAATAATTTTAATTGGTGTTGTAGGTACTATTTTGCTAGTATTTGGAAAAATGGGTGTTATAAATAGGGTTAATACGTGAATAATTTTTCAGCCAATTCTTCAAGCATTCAGTTGTGACTTGGCCTAGAGGAATAAACGAATGCATACAAATAAATAAAGACAAATAATATTGAAGTACGTATATATATTTATAAATTTTAGAATTAAATTTGTATACGTTATTTGAATTAAAATCAAATCTGATATATCTATAAAAAATGTTCTTCTAGTGTTATCTGTATCAAAAATTACTCATTATCTATATGGTCACTATGATACGGTGTGAGGACCTAATAACAAAAATAACAATATAAGGACTTGATTTTCACAAAACAAGTCCAATTATAACATAATAAAGTTACATACACTTTTTCCTCAATGAAATTAAGTAAACCTCCAGCTCCTTAAAGAAATTTGAGTTATGAAGTTTGAAATAAAAATATGCATTTTCCCAAAAAATTGAGGAAAAAAAAACAACGTAAAAATAATGCATATGTATACAACATATCGTGCCATTAAATCTTGGCTTGCGTAGTTGCATTTGCCATTAAAAATTCAACCATTTGGTTCATTTGCAACCACAAATTTTATTATTATTTTTTTTAATTTTGCTAATTTTGTCTTATTTATTAGGTAATCTTAATGATTTTCGTGCCTTGAAAAGTTGACAAAATAGATCTGTGGGTGGGTCAGGTTTTCTTATTTCATTGACCTTTTTTGTAATCAGCGAATTGGAAATAAAGTCAACAGCCGCAGCGATTAAATTTCAATCAAGTTGAATATATTCATATTCATACGTATAATTTTTATTATTTTAAATATTTCATTAATAATACAGTAGTACTTTAGTTCTTGCTGCATTTGGTTTCTTTTTGGTGGTGATTTTAACTATAAACTCTTAATTGGAAATATATATATATATATATATATATATATATGTTAGTATGATATAAGTAATCTAGAAATTTTATCGATTTATAGCTCAAAAACAGATTAGTTATCAATAGGGAATTTGAAAGATGAAAGGTATTAATTAAGATGATTGATTATCAATCTAAGATTCAATTAAATTATTGTTTTATATTCTATTTATTTTTAATTAATTTTAATAAATTATTTATTAAATTAATAGATAATGTTTTTTGAAAAGAAATTAATAGATAATTGATGTAGGAATTTCTATAAAAATTAAACATACATATAATTAATCAAAAGATTAAAAGAATTGAAAAATCTATATACCTCTTATAAGTGTCTTGTTTACAAAAATTAATTTGCCCATTATGTCTCTATTATAAAAATTGATTTGCCTATTATACCCTTATTATAAATTTAATTATAGGAAAATAATGTATATCATATACTATATTGATCTATTATATGTTATTAGATTATACTTATAATTTTCTTACTTATTTAAATTATTTAGGGTAGTTTAATAAATTAATATAAATACATTTTATTTATTTGGTATGTGATAAGAATCCTTTGATATTACATTTGAATTTCCTCAAAATTGTTGGTATGATTTATCTATTTTTATGCATCTATATTTATCATTTAAATTTATTATAATATGATTATTTTATTTTTCATACATATATATTCTTATTATTACAATCTATCAATAGTACATGCGGCGCACGTACAACATCACTAGTATAAAAAAAATGGTCTTAGATTGATAGTTTCAATTATGTAGGCCATAAATTGATAATTTTCATCTTTCAATTTATAAACAGATATAAAGATTAACTTGTTATTTTTGTTCAATTATTATCAATACACGGTCAAGATACTTAGTTGTATCCTAATAAATAAACACATAACACGGTCAAGATACTTAGTTGTATCCTAATAAATAAACACATAATGACTATCAGAGAATGAAAACTTGTAGAGAGTTTTTCGTCCTTGATCCTGAGGTTGAAGACGGGTATTTATAGGTAGAGATCCAAGACTAGCCGTTGGAGGAGCCGTTTGAATCTTACCTACTCTTCTTAAATTCATAATCTGCCGTTGGGCGTTTCTGCACCTGTCTTCATCATGTCACATCCTAGGTTCTGAAGCCTAGGATGCTGATTTGGCAATCCCTCATTGGTCGAGGTATATTGACTTCCTCTGTCACCGGGATCTTTGCCTTTGGAGCTGGTTTTTGAATTTAAAGCTGGATTGGGTAAACTGACTTGAAGTGACGTCTTCAGAGTTAGTTCCCTTTGTTCTGTACAGCTGGATCAGCTGTGTCTTGAACTCAGCTCGATTAATTTTTTGTTTCCAAATAAGTGTACTATTTCAAAATTTGAGAGTAAATTAATGACATTTTTCCTATTTTATCTTTATTTAATGCTTCTAGTAATTTGTTAATTAGTTGTATGTATATATTAATGATGGTAATTAATAAGTTACATAGGTAAATTTCTTTATTTTGTTGGTATGTGTTATTTGACGGTGGAGGACACTAGTAAAAGAACGGAGAGAGTATCAATAATAAGTGAAACACAAGATGTAACTACATAAAAGAAGTTGAAATGATTTGACAATAACTAATCAAAACTCTCAACATATTCATTATATTCACTGATATGAGCGTGAAGAAATTATATTTATGAAATTAAAATTGTCTAAACTGCAGCACTTAATTTCTTAGACTAATAGAATTAATATAATCTTAAACTGAAATTCCACTGAGTAGAAATCCAAATCTTTATATGTGCCAAATCGCAATAATTTGTGTCGAATCAATTAGCATTAAAAGGGTGGGCAAGATTCTTATAAGCACTTTATAGCATTATTTTCTTCTTATCAAATTTTTGATTAACTTTCCACATAAATGTAAGTATTATTGGTCAAATACTTTGCTTTGACAGTCCCACTGCAAATAGTCTCTTTGACTGCATAAAAAAGGTTTTTTTTCTTTCTTCCTTTCTTTCTTTATTCTTATTATTTTCTAAGTTCGTTGCAATTTTATATATGATTGCCTTTTTCTTCGTAAGGATCCGTATCCCCCAATACAATTTAATATTTTGTCATATATATCACCAAGTAGATAAAAAGTTAAAATCTTTTAAAATCTGACCTGATCGATCTTTTCTTATGTGGGATTATCCTGCGTGTGTCGAATATCGACCCATATAGCAAAAGAAGAAAGACCCACGGCCCAAAAATTAGGACTAAAGAGACCAAGCAATATCTAGACTAGACCAAATGCATCACTTCGGCGATGACGATGCTTTAGAGCTGACACTTGAACCTTGACACTTCAGAGCTGACATTTAAGCCTTGACGGAGTTCAACTTCGAAAGTAGGTACTATTAGACCTCTCACATTTGGAAAGGCGAAATTAAATGCCCCTCACCATAAATACCCCCTATACCCTAAATTAAGATATCTTCTTTTCTACGACATTCACACACATTTACACTCTCATAGTTTTCCTCTCTGTCTAAACGATTGAATACTAACTTGAGCGTTGGAGGGTCTACGCTTGTCGCCGGGACCCTCCCCCAATTTTTGTTTTGCAGGTTTTTGATACGATTTCAATGGAGGAGAAAGTCAATTGTTGTGATGATTTCAACCTGTTAGTTACTCTTTTGATAGTTCAATTGAAAATGAGGTAATTGTCATTTTAATTAAATGTTTTTATCCAAACTACAAATCTAACATAGTTATAATATGTTAAAAAAGAAAAAAACATATTTTTAAAGGACAAATGAATTATATGACACAACATTAATCTCAATTAATGAGCAAGTGAATTATTACGTCAATGTGATCAAATGGACAATCCATTAAAAGATAATTAATCTAAATTTGAGATTCCTTTCGTCTCACAAAATCGCACCCGTTCAATTTTCACAAGGAGTAGTATAATTTATATTCAATTATTTTATTTTGTCCTTCTTTACTATTTCACGGCTCCATACATCATTTTCATATTTCTTTGAATAAGGTTAATTTAATAAAAAGATACATATTTTAATACAATTCCAATTATGAAACTCGACTATATTTAGGGACATCCCAAAAAGTATATACTTATATATAGAAATGACTATTCATTTGAAGTTTGGGATATAAATTAAATATTTATAAGAGTAATTAAGAGATATTTCCCTTTTATGTTCAAATATTATAGTTTGGTAATTTTTGAGATATTATATCCAGGAAATTAACTACTCTTTCGTCCAAAACCAAAATGATTTTTTATTATTTAAAATATTTATTATTTTACATGAAAAGCGCCAATTCTGATCCTTTTCACCTAGACAGAGGTATAGTCAAGCGTTATAGTATAAATTAATTATAAACTACAAATTAATTATAAGCTACAAAGAGATAACAAAAAATAGATTACACACGTGGCCTATATAACTTGGTCCCTAAATAACTTTTCTTACGTAAAAAGTACAAATATTTAACGTATTCCCGATACAGTTGAAAATATGTGCAAAGTTACAATATTGATGTATATTTACGTACGTGGTGGATCTTTATAAAATGACAAAATTAAATCACGTTGTTTTCATAGACTTAAATAAAACTTACAATATTTACTCCATTCAAGATTATCAACAATTTGTCTAAGTGAACGTCGATGTATAGATATATCACATAATTTAGAAAGAAACTTTTGTATAAAATTATTCGAATTGAATTTATTGAAGTCCATATAGGCTCAAATAATACATAAAATGATTCAAAATTGAAATAAGCGTATTACTCGTATCTATTTTGATCACTTGAACCCTAATTCACACTTTGGTTGTGTTTATATTTGAAATCTATAATAAAAAATTCGTAAGAGTTGTTTAATTAATTGGATCATGAGTTCCTTTTAAACTATTTTTAAAATTATTTTGGTGAATTAAAATCCACTTACTAACGATTCATTTTAATTGTTCCGCCCACATCTGATTATAATTTTAAAACAGTCAATTATTATGATTATTCCTAATATTATAACTATTATTTATTTATTTTTAGGTGAACGACAAATTATTCAAAAGAAATAGTATAGCGCCACGTCAATACTATTTCAAATATGTGACGCAAAATTTGTGCTCAAGATGGCAAAATTTGAGGCCTACAAGTCTCAATTTTGCTTCGTTATTTACAACCAAAATAAATAAATACCAAAGTGTTTCAATTCTTCGGGTAAAAGATAACGACTACCAATGAAAAAATAATAACACTTGTGCTTTAATTATTTGGCTTAACCACGCACTAATTAAGATAACTTAGTGCTTAGTCACTGATTAGAATTTATTCCCAAATTGAAAATGTTTTAACCACTGACACGTTCGAGCAATTAGGGGTTTTATTTTAAGATTATTTAAGATTTTTCTTGATTTGCTTTGCTCACTTTTGAGCGCATAATTAATTAAGGTAAAATAATAATAATTAATAATATCGAAAAAAGGGTAAAACGACAGGTGTCTTATCTTATTAGTTGATTTTGGGTGAGTGATGGCTAACACCCCATCATCTCATGTTGGTTGAGAGAAAACATTTCAATTTTAATCTTTGGGGATGACATATGTGTCGCATTTTATTTTAGTTTTAGATTATGCATTGAACGAGTTTATTTTCCTTGTAAATTGGGAAATTCTTTTGGAAACATGGGTAAAATGGTCCTTTAATATGTTTGTTTGTGGGTGTCATGCATCGCAATTTACATACTGCGTTAATTGCATCAAATTTAATGCAAAATAACTATGTTAAACTTTTTTGTTAATGGCAACTAGTGCAGCTCATTGGTAAGATGTCTCCCCTCTAATATTAAGGTCGAGGATTCGAGTCATGCGTACATGCATTGTGAAACTAAAAAAAAAGTTGATTACCCTAAAAAAAATAATTGATTGGGGTATTTAGGCGGGCGACTTTCTTTTCAATGCGGACACATATTGTGACGTGATATACAAGTAGGCACATCATAATTCGGGATCAGAATAATTGTTGAATGTATAATTTGTATGATTGTATCAATTATCAAACAATAATGTTAAAATTGGTGAGGTTTAGAAGTCGAATTCATAAGCCAGCGTAAATGTTGTGATGTATTTTTCGTGTAATTCACCCTTCTAATTAATCATATATCTATTTTAAAATGTTGAAAATTTGATTATTTTGTTGGGAGGTATCAGAAATTTAGTTTGCATTCAGAAACAATATAGCCCGATATTTAGTTTTTCATTACGACTATTGGACTACTCCTGCACAAATCGTGACTACATAATTTTTTTTTTAATTTTTATTATTAATATATATAAACTTAAAAAATTTTCCATGAAGTGCATAATTAACACTAGACTAGACTTACTTTTGAAGAACAATAATAGGTCAAAATAAAAGTAAAACAAACTCTTCAAATGAGACCCACTTAATGTAATAAATATTTTTAAAAACATAACTATACTAATTGATCTCGTTTTCCTCAATAAATGCATTTTTTTCTCATGCTTGCAGTTGCCGAAAAATAGAGATAAATAAATAGAAAAACTACAGTATCCAGGAAACCAATTACATGTATACACGTGGACCGTGGAAAATCACTTCCATTACACTTTTGCCGTGATAGTGACCATAATACCCTCCAATCATTTCTCTCGTACTTTCATGTCCTCTCCCTCTCTCCTCTCTCACTCTCTCTACACAGAGACGGACACTTGGATGTTTGTGAACTCTTCCTTCCTCTTTCTCTCTCTCTCCTTTCTCTCTTCTCTCTAGATACATACACAGAATCAATTGTGAACTGTGTATAAATCTACAACCAAACTGCCGCATTTTTTGTTTCTCCGAGGATCGCCTCTCTCTCTCTCTCTCTCTAGTATCTACCCCACTGAAATAGAGCAGATTACTAGAATTTATCGTCTTTGAATTGCATCAAGTTCTCTCTTTTTATTATCTGCAACAGAAACGCTTTTCAAAGGAAATCAAATACCGCAGCTGAATCACGGAGTCTCTCTCTCTCATCCAATTTTTCTCTCTCTTCATTCTCTTATGTAAGTATCAAAATGCGACTTTGGATCCATTTCCGTTTTTGATTTCATCAATCCTCTGCAATGCCGTTGACTGCACTTCTCAAGTGGGACATAATTGTTTTTCAGTTTATTTGCTCTGGTTTTCTCTTTTTTAATTGAATCAATTTGGTTTTCATACAAAATCTTTAACTAAATTTATCTAGATTTCTTCTTATTGTGTAAGTGTTACAAATTTTCTTGCACTCTCTATTTTCTCCTCTTTAATCTCCGTAAAATATGGATTACGAGATTGTAACATGATAATTGTACTTTCTTTTGACATATGTGTGTGTGTGTGTGTATCTGCATGTAACTTCCATAACTCTCTCTCTCTCTCTCTCTCTATTTTTTTTATGCTGTCTCCATTTCTCCTGCAACTGGGTTCTATTATATTCTACCACTTGTTTAAGCCAGAAATTAACTAATCTAAAACAATTAAGTGTTTGACATCATTAATGAAACAAAATTATTTGTCAATGTCTAAATAACAAATAATATGCTCAAACTCCGACACCCCACTTGTTTGCTTCCATAGACTTTCATCCACACCAATATTCAAATCCCTATCTGCCTACAAAAACATTATAAAAACCATTTTTTCAAAATATCTTCTTATTAATTAACGTTCTATTTCTTATGAATGCATCAGAAACTAGCTAGCCTCATTCCATTTCAGCAATGAGACAACAAGCAAATTTTCTCAAGGTAATAATCTCCCTACAACCAATCTATTTCAATAATATTTAAAATTTATATGGTTTAAATCCATACTATTTCGTTTTCTAACTATTTGTAGTTTCAAGAATTTGGTTAATGAAAATAATACAAATTTTATTTTTCCTTGCAGTCCAATTCGTGGCCGAAAGAGGTGGCCAGAAAATGGTTGAATTTAAAAGGTGGATCAGATGAATTTCACTCGGATTATGACTCAAAAGGTATAAGATTATATGTAGATAAATTATTTTTTTTGAAAAAAAAAATATATACACACAATTTCTAGAGTTTAATTAGATTTCAAAATTTGTTAAAATAATACTAATTAGCTAGATTAATTATCGTGAAAATCAGCTGTTCTCCAGAGGAGGTCAAAGAGTTGCTCCGACGACGGGTCCTCCGCCGTCTCGCCGGAGGAATTATCAGGTAACCGCCGCCGCCGGCAAAGTTAATTTTCCTTTTTTCTTTTACAATTGAAAGTTTAAATTTTTATTAAAAATATGTTTAGCATCTAAATTAAGAAATTTGTTGCCTATAGGCTATAAGCCGTGATTAGGTTGGACGGTTTGATTAATTCGAAGCAAAAGTTGAGTAGATATTATTAGATGATAGAAAGTGGGATTTGTAATTTGTCGTTAATCCCCTAATTAAGGCTTAATCTGATTGTGTTTTAGAGGAGTGGTTGATGGAAACGAGCAATAAAATTGAACGGCCAGGATTCGACCAGATTGTGCCACCTGTCTCTACTAATCTCAACCTGAGGTATGGGATGGTCTCTACCGTAATTAGATATCTTTTTCTCCTTTTGGTTTCCATAAATATTGTATTTATTTATTTAATTTTCATATTAACTTTTTCGTGTAATATAGAATAGAATTCTATACGGGGTTCATTGTTGATATAACTTTCATGAATAAGACATCAACATTAATTATGCACATAATTTGCATTAATTTATCGGAATTAAACATAAAAAAATCATCGCGCGACAAAGAGTTAGGCAAACTATCAAATAGTATGTCTTATTCCGTGAGAGTTATGCATCTTGTAATTATTATTATGATATACACAAATTAAATAAAAAGAGAAATAATTCTATAGTATATGGCTGGTGGTAGTGTCAATTAATTGTTAATTTACTATATAAAAATATATGAAGTGAGAGGTATTGGGTTCAATTCCGTCTGCGTGCGGTGTAGTATATTTTCCACCTTGTTTGGTGGTGTAGTGGTCCCACCTTTGTGTGGTGTAGAGATCTCGCCTATATGATGGTGTAGTGCTTGATTTGATTATATATATATATATATATATATATAGGGAAGAGATCATATGTAAAAGTATTTTTCCGTAAGAAATAAGAAGCGATCTGTACCATTGATCTTTGTAGATCTACGGTTGTTATTGACTGGTGCATTATAATTGAACATAGAATGTATTATCGTAACAATGCATTGTAGCAAATAAAAAATGCATTATTATGACAGTGCATTATAATAATACATAAAATACATTATTTTGCTACATAAAATGCATTGTTATTATTTTTTACGGAAAAAGTATTTTATATATGAACCAACCCTTATATATATATATATATCTTGTAATTCTATCAAAAAAAAATATGAAGCGTACTAATTATAATTACTGAATTAATGATATTTAGAAAATAGACTAGTGTGTGTATTAGACTATTAGTTCTACACTTCTGGTATCCAGTGCACATCTCGAATAAGTGCATACAGACGAGAATAAGTGCATACAGATTATCCTCGTCATCATCAGAACAAAGAAAATAAATCAACTAACAATGGCGTCTTAGTTTTCCATGTAATCGGCTATTAAAATTTTCCATGGTTAGTTGTGGTTCATTTGACATTAGGTTAGCCGACTACATACTATATAATCATCATTGACTTTTTCTATGGTTATTATTTGATTAAAATTGGTTTAGTTCATGTCACATATTTATTTTATTTGTATCTTTGTAGAAATAGTGCCTGCGAAATTCGGCATCATATGAATTCGGACTTTCTCTAGTTAACTTGCTAGATTAAGCAACTATATATAGTCTATTTGAAAATAAAACATGAATTTCAAAGTGAACGTTGTTAAGAAATATATATTTAAAGAAAAAATGTTTCTTTTAGTGATTACTCCCTCCGTCCTGCCATAAGTGGCCACATTTCCTTATTGGGTTGTCCCATCATAAGTGGCCACTTTCCTAATATGGAAACACCCTCTCTCACACAAAAGATGTGGGATCCACCATTTTTTATCTTTTTACCCTTTAAACACTCTTCTCCTAAATACCCGTGCCCAAAAGAAAGTAGCCACTTATTATGGGACGGAGGGAGTATCTTTTAAGTTTAGATATTTAAATGTTGTAAATTTGATTTTGTAGGATGTTTGTTGGGACATGGAATGTAGGAGGCAAGACTCCAAACGACGATCTAAATCTAAATGATTGGATAAAAAACAAAACACCCGCCGACATTTATGTACTCGGGTATGTCTACCAATTCTGTATATTATATTTTAAATATTTTTTATCTTGTATTTCAGTATCACATATATATAAATATTATTACTCCATAAAATAACTCGGTATCATATCCACGCACATTCAACATATATATCGAAATCGCTAGATTCCGAGACAAACCAGAATAAAAAGTTTCTAAGTATATAATCAAGTCCTTTTATACAGATGTATCATTCACATGATTATACGTTACATATTTCACGATAACGTCATTATTGCACTCAGAACATGTTCGTATACAATAAAATACAAGATGAATCATACTGATCTTAACCCCTTTTTTTTTATTAGGTTCCAAGAAATTGTACCTCTAAATGCAGGCAACGTGTTAGGACCCGATCACTATGGTCCGGCTGCAAAGTGGCTTTCTCTAATCCGCCACTCTCTAAACGGAGACGAAATTAATCCCGCTTCCAAACAACAATCAAGAATTAGCTCCTTTGATTCTTCATTACATGAGGATTTTTTTGAAGACGATTTGAGTTCGAGCTCAAATTCATGGTCGAGTGAAGAAGATTCACCTACTCCAACAAAACATCATAGTACAACACAACATAAGTACCGTTTGGCTGCCAGCAAGCAGATGGTAGGCCTCTTTTTGTGTGTGTGGGTTCGTGAGGACTTGAACCAATACATTAGTAGTCTGAAAGTTTCATGTGTTGGGAGAGGCATCATGGGATACCTTGGGAATAAGGTATGCTCGATTTCCGTAATTCTTATTTCAATCTCGAAATCACTAATATATGTCACGCGTAAGTGGCTGATCTGTTGACTGTATATTTCGTATTCATTTCTATAGGGGTCGATATCTATCAGCATGACATTGCACCAAATGACGTTTTGCTTCGTGTGTACCCACCTCGCATCCGGAGAGAAAGAGGGAGATGAAAACAGAAGAAATTCGGACGTTACGGAGATTTTGAAGAGAACAAAATTCTCCCATTCGAGGAGGAGTCCAAGACGACCAATTCCCTCATATAGCATTTTAGATCATGAGTAAGTTCAAATTTCCTATCTCTTGAGCGTGCAATACATGTACATGTATAATGTCACGCGTCAACACTACATGTGTACGTAAAACACGACTACACGTGCTTAATGCATTCCTTAAACTATTGTTTCTTTATGTAGCAAGATAATTTGGCTCGGGGACTTGAATTATCGACTTGCATCTATATGTGGAGACACATACGAAATCCTTGAAAGGAATGATTGGCAATCACTTCTCGAGAAAGATCAGGTAGAATTTTTTTGTCATTAAATAATATTTATCAAATATTGATTCTATATATTGAAAAAAACTATAATATCTTTTTTTTATGTCAATTGCAGTTGAGAATAGAGCAAAAAGGGGGCCGAGTATTCCAAGGGTGGGAAGAAGGTGACATATATTTTGCTCCAACCTATAAATACATCACCAATTCGGATGATTATGTTTTCCAAACCTCCTCTCCTAAAGAGAAGCGTCGAACCCCCGCCTGGTGAGTGCATTCTAGCCCTATCGATTCGCTCGAATTTCGTCAACAATATTTCATCTCGTATTTTAAACACGTAGTAAATATCATTATATATATCGAATTAATATTAATATTAGTTCATTTAATTTTTATGTGATATTATTTTTTTCACATTTAAATCCAAAATACAATATTAGATCATTGTATTTCCGGTTATGGAAATAAATCTATTTATCTGACTAAATATTTTAAATATAACAGGTGTGACAGAATTTTGTGGAAAGGCGAAGGGCTGAAACAAATGTCTTATTTTAGGAGCGAATCAAGATTTTCAGACCACAGGCCCGTCTACTCTGTATTCACCGTGACAGACGGCAAGGAAACAGACCAATAGGAGAAAGCCATTTCCGACACTCTGAAACGTGGAAATGCGTTAGTGGACATTCATACACGCCGCAGTCCGGAGAAATTGATAAAAGCACATGCGGGTGACAGCTAGCTTCGCTGCAGCTTGCTAAATGCTTGACACGTGGCGTGCTAGGGAGTAGAAGACGACCGCGTCAATTTTAATTACAAAAGTTTTTAGTTATTTACTTCCAAAAAAATGAGATGAAAGGACAAGCCATTTTTGGAAAAGTAGAAGAATGGAATGTGTAAAGCGTTTTTATTTTTTTTATTTTTTATTTTGGTTATTACTCTTCCCCTTTTTTTTGAGGGATTTTTGTAAATTGTGAGCATTTACTGATATGAAAGGTATTCTAAATTTTGAGTTTAAGCACAACGACGTAAATATATCTTACTTAGACATGAATATTGGGCCTACATTAAGACCTTTTCCAATTTCCAAAAGCCCATCAGCTTCAGGCCCAATTCAAGTTGTAAACTAAATGAAGAATAATACAAATACTTAGATTTCCAATCTATTGAGGAATGACTAATGAGGAATTGAATGAAAGCATTTACTAACCATAAATATATGTCAAGAATATATGCATATTGATAAATATGTAATAAAGTACATTACATCTACTCGTCTCGTCTATTTAATGTTTCATCTCATGAACACTTAAATCAATTTTTTCTTAATTTTTTCATCTCATGAAAACCTCCGTTACAATCACTGACTTCGGCCTGCACCAAGTAAATCTTTCTTATGCAATAATATGTTACCCATATAAATGTGAGTAAATCTTTGCTCCTACGCTATAATTTGCAACCTATGTAAAATGTCGTGAAAACCACACCACCATCATTGAACTTCACGACGGAGGGAGTAAACTTTGCTCTTATTCAATACTTTCTCTGTTCCCGAATAAGTGTTGTATTTAGGTAAAAAAATTATCTTCGAATAAGTATCGTATCGTATCGTAAATTTCTATGCAAAAGTTATTTCAAATTTCCACATTTACAAATTTTGCTCACTATCTCGGTATGTACACTTTAACGGCTCGTGACACTTATTCTAGAACGGAGGAGTAATTTGTAACCGAACGAGACAGGGAGGTAAACAACACTTGACAATATCAAGATCATTTAAAAGCAAACTTTATAAGCAATTCCATTTACTTTTTACAAGATTAAAATTCCAAAAAAAAAAACCACTAATAACAATACCAACTAACAATTGGCAAATCACATATCTACTAAATTATCTAAAAATATAAACATTTATAAGAAAGAAAAAATCTTAGTTCTAAATCAAGAAAAAGAAATTGTTACTGCGCCCCTGAATCTGCAGCAGCAGCAGTAGTTTTGATTTTCTTGCTCTTCTTGAGCTCAAACAATCCCTTCACAAATGCATCAACAATCTGCTTCTGCGATTCCAGCAGCATTTCGTTCCGCTTCATCTCCATCTCCATCCGCGCCGCCTCCATCTCCCGCGCCATCTCCATCTTCGCATTCTCCATTCTCACGAACCCGTCTCCCAACATTTTGATCGACGCCACGATCTCCTCCACCGCGCTCCTCGCTCTCTTCGCTCCGCCGCCGAATTTATTGATGTTGTTGTTGTTGTCGTCGTGGTTGACGGGAAATCTCATCCAGAATTCTTCATTTGGACTGCGCCTGTTTCTTATGCTGCTTGGATCGATGTTTGGCTGGAAATTCTCGAGCTTTTTTATCCTCAGTGGCGCTTGGAATAATTGGTGGTTGAATCCGTCGCTGATGTTGAATTTGTTGAATCTGGTGTTCTTTGCTCTGGATCTGAACGGAGGTTTTGGAATTGCGGTCATCGGTTGAGATCTGCTTCCGTAATTGACGAGATCGTGATCGTGAGAGATGTTTTCCTGCATTTGATCTGGAATTTCTGCGTTCGAGTAGGGAGAGTAATCGATGGGGATCTGAGTTCCAGAATTGAATCTCTTCCGTTTGACGCCGTTGTCGAACCCTAATTCGGGATCGGGATCGGGATCGGGATCGGGATCGGTATTCTTCGATTTGAGCTTCAATTTCAGTGTATTCTGATCCAGTAAAGATTTCAGTCGAGATCCATCGGCAGATTCCTCCAGCTTCTGTGCGATCGCCGGCGACGCGGTGCCGTTCTCCATCGCCTCCATGTTCTCGAAGAAAAACCACGACGAGAAGTAGCGGCCGCCCGAGTTCGGAAAGGAGACGGCGCGCTGCTTCTCCGCGCGGTAGCGCTGGCGGAGCTTCTCCATCTTGTGGCGGCACTGCGCTGAGGTCTTCGCCAGAGAGGCGCCTGGGCACCGGCTAGCTACGGCGGCGGCCACCGCGTCCCAGTCCGCCGTCCGGAGGTAGCCACGGCGGAGGGCGTACCAGCGCTCTCGGTACGCCTCGATCAGAACCAAGGTCTCTTCTTGAGTCCAGCACGGCGGCGGAAACCTCCGTTGAGGCTTCTCAGCCGTCTCGGCCACCGTGACCGAGTCGTCGGCTGCGGCGGCTGTTGTGGCGGACGACATGTGGTTACAGTTAAGCGGCCGGCGCACTTTAGCGAGGCTACCGACAAAGTATCAATTTTGAGACTTAATTACTTCGGCGACGGGACTGAAGAAGGGCGCACGGTAGCAGGGCGGCGGAAGAAAATGATAACTATTGGCAAAACAAGAAATAATTGGAAAGAGCGATAAATTGGAAATAAATGAAGATGAGGGAGCGTTGTTATCTAGTAGCTATTGGATGGGAAATGTGGTGGAACAGTCATGAAGCGCACAATAGCAAAAAGGTGCGGTGGGTGAATGTGGTGGTGGGAATTGAGAGGTGGTTGAAATGATGAGGAGGGAGGGAGGGTGGGGGGTAGAGAGAGAGAGGCGATTGAATTAGGTTGAAGTGGAAAGAGAGAGATTGGGCAGCGGGGTGGTGGGTGAGTGGGGATGGTGACGAGGGAAGGGTGATGAATGCTAGCATGCGCTGCGGTTGCGTGCGCAGTGAACCCCACTACTATCACCACCGTGCGCCACCCCTATCCCACCCACCCTACCACCCCTTCTCCACCACTCTTAAGTCTTACCTAAACCTACGGCTACAACTAATCATCCCTCTCTCTCTCCCTCTACTTTTTATATTTATTTATTTATTTATTTATTTCTCTCGTCATCAAGTTGAACCAACGCCACCGCCGCTCTCTCTCTCTCTCTAGAAATTCCCACCGTACTCGCATGTGAGATGTACCTGAAAACTGATCGGTGGCCATAAGGCCCATAACTATTGGCTATTGGTATCATTTGCCAGTTGTAGTAACAATTCATTTTTAGATTTATTGCCAAATCATATATTTTCTTTTTTGAGAGGACAAATCGAACAAGAAAAAAACTAATAATAATACGTGCTGTATTTGATTAGAAATTTTGGACCTAAATTTTTCCTGTCTTGTGTCAAGTATCTATCATTCTATCTCATGCTTGGTATACTCCCACATCAGTCTTTTTAAATTGAGAAATTATTTATTGATATTAGTGACATGAAATGTTCGGTTGTTTCCTCTCATTTTGGTTTGAATGCTATTTAGCTATAATGTGTCTAGCCATAATTTGATCAATTAAGTTAAAATAGATCAATTTTGTTAGATATTTGATTCATATAAAAAGTATGATTATATATTTTATGTTAATATTTATATTTTTGACTTAAATTCCATCATGATTAGTGTAAATATATTTTTTTCTTATTTTTTTCGACAAAAATCTTTGTATTACCTTTATTATATCTATCGAGGTTTATGTTACATCCAAATCCAAATATATCAAGATAAATTTGTATAAATTAAATGTTTTAAATTTTAGAAGTTATTTAGAACCCAAAAATTTAAATAAATTATTATTTTTAGTTATTAAATGAAATTATGGGTAGCCATAATATGGCTGCATAGATTTATTCTTTTGGTTTTCCATATAAATGTGTGTATTTTTTTCCGTTATTATTCTTTGTTTTACTGGTCTATATTCATAACATTATTTCTCTATAAAAATGGCGATTATGAATAGTTATAGAAAACTTTATTTATTTCAACCATGTGTCGAAAATTTAACTCATCAGGGTATCAGTTTCTAATTATTGTTTGTAAAATATTCTCTCCTAAATAAAAATGTTACATGATAGATAATTCTTTTGGTATGCGTTTAATTAAAATATGTATTGATATAATACAATAAAATACAAATTATGAAATTGTACGAGTTATCTAGAAAAGGATTTTAAAATACTTTTTTTAACCAATTAATTAAAATTTATTAAATGCATCTCGCTTTTATTTTAAAGTAATCTGTTTAATATAGTTCGTTTAATAGTGTAGGTTAAAGAAAATAAAGTTACAATTCAAATTAAGATGACATAAGACAACGATTTTATTGGAAAATTTCGAATTATAGATCGACACGTAAAAGACTATTGCTCTGCTAGTATGTTGATAAAGACACGTAGATTATTGAGAAATGTATGATAAATGATATTAACGTACGTCAATTTAGGTGCAATTTTACGGAGAATGGTAAATGCATTCATTATTCGTTAACATATGCAGCAGTGCTCCACAATTTGTTATTAATATATTCAACTTTCAAGCTCGAATGTTTCTTTAGTGCTTGTTTATGAAAAAAATAGTATATATATAGTTATTTCGGTATATAATTTATAATTTAATATTTTATTTTTTTATTATTTAAATTATTAATGAAACAATATTGTACATTTTATTTTATTTTTTTAGTTGGGAAAAGGATTGAATCCTTAAGTTCACTCTTAACACAAGGAATTTTCACCGATTGGATGTTTTCGAAAGAATATACATTAAAATGTTAAATTAATTACTCTCTCCGTCCACAATAAATTTGCGCCATAATCTCGACGATGGCGGAGGAAGCGAGAAGTTGAGGTGGCAGCAGCTGGTTGGGAGAAGAAATGAAGAGATTAATATTAATTAGAAGATATTGAATATATCCATGTCTGCTAATTTGGTGAGGAAGAAAAAGGAGGAAGAAGGAAGAAGAAGATATGGGCGAGGAAGGTGGTGGGAAGGAAGAAGAAATGGGTGAGGAAAGTGGTGGGACCCAAATTTACTTTATTTTTTAATCTAATTTATTTAATTCGTTTTTTTTTTATTCTTAACTTGGTAAAAGTATGAATGTTATATGTTAATAGAGTATCTTTTATCTTAAATTTATATAATTTAAAATTAATCAAAATTAAAAATAATAAGTAAAAGAAAAAAGAAAAAAAATAATAAGTGGTCGGGATTGATTTTTTTATTTCATATTTTTAAATTAATGTAATGTATTTTATTTATTTCAATTAAATAAAATTAGCATTTAAAAAAAATGTCATTTAAATTAGCAAATATGTAATTACAAAATAAAAACAAGAAAAAAGGGAGACCCCTCCAAATTTGGAGGGCGCCATTGTGGGGTAGGAATGGCAATCGGGTATGGCAGACACGGATAGTGGATATCCATGCATGTACCCGCGAGCAAAACCCATACATGCCACCCGACCCGCCACCCGTGACGGGTTCTTTCCTCCACCCATACCCACCACCCGCGGATACCCGCCACCCGCGGATACCCGCCACCCGTCGGGTATCCGCCAACCAGCCACCTACGGTCCCTAGTGGTATTGGACTATAGGTTTGGATTGGGCTTTTTTGAGTAATAAGTTAGTATTAGGTTTGGCTTGGAGTTGGAGTTGGGCCAAATATATATACTTATATTAAATAATATTTGGGCCAAATATATATTACATACATTAAATAATAGTCGGGTAGTAATCGGGTATTTCGTGGATATTTCGCGGGTATTTTTCGCGGGTAAACGGGTTTCGCAGGTACGGATAGTAACTATCCATACCCGTACCCGCGAACTAAATGGATAGTATTTTCTAACCATGAAGCTATCAATGAATATCAAATGCCCCTTAAACCTGCACCTATTAGGGTCGAGTACCCGCGGGTAAATTGTCATCCCTATTGTGGGGTGACAAAGAAAGCCCTCCTAGACCCCCAAAAATAGTTGGTACTCTCCATTTTAGAGGACACCATTATGGATGCTCTATGTAATATTATATTCTAATAAACTACTAGTGTATGTGTGTATATACACTAAAACTGTGCGAAATAAATAGATTTTCTATTTTGTATCGTATTTCAATTTCAAGACAAACCCCACAAGCAACTGTAAGGAAAAAGATATATACTATAATGAATAAATATTTTATATCAGACTGTCTAACGGGTCCAAATCCGAATCAAAACACTACCAAACACCAACTATGAGTTCGGATGCGAATTTGGACCCGTCTTACTGAAAAATATAAAGGGTAAATACTAATACATGGCGAAATCCGCCAAAGTCCAAACACATCAGAAACCATAATGTAAGAGGTAAGATGAGAGATAAACTAACCTAAATATATTCATTGGAATTTATACAGAGGAATGCTTGTAAAAACTGCCTGGCTGATTTTAAGCTGCCACCAAATTCATGAGAAGTATAATAATCCAACCATCCAATAAATGTAAATAGAACGCAATTTTGTAGCATCTAAAAATAATTAGAGGGGTGACATTACAAGCAACATGGATATCGTCAAAACAAAGACTATTTCCTCGTCGAAACGGTCAATATTAAGGGATGCGTCTCGTCTGGCCATCCAATCTTCAGGCGCAACGGGTCCTAACCACAGCAAGCTGATTTTTGAGCAGCCTGGGCAGCACCTGCTGTCTGGTCTGGTTGGGTAATTTTAATGGTCTGAGGCTGCACTCACACCACACACGTCTCAGTATCGATAAGTAAACATACAGAATAGAGTACACTAACAATTATACCTCAGCCTTTGAGTCTGTCTCAGCAAGTCTTTGCTTGATGTCCCGAGCTATTGAGAAGAAAACCTCCTCCACGTTCATGTTCGTCTTAGCACTCTGTTCAACAATATGTTATTTGGATTGGATCATTCGTGAAGGTTCCAACATATGTGGCAAATGCTACTTACTGTCTCAAAGAATTTGATTCCATATTCATCAGCAAGCGCTTGACCCCTTGAGGTAGGAACGGCCTATAAAAAAATGAGCAATGTATCTTAGTTTGTAGTCCTCAAACAAGCTAGGGTGGAGAGAACTGTGAAAAAACTGAGAAAAGGTGATAAACATGTGTGTCTTTGGCATGCACTATCGAATGTGAGCATTGATGGCTTTCCCACAGAACCACTTGTTTCTCAACTTTTATAAAAGCATTACACAGCATCTGACTTAATACCATGGAATATATACATGTGATTTTCAAGATCATTGAAGATATATGCATCTCTAATATCAATTTAATTGAGGTAAAGAACAAGTCTAGAGAATAATTACACTCCAAGCATAAACACACATGTAGATGCAAGCACGAGAGAGAGAGAGAGACCCTTTTGCTTTCATCCATGTCAGCCTTGTTGCCAACTAATATTTTGTTGACATTGTCGGAGGCATGCTGTTCAATATTTCTGATCCAATTCCGAATGTCTGTGAAAAGAATTAAGTCATTCTGACTAGATAACATACTGTAGTAGCATGACAAAAAAGGTGCAGTTAAGAAGGTAATTAACTCTTAACACTATAAAAGCAGAAGATTAAGCCAAGAATTTTTAACAATAAAAAGAGGTTTCTAACGGCAGGTCATGAAAATTGAAAAACGATTATCAAGAGTTATTACTGTTGAAAGATGACTCGTCAGTGACATCATACACCAGCAATATGCCCATAGCTCCACGGTAGTAAGCTGCAAAATAAATAGTTTCTCAAGCAAAATACAACATTTGGTAAGAGAAAGATGTTTTGCCATTTAAAAGGCTATGCATTGAGAGTGTAATGGAGAATATGGCAACAGGCAAGAATGGAAACAAAGAAAACAAAAAACACCAAGCGATAACAGAAATAACATGAAACAGGACCGCTATATGATTTCGTAGATCCTCCTGTAGATAGCAAACTATAGGAAAAGCCATTATCAATCAAGATGTTCTTTTTTTGGAAGAACTGAGAGGGGGAATTGAGGATCAAACGCAGTTCACTTACCTTTATAAAACTGAGAAATACCACTAAGTTATAAGCTATAAGGCTTGTGATGGCAATCAAGAGGCAAAGTAAATCCATACAATTCTTACCACAAATTTTGGCCTCTACAGTTTATCTAATCAATCCACTACTTGGTTTCAAAGGTCAATACAGTTAGTTTCCCTTTTCCATCGGATGGAATAATATTCAATTTTATGTCCCAGTTCAATATTATAATTCATATGGTACTATAAGCTTAATCAATTAAGAAATAATTAGTACGAAGTTTTTCGCTTAACATGGTCACAACCACGTAGTGTCAACTCATATAACCATGGATGGAATAATTCCCTGTTGAAGAAGAAAATATGAACAAACAAAAATTCCAAGTTCATAAGGCGAACATCAAAACCCTCATTTTCCATTTAGTTGCATTGGGAGTTTCTTTATAAAAGAAAACAAATGCAAAAAAGATCAGCAGATTTTTAACATGTGGAGAATAAACTAAAACAAAATGATGCATAACCACATTACCAGTAGTGATAGTACGGAAGCGCTCTTGTCCGGCAGTATCCCAAATTTGTAGCTTGATTCTTTTCCCGTCAAGCTCTACAGTTCTTATCTTAAAATCAATCCTGCATGAGAGAACATTATCAATTAATGCATGCAGAAAAACTTACAGATTCCAACTGGGGTACAATCTATTATTAAAGGCAACTCACCCAATGGTAGTAATGAAACTGGTGGTGAAAGAGCCATCAGAAAATCGTAGAAGAAGGCAACTCTTACCCACACCTGAGGAGAAAAGGTTAGTCATAATTTCTACAGCAAACTTGTCAAAACATTGAAAGAATCGCATTACTTATATCAAAAGCAGAGCAAGAAGATTTACTAAAGGGTTACAAGAACTCTCGAAAACATAAACTTGGTCGCATTGAAACATAGTTTCAACTTTTTGTATGATACATAATTCAACTGCTTATTAGCGTTTGAGATTCAGTAAATACACTGCAAAACATTTACTTTGCATCATACTGCTTACTTTTCTCAAAATATAATTCAAGTCAGGTTTGTTCCCAAACTTCTGAGAGACTAAAAAAGGCCAACATCCAGTTTTAGTATTCAACTTGTTCTTAGAAGAAAAACCACTTTTTCATCCGATCCCAATTGTTTAGTTATTTATGCAGTATTCCTTATTTTCTTGGCATTCAATAAATTAAAAGGAGGTTTTAAAATATGAAGCATACATTTACGAAAAAAAGATTAACTCCATAAATTATTGTCACTAGATCATATAAAACATTTTTTTTCCATCAAATGAGCAAGAACAAGATCATAAATATCCCCAAACAAAATAATCAGAACAACTTTTACCGCTGGAGCTACAACCTTTCCACATCAAATGCAGCTATCACCATACAAAAACACGCATTGTGATTCCACACATTTCGCATCGATAGGCATAAGAAAAAAAATTGCAAAAATTACACATTTGAGCGAAGAACACGGACCGCTGTCGCCGATCAAGAGGAGTTTGATGAGGTAATCGTAATCAGCTCGAGCTCTGGCGGGTGCAGCAGCCATCTGATTAGCTTCAGATTTTTTCAATTTTATTTCGATTAAGCAAACCCTAGCAACAGAAATAAGCTGTCAATTATTGTAATTATGCATCAGATTATGGTTAAATGAAATGGAAACAGGATTCGGAATTTGATAAAATTAAATGTTATAGATGGCAAAGAATTTTAGAGAGAGAGAGAAAATTTTGTACCAGATCGAAGGATCTAATAAATGAGGAATGAAGAAAAAAGAGGAGGGAAGAGTCTGTCAGCAGCGGTCGGTCGTTGAACTCTTATTTTTATTTGTACAGTTTCATTTTTAAATATTCAATTAATAAATTAATAAAATTGGAGTTTTTATTTGTAGGAGTGAACCGAATATTTTCAATGTTTGGGGGAATGTTGGATCTCATTCATTTTTAATTCTTATAAACTAAAACGAAATCGGATTAATGATTTTCAAAAAAGTTATGAATGTTTTGTCTTTTCTAAAATAGCATTGATATTTTGACAAAATACACTTCAAATAGCATTTCCAAAAATGATTAGCTAGGTAGTTTGGTTGAATAAGTGAATGATCTCGTAACCAAAAATTAAAGATCTGAAAATTCAATATCTTTTAGGTCCACAATTACCAAATGAATCCATAAATAGCAATTGGAGATTAATAGAATAAAGTCTCCCTAAAAGTGTATAACATGAGAGAGAGAGATACAGAGTAGTTTGATTAAGCTTTGAAGTCTCATCATGAAATACCATATAAATGACTAAAATAGTGTAAATATTATGGAAGTAGTAACTTTAACTAAATACATGAGTGTTCTAGCTATTTTACAAGAATATTAGTTTTTAGTCACTTTTGCATGTTAAAATACTATTTATCTCACTATATATGAGTTTGGTAAATCCGCTAATAATTGCGTACGTTGCATGGCACATTCAAATCAATATGTAGAATTATCGTACAATGTGTATAGATCGAACACGTTACACATGGGAGAGTTTACCTAAAACATGTCCTCAAGATTACATATTATAGGGTTTGTTTGCTTGGGGTGATTAGGATGTAAATAATATATATTATACACCATAATATATATGGTTTGGTACAAAGTATGCGGTCATTTATAAAATTCGGGCTCGTATGAGTTATACTTATTGTTGTTATTATGTTATACATGGTTCGTTTGCTACGAAGTATGATATAAGACTTGATATGATTACGTGAAATGTCTTAATGCGTATAAAAATTAATATTGTGTTTATTAATATTGTTTTTGGTATGGTGTATTAAATTATCTGGAAAACATATTATTATGGTAAGAGAGTGAAATTATAGTAATTTATTCTTATATGTAGTTGCGGTATTATTTATATCACCTCATAGATGGTATAACATAATAATAACAATAGGTATAATTCATACGAACCCGAATTTTATAAAAGGCCGCATACTTTGTACTAGGGCTGGCAAATTTCCGGGCCGGGCCGGCCCGGCCCGAGCCGGCCCGGCCCGAGCCCGGCGGGCTTTTTGGAAAAATCGGGCCGGGCCGGCCCGGCCCGAAAATTCACAGGGCCGGAAAATATGGAGCCCAGCCCGGCCCGAAAAATCAATTTAAAGCACATTTTTACCGGGCCGGCCGGCCGAGCCCACCGGCTTTTGCCTATTTCGGGCCGGCCGGCCGCCTGAACTTCGCCGACTGAATTGTTTTCGGCTGAAACAGCCGGCCGTCGGGCGCCGCCCTGTTTTTGCAAAGACTACTTTGTACCAAACGAAATATTAGGGTGTATAATATATATTATACACCCTAATCACCCCAAGCAAACAATATGTATGTTGAGGGGGCACATAATATACGTTCAAATAGTATAAAATAAATGATGAATTTAATGTGTTTTACGAGTTGTTGTATTTTCAAATTCGTTCATTAATGGCTTCCTCGACTTTGAGTTTCAAAAAAAAAATAAAGCTTTGACTTTGGGCCAACTGGGCCCAACAATTGACAAATACTGTTTTAATACTGATTAATACTCCCTCCGTTCCATGATACATGACTACTTTCTTTTGAACATGGATATTTAGGAGAAGAGTGTTTAAAGGGTAAAAAGATAAAATGTGGTGGAACCCATATCTTTTGTGTGAGAGAGGGTGTTTACATATTAGGAAAGTAACCACTTACGATGGGATAGCCTAATAAAAAATGTGGTCACTTATGGCGGGACGGAGCGAGTATCTAACAGCAACGGTATTCCACCTCCGTCCAATTCAGTCCACCATCCCCAGATTCGTCCAATCAGAACTCGACACGTGCCGTGGCCCACGCACTCTCAAAAGAGAATGAAAGGAGAAAAAACGTAAGAAATCTATCCTATTTATGCTCGTCTTTAAATGGCGAAGCCGAGCACGAAACAGAGCGGGAACGCGTGACTCACCCCAGCAGTAGCTCAGAGTGGAAGCTTTCTTTTACCCAACTCCACTCTCTCTCTCTCTAGGGTTTTATCTCTCTATAACTGTCACCTCGTGTTTATACACTAACGCTTGCCTTCATTTTCACGCTTAGTATCGTGCGCTCGGAGATCTGAGCCTTTTCGTTCTTCTTCAGGCGTCCTTTTTACTTCAGTGTTCTCTTTCTCCACTTCTCCTCCGTTCGTCGTTTCAGGTAAAAATGCGTTCCGTTATATGGAGATCCGGTGGTTTTTTTTATAACTGCGTTTTTGCAAATTTTCTTTTCTTTTTGGTTTTATGCAACGCTTGAGTTAAGTGTACGGTTTTGAGCGTGTTTGCTTCATTTTGATTCGTTTATGTTATAGATCGTTCTGAATAGGATATCGATTGCTTGAGTTTGCTTGTTTTTTGTGTGGTTAAACATTTTGTGTTGTGTTTTTATGAAATTTTTGTGTATTTTTATGCAATTTTGTACATGTATGTCTTGAATGCTTACGGCTCGCGCCGTACTGTTTGTAAAAAATTTTGTGGATGGATTTTGATGCTTTGTGATCCCCGAATCTAATCCTTAAAACGCCCGAAAATAATAGTGAGGAAGATCATATGTTTTCAGAAACGTTAAGGAGAGCCGCTATTGTTTTGTGTGCGATCCACCTGTTTTGCCTTGTTAATGAATTGGCATTGCTGTTGTGCTATTATGTGTTTTGATTTGTCATTATCTCATTGTTCATGAGTTTGTGTATGGAATTGCTGCATGTTGTAAGGCAGCAGTAGTATTTGTTATGTTTTTGCCTGGTGATTTATCTATAGTAGTGTTCTTAGGGGATGAAGAATATGTTATCTATAGGTTACCAAATCCATTCACTCCATCCTCAGCATGAAGCTGGTTTGCGTTCATGTCGTTCTGACCTGTTCTATTAGGATTCTGTACTTCATAAACTACATAAAGTTATCAATAGGGTGAAATCAAAAGTTCTATAATCACAAAACCATATCGATCTGGTTGTAACATTATCAAGGGCTCAGCAGCGTTAATGGCTACATATGATTTCATTTATAAAATCCTGGATGCATGAAATCTTTCGATTCTCAGGTGCATGATATTATTGTTATCCTGATCTCGCACAATTTTATAGGTTAACCATTATTTGTATCCCAGTATAAGAAAATCTGCTTCATAGCTTCATTTGTACTGAGAATTATGTGAGATTAGCTTATATTTGTCGATCTCCTGATATGCTACTGCCTGCAGTCATGGCACCACCTACCGAGCAGCCAGGTAAAACCCCTGCTGTCCAGAGGGCACGACCACCTCTGAATGAAAGGATACTCTCTTCCTTGTCTACTAAAACTGTTGCTGCTCATCCTTGGCATGATCTTGAGATAGGTATGGGTCTTTACTTCTATCATATTCAAATCATATCAAATGACACAAAAGCATGTAATGTTCTTTCTCACTTGTCAATGCAGGACCTGGAGCTCCAATGATCTTCAACTGTGTATGTATATATTTAGCTTTTTTTATTTCCATATGCTAGTAATAATCTCGAAATAATTTGAGATCTTAGATTGAGTACTAAAGTGAGAATTTTATCAACCAAGTAACAACATATCTTAGGTCTATAATTTTTAGATATTACACCTGACTTTTTTAGATATGTCTTATCCGTTTTGTGTTTCTAGTATTTGATTTACCATTATTCAGGAAAATATTCACAAGGATATGCTTGGCTTGATTGTGGTCAACAAAGTTGTCCTTGACTTTGGTGGCTGCTTCATTATCCAGTGACTGCTTCCCTATCAGCCATTATCCTGTTCTGCTACTTGCTTACTTCAATTTTCCAGCCATCTAGAATAATTTTGCCAACTCCCTTGATGTCTCATTTCTTGTTGGTACTTTTGACACTTCTGCCTCAACATCGCTCTCATTTTTACATGTTTTTGTGTTGTTTTGATCTTGAGTGACTGCGCGATGAATGATATCTTTGCTTATATTCTATTGTCGATCTTATATTCTATTGTCGATCAGTAAGTTGATAGCATCTTCCACAGTTCATCATGCAGTCCTGCTCATGTGTGCCATACTATTTAGCATTATATTTTAGTGAAATTACACATGGAATTCACCTGATTGATTTGCTCAGCTTAACTCTATCCACATGTAATCAAAAGTAATGCGTGGGCCAGTTACTTTCAAGCTGTCATTTGGGGATTCTTTTCTTGCAGTTTTTATAGTTAAATGACTGGTTATCCTTTTCTCTCATTATTATTGAAATACTTTTATTTGCATAACTTCTGCAGGTGGTCGAAATAAGCAAGGGAAGTAAGGTGAAATATGAACTTGACAAGAAAACTGGTCTAATCAAGGTATGGAAAGCTTACTGACATGCAGAACAATTGAAATTGATTACCAGATTTTTTATTATGATTGCATATGCAGGTTGATCGAGTTCTTTACTCATCTGTTGTGTACCCTCATAATTACGGCTTCATCCCTCGCACTGTATGTGAAGACAAAGACCCAATAGATGTATTGGTCATTATGCAGGTAGAATCTTGAAATTCTTCCAGATATTTCTAACAGCACTAGATACCATTGTTTTAGTGCTGGCATCAGCATATCTAAATGTGCCATATCTTCGTATTGTGTCCTTTCTGGTACATTGATTGTATCTACATGTTATTCTGGGACATTTCATGAATCATATGAAGTTTATTAGATTTCAAAGGCTATGGGACTTTCAATACATGCAATTCTTTTTTCTCTTTACTGAAATGACACTGAATTATGAGACTTTGAGCATTCAGCTTGCTCTAGAAATGCATGAAAGTCTGCTTGGTGTGACCTATTTGCAATATTATCTTTAAGAGTTCCCAATGCTTTGACGAAAATGTATTTGGCAACAATTTCTTCCTGTCATTAACTATCTCGACCAACATTCTCAGGAGCCAGTTCTTCCAGGCTGCTTTCTGAGGGCTAAAGCTATCGGCCTCATGCCTATGATTGATCAGGTATCCTTATTACGTTTGCATCTGTTTCATTTTAGATTGAGGAATAGAATAGCCGACCTATCTTTGATAACAGGGGGAGGAAGACGACAAGATAATTGCTGTCTGTGCTGATGATCCCGAATACCGCGGCTATACAGACATTAAAGAGCTCCCACCCCATCGTTTGGCTGAAATCCGCCGTTTTTTTGAAGATTGTATCCTTTGCTGAAGATTTTAATCAATGTTTACTCTTCAATATTCTTGTTCGACCAAAATGTCCCATTCTGTTTTTTCCTTAACTATCAAACAGACAAGAAAAATGAGAATAAGGATGTTGCTGTTGATGAATTTCTTCCAGCCACTAAAGCTTATGAAGCTATACAGCGCTCCATGTAAGTGACCCCTTCTTTTTATGAATAGCATTTTTTATGTAATGTGTTAAAACAAGTAAACAACTCAGCAAAGTATTTTTGTCTCCCACGCTTAGGCCTAAATAACACTGGTGTGAATCAAATTCGCCATCTCAGCAAACATAAAAGTATAAGAGCAACTATATCATTACTTAGTTTGTTTTTTCTTTAATTGCCTGGACATGACTAGAATATCATAATTGAGCAATTGATGGTTTTCTCCCTGCAAGAAGGCATCTCTTGATCATGTTTTCCTTGTATTCGTATTCTTGGTTGAAGACGTGAATTGACATTTCTGTCCTCAGCTGTCTCTTCTCTTCTCTTTGTGAGTTCCTAAGCAAGTTATGCTTGAAGAGATTGTTTTGTTTTGCTAAGTGCATGTCGGTTGTTCTCTTGCAGGGACTTGTATGCAGAGTACACTGTGGAAAATCTCAGGCGCTGATATGCTCATCAGTTGTGGAGAGATATTGTCTGCATAATACTCATAAACTGATTATATATAGGTATAGTATAATACTTTGATGAAGACGAAAATATCGTGGTAGATCGATGAAAAAAAAACATGTTAAAATCGAAGGTGTTGGTGAAAACCAAAATATTACACTCTGTTCTGTAAAAAGTAACTGGTTGCTGCTGCAAACTCTTATGAAAGATCTCAGTTTTTGAACTGCATTTAGATGTTTAATTGTTTGTTTCTGCATTCTTTCTTTCTACTATATCATTTCATTCGGTTCGATCTTTTAGTCCATTTCGCTTTATGCGTTGAAATGGTTCATTACTTTGTCAAAGCTCCGATTGGTTTGTAGCTGTAGTTTCGGAAATTGAAAATCAGAGTCCCCCTTCTCCCCTCGCAAGATGACTTTATCTTACGTGGTAAATCTGAGTAATTCGAGATGGTCAAATATTTACTATGTCTGTCCCTAAATAAATATCTTATTTTAAAACAAGATATGTCCTAATAAGTGTTTAATTTTGAAATTTTATAAAAAAATGATGTCAAACTTCTCATTTTGTAGCTATCTTCAATGCATAAAAATTTGTTATTTGGTCTTACGGGCAATAATTATGATTAAAAAGAATAATTTTGTTCAGATTTTTAGTATGAGTTTTGACAAGGAACATTTATATTTATTTAGGGACGTATGATATATGATTGTTACTTTCACAAAACTTTGATGATCTCATAAAATGTATGCTAAATCCTTCTTTTTTTTTCTATTTTTTTTGAGGTAAAAAATAAATTTATAAATTAAGAACAAGAACAAGGAAAGTTGGAAAGGCCAACCACAGATGCTGGGGGCTCGACCCAAACATGAGGGATAGGAAAGTTCTTAGAAATTTTAGCAAGGTGATGAGCCACATAATTGGCCTCACGACAAACATGATTAACTTTAAACGAACCAATAGCATCTAGAATGCGACAACAACTACTAATAATAATTCCAAACTCGGATTGGTCAATTTTCCGAGAAGAGATAGCATCACACACAATTTTGCTATCAGTTATGAATTCAACTTGAGTAATACCTTGTTCTTTTATCCATGATAACGCCTCATGCATGCCTATGGCTTCTCCTTCATCCACACGAAGACAACCTGACACTCGATGTGCACGTGCTGCTACAAAACATCCAGAGGCGTTTTGGAGAATCATGCCATTCCCTGTAGCGTTCAAAGTCGGAATAAACGCCGCATCCACACTACATCGATACCACCCTTCCGGAAGGTCATGCCATGCCTTACAAACCATATGTGGGCGTCGGTTTGTTGAGGAAATCAGCAAAGTTTGATTAGTCTGCTGCCATTCATGTCGAGAGATAATAGCCCGCCTCTTCGCTCGATCACAATTTGGAGAGATTTGATTCCATATAAAAGCATTACGCTCTCGTCAAATTTGCCACATAAGCATAACAACATCAACTTTAAGCTCCTCATTATTTTCCTCAAGAACACAGGAGATAAGCTCCTGAAAAGAGTAGCATCTCTCTTGAACACTACCAAACCACTCTTCTACTCCCAAAGCTCTCCAACAATCCTCGGCAAAACGACAACTGACAAAAGAATGCATGAATTTTAATTTTTAATGAATTACTTGTACCAGTACTGTATTTAAGGCTTTATTTGCACTTTGGTCGATTGGTCTTATAATTGTTTGTTGGCTAAAAGTTTCTCTACGTCTACAAAGTTAATATAAAATTAAACAAATCGAATTTAATTCAGTTTTTTTTTAGTTATATTTGTTTGGATTTTATTTCACACAAGACTCCAATATGAAAAAATGGCTGTCCCTCAACTACTATAACTAAATTTCCTTTAACGCTAAAGTCAATCATCTGCAAGAACTAATTAATCTTTCCATTCAATTCTAACAATGAACAATCCAGGAGGAAAAGTAGACAGATTATAAATCAGTTATGAACATATCCTCCCCTACATAACTAACAACAATTAGAACTACATACAAAGAACGAAAACGACGCCATTCAACCACACCACTACAGTACTACACCTTCATGGGAACAGCAAGAGCAAGCAAGCATCACAGCATCAAGCCTTCTTGGGAGATTTTGTCCCCTTCGACGGAGATTTAGGTGACTTCTCGGCCGCCTTCTCCGACTTCTTAGGTAGAAGAACCGGGTTGATGTTCGGTAGAACTCCACCGTGTGCAATGGTTACTCCGGCTAGAAGCTTCCCTAGCTCCTCGTCGTTCCTCACAGCGAGCAGCACATGCCGCGGAATTATCCTGTTCTTCTTGTTGTCTCTAGCAGCATTGCCAGCCAATTCCAAAACCTGCCCACAATTTCAAGAATTTTGAGCAATGGCTGTATGAAGAAATCACACACATTGCAAATTTATGATATTTTTTGTCTACATTAATATGTAACATATGATATAATTCAAGTGATTTAAGTTCTCATCATCCGTGAAGGCCACACACACACTACACCTTTATATCCATATAACCAAATATCAATGTAATGATTACAATTTCCATCTCAATTTGCTAATTCTTGTTATGTTTTTGTTGATGAGAGTGCAATATCATAATTGCAAATTTAGTTATAGCAGAAAGGTATTGACTGTTGAACGTATCCAAATTCGGTTATGCAAGCCCTAATTTCGAATCCCTAACAAAAACCAGCTTAATCAGCACTAAAAACACCTAATTCTCTACTCTAAATTCTCACAAAAAATTAGAAAAATCCTAAAAAAGAACTAATTTCATAATAAAATCCACGATCAGATTCAGAAAATCCAAACAGCTCCAACACAATCAAAGCCACACCTAAAATCGGTAATGCAGGAAAATGGAAGCAATACCTCAGCAGCAAGATACTCAAGCACGGCAGCCATGTAAACCGGCGCGCCGGTTCCGACACGCTGTGAATAACGGCCTTTCTTCAAATACCGGCCGATTCTGCCGACCGGAAACTGCAGCCCGGCCTTGACGGACCGGGAAACTGGCTTCTTCTTCGGGCCGCCGCCCTTCCTTCCGGCAGCTCCCTTCTTCATTTTACCGCCGGTTTCCATTTCTTAATCTTGCTGCAAATGAGAATTGATTGATGGAGAGAGATTCTTGCAGGTGGAGTTGAAATAGTGAGGGTGAAGGATTGTTGCTGTTGCTTAAATAAGTGGAGTTCGGGTGGAGATGAAAGAGAGGGGGATTTGGACCGTCGGATTGGATCTTATCGACGGCTGGTGTTTGAGATCCGCGTGGCTGGGATCGGACCAATCAAAGGAGGGCTAATACTAGAGCCTCATGCATGATCTTCTATTATCAATTAGTGGTTGTTTTCGTTAAATTAATGATAATTCTCAACAAAAAAATTGATATGCAGCAGTATGACAATTTAAGTATACATGGTAAGGCCATCTCCAGTGGTTTGCACTAAAATACAGCAATTTCAGCACTAAAATATAGCAAAATCAGTAAGTCATCTCCAGCAGTCTGCTCTATATTTTTACACAAAAACAGAATATTCTACTTTTGGCCACGATTGATGATCCTGAAACATGTGATTACTTCCGATAAGAGCAACAAGATATTATTCAATAGCGGAAACAAGTCAAAGAAGCCAACACTAGTACTTCTGATATGTTTCAGAATTTATTTTCAAATGGGGTGGGACGTTCCAGAGATAGCCTTTATTAGAAATTAAATGTATCGACTTTGTTTTTATGCTTCTATTATGTAATTGTGTTTTTTTTAAATTTTTTTAGTTTATCTTGTATTTTATGTAATTGTGTTTTTTAAATAATTTTATATAATTTTAATGTTGGTATAATATGTTTAGAAATATAACTATAATATAATATGTTGGAACAAAATAATTAAAGAACACAAAAAATAATAAATATAACAAGGAAGAATAATTATAACAAGAAAATTAATTGCAAAAAGAGTAGAGCAATGAATAGTGTTGCTCCAAGTTTGGAGCAACACTATTCAAATCTGTATAATAGAGCAGGATTTTGGTGCTGGGCTAGAGAAGGAATTGCTCCAGATTTGAAGATATACAGCTGGATTGGAGATGCTCTAAGTAGTAAGGTTTACTTTATCCAATTAGGGCTCGTTTGATACAAAGTATGAGATAAGGCCTGATATGTTTGACTGAGATGTCTTATAAATATAATGAATTAATATTCCGTTTGGTATGATGTATTAAATTCTCTGCAACACATATTAATTATTGTAATTTATTGCTATAATTAGTTGCAGTATTATTTATACCACCTCATAGGTAGTATACATAACAACAAAAATAAGTATTATTCATACGGGCCTGAACTTTATAAAGGGTCATATACTTTATACCAAACAAGATATTAGGGTATCATAGACATATTATACACCCTAATCACCCCTACCAAACGAGCCCTTAGAGTATATACATTTTTCAAATCGATATATGTCACTAATCGAAGAGATGTACTAGAAAATATTAATACAATTTGGTAATAGAAGATTCGAATTGAAAAGGGCATTGTGAGAGGGAATACAAATGTTTGTTTTAAGATGTTTTTTATTTTATGGTGCGGCATTAAATCTCTTTTACAATATAAGTTATCATATAATGTTTTTTTTATAGACAATATTTATTATTATTTGAATGTCTCCAAAGAGACATCATATTATGTTTCTTCAGATGTGCTACATTATGGAAGAAAGATTAAATTATACTCCCTTCGACACATTTAAATTGTCCTTTTTTTTTAGATTGTTCCATTTAAATTGTCCTCTTTTCCAAAAAAGAAATAATTAACCCTTCAAAAGTAATATTTTCTCTCTTTTTACCTTTCTCCTTAATAACTGTGCCGAATAGTAAGAGGATAATTTCAGCGGGACAGCGAGAGTAGTACGTTAGTTCACTAATAAATTAATACTAATATGATAATTTTTTGTATCGTGTGTCTCACTTAAATAGGTAAATCATATTAGAGACTAGCACCGTACGTTAGGACAAACAAAATATTAATTTATTAAAGAGTTAAATAAAGTAAGAGTTAAATATTTATGATACTTTAACTCTTACTTTATTTAAAACAAACAAAATATTAATTTATCGTAAATATTTATCACATTTTTTTCATTTGTAGCATAAAAATGACCAAACAATATAGGAAAATTTGTATTCGAGGGTATGTCTAGGAGTGAAATTGCATAAACAGAATCCATTTTCGATCCATAACACAGAGTCTCTAATTGTGTGCATACATAATCACAACAATCACAATTAATAGGTTAACAAATCGTATGTGTTCGGTAATTATCATATTGATACAATAATAATATGATTTGCTAAGAACCTGCTTGACACAAATACAAATACATCATGTGTTGGTCAAATATAGATATGATATGAAGATGAAGGTGTGATTTCATTCGTATTTGACACAATGGACGATTTCGAAACGATAAATTTAAATCCTAATTAAGAAACAAATAAATAAAAATAATATATAAATATTATCGTGTTATAGAAAAATTAAACAATACGAATCTGACATGAACACGACTAGTGACATGCATAAGTGAACAATGTTTTTTTTTTTAGAGAATTATAAGGTATATATATATATACTCCCTCCGTCCCCAAATAAGTGTCTCGAGCCGTCAAAATTTTTGTCCTCAAATAAGTGTCATATTTTAGATTTCTATGAAAAAATTATGTCAAATTGTCATATTTACCCCTTGTCTTATTCCAAAAAGTTTACTTTTTCATTTTTTCCATGCAATAATTAGGGATAAAATAAGTCATTTTACCCACTACCTTGATATACGTATTTTGACGGCTGGGGACACTTAATTGGGGACGAAGGGAGTAAAATTTAATAAGGCACTATACCACCATATATGCGGGACCTCTACACCACGTATATATGGAATCACTACACAATCTTATCCAAACATAAAAGGGTCAATTATTATTATTATTATTACTATTATTATTTGTCACGTGACGAGCTATTTCTGACACGTATATGCCCTATCAGCAGATTCTTCGCCGGAATTTCTCGTTGGGGTGCAAATTGAGATAAAATTAGAAGTTGTGGAATTTTTCTGATAGAATCTACACTTGGAATGCAATCCCAAAATTTAGAAAAAGTTCGGGTATTTTACGGCAATTAACCCTTATTATTATTATTATTTGTCACGTGAAGAGCTATTTCTGTACTCTGATTAGAATTTAGATCAAAGTCAAGACAATAAATACTACACGGTAACGTAACGTCAATATAAAAGTCTCGGGTCACACGTGTACGCCAAAGATTGATTTCATCAACGGCTGGCTTAATCTCTGATTAAAATTTATAATATTTGACTTTTTGTCCCCTCTCCAATCTCCATGTCTATTTATCTTGCTTAAACAAAACAAATTATTTGTTGACTAAGTTCCTTATTTACCCTTGACTATTTATCTTTTCTTGGGTTTTCCATGTTGATTTTTCCTAAAGGTTTTAAATTTAATGAGGTCTGACTGCAATAAAATTCCATTTTGTCATGATTTTAGGTTCAAGGTTGTTCATTTGTACTTTTAGGTTACGTTTACTTTGATGGTAAGGGAAAATGATGGAAAAGAAAAATTTCTCCATTTAAATTTCTCATTTCTTATCATTCTTTTTTTATATATAAGAATTTCACAATTTTTTATTCCTTCTTTTCACTCCAATGAGAGAAAATATTATCACAAGGTATTTGGTGTGATAATATTTTCGTTCCTTGGAGTGAAAAGAATGAATAAGAAAAGGTGAAATTCTAATCTATAGAAAATGGAGGATAAGAAATGAGAGATTTAAAGGGATAATTTTTTTTCCCTCATTTTTCCTTACCATCAAAGTAAACTCATTCTTATATGTTTTCTCTTTTAACAAAAAAACCACACTCAGTCTTGGTGGGAGACACTGTTTAATAAGTTTTGACTTACCTCCGAATGTCTATTTTGACTTTTTTTTTTTTAACTTGGAAAAAGGGAGCGTAAGAAATAAAATTCGAGATTTCTCTAATCACAAAAAAAAAACTATTATTGCTTGGATGTCCCCAAAAATTAAACTAATTATTGATTATTATTTTTTGGGAAATTTGATACAAATTAACTTACAAATTATATCTAATTAAAGAATAATAAAACTTGATTAGTCATTAAAAATAAAGACAATGTATATAAAATACTATGCACTAAACTAAACCTCAACCCAAAACTGCCGGCAAACGAGTGCATGAACGACGAGAATTAGTCCAATTATCGTACTAACACAATATCGACAAGTTTACATTATAAAAATGAATATAAAATTAAGTTATTAAAATTGACTTATATATTTTCCTCAATCATAGTTATAAAACATTTGAAATTATGACTCGACCAAATAGATACTAATTGATGTTTGAGTTTTAAGAGGATGATTGGTATGCTAGAATGGAATGAGAATGGAATGGTCATTACTATCTCCATTCCTAATCCTACGGTGGGTGTATTTTTTTTAGAAGGAATGACTAACCCCATGAGTATGGATTTAGCCATTCGTTCCCTCCCCCCTGGTATTAGCTAATTCTCATCTTCAGGAATGAATTATTATTATTATTATTATTATTATTATTATTATTATTATTATTATTATTATTATTATTATTATTATTTTAATTACTATAATTATTATTTTCATGTTATAATTAGTATAATAATAATATTACTATTAATATTATTATTATAATAATTATTAGTTTATTATTATTATTAAGCTAATTATAATAAGTATAATAAAAACAATAAAACTAAAATAATATTTATTATTAGTATTAGTATTAATATTAATTTTAATATTAATATTATTAATATTATTAATAATAAAATAATTATAATTAATACTTTCTTCGTCCACCAAAAGTTCGCATAAAAAATTGCAATACAAATTTTAATATTAACCGTAAGAGAATGAGAATTATTTTATCGAAAATAATTATTAGTTTCTCATTATACATAAATATCCAACTACAGTACATGGCACAATTTTTTTTTATAAAATCCCATGCAAACCATTTATCTTTTTCTTAGGGTTTTTCTTTTAATTTGATAATTCATGTATTATGTCTTCCACAAATGAAAAGGTTAATCTTCCTCTTAATACATTATTGACAGCAATACTCGAGCATGGAGAATTAACTAATTGTTTGAAAGTTATAAGGTAAAATGTCATATTTTGTCGTTACATATGACCATTTTTTTTCAATAGTATCATCATCTTCTGATCTTTTAATGAATTGATACACAACGTTCTTTTAATTTTATTTTTCTTTTCAATAATGTCACGAGATTCAAATTTAAATATTAAAAAATTTACATTACACGAGAAAATTTCACGTAAATTTCTATACTACATGTGCAACTTTTATATTAGATCCAACTGCCGACATGCCACATATATTTTCTGATATCAAAATTTGAAATTCGTGACATTATTGATTAATAGCATAAATTTGTCAAAAAAGAGAACAAAATAGAAAATCTGTGGGGCATAATGGTAAAATTGGGAGTGAGCAGATAAACCCACAAAATTCTCAAGTTCAGATTCCACTATATATACACACGCAAATTTTGCTCTCAGCTCAGAAATTTTATCCATTTTCCGAACAATCGAATCTAGTTTTGCCTTAGGTTTCCGACCAACAAAATCCAATCGATTCCATATACATTTCGATTGAAATTCAGATCCAAATTCGCGTTCTCTCAAATCATAAATATGCCGTAAATTCTTCGGATTTCTTTGATCGAACACTCTGCACACAGTTGGATCGGTGAAAGTATCGAAGAAAAGGAAGATTTGTGAATCTAAGAGCATCGGATAATGCATCCGGTGCTTTCAATCTATTTTCTGTCGCTCACGCGCCCGCATATGACGTCATACTACGACGGTTCGACTTTTCATCGCCGGAAACATCTTCAGAAAAGTGATCGTCGCGGTAATCTTAGTAGTTAAAGTTTTGCACCGAAGATCTTAGCTTATTTTTTGTGTTTTGTCGATTCCGGCGAGGTATTGTTAGTCTTGATAATATCAGTAAACTAGTGGTGGATCTAATTTTGTTGGCAACCGAGCTGTCTCATTTGAAGATTTTTCTGTATTTACTGTGGATCGGATCTCGTTTCGGTGATATTGAGGATTGTCGACTGTTTCTCGGACCGATATAAGGTAATTTCTGGATAAGAATTTAGTTTAGTTTTTGCATTTTTATCATTTATTTGAATGGAATAATGATTGAAATTTAGATGGTTATGTCTATTTATTTTGTTGAAATTGGTGCTCGATAGTATTATTTTGCAATTTTTTTTTTTTTATTATCTTTAGGTAGGTTGTTACTGCATTTTTAAGATCAATAAGTCATAAACTCATAATCATGACTGCAGTGCCGGCACAACGTATGTAAAAAAAGTCACTAGTAAAGAATTAGTTAGATTGAACTAATTGGCCGTGTGAGGGATGCAAGGACTGATGGATTTGTAAGTTTTACATCCAGCGTATCGATGAACTTCGATAAATTTTGAATGAAACTATTTAAGCTTTGAGGTAATACATGAATTACAATTTACATGTGGATTGAGCTCATGTTTTTCTGTAATGATATTGATATGCACTCATGTTCAAATTTCTGACTGTGTTAGTTAATTTGTTTAACTTCGACACACATACACACACACCTCCACAACACAGACATAAAAATGGGCTCTGCAGTAGTCATATGGTTTTAGAATGACTTTATTATTTTTGTTTACTGTATGTAGCAAGTAACTTTTCAGTTCAGTGGACAATACCTTGGCATACTAGTATTCTTGGTTATGTTTGGCATAAAATTTCAATTAATCAACTTCAAATTTTGGTTTTCTCGCAGCTCTTCTATTCAGCCTCAGTTGTAGATGGACGTTTCTGTTCCTAGTGATACGCAGGTGTCCCAAGATTTAATCGGAAACAGTGAGTCTGTGACGACTCCCGATATCCAAGCTCAGTTCAGTTCGGAGGATCTTTCTATGAATGATCTGAAAATGTGCCTGAATGAATTTATAAATGTTGAAGACATTGGAATATCGGCTGGGAACAATAGCAAATGTGATGTGGCGATGGAAGATGACTGCAAGGACTCGGACAAATCCAATGACAATCTTCCTGAGTCCACATCCTCTGTTAAAGGATTGGTTTTTGAGGAAAAAGGATGGGAGGATTTCAAAACTTCTGAAGCAAATGGCTGCAATAATTCTGTTGACAAATGCCATTCATTGCCCAAATCTTCTGCTGTGAGTTTTCTTTGCAACCTCTTTGCAAAATTTATCAGTTTTTTTAACTTCTCAAATATATCATGTGAAATCGGATCTCTTTCTATCAAGTAACACCATATGCTGAATTTTGTCAGGCTCTTGATTGTAGTCTATTGACAGCTTTTCAATTTCGCATTATTGGAATTACGGTGCTAGTCAGTTTGGATCACGTAGGTGTCCGTCCTATGTGTTTGAGTGTATATCTTTTAAATCATAACGGATCTTCCCTTTGGTTTCCAACCTCTTGCAGCAATGACATATCTCTTGAAAGCAATTGCATATGAATGTATCTTACATTTCATTTTGATCTCACGTGGTCACGTTAATTCATGAGGTTTTACTTTCACCTTAAGGATCGTTTTCCTTATTCCCTCCAGTGGTAGTGGAAAAGCACTGGATTCTGATTTATTCTGCCAGGCATGTTTTTGATAGTTTTAATCGCTCGGTACAAATGTTAAAGGCTTCGTCTTGGAAAGATTTTACTGACAGTTACAATTTTCTCTTTTCCTGTTTGATATTATTCTCTCTCAGACTCCTTTCAAGCCTGCATCCGCCATGAAAGGTAGCCGTGAAAAGCAGGGTATACCGCCTAAGAAGCTGGCCGTCACGTGGGCCCCTGACGTATACGATCCAATTCCAACATCAGTATCCCATGTACCATCAAGCAAGAACCAATATCGCAATGGCAGGAAGTACGGGAAGAACAAACAGAAAGGCGGTGGCAAATCTCCGCGAGGGGGCAAAGGCAAAGACAAAGACAAGAAGCAAGGTAAGAAGAACAGCAACAACACTCCTAAAATTAAGCCTGTACACAACGACAGCGTGGCAAGCAGCTTCTCTGAGGCCGGCACTGGCACGAGCATCATCGATTTTAACGTTGTCGGCACAGATCCGTTCTGTGGAAGTAGCTTTCTCAAGGAATCGGTCACGAATCTGCACTTCCCCTTTGCGGAGGCTACACGATGAATGTGCATTGAGGGATTTGCCTTCTCCTCTCCATTGTAAATAAATAATGCTTGGATTTTTGAGAAAGGGCATGCATATATATATTCCTTCAACGAATTAGGAATTTTGTTTGTGATGCACAATTCAGTGTTGTGAATTTTATGGACGTTACATAATATATAAATCCTTTTCTCCAGTATCTTATGTTAGTGACTGTTAGGGGTGAATGTCGGTCTACCTCAGTATAATAGGGAAAAAAAAAGATATTTAGTGATTTTAGTCATTTGAACATTGTAAAGATAAATTATAGCACCTTATTTTAAAAAGATAAATTCTGATACTTTTCAAAAATTTTGGACTATTTTGCCCTTAATTCTTATTTTCTTAATTATCATTTGTACGGATTCACACATTTAATTTACGAATTCATGAATTCACACATTTATTAGTGAATTCACACATTTTGTTATGAATGATTGAATGCAAACATTTTTTTTTAATGGATTCATACATTTTATTATGTGAATTCACGCATTTAATTTACGAATTCATGAATTCACACATTTTATTACGTGAATTCACACATTTTGTTATGAATTCAAATATTTTTTTACGAATTCACACAATTTATTATGTGAACTCACACATTTTTTTCTTTTATATTTAGTAATAAGAAATAATTATTTTGTTTTTGGAAAATGAAAAATGAAAAATCTGGAAAATTAGAAAGAAGGGTAAAAATGTCAAGAAAGACTAAAATTTATCTTTTAAATGTTGGGTGCTAGAATTTATTTTTGTGATCTTGAAAAGACTATTATCAAAATTCACCCAAAAAAAGGGGTCATAAAAAAAAGGGTTGATAATGTAAGGTTTCATACTAAATTGCAAATAATCTTTTGATATGTAAAACTTCCTCAAAAGTCAAAGCATACTAAATGCAAACGAATCTTACTCCTAACAGTTATATTTAAAGAAAAAGTCTCGATTATAATTAAGAGAATGAAGTTGAATAAATGAATAATGTTTATTATGTCAATTACTTGGAGTACTTTTCAAAAAAATTAACTTGGCCAATAAGACATACACTATCATTAAGTTTATGGTTAAAAGTTCCAACTACGGTCTACGGGTCTAGTCAATAAATTTGGAGTTGAAAGAAATAAAATGATACTGGAATTCAAGATATTAAAAATAGATGATAAAATGCATGACATATTTTTAGATGACACGTAGCATATATGCCCAAAATATATGCTCCATTTCATATATGCGGGGTTGCATGTGCTCGTGGATATGTGTTTTTGATAATCCTCTTAATAATTTTTGAACAAATATTAATCTAGCTTTTGGGCTCATTATTAAAATTATTATAACTTTTTAAAAATATCAATTTGATGACTCCTATCAAATCTAATATCGAATTTATTTTCTGTCCACCTAACAAATAACTTGTAACAGAATTATTGTTAATTGCAAATCAAATCACAACCTTCTAATCTATGTATTGAAATTGTGGTAGCATCTTAGGTTCCATAGTAACAATCTTAATAAATCAAGTGTTTTAGACTCGGAGAATATAGGAAATATATGATAGAAAATGTATAAATAATCAAATTTTCCTATATTCTCCAAGTCCAAGATTTCTCAAGTCCTGAAAGTTGAAAAAGACCGTCGGAAAGTTGATTTGCCTTGACATACAAATATATAAATATATATATTTTTAAATTTTATATAAGCTCAAAACATCCTCTGAGGCTGATTTTATTTTATTTATTTATTTTTTTAAATCGAATAAATCTCTTCACATATACTTCCACTTCAAATTCTCGACGTTCTTAACTTTCAGGTATCGAAAGATGTCATTCCGGATATATTATTTGTATAATTTGCACTATTTTGGGTATTAATTGATCAAAGATGATAAATCATTATAGAATTGAAAGGAAAGATTATAGTTTGTGATATGTTTGCCAAGACAAATTGTAAACGTCTAACATTAGAGCTGTCAAAAAAGGCAAGGCCCAGCCTGGCCCGATTTCGGGCCGGGCTGGGCTCCACAATATCAGGCCCGGAGAATTTTCGGGCCGAGGTAAAAGGCAAGTGAGTTCAGCCCGACCCAGCCCGGTAAAATTACACTAAAAAAATAGTTTCCGGTCCGGGCCGGGCTCCATATTTTCAGCCCGGGCCAATTTTTCCTCGGGCCGGCCCAGCCCAGCCCCAAATTTTGACAGATTCAAACTGTACATTGCATCACTATAATTGAGCATATAAGTAAAGCTTTTTATCATATTTGAATGTACAAATCAAAGGAAACAAAATATTTGGCCATGCATAGAGCCCTCTGGAACTATAACCATTCTAAGATTAAACCTCTCCCTAATCTGGAAAAAAGAAGAAGCTTATATTTTTTTTTTTTAAAAAAGGCCATAGCTCTCATCCTGCATGCGAATTTTAAAAAGGTAGCATGCTTGGACAAAATTTTGTAGTTATACTCAAACTGATAATCCAACTCCTAAAAAATTTGATTTCATTTTCACCACATGCTATCTATAATATCTTCACTCCTCTCCCCAAAACTTATCTCTGTGTGTATATAGGAGAGCTGCTGCTTTATCCATTCGCAATCGATCGGGTGCACACTCATGCCTGCAGTTCGACTGCGCCTCATCCAGATATTCACCGTGGTATGTGAGACTCGACGATCAACAAAGCACCCCCGAGCTATTTGCCGCTTCTGCACTCCACAAATAAAAGAATTGCCCACTATGGCTGTACCTCCTTTTCTAACAAAGATGTCCCCTTGAAAATCGTTAACTGAAAGTCTCTCGTGTATTTGAGCATCTGCTCAATAAAATGTCAGATCAACCGTCAGAAACTTAAAACAACTTGGAATTGTCTCTATCTTTTTTCTTTTTTTTTGAAAAACGAGTAAAGATGCCGCACTGGTAATGGAAGTACCGATTGTGTAAAATACTTACTTTGTCATGGCTCGTTTTCCTGAAGCCTAGCTTATTCGTCCACATAGGTTCAGCTTCCTCAGCCGCAGGGAGTACAAGGTGTTTAACACTCATGGATGATAGGAAGCTCTCGATGCACGAAAACAATGCTTGAAAGTAACCCTATATAGTATTTCAACGGTAATAGTTATATCACTGTCAAACCAATCACATTAAACAAAACCTAGTAACAAAAAAGTAGAACTTATCAGCATCATAATATATATATGGATCATATAATCCTATATTTTTTTGTTTAGTAGGAAGTCATGCGCTGACATGGAAGAAGGGTACCAAGTGTACCTACTGATCAATAAAATAACAGAACTCCTTCCTTCATAGACCATGCCCACCTGCACGCCCCAGTGGCAATGCAAGGTCCAGCACCCCCACCCCCACCCCCCACAAAAACAAAGAAAAGAGAAAAATGGCCTTTTACTACTCCAATTCAACTACATGCATGCAGTCACAGAGAGTAATATTCATACCTACCACATTCGTGAACAAAAGAGAAAGAGACATGCGTGCTGTTGAACATGATTGAGGATGAATTCTAAGCGAATAGAAAGAAAACGCAATAACAGAAACTTTCATTTAGAAAAAAAAAAAAAAAGGTCTATGCTTTTATAGGTTTCAAGTAGAAGATTGTTTCCAAGATGTTCTTACTTTTCCCTGATTTTCTCTATCAGTAGCTACTAAAGGAAGTTCAGCAACATCTTTTCCAAATATCCGGAGGAGAGCTGCTGATACAACAATTGAGCTGCATGCAACAAGGGTATAAAATTTAACTTGCATAGTAATATTGCTTTTCATAGTAACAAACCAAAATAAAATAAAAAAACTAAAAGGAGGTTGAGTTTATCAACTTACTTCACAATTAAAACCACACAGTACATTCCACTAAACTCTTGCCCAGATATGTTCCTTCTGCAAACAAGTTCAAACACGACCATTGGTGGATGGAAACGAGAGTAAAAGCACAGATAATGCTTTGAGTGAAATTTATTTTCATTATCATTAACCAAGGAAACTTTAGGTGCAATATTTCGATTCATGATATAATAGAATTGTCAGAGAATAACAGACATCTTCAAATCTCACTCCTAATACTATGCTGGGCTCACATGTCATAATCCAAAGAAAAATGATTTAATATTTTTCCATCTAGCTATCCATCATCTTTTCGCATAGCTATTACTCAGAGCGTGAAGTTTTTATTCCCACTGGACGGACACCTGCATAACATGCCTATGAGAGTTGGTTGACACACTAAGGCAACATCTCCCACACAAATATTTTCATCACAGTTGCGGCCAATAGCAAACCGTCAAATCCAGTCTTCTAAGGTCGCCCCAAAATGTCCCTTACATCTCCTGGTAAACTACTCATATAATTTTATTCCCATTATAAGTTATTCAATCAATTCCTGAGGATCCTGAACTATCAAACTCTGCTCTGTAATCTTATCTACAGAGACTAGATGTGTACGAAACACCTTTAAAACCAACAAATAGACATACAATAGCCTTCAGCTTAAGCTGGTCCAAGAAACAATCAAACTTACCCATACACCATAACTGGGATAAGATCCCGACCAGATCTTGCAACGATGGGGTCAAAGCATTCCTACAAAATAATAGAGTTAGGATTAAGACTATCTCCAATAATACATGATTTCCATATAAAACCTGTTTGTAATATGTAGAGCCACCTGGTCTTCCACAATGCAACATATTTGATTACTTTACATGAGCATGTCAATTCGAACATCAACTTTGTCATATAGATAATAATATACTGGCAATGTAAATGCTTTAAAAAAGAACTAAATGCAAGAGGCTTCTGCCAGTTAAAGTATCTCTACTGTGGTTAGAAACAATAAACCTAATGACATACTTATGAATTAATATTGGTCCTCAACCCTTCTCTTGTCGATGTCTTCAATTCAAAATTTCAGGTTACCATGGAAAAACAAACACATGCTCCTAACATAGTATCTAATATCTAATCAAGTTGCAAAGATGGTTTGTATAGGGATACAAGTTTTTGACTTCCACCAACATATATTAGCCAAAAAGGGAAAACATCTTGTAATGTAAGATGGGAGAGCTTACACGAAATATTGCTGCAGCTCGAGAAAGCAACATTAGATGCCCAGCAGCTCGACTTTTTCCACTAAGAATGCACCATTGGATCTCATTCATATACCTATCATTTAAACCTATTGTTGCATGCTTCTTATCTACTGCAGATAACACCGAAGCTGGAATTATCTCAGGTCCACCAGAGGCCAAACTCTGAAGTGCTTCAAAAATCTTATAGCAGTCATCACAACAAAACCATTTATCCTCTGGAAGTTCCTGTTGCCATGTATTTGAGCATCTATTAATAACAAAGTGCCAAAAACTGCTCCTTCCTTGATGATAAAATACTTTTAAGACTTACTTTCAGATCACACATCTCAGACTCACGTAGACAACCAACGTGATATTCCTTCTCACACTAGACAACAACATAAATATAAAGTCAAAAACCCAAGAAAGGGTATATGCTGAAGTCAAGTAAATGACCCAGAGAAACCAGAATAAAGATCCAAAAACAAGATAAGGAAGCAAGTCATACTTGATCACATATTATCACTGTCCGGTCATCAAACTTTGCAGCACTGAAGTCCTGTGACCTAAAAAACAGAAGATAAGAGAACCACTTAATAAAAAATTTACCTATATAGGCACACACTCTTCAAAATAACAACTATTAGAGCCATTAAATGATTAAGTCATGGAACCAAACTGGTTGATTAAAGGAATTGCAGCTAATGAGAGATATCATAAGAGACAAGTATACTTGGACTAAAATCAACATCTTTTCTATCTAGAATACTTCACCAGAAGTTTGAAATTAATAGCAGAATGATCTGTCAGATTCATAATAGATCTGACAGTACATTTCATCGCTCTTATCCATTACCCCATGACCACTATCCTTGGAACATTCATTATCTCAGTACCTACTGAGCAAAAATCAGATAACAATACCAATAGAAACTAGTCTGTGCCATAAATAACAAGCTGAAAAAATTACGCATTGAGAAGTCAAAAGAAAAGGGAGAAGCAGAAGACTACTCGCGGGTTGGAAAGCTATTCTTCTATTCCTATTTGTTGCGACTCATCTGAAGCAGGAAATGGCAAGAACCAATAGAATGCAACTAGGGTAAATAGACTACTAAATTGATTGTTAGGTTGATGTATGGACAATCAGCAAACAAAAGCTACTCATCCCTTCCTGAAAACAATTATTCTGACAAGAATTTGCAATAGAATACAGACAAAGCAAATATAGAGGGGAAACACAGCATTATTTAACTGCAACTGCTGTAACAAACCTGCAGATCACACAGCCACCGGGCTCAAATTCTGGTGCCTTTACCACTCTCTTTAGCCTAAGGATAATTGGTCTCAACTCCCCAGATGCTTTTCTACCAGGACCAAGTCTGTCTTTGCAATGCGGACAATACCAATCATTTGCCGGGAGACACTGTAAACCTAAACAAGCTGCAACAATATCGATACGAAGGGGCCCACAAGCAAATCAGACACGATGGGGTTAATTTCTAAGTAGCAAAAAGACGAAAGCTGCACCTACAAGGCTACAACCACCTACCAACTAATCATATGTAGAATGGCAAATCAAGGAAACTGCCACAAATGAAGCTGCTGTATTTGCCAATTAATTGAACCACATAAAACTCCACTCAACAGACAAGATAGAGTGCGTGGCAAACAGTCAAACACCAATACATCCCCAACCCCCAAAAAATATAGTCTGAGGTTTCAATTAATAATTTTGCAGTACATTCTACCTAGCTAACCAAGCAGGGAATCTCGCCCTGAATGGCATTATAAATGTAGAGGTACATATAAAAATCTCTGTATTTGAAAATTTATGCAAAAAAATATAAAAAGCAATATATACCTATGTAATTAATCTAGAGGTCCATATATGGAAATGCATTTAATAATCTATATCTTTATTTTGTATAGAGATGCATCTTAATAGACAGTATCAAGAAGATATTCAGAGAACACCAAATTCCCAACAAAGAGTGGTTTTTTACAGTGAAGGTACTCACAAAAAGCAGTTAGGATAAAAATATAAAGATAATAAACAGCACTACAATTAGATCGAGTACATGAAGAAATTAAAAAGTACGGAAAAAGGAGAAACTACCTGCATGAAAAGCTCGAGGGCATCCATTGCATATAATAAGTTCACCTCCATCTCCGCATACGGCACACATATCATCACTTCCACTGGATGGAAGACTTTGGCCACTCGCCAACATCAAGGCTATATCATGAAGTGTTAATCCAGAGGATGTATAGATATTACGATAGCTGCGAAAAGAATAGAAATCATATTTCTGAAAGCAGATGGAACATGTAGTAAACATTTTTATCTTTCAAAAGAAACTCACGGTTGACGTTTAGCTGCCCATCCAGCGTGAGCCTCAAACTGAGAGGGACTGATCTGTTTTGAGAAAGGAAGGAATAGGTAACATCAGATGTGCTACTTGAGTAAGAGATATTAAAATAGATCAGATCCATTGAATATAAACTCCAAACACAAAGATAAATGTACTTACCTCAAAGTTACAACAACTACATACTATGCCGCTTCCCTGCTTGTAACCCCCAAGAATCCTCTGTGAAGAGACAAAAAAATTGTCCTAAGTTATATGCTGGAAACTGATAAAAATGAAAAGATCTGAATGAAAGCACTGAAATACAACCTTTCCTTTAGAGTAATAAGCCAAACTGGTCCCATCTGGCAGTCCATTCGGCATAAAAAGCAATTTGTGCAAATCATTGTCCCTATCATACATTAACTCATCACTCATTAGACCAAGGTTTTGACGTCAGACAGGACCGACAAAGAGCTGTGTTTAGGAAATTAGGAAAATGCACAATAACAACAAACTTGCCTTTTTTTGTTGCCACCTTCTGTGGTCTTCTTATGCTCCCAAGAAGAGCTAGAATGGTTGTGTCTTGGCCTGCATAAGAAATAATATTGAGCAACCTAATAAAAGTGTATCAATATGAGACGAGGGCAGAAGAGACAAGGAAAATAAAACAAACTTCTTCATTGGACGCTTCTGCTCAACTAGTGCCTCTATATAGCCTTGCTGATTGACGGGTGTTACATGAGAATAAAGATATGCATCAGGATAAGGGCTGTCTTCAGTAGAATGCCTGACAGAGCTGGAAAATTCATAACAGTGAGTGGGTGAGGATATCAATGATAAATCAAAAGAACCAATAAGCCCATCAAGTTGACTAACAGAAGTTCATACATCAGCAACAAAATGACCAATTTCATAAGTCACAAGTTCCACCTACTATATTTTCTTCTCTGTTCAGTCGGGCAAATCCAAATAGTTTAAGGTAACACCGACAGGCATTTTTGTCTCGTTGATCGTGTTCGTGCTCTGATCCCATTCATTAGTTAGTGAAATTCTTTGCCTAGGGTGGTGCAGAAGGATTCTATTATTATTTATAGAAAACTATACACATACACATACACATACCTAGTGGTGGAGTGAGACATGCCAAAATACTGGCTTTGATGTACACTATCTGCATAGGCTACATCATCACGTCCATGTTCGAGACTTGCTGCAACATTCAGGAAGAAAAATGTCAGAAATTAAATTGACAGAGAATGCAATATTCTCCTCTTTCACATCTAAAACCCTGATCACCCATTTCAGTGTTCTATAAGCCCTCAAAAAAACAAGGTAGTTGGCCCATAAGCCCGAGAACGCCACCAAGCGATAAATTTACATCACCCTAATTTTGCTAGCAATATTAGCTTAATAATCTGCTTGACGAAAAATGTTATTAACATAGGAGAACAATATCCAAAATAAGGATTTCTTGAGTGAGATTTGGACGAGTTACTTGCTAGAAATGGTTTATCTTAGTTATTTTGAAAGTATCATAACCCTCCTTTATAACTATTATGTAAATCATGACCACCGTTTCCAATCACTCCAGACAAGAAAATCATATGTGCATTCCTCAGCTATCCACAAAGCAATGGTTTCCCAACCAGACCTATACCGCAAGCATGAAATCTAAGATGCCAGACTAGAGGACCTATTCAGTTCAACTATCAATTATTAGAGAGAAACACAGGAGCACTTGCAAGAACCTGCCTAGAAGAGTTGCGATTCTGAAGTATATAATACCCTTCCAATCCAATAAAGAAAGAACTTTTCTTGTATAAAGACAGTCGTTTCAATAAAGCTCAAAGAGAATATGAAAACTTCATTGGAATTTTACCTTTCCAGATCTGATAGTACTCCTCATTTACAGAAGAACCTGCAACAGCTTTTATCACTGTATCTACTGCACTGAGAGGAGCAGTTTTCAGTTCTTCAACTATGCTATAAATCGACTTCCCATTCTCCAAATATATGTGATTATTTGGATGTCTTGTCTTGCTACCAGCGTGAAGTTCAAACTCGTATGCACTAACCACCTGCTTAAATGAATTTAAATAATCAGAACAGACCAACCAACTGAGCAAGTGAACAACTTAATTTTGCAGACATGACTTACTTTGGAGAAGTTGCAGACGCAACAACCACATAAGTATCCACCACTTTTGATAATCCCTGGGAGCTCCTTCTAGCAATAAATTAGAAACCAGTGTCAATACCACACTAGAATGAAACTATGAAGATTAGCATAAGAAAGCACAAATACACCAACTACGTACCTCGCCAGGAATACAAATATACTTAACTCTAGCTCCTTCTAGTATTCCAGTGGACAAAAGTTTCTTAACATTTGAAGGGTAATTATCTGGAATTACTTTCTTAGACATTCTCAGTTCCATGTTAGGAGCACAAGAGGAAGGACTTCTTGGGTCAAGACACTCTCCGTCAACCATGCTTAATTTCACTTTTGAGTTCTCCATAGCATTCCAGTCATCATTGCGAAAGCCATGGATAGATAAATCATTAGCAGCACACACGGAAATTTGATTATCATAAAGGTCCTCATTAAATTTGTCATCAGACGAGGGCTTAACGGATAGATCAGAATCAAAATCGTCTTTCCTTTTACTAAATTTAAATGTAATCTTTCTAATACCAGTGGGTCTAACATGCTTTGGAATTTCAAGAACCACACGAGCTGTGGAAACTGATTCCAGTTTGCACTTACTGTGCTCTTCCTCACGAAAATTTCCATCTGCAAAGGAATCACAGGAACAAGCTGATGTAATCTCCCCAAAACCACCACGTTCACCACCAAGCACATCATGAGGTTGACTGCTAATTGTCAAGCTTGAGGTAACGTGTTTCGGAGACAGATTTGGGTTTGAAACTTCAGAGTGCACATCTTCATTAGTAGGCTCTTTCACATGATTTTTGTGACAGGTCTCCAAACTATGATTACTTTCTGCTTCTTTCAACTCATTGCTATTAGAAAAAAGCTCAACATTACCATCATCTAACTGTTCCAGTGCATGATTCTCCCCACAAGGGTCCATCTCACTATCATTCACTACTCCCTTCGGCTCTGTATCTCCAACATTCCGCGTTTCCTTTATCAAATCTTTCATGCAATGCTCTTCCAATAATTCAGTTTTACGATCTTCGACAGAATACGATTTTGATTCAGCAGCATCCTTCACATGGCTTTCTAGCCAAGGCTGCAATTCACTGTTATTCGACAACACCTCAACAGAACACGCGTATTCAGTCTCATCCAACACCTCGTCGACTACCTTCACGTCAAAAAACACAGACTCACTTGCACCATCCATAAACTCAGTCGCCACACGGGGCGCCATTCTAGTATCATTGCATGATTCCTTTGCTTCGTCCTCCACCCTCGACTCGCCTTCGGCACCATCCCCGATCGAATGCTGCCTGCGCTCTGAATCAATCGTCAATCCACCGTCCATTTCCATCGCCATTAACGAGATAACAACCGCCCAAGCTCCACTCCCCCCTGCCCCATCCACAACAACCCTACACACAATGACAAACTCAAGAATATCAGCAGGCGCACTCTGCACCACCGATTCAAACAAGAAAAAAAAAGAAAAGAAAAGACAGACCGCGAGGATGAGGAAACAAAAAAAGAAATTAGAAAAGACAAACTATCAAATTTAAAGATATTCCTATACTACCAATCAATTTTAGCTCTGAATTAACTCAATTATCACGAAAAGACAATGAATATTCATTTATTACGTAATCCAACGTCCATGAAAATTCACACACCCCAAAAGCACCTGGAAAAAACCCGCTCAATCCATCGAATCTCTGAAATTCCAAATTGTGAACTCATTTTAAAGCAATACACGCATGTAAACAGACCTTTCAATCCAGTTAAACGGGAAATGGAATTGAAATCCAATCAGTCATCCGAAAAAAAAAGAAGCTCCCTACAGATCTGGTAACTGCGTCAATTATTCAATGAAAACTCCAATTCTTCAACGTAACTGCGAGCATAATAGTTCAGAAATCACAGATCTAACAATGGAAGGAAAGAAGAATAAAGGAGGAAATTATTAGGGTTTTGGGTATTGGTTGTGAAATTTTCGGTTATTTTGAGAGAAACTGAAAAGTTGGATTGGCGGTATGGATTTACAGATTATAGTAGTAGCAGTTGAAGTTGATATAGATTCTTTTTAATTTTTATATTTATATAAATATTTAGGAAGAAGCATTTTCTTGCCTTTTAAGTTTGATGAGAGAGGAAAAGTCGTGATGAGATAGAAGGAGCGAGAAGAAAGTTGGGGGCGAATTGTAGATAAGATAAAAATTGTGGGCACCTTCTTTATAATATACACACACATATAATTTATTTACACGAAAATGATCTCTTTTTTTTTTGGTTATTATTTCAAAGTTTTGAATTATGAAATGGAAACATATCTCGTTGTAAACTCAAATTCCTATTTCTAATTTTGACATTTTTAAAATTAAACCTTGTTTAATATATTTTCTCCTGTTGGGAAGAAAAGAAAAATTACATGGTTGTTAGAAGAATTTCATGCTTCAAATATGATTTCCTTTAACGAAAGACACTATTAATCTGCAATCGGTATCTAAAGTGCGCATAAAATAAATTTCGCATTGTATGTAATTAATTTGTGTACCATACACGAAAGGTAAAATATATTAGAAAAGCTTATGCGACATGTTTAACCTATATAATGGCATAATTTGAATTTAAAACTTTTAGTCAAGAAAATACTTGTTAGTGCTCACTCAAAAAAAAATTTAACTTTAAATTTAAACTAAAATAACAAAAAATAAGATAAAAAGTTTATCCAATATATCTCCCAAATTAGGTGGCCCACAAAAATATTTACACCTCCCTAAATCTAATCTCATCTCACAAATTGAGTTGGACACACAATTTTTATAAAATAATAGATGAAAATTAAGATAACTGTTGTATGCATTTGTAAAACATCTATTACTAATACGAAAAATAAAGTTGCCCCATCCACGGTGCTCCGTTCAGATTTTCCTTTATTCTGGTAATTTGTCTAATTTTAATTCATATATATTCTAATTTTTATTTTTATTAATTAAAATTTTATTAATTTCATGTTCTTGAAATATCACATGTTTATCTATTAATAACATCTCATATTTATCTATCCATCTATTTAATTAATTTCTTCTATTATGTATATTAAAATAATAATAATTTCGGATTGCATTCTTATAAATCATTATCTTATACATCCTTAATTCATATATAATAATCTATAGAAAATTTGTAAATGAAAATCTCTTTATGAAGACTAAATAAATATATTTAATCAACATGTCTACAGGGAATCATTTTCATTTTTTCATTCATATTTTTCTAAAAACTTCGATTAGTGCTTTCTAAAATATATATACATTGAATCAAATATGGGATAGGTAGTTAAAGAAAAGAACAAAAAAAATTGAAGATGTAAACATATTTTTTTTCCGTATTTTGACAAAGATTAGTTTTATCGATTTAACATGAACTAACGAAACGGTTCAAATATACTTAAAAAGAAGGATTTTTACTAATTTTAATTAATATTAACTTTATTTAGATTTTTATCGCGTAATTTAGCATAAACCAACGAGACAGTTCAAAGAACATAGAAAGAATGATTTTTACTAATTTTAATTAATTTTACTTAGAGTGTTCATATTTTTATCGAATATTACTCAACGGATTTGAGGCGTGTGTGTACAATAAAGTCCATATTTTAACTGAGATTAGAACGAACATCTAGAAAAATTCTAAACTAATTTAGATTTAAAAAAAATACATAATGAATGAGTATACCCGATCCATTATCATTCATAATTATAAATTTAGATACTTGAAATAATTCATTAAAAATACATAATGAATGAGTTTATATTTTTTTTAATTTTTTTTTTGTATGAAATGGATCATTACATTTTAATAAAGGGTGATAAAATTGAATTTGGGAGAAACAGATTTAATACCGACATCTTTTTAGGGTCACCCGTAAATATAGATTTTCTTATACTTTGTGAAGGGCCCACCATTCCACGTCTCCTGTTTTATGCGCCACGTGGTGGGTGCGAGTTTGAGTTTCGAGATCCATTCTAGATAGACGTGTCCGTCTTTCTCTCCGGTTTCGATTTAGTACGTCGTATGCAGTTTCAACTAAAGATGCTTTTTTCCATATTATATTTTTCTATTGCTCAGTACGGCACTCGAGCACTGTAACAAAATAGTCTTCTTATTCTTTTGGATTTTAAAAGACACTATTAAAATAGTCATGTTATGTCCCGCCTGTCCATGATAAATGTGGTTCGAAAAAAGTGGTACGGACATTAAAAATGAATCCGTAAAAATGAAGAGTGAGTTAAATATATTTATTTTGAGTGGAGTCATTTTTATTTAAGGAAAGACCATACTTATTATGAACGGACAAAAAAATAAAATAAACCACATTTATCGTGAACGGAAAGAGTAATAGTTTATACATAAAACACAATTTTATCTAAACCTTTGGATGGGTAGAATGGGTATATTTATTTATTTTTTGAAAAAGGTACAAATGAAGGGGCCGGGTATTTCTAAGATCAGAAGTTTCAAATTCAAATTTAATTATATCTCTATATATCGAGACTATCATGCTTAATTTTCCAAATATGATTTACCTATGTAGTTTGCTGCACAAAAGTAAATATTTACTGCACAAAAGTAAATATTTACAAAAAAAGACTTGCTTTGTTGACTAATAAGAATTCAAAAAATTGTACACCCTCTGTTCCAGCTTAATGTGATTCAACTAATATTTTATACATCACATATAATCAAATACGCACCACACTTATAAAGGATGGAGAGAATACAATTTTCTTGTTAAAGCCTTTCTTTTTTTTTAAAGGAAAAATCTTCATTAATTCAAATTCAAGCATACAATATCTCAAAGCCAAGATAAATCTAACTATCACACTATTAATCTAACTTCCAGATCATTACACAAGATGAGAAATCTAACTATCAGACCATTTACCTCAAAAAAAAAAAAAAACTATCAGACCATTAATCTTACTTCCAGATCATTACACATCGATCGTCAACTAATCCAACTTCCAGATCATTACACAGACCATTAATCTAACTTCCAGATCGATCATCAACGGCATTACGCCAAAAGTAGCTAGACTATGAGCAGTTTAATTTTTCCATTTTACATTATGTTGTGCGTGTACTTTTATTTATTGACAATTTTTCATCACATATATATTTATTTGATATTAAAAATATAACATAAATACATTAAATTCAAATATTACTTTTAATTTTAATTTTATGCAAATAAAATATTAAAACAAATATTAAATAATAAAAAGAGAGAGTTGTTCAATAGAGATTAGGGGACCACGACAAATTTATTTTGAGGAATTTCCTCAAAAAGGCATTATTATTTGAAGAAACAAATGCCCCACACGTCCAGAGGTTGTGCTACCTTGACATCAGATAATAATGTGGGAAAGTAAATTCTTCCATTTAAGACATGAATGATTTTTGTATAGTACTCTTAATTATTGACATGTAGAGGTCGATAATAATTATCCACAATAAACAGCTAATCAAATTCCGTTGAGCCTATAATTAGCCCTACATTTTTTGATATTTGAGTTGAGCCGATTGCATAACATTAGAAATCAATAAACACTAATTATGGATTAATAGACTACAATAAAAATTAATAAATTTAATTAAGGATTAATAAACTATAATTAACCTAAAACCCATAATTAGGCCTAATCCCCTTAATTAACTGTAAGTCTGTAACCAAGTTTTTGCCATGAAATAATTAGAACAGATTTAAATAGATAATAATAGACGACGGAATCTCAAATAAACAAAAAACAAAATATAGTGAACAATTTTTTTTAGTAATTAAGATTACGAAAAATGCAAAAAAAAAAAAGGTACACACACACTGATTTACGCACTAGGTGCAGCATCCTTGACCTTACTATGCAAATAGCCGCCATACTCTCTAGCATAATCCTTCACGTGGCCGGCCGTGTCGGCGAGCCGGTGCCTCGCGTAATCGAACCGGTCCGAGCCGGGCGGGTGGAGGCCCCTGAAATACCTGTATATCCAAGAAACCGCCGCCACGACCGCCACGCCGAAGCCGAGGAGGGAGAGGAGGCCGGAGACGGCGACGAAGATGAGGAGGCCAGCTGGGACCCATATAGGGCTGGAGATGATGATCAGCGGCGCGAAGAAGATGAGGGCGAGGACGGTGGCGGTGAGGGTGAGGCCGGAGAGGAGGAGGAGAATGCCGCCGGAGATTACGAGCGTGGCGAGTCCGACGAGTTGGGCGGAGTTGGGGGCGTGGTCTCGGAGCTTCTGGAGGATGGAGGTGGTGGCGGTGGGCCTTGTCGCCGGATAGTACTGTCGATCGGTCATTGCAAGAGTTTAGAGAGAGAGAGAGAGAGACTGAGGTGGTGAGATTTTATGATCGGAGATATGGTGACGCGTGTGGGCGTAGATTTCATGCAGGAGAACACGTGGGAGATTGCTAGTATAAAATATACTTCCTCCGTCCCAATAGCAAGGTTTCGCTTTCCTTTTTTGTCTGTCCCAATAGCAAGGTTTCATTCCAAAAATAGAAATAATTAACTCTTTAAAAGCTGTAGGACCTACCACCTTTTCTCCTTTTACTCATTTTTTTAATAATCAGTGAGACCTTGCTATTGGGACGGAGGGAGTAGTATATAAATTTATATATTCCCTCAATATATATATATATATATATATATATATATAAAATTTGTGTAGGGGCCGGAAGGATGAATTAAACACAATTTTCTTCAACACAATTTTCTTCGTGTAGAAATTGGCAATATGAACCATTCAGTATATATATATATATATATAGCGACTAGATTGGGCTCTTCCTGTGCGCGACGCTGAAGTGGATGCCGCATCAGCACAATTTTTTTTCCCTATTTTCTTTCTTTGTTGCCTTTCTTCTGTGCGTCTGTTTCATCTTCATCTCCAACTTCACCTTTAGTCTCACCAATCACCATGCTCAACTGCTCTTCCCCCATGCACGGCTCGAAAATGAAAATTTTGATACATAATTTTTCCAATCTTCCAATGGCAGAATAAAATTTCAAATCTTGTCAGTATTCTTTCATCTCCAACGCTCACCCTTCTCTTTCTCTTACCTTCATCGGCTATTGGTTTGTGATTGAATCACTTGCCCTAAGGTTCATTCTGATTTGTGCATTATCATTGCAATTAAACAAAATTAATTGTGGAGAAACCCAGAGAGATTCAGATCTTATTCGAGGAACAATACAAATCGAGAATTGAATTTAGGCAGAGATCTAGAGAGAAAGATGAAATCTGGGTTGGATCTACTCCGTACTGCGCGTGTAATTGGTGGATGAGATGATCTCATGCATTTCTTATTTTTCAGATCTAAGCTTTCCCATCAATCGTTTATGGGGATGAAAGAGTAGATGCAGATTTAATTTTTTTTTTATTTCTATGATAAAAGGATTTGCACGTAATTGACTGACAGGGTCTCCGGAAAATTAGATAATAGTCAGGTGCATCAATTGTAATGGGGTGAATGCTTCATAAAAAAAAATTGTAATGGCCTGAAGATTGAGACGGAAAAGGTATGAGAGTGAGAAGGTGAAGGTGAAGATGTTACAGACGAACAGGAGAAAAATGCAGTGAAGAAAGAAAATAGGGGGCAAAAAAAATATTGCTGATGTGGAATCCACGTCAGCGTCGCGCACAGGAGGTGCCCAATCTAGACGCTCAGCATATCAATTCTATATATATATATATATATATATATATAGATATAGATATAATACGTGTAGGGGAAGGATGAATTAAACACAATTTTCTTCGTGTAGAAATTAGCAATAGGAACCATTCAGTATGATATCTCTGATAAAAATATACATTATAAAATATATAAAATGTACTATTATCATAAAATATATTATTTTAAGAGTGAATATGTCAAATAGCCACTATGAATAGTGAGAATTAATAGTTGTCCAAAACTTAAATTATCATAAATTTTGTCTAACTTTCGGATTTCTGGACAGATTTGCCCTTATTCTTGGTACGAATTGGACGAATGGTTTTCATTCGTACCAGTCGTGACAAGTTACGGAGCACAACTCGTTGGTACGAATGGGACGAATGGTTTCATTCGTACCACTCGTACCAAGTTACGGAGCATAACTAGTTGGTACGAATGGGACGAATGAATTCATTCGTACCAGTAGTACCAAATTATGGCACTTCGTCGTGGTCATTCCACTGACCACCATGAAAAAAAAGGAGAGAGAGAGTAAGAGAGAAATATGCTTTAAAGTATGCCCAAATATTGTACGAAGAAGAGATTGCGTACGAATCGTATGACTACAAAATATGGTACGAATAGTACGAATCGTATCATTCGTACCAATGTCAATAATACTGTTAAAAAACGAAATCAACTTGGGGAAACTGCCATTAATACAGCGAAGAAGTTCATACAAACATGGCGATTCATCAAAATTAAAAACATTACCTATACATGTAAATCGAACAGAGATGATAATTGCATCGGAAAATTAAATCTGTTAAACATAGAGTAAAACAAAATCTGTTGCTTCTTCATGCAAATTCCCATCTCCTGCAACAAAACCCTCTTTTCCTCTTCTGCAGATCTGGTGGTGGTGGAGTCGCGACTTGGTGGGGAGAGAGAGAGAGATCACATCAAACTTGCAAAATCCGGCAATCCAAGCCGGAAATCATCATTGCCGCCGGCCAAAACCCGCTTCATCGGTACGGCGGCGCGGCATACGGGGCAGCTCGAGTGGGAGTAGAGCCACACGTCCACGTACGCGGCGTGGAACGCGTGCTTGCACGAGCTCAGCTGCCATATCTCCTCCCCTTCGGCGAACATCGGGCAAGGCTCGCCGCTTCCGCTTCCGTCCGCCGCAGTTTTCCTGAACGTGACGCCGCCGCCGAAATCTGCAGATCTGGTGATGGTGGAGTCTCTTGGCGGGGAGAGAGATGGGAGATGGTGGCGGGACGGGGAGCAGCAGGAGGGGGAGAGAGAGAGGATGAATGTGTGGGGTGTTGGGGGGTGGCGGCTGGTGGGGGTAGGTTAGTATTTTTTTTTTTTTTACTTAAAGGTTATTTTAGTCTATCCATTCCAAAATCTGACAGAATTTATGTTAAATTAAGTTTTGGATAATTTTTATTTTCCACTATCTATAATGGCTATTTGACATGATAAACTCTTATTTTAATATATTAAATTTATTATTATAAAAATGGATCATTGTACATGTGAAAATACATAATTTTTAGATTTTTGGGAAAAAAAGATTCTATAGGATCTAAACCCAATTTTGTGTATATATAGACATACGTACACAGATATGTGAGGGATATCAAATAAAAATCTTCCGTTCTAGGATATTGATGAAAGAAACCAGGTCATTATTTTTTTCAATTTTATATTAGAGCATTTTTTTTTTTCAATATCAAATCAAATTATAGCAATAAACGTTAATTATAATTAGTTATATATATTGTAATAATTTTGATATTTATAATAAATATTGTTAAAATAAAAAAAATTAATAGTGTGATGTAGAAAATTGATGGTAACATCAGATCTGAACCGAGATATGGAAACTTAAGATTCAATATTCCATTTTTTTGTGTCCCCCACTTATACTTTTAATACAACTTAACGTTTTAATTTTTTTTGGTTGCATTTTTTTCTTCAACTTAATTTATTTTTTTGTATTTTAGCTTAATTCTGTTTATTAGTATTAATTAAGATTCATTATACCAAATTTAAGTATATAATTACTTTTCGCATTCAATTTTGAGTTTTAGTCAATTATTGATTATTGAAATTAAACGCGTGTTAATTATTTATAATAATACACTAACATAATCTAAATTAAACAATATATATAAAACCAAATTTGCAACCGCGCAGTAGAAATTCTAGTCTTTCACTTGTAAGTGAAATTCTATTTCTATTAGGAAAGGTATTATTCTAATACAAAAGCTATAGAAATTAACCCAATATTCATTACACCTTAACAATTTCTTCATCTCATCTCCAACAATTTCGTTTCTCTCCCTTTCCACACAAAAAATCCCCTTGAATTCTTTCTCCAAGTTCCTCCATTCCGTGATCATGGCGGCCATGGCAAAGTTGGACATCCATTCCAACCCATACCGGCATCACAACCAACGAGAAAGTTATCAGACGGACGAGGACGAGGACGAGGACGAGTACGAGTATAAGATTCTAGGCGTCATCAGCCGCGGTGCCTTCGGCATCGTATACAAAGCCCTAAACAAGGAAACCAACAGGATCATGGCGATGAAGCAGGAACTCGAGGGTCTGAGCCCGACAACCAGAGTAGAAATCGACATCCTCAAAACCCTAGGGCCCCACCCCTGCATCGTCGGATTCGAACGCGTTGCGGAGATGCCGGCGGAGGGGGGCGGGGCCCACGTGTTCGTGGTGATGGAGTGCATGAAGTCCGACCTCGAGAGATGGAGGGAGGAGAGGGGCAAACCCTACTCCCTCCTCGAAATCAGGCACATAATGAAACGGATACTAAACGGCGTCGTCTTCCTCCACGACAACGGCGTCATGCATAGGGATCTCAAGCCCGCGAACGTCCTCGTCGGCGACAGGTGGGAGGTCAAAATCTGCGACTTCGGGCTCTCGGCCCGATTCGGAGGCTGCTCGGCCCGGCCGCGCAGCCCCGACGTAGGTACCTTGTGGTACAAGGCCCCCGAGCTTCTTCTCCGATCGCGCACCCACACGTGCGCGGTCGATATCTGGTCCGTGGGGTGCATTATGGCGGCGCTGGTGGTGGATCATCCGTTTTTCCCGGGCTTTTCGGATGCCGAGCAGCTCGACTACATCGACAGAACCGTGAAGCCGCCGTTTAATTTTCTTCGGCAGAAAATGGCGTACGCCGCGGAGTACTCGGAGGCGGCGGCGGCGCTTACTCCGGCGGGATTGGATCTGCTTAAGAGACTTCTGGCGTACGACGCAGAGAAGAGGATCACGGCCAGAGACGCTCTCCATCATGCTTGGTTTAGAGAAACTTAAAAATTAATTAGACATTAATGGAATTTTTTAGACTTATTTTTATATTCTTAGTGTTAAAGTTAGAACAAATTAAAGTGTTGTCCTTACAAATTGTGACCTGTAACTATGTATAACATCTCTATTCTTGTGAATGAAATGTGATTTATATATCCTTGTTTATTTTTACAGTTTTAATTTTCATATATCTGAGGAAGTAGGAGTCTAATGGAAGATATATTTTAAATTACAAATTAAACAATTATTTGTATCCTAATTAATTTCCCCCTTGACTTTGGTTTTGGTTTTTCTGTTGCATAATGAACAGAACAGATACTCACAAAATCACCTTATATAAAAAGATTAAAAGCTTCAGCTACGGGAATCCACGGCTGTATTTCTCTCTCACACTGCTTCAATGGATTCTGCAATTTTCAGCGGCAAGATTATTCTTCGACGGTTACCGAAAGAATTGTAAGCTGGAGACTGTTGGAGCGAGTGATTGAGGAAATCACAATGCAAGTTTGTAAAAATTTATGATGCGCGAATTTTTCTAAAATACCAGTATCAAATTCGTGTACGATGGATATGAGTGCGATTCGAGTCAAATTTGCACCAGAATCTGTCACCTGATGACGAATCCTCAAAAAATTAGGATTCACAAATCCGGTGCACGGAGGATGCATATGTGATTGTTTTTTAAAATTTCATTTTTTGGGGCATTTTTGTAATTTTAAAAAAATTATTAATTCCAAGATTTGCTTAATTAGTTTATTAAAAACGTTTAATTAATTTGGGTCGAGAAAGATGTGAACTAGTTAATTTTCTTATACAACTTATAGTTACCGAATTAAAACAGTTTGACTGACAATAGAAATATAAAAATATTAAAAAGAAACATTATAAATTAGGATTTGAACCGAGATCTTTATTCTCGAACATTAACCATGCTACCGCTAGAAAAAATAATTAAATCCAAAAAAATCAATTAGTATACCGTACATTGTACAAATACTGATTCTACATGTGTGATGCATGAATATTTATTGCCATATATAAGAACAAAAAGAAAATCTGAAGTACTTGATTTTGTAGCAGAAATCAAGCCAAAAATCTAGTGTTCGACTTGTAACATAATTCATGCATTCCTTCTAGTTCTAGGAATTGTATAATTGTACAAAACTGTGAAAGTTAATTTCCATATTTAACACAACATTTTCAGGTTAATTTCTCGATCATATTCTCCTCTCTAGAAAATCCCCATTCGTATTTTCTCCTCTCACAAAATTTTCGTTTCTCAAGTCGTGATAATGGCGGCCGCCGCGGAGTTAGGCGCTCATCATCAAAACCCTTTCTGGTATAACAAACATTCTCAACAAAAAGGTAATCTACCGATGGACGAGGACGAGGACGAGGACGAGTACCATATTATAGAGGCCATCAGCAGCGGCTCCTACGGCGTCGTGCATAGAGCTCTCAACAAGAAGACCAACAAGATGGTGGCGATGAAGGAGGAACTCGAGGGTCTGAGCCCGACAACCATAGCCGAAATCGAGACCCTCGAAGCCCTAGGCCCCCACCCCTGCATCGTGGCCTTCGAACGGGTCGCGATGCCGGGGGACGGGGACCGCGTGTACGTTGTGATGGAGTGCATGAAGTCCGACCTCAAGAGATGGAGGGAGCAAAGCGTCAAACCCTACCCCCTCAACGCAATCAAGTACATAATGGAGGAGATACTCAAGGGCGTCGCCTTTCTCCACGACAACGGCGTCGTGCATCGGGATCTCAAGCCCGCCAACGTCCTCATCGGCTACGGGGAGGAGATCAAGATCTGCGACTTCGGCCTGTCGGCCCGATTCAGGGATGGCCCGGCCCGATTTGGAGAAGGCCCGGCCCGATCACGGGTAGGCACGCTGCCGTACATGGCCCCCGAGCTTCTGCACGGATCCCGGGCCTCCTACGCGTGCGGGCCCGGGGTCGACATGTGGTCGGTGGGGTGCATTATGGCGGAGTTGGTGGCGGATCGGGTGTTTTTCCGGGGGATTTCGAATTCGGATGCTGACCAGCTCGACTGCATAAGGACAGTCGTGAAGCCGCGGTGTAGTTTTCTTCGGCAGAAAATGGCGGCCGCCGCGGAGTGCTCGGAGGCGGCGGCGGCGCTCACTCCGGCGGGATTGGATCTGCTTGAGAGACTTTTGGCGTACGAGACAGAGAAGAGGATCACAGCCAGAGACGCTCTTGATCATCCTTGGTTTAGTGAAATCGCATATAATTAAAGGATGTTTATTTAGGACTTAATTATATATTGTGTGTATATATTTGTAGTTCGTGCAAATTGCAAAGGCAGAAGAAATTATGGTGTTACTTTTCTTTACAAATTGTAAAAAGCTTTAGTTATGCTGAATCCATGGAATGAAATATATCATATATATTCTTAGGGGTGTAAATGAGTCAAGCCGTTCGTGAGCTACTCGGCGATCGACTCGAAAAAAGCTCGTTCGGCACTCGACTCGATTAGTTATCGAGCCGAGTTCGAGCATCGTATTGCTCGACTCGACAGGCTCGCGAACATGCTCGGCTCATATTTAATCGAGCATGTTCGCGAGCTTACAATCGAGTATGTTTGTGAGCCTACAAATCGAGTTTTAGTCGAGCATATTCGCGAGTCTAATAATCGAGTTTTGTACATAAAATTAAAAAATTAACTTCAAGCGAGCTCAAGCTTGATTAACATGTATCGAGCTGAATTTTAATATAATCGAGTTTTTGACGAGTCTGGCTCGAGCTCGAGCTCGAATACCTCGTTATCGAGTATTTGACGAGTCGAACTCGAGCTCGATCACGATGGCAGAAACTCGACTCGAGCTCGAGCAAGTGAATATTTAATCGAGTCGAGTTTGAGCAGGCCAATATTCGGCTCGACTCGGCTCGTTTACAGCCCTATATATTCTTGAATATTGATAGTCTACGTGCTATATATTTTGTAGCTAATCAAATTCATTATGATTCGAATTTCACTAAAGAAATAATACAAAACAGTATCGGTTAAATATCTCAATATTTCATAAATTTCGAAACAAGTGTCTCCTTAATTTCTTATGAATGATTGCAGGGGCAATGGATTTCTTGTTTTGGGATTTTATGGAATTTGATAAGAATTAACATCAAAGGAAAGTGGGATTGAAATGAATTTGAAAATTCAATCGGTGCTTTAATTTGATGGAACGATTTATTACGCAATTGATGATTTGATAAGGACGGTCTCTTAAAAAATAGATGAATATTTTGTGCAATTTACATAAAACCAACGAGTGTTTTATGCAATTTATCCAACTTAGAATATATGTAAATACATGTAAGTAAAATAATACAAATGAATGCATATTTCCTGACAGACGAAAATTGTTATGAAATACAATGGAAAGGGAAAAAAAGAAACTGAATCAAAGTACGCGCATACAAGGAAAGAATGTTAGTATTTGTAATTTGTAAATATTGAGTTCTTGCACTTTTTATTGGCATAGAAATTACACTTTTATAGTTTTAATTTGCATGAAATTATTGCAGAGAAATGACCACTAATTAATAGACATATATATATATATATGAACTAGGAAGGAATAACTATCTGCTAAAAACTAAGAAGAGGAGAATATTATAAACTCATTCTTTGTATGTGGAATAAAAAGGAGTTGTATTTTTCTTCGGTGTGTTTACAATGAAAGAGCAATGCTCTTTTTATAGCCAAAAATTGGCCGACAATTCCAATCTATCCTATAAATAAAAGTTAAGCTAGCTAGTCTAAAAACCACAAAGTCTTACAAGTTATTATCAAAGAAAAGATTAAAAAAGAAAATAAAAGACTACAAAAAGAAGATAAAGCCGGTAATTGTGGCCAAATAACAATAATCGTGGCCAAAAAATTCAAAAAGTTAAAAAAAAACTTTTTGACAAATGTCAGTGACAATTGATAAATTTTCGTCATTGCATTCGTCATATCCTTTATAGAAATCCCTGTGAGTCTCTGGAATTTCTTCGTCATTTTCTATATCACTTTCTTGATGAAGAGCAAACACTTCTTCAGTATTGATGATGTGTTCGTCGTCTTCTAATTTTTCGCCTTCACCGCTGAATGGTAAAAATATTTTCCAATTTTCTGTCCCAAAGATCTGGGTGAAATGTCCTTCTCCAAGGAGTTTGTACTGGTTCCAGAAAATTAGTTCGAAACCCATATTTTCTTGATAGTATTCGTACACCTTGGAATTTTCAATTTTCTTGAAATCAAATGATGTTGAATCATGATTTCTTAATCTGTCTTTTTCTTCCATAAAAATCCTCTTTCTGCTTGGCACATAAGAGCCATTTATAACTTGTGGAAGAGATGATATAATTTTACAGAATACCATGCCTTTTAGGGATTTTGATGCAATATTCCCTCCTATAAGCAAGAATTTTTCTCCCAATTTTTCCAAAATGTCTTCAATTTTTTAGCCTTCTTCTTCGAGACGGAACTCAATAAAATCAACCATGCCATTGTGATAAAATTTTAAAATGTTTTCACAATTCATGTCTGTTGAATTTAGGTCAACTTGGAGTTTGAAAAGTCCAGGGACTCCATCTGGAAATTCTTGAGAATCAAAGTAGTATGTTGACTTTTGTACTACTTTTACTCCTTCGAAATGAATTTCTCCAAAAATAATTGTTACCAATTTCTTTTGGAGATTTTCAAAATCCTTTAATATTCCTTCCAATGCCTTTGTTGAAATTATTTGTTCAAATTCAGGAACTCTGTCAGTTTCTTTGCACTTTTCTTCTAATTTATGAAAAACAAAAGACACTCTGGGCCCAATTCCTAAATTTATAGGTTTTGGATCAAGTTTTTTCCATTCTTCATGGAGACCTTTTCCTAAATCTCCCGGTAATTTTATAAAATATTTATCACATAACTCATCTTCCATAGCCCTTCCGGTTTGTGATATTATTCTAGTAAAATCTGTACTAAATTCTCTAATATATTTAAAATGTGAAATACTTAATTGTTCAAGATTTCTAATTGCAGTATCTTGAATAAATGTATTTTCTTTTGTAGGATCAACTCCTAATAATAATATTCTAATTTGACTTGTGAAATTGTAGGGATTTTCTCCTAAAGATTTAATTTGATTAATTTGTTCAGGAGCTTGATTCTTTTTACTTTGCCACAACCCTAGAGCAATTGGTCCTAGCGTTGTTTCTAAATAAGCAAACATATCTATATCTGTTCTTTTATTTGTTTCCCAATTTCTAACTACATTTTGTTCCCATATTAATATTTCATCTGGCCATAATTGAGGACTTTGTTGTTCTAATAATAACATTTCTTTACTGTATAATTTTCCAATAGGCATTCTACTTCCTTTTCCTTTATATTTAGATTCTCCTTCGTATTTTAAACTAGAGGGAGCGCTCTGCCTATATTATCTGTTGAACCTTGTCCTATATGTGAAAATTCTATTTTTGGTCTTTTATATCCAGTTATAGTAGCTGCATCCATAAAATTTGCTTCTTTTTTGTAAAAATCTATTATCATACTTTTACCATTCATTATATTACTTACTAATGGTAAATTAAAGTATTTTTCTAATTCAACATATGACTCTTCATAATTCATACTTAATTATGTCATACATTCAATTATCATATCATCAACTTGTTCCTGTATATTTAGTTCAGTAAATTTTTTATTTATTATTTGTTCAATAGAAGTTTTTGTTTCTTCTATTTTAAAACCTGTTTCAATTTCAATTTCTGATTCATTATCTGAATAGTCATTTAATTCATTAAATTGACTGTATCCAATTAAATCAATTTGGTCATAATCTTCAGTTTCTGATTCTGATTCAGGTTCTGTATCATAAATAGGTTCTGAATTATAAATAGAATCTTCTTCTATATTTACCATTAATGTATGATTTGTTTCTGTTTTTTCATCATCACTTTTTTCATTATCCTTTTTAATATAATTTGTGAATCTTAAATTAAATGTTCCAGTACTTGTTTCATACATAAGACTTTTCTGTGGAACTAAAATCTTATTATCTTCATTAATACTAAAATTTTCTAATGACCAATCTAATCCAACAAGATCTTCTGGATTGATTTTTATGGGGTCTATCATTTTTATTCCCTTACTATTTATATTTTTTACAATTCCATCTGTGTTTACTTTAAAATTCATACCAGATCTATTGCTGGCTTTTCCTAAAATTCCTACACTTACAATTAGATTATTTCCTATATAACCATCATATCCTTTTGTCTGTAATCCTATTTTTAAATTTTTTTAAATCATTTATATCTTTTAGTATTGCTGGTAAACAATAAAATATTGCACTGTTTTGACTCATATCTACTTCCATTCCGAAAATAGTTACTTTTTTTCATATTTGTACTCCAAGATTTATCCATTAATATTGTTAAAACTTTAGTACCTAACTCTTTTCTTCCAAATCCTTTTATTCCTATAACAACTAATCCAATATGAACAAATCGTTTTCTGGAATTTTTAATTTTTATTATTGTTTCTGGTGAGATTAAGTCTATAATTTGAGTATTTTCAACTATTCTTAGACTTTCTTCCCTACTGCTTCTTATTAATACTGTGTTAATATTCATCATGCATGTTTGATATAAAATTCTTGGATTTAAAATATCAATTTGATGATTATTGTATAATTCTAAATTTCTGTCTATATTAATTTCATCTTCAATTTGAACAATATTTTCGGAAGAATTACTTCCTGATCCTCTTGTAGTTATTCTATTTAAAAATGTATTAGAAACTATGTCATTAATATTTGACGTACTACTTCTTCCTTCTTGTATTGTTCTAGATCTTCCTATAAAGCTATTCATTTTCTAGCTTTCCAATGTTTATAAATGAGTGGAGTAATATCTTTTTTAGGTCTTTCAATTGGACCTAATTCTAAATCTTTTATGGTTTTAGTTAATTTATCTAATTCTTTAGTAAAATCAAAAGATTTTGAACTTTCTGTTTATTTGGTTTCTTTCTTGCTGTTTTTTAATTCTGCAATTATATAACAATTTTGATCTTTTATAAAATCTAAATTTTCTTTAATTTTATTAATATATGTTTCTCTCTCAAGACTTTTTTGTTTTAATTCTGTTAAAATTTTAATAATTTTATTATTTTCTTTTTCTAGGCCAAAGCCTATATTTAAAACAAGATCTGTAATACTATTTAAATGATTATTTTCACTATGTAAAATATGATTAAAACCTTTTTTAAATTTACAATTAAACTTAAAATTTTCTACAGAAACACAATGATTCTCTTTTATAGAATATTCAAGATCAAGAAATTCAAGACGTTTAAGCGGATTTAGATCAATGGTGAGAGTTTCTTAGTTTTTAGCTTTTAGTTACCTTCCTTTTCTAAAGATAAAACATAGAACTCTGTCTAAAAGTAGTTTTAAGACCTCTTGGTAAGGGAGATCAAGCACTCTTGCCTTGAAATTTTTCGAATTTTCTTTGGGGAATAGAATCCTTTTTCATTTCAAAATCTTTGATCTCAGTGTTCAGGGAAAATTTTTTTGAATTAAGGTTTGAGATCCATTTTTCCATTGTAAAAATTGTCTGGTCCTTGAATTTTAGGGCCTCAACATTCTCTTGAATTTTTGAATTGGCGAGAGAAAGTTGACTTTGTAAATCAAAAATTTATTTTTCTAATTTTTGAATTATCTCGGATTGAGCTGAAATTACCCCACTTGGGTTTTCTTCTACAATTTGTGAAAAACTTTTGACAGACATTTTACTACATTCGGTTTCTTCATCTGTTATAAGTATATTTTTTCTTTTATCAATTTTTTCTTCTAATAAATTATTCTTAAATTCTAATAGTTGTATTTTTTGGTTTATGAGTTCAATAGCTAACTCATGTTTATTTATTCTTTCTTTATAAAAATTTAATTTTTCATCCTGTTCTATTATATTTGTTGTTCTTCCTTCTAATTCAGTGTTAATTTTAAAAATTTCATGTATACATAGGAAGCATATTTCTTTAAAACATTTATTACATTGATATCTTTTATCAATAGCTGGGAATAATTTACAAATGAAACAACTAATATGATTGTTTCCTTTAAATCTTATCCAATCGTGTTGACATTCTGTTTCTGTATTCATATATGTGTAAGTTATTTGTGATTTTTCTTCTTCACTAAATATACTATATACCAAATCATTTTCTGAGTCAGTTTTAATTTCTTCTATTTCAAAATCTCCTATTTGTTCAACTAGATTGTTTCTTTCTCTACTTCTATTATCTTTATTCTTATCCGGACATCTATTTGCTAAATATTTTGGATCCCCACAAATAAAACATCTACAAGTTCTATTTTGTGGTTTTATAACATATTTATTTTTATCAAATTTTTTAATTTTATCAAAACTAGTACTTTTTCTAATATGTTTATATTTTTTAGGTTTTTCATAATATCCATATGCCTGTGGTGTATATAAATTACTGTTTTACAAAAAATAAAGAAGAAGATCTTACGAGATGATACCAAAAGGGGGGGTATGGTGTGTTTTTTAGGGATACACATTAATCCACAATAAATAAAAGAAGAAGATCTTACGAGATGGATGAGCTTTCCAGAAAAGGACAGCAGAGATTTTTTTTTTTATACTGGGATATATTATATGAACTAGGAAGGAATAACTATCTGCTAAAAACTAAGAAGAGGAGAATATTAGAAACTCATTCTTTGTATGTGGAATAAAAAGGAGTTGTATTTTTCTTCGGTGTGTTTACAATGAAAGAGCAATGCTCTTTTTATAGCCAAAAATTGGCCGACAATTCCAATCTATCCTATAAATAAAAGTTAAGCTAGCTAGTCTAAAAACCACAAAGTCTTACAAGTTATTATCAAAGAAAAGACTAAAAAAGAAAAGAAAAGACTACAAAAAGAAGATAAAGCCGGTAATTGTGGCCAAATAACAATAATCGTGGCCAAAAAATTCAAAAAGTTAAAAAAAAACTTTTTGACAAATGTCAGTGACAATTGATAAATTTTCGTCATTACATTCGTCATATCCTTTATAGAAATCCCTGTGAGTCTCTGGAATTTCTTCGTCATTTTCTGTATCACTTTCTTGATGAAGAGCAAACACTTCTTCAGTATTGATGATGTGTTCGTCGTCTTCTAATTTTTCGCCTTCACCGCTGAATGGTAAAAGTATTTTCCAATTTTCTGTCCCAAAGATCTGGGTGAAATGTCCTTCTCCAAGGAGTTTGTACTGGTTCCAGAAAATTAGTTCGAAACCCATATTTTCTTGATAGTATTCGTACACCTTGGAATTTTCAATTTCCTTGAAATTAAATGATGTTGAATCATGATTTCTTAATCTGTCTTTTTCTTCCATAAAAATCCTCTTTCTGCTTGGCACATAAGAGCCATTTATAACTTGTGGAAGAGAGGATATAATTTTACAAAATACCTTGCCTTTTAGGGATTTTGATGCAATATTCCCTCCCATAAGCAAGAATTTTTCTCCCAATTTTTCCAAAATGTCTTCAATTTTTTAGCCTTCTTCTTCAAGACGGAACTCAATAAAATCAACCATGCCATTGTGATAAAATTTTAAAATGTTTTCACAATTCATGTATGTTGAATTTAGGTCAACTTGAAGTTTGAAAAGTCCAGGGACTCCATCTGGAAATTCTTGAGAATCAAAGTAGTATGTTGACTTTTGTACTACTTTTACTCCTTCGAAATGAATTTCTCCAAAAATAATTTTTACCAATTTCTTTTGGAGATTTTCAAAATCCTTTAATATTTCTTCCAATGCCTTTGTTGAAATTATTTGTTCCAATTCAGGAACTCTGTCTAAAAGTGGTTTTAAGACCTCTTGGTAAGGGAGATCAAGCACTCTTGCCTTGAAATTTTCGAATTTTCTTTTGGGAATAGAATCATTTTTCATTTTAAAATCTTTGATCTCAGTGTTCAGGGAAAAAAAATTTGAATTAAGGTTTGAGATCCCTTTTTCCATTGTAAAAATTGTTTGGTCCTTGAATTTTAGGGCCTCAACATTCTCTTGAATTTTTGAATTGGCGAGAGAAAGTTGACTTTGTAAATCAAAAATTTGTTTTTCTAATTTTTGAATTATCTTGGATTGAGCTGAAATTACCCCACTTGGGTTTTCTTCTACAATTTGTGAAAAACTTTTGACTTCTTCGGGTTCAATGAAAAAGTTTAACCCTAAAGATTCTCTAGCATTATCTAAAGCTTCTTTAAAGGTATAATATCCTTTAAAAATAGGGTTTTGACAAGTAATATGTTTTCTAACTGTATCGAAATTATGAAAAAGACCTACTTTTGTACCTCTGTAAATAACATAATGAGAAAATTTTCTTTTTGGGATAATATTCTTTTCTACCTTTAAATCTGAAAAATAGAAAATAAGGGCATTAAGAATTTGAACTTTGAAAGAGGTGGCGTTTGGAAGAGTTTGAATATGCCACAAATTATCTAACAAACACTGTTGTTGAAGATTAACCTCGATTCCAGTGTATGGTTTGAATTTTTTATTTTGATCTGTGTGAGTAGAAAGCATAACAAAACCAAACTGAAAGTGTGTTTTCAAATTCTTTTCTCCCTTTGTTGAAATTTTGGAAATATGAGAAGTTTGAGAAAAATTTCCCATCTGTAAGAATTTTGAACTGGGAAAAATCTGAGAATCACTTCCCATCTGTGTAAATTTTGAACAGGGAGAACTAGTAGAAGTATGTCCCAATTTTAGAAATTTAGGGCTACTTTCTGCACTAGATGTTATCATTGGAGAATTGTCTGTAGAAACTTTTTATGTAGCAACTTTCTCCTTGCCTTTAGGTCTGATGACTTTTCTGTGATTCATGACCTGTATTTAAATATTTAAAAATGTTACGGGAAAGTAAATCAGCTAGATTATTATCTTTTCCTTTTATATGTTCAAAATTTATTATGTAACCTTTTCCTTGAATTAGGTTTTGTAAATTTACCCATCTGGTTCTATTTACTTTTCTACTATTATCATTTTTAAAAAAATTTACTATTGCTTCACAGTCTGTTCTTACTGTAAATTCATTATTTAAATAAATTTTGAATTTTTCTAATGAATTTATTAACGCCTGTATTTCAAAATCTAAAGAAGTCCAATTACTTCCAATTTTTCCAAAATTTCCACTGCTATATGCAGCAATTCTTTCTTCATTTTTGGGGCAATATTTATTTTTCTTGCATAACATAACAACTCCCCATCCTTCTTTGGAGCAATCACATTCTATAATAATATAATTTGTTACTAGAGGTAATTCTAGTGGGTTAATTATTTTAACTGCTTCTTTTATTTTCTTAACTAAAAGAATATCTTCTCTATTAAAATTTCTTTGCTCATTCTTAGTAGTTTTGCTATATAAAGGTCCTGCAAGCTTACTAAAGTTTGGTATAAATTTTATAGCATAATTGAGCAATCCTAAGAATGCTTGAATTTGCTTTAAACCTTCTAGTTTATCTGGAAAGTTTAATAGTTTTTCTGCAATGTGTGGTTGTAATTCAATCTTTCCATTTCCAATTTCTAATCCTAAAAAGGATATTTTTCTTTTAAATAATTCCATTTTTCTTTTACTAATTACAATACCTTATTTTTCTATTTCTTTAAAAATAATTTCTAAATGGTATTCATGTTCTTTAATATTATTACTCGCTACAAGAATATCATCTATATAAACTAGACAGAACTCATATTTTAGAAATATAGAGTCCATAAATCTTTGAAAAACTGATGGAGCATTTTTTAAGCCAAAGCTCAAAACATTCCATTCAAAGTGTCCCTCTGGACAGGAAAAAGCTGTCCATGGTTTAAATCATTCTTCTAATTTTAATTGATTATATCCTGATTTAAGGTCAAATTTGCTAAAAATCTTTTTATTTTGGATTAAACTAATTAATCCATCCTTATTCGAAATATTGTAACCATCATCTATGGTGTTATCATTTAATCTTTTATAATTATAAACTATTCTTGTTTTTCCTCTTTTTATTTCTGAATGATTTCTAACTATAAAAGCTGATGTTCGATGTGGGCTTTCTGATCTTCTAATTAATTTTTTTTCTAACATTTCTGGAATTTGTTTTTTAAATTCTTCTCTATCAAGTGGAGAATATTCTATATTTGCTGTAATAATCCTTATATCATGATTTTTAATTTTTTGTCTTATTAAATAGTTTACTTTTGTCTTGGTAATGTCTTCACCTATTAATCCTATTTTTTCAAGTCTTTGAATTATAGGGTAATTTATGCTCTTTGTAATATTTGGTCCTTTTTCTAATTCGTGACCTAAAAAATTTCCTAAATAAAACATTGTTTCATTTTCTATTTTATTTATCCTGTGACTTTCTTTATTTTGAGATTTTTTGAAAAAATCTAATTCACCAGTTCCACCACGCTTTCGAGCGAACTCTGATATCTGACTATATCTGTTTGTAGGAAAACTATAACTCTTTTTTAGCAGATAGTTATTCCTTCCTAGTTCATATAATATATCCCAGTATAAAAAAAAAAGATAAAGAAACATAGTATAAGCAGGATTTATCCCAGTATATATATATATATATATATATATATATATATATATATATATATATATGGGTTACAGGTCCAACTTATAAGGAATTCCAATATATCTTATCATGCCTGCATAATTTGTTATAGTTTGAGCATTACATTGTCAAAATTAATTATTACTAGCTAGTTCTTGATAGAAATTTAAAAATAGTGATATATATGTTGGAGACCAAATATTCTAAAAGTGTTGTTATGTAGCCATCAACGTTCAACAATAAATGTGGATAGTCCACAAAATTACCTTTTGAGCTGAGCATGCATGCCACTGGCTAATAAAATTATAATGTGGCACAGGTTCATGTAACAAAATCTTTGTCTAGCACAACTTCAAAATTCTGAATCAATAAAAGTAAAGCAGTATATATATATATATATATATATATATATATATATATATATATATATATATATATATATATATATATATATATATATATATATACCATCCCGTGGGTTGGCCCGGCCTTATGAGTGATGAGGTCGGGCTAGGAAATTCAATTTTTTCATATACAAAAGCCAGGGGACTAAAGAAATATTTTAAACTCTCTTCGTCCCACTAAGAATGTCTCATTTTTCTTTTTCGGGTGTCCATTAATAATGTTTCATACAAAAAAAAGAAACATTTAATTCTTCAAAAGTGGTCCATTTACCATCTTTTTATTTTTATTTTGACAAAGACTTGTATACGACCGGTCCCACTCGTTATGAATCCTTAAGTCAGGCGCGTGCGATTGCGTGCATCACACGCGCCTGACAATTTTTTTTAATCGACGCGTGTATTACAGGCGCCTGACTTTTTTATTTTTTATTTTGATTATTTTCGATTTTTTTATTCTTTTTTTCAGTTTTTTTTTTAAATTTTTTTATTCTTTTTTTTCAGTTTTTTTATTAATTTTTTGTTTAAATAGTCGAACGAGGGGAGCCGAAGGCCTCGGAGCGAGCTAAAAAACATTAATGTTGCCATAATCATTATCTATAAATTAAAATTGGAGCCGAAGGCAGAAAAGATTTTTGTTTTTGAAAAAATCAAATTAAAAAAAACTGTACAGTCAACGTTTCACCCGATTTGACCGGGTCGGGTCAACCCGGATCCGGTCTCATGAGAGTCCGCCTCTTTTATTTTTAATCTCCGTGTCAAACAAGTAGAGACATGTGCTTAGTGGGCGGAGGCTAGGAATATTTAATACAAATGCAATTGTGATTAATTCGTTAATTAATTTTGAATTTTAGCGTGTTGATTATTGTGCGTGTATTTGTCTACTAAACAAAACAAAAACTGTTCGAAATTCTAAATTTATATCAAAACCCACGGGATTTATCATTGATGTAGAATTCCATTCCATCCACTCAATTCAATCCACTTAAAAGAATAAAAAATTGCACAAAATCTGTGAAAAATCAATATTCAATTAAATTCTTGATACATACTATATATATATTTATACACATCATCCCATTACCCCACTATATAACTCAAATCACAAACACAACAAATCATCGATCGATCAATTAATCTCACACAAATTTAAACAAATTAAAAATGGCTTCTTCTTCTTCTTCTTCTTCAACGATGATTTCTCTCCTTGTCTTGACATTTTTGTTGACATTAATTAATCCAACCTCATCATCCCCCCTCTTAGACGACATCTGCAAACACACAAAAATCCCAGATTTCTGCTACAATATCTTCATCGATCATCAAAGTGACAATGCGCAAGAACTCGCTCAATCCGTGATCGAGCAAACAACAACCATCGCCACACGACAAAGCAACAAATTCCAAATCCTTCTCTCCCAAACCAAAGACCAGAAAACAAAAGCAGTTTACAGCCTCTGCAAAAACTACTACACCGCTGCACTCAGCTCCCTCGCTGCAGCCATTCAGGATCTCAAATCGGCCGATTTTCGGGACGTGAAGGCCGAGGCAGATGCCGTCTCAAGAGACGTTGCTTCGTGCCGGAAGGCGTACGCGACGGTGCCGTCTCAGCCTGAAGAAGATGTTGTTGATGTTGCTGGCTTGGAGCTTTATTGCGACGTTTTTGTTGTCACTTCTGGTAACTTTAGCTAGCTAGGGTTTTTATTTTGGTTGAATGAATAAATTAATATAATAATGTGATCATTTTAAACTGAGTACTATACTGTTGGTTAGTTACTTGTCGAGTCATAAACTAGTGTATTGTTCCATGCGATGAGAGGCTAACTACTTAGGGTGCGTTTATTTTGATGGTTATGAAAAATGAAGAAAAAGAAAATTTTCTCCCTTTAAATCTCTTGCTTTATTTTTTATAGATTAGAATTTCACACCATTTCTTATTCATTCTTTTCACTCCAAGGAGGGAAAAATATTATCACACCAATTTCCCTCTTTGGAGTGAAAAGAAAAGAATGAATAAGAAAAAGTGAAATTCTAATCTATAGAAAAAGAATGATAAAAAATGAGAGATTTAAAGAGTAAAATTTTTCTTTTACCTCATTTTCCCTTATCATGAAAGTAAACGAATCCTTTGCAGAACGGATGAATATAAATATTGGTTTTCCAAATGATTAATTGAATTGTGAAAACTACTTTGCTTCTCAAATGTTTGGAACTGCTATTTCGCATCAACTGGGGTCTTGTTTGGTTTGATTGATAAGACTTGATTGATAATATAATTAAATATAATCAAATGTTTGGTTAATTTGAATGATAAATATTATATTCTTTTGGACAATTCAAATGTTTATTGTGTTTCAAGATGGAATATTACATAAATGATGTATTCCGTGGAATTTTGTTTCAAGTAATTAGGAGAATTAGATTGATTATTTTCAATTTCGAAAATCAGATAATTGTCTTTACCATTGTAATTATAGAAATTATTTCTATTACTTATTTTTATTAATCATGCCAATAATTAAAACAAACTAATTAATCTTTCTTATATGATATATATGGATAGTCGATCTTATATGAATTTTATTTTTGCATTTGAATAAATAAATTGGCACTTATTTTAACACGATTTGTGAACTTTTTAAAATTTTGAATGTCGCACGCTCGAATTTTTTAGAAAATGGCATCAATCATGATTTTTTTTATTTGATTATTATAATAATTTAGTAAAACATAAGGATGTTTTATGTAATTTAGAGAAAATATAGGTGTTTTATGCACATTATTAAAGGAAACATAGGGGTGTAGTAATATGCAATTTAGTCGGTTTTAATTTGAACAGATTTGTGATGCTATAGGGGCCAAGTTATTATTTCATAGAAATATATATAAAATTAATACAGCTTCAACGCGCACGAAAAAAAAAAGAAAAAGAAAATCCTGGTTGCTTGATTTTCAGGTCGCAATTAATTCAAGTGTTTCACTTGTAAAAGAAATCATATATCTATTAGAAAGTGGATTATAATATACAAAACTACAAAAACATATTTCTATTAGGAATTGGATGATTATACAAAACTATAAAATCACAATTCATTAACTAACACTCTCAAATTTCTTGATCTCATCATCTCAATTAAACAATTTCGTTTCTCTCTCCTCACAATAAATCCGTTTCTAATTAATTCCATGGCCGAGTACGAGCGCATGGATGTCATCAGTAAAGGCTCATACGGCGTCGTACACAGAGCTCGGGACAAGGAAACCGGCGAGATCGTCGCCGTGAAGGTTCTCTTCAATGAACTAATTCCGTCATTCTCAAAAGATATCGACATCCTCAAATCCCTCCCGCCCCACCCCTCCGTCGTCACGTTCAAAAAGGCGGGCGCGGACAACCGCGGCCGCATCTACGTGGCGATGGAGTACGTGGACAACGATCTCAAGAGGTTGATGGCCGAAAGAAACTACACGCCCTTTGCGTCGAGTGAAATCAAGCACATGATGAAACAGTTACTCGAGGGCGTCGCCTTTCTTCACGACAATGGCGTCATGCACAGGGATCTTAAGCCGTCCAACATCCTCGTCACCGACAAGGGCGACTTGAAAATTTGTGATTTTGGTGTGTCGGTCCGATTCGGAACCAAAACGACGTTGTATGACCCACATGTCGGTACATTGTGGTACAGAGCCCCCGAGCTTCTTCTCGGGAGGCGTATGTACTCGTGTGCCATCGACATGTGGGCCGTGGGGTGCATTATGGCGGAGCTAGTGCTCAACCAAGTCTTTTTTCAAGGGATGTCGGAAGCTGACCAGCTTGCCTGTATACAAAGGACTGTAGGCAAATCGTGGAATTGTCTCCGGTTTAAGCTATCTAGAGAGGCATCGTCTTCTTCAGTCACGAGATTGATCACTTCATCGTGTATTGACCTGCTCGAAAGGCTTTTGACGTACGACTCGGAAAAAAGGATAACCGCTAAAGAAGCTTTAGATCATATGTGGTTTCGGGAGTATTGCGGCCCTACAAATTGGTTTGGTCTAGGAATTAGAGGCTTATACATATGGTGTAATAAAAGGTTGAAAAGTACATCAAGTTGAGGAGGTAGAGCTAGTTCAAATTATAGATAGGGGTACAACATTTTTATTCTCGAATTAATTGAAATATTATTTTATAAACTTTTCGCTTTCTATTCTATTTTTTTTTTTGTAATTAACATCAAATTGACATATTAAAAGCAAAAGTTGTATTGTGAGTAATTTGAAGAATGTTTCCGATGCTTTGTGCTATGAACGATTTGAGGCAATTGCGGTGGCAAAGCAGGATGTGGTGGTGAAATTCTTTGATGTTAATATGCTAATAGAGCAGCTTATGGTTTAACAAATTATGCTAGTAATCATCAAAGTTCAATTGTATGAAAGATAAATTTTTTGCCTCGACTTTTAAACATAGTTTACGTCGATTTGGCTAGTTAAATGAAAATTATTCTTTCAGGAACAAAATTATCATCATTGTCGTTCTTAATTCTTATTATATTTATTTGATCTTGATAAAAAAAAAAGAGTAGGAATTTATGTTAAACTTACAATAACATTAAGGCAGAGGGTGAATATTAAAATTAAGATAAAGTGGAAAGAAATATAATAATAAAATGGGTTAATTGCAGGAAAAATCCCGACTTTTGATCAAATTCTGATTTTTCCAATCATTTTCTAATTTTGCGATGAAATTTCTCATCTTTCAATGTTTCTGATTTATCCCTCGGTGAACATTTTCGGTCAAAATATATTACGCACGCTACGTTTGAAAAGGATGTTGTGCCCAATATATTTTCCTTTTCAGGCAATCAAAATAATGTTGATCTGTTAATTTTAATTGATCGGAAATATTCGATGGTGGAAAAATCAGAAATATTATAAGGTGAAGAATTTATTAGCAAAATAAAAAAATAAGGAGAAAAATCAAAATTTGACAAAAAATCGAGATTTTTCCGGCAATTAATTCTAGTAAAATTAATCGAATCAAAATCAGGGTAGAAATTTTTAGATCGAAACGAAATCAGTAACCTGTCGGACTGGAGCTTTTAAGAGAGAGAAGCGGTGTGTCGTTTTTTCTGCAAAGAAAATCTCATTTTTCAGTTACCAAAATCACAAAGCTCTGACCTAATCCTTACAAAATCTTTGTGGACAATTAATTTCTGATTATTACTTTTTTTTTTTTTTTTTTTTTTTTTATCTATACCATTTACCTCCCGGCCTGGTTCGATTTCCTTTCGACGAAGCTCCACCGTTTTCCTCTCCAAAAGCTTGGGTTTTTCTTCACGGCTGTGCAGGTGGGATCTTCTTCCAGATCTGTTTTTTTTTTTTTTTTTTTTCAATTTTGTGCAGCAGCTTTGTTTTGTTTTCCCCGCAGTTTATTGAAGTGTACTCTCAATCCATCTTATGACGTTTCACGATTTGAGTGGCGGTCGGTTCTTCATGTTTGCTCTGCCTCAATGTTTTTTTTTTTTGGAGGGGGGGGGGGCTAATTGAGGTTTCGAACCTCTGTTCAGTGAAATTCTTGTTACAGTTTTGAAAAGATACCTAAATATGATTGCTGGTTCTAAATCTGAATTGTCAATCACCCATCCTACTTGTGTTTCTCTGTTACTGCTGCATCATCTGTAAACAACAAAAGTATACAATTAATATGCTATCTATCAAATAAAGTTGCAGGAAACAATAAGTTTATAATTTACTTTGATTGTATACTATACGAGTATAGCTTATTATATAGGAATTCAGCCTCAATTATTAAACCCTAATTATTTTTATTTTAAACACAATTTACTAGTATTTATTTATTTTAATCTAATTATGTCTTTTTCCTACTTACAAATTCAGAGGTGATGCTATATTTAGCGTTGCTCATCCAAATTGGGAACATGATATATTGATATGCTACTTCACTACAGACTTTGTGATGGAACATGATAATGTCTTTTTTTTATTTGTTGTGCATATTTGATTTGTTGTGAGGTATAAACTATTAGTTGAACCACACTAATCTGGGACGGAGGTAGTATAAGTTTATTGTGTGCTGTGCTGAAAGTTCTGTGATTCCTAACAATGTAGTAACCAAACCTCTCTACTGCATTTTGAGTGCATGTTAATACAGAACGGTATTGAGCTACGTGGGAAAAGTGATACTATAAGTTATGTTGAATTTAGAGAAGATCGTTTTATTTTACTGGCATTCGTACTGATGAGATCGAACCTGCACGGCTTCTTGTGTCCTAACATTTATGATTTCGCCTTCTTGTTTGTCTTTTTGCTTAAAATTATCAATGATTCTTGATATTAAGCTTGTTTATCAAATGCCTCAATCTTACTTCATATGGATTCAATTTTAAAGGGGTAATTCTTGTTCTTTGTTAAGTTTTATATTGGGTGTCTGAGTTGCTAAAACGGGGCTTTGAACTATATCAATAATGATTCTACTGAACATGCAGCGGGTTGTCATTCGAAACTAGATTCCCATTTCGGGTTTTAGTTTCTTGTAATAGTCAACACTTTCTTATTACCTTCTCCGGTAATCAATTGTTCAATTGAAATAAATAATTCGTGTTATAAATTTGCTGAAGTCACGGATCTTTCCAGCTTAATTTGTATTAAATTGATAAATCATGATGGTGTTTATTTTGCCGAATTTTTCTTCCTTGAGAAGGTGATGACAATTCGATCAAACATTATGTTTAGGATTTGATTGTTGTAATCGATACTTTTATTTTTGTCATGATTTGTGTTTGGAAAGTTTATTGTTATGATATTTTGTACTAGTTGATTATCTGTAGAAAAAATTATCAATCCTTTTTTTTATCTTGTCATGTCTTGTGTGGTTACGTGTTAAACCAAGATTTTGCTGAATTCTTCTTAATCTAGCTTTTGCTTAAGATAATTATTGTTGTTAATTCATAAGTGAAATGATGCTTGACTGAAAAAGTATCAGGACTAAAATTTGTTTTTCCATGTCACGCTCTTGAGGTACTGCCTCGCCTCCTTGGATTGCATTGCTGCGAGTGATGCTGTTGAATCAATTTTGCTGTATTGTCTAGACAGTACTTCTCATGTTTAAGCTATTGAATTTATAAGTAAAACTGACGTTGCTATTGTAATGGGAAAACTGATTGCCTATATCTAGCAGTTAAAATTTAAATTTGTTTCAAAACGTTAACTGTTTCACTGAATGAAACTCTTCAACTAGTTGGATATGATGGTTGCACATAACTAGAATAGCTTATGTTGTCCCCTTAATAAAAAAGAATGGTTTATGTTAAAAGAAATGTACATTTAACAGGGATTTAAAAGTATCAATAGATGCACCAATTTGTATATCCTGGTGTTTTTACGTTTCTGGTGGTTCTATTTGATAACTAGTATGTTGATCATAAGTATTATCATTGACGAAGTTCAAGAGTACATTTGTTCGAACATTCTATTTTCTGATATTGCTTAAAAGGATTTTCATTTATGGCATGTACTTTGGTTGTCTTATTTGCAGGAGTTCTTATAACTGGAGAATATTCAAGATGCTACAAAGTATTCCCCACCAGATTGTGCAATCTCCAGCCAGGTTAGGCCTGCCAAACCCCAACTCGCCATCTCTTCAGAACCCTAACCCACCGAAATTCTCGTCTCAAAGCGCACAAACTCAACAGTCCCACCAGCCATCGAATCAGTTAATTACACCTGGCGTCTCCTCAACACTCCTTCCTCTCCTACCACCTCTCCCCAGAGCTCAATCTCTTCTCCTTCAAATGGCATCTCTTGCCTCAAAACTGTTTGAAGTCTCACCCAATCGTTCTCATTGGATCAGTTCATTTCGAGGCTCTCTGCCTTCCTTCTTGTCTTCACAAACGCAATCCCCGACACCTGCTCAGGCAGACTCTTCCGCCAAAGACATCATTGCCCAGTTCACAGCTCTTCAGACTCAGCTCTTTGAAGCTGTTGCTGAACTCCAAGAGATACTCGATCTTCAAGATGCTAAACAGAAGCTCACTCGTGAGATCAGGTCCAAAGACTCTGCTCTTCTCGCCTTTGCCAACAAACTTAAGGAAACTGAGCATGTTCTTGACATTCTTGTTGATGATTATTCAGACTACCGCCGCCCTAAAAGAACCAAGTCAGTGGATGATGCAGATGATTCTTCTAAAACTACAGTCGAGACACAGCTAAAATTATCAGATATACTCTCCTACGCGCATAAAATTAGCTACACTACCTTTGCACCTCCAGAGTTTGGTGCTGGGCAGGGTCCTCTCCGAGGAGCACTTCCTCCTGCACCACAAGAGGAGCAAATGCGTGCATCACTGCTATATAACTTTGCTGATCTGGATATCGGATTGCCCAAAACAGACGAAGGTAAAGAGAAAATAATCGAAGCAATCATTGATACCCCTGCTGCACCACCTGTAGATAGCAATCCACGGGCCAGCTTATCAGCAATCCAAGGGTTGAATCCTTCGAATTTAGTTGCACCACCAGGATGGAAACCAGGAATGCCTGTGGAATTGCCTATTGATCTATCGAAACTTCCTCCTCCACCTCCCGGGTGGAAGCCTGGTGACCCGTTGCCCGATATTCTTCCTCTTCCACCAAGAGTCGAGGAACAGCAGCCGAGGCCCGCCCCTCCTCCTGGTCTGGCAAAAGCTCCGGAGCCTATACAAGTACGGCATGTGCAGCTTGATATTGAGGATGACAGTAGTGAAGATTTTAGCAGTGATGATGCTAGCTCTGGTAGTGAAGATTGATGATTGATTGGAGCTATGGCCATTAGTTGTTGGTATAGTTTTTGTCTAGATGGTTTGATCCCTTTCTTTGGACTAGTACTAAAAAATCTGCTAATTATAGTTGTGTACCACTTGTTGTGGGTTCAAGGTTTATTGCTGTAATGTTTGTATTATTTTTTTTTTTGGTTAAGTCGTGGGGACCGTATCTGCTACTCGAGATGTGCACTAATAAATCTCTGGTAATGTGCATTGTTTATATGAGTTATGATGAACTTTGAGGTAGTATGTTAGCGTCACATTTTAATGATACTTAGCTTCTTTATCTATTCCATGAGATTGGAATCTAGGAAGGGAGGCACGTATTAGAGATGTCAATTAGGAAATTTGTCTCCACGTTGCGTGTATTATAAAAATAAAAATAATTATTTGAGAATATAAATTTATTATTATAGTAGTTATACAAATGCCCCCATGGGAAAAAAAATGTTTAAGAAGTAGTTATATTTCGATTCCATATTTTTCATTTTATTTTTACTTGATTCCCCTATATTTTTCTTTGTAAACATTGAATATATGTGCGCTTCCACTTATTATATATAAAAAAACAAAATCTTTGTTACTCCCTCCGTCCCAATAGCAAGGTCTCACTTCTATTAATTAAGATCTTGCTATTGGGACGGAAGGAATATTTATTATGTCAAAATTGGTTCTTGATTTTTGTTTAATACAGGAATAAAACTTTTTCACAAAAAAATAGTCTTAACGCTATATGGATAAATCTTCTCCAAAAAAAAAAAAAAGGTTATATGGATGAAAATAGCTTCTGTAAAAGCCCAATTAAATGGGCTCCAAAAGAGCGAAGCCCTAATCGCATTTCCTGCTGCACACACATATATATATGTATAAATGTACTCTCCAGTCTTTAACCCTAAAATTTTTCACTCTACCCAAAACCCTAAACGCAAAGCTTGAGGAAATGGCAGCTGCCGCCGCCCGCCCTCTCGTCACCGTCCAGTCGCTGGAGAACGACATGGCCACCGACGGCGCCACCGCAAACTCCGTGCCTCTTCCTGATGTGATGAAGGCGGCGATCCGTCCAGACATCGTCACCTTCGTTCACGGCCAAATCTCCAAAAACTCCCGCCAACCCTACGCCGTCTCGAAGAAGGCCGGCCACCAGACCTCCGCCGAGTCGTGGGGTACCGGACGCGCCGTCTCACGTATTCCCCGTGTTCCCGGCGGCGGTACGCACCGCGCGGGGCAGGGAGCATTCGGAAACATGTGTCGCGGCGGGCGCATGTTCGCGCCGACGAAGATCTGGCGCCGCTGGCACAGACAGGTCAACGTGACGCAGAAGCGCCACGCCGTCGTCTCGGCGATCGCCGCCTCCGCCGTTCCCTCATTGGTCCTTGCCCGCGGGCACAAGATTGAGGAAGTTCCGGAGTTGCCCTTGGTTATCTCCGACTCTGCGGAAGCTGTTGAGAAAACGAGCGCTGCGCTCAAAGTTCTGAAGCAAATCGGAGCTCATCCCGATGCGGAGAAGGCGAAGGATAGCCAAGGAATTCGTGCAGGTAAGGGGAAAATGCGCAATCGCCGATACATTTCTAGGAAGGGGCCGCTTGTTGTCTATGGAAATGAGGGGGCGAAGCTAGTTAAGGCTTTCAGGAACATTCCTGGAGTTGAGGTTGCTCACGTTTCTCGCCTCAATCTCCTCAAGCTCGCTCCTGGAGGCCATCTCGGCAGGTTTATCATCTGGACGAAGTCTGCCTTCGAGAAGCTCGATGAGATTTATGGCACTTTTGACAAGGTTTCTGAGAAGAAGAATGGCTATGTTCTACCGAGGGCGAAGATGGTTAATGCTGATCTTGCTAGGATTATTAACTCCGATGAGGTGCAGTCCGTTGTGAAGCCGATCAAGAAGGAGTTGAAGAGGGCTCCATTGAAGAAGAATCCATTGAAGAACCTCAACGTGATGTTGAAGTTGAATCCTTACGCTAAGGCTGCTAAGAGGATGGCGCTGCTGGCTGAAGCGCAGAGAGTTAAGGCGAAGCAGGATAAGCTTGAAAAGAAAAGGAAGCCGATCACCAAGGTAATGCTAATGCTGCATTTTCATTTATACATTCTTGTTGTTTGGTTTTAGCTGCAGCTCGTGATTTGCAATTTCCATACTAAGCGATATCAGAGTATTTCATTTATACTTACGTTCTAGGCTTTCCTAGTTCTGTTTATCTCATCAGAAATCTGGTTATGTATTTGGCTTTAGTTTCTTGTAGTATAATTTTGTTTGTGTTTATGCCTGTGTTTCAAATTATGGTCGCTTGATCTGGAAAATGGTAAATACTATAATTTTTTGTACATTGTTGTATCGATTTAAACTTATCAAGTAGAGCCTGGGCGAGTAAGTAATGTTGATTGCTCGACTTATGATAGTCTTTTGTGCCTTGTGCTGTCTTGTTTGATTCTCTTGCCATATGATCTGTATGATGCAAAATATGTGATCATATGTTGAGCTTATTATAATATTTGAGAAAAAAATCGCCTTTAGAAGAACATTACCTTTTTTATTCCTTTTGGTGGTAGCATATCATGTACGGGTCATTTGTGATGGTCCTGCACTTGTAGATGTGTTGTAGCTTAGTCTTGTTTCATTCTTGGAGAGAGTCTTATCTCCCATTTCATCCAAAAATTATGCACATGTTTCCTTTTTAGCTGTATGTTTGTCAGTGGTGTTTTTTGTGGCCAAAGCCTTCTATGAATATACCTGTATTCTGATTTTCTTCTCCCTTTAATTGTGTGATTTCTTCATTTGATTGTGTTATGTTTAAGTTATATTATCGACCTTTTCTAATAGCTGTAACTGATATCTGTCTTGCACATATACTTGAGTGATATAATTGAATATATTCCCTTTTCTGATTGCTCAATTCTTGCTTTTGCAAGCTGAATAAATATTTCAGTGAAGCAGCTAACTTAGTTCTTTCAGCTGGAAATTTACTTACTCCCTGCGACTTATTTGTTTCCGTTATTTGTATCTTTCAGGAGGAAGCTTCAGCGATCAAATCTGCGAGCAGGTCCTGGTACAAGACTATGATCTCCGATAGTGACTACACAGAATTTGAGAACTTCACAAAGTGGTTGGGTGCGTCCCAGTAATTCAATCTTGTCTTTTAAGTCTGTTATAGTCTGTTTTTATTAAGATCGAACTTATTACTGTTTTTGCCTTTGAGCTCTGCTCTCTTAAGACATGAATGTGGCCGTGTGGGATATGAATGACTGCAATAACTTTCCTAGTTCAAGTTTAGTAGTTGCTTATTCCCTTGTTGTGTTCCAGCACAAGTATCTCGTTGTTAGTTTGAGAAATTTTGATTTAGACAATATTTCAATTATTTTTACGTATTTTTATTGTGATCCAGTTTTTGTCATCTTTCATAATGAATTTATTTAATATATACTGTATTTCTAATCTTGCTTGATGAACTGGAAGATAAATTAAAATCTTGCAATGTGCGAAAGAGATCTAGTTTCTATTAATTTTGTTGGTTTGTTTTTAGGTTGACTTGTTAGTTTGTCTTAATGTGATATGATTGGATTGTATAATTTCATTTCATCGGTTGTTTAAGTTGTTGAAATAATTTCATTTCATCGGTTGTGGTGGCTTACCATGTTTTTTAGTTTTCTATAATTAATTACTAATATTTAGTTAACTTTAATTGGGGTTTCTCTAATTACTTTCTAAGTATCTGTAATTCTCTTAATTATCCTCCAATTTCTTAATTCTTTTCTAATTACAACCAGTCAATCTCTCTTAATTATTTTCTAATTACAACCAAAGCTTTTGTTTAATTTCTTTTTGCTCTTTTTAGAATGGACTAAAAAACAAATATTACACATTTCAAATTTTCAACAGCTTGGTTGATGGTATACATGATTTTTATGCTTGGGAATGTATAACTATCATAAATTCTATGTGAAATGTTAAATGTATTATAAGAATGTACATCTAGGCATTTGAAGAATTTAAATGAGATGATATTTAAATTGCATAGTTGATGTTTTTAAATGAAATTTACAATTTTCAATGCCTAAAGCTTGGTGGGATTAGGCGATTAGGGGCGGTGTGGTTCCTTAACTCTTGCACTTTAGTTATATTTGTGTATTTTTCTTTTCTTACTGTAGAAATTAAGAATCAATTCAGCCACTAGTTTTCAATATATAATCATGTTTTTTAATAGAGGCAAAATTTGGGATAATCAATATAGATAATGGAAATTAATAGTTGGCCACAAATTTTATTTGTAGAAATTCTGGCCAACTTTTGGAAATTTGGACTAATTTGCCCTTGGAACCACTATTAACCATCCATCCACCCATTTCATTTTTCAGTTTTCAAATTTCAAATTCTTTGTTTCTGCAAAATATTCTCTCTAAAAATCCTATTTTTCTCCATTTCTTCCGTCGCCGCCGTCGTACTTTCATTCCACCGCCGCATCGTCGTATTTCCATCCCTTCCGCCGCACCGCCTTCGTACTTCCAGTCCAGTCCGCCGCACATTCTGCCAGCCATATTCCAGATCTGCCGTCGCACCAGATTCTTCTAGATATGCCGCCGCACCAGATTCTTCCAGATCCCGTTGCCTTATTTCACAGCTTTTTCTCCAGAATCCATGGCGTCACATTCCAGATCTAATGTCCTGGATGGTGTTCGTCTTTGGTCAACCGCATCCTGGTATGCCTTGGCACACCTGGTACGAATGCAACGTATTCGTACCAGGTGTGACAAGGAATACCGCGCTTAGACTTAGCACACCTGGTACAAATGGTCTATATCTGTACCAGGTGTGCCAAGTCTAGGCGCGGTATGCCTTGGCACACCTGGTACGAAAACGTATTTGTACCAGGTGTGCCAAGTCGCGATGCGCCTAGACTTGGCACACTTGGTACGAATGGTGTGTATTCGTACCAGGTGTTCCAAGTCTATGCGCGGTATGCCTTGGCACACCTGGTACGAATATGTTGTATTTGTATCAGGTGTGCCAAATCGCGATGTGCAGTGACGTGAAAAATGCAGGAAGAACACATATACACGAAGAGGACAACAAAATCTGAAAAATACAACAAGAACATGACAGATTAGATCTAGAAAACTCAATTAAAACTAATACAGTAAAAATACATCAAATAAATCACTATGGAGATGAAAGCTACGCCGGAGAAGATGACCGGAAAAAGACTATAAGAGAAATAATAAACTGTTCGGAAAAGTGTTCAAATAAATCAAATCGAAAAGACGACCAAGGAAGAAGACGCGGTGGCGGCGGCAGACGGGAGGGAGTGGCGGTGGAAGAAGGGAGTACAGAGAGAAAGAGACATGAGAGGAGAGAGAAAGTGAGAATGGAGTGGGTGAAAGAGAGAGTACGGGGGAGAGAAAGTGAAAGTGAAAGTATCTGTAAAGTGATATGGAGGGCATTTAAGTCATTTCAGCTCAAAGTTGGCCACAATTTATTAGAATAAAGTTGGTGGCCAACTATTAATTTCCACTAACTTAATTTGCTAGTCAACATGATTAACTCTTTTTAATATATACAATAATGCTTAATAGTGTTTTTCTCGATTCATGTTTTTTGTATAAAAAATGATGCTTATATAAAATCATGTTTTTTACATACTATTTTCATGCTTTGATTATTAACCACCGCAGATCATACCATGATTAAAGGTTGAGATTAGTTTGTAATTTTTACATGAGGACAACCTTTCAGAGAGTCAGTCTGCTATAGCAAACTCAAATACTAGCTACCAAAATGAAAAGTTCAAATACTAATCTATGTTACCAAAATACCCCTAATAATTTCTCTCCCTTTCGCATTTCTCTCAACCTCAAATTTGAAATTCCAAAAAATGGTTCACCATCGCCGGAGTCGTGCATGGCTATTGCTGCCACTGCTTAATCTCTTGCCGTAACCGTCGTCCCTCACCCGAAAACGTATCGCCGTCGTAGTGGAAGATGGGAAAATAATGGCCGAAGTTTGTGTATTATAGTTGAAGAATTAGATTCGTTTAGTCCATGTTCTAGTTGAAATATTTTGTGTTTTTGGATTTTGATCTGATTTGAGTATTAATTTGGTACTTTGAGTGAAAATTGGTGGAAATTTGATAGAATTGAAAATGTAGGGATGATGTGGTCAATATAAAATAGTGTAGTGAGTGAGTGCAACAATTTGATAAATACTGTAACTAGTGTAGTGAGTGCAACAACTTGGTATTCCATTAATTAGCTGTCATATCTCTCGTTTTCTTGTCATGCTTCTCCAAAACCGACAAGAATTATAAATAAAATTCTATCATTTTCTAATTAGAATTTACCATATTGAATTGTGATTAATGTGTAACATATTTCTTACCTCAACGCTTGTACAATTCTGCTTCTTTTTCCCTAAAAGAATCGACTTTGCTAACAAAATAGTAATATTGTTGAGTCAGGTACTTAATCCCAACATACAAATTTATAAGAAATGAGAAAAACATGTTAGAACGCTTGATTATTTCCGAGAAAGGTAGTAGAAATGTGAGGATTTGATGCATACTTTGAGCTTTACTGAAATTCTAATATTTAGTTTTAGCAAAGTTGAGCCGAAATATATACCATAATTTATAGGAGATTTTATAAGAACTTCGAATAAAGATGCATGACAAAAAAGACGTTGGGAGTTTGAATTTGAATACGAACTCAGAGTAATATTGATTGTGAATGTATGATAACTTATGTTTACAGAGACAGACATGGCCTATTTATAGCTATTTTACATTGATGGTAGAATATAATTTTAGATCTGCGCATTGAAGGCCAAATTCGTCTTTTCATATTTATTGTGCAGATTGTTGGAGGGTATTTTTGTCTTTTCCAGCCTTCACGTGAAGCATGCATACTATCCGCATCAACAACGAGCGTATTTTGAAGATCCTCATGCACATGGGGTCGATTAAGAATATTCCGTGATGAAAGAATAAGGAGCTTCCGCATATAAGAGTATGTTAGAGCACTTGCAACGGTGGGCGGGTGGGGGTGGGCGCGGCTGGGCGACCGGGCGGGGGGTGGGTGCTGCTGATGGCGCCCAGGGGAGGGCGGCCTGGCGCCTGGGCGGGCTTGCTGGGCGGGGAGGGGTGGATGGCCACGTGGCGGCTGGTGTGGGTGCTGCACACGTGGAGAGCGGAAAATGAAGGAGAAAGAAGGAGGAGAAGAAAGACGGAGGAGAAAGAAGGAGGGCGGCAGAAATAATGGAGAGTCCACCAATGTGGAGAAATAATTTGTGTCCACCCTACCTCACCAATATACAACTTTTAATATTATAATATTGGTGGGCACAACTTTTTTGCGCCCACCAATATGAGTGCTCTTAGTAATATCTTTGTCGTTTAGCAACTCCGAATCGTCATATTTGTTATGATGATTTAGACTTGACATCTTCATTCTCTTCTATTAGGATTTGTGCATCCAGATATGCTTCTGGGAGCCATCATATATGGAAGGAGCCAATAAAAACTGTAGAAAATGATCGGCATCACAAGATCCCTTGTTAGTCTGTTAAAATCTTTTAGAATATGGTAAAATATACTCCCTCCGTCCCAATAGCAAGGTTTCACTTTCCTTTTTTGGATGTCCCAATAGCAAGGTCTCATTCCAAAAATGGAAATAATTAACTCTTCAAAAACTGTAGGACCTACCACTTTTTCTCCTTTTACTCTTGTTTCTTAATATCTGTGCCCAAAGCAATTGAGACCTTGCTATTGAGACGGAGGGAGTAATAACGATGCAATAAAATCTGATCATATATACAACTAAAAGAATTTGAAGCGTAACATATATAATACTCCCTCCGTCCACGATAAATTTGCTACAATTTTCTTTTTGGTCCGTCCGCAAAAAATTTGTCACATCCATTTATAGTAATATACCTCACACACCTCACTTACTTTTTTACTCACAACACAATTTAAAACTATATAAAAGTGGGACTCTTATTCCACTCACAATATAATCAACCAACAAATTATTAAAACTCGTGTCATCCACAATGTGGCAAATTTATTGTGGACGGAGGGAGTAACATATAGAGTTAAAATTGAGGGTTGCAGAAGTCGTCCTGAATCCAAATCTGTTAGGACGGGCCGATCATATCCTTATTTTTTTATCGTGATTTGCGGACTATTGTACATGAACGAGAATTTATCAATGCACATTTATGAGTTCCCTCGATATAAAAAAATAGATAAAAAGAAAATAAGGGTAACAAAAAAATGTTTTAATCATAGGTTTTGGAATATGATTTTTCTTTTCTTTTTTTAAGCAATAATCCACAAACTATAAAATACTAGTTGATAAATAATCTTGAATAAGTTTTAGATATACGACATGCTTATTTTAAAAATAAAAACTTGGTACAATTCGAAGTCATATATAACTTCAACAACAATATCAAAGAGAGGAATGATTTTGCCAACTCATATTGTTGGTGTGGTGTCCTCTTATGATAATGGCAAATGATGCGATAACATAGTATCTATCGATCAATAATTAATTTCCTTTTATTGCTATCTATAATTAATCTTGACTCTTACTTATTATAGATAAATTTCAATCACATATATTTTACTATATTTACGTTTGCTTGTAAAGGCAGAAATCATAATGATAATTTGTCTCGTCTAATAAAAAGAATTTATGATATTTCATTATTTTGTTACGATAAATATCGCCTTTGAGTAATAAAATTGTTCCCAAAACGTAACAAGTTTGGGATAAAAGAAACATGTCATTACATTTTTGGTTAAATCAAGTGTATGGCATGATCTTTAGACTGAATTGTAAAATTAACTTAATTTTTTAAACATGCAAACAAATTATAACCTTTCGAAAAAGCTATAAATAAGACACGAGATAAAATATTTAGACTCGAAAATATAATGTGGAAGGCCAAATTCCCGTGTAGATTTACTTCTATGTCATATTTCCAAATATTCAATCTTCAGTCCTTCCAAATCATATTTTCGAGCCTGAATTTTTTTTTTTTGTCTCATGTCATATTAGCTACTTCCTTACAAGGTGAGGATTTTTTTGCATATTTTAAAGGCCGTGCCATTTTTGCAGCTCGACTTTGATCGGTACATATCTTAATATTAGATAAAAATTTAAATTCAACTTTCTATAGTAGGTTAAATCAGTTGTCGGTTTAGTATAGATGGGCAACCCACATACTAACTTTATATTTATTCATGCATCATATATAGGTGTAATTCCACTTATTATTATTATTATTATTATTATTAAATTGCGGAGAGGTGTAACATAGACATATCCAACCATCCAAATCAAAGCGGCAATTCTATATTTTCCAACGTTGTACTTAGCCTAGGATTTAGTCGGCTGTCTTTACTTTTTCTAATTTGTGATTACGTTAGTAATCCTCGTTCAAGTTGCCATAAACAGTCATACAAGATGGCCCACTAAACTTTATAAGATACTACTCCCTCCGTCCCATTTATTGTTGGCCTGTATTTCTTTTTAGGCCGTCCCACGAAAGTTGGCATGTTTTCTTTTTGGGAAATATACTTCTCTCACAAAAAGTTATGGGCTCCACCACTTTCTATCTTTTTACCCTTTAAACATCATTCTCCTTAATACCCGTGCCGAAAAGAAACGTGTCAACAATAATGAGATGGAGGAAGTATCTCTTAAAATCTTTTTAATTAAAACGAACAAATATGTATTTAAAAAAAGTTGTAGAAAGATACAAATCTTAAAATCATCCAGAGCTTCTCCTAAGTTTTACGAATGATAAAAAAAAAAAAAACAATGTGCAAAAGTAACCGATTTGAAAAAGCAAGAACAAATTTTAACCAATAATCTTTAAAAGATAAATAATGTCCACTCTTCCAATTTGCCCCTCTATACATGGCTTCATACACGAATCCATACACGACATACATGAATTCATACACGACATACACGAATACATGCAAGTGTGTGTGTGTGTAAATGAATCGATACATGAATTCATACATGACATACACGAATACATGAATTCATACACGACATACACGAATACATGCAAGTGTGTGTGTGTGTAAATGTGTGTGTGTTTTTTTTTCCTTCTACATATGTGCTTCGCTGGAAAAAGTCGACGTAAATTTTCGCCGGAATTTTTTTTTTTCTGAATCTGTTTTTCGCTGGAAAAGTCGCCGGGAAATGTTGCCGGAAAAGGTCTACGAAAAAATTGCCGGAAAAAGATTTGACTATCATGTATGTATTCGTGTATGTCGTATATACATGTCATATATAAGGGCAAGATAGTAAAAATGTAAAAAATGTAGTTAGTATTTATCTTTTAAAGATTAATGGTTAGAATTTATTTTTGCTTTTTTAAAATGGTTATTTTAACTTTCCCCCTAAAAAAAATTCAAAAGCGTTTATGCAAAAAAAATAAAATAAATAAAATCATTGCAATTTAATTTTTAATTTTTATCAAGTTTTAAGATATTATAATAATGATAGCAATACATATATAGATTTAATAACCATATTTGTAAAAAATTGAATCTGTTTCCTTAGGAGGTGTTTTACTTTGGGTGATAGGATAGATAGATAAAAATAGTATAGGTTAATCCACCGTTTACTTTGATGGATTGATTACTTTTGAGCTTGTTTGATCATCTAATCCTTCATATAGTCAATCATATGTTTTATCAATCTATCCTATCACGCAAAGTAAACGCCCCCTTAGGAATTAACCAGTACTTCCTCCGTCCACGAAGATTGTAGCTAGTTTTTCTTTTCGTCTGTCCACAAAGATTATAGCTTTTTTTTTTCATTTTAGGACATGACCACACCCACTATCTTATTTTTTCTCTTTCTCCACTCACAATGGTGGATCTCTTTCTCCATTCACTTAACATCTACTACACTTTTAGTAAAACTCGTGTCACAAAAAACTAACTACAATCTTCGTGGATGGAGTAAGTATTTCTTTGATTTCACACTCAAATCTCACCAACGTTTCAAAAGATAGTGGTGACAGAATTCCTACAATAACCAATACTTTTATGTTTATAAAAAAGAAAGCTAGAACTTAATCAATTACTTTTTAAAGCAAAAGATAATAATATTGAATAAAAAACAATTCCGAGTCAGTTCATTCATGACTCACCCTACATAAATTGTTCTACACTTTCTCGATGTCATTTCAACATGAGACAACAAAGCTACTCCAATTATTTCTTGTTGTCCTTTATATATATACCATCCAATTTCAAGTAAAATAAAGAAAAAGGATGATTGATTTGGAGTGTTTGAATAAGATTGGAAATGTTGTGAGCGGTTTTAATCGGATCGATCTATTCGATTTTCAGATCAGTTTTATTTAACTATCAAATTATTCAATCCGAACAAAATGATCTATTTTTTTTTTCAAATTAAAGAATTTTAATACCAATTCTCAATTTTCTGATCGATTTCGTTCGGTCCATTAGTTTCGAGTTGAAATGACGTCCCTTTATGACCAAGTGATAAATAGCTTGGGATTTCAAGTTATTCAATTTTTTTTTTCTATGAAACTAATTCAATTATTCCTCGTTACTTAAATTTGTTTTCACAAAAACTCTTGTGCACCCGTCGCACTTATGTGACGCAACTCACGCGCGTCGGGCGCGTGTAACACACGCGCCCATTTTGAGTATATAAGTCAGGCGCGTGCATCACACGCGCCTAACAATTTTATTTTTTTTATTCGGCGCGTGTGAACACGCGCCAATTTTTTAATTTTTTTCAATTTTTTTACAGTTTTTTTATTCTTTTTTTTTTAATTTTCTTATTTTTTATTTTTTTAAAGAGTCGAGCGAGGGGAGCCGAAAGACTCAGAGCGATCTAAAAGACATTAATGTTGTCACAATCATTATCTATAAATTAAAATTAAAGCCGAAGACGCAAAAAAATCAAAAATTAAAAAAATCAAAAATTAAAAAAAAAATAACTTGCAGGTTGACCCGACCCATTTTGACCAAGTCTAATTAAAGATCCGATCACTTATAATTGGCGGTCTCATAGGAGACCCTACTCTTTTGTTTTTCTCTCTAACGTATTGTGCGAACTTAACAATAAGCCACGCGCTCACGTTAACACGCACTCCCTCTGTTTACCCTAACACGCGTCACCTGCTCAACGCCTCAAACCTAGTCCCATCTCCAAATCAAATAAAAATAAAATAAAATAATGAAGAAGATATTTGCCGTTTACAATGAATTCAATTAGCCCGTTTTCCATCAAGCAACAGTATTTGTCACGATTTCTTTGGGCAGCAGAATTATGTGGGTTCTTAATTAAATTTCATCTTGGGTTTTCCTATTAAAAAAAAAAAGAAACAAATTGGTTATAGATTGGAATATACTCCATATTTTTTTTGTCTTTTTTTTTCCCTGAGAGAATGACAGATTGGATATAAACAATTTTTTCTATCACTCTATCTGTAGGCTACTCTCATGTGGACGTGGTAATTGTAACAATTTTTGCTATGCATAATAGTTCACAAACCACAATTTTTATATTATGGAAATCCACAATTTGCTATCTTCGATACTTACAGGATAAATTTCTGTATATTTTCAATAGGCTACAATTCACACATGAAAATACACCACACTTAAAAAATTAGGTGTGACACGCGTTGGTGAGATTTGAACATTGATAGTACCGGCCTCATCCTGGGCCTGACCTAAGGCTGATTGGGCCTATATATTAAAGCTCGGCCCACAGAGTTCGGCCCAAACAAAGTCAACCTCTGCCTTAAAGACCAAGTAACGAAGTCCTACTTTGGAGGAAGATAGAATTCTACTATGGATGGGAATCGGATATGCATGTATTAAGAAACTAGATATGTAAAAGGAGTCCGATCCCTAGAAGGATTAGGGCTTAATTCATGGCTTATAAATAGATGCAAGATTAGAGGTGTATAACATTCAATACTCATTGTACTCTCAAACATAATAAAAGGTCCCTATATTCTCTCCCGTGGACGTAGATCATATCGATCGAACCACGTAAATCCTTGTGTCATCGTGTTATTATCTCTTTTAGCTACTTTCGCAAACCCTAGATTTATCATTGGCGCCGTCTGTGGGAAGGATCGACGGTTCTTTCGTAGCTGATTTATGATGGTAACGCGATCACAAAGCGTGCGGGAGGCCCAAAGCCAACGCGGGAATCCCAACGAAGCAGAAAGCCGCTCCATAAGCAAGGAGAATCGCCAGAAAGGCAGATCGGTTCCAAAGGAGGGGCACACCAGTGACCCAATAGAAGGAAATCCCTACGAAGGGATGCCCGCGCTAGAGTACATCCCTCAGAGAAACCCACCGCAAAACCGGCGTCGGAGGACACATAACGGACAGTCCTTCAGAACCGGTGATACTCCAGAAGGGTACGTCGAAGAAATCAACGACGAGTCAGAGCCGAAGGAATCCGAGTTGAAGGAGGATGATCTCTCCAGAGGCTTTGACCTTGCCACCACCTACGCCGCCGCCGAATTCGCTAAAGCGAACAATGAGTGTTTCAAACGCTTTCTCGCGACAACCCGGATGTCCCCCATACCCGAGGCAAGGGAGAGTTCCACGCGAAAATCCCTACCTAAAACTCCTCACCACACCAAGAGGCAGGAGCCGGAGCCGAGGGAAAAGCACGACACCCGACGGGGTCCAAACCAGCGTCAGAGTCCAAGCTCGCAGCGGAGTCCCAGGCGACATCATATCCAAAGGCGACCTCGGAGCCCCAGAATGAGCCGAAGTCCGAGCTATAGCGAGAGTCGCAGTCCCCCGAGGAACCAACACCGACGTGAAAAGAAACCAGCTCGACTTGTTAGCCCGTTCACCGACGAGCTGCTTGACACCAAACTCCCCACGGTGTACAAGTTGCCAAACATTCCGGCCTACAATGGGCTAGATGACCCCCTTAACTTCTTAACGCGTTTCAGGTACAGCATGCACAACCAGGGCCTTAGAGAGGAACACATGTGCAAGCTGTTCCCCGAGATGCTAATCGATTATGCTCGAGCTTGGTTTGATAGCCTCCTAACTGGCAGCGTGGGGTCCTGGATCTATTTGGAAAAAATCTTTAAGCAAAGATTCCATACAAAGGTTCAGGCTCGCCGAGACACGGCCTACCTCCTATCGGTGAAGCAAAAGGACAAAGAATCTATAAGGGAGTACGCTTCCAGATTCATGCAGGAAAGCTTGAAAGTCGATAAAATCGACGATGTCTTCCTCATCTCGGCCTTCCGAAATGGGGTTGCTCCTGGGTCCCTTAATCGGGAGCTCGCTAAACAGAAACCTGAGACAGCTCAGGAGATGTGGAGGATTGTATACCAGTTCGCTGATGGCCAAGATGCGGACCGATTGAAGCGGGAAGAGACCGAGAAGAAAAGAACTGAAGGTGATCGAGGTCGGAATGATCGTGATCGGAGAAGTGCTCACGAGCGCCTTCAACGAGGACCTATCCAGTCCCGGCTTGGACCTCGGGGGGGACCAGAGCAGTCTCAACGGCCTCCTTTTGTGAAAACGAATGCTGAGATCTTCGCACTCCACGAGGACTGGTTCGCTAAACCACGTCCTATGCCGGGGTCTAAATCTCGGGACAGAAACAAACACTGCTCCTTCCATGACGACCATGGGCACCACACGGAGGACTGCCGCGACCTCGCGGAACAGATAGAGAGGTTAGCCCAGGAGGGAGCTCTGAAGAAATATGAAGCCGGGGGGAAGAAAAACAGAAAAGGAAAACGGAAAGGAGGACAGGGTCGCTGTGCTCCAAACAAGTGAGCTAAGGTCGATCACGACGATGAGGATGACGACCCTCAGTACGACGCACCACAGTACGACGGAGTGGTCTCCACCATCACCGGACTACCCCCAGGCATGACAAAAACTAAGTTGAAGGCAGAAGCTCGCAGACCACCAGTCCCATCGGGTGAGGAGCAAACGAAGAAGAGGTTCAAGAAGGGAGAAACAGTCACATTCTCTGAGGATGATCCTGTACCTACAGCTACACCACACAATGACGCCCTGGTGATACAGGTCGGAGTGGCCAACAAGATGGTCCATCGCGTATTCATCGATGGTGGGGCCAGCGTGAGCATCATCTTCCAACACTGCTTGGATAGGATGGGCCTCGACCCAGCTCGGGTGAACTCCACGCCCCTGCCCCTCAAGAGCTTTACACAGCACGAGACGCGACCTGAAGGGACCATCGCGCTTGATGTTGCCATCGGCAGCCCACCGACCAGCGTCAATAAGCTGATTCAGTTCTACGTGGTTAAAGCGAACTCCCCCTACAACATCATACTAGGTCGGGATTGGCTAAATGCAGTCAGAGCCATCATTTCGCCCTACCACTTGGTGTTGAAGATCCCGACCTCGGTTGGAATCCTTACTGTCCGAGGTGACCAGACAAAGGCCAAGGAGTGCATGCAGGTTGCTCTCCGAGCTCAACCACAAGCATAGCAATCAAAGTATCCCAAGGAGCTGGAAGAAACGACGTCGATCTCAGACACCTTGGCGGATCAGGTTCCCTTATCCGAAACAGATCCAGCAAAAGTCGTCAAGGTCGGTTTTGCAGGGGGGCCTCAAACTCGCATGCAGGTAATCCAGCTCCTTAGGGAATATCAAGACGTCTTCGCCTGGTCTCCAACAGACATGACGGGGGTGTCATCGGAAATCATTACTCATAAGCTTAACATTAACCCGAACTCAACCCCGGTCAAGCAGAAACGGCGATCATTTGCTGCCGAACGAAATCAAGTTATCTACAACGAGGTGCAGCAATGGTTGAAAGCAGGACTTTTGTTTGAAGTCAAATACCCAATTTGGCTATCTAATCCAGTAGTGGTAAAGAAAGCAGAAGGAGAATGGAGGATGTGTGTAGATTACACCGACCTCAATAAAGCTTGCCCAAAGGACTGCTATCCTCTCCCCAACATCGATGAAAAGATCGAATCCTTAGTGGGACACGAAGTATTCTGCTTTCTCGATCTCTACAAAGGATACTATCAGGTTCTAATGGATGAAGGAGATGCGATCATGACAGCTTTTGCGACAAGCTTCGGTGTCTTTGCATTCAAATATATGCCCTTCGGGTTAAAGAATGCCGGGGCGACATACCAGCGAATGGTCGATTTCCTCTTCCGAGATCATATCGGCAAGATTGTCGAAGTATATGTAGACGACATTGTCGTCAAGAGTAAACAAAAGGCTTCGGCAGTGAGCGACCTACAAACTACGCTCAACATACTAAGGCAGGCGAACCTCAAGCTGAACCCAAAGAAGTGCACTTTCAACGTACGATCTGGAAAATTCTTAGGGTGCTGGATCTCGCCAGAAGGTTTCAAAGCCAACCCGCTGAAGGTTAGAGCCGTGCAGGAGATGAAGGTACCCCGAACTATCCGCGATGTGCATAGGTTGACAGGATGTATAACCGCGCTAAGTCGTTTCCTCTCCAAGGCTGCCGAGAAACAGCTCCCATTCTTCAAAATTCTCAAGAAGGCACCGGAATTTGGATGGAGACCAGAGCATGAGTTAGCCTTTGGGGAGCTCAAGCGCTACCTCGGGGACTTACCAACCTTGTCAGTCCCCCAAAAGGAAGAACCCCTTTCTCTATACCTCGCAGCATCAGGGGAAGTAATAAGCGCAGTGTTGGTCCGAGACGAAGGAGATCGGCAGCTACCGGTGTACTTTGTCAGCCGAGTTCTAAAAAACCCCGAAACAAGGTATCAGCCTCTCGAAAAGGTCGCTCTAGCCCTGATAAATGCAGCTCGGCGCCTAAAACCCTACTTCCAAGCTCACCCAATACAAGTTTTGACCGATCTACCACTTCGGAAAATTCTCACTAAGCCAGAAGCTTCAGGAAGGATCGCGAAATGGGCAATCGAGCTAGGAGAGCATTCTATATCGTTCGGTCCCCGCCGAGCTATAAAAGGGCAGACTTTGGCAGACTTCCTCGTAGAAGCTCAATATAAGGACCTCGAAGAACCAAAAGAGATCAAAGCCAAAACTGAACTCCAAGAAATCCCAGAGAAAACACCCCCGGACGGCTGGGAGATGTACGTAGATGGAGCTTCGGGAAAGAAGGGAAGTGGAGATGGCATACTCCTTATCAGCCCGGAGAAAAAGGAGTTGACATACTCACTGCGATTCGAGTTCCCCACTACGAACAACGAAGTGAAATATGAAGCCCTTATTGCCGGACTGCGTCTCGCCCAAACCCTCCAGGTACGAGCTGTCAAAGTCCACTGCGATTCCCAAGTTGTAGTCAACCACGTGCTGGGGAGGTACGAGGTGAAAAATGAGAAGCTGAAGAAATACCTGGAGAAGGTAAAGCTCCTAGAACAATCCTTCCAGTTCTTTAAAATAGTTCGCATTCCCCGAAGCCAAAATACCCGAGCTGACGAGCTAAGCAAGCTGGCGAACTCCCCAACTAGCTCGACGCTAGTAGAAGAAGTCCGAAATAGGAGTATAGAGGAGGCAGATAGCCGTTTGTAGAATTCGAACCTCGTACCTTTAGCTTTAATTATATTTGTTTAGGTAAGGTGTATGGTTCTCAATGGGTTTAATTAGTTCAACAACGTTTAATTTCAACTCAAATTTCAATATATTACGCTACTTGCTAGGTGGCTAAGACCTATTATGATATTTGTGAGGATTACGTGAATTCCCTGATATGTGAATTAAAGACGTATAATGATATAATATTAATAATTAAATGATTTCATGTAAAGCATAATTTATATTAGGCAGCCTAGCACGTGTTCTATAGTCTTTAAATTAGTTTGATTATGCTGAATTATATATTAGAAAATGCAGGAATCAAAGCCCCAATTCGAACTCAATATCTTCTTGACACAAGCTATCCAACACACGACAGGTAAAGTGCTTTAAAATAAAAATAATTATACTCCCTCCGTCATAGGATAAGTGGCCACATTTCCTTATTAGGTTGTCACAGGATAAGTGGTCACTTTCCTTATAAGGAAATATGTTTCTCTAACAAAAAGTTGTGGGCTCGACCACTTTCTATCTTTTTACCCTTTAAACACTCTTTTCCTTAATACCCGTGCCGAAAAGAATGTGACCACTTATTGCGGGATGGAGTGAGTAGATGAGAAGCTCAATCTATAAAGTGTTTGGTGAAATTTGAATTTGAAATTATCAGCAACAAGCACTCTTATTCCACCATTACGGCCTTCCCAAAAGAGATAATTGTAAAGATATTTTTTCTTTTTTTTAAATGACGAGTGTAACCGATAGCCAGTATCCGAGAAGCGCTATGGAATGACATGCAAAGACACACTTCATTGTAATGATAGATTTTTATTTTACTTTTCATATATTGTGAAAACCCGCAGCACTACTTTTCGATGCTAATTGGATAAAGTTTTGCTCATTTGCAATAGCCTACGAGGCACATATGAGAAGTATGTACACCACAATCAAAAAATTAGGTGTGACCGGCTCCACCTATAGATGCGTTAACCCTTGTTCATGTACAATAACTTGCAAACCACACGTAAAACACGTGTGGAAAACCAGGTATGACACACTCAATCTACAGAGGTGTTGATGGAATTCAAATTTGATACTTTTGACCTTATGAATACTCACTCTACCACTATGTTTTGCAAGTTTTCCTGCGTGATTCCAATGGAGAAGATCGTCTGCATAATGCTTCGTCGGCAAGAAACAAACCCTACTCATTGTATCAAACTATTTTGCGTGATGTAGATGTACAGTCGCATCAAATATAATACGCTACTTGCTAGGTGGCTAAAATGCAAATACAATCATGTGTGCGTGAAAATAAAAGAGTTTCAAAACAATTTTTATGTAAAATGCAAATAATAATCATGCGTGCAGAAAAATAAATGATGGGCATTGTACATGTTATATTTTGTGTGTAATATTTTCTGGGCGCTCAATCTCTTTATACGGGTAAAATGAAATTATTTTTACGAATTATAGTTTCATTCATTTGAGTCGACATGTTTCATCTTTAATAGTATTCTTTTTATTTTTTTCACTGTTCTCTTTATTTTTATTGGTAGGATTTGATTTGATTTGTCTTCAACAATTTAATGATTAGCAGTTAGGGGCCCCTACGTTACTTATTTCACCCAATCGCGGAGTCGCCGTTAAACCACGCGCCACCTCGTAGAGGTTATTATGATTTTGTGGGGCATTTGATAACATAATTATGGAAAATTCGTGTTAAACTCGTCAAGATATCTGAATACAAATTTATATCTAATGACATAAAATGTCATTAGATATGAACTGTGATATCAATTCTACAATATATGACTATCTTATGGTAAAATTGTCTTACACAAATTTTTTATACTCCCTCCGTCCTACTCATCTTGGCATGTTTTCCTTTTTGGGCCGTCCCACTCATCTTGGTCTGTTTCCTTTTTTGAACAAAATTATGGCTCAATTATTACATTAATTAAGCCCAAAAGTCAATAAAAACACTGCAGGATTGAAAAGTCAATAAAAAACACTATAAGTCAATAAAATAATATATACAAACTACACTAAACATAACTTTTACACTTAGGGCCCGTTTGGTTGGCAGGAAAGTAAAGTTGTTAGGGAATGTGAATCCGTATAATATGATTATGAGAAAAATGAATTAGAAAAATAAATTTTCCAGGGAAGGTAAATCTGCGGATTATGATTGTGAGGAAATTAAATCCTAGCAGATTATTTATCCTGTGTTTGGAAACTACCAAGAAAGTTGTTAGGATTCTGAATTAAGATTTGAACTATATATTTTGTAATTTAAAAAATATAATTTATATTCACTTAGAATAAATTAATAAATTGAAAACATATATATACATAAATATAAAAACTGTATAAAATACAACACACAGAAAATTAAATGAATCATAATTTGCATTTAAAAAAAATTGGCAAAGATAAAAATATCCAAAGAGCATAAGTAGTCAATAATAAAAAAAAATTGAATAAATTCCGAGTGACAAATAATCTGATAATCTTAAATTAATTTATTTCAAAGAAAATATCTCAACTAATTTAATCTAAGCAAATGAACTAAAAAGGCCTTTTTTCTCATCATCATCCTCCAGACTAAAAAAGTAACCCAATAATTCTGAATCTCGAACAAGTTTCATTGCAGCCTCTTACCTTTTTGAATTTGATAAAACTTTAATTTTTCGCAATTCCTTGTTAAGCTTATCGCGATTCTCTATCTTCTGCTGATCAACTCCACCAAAACTTTCCACTAACTTAGTCATTTGATCATCTGACTTATCCATATGAGCAGTAAGTGCATTGGTCATACGCTCCATACTTACAATCAAACCATCTGTACTCATCCTCCTCTTCCGATTAGATATTTTTGAAGGACCTTCACTCTGAGATGCAGTTCGTCTCGGCTGTACAGTATGAATATTATCTTCATCAGATTCTTCATCTCCTTGATTTAGATTTTGCTCTCTTTCTAAGTCCTCAACTACATCTATTGGAGTTTCAGCATTTAGTCCATTAGCTCTATCTTTGGCCCAGACAAGTGTCAATTCGTCATAATAAATAAAAGACTTGTTTTTCATAAAAGTGCAATCAGGATGACTCTGCAAAAAATACAACACATAAATTCATGATAAGACCCCAAATTATAAGTAGTAATAAATAATTAAATAAAACTATAATATTTATTACCTTCAAGTAATCATCCCACACGTCTGCACTTGCAGTAACACATTTTCTATCGTCGTCCCAACCAAAGCCATTTAATTCTCCATTAGTTCGCACATCATAGATAGCATGATATTGTTTTTTCAATAATTTACAACGAGATTCGATATGTGGTTTTTCTTTAAGACCATGGCCTGGTAATTTTTCTTGTAATATTCTTTCAAGCTCTTTTTGATAACTTTTTTTCATACCACGTCCACTTTCACCATCTCATTTCCACCATCTCATTTCCCACTTCTTTTCAACTCAACAATTGATTCAACCAACTTTCTATCTTCTTCAATTGTCCATACATGATTAGCTCCTTTACCTCGACGAGCCATCTAGAGTAATATATACATATATAATAAAGGAGCTAACTGACATAACAAAGCTAGTTTACCATGAAAAGTAGAAATACAAAGGAATAAAGAGGCTAGTTCATACATATAATTATCTTGATAAGTTCTTAAATACAACAAAGCAATTTCTAGTACATTTAATTATCCTAATGAGTGAATACTTCAGCAGACACTATAAAATGGAGAAATATACTACATAAAACAGTTCACTTAAAAAAACACAAGTTCAGAGAGAATTTAGATGATACTTCAAGAGCATGTTCTGACAAATAATAACACATGGATGAATTTAAATGTCAAATTAGTAGAAAAAAATATACCTTTAACTATCAATTCGTTACATACATGATGTCGGAGAGGCAATTATTCAAAGATTTCTTTGATCATAATGAAAATTCGATTGTTCTGTAATCTATTTCATTTACTAAATATACTAAAAAACAAAAATAAAAAGAACATCTTCGGTGGCTTTGGTATAAAGGAAGAAAATATATATAATAGTATAGCATAATTAACGTGATAGAGATTTTGTATTCAAACTACGAATTAAAAACACTTCAAAAAACTTGAAAGATCTAGAAGATTGATAACAGTATGTAATGAAATCATGAAACAAAAAAAATCAAATTCAATATTTACTAAAAGGCGTACCACCGTGAGAGATAGAAAATATAGACTTGATGAGAGAAAAATAATTGACTTACAGAGAAGAGGAAGAAATCTGACTTGCAAGATAAAAGAAGGTGACGAGTTGCAGAGAATAACAAGAGAGCGAGAACGAGATTGTTTTATTTTATGCTTTTGAATTAAAATCCCCGTATCAGGAAAAAGAATACCTAGGTTGGAGTAGGGAATAAGAATCCTGATATTTTGGCCTACTTTCCTAGTTTTTAGGATTCATATTACTTTCCATGATTTTACCAAAATTAAACCAAACATAGGAATTTAAAAGTTTGGAATCAAATTACTTTCCTTAATCTACCAAACACATGAAATTAAAAATTTGGAATCGAATTACTTTCCCTGAGCAGAATCCAGGCCAACCAAACGGGCCCTTAATACCTTTCTTCTTAATACTCGTGTCAAAAAGAATTAGGCCAAAATCAACGGAACGGAATGAATATTAAATAAAATAATATTTCATTCGTCTCCTTTAAAGTGTCTCGTTCATCAATCGGACAATTAAAGCATTATTGAGACTATGATTTTCTTTTTCTTTTTTAAATAACAGAAAAATAAAAATGGTTTCTTCACTCAATGTCAAATAGGAAATTTGATGCATTTTGTTGTGTAGTTAGGTGCCTAATTCAATACATAGCATTGGTTCACATTTTCAGAGTTTTCAATAGGCCTCGCCAAACCTCACCACTAACATCAACTCAATTCCCCACACTCACTCCATTAGCCAGTGCTCCCACGCGCCACCTTATTGCACTAATTGTATTTGATATTTTTTTAAAGCTAATTGTATTTAATCTTAATTCATTTTTTTTACTTGGAAAAAAATGAAGTTTAGGAATTGAACTCGAAATTTATCTGTTCACAGAAAAAGATTTTTTACTGCTTGATGCTCTAAAGGGACATGTTAATTTAGTTAAGATCATATTTTTATTTTATTCTAGTAACAAACCAAATCAAGTCATAGAAACAAATATTCCCTTAACCTTATTTAAAAATTACAAAAGCAAGCTCAAACAAGATATTCTTTTTTATTCTTTTTTTCCTTTCGATTGATAATTTATGTGTTTATATCCATAAAATAAAGTATATATTCACAAATTATACTTTAAATTATTGAGTTTATCATGTCCAATAGCCACTATAGATAGTAGAAAATAAAAATTGTCAAAATTTTAATTTAACATAAATTTTGTCAAATTTTGGAATGAATAAACCAAAATAACCTTAAGTCATTAATTTACAGCCACCATCACCCACTTTTCTCTTTCTTTTACTCTTCTCGTATTCTCTCTCCTCCTCTCTCAATTTTCACTTTTACTTCTACAGCCACAGCCAACCATCATCGTCGTCGTTGCCTCCCTTCCGCCATCTCTACCTTCTTCTTTCTGCCATCACCGTCACCACCGCCTCATTCTCCGAACAACTTATGTCTTATCCGATCGTCTTCTCCATCGCGAACCGAACAACCATCGTCTACCATATCTACTGCTTTCTTCTAGATCCGCCGGCTTTCATGGCATCGGACGCCAACTCCAGATCTAACGAATCCAGATCTGTTTTCTGGTTGCCTCCGATCATCTTCCGATTGTGATTGAATTTCTTATTGGAGTTGGATTATACGTTGCTTGATTTTGTGCTTGAAATAAGTGATGTTCGTGGGGTATTTTTGCTGCTATTTCTGCAGCAGTTTAGCTGCTGCTCGTTATTTGGAATAACAGCATATTCCGGCGAACTTGGTACGACAGGTACGAAGAATCCATTCGTATTAACTAGTTGTGATGTGTTACTTGGTACGAATGAACACATTCGTCTCGTTCGTACTAATTAATGGCGCACCATAACTTGGTACGGGTGGTACGAATGAAATCATTCGTCCTGTTTGTACCACCTAGTGGTGCACCATAACTTGGTACGAGAGGGACGAATGAACTCATTTGTCCCTTTCGTACCAACTAGTGGCGCACAATAAATTTGTACGAGTGGTACGAATGAATCCATTTCGTACCAATCTCACCATAATTTCTGCTCTCGATTTTCTAAACCGACGCCGCCGTGACTGGATCTAGATTTTTGCTTTTCTGTAATAGTGCGGTCATCGGATCTATGTTTTGACGTTTGAATCGGGACCAGATCTAAGGTTTTGTGGCTGAGATCGGTGTTTTGTGAGCCGGCGTCGGCACCGTCGCCAGAATATTTGGACCTAATTTTAGCACTGGAGCCGTTGTCAGAGGTAGAGTTTTCTGTGAAAGGGAGAGAGAACGACAAACAGAGAGGGGACAGAGAGGAGAAAGTGAGAAAAATTTGATTGTAAATGAGGATAAGGATAAATTTATCCAAAAATCCAAAAATCTAACATAATTAATGTTAAATTAAGTTTTGAACAACTTTTATTTTTCACTATCAATAATAATTATTTGACACTTTTACTCTAAATTATTTTTATTTATGCAACTTATAATTTAGTAATTTAGTAATTTACCATACACTAGCCAATAGAGTTGCCCTTCGCTCCTCTGAACCTTCACGCGCTGCGCATTTATATATAACGTTTAAATATCTTCTTTTATTCTCGATAACTCATCTTTAGATTTTCTCTCTCTATGCTAAAATTTATATTAACAGGCCTTCGCTCTTTCCTTCAACTCTGCACCTTTTGCCTCTTCTCTACCTCCGTTGAGAGAGAGAGAGAGGGGAGAAAAAGCAGATAGAGAGAGAGAGAGGAAGTGCAGCACCAAATTCTCTGTTGCTCTTTTCATATGCAAACATCAATAGATACACTGTTTACTGTATCTTTATGCCTCTAGAAATGCAATAGACTGCAATTATTACTTTCTTCTTCACCATTCTTCCGCCCTCATTTGCTTCACGCATGCGTTTTTGGCCGCAGATATAGCTGTATATCGTGGAAAACCTAGTGGATTAAAATACAGTGATGTTGAACCTCAATCTGGCTATTGATCCTTCGGCGCCGACCGCCGATCGAGCCGAAACGGCGTCGGATAAGCACTTCGCTATTTCCGGCGATCAAATGGAATATTCCGGTAGCTCTTGCTCCTCCGTCGTAAATGTGGAGACTTCGAGCACCGCCGGCGATGAAAACTCGTGCTCGGATCACTTCGTCGGTTTCAATATATGGAAGAGCAACGGTGAGTGCGAGGAGAGCGAGAAATCGAGCTGCGGTTACGTGACGAAGGATTTTTTTCCGGCGAGCGGTGGAGCGGGGTCGATGCAGTGCTTGGATCTCTCGGAGAACCGCCATGAGCTGATGGAGCAGAGGATTATCGCTCTGGACCAGCAACAGAAGCGGCAGCTTGTGAAGAAGAGTCGGCGGGGACCGCGGTCGCGCAGCTCTCAGTATCGCGGCGTCACATTTTATCGCCGCACCGGACGTTGGGAATCTCACATTTGGTATCGTTTCCTTGATTATTTAAACTTGTTTTGACTGTTTTAATATTGTGAAAATCTAAATTAGAATTTCCTAAATGTCCGATATTATTTTCTTATAATCGGAGTACTGTTCAAACAAACAGTTATATTTCACTATTGAGTTTTGGTGAAAAGTCAAGTAATTAGCAGGGTTCAAATTTGTAGTACCTTAATTTCTTTTATGTATACATATCGATGGATCTGAAATGAAAAAACTGGGGGAAAATGACTTATTAGGCGGTGGATTGAATGTGGTACGTTTTCTGCATTTTTCGAATCTACATCGATATTTCAATCGTTGATTGGTTTCATTTGTGTGATGAGCATGGCTTCTAAGGATATACCTTGTCGTTTTACTAACAATGCTTCAGTGCATAGCAATTTATGATTAACTAAAGGTTTTCTTATGTGATTGGTGCAGGGACTGTGGTAAACAAGTTTATCTCGGTAAGCAGGTCTACATAATTACTATTGTTTTTTTGTCGTTGTTGAGATATAATTTAACGTGTACTGATATTTCGGAAATCTGCTGGAAAACGGGACTTCTAGGGGGATTTGACACTGCACATGCTGCAGCTCGGTAAGAGAGTTTATTATGAGTTGAAGTTAAATTAGTCTTAGGTTTAAAGAGTTGTAGTTGATTGAGTTTTGTGAACCCTCGTACCTCGGATTCCAACTCTAGGGCATATGATCGTGCTGCAATTAAATTTCGTGGACTGGAAGCTGACATCAATTTTAATGTCAGTGATTATGATGAAGATCTTAAGCAGGTTTGTTATGCTTCTTGCTATGTATCAATTGATGTTGTGCTGCCTTATTTTTATGTCCTGGTGAAGAGCTTCTGATACTTGAGCTTTTTCATTGCTTACTTAACAGATGAGGAATTTAACGAAGGAAGAATTCGTGCACATACTCCGTCGTCAGAGTACAGGATTCTCGAGGGGAAGTTCGAAGTATAGGGGAGTGACGTTGCACAAATGTGGACGATGGGAAGCTCGGATGGGGCAGTTTCTTGGCAAGAAGTAAGATAAGCTCTAAAACCACTCAGATTTTATCATATAATGTGGCGAGTAATCATGGTCAAAACATTTTGTTTTAAAGCTAATAAGCTTAGTGCCCTTCATCTTTAGCAATGTTGCGTGCAGGTATATCTATCTTGGATTATTTGACACTGAGATGGAGGCTGCAAGGTCAGCATTCATGAAATCCTTTGGTTCATTATTATCAGCAACTGTGTTTGCCTTTGATAATTCTCTTAATATATTTATGCTAATGTTTTCAGGGCATATGACAAGGCTGCTATCAAGTGCAATGGAAGAGAAGCAGTCACCAACTTTGAGCCGAGCACGTATGAAGAGGAGTTGAGCTCTGAGGCACCCATTGGAGGTAAAAACTTTGAGCAAGGCGCTCTCTCTCTCTCTCTATCGATGTCCATCTGGTGGTTGGTTTACTTGTTTTCTTCTACCTTGATATCCCCAGCTGGCGAAAACCACAATCTGGATCTAAATTTGAGCATTGCTCCCCCTGAAAAGTCCCCCTGGCAAATTCATAACATGGAGACGGGAAGCTTTCAGAACTATGGCTCAAACAATCTGCCTGAAAGGGGACTAAAGGTTCAGCAGATATGTGGATATGGAGTTATCTGCTCACTACTTTTTGCTCTGTAGTTCTCGTCGTACATTACTACGCGCTCACAATGCTTGCTAAGTTATCCTTCCATTGCACTTGCAGGGCTCTGCTTCAACCTCCATGGCAGCTCAATTACCTCATGAACCTGGAAATGTATTTCAATACCCTCCCATCTGGAGGGGGGGCGATTCCTGTTTCCGTCCCGTTTATAAGGTACTTATTTGGTGTACCGCTGGTTATTTATCTGCAACTTCAATGCTCTCAAACTATTTCATCAAGAATGCTAGTAAATTAGTTTATTGATAAGTTGGATTTTTTTTTTTGTATCTGCAGGGAACTACAATAGAGAAGGTTGTGGAAGTTGATTCTTCAGCAAATTGGAGAAGGAATCGACACGAGGATCATCGCTCACCTCTCTTCTCTAGTGCAGCATCATCAGGATTCGCTACTTCATCAGCCGCTATCCATTATCAGTTGCCTTTCGGCACAACATCCCCACACCACCATTATCTTCCACCCGTCGCCAGTTTGAACAATGGATCACATTTCTACTGGAGGTGATAGATAAGCAACAGGAAAGAACTCCGGCCATAAGCACAACGGTCTTCCTCTTCACCGGAGGTTGATGATCAGTAAAGCACAAATGATCCAAGGGTCCTAAACTGAGACACCTCTTCTCATCACACTGCTTTCATATTTGATCTTAATTGTGCATTCTGTACTACTACTTGCTTTCTTTCAAACTAAATGCCGGCTCCACATATATTTTATGGAACTACGATTAGGATTTTCTTTATCATCTTTCCTTATGATTTTTCTGTTTACTTGTTTAAAGAGTTTTGAGGGACAGGAGCTACATAGTCTCATTATAGAGCTCGTTAGGTAAGACAAATAAATGCTAACCAACTTCTTGTACCACAGAAGCTATGACCCTTGGGGCCCATTAGGTGGAGAACAAACACTTTCTTCGTTTTCATTTCTTCTTCCTCTCCGAATTCACTCTTTCTTTTCAGATGTTTTTGAGTGAAAATGAAAAACGTGTTTAGATCGGTAGTATGTTCAAATTTGAGAGTTTTAAGTTGGGAAAAGAGTTTTCTGTAATTGCACGTTTTGTTTTATAAATGCATGTGGTTAAAAAATGAGAGTATATCTAGGTGGCCTGGTCGGATTATCCATTCGAGCATCGTGCAACATCTCCATGAATGATCATCACGTGTTAAAGAAAATTTAAAATTCTATCATACTTTGTTTGTGAAAATTCACGAAAATGGTTATTTCGTGAATTTTCATAAGCAAATTATGGCAGTTTTTTAAATATCTTTGTTAGTTGCGATCATCCAAAAATACAATAGTAAACAGTAGAGCATCGGGGGTAAGCTGCAGGACCGGTTAAGACGGTACATATAAAAAAAGGAAGCAGTTATTTTTTATATTTTTTTTTGAAATGTTTGTTTGAAGATGAAAACAAATTAACGCGGCCTGCATTTTCCGAAAACGTACTGTTATTTACCTGAACATTTGAAAAGAGTATCCTAGTACTAGTGTTTATGTTTGTGGTTCCAGATAGCATCAGCATGGACCTGTCCAAGTGTCCATTCATCAAGGATTGTTAGTAAATTCCTCCATTTACTCATGTATTATGTGGGGACTTTGGTGGTCACTCTTTAGTTTTTTTCATGAATCATTGTTTTGTCCTTTAAGAGCATCCATAATGGTGGGCACAAAAAATTTGTGCCCACAATTATTTAAATAATTTTTGTGGGGTAGATTAGGCACAAATTATTTCTCCACATTGATGGACTCTCCATTATTTACTGTCGCCCTCCTTCTTTCTCCTCCTTTCTCCTTCTTTCTCCGCTCCCACGTGTGCCACCACCCCCAGCGCCCACACCCGCCCCGCCCACCTCTTGCGCCCCCAGCAGGGTGCCATCGCCTTGTGCCCACCGCCCGCGCACCCCCTAGTGCCCGCCAATGCGACTGCTCTAAGATTTCAACCCACTATTTTCATTTTTTTATATATTCTCATCCAAGGTTACAAATATAACACATCTAATCAATAGAATATTATTAGTATCATATTCCTCATAGCCAATTGGCCATTATAATCTAAACAATACCACTCAAAATCTTAAGATGTTGGAAGTATATGATAAAAGGTGCATCACAAGGAAATCTAGCATACGATCCCAAAAAATGTCTTTTTTGAGAAGAGTATTCATATTTTAAATTACATAAGGATTAAGTTCAATTATATATGTGCAGATAATCATTTGATGATATAATAAATTAACATAAATTTGTCCATTCGAGAATATTTAACGGTATACCTCCTTGTGTAAAACAAAAGATTTTAGGTTCAATTTTTCACCATTCTCCTTCCCCAGCACAAACAAAAACATAAAGCTAAACGACGTTGATTGAGTACCGTTTTTATTTTAATGAAAGTTCAAAAACCCAACTATATTACATTAAAGTTTAGTAACTCAATGACCTAATTTGGTAGTAATCCAATGTCAAAGATACACATTTAATTTTTTTTTTCTTTTTCTTTTTTTTTTAAAAATACACATTTAAATTTAAATTGTAAAAAATACCAAGATTCAAGTTTTAATTTGCAATCAAACCTTATTTTATTATTATACAACAACCTCTTAACATGATAGTTATTATAAAATAATTTCGTATTTGTATAAGTTGGTGGGACATTATTCATTATACATGCATAAAGATGAGTGGGTAGGGACTAGACGACAATTGAGTACAAGTGTACAACATTGAAGTAAATTGAAATAAAAAATGTTGTTACATAGTACTCCTCTGTCCCATTTTAATGATTTTATAGTTAGCACAAATATTAAAAAAGTGAATTGTTTATAATGGAGTAGGAATGAAAAATAATTTGTTGGAGGATATTTTTGTCAAATTAAGTAGGAGAAACAAAAAAGATATTAACTTTTCATGTTATAATGTATAATATACTCCCTCCGTCCACAATAAATTTGTCATATTGTGGATGGTACGAGTTTTAATAATTTGTTGGTTGATTGTATTGTGAGTGAAATAAGGGTCCCACTTTTATATAGTTTTAAATTGTGTTGTGAGTGGAAAAGTAAGTGAGGTGTGTGAGGTCTATTACCATAAATGGATGTGGCAAATTTTTTGTGGACGGATCAAAAAGGAAATTATGGCAAATTTATCGTGGACGGAGGGAGTATAAGCTAAGTTGAGAATGTTTATCATGTACTGAAACTTGAGGGTATTATTATTAAAATCTCTGTTTTAGTTATAAGACGATTGAAATGAGACAAACAAATAAAATCGGAGAAGAAAATTAATAAAATTTTATATGTGAGTAATGAGTGTACTACATGTACACCGATAATAAAATTTATCCCAAATTATTATTAATCAAAGAGGTTAGGACGGTGCAGTCTTTTCTGGTTAATGTGGCTGTCATGCTCCCACATCAAATAGCCTAGCCCCCTAGGCCACTATGCTTGATTGGCCAAGTCCTATATAAATTGATTTGACAGTACTCTTTAACTTTATTGTTTCTTTCTTTTTCATTCTTCCTTAAAATTCTTGAGAAATAATTATCATGTTTTTAAGGTTTCATGGGCGTGGAGCTGGAGATTTGTGTTCATGAAAAAAAAAAAAAAATAAGAGAGATAATAATCATTATTTTGTAGTCTCGAAATTAACTTTATTTTCAGATTTAGGATGGATGAAAATGTTGGCAACTGAAAAATTTGCGTAAAGGCAATTTGCTTTTTTTTTTTGGTGCAATTTCCAAAAGATTCTCGATTTCCTACCCAACTTATCGACAAACGGCTTCGACCTAAATGCAAAAACGAAATTAATTTATATCTTACAATATTCAAATACGGAATATTTGTGAAAAATGTGCATACTTTGAGCTAGAAAATTGTATTTATCCTAAAAATCACAATTTTTTGTACTTCCTTTAAAAAACAAAAAAGAATCGTTGAATAGTGAATAGACAACAATTAGTAAGAACTAGATTCTCATTTGGACGGACTATGGAAATAGAAGGTATAGTTGAATGCTAATTCGACCCATAATTTTTTCTTTTAACAATTTTATACTAAAACTATCTAATTTTTGCAAATCGAGCATTCGACCCATAATTTTTTATTTTAACAATTTTATACTAAAACTATCTAATTTTTGCAAATCGATACAAAATTAGACAACTCTTGTAATGGACTCGATAATATATACATAACGATCAAATCTTATTAAAAAAAAAAAAACCGCACTAGAAAAGGTTGGTATCAAAGACATTTAAAAAAAATAACATTAGTATTGTCTTATTTGGAATTTTTGAACATGAAGTGATGCATCGATCGAGTAGCATGCCTCTAAAAGGAACACTTACATAATTACATTACATATATGAGTTGTCATTTCTGCCCTTCTCCGACCTCACAATGCAATTTGCAGCCTTTCTCTATTTAGTATTAAGGAATCTGAGTTTCCCCCAATGGGCAATATTGTTAATATGAGCACTCACAAACACCCATTAGTTGTTTAGACAAAAAGTCTTGTTGAATTCATTTAAAAAGAAAAAGAAAAAAAAGAATTCATGTTGTTGCTATAAGTGGCATTTTATCTAACCACATAAGTTGTTGATTACTAATGTGGGGACATAAATAGATCGAAACTTCTTCATATCCACCTCACTCTTGGTAGATCTTCAAGATTACTAATTTCCTATTTTCCTTCTCGATTGCTTATAATTTATTTCTGCAGGACGAATTATGTAAGATTGTCTGAAATGTCAAGATCTGCTAAATGGATCGAACATCCGGACTCAATCCCATATCTAATACTCCCTCCGTCCCTCTAATAATGACTCGATTTCATTTTCAGGATGTCCCGTTAATAATTGCTCATTTCCTAAAATGACAAAAATTAACCCTTCGAATAATATCAAACGTATCAATTTTCTATCTTTTACACATTCTTCTATAATGCCCAAAATAATGAGTCATAATTAGCGGAACGGAGGGAGTATATTGTAATTTTGTTGATATCTTAGTATTTTAGATCTGGATCATGACTATCTGAAAGAGATTATTCAAAACCAACCTACGGTTTTCAACAAGACTTCCTCATTGATGTGTTATTATTATATGTGAATTTGGATCAAGACCATTCTACGATAGTGGTATTTTCTTCCTCGTTATAGAGATGCGAAGCTTGGACAAATAAGTCACCTGTTTTTTTTTTTTTTTAATATATGGGAGTCGAATTTATGACTTAACACCATTTTTTAATTTTTTTTTTAACATTAACTCTATTTTATTTTGTTTTATTGAGCGAAAATAATACTAAAGTCCGTATTCATAATTGGGTTGCAACAGTTATCATAATGGGCCAAGCCCTAAGCAAATCAAAACAGTATTCGCAGCCCAGTTTAAATTTTTAAGCCCAAACATAATCAATAATAGTATTTCAGTTGCTATAATGGGTCGAAATTTGCAGTTTCATGAGGGAATTTTGGGGTAAACTTTGTTACGGTAAAAAAAATTCACACTACCAAAAAGAAGATTAAAAAAAAAGGTAAACTATTTATAAGCGTATGAGGGTAGATCTAATAGCTAGATCTAATGGAAATTCGATGGTAATGAAAACTTAAAATTTATTTAATGCATTATTTTTTTGGCGTATTTTGAATTAAACGGTCAATAAATAAAGTGGTGCCGCATTTTTCTTATGTAAATTATATAAATTATTTTGAGGTCAGGTTTCCAATTTCCGAAAGATGGGGGAAAAAAAAGAGAAAGAGTAGAATAAATTTTGGGAATTGAGATAAATGGAGTCATTTATACATTTCGAGCGATTTATGGAACTACAATGAACCTTATTCAGTTAAGATAAATATCGTTTCTCAAAAGAAAATGTCTAAAAATCGTGTTATTATGAGTGCAATCTACGCCTCATTCTTTGAATTCTATATAGTTCAATATTGATAATTTATGTGTCAATAAGGCCTAGCTCAAGTGGTTAGCTGAGGTATCACAAATTTTTTTTAATGAGAGGTCCTGCGTTTAATTTCGCCTACGTGTGGTGTATTATATTTTCCACCCAGTGTGGTGGTGTAGTAGTTCCACCTTTGTGTGATGTAAGAGGTCCCACCTTTATGGTGTGATGTAGTTGTCTTACCCTGTGTATGGTGTAGTGTAGTTGTCTTACACTGTGTATGGTGTAGTGCAGTTGTCCTACCCTGTGTGATGGTATGTACTCCCTCCGTCCACGATAAATTTGCCACAATTTCCTTTTTGGTTCGTCCACAAAAAATTTGCCACATCTATTTATAGTAATAGACCCCACACACCTCACTTACTTTTCCACTCACAACACAACATAAAACTATATAAAAGTGGGTCCCTTATTCCACTCACAATACAATCAACCAACAAATTATTAAAACTCGTGTCATCCACAATGTGACAAATTTATTATGGACGGAAGGAGTATTATATTTCCCATCATGCGTGGTGGTGTAGTGGTCCCACATTTGTGTGGTGTAATTAAGAGGTTCCGCCTTTATGGTATGCAGTTGTCTTACCCTATGTATGGTGTGGTGTAGTTGTCCCATCCTGTGTGATGGTATGTATTATATTTCCCACCATGCGTGGTGGTGTAGTGGTCCCACCTTTGTGTGGTGTAGAGGTCCCGTCTTTATGGCGTGATGTAGTTGTCTCACCCTGTGTATGGTGTGGTGTAGTTGTCCCACTCTGTGTAATGGTAGTCACACCTTTGTGTGGTGTAGAGGTCCCGCCTTTATGGTGTAATGTAGTTGTCTCACCCTGTATGTGGTGTGGTTTAGTTGTCTCACCATGTGCGATGGTGTAGTGGTTTCACTTTTGATCTTTGTGGTATAGAAGTCCCACTTTTATGGTGGTATAATTGCTTTATTTGATTATATATATATATATATATATATATATATATATATATATATATACCTTGTAATTGTCTAAAAAAATATTGATAATGTATGCTGCGAAATCCACATAAATATATTGTGTAATTATTTTTAATTACATTTTACCCGTAATCTACCCAATCCCTAATCCCTAATTAAATGGATACTATTATAATCCCATCATGTCAATTTAGAAAAGTATGATCCTAAATCTCATAATTAAGTTATTTTTTAGTAGATTACTGTATTTAAAATTTATTCGATATAGATTTTTCACTCCTTTTTTTATACTTTTACAGAAAATTTTAACGCTTTAAACATTTTAAAAGTTCTTACATATGATATCGACACGGATAAAGTATGGATATTAAAATTAATTTCACGTTTTAGTACTTTACGTGCAACTCATTTCATCCCCCAAAAATAGATAGTTACAATTTAATTTTATCATAATTACTAAATATGCAAAATATTTAAGCAATCTAGCTATTTAAGCAAATGTCATGATTTCCTAAAAGAGTATTAATTGCCATTGACTATTTTCACTTGCGTGCCGCATCATTGAGAGTATCAGAAATATTTATTGCAATTCTTAACATATTGATTATTGAAACATATGAAATTTTATAACCTTTTTGTATTATTAGATGGATTGTAGATATTAATTGTTTTGGCTTTGTAACACAAGCAATGTTCATAATGCACTTTTAATTTATATAAGAAATTATTACAAGCATACATACACGTAACAAGATAATCTAAGTTTTAGTCATACTTTAGAAATTTAACTAATTGAAAAGATTTGTTGGATAAATGATAGGATAATTCAAATTTCATCAAAACGGTAATCAATTAATACATCACTTTCTGACCTTGTATAACTCTCAAATTCTCAAGCTAACTCACTTTCCACACCCCTCCCGAATAGAGGTGGCAAAATGAGTACGGATCGGCCCAGTTTTGGTCCGGATTGGATTTTAAAATTATAGGCCCGATGAGATTTCGGACAGGGCCGGGCACACCCAAAAAGAGAAAAAGCCTGATGGGCTCGGGGCGGCCCGACCTGAAATATTTGCACTATAGGCCCAAAATTTTTAGGCCCGATGACATTTCGGGAGACCCGGCCCGACCCAATTTTTTTCAAAAGCCCGGTGGGCTCGGCCGGGCCGGCCCGGTATTTTGCCAGCTCTACTCCCGAACTTCTTTTCGGGTGACCCTTCCATCGGTTCAAGTCGTCGATAGTACTCGAATTTAAAGTTCATAATTAATTATCTAATTATATAATACTACAACACATGAATGTTTAATTGAATATCATGATCGTATATTACAAGAATAAATATTACTACCTCCGTCCTATGATAAATGATCACATTTTTTTTGGCACGCTTATTAAGGAGAAAGATGTTTAAAGAGTAAAAGGATAAAAAGTGGTGGAGTCCACAACTTTTTGTGAGAGAGACATATTTCCTTATAAGGAAAGCGGCCACTTATCCCGAAACAACCCAAAAAGAAAATGTGGCCACTTATTGCGGGACGGAGGGAGTACAAGTATTTGACATGTAATAGTCGTTGAAACCAAGCTTCATTATAATAATGTTATAATTATAAAAAAAACAAAAACTAATAAAAAGAAGAAAAAAAATAATAAAACGAGAGAAGTCAAAAAATATTTTAGCATTGAAAATATTATTTTTATTAAGTGACAAAAAGAATACACGATTAGGAATTTATATTTCATGTGATGCTTATCATTATATAGAGATACGCCAGCTCATATAGACACGTGTCGAAATCTAATCACACCTCCCTATAAAAAGACGGCTTCAACTCAAGAAAACGCTTCTCCATTTCACTAAAAGCATCAGCCAAAAAAAAAAAGAAAAGAAAAAAAAGGGGGAAAATACAACGATTCTCTGTATCCGCGGCTCCAGAAAAACTAAATATTTTATTAAAAAACTCGTGAATTTCAGTTCATTCAATCACATGAGGTGATTTTCTCTCTCTGGAACTCAATGATTTTTCCTTCATTTATGTACATTTTTTTGTGTGTGTTGCGTTTATAGACATGTTTGATACTTGTAAATGCATGCGAATTTGTATGAACAGCCATAACCGAGTTGTGTAGAAACTTGTTTGTATGTGCTTAATTTGGCTCCTTGAATGATACGAATTATGTATGGTTTGGTTGTAGGGTTTAATAGTAATCTGAAAATTTTGAAAATTGACGTGAGTTCCGTGATTTCTGCTGCTGCTACGGGGGGAATTAGACAAGGGGGTGATTGGTGGAATGGTTGACGGTTTGAAATCGGAAACCCTAATGGAGATTTCTGGTGATAAGGGGGTTTTGAGTGATGGAGTTAGGGTTTCGGAGGAGTCTAAGGTTTTGGCTGGGGAATCAAACAGGGGAACTGTAATTAGTGCAACCGAGAGGAATTCTATTGAATCTAGTAACTTAAGAAACAATGATAGGCATGATGTGATTAAAAATAGGATTGCGGATAAGGTATCTCGTAATGATAGATGGGAATCATGGGGTGTTATGAATATGGTTGGCAGAGTGCTTGGTGGGAAGCTTTGTATGGATGATGAGGTAGAAGATGTGGATGATTCTGAGAATCGGGGTAAGGTGAATCTGGTTAAAGGTATGAACGCGTGCCAGGATGTGATTGGGGAGCGGACATCTGAGAATCGGGGTGAGGTGAATCTGATTGGGGATATGAATGCGTGTCAGGATGTGATTGGGGAGCCGACATCTGCAAATGGAATTGACTTTAAAAGAACGGATATCAACAGTGATTCTGTTAAGTTAGATTTGGGTTGTACAGTTGAGGGAAATCGTTTCAATGGCGACCAAGATTTGGTCTCTTGTGAGGTCGTGCCAGATGGGCAATTCGCACCTGAGGAAATAAATGATGTTATGGCTGACGTGTTGAGACCGGAAGGATTTGGGGAAACCGAGGAAGTAAATGATGTTAAGGCTGACGTGTTGATACCAAAAGGACGTGGAGAACAGGATTTGCTCATTAATGAAATAGTGCCAGATGTCACGTTGGAAGCGGATGAAGTAAATGATGTGAAGGCCGACATGTTGATTCCAAAAAAATGTGGCGAAGAAACAGAAAAGGAAGGGGAGTATAATGTGTCGGATCTAGTTTGGGGCAAGGTTAAGAGCCATCCTTGGTGGCCTGGTCAAATATTTGCCCCCTCAGATGCCTCGGATGAGGCAAAAAAGTATTCTAAGAAAGAGAGTTATTTGGTGGCGTATTTTGGGGACCAGTCGTTTGCGTGGAATGAAGGATCAAAACTCATGCCTTTCCGAATGCATTTCTCTGAAATGGAGAAACAGAGTAATTCAGATGGATTCTCTCATGCTCTGAGCTGCACCCTGGATGAGATTGCCCGACGAGTTGAGTTTGGTCTTTCATGTCCATGTTGGACACAGGAGGTGCGTGATGAGATAAAATTCCAAATTGTTGAAAATTCTGGAATTCGAGAAGAATCAAGTATTAGAGCTGGTGGGGACAATGTATCTAGTGCAGCTAGATTTTTACCTGGAGATCTTCTGCAGTTCCTAGAATCATTGGCTAGATGCCCGCAGTCTGAACATGATAGGTTGCAATTTACGATAGCAAAAGCTCAATTGCAGGCCTATACTAGATGGAAGGGTTACGATCAGCTCCCTGTCTTTGAACAGAATACTAGATTATCAGAGGACGATACTCAGCTCAATGTAATGGGAGAGGGAAATGATTCCGCTGAAGTAATGGAAGGACTCCTTCCATGTCCAGTTCCCGATATTTCATCTAAAAAGAGAAAGGTAACGCCTCAAAATGGTTCTTCCGGCAAGCGGAAACGGCCGTTATGCGATGAAGAGCGCCCAAAGATAAAAGAAAAGTTCATGTCTGTCTTGCTGTCCTCAGGCAGCTCAAGTTCACAGAACAATGATAAGAAATCTTTGAGGAAGACCTCCAGGAAGATCGTCTCCTCTGCTAAGAGTCGTGAAATAGTTACTTATACAAGTAAAAGGTGGAAGAGACTGCAGTCAACTGGTGCAGCCTTATCGAAAGTTGATGCAAAATTGGCACGGGATGGTGCTGGAGAGTCCCAAATAGTGGAAATAATCCCGGCCAATATCCCTACTCCTGATATGGTTCTTTCAAAGCTCATTTTGGCTGCGAAAATGCCCTTGCAACATGGCCGAGAAGCAATGATTCCAGTAGTTGGCTGGCTTCGTGAATTCAGGAACTCAATTTGTGTAGAACAATCATCTCAGACTGCAGATATCGTAGGAATTGAAGGTACTGAGGACTCATACTGGACAGACAGAATCATTCATAGCTGCTCTCGAGATCAGGCGATGTCTGAATCTCATAAACCTTACAAGAAGGGTCTTCAACGGGACACTGATGTTGCTGTAGTTCCAAATTTGGATGATAACAAAGAAAGCAACAACGTTGTGGATTTGGATACACGGCTCCAATCTGCTCCGGCAAATGAGGTATCAGAGGAATATCGTCCAACAGCTTTGATCCTCAACTTCAAAAATCTGGATTCTATTCCATCCGTCAAGAATCTGAATGAGATATTTAGCCGTTATGGAAGTTTGGACGAATCAGAGACCAAGATTTTAAGCAAAAGCAAGCGTGTAAAGGTGATTTTCAAGAGGCCAGCAGATGCTGAAACTGCTTTTAGCAGTGCCGGGAAATATAGCATCTTTGGACCATCACTTGTCAGCTATCGCCTCCGTTACACTCTGAAACCTTGTAAATCTCAGAAAACCTCAAAGAAGAAGAAAGAAGGCAAGCAGCGCAAGGAAGGTACATCTATGGATGTCGATGCTGATTTAAATTGATGAGGATAAATTGATTCTACCATTATTGTCACATAATATTATACCCTAAGTAGTTGTTATGATATACATTGTTGCAAAGGATAGAAGAGCTAGCTGCTGACATAGTATTTCATTTTGAGTATTTTTCTTATAGTGCAGACTAGTAATTGTGAACTACAGTTTTTTGGATGTAACTATAATCATTATTTACGATTGTTATAAACTTAGTCTAGCTTTAAACTCCTGTACTCTCTCTCTCTCTCCATATATATATATACATACATTTATTACCTATTGATGTGTTGTGAGCTGAATCTGGTGATTGTGTATTGATCCTTGAGTTTGAATTTATAGATTTTATGGTTCAACTTTCTGATATTATTTCTTATATGGCTCTTGAATTGTTACTGTTTTAGGAGAGGATAGTTTTTGGTTGTGGTTCTGTACTTATTCATTGTTGAAGCTAATTGGGTATGTATCGCTGATATAATTATGTTGTTTAGCTGCATGTCTCTTGATGTAGTATTCGTTGGAAGAGGAAAACCTAGGAAAATGTCCCATCTTGTTATTCAAGTACACAAACGAGTATCCAATGCTGTCAAAATCGTACGCGGAAGAGGTGAGTAACTTTACTCTTATTCAATGAAGTAACTCTCTTTGTCCCCGAGTAAATGTTTAATAGTGCTAAAAATCATTACGTTATTCTTTAATCGAGTTCTCCGAATTTTTTTTTTAAATCTTCAACATTTATTTTGGGAGGGGTTGATTCTTTGAGGATTTTTGTATTAGTTATTTAGCACAATAGTTTATACATCAATTTAGCGAATGAAAATGATGAGTAATTGTGCATGCTAGTAACTATTTGATAGTGAGTCGTGTGTCACAAATTATTGCCCAACAAAAAATTGTTTGAGAGCAATAATGCAATAAAATAGAAATTTCCATATACAGTGCAATAATAATTCAATCACGCAATAGAATAAACTCAAAATATAATCAAGTAAATAACCCTTTTCTCTTTTAAATAAATACCTCCTAACTATCAATATTGTCTTTAATGGATTAATTACAATTTCCTAATCGGTATAAAAATGAAGTAAATTTCTATTCAATTATTGTGATTCTTAGTTGATTGTATTGTTAAAATGAAGTAAATTTCTATTAAATTATTGTGATTCTTAGTTGATTGTATTGTAACTTGAGGAAATGAAAAAGAAATCACCAATCATATTTTCTATAGCAAACCCAATTTTACGTATTATATAATTTGTAACATCGAGTTAGATTTGGATGAGTTTCATCACATAATATTCCCACAATTATCGCATGTACTATATTTAATAATGATTCACACAATTTCTTAATTTGTGTAATTCAATACGGTGATGGTGTGTCGAATTATGACACAAAATTATATGACGTCGCATCTTGTTTGATGTTACTTGAAATTTAATACAATACGTCAAATTACACAAATTAAAAGATAGTACTATGTAATATAGCATTATCAAAATTTTAAAAATTCGAATGAAGGTCTTGTTTATTTTGTTCTTAAAAATGGGGTCGTGCATTTTGTAGCAACCCCAGCTATTAAATAGCTGCCTTAATTAATTAATTAATTCATATTTGTTCATGCCGCATTAATTATGTGGCTTCATAATTGTCATTAAAGATTTTAATATACTACGTTATAAGCAATTCAAAAATGATTTTATGTGTTTCCAGATCATGATGATGTTGATAATTATTGTTATAATTTTTCATGTGAATTTGCCTACAATATGAATTATGGGAATTTTTCCATGATTTTCAAACAAAAACTATTCGAAGTTGGGATAATTGACATTTATATCACAAATTACGACTCAATTTGCAGTCGGATATTTGTTTCTCACGGTTTGAAAGCGAGATCGAAATTGCAAATCGAATCATAGCTCGCGATTTAAATGACAATTATCTTTGCTAGTGTGTGAAAAGAGTTTGTACCAAGCTGGAAAAAGACCGGGCCGGGTCGGTCCGGCCTGAGCCCACTGGACTTTTGAAAAAAAAATTGGATCGGGTCGGTCTGGCCCGAAAATTCATCGGACCTAAAAAATTGGAACCCAGCCAGGCCTGAAAAAAATTTTATAATGTAAATATTTAGCCAAATTTCTAAACACGGACTTTTCATTTTTTGAAATTTCAAATCTCATCTACTTCTATAATTTTAAAACCCAATCCGGCATTTTGCCACCTCTTATCCAATTAAAAAATTTAGGGGACCATAAATCAATTTTCGGAAAAGTAAAGGGGCTATTATGTAATAAATTTCTTGTTTGAATGGACTTGGTTACTTTCCCGTTGAACCCTACTCAACCCCAAATTTGATTTTTTACATACCATTTTCTCCCACCAAAAAAACAAAACGTTTCTCTTTCGAAAAAATATTACTACTATTCAATTTTCAGGATACCGCCTCCTCGAAAGTTCAAAATATCCTCTCTCTCTCTCTAACTTTTCTCCAGATTCTCCCCACTGTATCTTATATCGTTGTTGGCAGCGTCTCACACTCGCGATTTCAAATCAAGATCTTGATAGAAACAAGGAACTCAAGGAGCAGATCGAAGACTGATTCTTCGATCAATCGGGAAAATGGAGATGGATGGGTGTCAGGACATTGATCTTGAATTCGAAGGCCACGATCTTATTGAAAATTATCAGTTTCCAGGTTTGTCTCTTTACTTTTGTGGCTTCGATTGATGATATAGAAATCGATACATGATACTCTAGAGATTATTTAGTGTCCTCGTCCGTGGATTTGGAATTCTATTTTATTGTTTAGTTTAAATTATAGTTTTGAGATGCTGGAACTGTGACGTTGTTAGTTTTCACGCTCAATTTTCAATTTGGGGAATGAACTTGAATTTCACTCATGATATGCCAAGAAATACTTCAATTTGGGGATTGAAGATTCTTAAATTTCAATGATAGACCTCATTAAATGCCAATGATTATCGATCAGTTGTTAGTTACATTTACCGAGTACGATCGTCTTGCTCATATCATCGATAGTTAGCATAGACTGCTCGCGTCTCCATAAGATTCTCTGAGTAGTGAAACTGTCAGTCAAATTAGGGTAATTTACGAAAGTAGCGGTCATTTCATAGTCAGCTATATTGCCTAAATCAGCATCTTATTCACTTAGTGCATGTGGTTTTCCCCCAATATTTTGCTAGCAAGGGTTTGTGGTCAACTATTTTTCTTTGCATGTATTTGGTTAAAGTATTGAGTTTGAAATATTTCAGAAATGGTGGATGCTAAAAAAGAAGTTAATCGCATGGGCAATGATGTGAATGATCACTTGCCTGAACTGCATGAATCGACAGAGCCTGAAAGAAACCAAAGAAATGGAAGATATAACTTGCGGAAAAGCCTAGCCTGGGATAGTGCCTTCTTCACTAGTGCAGGTAATCTGTCAGTTTTCCTGCCTGTAAATTCTACTTTCCATAGGAATTCATTCTTTTGGAACTAGACAGAATGCTTTTCTTAATTTCAGGAGTGCTAGATGCAGAAGAATTGTCAAGCATGATTATCCGGTCAGATAAAAAGGAAAAGCATATGCTACCAGGGATTCAAGAAGACCTCACAGGGTCAACTGAGTCTATCTCCACTCTTCAAAGTGATAGTTTGACACTAGAAACCAATGAGGATGACTTGTTTTTGGACATTAGAGCTTCCATCCAAAGATCCAGTAAGAAAGCATCCAACTTGACAAATTCAAGCAGTAAGATTGCACCTATGGTGTTAGATGGCACAGCCATATCAAGTAAGCAATACGTTTTCATTTGAGATATTTTAGTCTTTTATACCTGTTATGTGATGAGGATGATTATGTTCAGCTTGACTAGTGCTTTAATGTCTAGCTATTTTCAGGTGAATAAATTGTATGTTTCTCAATTTCATCGCCCAGTATGGATATATATTTACAAGGCTAATGGCTACTATTGATCCAAAAAGATTACAAGATGCTATTAGTAATTAGAAGACAAGTCCGTTCGAGGGAAAATTTGAATTGCCTTAACTCTGTCCTGGAGGCTAGAGATTCATGAATTTTATAGGATCATGTGGTATTAGATGAAGTCCATTATCTCACTAGAAATAGAAAAAGGGGATAAGTATTTTAGAATTTAGATAAACGATGAAGCATGATACGTCTATTTTCATATACAAGTATTTGCTAATATTTTTGCTTGAAGGTGGTACATATGGCTTTGAGCTCCCCATGATCCATGGTTTCCCCTCTAAGAAACTGCTTGACCGTGTGTGTGACCAATTGTCTTTTCTTTTGATTAACTTGCTAATGTATTGGGCTCCAGCTTTTGTATTTAGATTTTACTACTAATATTTTATTCAAATGCAGCTCCGAAGAAGGAAGGCTTTGTTTCTCAAAATAAGGTAAGGTTGGTAACTGAAAAGTTTCTAAATGCAATTGAGTTTTTTGAATGTTAACACCTGGTGGCTCTACTCCAAATGTGCAGATCCCAAAACCAGGTGTGAAGAAAACTAGTGGCCTGCAGACTGTCCGAACTTCAAAATCCCAGTTAAAACCAATTGTGAAGGTAGCATCAGGAAGATCAATCAAGCAGGATTCTGTTCAGTCACAGGTGACATTGCCATGCCACTGCATATTTGCAGAGAAATTTCCACTGCTTTGAAGCCACTTCTAGCTATTATATTTTGAATGCAAATACTAAATAGGAAATTCGACCTGGCCTGCTTGCCATAACCTAACTGGCTATTTTTGCTATATTTCTGTTGTTTCTCTTCAGATCAGTAGAAATCCTTGCTTAGTTGTAAGTTGATATATCCTTTTAGTTTATTCTATTATAAATGTGTGTATTTTTTGGCTTGTGAGGATAGTTTAGTAATTTTGTGTGTGTGTGTGTGTGTGTTTAGGTCTTATTTATTTATTTTTTTGAGAAATAAGTCTTATTTATTTGATATAAGATGAGAATCATTTTTTATTCTAACTTATTTAAATTTCTTCAAAGTTGTGGTAAAATTTATCTTTTTTTTTAATATTTATTATTATTATTATCTATTTAAACCCATAACTTTTACACGTGTCACACATACCATTTTGCTTGTCATATAAAAAGTTTGATAGGGGCACCAGTTATAGTTATATTAACCGAATAACTAGGTGCTCTACAATCTACATGATCTTTAGGTTTGACCAATTTGTGCCCTTGCAATTTGCATGCTCAGACTTGTATAAGTGAAATATGATTTTGACTCATACCATATCTACTTAGGCTGGATCTATTGGTAAAACTGGAGAAACGAATTCAGCTCTTCCCAAACCACTCAAAACCATTAGCAATTCTGTTCCCTCCTCTACCACAGCAAAGCGGGACTCTGTTGGAGTTGGTCGTGTCAAACCTGAATGTGGAAGCTCAAAACTAGGTGGCAAAAATATCAATTATTAAGAGCATTATCTTTTGATTATGAAACATTTCTTGATTGTGCTATTGTTAACTTTACAGGATCTGTCTCTGGAAAATTGACTCAGCTACCTAAAGTATCTGCGTTAGGTGGTTCTAGAAAGGTGCTACCAAAGCCTGCTGTGTTATCTAAGTTTTCTTCATTGGGGTCTTCAACTACAAGTAGTGTGAGGTCCTCTACTTCAAGTGACAATTCTACTGACATATCCTTCAGAAATGCTGCTAAACCTACACTTATGGCTGCAAGAAGAAATCTAGGCAAAAGCAGCAACATCAATACTGACCCCTCTGGCTCCATCCCTAAAACTCCATCTAGAGCTCTGCCAAAGAACAAGTTGCCACCATCTACTCTTTCAACTTATCTAAAGTCTACTAAGATTTCCTCAAATGTCTCTCCAGCCAGTTCAATTAGTGATTGGTCTTCAGTGTCATCAACATCTTCTGTGGTCAACCAAAGATCTAATAATTCAAGGACAAGTTTAGACACTTGTTCTCGTATATCAGTGGATGGTGAAAGCACGCGTTTGGATCCAAGGAATAATGTAGCTGGTCAAAAGGCTGAAAGACATGGAAACCAGGGAGCTATTTCAACAAGCAACACGTCAAAAAAATCCTCAACAACATCTGGCACCCTTCAGGCTCCTGGGAAACCATCAGGATTGCGACTGCCATCACCCAAAATTGGCTTTTTTGATGGGGTTAGTCCTTGCCTCTTTTTTTCTTTTTCTTTTTTTAATATTAGTGGACATTTAAGCTAGTTATGCATGAAAATTATGATTTGGTATTCATTTGATTAGAGTATTCTTTACGTTAGTTGCTGCTTATGTCACGTAATATGCACAAAATTTTTACAATTGGAACACTATTTAGTTTTTTCTTTTTTTTGGCTCAATTGCTTAGCTATTTTACTAAAACTATTCTGTCTTGCATCTGAAGTCAATGTCTCGTACTCCTAATGGGAATCAGCGCTCTCCTGTGATTCCCAAGAATGGAGCTGCTACATCCACTCCAACTCGAAGCTCAAATGGCAAACTGAAGAGTGCAAAGGTTCCAATGGCTAGAGTGGCAGCTTCTTCAGCAAACAAGAAAGCTGGTTCTCCAAAGGCTGCATCCCCTGCCTCCTCGCGAGAAAAGCCACATGCTTTTGTAAAAGCATCTAGTGTTTCAACGCTTGAAAATGATTCTTCTAGCTTGTCTCTCGGAGTTAAAGTTAGTGAAATTGAAGAAGCTTATCAAGAAGCAGTTGAAATTCACGCTGAAAACACAGACAACTTAGTTGACTCGTGTTTGAATAAAAACATGAGCTCTGGGGATATCAAGACTGCTACTGTTGAAGGTAACTATATTTCAGGCTCAGAATATATTAGTCAAATCGAGGATGATCTGATTAAGAAAGACGAGCTTAACAAGAATTCAGTTCCAGCTTCTGAAGCAATAGAGAAGGAAAACAATCCAGCTAATCACGAGCCAAATTGTCAACTTCTTATTGATACAACAGAATGTGCACTCTCTTCTCCTGCAGCTGCCTCCGATGCTTTTGCTCTCAAGAGTTTCTCCTGCAGTGGCAAATATGTTGATAAGCCAACAGAGCTCGTTATCCAGGTTGCAGTAGCAGAAGGTGTAGGTTTTGCATTGCCTTCTTCAGGCTCAGAATATATTGGTGAAATCGAGGATGGTCTGACTAAGGAGGATGAGCTTAACAAGGATTCTGTTCCAACTTCTGAAGCAGTAGAGAAGGAAAATGATTCTGCTAATCACGACCCTGTTTCTCAACTTCTTATTGATACAACAGAATGTGCGCTCTCTTCTACTGCAGCTGCCTCCGATGCTGAACCCTGCCGACCCTCCTTTACTCTCAAGAATTTCTCCTGCAGTGATGAATATGTTGATAAGCCAACAGAGCTCGTTATCCAGTTTGCAGTAGCAGAGGATACAGGTTTTGCATTGCCTTCTTCAGGCTCGGAATATATTAGTCAAATTGAGGATGACATGATCAAGAAGGACAAGCTTAAGGAGAATTCAGTTCCAATCTCTGGAGCAATCGAGAAGGAAAATGATCCTGCTATTAGTAAAGGGGAAGGCTTAACAGGAGACAAGAAAGGCATATATCAAAAGAATCACGAACCAAATTCTCAACTTGTCGATGCATCAGAATGTGTGCTCTCTTCTACTGCAGCTGCCTCCGATGCTGCATCCTACAGACTCCCTTTTGCTCTCAAGAATTTCTCCTGCAGCAATGAATGTGTTGATAATAAGTCTACAGATCCGGTTATCCACGTTGCGTTAGCAGAGAATACTGTTTCTGCATTGCCTTGTTCCGAGAGGAGAGAGAATAGCTGACAGACTTGAAATGAGTTGTTTTCATGCCATGAAGATCGATCATATTGAGTTAAGGGGTTGCTCACAATGCAAATCGAACCATTTTTGCGCAACGTCTACCTCAAGAAGAGATAGAGGGAGGATATTGATTCTATTTATGAGTTGGCAATGGATGTCTTATTTTCATTTTCCTCAGTGTAGTCGAAGTCGTGGATTCAAACTTGATGTTGTTTGATGCCTGTAAGAAAAAAATCCGATGCATACATGCATATATGATTTCCAGACAGAATCAACTGAATGTTGTATAGCTGTTAGGAAATTTGATTGTGGTTTTGTAGTTTCTGTGTTGCGTTTAATGTACTTGGATGTATCTTTTGTTCAATGTACATATACACATAGTTGTGTGTTTACGCGTGCACGAACAATGGATGCAGATCAACAAAACCCATACATTAACTTTACTATTAATAGATTCCTATATTCTATATTGGAAATACACCCCAAGGTCTTACACATTTTGCTATTAGGTCCTCAACGTTCGATTTTGGGCACTCCACCCCTCAATGTTCTAAAAATGATACAACTTGGTCCGGTCGCTAATAGATTATCTTGTTCTTAAAAAAATAAGAATAAAAAATTAAAAGCCACATCATCTCACTCTCTCTCTCCTCCCTCCTCTCTCGTCTGCAAGAAATTGCAGAAAAATGAAGTTTCAAAACAAACCCCACCGCCCGCCGCCATCTCACTCCTCCGCGGTAACATTCATTTGGTGATTCTTAACCATTTCTTGCAAACCAAACCCTAATCTCTCTCTCTCTCTAATCTTCCACGGCTGCCCCAAACCAGCATCCCTAAAGAAAATACCATAACCAGTAGTACTACTCTTCCTAAAATGGAAGAAGAAATTGACTACTCTCAAAGGGCACAGTGGCTCCGAGCCGAGTTACTCGGAGCCACCGATGGGTTGGTCTCCATTGCATCGCTGATGATGGGAGTCGGATTCGTTAAAGATGACGTCACAGCTATGATTCTCACTGGCTTTGCAGGCCTTTTCGCCGGTGCTTGTAGCATAGCGATCGGTGAATTTGTGTCAGTATACTCGCAGATGGATATAGAGATGGTGCAGATGAAGAGAGAGAAACGAATGGCTGAAAATGGCGGCGGTGAGATGGGTTGGTTTTGAAATTTCATTTTTCTGCAATTTCTTGCAGACAGGGGGGAGGGAGGAAATAGTAGAGAGAGTAGATGATGTGGCTTTCAATTTTTAATTTTATCTTTTTTTTAGTTTACATTTTAATAAAACGTCCTTTTATGTAATTTAACGGAAGTTAATATTTCCTTTAGCGACCGGATCAATTTGTAGCATTTTTATAACGTTGAGGGGTGGGGTGCTCAAAATCGAACGTTGAGTACCTAATCAATTTGTAGCATTTTTATAACGTTGAGGGGTGGGGTGCTCAAAATCGAACGTTGAGTACCTAATAGCAAAACGCGTAAGACCTTGAGGGTATATTAGCACCTTATCCCTTCTATATTTATTATTTTATTTTAATATTTATTGAAACCCATAGCGATTACTTTTGATATGATAGCATAAGTGAGTATTCACAAATAGAATGATGTTTGGTCGAGTTTATTAACTATTTAGGGGGGCATTCCGTCCCCCAAAAGTGTGGTGTACTTTTAATTTGTTGTGAGGTATAAAATATTAATTGAACCACACTAACCTGGGACGAAGGAAGTATATGTAAATCCAGTACATGTTAATCAACTATCATATAACGCAAAGTAAACGCCCCATATAATAATGCAAGATCACACAAAGTGAACACCATCATATAATAGTGCAAGATTTTTTAATCTGTACGGTATTAAAGTAGCGAGCATGATAAATATATTTTAATTTGAAGAAAATCTTTAATCCTAGTATATTTTTTTCAAAACTTTCAAAATTGAACAGAACATCTTATAACAAGCTCTTGAAAAATCATAAAACTAACTGATCCGAATTACTTTTGAAAATATTTCACAAACTCCCTATCCGGTTATACCCTTGAAGGGAACTTCAATCAAATTCCAATTATGGAATTCGAAGAATTCTGTTGTATGACATAAATAATATTCCCTCCGTCCCAAAAGCAAAGTCTCAATTTTTTAATTGATGAGAGTACTAATTAATAGCAAAGTCTCACTTCTTTAATTGATGAGAGTATTAATTAATAGAAGTGAGACCTTGCTATTGGGACGGAGGAAATAAATCCATGAATTTTCCAAGATAACTTCAAACTAATAAAACCAAATAAAATTATCTCTGAATGCTTGTTCATGAACTCTTACATATAACAAAATAGAAGTTTAACACAATTTAAAAAGAGATAAAAAGATGGGCAAAACCAAGTTTCGGCATTTCATCAAAACTTGAAGAAGCAAAATGGCTTAAGATCTAGGCTTCTCCTTCTTCTCCTTGAATAGGGCTAGGAGGGAAACACCTGATACTTTCACCACCTTAAATCGAACACCGGGAATATCTCCCACGGCATGACCCTTACGTCCAAATCCGGCAATCAAAACTTCGTCCTGTAAATAGAAAAACAAAAAATCTTGCAACTTTAGTTCATGAAGACGAAGACGAAGACGAACGATAATCTGAGAAAAAATGTTAACTGGTAACGCGGAACCTACATTTTCTTCGATGTAGTTCAAGCAACCGTCATTAGGGACAAAAGCGGCAATCTTCTTTCCATTCTTAATGAGCTGAACTCTAGCACATTTACGGATGGCAGAGTTAGGCTGCTTAGCTTCAATGCCTCTGCAAACATCAATAAAGCAATATGCTTAATTTCATTATAAAAGCAACGGTTTATATGTAGAATAGTTTTATTCAACTACAAAAGAAAATCTCACATCTTCTCAAGCACAATGCCCTTAGCATGAGATGATCCAGCAAATGGTTTCTTCCATTCATTTCCAAGATGGGACTTCTTGTATGACTTGTCAGCCCACCGTTGCGTTCTGCGGTGGGACTTGAGCTTGCGCCCAGCTCCCATACCACGTGTCTTCCTGTAAAATGGTAGACGACAATGTGAACCCTTTCATCAAAACAAAAATTCTAGCATGCAAAAATATGGCGAAGGCATTATATTGAGAAAACGAGATGGGAGTTGCGACAGAGCCTCAATCATCACTTAACATGAACATCCACACTCAGGAGAGAAATCTTTCCGCGTATCAAACTATGAAGCATTCTACAAATGCCGCTGATATGCCAAATCAAAATCATTCTAATTAATGTATGCTTGATACCAAAATTAATATTTATAGAAGATCATTTCAAGACCAAAAGTTCCAACTTCACAAGAATACCCATAGATAACTGGCAAATTTGAAGAAAGAATTAACTACTACAATTAGAACCATAATAATCCTCTGATAATTTACTCTTTTCACTGCCAGCTATGAAACAGATTATGATTCTAAAGCCGGAATATAAAAGGTTGGAGTTCTGCAGGTTTATAACAAAAGCCAGAAATTTTGCAAATTTGCCAAATAACTATTGATTTATCGATACTAGTAATAACAATGATATATCATTTGACAAAATATTATAAAAATTCTAAGCAAATCTAGTAAGGAAGTGATAACAAACTCCAAACATCAAGAGATTTGAACGACTACCAGTTTAAACATCAACCACAATCTTCCCTATACCACTTTTCATCCAATTTTCTCCCCCGTTCGATTTGAAATCTCAGAGCCATTTTCATTCACCAAACACTACTTGAATCATTAGACACAACCATAAATAGTCAAAAATGAACAAAATCTACTCCAAACAGCGAAAATCCTAAACCAACAGAGATTTCAGAGGGAAGAAAATAAACAGTTCCAAAACAAAAAAGAAAACAACAGATAAATTGATAATAAAAAAAGAAGAATTAACATACCCCATGATTGCTGTGTTATGAAAACGGAAGAAAAATGACTAGCGCCTGAAACTATGAGGCGAGCTTGAACTTGAGCTAGTGCGCAAAAACCCTAATTTGAGATACATAATAAATAGGGGCTCAGTTTTCATTTTGGGCCTACAAGCCCATAAACGAGGAGTGTATTAATCGGGCCCAAATAATATTGGGTCGAATCTTATAGCTTCGGTTTTACTTTTTTCTTCCATGGCCATATAAATCTATTACTCCCTCCGTCCCGCTATTTCTGGCTCATTATTTAACTTTTTGTGATGCAAAAAGTAAAATAATGAGCCAAAAATAGCGGGACTCCTAAAAGTAAAATAATGAGCCAAAAATAGCGGGACGGAGGAGTATCTCTTTATATTTATTATTACTATTATAAGGTGGGTACTCTTATTAATTTTTTTCATTTTTTAAAAAAATTTGTGATATAATGTTATCTAATTTATATAGATATTTTTTTATTTTAATTCATAACTTTTACAAATAATATACAAAATATTTTAAAAAAAATTAGTTCAAGAGTTTCTGATATTTTAATTTAATTTTATAATTACTAATTAGGAATTGGAATGAGTCTAAGATCGCCTTTTTTTCTTTTGAGACTTTCCCTTGTAATTATTAATTAGGATGCATAGTTATTTTTTAGCATTTAATTTTTGAAAAGTTAGTTAATTATTAATTATTAGAATTAGGTATTCCATAATTCGGACGGATAATTTTATAAACTTTAACTTTTAATAATAAATGTCACTTCGGATCCACTATATTACAATAGTTTTTTCTCTATCATAAATATTACTCTCTCCGTCTCATTCAATTTGTCTACTTACTGTTCCGCACGGAGATAAAAATAAGGGTAAAAAGATAGAAAATGGGTAGGTCACACCATTTTAAAGGGTTAAATCTTTCCTTATTTGGAAATAGACAAATTAAGTGGGACATCTATTTAAGAAAAGATAGACAAATTGAGTGGGACGGAGGGAGTATTAAAATTATAAAATTTATAGTATAACACAATTGGATACAGAAAATATTGGGACTCATTTTCATTGATATTACACTTCGTAATGCATAGTATTGCAATACACGTCGAGCCAAATATTTCATTTGATATATTAAATTATGCAGCGCGAGCCGTAGAGTAGTTAATGCCTAAGATCAAATATGACAGGTTCAAGTCAATCGTGACGCGATCTTTAAATTTAATGTTAATTAAAGAAAATTAAAATTAAAACAAACTCTAGAATAGATATTTCGTATTTCAAAGGATAAAAGGTCTTAAACCAACCAACATATAATGCACAGCAGCTCCAACACCTAACTAATCGAAATAAGATCTTAATATAAAAAGAGATTGAAAAAGAGTACAAGAAAAGAAAGAAAGAAACCTAACAACACAAAAATAACTATAGCAAATTGATCAAAAACAACACTTCCAACAAATCTTCTCCAAAAACCAGCAAAAACTGCAGGTTCCACGAAATAGGAAGGTTCATAATAATTGATCATAACTCATAACTATACAAGAATATTACTGCTAGTTTTCTGCATTAGTTCTCCACCCAATTTCAGACAACAATGTGCCTTAAAAAGAGCTGCATTCAAATTATTTAGGACAATAAAAATGAAACCTTACAACTTCCTTTCTTGTGTCTACTTCTGCCCTTTCTTCAACAAAACACCAATCTTCTTCAGCACATTCCCATTCTTCTTCTTGGGGGATTCGTCGTCTGTATCTTCGGAGTAAGGCAAACCTAACTTCCCACCAATCGTGTGGTAGTCTAGGGAGCCTGTCCTTTCGACGTATTTCCCATTGTTGCCATTAGAGAGCATGGCGGTAGCTGCCTCAGCCGCCTTCCTCCACTGGTCCGACTGCACCTTCAGCCTCCTTAACTCGGCCTCCATCTCCGAGTTTGCAGCCTGAGCAGCATCGAGCTCTTCAGTAACTCTCGTGGTTCGTCTACAGCTTTTATCGGCCTCTTCAGTTAGATATCCCAGCTTCATCAAAGCCTCTCGCTCTGCAGCTCTTGCCGCCTCTGTTGAAGCAAGGGCCTCGTCGTTTGCCTTGTTTTTCTCCATCTCCCTTTTCAAGATCTCGGATTTCAGCATCTCATTCTCCTCACTGATGCTTTGCAAATGCGTCTCCTTCTCCAATAAGCTTGCTTTCAGATCTTCTAAGACGGATTCTGACTTGTTTAGCTCGATTTCAAATTCAGATTCTTGATGAGTTACATGGTTTTCGTTGTTCTCGAATGGAACACTTTGCAATGCCTTCTCTTTTTCAGCCAGTTTCGTCTTCAGTACCTCAATCTCAGCCTTGGATTCTTTCAACTTTGCCTCCAACTCAGATTCTCTCTGCAACGACTCCGATTTTGCATGCTTCACTAGCTCGTATGCATCTCTAATCTGCAACGTGCTCTGGAGGTATTGATCTTGATACCGTCTCTCAGCATCTTCAAGCGCGTCCCTCAACTCACTTGCTTCGTGTTTCAGATTATCAATCTCGTGTTTAAACATCTCCGACTGCTCGTGTTCCTCATCACTCAAACGGTTTTCCAATATCTTCTCACTTTTAGCAAGATCAGCCCGGAGGTCGCTGACAAGTTCCTCCAACGAATTTACTTCCTTCTTCGACTGCTCCAGCTCAGCTAGCAACGAGCCGTAGGAGTCCTTGGCATTAGCATGCTCCAACCGGAGCGCTTCTTCAGTACTCTTGACAACTTCCAGAAGCATCTGAGCTTTACCAACTTCCTCCATTGCTCGTTCTTCGGATTCCCTACTATCATTCAACTGATTCTTGAGCTTCTCGACTAACTCAAGCGTTTCTGTGAGCTCGATCCTCAGGCTCTGAATCTCATCATGGGCCGACTCAGCATGCCTAGCTTGAGAAGCTTCTGACTCACTCACTCTGTCTAACTGAGCCTTGAGCTTCTGTATCTCGTTCAGAGCAGAAGCCATTGCAGCAGAATCCATCGAGTGCTGCTTCTGAACAGCCTCCAGTTCAGACTGCCAAACTCTATCTCGATCTTGAGATATCTTACGCAGCTCTTGGAGTCGAGATTCCTCAGAATCAGAGAGTTCCTTCAGTTGGTTCTGAGTTTCTTCGAGTTTAGCTGACATGGCTGCAAGCTGCTTCTTAGCTTCCTCCGCCTCCTGCTGAGCCTTCCTCTTCCATGACTCGGACGAGCTCAGCTGCTCCTTCGCCTTCTTCAGCTCGTCTTGGAGCTGAGCCAGCTGAGGCTCCAATTCAGACACTCTGCTCGGTGCTCTCTTTTTCTAAGACGCGACAGAAATGAGTTAAAGATAACATCTTTACGCGATTCACTATTTGCAAAAGACTATGAATAACTTAGTTAAAATAGCAGAAGAAGAATTAGGCCAAAAATTAGGTTACATTCTGGGAAAATCAAACTCCCATCGAAGAGAAGCAAACGAAAGGCTTTTATAAAAATTCTCGTATTTAAAAGAATACGGAATGGAGACGCCATTTGTAGATAACATTTCATTCTCTGCACAATATACACATAGTTTTATGCCTAGAGTTTATAGATAAGGGTATGGAGGTCACTGAATATGTGATGACAAAAAACTACACCTACAGAAATCATTAAAATTATCATATGGCCAAAAAAGCTAATAATAATCACCAGCAAAGATAAATAAATGCATATATACTACTGAAATTAAAATTAAAATTTTTGCATCTTGTCATCAAACTAAACACGTCCACTTTCAAAGAAATTTGGAATTTTCAATCCACATATATACATACCTCTATTGCTGGGCTTCGTGGAGATCGACCAACAACTTTAGGATTTTTATCCTTAGGTGTTTTGCTTTTTGGTGATGAAAACGAATCCGGATCTGATCCCGGAGTTTTGAGCTTCCGGGCTGTACGAGGTGTGGCAGGAGAAGGTTTTGGAGGCACGTCGAGAGAGCCAGGTCTGCACTCAAACACACACACACAAACTCAATCAAAAACACTCAACTCAACTATGATCTTTTTCCTCTTCTCTAAAACCTTAAAAATAAAGACATAATCCTAGGACATGTTACAATTATGCAAAACCAAACATTTATACTACGTGCCATCTAATCGAAACTCTCAAATATTAGAACCAACCTCATCAACCACAAGACGAACCGCGGTTCATTATGGAACATGCAAGACTGCAAGCATGGAACGATGAAGCTATACAAAACGAGCTCAGGATTACCTCGATTTAGTGGTCTGCATATTGTATAACTTCAGCAGAGACGAAGATGAAGCTAACTAGACGTTGAACGAGGCCCACACGACCCGAGACCCTGCAATCTTTACAGAGGAGTCTCAGTAAGAGAGGGACTTATAAATGGATATATAAACAATGAACAAAGATTCATATCACTTAGAAATGCAGCCTATAATCCATTTTCAGTCGAATCGACCAACCAAACTATGAAAGAGAGAAGCAATATTATGCCTTCAAAGGAAAACCAGAGAAACAACCTCCACTCCCACCAACCATACCCAAAACAAAAGTAAAAAAAAAAGTAGGAAAAAGCAAAGAGACAAATGAAGTAACAATCAGAAAAGATATAGATGCCAATATCAAAGCCAGTCTATCACTTTCCTAACATTTTCCTTACTTTTTACTCCAGATTTTGAACAGTTTAAGGATAACAACTGATAACAAAGTAAACTCACAATTCAGTGAAGTTACTAAAATCTTCACATTGTTTGAATTTCACAATTCTGGCAGATAGAATGTGATGCATATTTATTAGATTGCTTTATGAATAAGAACAAGCAATTATTTGATATTTTTTCAAGTTTCATAAGAGTTGTTAGGGAAAATAAATCTACAAGACTATAACAAAATATAAAGTTTGATTTTTATTTAAGGTTTTTTTTTTGTCTAAATTTGAAGTTTAAATTTTGACACACTCAACTACAATGTCACTCTCCTTTGTGAACAAAAACACTACAATGACACAATAGAGGGGGGGGGGGGGGGAGAGAGAGAGAGAGAGAATTATTGATGCCTAAAATGCACAACATATTGAGGTACTAAGTTGGCATGTAGTAACAAGCATTTATTCCCATGTTTATTCTGAACTGGTTAATTTGGATCTGCAGAAGCAAAATTATTGACAGCCCAAAAAAAAAGGAAAATCAAAAAAGAAAAATCACGATCTACCACACACAAACACACACACACACACAAGTACAGCAAAAGGCACGAGCTTAATTTACAGAGACATACACAACATAAAACTCACGTTGAATCGAACAACTATTGTCTGAATGCTTCAGCACCAACTCACATTGCAAAACCAACAGGAAATTCCCCTCCCATGGAAAAAAGGAAAAGAATTGCACGCACACACACACACTTGGAAAAGAACAAGCTCTCTGCAACTTCAAACAGATTGCAGAGGCAGAGGCAGAAAAACGAGTGTCGGAAACAACATAAACGAACAAAACTTTTGGCATTGTTGAATGGAAAAATAACAAGACAGCAGACTCACCAATTCAAAGTTTGAAGTCTCTCTCTCTCTCTCTCTCTCGCGTTGCTGGTGAAGCACAAGTTCCAAGAAAATGGTGAAAGGGAGTAGAGCGAAAAACCCTACGGTGTGTGACTGTGTGTGGAGATGAAGTAGTAATGAGTGAAGAGCTCGAGAGAAACAAAGTTGGGTTCGTACAATGCGTTCAAGGCTGCAGCCTGTTGTGATGCTGTTCCCAAGTCTCTCTCTCTCTCTCTCTCTTTCTGTCTCGTTTTGTTAGATAGAGAAGACCAGGTGGTTTTAGACTTTTAGTTTATAATTTTTTGTTTCTAATATTTCTAGTGCCTAAAATTAGAAATATATTTCGAGGAGAAAGGAATATTTAAGTACTTGCCTCACTATAATGATTATAACAGATTGGAAATTAATATCTGTACAAATTGATGATAAGTATTTTGAGAGACTAGAAAATAGTAAAAGCGTGACGAAATAACAGAAAATTAAGGAGTTTGGTGCAGCAAATTTTATAAATGTTTCATGTTGCATTCAAACAAATCATGATTCATGATATTTTTGGCAGAAATAAGCAAATAAATTCTTTTAATTAGTAGTAATATCTTATACCTAGCACATTTTATGCAACGTGCCCCATTAATTGTGTAAATGATAGTAGAATTGTAACTTGAGACCTCAAAATCCTCATATTTGAGGTCTAAAAAAATGTGTTCGTTGTGAAGAAAGACAATGCTATTTATTATTGTAAATTCCTTACGATATGTAATAGAGAATCGAACTGCCACATCACATACGAATAAGCAATCCATAAGTGTAAGCCAAAAAAAATCCAATAAACAAGACCAGACATGATATTATCATATGATTGGTGGACAAATTAATGTATGCCCATAATTAGTAAATACTCCCTCCGTCCCCCAAAAGTGTAATGTGTATTTAATTTGTTATGAGATATAAAATATTAATTGAATCACTGGGACGGAGGGAGTACATGCTTTTATAATTTTTGAGAAATCTCAAATTTAGAGGCGACGGAGTATAGAACAAATCTAAGGGTTACAGTTTTAAATATTTTTTAATCTGTCATAAATTAATCTTGATGAAATATTTATTCGAAAATTGAAATCTAGGTTCTGGTTTCTCTTTCATCTAAACACGTTCTCAAATTATTGTTGGTCACGCTCCTGAATCCTGATTCAAATTAATTGAAGTTTGAATATTTTTTTTATGTGAGGAAAAATGTTTGAATAAATTTGATTTGGAGATGCAGACAAAGTACACTAGTGCATGAGGTGGGGTTGGTTGGTGACTGAATCAGTTCAGAGCAAATTGGATTTGTCTTTCCAATATAAATTTAAGTACATAATTTAGGTCAAAAGTAAATATTAGTACGTCCCTATTTATTCCCCCCAAAAAATATGCATACAAATTTATTGGTGGAAGCTGTGTTTTTAAAATTTTAACTTCGAGATTTTCGAGAATTAATTAAGTTTTATTGAAATCTGATTTTGTGATGGAGGTTTTTAACAATTTAGCACAAAATACCGATGATTTAAGCATTATTTTTTAAAGGGAGATAATTTAAGTATTTTATAATAATACTCCCTCCGTCCACGATAAATTTGCTACAATTTCCTTTTTGGTCCGTCCACAAAAAATATGCCACATCCATTTATAGTAATAGACCTCACACACCTCACTTACTTTTCCACTCACAACACAATTTAAAACTATATAAAAGTGGGACCCTTATTCCACTCACAATACAATCAACCAACAAATTATTAAAACTCGTGCCATCCACAATGTGGCAAATTTATTGTGGACGGAGGGAGTAATAAAGAAGAATAAAATTATTCATGATTAAGTGTTTGGTTTAAGATTTTTGTTGACTTAATTATGTGATCTATAATAAATTGCACAACATAGCCCTAACTATACAAATGGTAATCATTAATTTATTATGGAAAATTGTCATTTTGATTATGGTCTATGACTCAATTTGTAATTTTGATTTGACTTTTAAATTGTTGCAAATAAATACACAATTATTGATGTCTAATCCAACCACAGATGTTCCGATGAAACTCGTTGTTATCAGCAAGTACTCGATAATGACCCACACTAGGAATGGTTCTTATAAAAATATTTAGATGGAAATCTCTCTCTCTCTTACTATTGTAATTCACAATTACTGCTCAAGTATTGTAAGAAAATCTGGTGCAACAGTCTCGAGTGACAAAGTGTTTGTGAATTCGAATTCGAAATGTTTGATCACAATAATACCTACTGGATCAATAGACCATCCCGAAAATAATATCACATACGACATTTATGAAATCTATTATATATTGTTTGAGTTGCTACTATCATAACGTGCAGTACTTCTAACGAAGCACGAGTTGATATTATATTGCTACAAAAAATCGATCAGCATTACACAAAATAATTCTAGTACACATTTGTGAACCCCACACTAATGGAGGGAAAGGACAATAAAATGAAACGACAATGAAAGGGCAAATTTGTGTGCGTTTGTCCTTGTATTTTTGTCTGATTTTGTGTTAGAGAAAGATATACACTTTTCAAGAGTATAAACGTATAAATGGCTTTTAAAAAAAAAAGGAGAGAGAGAGAGAGAGTAAACGTATAAATATTAAATTCCCCTATCACTTTTAGGAATATATATTATTTTGTTTATTTTTGGTGAAAGTAAAAACATAGACAAAAATGACGTGATTAATTGGAGCACACAAGACCTCCACCGTTTGATTTAAAGTAGTAGAAATTGATTCTCTATGAGAGAAAAAAAAAGTAGAAATTTAGAATCAAGCCCAACAAAAAGAGATTTCCGAGAAGTATATTTTTACATATTATTCTGTGAATTTTGTGCAATTTTTATCATCTAAAGAGAAATTGGGATTGATGACGAGACGAGAACTCATAAAATAAGGTATTATTGGTAGAGCTGTACACGAGCCAAACAGTTCGTGAGCTATTCGGAGCTCGGCTCGAAAAAAGTTCCTTCGAAATTCGTTCGTTTACTAATCGAGCCTTGAACCGAGCTCGATAATTTTTTCGAGCCGAGCTCAAGCTTATCTATATTCGGCTCCAAAAGCTCGCGAACACATTCGAGTTCGATACTAAACGAGCCAGCTCGCGAACACGCTCGCGTGCCTTTTAAACGATCATGTTCGCAAATTTTTCTAATTATTATATATATTTTTTATTTTTAATATTTTTTAATACCAATATTTAATTTATATATATTGATAAATTAATATGTTTTAACTATTATATATATTTTTTATTTTTAATGCTCATGATAATTTTATAATAAATAAAAATAATTACTATATAATAAATAAAAATAATTTATTTTTTAATTATTATATTTTTTATTTTTTTCGAGTCGAGGTCGAGCTCTAGCTCGATCTAAATGAATATTTAGTGAGATGAGCTCGAACCAAACTCGAGCTTGGTTATTATATGTCGAGCCGAGCTAGAGCTCGAAACATAAAGCTCGAGCCGAGTTCAAGCCTTTGAATTTTCTAACGAGCCGAGTTCGAGCAAGCTAATATTCGGCTCGGCTCGTGTACATCCCTAATTATTGGAGCTCACAACAAGTAAAATAAAAAATGTAGAAATAAGGGATGGAGTCTTGTGCGGTGGACCGCATCGTACATTTGGTACGGTCCACCATTTTTTAATTAATTAATATTTATTTAACTTGATTAGGGATTAATAAATCTTAATTACGATTTAAAAGATTCTAATTGGAATTAATAAATTATACTCCCTCCATCCCGCATTAGAGTGGTGCAAGGAGTACGGTACGGATTTTAATAACAATAATACTTTTCGGACATAAATGTCCGGACATAATCTAGCTCGTTTAGGAAAATGGAGCGGTTCGACCCGTTTTACTTATTTATTTAATTTTGTAATTAAAAGAAAATATGTAGAGTTACCATTTTACTCTTACCTATTTTAGCTCCAAATTTATATGTTTTGGCTCAAAATTTACATGAGATAATCATAATTTTTTAATTATGATTAAACCCACGAGGTGCCCAAAATAGGCTGACCATTACTTTCTTTTTTTTTTTCTGAGGGAAATAGGCTGACCATTACTAAAAAAATTATAAATTAGGCTACAATGAGTTATAGCAAAATTGCTATAATTTAATATGGTCTAATCTTTTAACTCTTGTAAGAATTCCATTTTACCACTTGGTAGACCCACCTCTGAGGTATTTAATGGGGTCTGACAAAAAGAAAGAAAGAAAATTTCGAATAAAATTAATAAAAAAAAATTATGATTAATCTCATGTCAATTTGGAGCCACAACATATAAATTTGGAGCCAAAATAGGTAAAGGGTAAAATAGTAACTCTGCATATTTTCTTTTAATTACAAAATTAAATAAATAAGTAAAACGGGTCGAAACTCTCCATTTTCCTAAACGGGCTGAATTATGTCTGGACATTTATGTCCGAATAGCATCACTCTTTTAATAATAGGTAAGTAAATGTTTGGTAGGGGTATTTTTAGTGGAGAAAGAAAATCACAATTGTTAGTGTTAGTGAGGTTTTTCAGTGGGCCTATGATGGTCCCTGAGCTGGGTATTTGGTGTAGAGGGGTGGGTGAATACACCAAATAGATTTTTAGAAACTTTTTCAAGTTAAATCACAGAGTTGGTGAGCTCAGTTATCGATCCAGCTGGGGAGGGTCAGCTGGGTAAATAACTCAGCTGGAGGTGCGGAAAGTGGTGGTTTGAAAACTTAGCTCGGTTACTTAGAAAAACTCAGTTTGAAAATATTAACTTAACATTTTCAGCTTAGTCAGGTTGTGCAACTTTTAGAGAGACACTGCTGTCTTTGGAGAGCAGCTGTGTGTGCAGTTTTGAACAAATATGCAATGATATGAAGGAGTTAGTACACAGCTGAATATAAAGCGAAAGTAAAGAGAGAGAGTAAGAAACACGCGAGTTTTTACGTGGTTCGGAGTAACACCTCCTACGTCCACGACCAGGTTCACTGGTAATCCACTACCACTTGGTTTCCAAGTACCAAGCAACTTCACAACTCTAACCCGAGCTGTGTTCTAACAGTTTACGGGCACTGTCAAGCCTACACCTTCGCCTTCGGGTGCGAAGAACCTATCCACTCGAATTACGCGCTTCGAGCAAGCGTACCTTTACCTAACCTTTCTGGGTTTGGGTTTGGGTATGGGGTTCCAACTATGAACGAGTTCTTTCAATTAAGAACTTTAGAGTATGATGAACTCGTTCGAAATCTAGGCTAAAGATATACAATGAGTTTGGCCTAGGGAACAGACGAAAAACTAAGTAGTTTCTTAACTAGAAACACTTTAAGATAAAGTGTTCTTTGATCTATCTAGAACTGCTTGAGAGCTTTGGAAAGAATGAAGATTTTAGATAATGAAAGCTTGTAGAGAGTTTTTCGTATCTGATCCTGAGGTTGAAGACGGGTTTATATAGGTAGAGATTCAAGACTAGCCGTTGGAGGAGCCGTTTGAATCTTACCTACTCTTCTTAAATGCAAGATCTGCCATTGAGCGTATCTGCACCTGTCTTCATTTGTGTCACATCCTAGGTTCTGAAATCTAGGATGCTGATTTGGCAATCCCTCATTGGTCGAGGTAGGTTGACTTCCTCTAATTCCGGGATCTTCTGCCTTTAGAGCTGGCTTTTGAATTCAGAGCTGGACTGTCTTGAAGTGAAGTCTTCAGAGATAGTTCCCTTTGTTCTGTACAGCTGGACTACCGTGTTTTGAACTCGGCTCGAATTCTCTTCGCCTTGATCGGGCTCGCCGGATCGCTCACCGAAGGTTGATGCTCGTCGTCTTTTGCTAGCCGACTCAGTAAACACCTGTTGGGTCGACTACTGTCTTCTGCTAGCTGACTCCAGTTGTAAACATAGCTGGGTCGACTGCTGTCTTTCGCTTCCTTAACCTGTAAGCCTAGAAAATCTAAAGCTCAAACAGGCGAGCTGGAAAACACTATTTAGGTTGACGCAATCATCTATTCAGTTGGAGAATCAGTTGGATTTTGGTATCAAATCGAAACCTTATAATTTTCCCAACAATTTCCCCCTTTTTGATGATGCCAAAACCTAACTGAGACAACTTATGACGCAGAAAAACTTGTGTTTTATTAATGTAAGAAAATACATTATAACACAGGAAAAAGAAAGAAGGAAAAAAAATCTCTAGTCTTCAATCCCAGTTGGCTGGGTCTTCTCTTCTGCATCCGTTGCTTCTTTCTTTTGACTCGTCTCTTCTTCAGCTGATTCTGATTCAGCTGGTTCCTCTAGCTCAACAGTTTGCCTCTTCTTTGACTTGTCTCTCTTCTTCCTTACTTCCCCCTTTTTGGCATGATCAAAACAGGGTGGGAGAGATACACCATCGGCTGATGCGATGTTTTAGTTTGACGAAACTGTGGTTTTCAGCTCTGAGCAGCGAGGATTGGAGTCTAAGTGGCTCAACTGTTGTATTAGCTGGTTCTTCTTCAGTTGCATTAGCCTCAGCTGTGATTGCAGACACAGCGTCCTTGGCACGGTCAATTTGGGGCGGTCATTGAGTGCTTGGAGGGATGAGTTGGCACGGGAGATAGTATCTTCTGAGTCGGGCACAACTTCATTCCTTGCAACTTTTGCTTCTTCAGACTTCTTAGATTGAATGAGAAAGTCTGATTCAGCACTTGAGGGACTTGTGTTCAGCTCATATCATCATCATCCAGCTGCAGGTGATCATTGGCTGGGTGATGTTTCTCATTTAAGCTTGGTGCAGGGACTTGAGCATCTTTCATCGGAAGATCTCGAAGCTGGTGTCCCTGTGGGGCTGAAGGAAACTGAGGAGAAGGCGATTGAAGTATCCCATCTGTCTTGGGGTATAAGCTTGGTTGTTCAGCTGGAATACTCCGTTGCGGTGTTGGTGATGATTATGTTCACGCAGGGACGTGAACTTCTCTTCCACCGAAAGAAACGACCGCTTGTGGGCCTTCTTCTCCTCGGAGAGTGATTACGAATTCTCTCATAATGTCAGCTGGCTTCTCTGCTGACTGACTGAGCACCTTTGACTTGAGTCTTCGGTTTGAAGACGTCTTGATATATTTTGTCTCCTCAAGTTGTCTCTGATTCCCAGCTGGGATGGAGTTAGATGCATGCTGCTTTGTCTCCTGCATCTTTTTCTGTGCCTCCTGTGGTGGAGCAAGAGTTTCGTCATGACTGCTCTTGAATACTCCGGCGTTATCAACATCTGGTCCAGGTCTGTTGACGTTGATTTTTGCATCCCAGGGAGTTGTATGTCCCGTTCTCTCTTTTATGATGAGAGAAACAGTGGGGTTGAGAAGGTATTTTTCCTTTGACATTCCCAGAAAGTTTTCTGCACCTTCCTAGTGAATGACGTTCTTGAGCTTTGCAGTCTACTGCGCTGGTCTGGTTCTGTCGATGGGCTTCACCTTCTTCTGGACTTCCGTCTTCTTTGAGAGTTAAGCAACTCTTATCTTGAAGCTTTGACAGATTCTTCAAGTTTGATCGGCTTCGGGAGATATCTTTCTGGATTCCATGTTCTTCTTCTGCATCTTTTGTTAGTAGAAACGAATAATACCAATTGATGGAGATAAGAAAGAATGCCGAAAAACTTTCTAGGGTTATGCGTATGTCTTCTAGCATATTTAAAGAGTTTTCTTGATGAATGGACGATCAAGATTTGTCTATTGATAAGAAGATCTACGGCTGGGAGTGATTCTCTCTACATATTAATTTCTTGATTAGAATATGTGAGTTAATGCGCGAGAGAGAACGGTTGAGGCGTTTTGACTTTTGCCTCGAAACTCCCATTATTCAATTCTTTGCAGACTTTTAATTAATCTTGATTAGAAATGACAAGATGTGAGTTGACAGAAAACAGATTGAGTAGGTGTAATTAATGTTGTTGCAAACCTCTCAGCTGATCATTGTAGTCAGCTGATACCTCGGTTGAGTGGGTGTGCTGGGTCATCGTGGTTCCAGCTGGTTCCCCCTCAGCTGAATAATCCTTTCCTTTCAGCATCTGGTTTATCTGAATTCTTTCACGGTGATATCGTTGACGTTGATTCGAATTTCGGTTGTTTGCATTCAATGTCTGCTTCCGATCGATCTCGTTTCCGTTCAAATTGGTCTCGTTTCCAATCAGTAGGTCCGTTTCCGTTCAGGTGAAGCATCGTCCGGGTTGAGAAGTCCAAGTAATCCGCACAAGATTTTGAACCTTGCTTCTATCGAGCTTTGTGAGAATATCAGCCCGCTGTATGTCTGTGTGAATTTTCTCAACAATCACATCCTTCTTTTCTACGTGATCTCTGATGAAATGATGTCGTACGTCTACATGCTTGCATCTTGTGTGAAGTACTAGATTCTCTGAAATGGCAATCGCACTTGAGCTATCACAGAAAATTGGAACTCCGTCCAGCTTTTACTTCATAGTCATCCAGTCGATGTTTCGACGAGAATTTGCGAGCAGCAGCTTCCAGCGGCCATATATTCTGCTTCTGTCGTGGAAGTTGCGACGCACGTTTGTTTCTTTGAAAACCACGAAATCAACTTACTTCCTAAGAACTGACAAGTTCCTGAAGTTGATTTTTTGTCCAACCGATCTCCAGCGAAATCTGAGTCTGAGTATCCAGTCAGCTGTAGATTGTCTTCAGCTGGGTACCACAGCCCAACATTCTAAGTTCCTTTGAGATATTTGAGAATGTTCTTGGCTGCTTGCATGTGTGCTTCCTTTGGATCAACTTGAAATCTGGCACACACTCCGACTGCGAAAGAGATGTCTGGACGACTTGCTGTTAGATACAGCAGGGATCCTATTATCCCTCTGTATTTGCTGGAATCAACTGATTTCCCTTCAGTTCCTGGTTCAATCTTCCAGTTGGTGTTCATTGGAATTTTTACAGTTCTGCTGGATTGAACTCTATACTTGGCGATCAAGTCTTTCACGTATTTGGATTGATTTATGAAAATCCCTTCTGATGATTGCCTGACTTGAAGTCCTAGGAAGAAACTCATTTCTCCCATCATGGACATTTGGAACCTCTCTGACATCATCTCTCCAAATCTTTGACATAAGAAGCTTGATCTTGATCCAAAGATGATGTCGTCTACGTAGATTTGAACAACCAGGATATCTTCTCCTGACTTGATGGTGAAGAGAGTTCTGTCTACTGAGCCCTTCTTGAATCCTTTGGATACGAGAAAATTTGACAAAGTATCATACCAAGCTCGAGGAGCTTGCTTCAATCCATAAAGAGCCTTCTTTAGCTTGTAGACTTTATTTTCTTCTACTTCGAATCCTGGAGGTTGTTCAACGTAGACATCTTCTTTGATTTCTCCATTTAAGAATGCACACTTCACATCCATTTGATAGACCTTGAATTTGTGATGTGCTGCAAAGGCGAGAAATAGTCTGATTGCTTCCAATCGTGCTACTGGAGCAAAAGATTCTTCGAAGTCAATTCCTTCCTGCTGAGTGTAGCCCTTGGCAACTAGTCGAGCTTTGTTTCTGATGACGACTCCCAGGGTATCCATTTTGTTCTTGAATATCCATTTGAGTCCTATGACTTTGACTCCTTCAGGTCTGTCGACCAGTTCCCAGACACAATTTCTGAGGAATTCGTTCAGTTCTTCTTGCATGGCGTTTGTCCAAGGCACGCTCTTCAAAGCTTCGAGAATTGATTGAGGCTCTGGCACTTGAGCTACGTAACACGCCATTAGAGCTGTGTCTTCATCATAGACCGTCAGTTCTAGCTCTACTGAGAGTTGAGCTGTGTCAGCTGCTTCTTGATGATCCGATGAAGCTTGAGCAGCTGAGCTTCTGGTTTTGACTTGGTCAGATGGTTCTCCGATAATAGCTGATGATGGATGATCTTCAATCCATCTTCTCCTCTTGCGAATTTCTTCTTCCAATTGATTGATGCTTGACGTGGCTAAATTTCGTCTGACTTGGAGTTGCTCAGGAGTTAAATCTTGAGAGTTTGTCTCTCTTTGATTTATATTTTGAGGAGACTTCTGTAGAGGCTCAGCTGGAGATGGAGCTGGGGACTCAGCTGTGTTTGGATTCCCAGCTGATGATGTTCCCCCTTGATTTGGCGTTGTAGCTTCTTCTCGATTTCCAGCTGGTGGAGCTTCTTGATTGATTTGAATTTCCTCCTCTGGCTCATTGTCCCAAATTAATGGTTCGGCCAGATTCCTGATTCTATTCTCTTGAGCCCTTGTCTGAATCAATCTTGAAGATTCTCCTTCGCTTCTTCGTTTGATAGAATCTCTATATTCGAATGAAGATTCTTCAAAAGTAACATGTGGAGTTACTTCGACTATTTGAGTTCTTCTGTTGAAGACTCTGTATGCTTTACTCACAGCGGAGTAACCAAGGAATACTCCTCGGTCTGTCTTTTCGTCGAACGTCTTGAGCTGTGTCTTCCCATTGTTGAGGATGTGACATTTGGATCCGAATACCTTGAAATATCCAATGTATGGTATTCTGTTGTTCCATAGCTCATACGGTGTCTTTCCTTGCCTTGAAGTGAGTAGGGAACGATTCTGAGTGAAGCAAGCTGTGTTGATTGCTTCAGCCCAGAACTTCTTTGGAATAGCAGAGCTAGCTAGCATTGAGGTAGCTGCTTCCTTGAGAGTTCTGTTTCTTCTTTCTGCTACACCATTCTGCTGAGGTGTGCGAGCTGCAGATGTTTGGTGTTGAACTCCGTTCTTCTCGCAAAAATCATAAATAGTTTCATTTAGAAACTCCGTTCCACGATCTGATCTTATTGCCATTATCTTGCACTCCTTCTGTGTTGATAATCTTTCCAGCATGATAGGCAGCTTAGTTCTGGTTTCGCTCTTCTGGTATAAGAATGACACCCATGTGAATCTTGAGAAATCATCCACAACGACCAGAGTATATTTTCTGCCATTGAAGCTTCTTTGGAGTAACCGGACCAAAAAGATCCATGTGAAGAAGTTGAAGAACTCGATCGCCTGACCGAGCCGGCTTGAGAGATAATGAAATTCTTGTCAGCTTTTCTTGTTGACACGCGCTGCACATATGACTTTTGTCATATACTTGATCTGGAATTCCATTAGCGAGCCGGTTCCTAGCCGGTTGTTGATTGTCTTGAAGTTGAGATGATTCAGCCGTTCGTGCCACATAACCGACTTCATTGCTGCTTTTTGATACAAGACAAGTTTCAGGAGGGCTGCTGTTCCAGTCAGCAAAGTACATATTTCCTTCTCTTTTCCCTCTTAGGAGTATCTGCTTGGTTTCCATGTGCTTCACTGTGCATCCCTGTGCATCAAACTTGACAGAAAAACCGTTGTCGCAGAATTGGCTAATGGAAAGCAAGTTATGTTGCAATCCTTGTACATAAGAAACATTTGGGATTATAACATTTCTGGTTTTAAATGTACCATAACCTTTGGTTAGGCCTTTGGAGTTGTCACCAAATGTTACTTATGGACCTGTACGCTCAATATACTCCTGGAGTAGATGCTTTAGGTGCGTCATGTGCTTGGAACATCCACTGTCCAAGTACCATAGCGTTCTCATCGACTCCTCAGAGATGCGTCGATTCCTTGCAACCTAAACAAAAAAATTAAAATTCAGGTACCCAGTTTTAATTGGGTCCTTGTGGGTTAGACAGAGATCCTTTGACGACCCAGATCTGCTTGATGACTCGAATTGGGTCATTTGATCTGATAATTCTCCCAGCTGAGTCGATGTATAAATTCATTGTGTTCTTTTGTTGTTGCTGGCGGAGTCTTGATCTTCGTGTCTTCTTGTTTTGTTGTCTGGATTTCTTTTGGTTTCCAGCTGTGTGCCTAGCTGAGACGTTCCTTTGTCTCTGCTGTCTCATGTGATACTGTGGCTGGTAATGATCATCCAGCTGATACTCGTTTGAGTGGTATCCAGCTGGGTATCTCTGATAACTCGGTTGATATCGATCAACGTGCTGGTGCTGTGGCTGGTATCTGTAAAATCCAGCATGTGGTCTTCGTTGAGGTTGAGCACTTTGCTATCTGAGTTGGGCTTGAGGTTGTCGCACAGCTGACCTTCTTGATGTCTGCTGTGTTCTCGACGGAGTTTGAGACTGTTTCACATCTGTTCTTCTTGACGTCTGCTGTGTTCTCGACGGAGCTTGAGAATGTTTCACAGCTGTTCTTCTTGACGTCTGCTGTGTCCTCAACTGTTGATGCTGACTTGCTGGGATTGGAGGTTCGTTTGCACGTACAAACATTACTTTTGTTCCACTTGTGGAGGCAATGCTTGAGGCATCCTTTGATTCGTTGTATCCCAGTCCCGCTTTGAGTGCTGCTGGACGCTGAGCACTAATGATCTCATCCATTGTCGACGTGGCTTTGATGAGAGCTACTATCTTCTTAGATAGTACCTCTTCGGTGCTTTTTAGCTCAATGATCTCAGCTGACTTCCTTTCCGATTCAGATGTGACCTTTTCCACAACTTCTATCAGCTGTTTCTTCTCATTGTTGAATTCCTTCATCAGCTGATCTTGTTTCACTATTTTGTCTTTTAGTGAAACGACTTCCTGTTGGAGCTGAGTTGTATCAGCTGCGTCTGATACTTTTGTCTTTTCCAGTTCCGCCTTCAGCTCGACATTCTCACACATAATGACGTCAAGGATCTCTTGAAGCTCCTTGGAATCGTTCATTACTTTCTCTACTAGACTCCAATCAGGTAGACCAGATTCTGAGTCCTGTATAGAGTGTTCGTGTGATGGTGAGATATTAGACAGATTTAGAGTTCGAGACGTTACCTCATCTTCATCGATGCCGTCTGTTTGTCCCATGAAGCATGTATCCCAATCAGGTTCATCATGGGCCATCAGGGCTTCTTCTTCCGAGTCTGAAAATGGCATGTCATCCATTTTATTGCACTCTGATTCTTCATCAGCGATATAAGCTCTCCTTCTGTCAGCTGCCTTAGCTTTTAATTGGTCTTTGTCTTTCTTGGACAGCTTTGGACAATCTTGTCGGTAGTGTCCTGGTTCCTTGCAGTTGAAGCAACCTTCTTCTGTTCGTTTGTCAGCTGTCTTCTCATCAGCTGTTGCGTACTTATCTCCGTAAGTCCTTGCAAACTTCTTGTATTTGCCCTTGCTGGTGTTGAGTCTGTTATAATTTTTCACCATCATGGCAATTTCTTCGAGTAGCTCCTATTTGCTCATTTCCTTTTTGTCCTTCTTCATCTTGAAGGACTCAGCTGACTTGACATGAGCTGACTTTTCAGAGTTGGCTCTGAAGGCAATTTCTTTTGGAGCTGGGGTGAGTTCTCCGTCATTCTGTCTGCTTGAAGATTCTTCTTGAGTGATCTTCAAGTTGTATTCGTTGGCTTTTAAGAGTGAGAACAACTGTTCTGTAGATAGATCACCCAAGTCACTTCGACTTTGGTGAACTACCTTGTAAGTGTTCCATTCAGCTGAAAGGGCTGAAAGAACCTTTAGATTCTTTTCCCGATGGGTATACTTCCCAGTTCTGATTGTCTCTATCTCGATAACTATGTTTGAGAACCTTAGCTCCATCGCTTCGATGGACTCGTTGGCTAGCTGCTTGAAGTTGTCGAATTTTTGGCAAGCTATTGTGAATTTGTTTTCTTTGATTTCTTCAGATCCTTCACATAGCTTGGCAAGTATTTCCCACATCTCTTTGGTTGTCTCGCACTTGATGATCTTACTCAGGTAGGCGTTTGAGACTGTTGATGAGATGGTGTTTCTTGTGAAGCTGTCCAGTCCAGCTTGCTTTCGTTCTTCTGACGAGTAATTCTTCTTTGGCTTGAGAATTGGCCGGTATTCTGGTTGTCCTCCATCATGGGCAGGTACGAGTTCATTTCCTTGTTTATAAATAAGGATGAGTCCGTCTGTGATGACGTCCCACATCATGTCGTGATGTGCACAAATGAAGCTTTTCAATCTGAATTTCCAGATTGCATAGTCGTCTACCGAGAAGGTGGGGAGATTCCTGTTAAGATAAGAATCCATAGACATGTGCAGTATGTAATAATATGAGTTTTTCTGAAAAACGGATCTGTTCAGTTGACCACTGACACAGAGTGTCAAGAGAGATCTCTTGATACAGAAACGGTGGTCTTTTGAACCACTGCTCTGATACCAATTGATGGTCCCTGAGCTGGGTATTTGGTGTAGAGGGGGGGTGAATACACCAAATAGATTTTTAGAAACTTTTTCAAGTTAAATCACAGAGTTGGTGAGCTCAGTTATCGATCCAGCTGGGGAGGGTCAGCTGGGTAAATAACTCAGCTGGCGGTGCGGAAAGTGGTGGTTTGAAAACTTAGCTCGGTTACTTAGAAAAACTCAGTTTGAAAATATTAACTTAACATTTTTAGCTTAGTCAGGTTGTGCAACTTTTAGAGACACTGCTTTATCTTTGGAGAGCGGTATGTGTGTGCAGTTTTGAACAAATATGCAATGATATGAAGGAGTTAGTACACAGCTGAATATAAAGCGAAAGTAAAGATAGAGAGTAAGAAACACGCGAGTTTTTACGTGGTTCGGAGTAACACCTCCTACGTCCACGACCAGGTTCACTGGTAATCCACTACCACTTGGTTTCCAAGTACCAAGCAACTTCACAACTCTAACCCGAGCTGTGTTCCAACAGTTTACGGGCACTGTCAAGCCTACACCTTCGCCCGGGTACTGAAGAACCTATCCACTCGAATTACGCGCTTCGAGCAAGCGTACCTTTACCTAACCTTTCTGGGTTTGGGTTTGGGTATGGGGTTCCAACTATGAACGAGTTCTTTCAATTAAGAACTTTAGAGTATGATGAACTCGTTCGAAATCTAGGCTAAAGATATACAATGAGTTTGGCCTAGGGAACAGACGAAAAACTAAGCGGTTCTTAACTAGAAACACTTTAAGATAAAGTGTTCTTTGATCTATCTAGAACTGCTTGAGAGCTTTGGAAAGAATGAAGATTTTAGATAATGAAAGCTTGTAGAGAGTTTTTCGTATCTGATCCTGAGGTTGAAGACGGGTTTATATAGGTAGAGATTCAAGACTAGCCGTTGGAGGAGCCGTTTGAATCTTACCTACTCTTCTTAAATGCAAGATCTGCCGTTGAGCGTATCTGCACCTGTCTTCATTTGTGTCACATCCTAGGTTCTGAAATCTAGGATGCTGATTTGGCAATCCCTCATTGGTCGAGGTAGGTTGACTTCCTCTGATTCCGGGATCTTCGCCTTTAGAGCCGGCTTTTGAATTCGTAGCCGGATCGTCTTGAAGTGAAGTCTTCGGAGATAGTTCCCTTTGTTCTGTATCTGGGACCGTGTTTTGAACTCGGCTCGAATTCTCTTCACTTGATCGGGCTCACGGATCGCTCACCAAGGTTGATGCCTGCTGTCTTTTGCTAGCTGACTCCAGCTGTAAACACAGCTGGGTCGACTACTGTCTTCTGCTAGCTGACTCCAGTTGTAAACATAGTTGGGTCGACTGCTGTCTTCCGCTTCCTTAACCTGTAAGCCTAGAAAATCTAAAGCTCAAACAGGCGAGCTGGAAAACACTATTTAGGTTTACGCAATCATCTATTCAGTTGGAGAATCAGTTGGATTTTGGTATCAAATCGAAACCTTATAATTTTCCCAACAGCCTATTGTAAATATTAAAAGATTTTAAGGGTATAATGGTAAAAATTATGTACTAAAATAGATGAACCACACTTATGGGGAACGACCCAAAATGGCAAACTAACCACACTTTTCAGGGACGGAGGGAGTAATTAAGATTGATAAATCCTGATTATCCTCTAATTACCCCTAATCCTCTAAATTAATACTTAATTCACAACTGCACGATGCGGTTTGCTGTACAATAATTTTTGCCAAAGAATAATATACGAGTGGAAACTTTGTGCATGCATATAAAATAAAAAACACAATAATAGAGAATTATGAAATATTTCTATTGGTTCAAATTTTGATGCGAACTATGGAGATGCATTTTGAATTGCACCAATTAAAATTTGCACCAAGTTGCTGGATAAAGTTAAATAAATCAAACAGATTAAACTATTGAAGATTTGGAGTTGCTCTAAAGGGCATAGATGACTTTTCAGTTTATTAAAAAAAAAAAACACACACACAGACAAAAGAGTACTAGAAGATGTCATATCTTCATATGTTCTTTATGTCTCATGCCAAGAATGAAACTACAAATATGGACACACACAAATTAAATAATTGAGTTTTTTTTCTACTTGTTTACATTTTATTTAGTTGCATGATATTCAAATCAGTGAGGTTGGTTATATTTACAAATTCTAAATATAGAAATTGAAGTTATATTTAAGGTGAAGTTTCTCTAATTCAAAGAAGAAAATAAATATTTGTAAGTATTAGGTTTTCCAATTTAAACAACTAAAAACATTTAATTTGCTCAAGTTCCATTGTACAATTCCATATTTTTGAATTTTGTGTTTTATTTGATTATTTATTATGCAATATTTTATTTCTTGTTATATCGTAATTTTATATTTTACTTCATTAGTACATGTCACATAATTAGATAATAACGTAATATTACATTTCACAACCTAGACTGATGATGAATCAAATGAGATAGAAATATAATGCAACACAAAATATCTAAATCTATCCATTAAATCGAATTATCTTAATTTAAAAAGGACTAATTATCACACCAAAACATGTGATGCATCCATCATGGGGAGCACATATTAATTTTATCAAAAGAAGGAAATTAAATTCTTTGCTTTGCTTAAAATTAAAGCAAAACAATAGTCTTAATCACTAAAGTGAGAGAGAATGTGAAAACAAGAAAAGATGAGTTCAACAGACCAAATTATATACGATGGTACTTATCCACTTAGATTTAAAATTTAATTATTTCCAGATCGAATGATGATTTAAAAAAAAAAATTCTAAATAGGGTTCAAATAATACCAAACTAATTAAACATTTTTCTTTACTTTAAAGCTTGGCTCCAATTTTAATTAACTCGCTAGAAATAAAAACGCATTTATAGAATGAACGAGAAATTTGAGCTCTACTTGTAATAGTCAAAATCAAAATGCATTCAAATTTATTAGGATATTGTATAGATTTTAATTAAGATAAATCTCATCCATATAATGATATATATAAATGCTACAAGAGTTAAATTTAGAAAATTTCATAAATAGATGCAAGTGCTTTTCTTATATTCGTCACATAAATTTTTAAATTTTTGATTAGGTCGGTAAAGATACAAGATCACATGCTATACTTTAATTTGATTATCAAACTATTGTATTAAACGATATTGTAAATATATATATATGCATAGTGAAACACAAGATATAATACAGAGGTGCAAAAGATGAACAAAATCAATCTATAATCCAATTATTCATAATCTTATTTGATTATAATGAAAACTATCTATATTAAGACGTTAGAGTAAAGTTAATATATGAAGTATCAAATTTTTGGATAATGATTTTGCATCCTAAAAATTAAGCATCATTACACTTTAGAAGCAATTCTTTATTCTCTAAATAGGATTTAAAGCATTATAATACAGAAAAAATACTTTAAATTATTTATTGGGTCTGTTTTCTTTGGATCCTATCAATTTGAAAATTATTCAACTAAAATTAGAAATCATAATGAGACCATTTACATTACAATAAATATTTGATATATACTTTCATATTCTATGTTAAAGTTACCCTTATCCAAGGAATTTCAACCAATAGTAAGAGCATATACTTCAATCCAAACGAATAATTAACGAGGAAACAATCTAAAAAAAATATTAAATAGACGAAACTTTTTTGATTTTGTCCAAAATTTTTTTTGGATCATTTCTCGATTTATGCATGTCAATCTTATGCAAGGATCATACTAATCTTCTCTGTATCGTTCCAATTTTATTGGATGTCCCCGCCCCAAGGATAGTGTAATATCCTCTACCATACATATATATATATATATATATATATATATATATATATATATGCAATATAGCTTTGTGTTTTCGACGTAGTAATGAAGAATTACACTTAATGTGCCAGGAAGATTTGCTTGGGCTGGTGAGTTCGCTTGTAAATTCAATAAGGTTAATGGCTCAAAAATATATCTTTATTTTTTTAGAGAATTACAAAGTATACATAAATATATATATATAAAATCAAATCAATCACTGCACCACCATATATATCTTTATTTTCTTATAAACTCTCAATTTTAGTTTTTAACGAAAATGATGTGTTCGATTGAAAATATTAATATATTCAAGTAGGAACAATTGGGCACGAATTTATATGAATTATATATTATTCGAGGACTTAAAAGGTACATCGGTTAAAAATTAGTAGTTCTATTTTAAATAGATGAGCTAAGAGTAGTTTTTCAATATTATGTGAAAGAACGTTAAAGAATTGGGACCATTTCTCGATTAATGCACCTGCATTATTGCTTGCAAATTGTTGCAATTCCAAAACAATTTAATATCCCCACATAAAAATATATCAAAAACATTAAATAATAGTCCCTTCGTTTTATAATAAGCGTTTTTAGGAGATGAATAACTCCCTCCGTTCTTTTTAAGTGTCTCATTTAGCTCAATTTTTTGTTTTCAAATAAGTGTCCTATTTCAAAATTTGAGAGTAAAATAATGTCTTTCTTCCCATTTTATCCTTATTTAATGCTTATCGTAATTTGTTATATGTATACATTAATGATGGTAATTAAGAAGGTTACATAGGTAAATTTTTTAATTTTCTTGGTATGTGTAATTTGACGGTAGGGGACACTTATAAAAAAACGGAGGGAGTAACATGGAATACCAACAATTAAAGAACTGACATTGAATACATGTGTAAAATGAAAAGTGTGACAATTTTTTTTTAATAGAGTTAAATTGAAACATTATTAGAGGGCAAATTTTATTTTCAAATATGACACTTCTTCGAAAACTGGAAGTAGAAAATGGCTATCTGAAATGAAGGCACAATTCGACATGGAAATTATCAACCTCGAAGTATAAAACTTGATATCATCATCATGTTACACAAATAATAAATTCATTTGAACAATGGCATTTACTTTATCTGTACTTCACCTTACCAATTCTGACCTCATTTCAGTAATTTCAACAAACAAGAAAACCTCAAAAAAAATTATTCAAACAAAAATTGGAAGTTTTTTTTTTTTTTTTTGGGGAGTCGAATATAAGGTGTTTAAGAGAGTTCGAAGGGCCACACCGTCAACAGTTAAAAAATTACAATTATCAAGGAAATAGTGAAAACATATAAAAAATAAATAATACCAAGGAAATAGTTGGAAAATATCTCCAAAAAAAATTTGGACAATTTCTCGATTTATACGTGTCATCCTTGTACAAGGGTCATGATAACCTTCTCTGTAAAAATCTAATTTATTCGAATGTCTGAAGAGACAAACTATTAGATTTCTACCACATATAAAATACATTATAGTTGGTAATAAAATGCTAATTTACCCCCCAAAAAAAATACATTATAGTTGCTTGTATTTTAGATGTGGGAAGGAAAAGCATTCTCCGTTTTTTTTTTCACGATGAGTTGAAACATACTCCCTCCGTCCCATTATTCTTGTCTTGTATTCCTTTTTGGGTTGTCCCGTTATTCTTGTCCTGTTTCCATAAAAGGAAATATGCTTCTCTCACAAAAAGTTTTGGCCTCCACCACTTTCTATCTTTTTACCCTTTAAACACCCTTCTCCTTAATACCCGTGCCCAAAAGAAATGAGACAAGAATAATGGGACGGAGGTAGTATATATCTTCAGTTATTTATCAGATGTTTTTAAAAAGATTAATAATCATAAAATATTAAAATTTGATCTCAAAAAACTTTCTACGCTATAACCACAGGAACTACCAATCATCAGAAGATTTAATGATAACCAGCTCTTATCGATCGGGAACTAATAGTGTCATTTAGCATAAATCCAAATCATTAGATACCCAAAAACAAAAAAATTCAATAAGTACCTGAACTTCAATTTAATTCGAACAAAACCAGAAATCATAGTTGGATACCAAAATTTGTTTCATCTTTAATCTCAATAGTGTTAATAATAGGCAAATACTATAAAATTTGGACCCAATTTATTAGCGTAGTTTCAGTTTTAGAACACACTTTAAATACTAGTATAAAAAGCGAAATCGATAATTATAACTCATTTTCAAATTTAGAAATGACTTAATTGTCTTATGCAAAATTGTCGATCTGACAGTCGAAAAGCTGACAATATACCAAGACAACATGTGCTAGTCCTTATTTATCCCGTGATTTCGCTTAAATAAAAGATGAAATATTCAAATTAAAAAAAAACAAATCCTTTAATAACACACTTTAAATATATTATAAAAAACAGAATCGATAATTATAACTAATTTTCAAATTTAGAAATGACTTAATTGTCCGATGCCAAATTGTCGATCTGACAGTCGAAAAGCTGACAAGATACCAAGACAACATGTGCTAGTCCTTATTTAGCCCGTGATTTCGCTTAAATAAAAGATGAAAGATTCAAATTAAAAAAAAAACAAATCTTAAAAAAAAAAAAATCCTTTTTGAGTTTTTCCGAAATAAAAAAAATTAGACTACTTCTCAATTTATGCGTGACAATCCCTTAAGAATGAACTTCGGTAACATCCTATGGGGCTGACCTGCTGTTTATAAAAAGTGTAATACCTACTTATAATTCCGATGTGGGAGATTAATGGCACTCAATTGGGCCGAAATTGGGCATCAAGATTAAGGTTTCAAATTTAAATATGCCCAACAGTACAAAAATTGACTAGTATATTTAATTTACCGAATTTAAATTATACTGGTAAGTGGTAACAATGGGAACGATATGAGCTAACGTTTATCTCATTAATTTAAATTATATAATACAACAAGATTCAACAATAATCAGAAGAAAAATTTGAATCTTGGCTGTAGATTATAGCCATCTTCTCTTCTATAACATTATAACTATGCTACTATCACTACTCCAATCATACATTTCCTATCGTGTTTCGATTTCATGATTTATTTACCAATGCTCGCCACCGTAATATCATTACTATACTATACACATGATACGTACCGCCAAAAAGAAAACACGGTAGAAAATAGAAAGAAAAAAAAAACTCGATTTCATTGTATTATTCTATAGGAATATGGAGATCCCAGAGCAGAACTTTAGAGCATCCCTGCATTGGAATACCCTTCAACTTTGTTTCCTCTTCAAGAATTTCCTTTTTAACATATTTCAGTGAATTCTGCATGCAAAAAAACAAGCTCCAAAACCTTATTTTTTCCAAAAAAATAAAAAAAAACTTTCACAAAAATCTAATAAACCAAGTAGAAATTTTTCACCTGTGATGAATCTTGAGATGAAAAAGTTCTACCCCATCTCTCTGGATCCCACAAAATGGAGCTGTTGAAAGCAAAACTGGAGATATGAATAGGTGGTGGAGATGAAGGCATATCCACCGTTAGATTCTTCATCTTCTTCAAATGCCACCCCATCACCTCTGATGAATCACATACTGGCCCTTGGATCATCACCTCCTTCTCATTTGCAGCAAGCTTAGCTATAGGCCACGCCCCGAACGCCCTTCAAAACACCATCATCGCGCCTTTTAGGCAACAGATAAATCTCTCATAGTGTCGAGCCAAAACAGAATTATGCACACACATATACATACTTACTCAATTGCTCGAATCTCTTGGAAGAATTTGAGATCATACACATTAGATAGCCCCGCGAAATGGACTATCCCACTCAACCGGTGGTGCTCAATGTGGTTGAGGGCGAGGTTCCTCTGATGATCAATCTCCGAATCTTCATCACTAAAATCTTCATCAAACACGACGTGTCTGTACATGATCCCGGTTTTCCTGAGAATCTCAGAAACCTCGGGATCATGGGACTTTCGTTCCACAACCACCCACAACAGAGGCTGAGCAACCAAACTCAATGTATTGGCTAGTCTCCTAAGCAGCACGTTGCGTACCTTGCTTCTCCTGCTCGTTGGTGAGACGATGATCACTAGTTTTGCTTCTTGATTCCCCAGCTCACTCTCCTTGCTATCTTCTTTTGAGGCGCTCGTCTCTTTAGCTCTGTGGTTTGAGCTATGTAAGCGCGGTTGATGGAGGGATTCTACGGGGTGTGGTGAATGGCTCGTCGAGAGGGACATTGAGACATGGCTTGAAGATGAAGATCTCCATGCCTTGGTGGTGGGAGTGAAGCCTGTGAAAAATCCCATCACAAAACATAGCAAGAAATGAAGTATGGCTTTCTTCCATATGTGAATTTTTTTTCTTGATCTCTCTTGAGATCCCATCATTTATTTGTCACACTATTATGTGCTTCTTGCAGTGAATATATATTTCAATCAAGAAAGTTTGGAATGAAATAATAGATTTCTTGAAATGGAGGCTCTCAAATTACAACTACCAATTCCTTGTTGGTGAAATCAATCATATTGTGGTTTCTGATTGGAGCTGCTGCATTGCTTTACAAAGTAATGACTTGTAATAGAAGAAAAAGAATGACAAAAACTATTAGTTTTTAATCATAAAAAAGTTGTTGAGATGTAAATTCAGCCACCTAGATACTTGCAAAGAAAATAGCAAAATGGCTTTTTTGATAGTGAAATATTTCATTCTTGTGAAAGTTAGATAGTACCCATATAATCATTTACATATACCACTACAATTGTTTTTTTTTGTATATCGAAATTTATCAAGTTATATTGTGAACTCGATTTTTTTTTTTTAAAGACAAACAACCATTCTTGAGGTGTCAAACATGACTCCGACCCGGAAAAGTTCAACCTCATGCGGTCTATGCATTGCCCCAACGGGCCGGCCGTGATATTCATACAGTAGGCTCACGGGCGGCCCGATAAAGCCCGCATATTTTAGGCGGACCTATACATTAAAATCGGACATTCGTACCTCACATTGTTTTCGGGTCATCGGGCCTGATTTATCTCATTGGCCCGGTGGGTCCAGCCCGGCAATTTGACAATTATGCTGCTATGTGTATGTAGTATAATTGTGGATTCACAATAAATCTCAAGATGCATCAATGAGATTTTAACAAAAGCTCCAAAGATTATGGCTCATTTCTACAATACAGTAGATCAGATGAACTCCCACCAAAAACTAACTAGAACTATCAACAAAAAGCACATTCTTTGATTAAGATTTAGATTTTTCAGATGTCTAAACAATAGAAATTTTGCATAGCATCAATCAAATAAGGATTTACCAAAAATATACCAAGATTCAGCAGCCTCCAAAGCACAAAAACAATTTACCAACAAGAAAAGCTCCAAAAAACATCATCACAAGCATTTTGGTCATTTCAATGGTGGCAACTTAGACAATGCCCAATCTGGTGAACCATTAAGCCACAATCCCTGCCCCGTCTCCTTCTGCTTAAAGTCGGGCGCTTTAGGATTTCGCTTGTTTGTTCGATTATCCCACCATTTGCTAGGATTCTCCACCAAATCTTTCCAAGACTCTTCATCTCTAACATTGCTCTTCTTCTCACCAGACCCTTCACTTCTCTGCACCGGCTTCGTCCTAACAACGGGAACATCAAATTCCAACTTCTCAATTCCCGGGAACACCCACGTCGGAGCACTGTTAATCCATAGTGCATCACCATTCTCCTTGTGCTTAAAATCAGGAAATTTCTCCCCTTTCTGCCCCTTGGCCTTCTGATCACGAAAATCCCACCAAAGCGGAGAGTTCTTCACAAGATCCCTCCATAGATCCCCGTCTTTCTTCTTGACGCCACTCTCCCCACTCTCCGCCCCGCCTCTCTCTATTGTCGGCTCACCAGAACCCCACATTGCTCCCTTAGAGCCTATATTCGACTCCAGACTAACCGAACTCGACCCCCAATTCGCCTCACCCGAAAATTTCTTCACTTTAGACTCCTCCAATGCATTTTCCCACTTGTGATCAAACTTCTCATCATTCACCCCTTCCACCACAATCCTAATCCCTCCATCTGCAGGCTTCTTAGCTCCCACAGCCGAAACCGACTCCTCCGATTTCTTCCTAGCAAATCCACTCGGAAACCCTTCGACGAAATTGAGATTTTCACACACAACGTGAAACTTTCCGAAACCCTCCTTCAAGGCGAACCGCGACGGCTCCGAGCTCAACTGCCCCGACACGAGGACGCAGTCGTTCTCCTTCACATGAATAGCCACAACGTGAGCCAAATCGCCCTCGAACACAACGGGAATTAACAGAGAATCCTTTCCACCGGTAAATTCCTGAGCAATGGCGGTTGCAGCAGAGAATCCGTCGGGAGCAGAATCGAATTGAACAGGGGCCTTCACGTATCCGATCAAATTCACAAAATTAGCAACTTTCGCTTGATACGGGATCTCGCTTGGCTTGGGCCAAACGATCGCGTCGCCCGTCGGTTTCTTCATTCTCTCCGAAAAACTCGACGATGGTGCCGGCGATTTTGGGGATTTAAGGTTTGCCGGTTTTGGGATTTTGGAGGTGGTATACGAACTCGATTGTTGAAGGGAAGAGATGGAGTAGAGTGAAGAAAGGCGAATCCGGCCGGATAATCTTGCTCTGGAGAGTAAATTCATGATGAATTGATTCAGAAAATAATTGGGTGCTGTTTGAATTAGGGTTTAAGAGGGTTTTGGGTGGGAATTTGCCCCTTTCTTTCTTGTTTTATGGGTTCACCAATAACCCACTATTTTAGCGTGTTTTCTAAAATAGAATGCGATATTATGAGTAATATTTTAGTTAGATTAGTATTGATTATTACTAATCAAATACGAAAAGCTATTGGAGTATAATGTAGGGTATTCAAGTTATTTTGGGTAAAGTGATAAACTCGACGAATAAGAGTTCGTTGAGATTTGAACTTAAACATTTAATTATAAAAATATGGACCTCCTCCACTAGGTTATTTTTTAAGGAGATATAATGAGAGGATTCATGTATACTAGATCCTTAACCATCACATTTCTCATGCAAGAATTGTCTGCATAGAAAGTTCACTCAAATGAGTTGATAAAAATATAAAATTCAATGGCAAATTTATTTTAGTAAGTTTGTATGTATTAGATTTTGATGGTCCCAAGACGGATACCTTGGTGTAGATGGGGGTGAATACACCAACGTTTAAAAACTTTTCCAATTAAAACTCTTTTGAGTGAAATTTGTTGTGTTCGATCCAAATTTGGAAGGCGAGCTTGATCAACACAATTGGCCGTGCGGAATGTGGTGGGATTTTGGAAAGTCCGTCTGTTGCTTCAAATATATTGCAAAGCTTAGTTTCTCTTTTCAGTTAATCAGTTTATGCAGCTTGAAATAATGCTTATGAATAGTTAGCTGGATGCATAAATAAACATGAAAGAACAAAGCAACTTAACGTGGTTCGGAGAAACTACTCCTACGTCCACGACCAGAAACCTCTGGTAATCCACTAAGGATACCACTGACTTTTCGCGCAGTCAGCAAGCGTTGCAGCTTAGTTCCTCAAGCTGGATACAAGTTTACGCGTACTGTATCGAAACGTAACCAGTCTGTTTACGGGCACAGCTGAAGCCTACATTCAGTTTACGGGTACTGAAGAACCTAACCTGTAGTTTACGGGTACTACAGAACCATAACCTTAACCTAACCTTTTTCTGGGTTTGAGTTTGGGGTTTCCAACTATGAACGAGTTCTTATAATTAAGAACAATGACTATGATGAACTCGTTCAAACTAGGCTTAAGATGGGAAGGATTATATGCCTAGATACTAGTGGGAGAGAGCTTCAGCAGCCTGAGAATGAATAATAACTCATAAGAATGACGGGTGCTGGATCTTGAAGCTTTTCTGAGAGATCTCTTGATCTTTAGTTAGACTTCTTTCAATGAAGTATGTTGATCTCTCTTGAGTATATTCTCTCGTCACTTCTCTTCGTCTGATGATGAAGAAGACTTATATTTATAGGGAGAGATTAGAACTAGCCGTTGGAAAGAGCCGTTCTGAATCTCTACCTAACTTCTGACAGGATTGACTTGTCTTCTTCCTTGATTTCCTCGTAAAGCAATCCTAGGTCTGACTTCTAGGTGCTGAGGTGTCGAGTTCCTGATGGTCCAGATCAGATCTGACTTTAGCTCAAGTTGACTTCGACTCTGCTGTGCTGGTGACTCTGAGCTGTCTTGAACTCTGCTGGATCATTGACGCTGAGCTGAGTCTTGAACTCTGCTGGGTCTTGACGCTGAGCTGAGTTGTCATACGAGCTGGGTCTTTCCTACAGCTGTGTCTGGAAGAACTTGATCGTCTTGAATATGGATAACGTTACTTATAACTCGACTTGGCTTACCCTGCTGTGTACTCAGCTGGGTCTTCTGTTGTCTTCAGCGACCACCTGTAAACTTAGAAACTCTATAAGCTCAAACAGGTGAGCTGGAAAAACACTTGGGCTTGTGCAAACATCTACTCGGTTGGGGTCAGCTGGGTTTTGGTATCACTTCAAAACTCTATTAATTTTTCCAACAATTTCTCCCTTTTTGATGATGCCAAAACCCCAAGTTGGAAAAATAAAATTGCTTCCCCCTTAACAGGAAACGGGGTTTCAAAGGATTAAACAATCACAGCAGGTAAACATAATCAGTGCCTGGACAAAGAGAGATTGTCTTCAGGTTGATTTTGATAAAACGAACTTTTTCATTAATACGAAGAAATTTTACAGCTTTCTAATTACAAAAAGTTCAAAGGAAAATTCCGCTTGGTAGGGTCTTCACTTTCTTCCTTTGTTCATCAATCTGATGGTCAGTCTTGAGACCATATCTATTGAAGATGAACTCTTCCAGCTCCTTCCATTCAGCTTGATTCTTCGATTTTGAAATTCCTCTTTCTCCAGCCCAGTGATTAATTTCTTTGATGATTTGGGTCTTGTCAGGAAGATTCGTTCCATCTAGAGATGGAGGCTTTAACTGTTTGACTTTTGGAGCCTTCAGCTGGATGTTGTTACTCTTGGCATATAGGGCAATTGATCTTGCCATCATTGGATCTGTCTCATGAAGTTCGAGGAAGTAATCCTGGAAGCGGTTTGGATCCATGCCTTTGAATTGATTCAAGTAGTAGAATTCTTTGATGAATTCGATTTGCAACTTTCCTTTCATTGAAATCGTCTGGGTTCTTCTTGTCGGCTGAGGCTGGTTGGATTTGTTTCTTCTTAGCTTGCCTGTAGCTCTGTCTTTTCTTCTTCTGCTTTTTCTTAGCAGGCTTGAGCGATTCAGCTTTCTTCTTAATAATTTTATCCAGCTCTTGCATTTCTTTTCTTTGCTCGTTGTGGAAGTTACACAACCAGTGATAGTCTTTGTATTCTTCAGGCTTGTGTCCACATGATTTGGCAAGAGCAACCATCTTTTCTCTCCATGTCTCTTTGACTGCTTTGGCTGGTGCAGATGGCTCTGTCTCTTCTTCATCCAGCTCTTTGGCAAAATCGTCGATTTCCCTCTGAATTTGCTGCACAGGTTCCCCCTTAGCTGCAGCTTCCCTCTCACTTGTTTTTCCAGCTTCATTCTGATCTTCCCCCTTTTTGGCATTATCAACAAGGGAGGCAGAGAGGTTGGCAACTGTTGCGCTGAGCTTGGAAAGAATACTTTCAACATCAGCGATCTTGACTGAGTTGTCAGCTGTGACGAGATTCAGCTGGGCATTGCTGCTGCTTCCAGCTCTGAACTGAGCATCCAGATCTTTATATAGGTTGAAGAGTTGGCGGATGTCAGCGCTGTTGGAGAGAGTGGTCTTTTTGAGAGCTTCCAGCTGGCTTGAAAGATTTGCAATGTCGTCAACCAGTGGAGCTTGAAGGTTTGAGATGATCTCAGGGACTCTCTTCTCTAGATGAATTGATTGATCAATTTGTTTATAAATAAGGATGAGTCCGTCTGTGATGACGTCCCACATCATGTCGTGATGTGCACAAAGGAAGCTTTTCAATCTGAATTTCCAGATTGCATAGTCGTCTACCGAGAAGGTGGGGAGATTCCTGTTAAGATAAGAATCCATAGACCTTGGCAAGTTCAGCTGCAACTTCTTTGGATTTGACAGCTCCAGAAGATGTCTCCCATCCTGCTGCTGTAAGGAGCTTGTTGGCAGATTCTCAGATTTCAGCTGGGTGCGGCTTGGGGTATTGCTGAGACACTTCTATAATTCCTCTGATGAGATCATTCTGGTGTAAGTATGCATCCTCCAGGTTTCCAAAGCCAAATGTGTGATGGAGGCGTGCTTCATCCATCTTCAATTTCTCATAAGAGAAAGTCTCTATCAGCTGCTCATTCTGGTACCAAGTTGCCATCTTGGTAGCCAGATAAAACTTGAGTTCTCCAACTTTGACGAGGGCGATGGGCAGGTGCGCCAGAATCGGATACTGAGTTAGAACACTCTTGATCCCTGTAATGCGCAAGTCCTCGTACATGGCTTCTATAAAGGCTGAGCCAGTGGAGTTGAGAGAAGGAGAGGCAGTAGAATCACTCTCTTCTGATTCTGTGGTGTTTTGAGGAATAAGTTCAAATGGGTTCACAGTAGGCTGTGAAAAAGTATCAGCCAACTGCGAGAGCGATTGAATTTCGGGTGAAAGTTGTTTTGGGGGTGAGCTGGGATTAGTGGAAGATGGTTCAGCTTGGGTGTCAGCTGGCTGTGAAGGAGCTTCAGCCAGTTGAATATCTTCCTGCTCTCTTACAGGAGATGGCTCTTTGGTTGGAGAGCTGGGTGGAGGGGAAGGCTGTTTCGGCGGAGAGCTGTGAGGTGGTGAAGGCTGGGGAGAGCTCCTTGGATTATCCAGCTCGTCCTCTGAGCTGGATGACAATCCATCATTCAATCCCATCTCGGCCAGGATGTTTGATCTGTATTGATCGAAGGCCGACACTGGCTGTGGGGAGAGAATCACCATTGCTTGACTTGGAATGACAACTGTTTTCTTTTTCTTCTCAGCTTGACCTCCAGCTGGTTAAGGGTCAGCTGCCTTCCTCTTTCTTTGTTTCTTCTCAGCTGGAACTTCTGCCTCTGTTCCTTCCAGCTGCTTCTTGCTTTTACTCACAGCAGACTGCTTCTTCAGAAGATCATTGACTTGACTTATTCTTTGGAAAATAATCTTCGTTTCTGGAAACGGTTCTGAATCAGCCCACTTTACTGTGTGCCCTTTCACAGCTTGCTCTATCAAGAAAGAAATTTTGGAGCAGAGATACAGTGGCTCTGAAGATGAAAACGTCGTCCTGGTGGAGTTGAACTTGATCTTCTCAGACTCCTTGACCAGACGGTTGAGTAAGAAGTCAAACCAGCTGACGTTTGCGCCTTTGATCATGGCAATCATCGGCTTGAGCTTTGGAATGCTGATCTCTCCTTGAGATCCAGCTATCCCTAAGATGCATTTCTGCGTGATATCCAGCAGCAGCCTGTACTTTGGTTTGAGCAGGAGCTTTGACATGCTCGCTCTGTAAGGCTCTGGGGAGATAAGCATCTCTCTGCTGAGAAATTCATCCACTTCTTCACGACTGTAATCATCTGGGATGAATCCTCCTTCTCTGGGTAGGTTGAACACCTTTCGGAGCATCTTGTTGAGTTTGATGGTGACGGTTGCTGTATCAAACTTTCCGTCTTCGCCTTTGACGATCATGTCAAATGAAGATGAGTAGAAGCCGTCTTCATCAATGATGTTGAGGTAGAAAAGTGCTGCATCTCTCTTTAGCAACAGCTTGGGCATGGAGGTTGCCCACAGCAAGAGACCGGAGTCTGTAACTAGATCCACCATCTCTTTTAACTCTGAAACATGGAGGTTGGAGGTGGACAGAATACTCTCAAATGATAGCTTTGTCATTAGAGCTTCAAACTGGTTCATCCCTGCGGTTGATTTCTTGGGCGCCATTTCTGCAACTTGTTGAATTTGATCGTGCGAAGAACTTGCAGAGAATAGATGAAGATTTTGAATCTTTGAAATTTGCAGAGATAAAGATGGAGGAGGAAAGAATCCGCGTATCTTTTCCAAATATATCAACTGCCATATAGGATCAACAGTTGAGATTGAATCAGTTGATATTCTGATCAACTACTGGGAGAGATTCACTCATCACGTTTTGCTGACGTGCTTTCGGCGAGTGTATTACAACCGCGCGTGAGGCAGTTCAAACGTTTGACGCTCTGCCTCGATTCTGCCGTGCTGCAGTACTATGCAGACTTTATTATTAATGCGATGGGAAAGAAAACTTATCAAACAATTTAACTAAGGAATGTCTGTCCGCTTAACATAAGAATTCAAAATAATTGGACTTTATATAGCATATTCCTCAGAGCAATTATTGCATGAGACGCAAACCGGTCAGCTTGGACACAGTATCCAGCTGATATCACAGCGGTCTTCTCCTTTGTTTGATTGACAGTTCTCCTCAGCTGAGTATTTTGAGATTGGCTTGAATTTCCTTCAGCTGAGTTCCCTTTATCTCTTCGACTGATGTCCAGCTGAGCTTGATTCCCTTTTTGGCTGGGAGATTCTTCTGAACTGAGCTTTGGGATCCAGCTGAATTTGTTCCCCCTCAGCTGGATGAGCTTTTCTTTATCCGGTTTGAGCAGTCCAAATAATTCACACATTAGCTCATTCAATTGATAAGGTCAGCTGTCCCAAGTCCAGCTGATTCATCTGCTGCTTCTGAATTCTTCTCTTGAGACCAATGTACTCAGCTGTATGACTGGCTGAATCTTCAGTTTTGTATCCAGCTGTCTTTATTTCACAGTTGGAGTTTTGATCATCATCCGTTTCGCTCGATTCGAACCTTTTATCCTTTCTCCGGGAGGATGACTCAGCTGGGTTTCTCTTTGGATAGAGTTGCTTGTCGTGATGAACCTTCACGATATTCTTGTACCTTTCCTTGCTTTGTTCCAGCTGATTAATGTTCCGTACAAGCATGGCAACTTCTTCGTTCAATTCTTCTTTGCTCATATTTCTGTGCTCCTTGTTGGTCCTTCCAAGCTGAGCTGATTGAGCTTCTTTCCATGGCTTGATCCTCAGCTCTGCTTCATTCATTCGGCTGGATGAATCTCTGCTTGAGATCCCCAGATCAAATTCGTTGGCCTTCAAGATGGAGAACAATTTTTCCGTCTCCATGCTGCCAAGATCAGTTCTGCTTTGGTGAACCACTTTGTGTGTACACCATTCTGAGGAGAGAGCTGCAAGAATTTTCAAGTTCTTATCTCGAACTGTATATTTTCCAGTTCGGATCGTCTCGATCTCGATGACGAGGTTGGTGAATCTGAGCTCCATTTGATCAATGGACTCATAGGGGAGTTGCTTGAAGTTGTCGAACTTCTGGCATGCAACTGAGAATTTGTTCTCTTGAATTTCCTCTGAGCCTTCACACAGCTTGGCTAGAGTGTCCCACATTCCCTTAGCTGTCTCGCAGTTGATGATCTTGCTGAGATAAGCGTTCGTCACTGTTGAGGAGATGACGTTGCGAGCGTAGCTGTCCAAACCAGCTTGTCTTCTTTCTTCTGGAGAGAACTATCTTTTGGACTTCACAACTTGCCGGAGTACTGGTTCAGCTCCAGGTAAGGTTTCTGCTTGTCTTTCTAATTTCATGATGATGATGGATCCGTCAGTGATAACATCCCACATCATGTCGTGATGCGCACTCAGAAAGCTTTTGAGTCGGAACTTCCAGATCTGATAATCATCGACAGAGAACGTCAGAAGATTCCTGCACAGGGAAGATTCCATGACAGTATGCAATATAATGTTTTTTTTTTTTTAAATTTGAAACTTTGAAGGATCTGTTCAGGTGACCACTATCAGCAAAGAGGCTGACTTGACACAGAAAAAGTGATCTTTTGAACCACTGCTCTGATACCAATTGATGGTCCCAAGACGGATACCTTGGTGTAGAGGGGGGGTGAATACACCAAGGTTTAAAAACTTTTCCAATTAAAACTCTTTTGAGTGAAATTTGTCGTGTTTGATCCAGCTGGAAGGCAGCTTGATCAACACAGCTGGCTGTGTGCGGAATGTGGTGGGATTTTGGAAAGTCCGTCTGTTGCTTCAAATATATTGCAAAGCTTAGTTTCTCTTTTCAGTTAATCAGTTTATGCAGCTTGAAATAATGCTTATGAATAGTTAGCTGGATGCATAAATAAACATGAAAGAACAAAGCAACTTAACGTGGTTCGGAGAAACTACTCCTACGTCCACGACCAGAAACCTCTGGTAATCCACTAAGGATACCACTAACTTTTCGCGCAGTCAGCAAGCGTTGCAGCTTAGTTCCTCAAGCTGGATACAAGTTTACGCGTACTGTATCGAAACGTAACCAGTCTGTTTACGGGCACAGCTGAAGCCTACATTCAGTTTACGGGTACTGAAGAACCTAACCTGTAGTTTACGGGTACTACAGAACCATAACCTTAACCTAACCTTTTTCTGGGTTTGAGTTTGGGGTTTCCAACTATGAACGAGTTCTTATAATTAAGAACAATGACTATGATGAACTCGTTCAAACTAGGCTTAAGATGGGAAGGATTATATGCCTAGATACTAGTGGGAGAGAGCTTCAGCAGCCTGAGAATGAATAATAACTCATAAGAATGACGGGTGCTGGATCTTGAAGCTTTTCTGAGAGATCTCTTGATCTTTAGTTAGACTTCTTTCAATGAAGTATGTTGATCTCTCTTGAGTATATTCTCTCGTCACTTCTCTTCGTCTGATGATGAAGAAGACTTATATTTATAGGGAGAGATTAGAACTAGCCGTTGGAAAGAGCCGTTCTGAATCTCTACCTAACTTCTGACAGGATTGACTTGTCTTCTTCCTTGATTTCCTCGTAAAGCAATCCTAGGTCTGACTTCTAGGTGCTGAGGTGTCGAGTTCCTGATGGTCCGCATCGTATCGACTTTAGCTCAAGTTGACTTCGACTCTGCTGTGCTGGTGACTCTGAGCTGTCTTGAACTCTGCTGGATCATTGACGCTGAGCTGAGTCTTGAACTCTGCTGGGTCTTGACGTAGAGCTGAGTTGTCATACGAGCTGGGTCTTTCCTACAGCTGTGTCTGGAAGAACTTGATCGTCTTGAATCTGGATAACGTTACTTATCACTCGACTTGGCTTACCCTGCTGTGTACTCAGCTGGGTCTTCTGCTGTCTTCAGCGACCACCTGTAAACTTAGAAACTCTATAAGCTCAAACAGGTGAGCTGGAAAAACACTTGGGCTTGTGCAAACATCTACTCGGTTGGGGTCAGCTGGGTTTTGGTATCACTTCAAAACTCTATTAATTTTCCCAACAGATTTCTTCTATATCTAATCCATCTTGAATTGTATTTAAAAGTTTGTAAATAGTTGTTATCCTAGAAACTTCCTCTTCCTATCTCAGAATTTTTAATAAAGAACAACACAATATAGCCACAACTGCTTATCCATCTTTTGGAAGATGTTTTTTTTCTTTTTTCCTAATTCTATATGGACACATCTATTTCTTTTTTGAGAAAAAAATACTATTACTTATAATTAACAGATTGACAACTTGAATAGCAGTGGCATGTTATCTTGTAATTAAAAAAAAAAAAAGAAATTCCTATTAACAGATTGCCCAACTTAAGTATATGGATTCTTTATAATTTTATATTGATATATTCATCAATGTTATTATTTATAATTAATGTTTTCCTATACAATTAGCAATAATTCCGTTGTCGTCCAGCGGTTAGGATATCTGGCTTTCACCCAGGAGACCCGGGTTCGATTCCCGGCAACGGAATAATACTTTTTGAGCCAATTTTGTGTTTTTTGTTACTCAAGTACTTCATAAGTATTTTTAGCCAATTTTAGAAAAAGAACAAAAAAAAAAAGTGTCCAAAATGAACTTATTGAAGTTTTAACAAAAAAAATAATATGGGAAAATATAAAACCTGCATCCCACGCATTCCCTTCATTTTCAGTAAACTTGAAACACACAAGTACACAACACTAGAGTTACATATCCAAATACAAAATAACATTCTACAGATAATCATCCAAACTAAGATCAATTCATATACATATAAACGATCTCTACTCTACAATGTTATGCTGCATCGCGCACTAACACTTGCAACTTGTATATCCGAAACATACAGTGCAACCAAAAGGCATCGACTAAGACAAGAACGTGCCATGAAACTGAAATTATCATTTTTTTGTATTCGAGTACCCAAATCATTTACCACTCATCTGAGTTGCCTCTACGTATCAAGTCCATAATCCTCACCAAAATACTTGTCGACTAGCTCATTAGCCATGTTTCGTAGCTCTTCGTTTTCATGAAACTGAAATCTTTCCATGGCTTCAATTCCATCTGCTGCCTCGACAAGCTTTGGACCCTCGCCATTTGGCATTCCCCTAAGAACCTGTGGCGCAAACATGCTATCAGCAAAATCACAAAATTTCATATAGAAGGCATTTACTTTAGGTGATGATTAGATTGACAATACATATGATTTGAGTATTTGAAGGATTAGACCATCAAACAAGCTCAAAATTAGTCCGCCAAAGCATGTGGTAGATTAGCCTAAATAATATTTATCTATGTAAGTTATCACCCAAAGAGAACAATTTACTTACCAGCTCCATGAATTGAAGGCCTAGTCTGGCAGCCTCGATATCTACAGACCTCACTAAGTCGATGAAACCACTTAAGCATCCTTTTCCAATGAGAGAGACCAGATGCTCAACAATCAACGCCGGCCTTCCACCTTCAGAAGGGGAAACACACAGATTACCAAGAACATATGCAACTTCTTTCCTTATGTCAAATGGCGCAGTTGAGAGCAGGCGAATGAGTACTGAGACGGCTTCACTTGAATGTATTAGTCTTTTATGCTCCACAGAACCAGCAGCCACGTTTGATAGCACCCAAGCAGATTCCTAGAACGATAGACAATTTATTAATCCTAACCCAAAGGTGGTGACAATCATATTCACGTATAAGCATGAAATTAAGCTAATATACCATCACAATGGAAATTGCCACACCTTTTTTAAGACACGATGTTCGCTTCCCAAACATTTGATCATCGCTTGAATTACACTCACTGCACAGCACACAGCATTATAAATGTTCAACGGGATAACATTATGCTCTAAACAGGCACTAAAAGAATTAGAACTAACCTGTGATCGCATTTCCAGCGACAAGGACATTATCCGTGACATAAGAATCACCAGCTACAAGATTACCCAAACTCCTTAGAACCTAGATACATGAGCAACATTAAAATCGTGGAATAATTGTAATACAAATGCAATTTCTGACCCTATGATGCTAGTGGATAATTATAGCATATAATCAGAGGATGAAGAATGTGCAGAAAGAAAGCATGGTAACTATAAATTCATAGAAAGTGTAGTGAGAATGAGCTGCATTCATTTGACTTTCCAGTTTTCTAAGCTGAATCACGAAATTTTGAAAAAGACAAGGCCATTTCTGGAATCAACATTGTCACAAGATGGGGATTTGTTGGCAAGGGATCAGTACCAAAAAAAACTGGAAATTTGTCTTTCAATTGTATTGCACTCTGTCCTTGCAATAATGCTACTAGTGCAGAACAGAATCAAGCAATAGCTTTCCTTATTCTTTTTAGTTTTTTTAGTATAAATTAAACGTGAGGTCAATAAAATAAAAAGAAGACAAATTAAAAGAGAAACAAAATGGAATTTCCAGAGAATGAATTTGCCGGTACATTGAACAAGAATCCAGATAGATCAACTATATGCATATCAGATACTTGTAATGCCCCTTACCGGGATAAGCATTGGCAAGCTATTTGATGATGTCAATCTATCTACAAGTATTTGTAGCAGATCACTTTTTGCTAGCATACTGGTAGCAACATTTGAAAGGGCAGTGAGGTACACTACCACCCATGCCACTTCAGTCGACAGTTCTTCATCTCTAATAAAACCAGTAAACAAATTGAAACAAACAATAAGACAAGTGAGACAAATAAATTAAACACATCAGTAACTTACGGCACATCTAATGGTATTGTACCAAGTACCAAGTACCAAGTCTTTTAAATTCAAAATACAAAATGATCAGAAGAAGCATCAAGAAATCTCATTCGGGCCATTACATGTGTGTGTGTGTGTGTGTGTGCATGCATGCGTACATGTCTATTTTATTTTCTTCAAATTTTGGATACATCTTTTCATGTTTCCTTCACAATGAAGGCAAAATTGGCCATTCAGGTAGAGCAAAAGTCTGTAGGGACTGGTATCAAACCCATGATTGTGGATCAATAATTAGTGGATCAAGCCTAGAAATTAAGCAATCATTGCACTGCATTCTTCAAAATTACATATTTGTACCATAAAAAGTACAAATACGTATCATTTCCAATTTGAGTTAGCTGATTTTTTTTTTCTTTTAATCTTTAGCCTGAAAGCCACCGGTCTAGTTAGTATTTCAGGTGATATTTTTAAATTTTTATCACTAGAATTCTACGCATTGCATTGCAAAGAATAGGAAAACATAGGACAATAGCCAATATAGTAAGTATCCTCTTCCAAATTCAAGAGATGTAGGTGAGATGATTTTGCCTTTTATTTTCACCACTTTCTAATCCTTTCATCTGTACATAGAAATAATGAAATATAACAAAAAAAATAAATAAGGAAACCCCAAGAAAAAGTAACTATCTCCAAAAGAAGATGTCCATCGTATTTGCCTCCTAATCATGCATATAGGCCTATCCTGTATTGTAACCCTCACCCCTCGATTCTCAAGATTTAAACATGCTCATAAACATGCATACAGTTTTATCCATCACTAATTGTTCGAATACATGCCCTTGCCAGTATTGAATGCCCAGGAGTCAGTGTTCATTATACAACTATTTGTGTTCATTATACAACTATTTCACAACGTCAATGTCACATGTAGTTTTGCAAACATGATCAAGAAATAACTTAATAACTGCAAACATTAACTACTTACCCTCTTTTCAGGTGCCGAAGAATTGCATCAAGAACTCCATCAATTCTGATTAATTCTGAGGCAGCTCTTGCTTGTGGTCCCTGCATCCAACATACTATATTACACAGATATCACAGAAATAATATTGAACCCATAACATTTTTTTGTGCCAAGTAGTATCATGCACCATGGAGTCATAAAAATACCCAGTATATGTTTATAACTCTGGTAAAAATCCAAGAAAAACTGTTGAGACAAAATTGTTCCAAGCCTTTAAACTTAAAAGTACAAAGGAAATGATCTTTCCCTAACCTTTAACATATAAAACAGATCAACCTACTTTGAAATTTGAAGCAAGAATATGCAGCTTAAAACATGCTTCAGCACCTTAATTAAGTTTGATAGGGCCCAAGCAGCTGTTCTCACAGTAGAGCCCTTGTTCGGTAGCATCATCCTTGCAAGAGGTTGTAAAGCTCCTTGAGATAGCAGAACATCTCTTAGCTCCTCTCCTTCACCAGCAACATTTCCCAATGCCCAAGCGCATTGCTCTGCAACAGGGAGTGAGCTCTTTTCTGCAAACGCATGGTAAAAACTCAATTACTTCTTGAAGATTACGATGGACATACAATGCACCAAAAAGAGCTACCAGTGAAGTAAAATTAAAAACAATGATTAAGGAAATATTTCTAGTCTACGTAGTATAATTAAGTCTAAAACCCCTTGGCCTAAAGAGGCAACAGTAGAAGAGTACTATTAAAAAATAGATGTTCTATGAAAAAGTAAACAAGCAGCATATCATAATCATAGTGTTGAAATCAGAATCAATGCAATAAAAGCATAGCTCAAACAATTAAGACCAGATTTCTTAAAGCTTCGGACAAAAGAGTACCATTAAGAACCTATTACATCTACATGTGTGTCAGACAGTAAGTAGACACCACAAATGACACTTTTCAAGTTAAAAATCAGAAAAACTATAATGATTTGGTGGCGAGGTCAAGATAGAACAAGACTACGTAATGAACGAGGTAGAGACAACGTGTAACCACAGACATGTTTACCCCAGCTCCTGCCTAACAAAAGCCCTACCCCAATACTCAAGCAAAAGGAAAGACACAATTAAAGAAGGAGATGAGAGAAAAGAAAACATATGGCAGCTCGTTGTGGTGACAAAAGAATGCCATCAGTAGTATCCCATTCTACTCTCGTTTCTCTCCATGCGGTTGGGAAATTATTGACTAGAAGTAGCACTCACGACATATGAAATCTACTGACTACAATAATGGTGTCCTTGATGAAATTTGAACATAGAATACTTCCTAAAAAATACTGAAAGATACAACATCTGTGTGCTCCTCAATACGATCAATTAAGTCAAAGCTCAGCTTTATGATGAAGAATGAAAAACATACAAAAAAATGAACTTCAAAAAATGCCAACCTCCCATGTGAGCAATAAGTAAAGGTAATGCAGGCAACAAAGCTTTCGTTTCTTCCGGTTTTCCAGCCGCTATATTTGTTAGACACCAAGCTGCTTCAAGTAACTAAAATATTGAAACCCCATTTTGCAAGATTATATTAGAAAACTTATCCCCATGAAATCTATTGGAATGATATCTTTGAATGACAAAATACATGTAGAACAACAGAAACTCGTCTAACTAAAATTAGCAGAATAACTTCAAACCTGCTCATCAGGTGAACCAAATGAAAGGCATTGAGCCAGAGTCGGCATAGCTCCAGCTTTGAGAGCAGCTTCAACCGGAGGATATTCTGCTTTTGACAATAGCCTTCTTAGCTCTCGAAGAGCGTTCACCCTCTTTTGTAATGCTCCTTTTCCCCTAGAGGTAGAAAGTTCAATGTAAGTTGCATTTTGACTGGAAAAATGTTCGCTATCAAAAGATATACATGAGCATATGGGAGCTAAAACACCTTCCACGTGACGAATATACAAATACAATACCAGTCTTAGATGAAGCTAATAAAATTGATTTCGATCCTAAACGTCGAACTTCCCCTTAGGCCACCAATTGCATATGCGGATAAAATTGATCATAGTATCTGAACTAGTCGTCACATAACATCAATAAACATAAACACCATATATATCAAGGCAACAGAACATCAATCAACTCAAGACGAAACAAGAGTGATATGACATACTGATAGGCAATGGCGTGTTTTAATTCTTCAACAGATTTCACAGTTTGATCCTCCAAAACCGATTGTTCTTCATCCATCGCCATGTCATCATCAACATTAACATCAGGATCATCGCTGCTAACTCCCACTCTGCATAAACGCTTGGTCCGCATTAATGCTTCTCTTCTCTCCTTTCGTACACTGACTGCATGCTCCCGTCTCCTCTGCACTGCAGCACTTCCAACTGAAACACAAGCCAAACACAAGCTCAATTCATCAAATCATAAAGAAAACCGTGAACAATAAGGCCAAAATTGAAGGAGAAAAAATACAATTTGACCAGCTGAAAATCAGCTTAAGATACCAACCAAGAGAAACAGAAGCGCCCAAAATCTTACTCATTACACACACACACACACACACTAACTGACTCTTCTAATTCGTAAACGGTTCAGACTGTTGACATAATATAACCGCGAGCGCACATACACACAGTAAATGATCAGAACACTTTCATAATTCATGTATGCATAGATATATATATATATATATATATATATAGAGAGAGAGAGAGAGAGAGAGCGTGGTTTTGCCTGATGATTTTATGGATTCTCTTTTATGCGGCGTAGAGTTTTCATCCGCCATTGTTCCACAATTTTCCAGCTCCTTTGCAGGAATATTTCGATCAATTAAGCTGAAGAACGAAGCAAATATGGTTTCGCGAAAATAAAATCCAGCAGTTTTGGGGAGAAGAGGAATCGAAAATTTTATTGAAATTCGCGCCTTGTTGAAGTGGTGGGCTTGGGCTATGTACAAAAATTTTGGGGGTTTCTTCAAATTTGGGAAAGTGTATTCAGTTTCACTCAAATTGTTTGGGTTGTGTGATATTACTATTCTGCCATCGGATATGTTATTCGCTGTAAGGTTATACTTATACGGGTTTTTTTTATTTTCATCTTTTAAAAAATTTAATAGCTTATATGTAGATAATTATATTTTTAGTTAAAAACATAGATAATTATTCAACCATCAATCTATTTATTTATTTTTTCAAATTTTCCATGACAAGCGAGAACTATTATTTACACAAATGAATTGTAATTCAGAAGAAGAAAAATGTTTGAGCTTTGAATTTGGATATTGAGAGCTATAATTAGCTAAAGTCTAAAGATTTCAGTGGGTAATCGACGGCTAATGTTAAGATATTATTTTTTTATCATATACCAAATTTTCTTGCAAGAAAATTTGAATGTGTGAGTTTCCTTATCTAACCTCTTATAATACCATCAATTAATTTCAAAAATGTCGATGTTAATGCATGTAAATTAAGTTGGTGGTGGGAAAAAAATACACATACTTCTCATGGTATTAGTTTTACAATCCAAATTCGTTCCAAATCTATTTAATACTATCCAGATTCATAGGTTTTGGTAAAAGTGAACACCTTCAAAAACCCGACACATGAACCGAATAATATATGACTAGCTAAAAAATATGGGTAAAATACATAAAACACAAGGGTAAATTAAATAAATAAAACACCCATATATTTTATGTAGATTGAACAAAACACCATTGTGTTTTCTAAATAACATAAAACACTCATACAACTTAATTAAGAAATTTGGCACGCAAGATCGCCTGTGAAAGTTAATTTTCGTGGCCACCATTTGTTACCAATTCTATCAGTTACTCTTCAATAATACAAAATAATGCTTTCAAACAAGTGTCTCCTTTTGATGAATGATCGAGAGAAGAGTAGATCGATTCGTTCTGAAGTTTTCTAGAATTTGGTAACAATTTGGAAGGGAAGTAATTCGATTCAAATAAATTTTAATATTTAATTGATGGTTTAATTCGATTCAAACAAGTGCCTTCTTTTAAAGAACGAGCATTTTTTAAAACAACATTAGTTTTCCGTGCCAAATTTTCTTAAGACACATGAATGTTTTATGCTATTTAAAAGTTACGGAAGTGTTTTATGCAATCTAACACTAAAAATATCCTATCCAAATAAAGAAGTTTTTGCGGCTATGCGTGTGTTAATAAAAGTTTAATCAGTAGAACTAAACAAATTTGAGCTTAATTAGTAAATAAATGTGCAGGCAAACATGCCACGCACGATAACCCCCCCCCCCCCACCCACCCACCCTACCTCACACACCAAATTATATCTATCTATATCTATATCTATATCTATATCTATATATATAGTAGTGCATAACCGAATTGTGCAAATTTTGTAACTGCATTAATTCTGCATACACAAAAGTGAGTAAAGATGAAAGCTTTATCAATGCCAATAACAAGCCCGGGGCGGCCGGAAAAGTTTCCGCCGCCATTAAAGAAGTTCTCGAGGAATAACGTCGGTAGCAGCAGCAGAAGCAAATCGTTGCGTTCGAGCCCCATTTTCTACAGAAGAAACGCTGCCGGAATGATCGGGATCAGTGCTGCTCAAGAACCATATTCTCCAAGAGTCACCTGCATCGGCCAGGTCCGAGCCAGGAAATCAGGCGGCGGCGCCGTATCACGCCGCCGCCGCCGGTGCTGGTTCGTGAAGGGGAAGTTTCTGTCGAGGTTTTGCAGGCGAAGAAGGGCGTTTGGGAGGATTCTGTGCAAATGGGTTGTGTTTTTCAAGGGTGGTCATTGCAAGAAAGTTGAAGCGGAAGAGGATTGTTTGAGCGTTGGGAGAAAGATTGAATTTTTTAGTGGAAAGTACTGTGAGAATAATGATGATAATAATAATGTTGAGATTAGGGTTCGAGAATATTCTTGTTGTTCTGATCCGCCGCGGAATGCTTTGATGCTGACGAGGAGTAGAGCTTTGTCGTTAGGAGAGAGAATTTGGAGAGAGAAAGGTGAAAATGATGGGGTTTCTGCAGAATCGAGAATCGGACAAGAAAGCGGCGGGGATTCGGAGAATCCGAGGATTAATAACGTTGGAGATAATTTGGAGGGAAGAAGTGTGGTGCTGACGAGGTGTAAATCAGAACCTGCAGCAAGAACAGGAGAAATTAATTGAGGTTTAATTAATTTTTGAAGTAAGTAATTTGGATTAGGTGATGTAAATCCAACACATAATGTCGTCTCATTACTGTGATTTAATTGTATGGTGATAATATTATTATGTTTGTACAAATCCTACAAAGTAAGCACATTAATTGAAATGAGAATTGAGTTCATTGTGATTTTAATTTGTGGGCAAATTATGATTTTGGAAGGGTTATTATATTTACCTTTCCCAATGTTGGATTGATCTTCGAAAAATAAGGCGGTTGTCATTTTATTTGAGAAGTAATAAACTAGTTTGAACCGTATTCTAATCAAATTTTTAAGATCATTACAGATAGTATATCAAACTTCGATAAATAATTAGACACTTGTTGAACTCACTATAAATCTAGCATTGAATCGAAATTCCGAAATTTGAAATGGCATGCCACAGTTTCTACGTGTAATTTCATGTCAAATTTAGAATGAACTAGCTCTATCAAAAAAGACATTATCTCATCCTCCAAGATCGAGCAAGAAGTCTGAAGTTCCTTATGGTGCTTCGTTGTAATTTCTAAGTGTAATTCACGTAATTAAAGTAGTAAAATGAGACGAAGACTCATCTCCATTGCTTTGGTATCATATCGTTTTATCTCAAAAATAAAATCAAAATCAACCTCGAATTTTGAAGTTTCCCGTGGCTGTGGCAAATTTTGTAAAAAAAGTGGTGATGAATTTGATGACAATTATGTAATTTTTTTTTAAATGAAAAAAATTATACTAAAGGAATACTTAAAAGATGGGTCGTTCAAATTGTAATATAGTAGTGAATTTATTTAGCAAACTCAACAATTATGATTATTTAATCCTTTACATAATCAGCGCATCCAAATGCATGAACTTGACTCGTGAGATTGACTCTTTAATTTATACTCTATTATTTTGTTTGATTTTGAGATAATAAATTAATGGGAAGAAATGAATCCTGGCATGGACTTCGGTTTCCATGGTATATAAATACATACACACACTTTGAATATCTTACTTAAAATGTGGACAATTTTTTTTAATTGGACGGAAATATATTATTTTAAGACACTCTTCAAATGAGTAACTATTCTATGGCGTCATCTGTAACCAATAAACTAAATATTTCAAATGTCAAATATATAGATAAGTATATACTCATATTAATATGGTTGTCAATGCAAGAATAAGTACAGGTTGCACGATCAACAAGAAAATTGCACCAATTTAATTGAATTGGTGACAGACAACCTAACGAGAGAGAGAGAGAAACAAATGTGACTCTTTTTTCGTTGTTTTTAAAATTTGTTTTAGAGAGAGGAGAGAATAACAAATGTGACTCTTTTTTGTTATATTTAAAATTGAGATAATGTATGATTATAGCACTTTCAGAGAAAAAATACAAATAATAGCATTACTTTTTAAAAATACAAATAATAGCATTTCTTGACTTTTTTACCCCTCATTCTTTTTCTAAATTATCTTTTATTGTAAATGAATTAAAATACGTTTTTAATTTTTAATAAATGTATATTATGTATTATGCATCCCAATTCTCTCCAAACATTTCTACAATCCCCTCTCTCTCAAGCCCCTCTCTCTCGACTGCTCTCTCCATCAACTCAATTGCAGCAAATCACTGCCACTGCTTCCATTCTCCGGCGAGATGCATCCGCCGGTGGTGCCGCCGTCACCTCTTCTCCACCTCCATGCACAAACCACCACTGAAAACCCAATTTTTAAACCCTATATTCCCAATTTAATTCCTAAAAATTTCCTCGTCTCTCTCCTCGAATTCTGGTGAAAACTCAATGGTCGTTCGCTCGTCTCTCTTCCCGGTCAAACAAAAGCAGCGATGGCAGGGCTCGGGTTTTAGTGAAAGGGCTTAAATTGAGCCAATAAATTGGAGTTCTGCTGGAGAAGGAATAGATTGGGGTTTGGAAAGAAATTAGGGTTCAGGTGGACTTGCTGCTGCTGCGGCTGCAGCGGTTGTGATGGCAGGGGTCGCCGCTGCCACCACCGTGGTCGTCCGCCAGCAACGGCGCCGTGCTACCGCCTCTCCTTCTCGCACCACCTCTGTTCCGGCGGAGCCATCTTTGGTCTCATCTGCCGCCTCCATCGCCACTGGCCCCGTCAACGGTTCGAAGAGCTGACGCCTCAGCTCGCCTCTACCTCCACCGTGTAAGTCCGATTTTCTCTCTGCAACACATCTACATCTTAGTTCACATTATTGTTCATGTGATTTCACATTATTTTTTATGTGATTTCACATTATTCTTCATGTGAATTCACATTATTTTTCATGTGAGTTCACGAATTATATATGAAATCACACAACTTATAATGCGATTTCACATTATTTTTCATGTGAATTCACATTTTTTTTCATGTGAATTGCAGCAGCGGAAATTAGGTTTAGAAGTTGGGAGACGACTATGGCTTAACGGCGGTGGCGACTATGGCTTGACGGAGGCGACGACTATGGCTTGACGGCGGCGGAATCTATGGCTTCACGGCGGCGACTAGGGTTTCCTATTTGTGGCGTCAATTTTTGGAGAGGAGAAAGAACCGGTCTAGTTCGAAATAATCCGACGGCGACTATTGCTTGACGGCGGCGGCGACTATGGCTCGGCGGCGGAGACCATGGCTCGACGGCGGAAGAGAGGATTTCCTAAAGGACGAAAACTGTTTGGGAAGATGAATGAAAAAATGGCTGAATGGTAGAAAGTAAAAAGTGAAAACAGAAATCTTGTATTTTAGCGTATTCTTCCTAATTAAATTTTTAAGCGTTTTTTTCTTAAAAATAAATCTGATAAATGATATGAAAAAAGGAGGGATAAAAATGTACAAAAGTGCTAGAATTTATATATTTTAAAAAGTAGTGCTATTATTAGTATTTTCAATCTAAAAAGTGCTAAAATCTCATTTCTCCCTTTAAAATTTGTATGTTATTTAGATAATATAAATAGTAAATAGATGAAAGACCGCCTCACGAGAGAGAGAAGAATAACAAGTGTGACATTTTTATTTTCCGTTATATTTTAAATTGTGACTTTTTTTTATGTCATCTTTGTTAATATAAATGCATAACTCAAATATAAAATAGTTCTAACTTCATGTGCATATTGGGAGTCGCTGAATCGATACGTTTTTTTGCAATAAGTTTCAAGAGAGGGCGAGAGAGAGATCGAAAGCTTCGTCATCATATTTATTATTCAATAATAAAGAGTAATAATCAATAGCCCAATGGAAATTGTTTTATTTCAATAAAATGCTTGTAACTTATAAGCGTATTAAATTTCACAAGAGCAAATAAAATACGAGCAAACAAAGAAATAATGAAATTCCCGTTGATGAAAGATTTACACATCTTCTTTTCTTTTTACTTCCGTTTTGCAACTTCATTTTTTTTTTAAGAGTATATAACATAACATTGAACTTTGGATATAAATTTGTAACATTATATTTAAGAATGTAGTTTAGCTAAAAAAAACTAGTAGAATAAAAGATTACTAAATTTACCAAAAAAAAAAAACACACACACAGCCCAACTGCAGGCCCATTCGTTAAAGTTGGATCCACTCCTCAACGATTAATTGGTTATTATGAATTTCATAAAATCAATGTATCTCATTTTGAAAAGGAGATTGATGTAACGTTAATGAAATTAAAACGAGCTCGAAAGATGTTAAATTGTTAATGAATATGGGAAAAAGGTGATATAAATACGATTTATTTCAATATTTGATATGTTGCAAAAATAAAATAAAAAAATTGAAGAAATAGTGATTTATTCCTTTAATCTTATGATTAGAGTCTATAGATGTTAGATGTCAAAATCGATTGTATAGAGCCCCAGAAGTGACTTGATTTTCAGATCGAACCGGAATGGCCATAGTACTTTAGACCCGGGAGGGTTTTGGATTAGGCCGGATCGACCCGAACAATGCATTTTGGACTGTGGGCTTGGTCCGGCCAGTGACATTTCCTATCTAACGTGATTTTCGGATCGGTCTGGACCATATCATTTTTAGAATTTTCGAGGTCGACCCAGTTCGATACATTTGACAATTAGTTCTACTTATGATAGGCAAATTTTTATCGTCGTTCATAATGATAATATTATCTATCCAAATTTTTGGATCTGACAGTTTTCTATCGACCATATATACACATTTCCCGATACCAACAGCTGCTAGGTCGGATGGGGCTGGCCCGGAGCGAATTTGACAGCTCTAAATTTACCAGACAAACCCTCATAAAATGAGGTAAATATTATGAAAAAGAAAACATTGAATTGTCACAAATTATATAGTTATCGTTGTATTCCCATACTAAAAAGAGGACCATTTTTTGAAACATACATATCCATCCAATCAATGCCTTTACAATTTGGGGACCCTTATAATAAAAGTGACGTTAATTTTTTTTTTTCCTTTTTTCTTTCATTTGACCACTTATTGTTATTACTGTTAGAACCGGTGTTCACGTCCTTTCTTGATTACAAAATGAAACAATAAATGTAGGAGAATAAGATTACAAAATGAACTAAAATTGAAATTACAATATAAAATAACAAACTCAAATGATAAGTCGAGTCGAAGAAATCCTTCTCCCCGCAAGACGAGTAACGCCCCGGTAGTGCTCTCAGTTTGGCGGTTCGTCCCCAAAGGTGAAACGACTTCGTCTCGACGGATGTAGCACCACAATCCGGTGAGCTCCGGCGAACTGAACGAAGACGAGAACTGAGCTATACTATGCAAAATGTTATCTTTGTTTTTGAGAGAAAGCTATGCAAATTTTTTTTTTCTCATAAAACCATGCAAAAAGATTCCTATTTATAGGACAATATCACCATATGGGGAATTAAACTCATTCAAGTACATTAACAAGCCAAATGGTTGTTTCACGAAAAATAAAAGCCATGAAATGGCAGTTATGGTGTTTGAATATCATTTGATGAAATGAATTCATCATCTGGCCATTAAATACACGGCAGTTTCAAGAAATTGAAATCATGTCACGATTTTCAATTTCAATAATTAAATATTATAATTTAATTTGATTTGTGTGTTGGTCCTATACAATTCCTAATAATTAAACATGGTACTCCCTCCGTTCTTTTATAAGTGTCCCCCACCGTCAAATTACACATACCAAGGAAATAAAGAAATTTACCTATGTAACCTTATTAATTACCATCATTAATGTATACATATAACTAATTAACAAATTACGATAAGCATTAAATAAGGATAAAATAGGAAGAATGTCATTATTTTACTCTCAAATTTTGAAATAAGACACTTATTTGAAAACAAAAAATTAAGCTAAATGGGACACTTAAAAAAGAACGGAGGGAGTATTAATTAGGAATTAACAATTGGACCTAGTCCAATTTCCATACATATGTGCTCGTCTCAACTATTAACAATAATTGGGTTAAATTAAACATTTGAAATAACTAATTTAAATTCAATTCAAGTCCAAAAAATTAAATGTTGAATACAAAGCTCAATGTCCACGGCCCGAGCTCAAGCTCGTTCCTTCAACATAGGATAACCACACGAATAAATTTGCCTACAACAAATTTAACTCCAACACATAACTTCAAATATACCATTTCTCACTCACCAATTAATGGTTTTGAGAACATAAATTTATTCCTATTATTTACTTGACAAGTAAAAGAATCCTTCATTATTTAATTCTCAATAATTAAATAGTTAACCGCCATAAATAATGATTTTCAAATCATTATATCCAACAATTACCGTGTGGGATGAATATGAAATAATATTACACAAAATCTGTCACACGGAGCAGCAGATCGTCTAACTAAGTTTGTGTGAGATACTCCAAGATGTAGTGATTTGGAAGTCGAATTTTCCGTCTTATAGCTTTAATATAAAGTTTTATTTTTTAGTTTATTTGTGTAACATGAGTTTCTTTAATTTTAAATTGATGTAAATGTCTTATCGACCCTCTTAGTTTTGAATGTATATTTTTAAATTTCCACTTAATTAATTTAATTTGTTTTGGTTGAAGAATTTGGAGAATTAAGAGTTTTGCGTAACAGTGAAAAATATTGGAGGAGGGCCTTTGACTGTCGATGTCAAATCATGTTTAGAAATATTATATATTGGAAGCAATAATTATAAATAAGAATTAATAATTTATAGAAAATAGTGGAGAATATATTTATTATAATTGTCAAATTGTATGTATGAAAAGTGAGATGAAGAATTGTTTTACATTGTTTCCGATGTCAAATCATGTTTAGAAATATTATATATTGGAAGCAATAATTATAAATAAGAATTAATAATTTATAGAAAATAGTGGAGAATATATTTATTATAATTGTCAAATTGTATGTATGAAAAGTGAGATGAAGAATTGTTTTACATTGTTTCCAAGTTTTTCAAACAAACACGACTTTGAACTGAGAGTTCTAAAATGTCTCTTCATATTCTAAACCAAAGATCAAAATGTTTATTTATTGACCAAAATTTTATAATAGTAAACCATTCTCTCTCCTCTTTCTCTATGTATATTTATTTAGAATTTGTGAAAACTTTATCCTAAACATATTTTCATTTTCATTTTTCTTTCTTTCTTTCTTTCTTTCTTTCCTTTTTTTTTTTTTGCATGTTAGCTGGATTATGCATTTAGCTGGAGCCTGGAAGTGTGTGTGTGTGAGAGAGAGAGAGAGAGAGAGATGTGAATGTATGATAATTTATTATAGTTGGTGGAAGTGCCAAGTATATACACACAAGAGTAGTAAATGAAATATATTTGATATACCTTCAAAGATCAACCATATAATGCGAACTGAAATAAGAATTTATTAAAAATGCTTGCTTTAGAAATTCCACGAAACTACAACTTCTCATTTAAATCCCATCTCCTATTTTCCATTAATTGCACAGGGCCGATCATTAATTTCATGTAAGACTTTATGAGAAAATAAATATTTTGGCCCTCATCCGTAGCATGCAGAGCATTTAATTTTCCCAACTAAAATTGGTTATAAAAGATTTGAAAGTATTCTTATCAGAGCCAAAGAATGAACAAATAATTATATTTTCAGAAAACAATAATGTGCCCACGAATTATATTAATTCCAAAAATACCTTCAAGCTTGAAAAATTAAATTAAAAAAAAATAAAAATAAAAATAAAAATCGCAAGAAATGATGGGCATAATGTGGAGTGTCATAGCAATGCAGAAAATACTAAGAGGAAGAAAAAGAGTAGGTTTTTGTGTAGTGAAGTCCAGCCAAAGGTTTGGTCTCCTAAATGTGATGCCCCTTTTAGACATTTTCAATAATACACACATGGGATTGTCCATACCACCCCCTAACAAAATACTAGTACTAACTTCTTATATGTTTGTTTGGTTTGTGTTTCGATCGAGGTTACATCCTCCGGTATCCTCGTTTCGTATTTCGTTTTATCAATAAGAGGACATGTGAATATTTCAAAATTTGTATTGGAAAATAATATTCACGACTGAAAATGAAACTGAACTAATAGATCGGCCGAGGATAGGAAAGAAATTGTTCGACCTGACCTAAGCTGAAGATATTACTAAAGTTTTAAAGAGGATTTAACATTTGGTGAGATTTAGAGCTCACGTTTTAAATTTCTTCTCAAACTCAATCATGGCTAAGTTGATTAATTCAGAATCATATTATAATAGTACATTTTTTTAGAATCAATTTCGTTTTTCGAGCAAGCCAGACTCTTTAGTTTACCGCAAAGAACTCCTAAGAAAATAATGTTGATAATCAAATAAAATTAAATTCGAAAATTAATTCATAGCTCCAACAAATTAAAGTATTGTCATATTTGACTCAATTCCTTTGTATATCTTGTTTTCAACAAAAGAAACATGTATATATCATACAATCAGGTTTGTCACTTGTCATACCTCATCCAAATAAAATTATTCTTGAAGACAATAATATGTGAAGTAATTCCAAAAACCATCCATACCACTCAATTTTTTTTCTGCCCCTTTTCATGGCAACATGATTTCACTCTTAGACTAGTTTTCTCTCCACTTCAAAACTAATAATTTCAATATTTCATTTAATTCTCTGTCTGCATCTAATTCACTTAGATCCATTTCTTTAATTATTTAATTTAATATTTCATGATAAAATACTTATAGTGATGAAATAAAATACGAAATTAAACAGTATTTTACGATACGTAACTCAACATAAATGTTCCAGCACAACACATCCCAATCAATTGCTGTGCAGATGGAGACGGTTTCAATTGCCAATACCTCTCTGCAAACAATTCCTTAACTCTTCAATCTTCATCAAGTCTCCAAATTCTCTCAAAAAGCAAAAGAAAAAAAAAATTAAGAATCATATTTTAAATTAGAAACATCTCTTCAAATTTGGAATATGGAGATCAAGTGCAAGTCCGTTTGCACTGTACTTCTTCTCATCCTCCTTCTCGGACCGGGCTTTTCAGCAGGTTCTCTCTCTCTCTCTCTCTCTCTCTCTCTCTCTCTCTCTCTCTCTCTCTCTCTCTCTCTCTCTCTCTCTCTCTCTCTCTCTAAATGTGATGGTACGTGTTGCAGGGAGAATGCATGCGAAGAATATGGGGTCGGAGGTTTATGATATTGATTACAGAGGTCCAGAGACACACACGTACAATCCACCGCCAACCCGGGCCGGGCCGAGGATCCCTCATCGTGCCGGCTCGGCCCGTCACAAATCCAAACGGAATGTAAGGGGCAATGTTTCTTGGAAGAATTCTAAATCATGAACTTATGATATAATGGAAATATGGAATCAGGGATTAATATATATTATATCTTTTCTGAAAAAGAAAAAAAAAATCTCTTTGTATTTGTGTGAGTTCTTCTTTTTTTTTTGGAAGAAAAGGAAAATATGGGTTAGTGAAAAGCTTCTTGTGTAATTTAGCATTATCATTGAGTTTGGATGAAGATGGAGATTTATTATGTTTATGATTATAGTGTAATGCTCATTATAAAAAATAGAGTTTATTGATTTTTGATTTGGTAATTTCGTTGCAAATTAATTTACATATATTATTTTACCTTGATATAGTATTCGTTGCAAATTTACATGCCGTCACGTTGATATATATGCATGTGTGAATATAAGTTTTTTTTATTACCAGTATAAATTATCTAGAACCTTATTTGTAATTGCGCTCTTAATATGAATAAATTATACTAAATTTGTTGATGGCAAGAAGGAAGTTGGATTTAATTTAAGCAAACCAAACAACTTCTATAATGCTTTTATTGCACCATTTCATTTTCTTATTTTTTTGGCTTTTTGTTGAGAAATAAGTATAAAGGCTTTTATTGTACCATTTATTGGGTCTAATGCTACAAATGATGTTGTTTCATAATTGTATACTTACATTATAATGATATTATCTAATATATGTTTCGTATTAAAAAATGAAAATATTTTTGTGATGCGTGCCCAAGTAAAAAAGCACTTGCTTCACAAGTATTATTAAGGAAAATCTATAAGTACTGTAAACTATTAGTTTAATTGCATTCTTTTAGACCTTGTTTACTTTTCTGGATTTATATAAGTTAAGATAAATAATATAATTGCGTTTAATCACTTTTCTTGATTTTAAATGACCGAAATCCTCAAGATAAACAATTAATATCATTGAGCACCTTTTTTTTTCTTCATTAAACCTTAAAATTTTTATTGTACAACTTTTGAAGGACCCTTCCAACAACTTTTTAGCTTGCAAAATTTATGCATAATTATTATTAAAAATGAATTTATAGTGAACGAAATATTAATGTGTGAATGACACAAGCTAAAATGTGTTAAAAGGTCCATTATTTCATGAGCTTAATGCAACAGAAATTAATGTTCAAGGGCAATAAGAAAATGTACGTATATATTCCTATAACTAACCATAATTAAGCATTTCTTGGTTGTTGATCTGCAAGCCAGTTTTCTTCTACCACATCTGGCAATTTAATATCAAATGTTGTTTGCTGTCAACTTTTAATTTGTTTTTTTTTTTGTGTAAAATTATGAAACTCGTTCAATTTTTTTTAATTATAAATTTCTTTTAAAACTTACAAAATGTAATTTTTCTGATAAATTATTGCAGAATACATGACAACAAGATGGGAATGGAACTTAATTGTCCTGTCCCTATTTCAAAATATATTTCAATTATTTATTAACTATTAATTTATACATGAATATTTTAAATTCCATATGAACTTAATGGGAATGGAGTATAATTTATAATGAATATTTTAAATTCTACTATTAATAAAAACTATTTCGAGTTCACAATTTTTAACTCTTACAAAAATAACATCAAAACAATGAGGTATATAACTATATATATAGTCGAAATATGAGATAAGGAGGTATATATCATAGAGATTCTAGTCGTGACGTCTACCATCCTATTTGAAACATGTCAAAGATCCATATCAAAATCATATCTAATGACATATTTGTAAATCGAAATTATAAATGTCATTGAATTCATATTCATAATTTTGACCCGTCAGATCGCGAGACCGTCCCACGGTCCAAAGAAAACATATCAAGAAATACTAAACATCATCGAGCAATTAACATGACTTCCAAAATTTATGGGTAGATCATAAATGTAGCAAATATCAATCGGAGAAACGTTTAATTTTCCTTCACATCTAAATCTGCGATCAGCCACAAGCTTTTGTTCATTCAATGTAATAAACCTAACATGATGAATTAAATTAAAAAAATATAATCATTGTAAAGAATTCAAATAGTTATAGAATCTGAGGGGTGCGAGAGAGAGCCTCTCAAGAAATCCCCACCTCTCGCTTTCTTCTCTAACATTTCTTACAAATTATATACATAATCACAATTATTTTTGTAAATTTTTTGTAAATTTTTAGTGTAATTAATATTATTATTTGGAAATGGCTAATTATGCTATTGTACCGAGGCAAGAAGAAGCAGAAACAGAGGTTGAAATGAAAGCCTCTACCGGTGCAGGGACAAAGCATGAAGGAAAGTCCTCCACCAGCGCCGCCGCCAAGACTGCCGGAGCTCCGCCGCCCGCGGCGGCGGCCGGATGGACTGCTCGCGGATTGGCGGTGGGTGATGTTAGGGTGCAAAGGAATGAATGGGAAACCGGCTTATTCTCTTGTTTTGGAAAGAATGATGAGTTCTACAGCAGTGATCTTGAAGTTTGTAAGTTTTTCATTTTATCATTGTAATAATTATTATTTTTTTCTTAACGGTCAAATTATGCATCTCTTTCTTGATTGAAATTGGTCGGCTTAAATACCTGAATGATCTAACAAGGACGTATGTGTGACTGTGTGTGTGTGTGCGCGCGATCATGTGCTCGCTATTAATTTTTGTTTTGATGTTTCAATTTATTTATGCTTGAGAGTATAATTTTTCAATTATTTATCTTAAAAAAATAAAAATAAATAAAAAGTAGTTGATTCCTCTTTCTTGAGCAAAACAACGACAAACAGAATTAAGGGAACTCAGTTTCCTTCGTGGTTCTAAACCAAACAGATTGGAAATGACGAATAATTTTTGTTTTCTTTCTGTTTTTTCCTTTCTTGATTTCTTTCTTGATTTTGCTCGAGCCAATCGCCCCCTTAGTGCTTTTGTGTTAAAAACTTGGAACTTTTTTTTTGTATTGGTTTCAGATTGGATTTTTACCACAAAAATTTGCGTCAAACTATCTAAACATACTCATATTCAGATCCACACTATAAATCGAAACATAATCCGATGGATGAGTATGGAAATCGGACCATTAGACGTGACTTATATTTGATACTTTGCATCTTGCGTTATTTCTTACCACAAAAACTTGCGTCAAACTATCCGAGCATACTCATATTCAGATCCACTATCAATTGAAAAATAATACGATGGACGAGTATGAAATCGGACCATCAGATGTTACTTGTATTTGAGCCCACATTCAATTTCAACACAATCGTATGGATGTGTACGGAAATGAGATGGGACCGTCTGATCTAACGTGTCTTGACCCGTCAAATTGAAGCCCTAACTATTTTTTGATAAAATCTCTCTCTCTCTCTCTCTCTCTCTCTCTCATATTGAGCAGGCGTACTAGGGTGTTGTGCTCCTTGTGTGCTTCATGCGAGCAATGCAGAGAGGCTGAGATCTGAACCGGGTTCAACTACATTTGTTACTCAGTGCTTGCCTTACACCGGTCTTTACTTTTTGGGAAGCTGCTTCTTCGGCTGGAACTGCCTTGCACCATGGTTCTCTTACCCCATCCGTACAGCTATTCGTCGAAAATTCAACTTAGAAGTCGGTTATTTTCACCCTCTCCTTCTCTCCTACTCAGTTAATCAGCTCTATTACTCAACTTTCACTTTCTCAATTTATCGCACACTGCAGGGCAGCTGTGAGGACATGGCCGAATCCGTTGGCTGCTCAGGCAACACAAGCATGAGCGACGCTCAGCACGAGCACTGTGAATCCGCCTGCGATTTAGCAACCCATGTCTTGTGCCACCCGTGCGCCCTCTGTCAGGAAGCTCGTGAGCTACGACGTAAGCTTCCTCATCCGGGATTCACTGCCAAACCTGTAATCGTGATGCTTCCGCCCGGAGGGCAGACGATGGGTCGTTGAGCCTATGTAGTTAGATTATATGACGAGTGTATATAATTCTAGTGTATATAATTCTTGCCTGAGAGCTTCTACATGAGTGCTGAGAATGAAATATGCAATTCAAATTTGGACAAGTCCTAGAATTCAACTTCAGCGTACCCGGTCATAAACGAACTGCAAATCTTTCAGTCTAGTAGCAAAACATCAAAACAAATTCTAAATACGAGGTCTAAACGGTGCAATGGTATCTAAGCAAAGTTGAGAACATGAGGTACTTGATAAGCAGCAGCTCAGTATGTGAGGGATACAATCCGTTATCACGTCTATTCTCCGGGTGCTGATATGCCTTGCTTCAGTCGTTCTTTCTTCATCTTCTTCTTGGAGATGGGCTTCTTTTTCTTCGGAGGCAGGGTTTTTTGGGCATAAGTGTAGAGCACGTAATTCCCAATAAGGAATGACAAGAGCAACCCCCCAATGACTAGTAAGACGATCAAACCTGGGTTGAAACCTTGAGCTTCAGCAGCCCGGGCTGCATTTTTCTGTTAGATGAAAAATATAAGTAGGACAAAACCCGACAAAAGTAGGATATGGCTATTAGAGAGGGTTCATAGTAATTAGCAGTGACATAATCATTTGATTAAAGGCAACATGAAGATGAACATATTAACCAGTTATATCATGCAAAAAGCACATGTCTTCTTATGAAAGCATATTCCAATGCATTAGTGGGAAGAGCTATACCATATAAAACTGTAGAAGAATCATATGCATTTGATATACATTGACAATTAACTTTGAACCAATAATGATTGAAATATATGCAGGTAACATACTCATAATGTGAATATTTAAAGAAATGTGCATCATGCAACTTCTGCTTAAGAACATAAATGACAACACAGGGGTAATTATCAAAAGTGAATCCACTCTTTTCAAAAACTAATTCATTTTCGAAAGTGAACCCATTTGCAAATAAGGCTTAAAGACCATTTCACATTTTGTCAGATTAAATAGCCCAATTCAAGCACAAAAAAGGTTTTCATCCATCATACTCAATAACTCCATCTTCAGAAAACGAGGAATCCACTGCTGCAACTAGGTCATGATATACAAAATGGGAACTTTATACAAGATTGAGCACATACTCCAAGCAATGCAGCCGCATAGTCAAGTTTTCATCGAGCTTTTAGAAATCATGTTCAATTTTTATTTGGTTATCAATTATATCAAACTCCAACAAGCTGTAATCGAATGAAACCAAAAATGGGTTTTATTTTATCAATTTGAATTTTCTTTTATACATTTTTACTCATTCAATCTCAAAGAAGAGCTTTAGATCTTATAAAATAAAATAAATAAATACAGAAAAGGTCAGAGACTCAGAGGTTGTTACCTATGTTTATCAAATTCAGCAGAAACAAAATCATAAATTTATAATGGTCAATCTCAAATCGAGCATAAAAAAATCATCAATTTAATTTTTAATCCTAGATTCACTACATTATGCCTCGCAAAACAGAGCAACATTATCTCCTACACCAAATTACTCAATAATAATATTTTCTTATTGTTAACTTTTGGAATTCACATTAAAACCGCATGCAGAAACATATAATCAGAAATCGAGATTGCAAAACAGCCTTTAATGTAGTGAATTATAAGAGAAAAACGAGAATTCCCATCTAAATCCAGAAAATAACACCAAACCATTAAACAATCAAGTTCCAGCTGATTACGAGTAACAACAAAAAAAAATCCTTCAAATTGAAGTGCATGCAGGAAAAATCTCACCACAGTCAACAAATCGAATCAAGATAAATCACAAATTAACAAACAAAAAAAGTAATTAAATCCATTTTTTTTTCAGAAAACACCATAGATCTAGCACAATCGAGTAAAAATCGGAAAGAGGAACGGGCAATACCACGCGATCGAACGACGGAGGAACATCAAAATCACCATCTGCCATCCTTTATTTTTTTATTTTTTATTTTCAGAATAAATATTGGAAATGAGAGAAAATTGAAATTATTGGAAGAGTGGGTGTGGAGTAGTCTTAAATTTGACGAGTGTGCGTTGGTGCTCTGTAACGGATTCGGAATTGCAAATTAGGTTCTCTACTTTTGATTAATTATGAATTGACCCCACTCTATCTTTTGGAAGGGAAAAATTGAGATTTTCAAACAAAAAAAAAGCCCAAATCAAAACCCAATCAATTTCCATCCACAAACTTGTAATAGGAGGAAAAGAGGGGAAATTAAAAAAAAAAAATTACGTGCAAAACCAAAAAAATAAAAATAAAAATTCCTAATTATATGATGATTTATATAGTCATGTCTAGAGGTGGCAAATATGTCGATTATCGAAAGACTCGATCTAGATCACAGGCATGTTAAGTGGGCACGTTAATGTTACTACGTAAAAAATTCATATCTTGTAGGAGTATCATTTTTTTACTTATACATATATTACCAATATTGATAAATTGCAGTATAAACTGATGACTATGCTATTTCTTTAATTAAGATTTATGATGAGAAATACTTTAGGTCTCAAGTTTTGATAACTGCCATTTTAGCTGAACTAAAATGGCATAATATATTTTCTAAAACACGAGAAATAATATACAAAATTAAGTTTGGAAACAAATATTAAGTGACAATATCCGTAATATATAGGTCAAATCTAGGGTCATAATATATTTAAAAGTTACATGTATTAGTGGATTATGGTAATTTTATCAAGAGTACTTACTATTAATGAATTTTCTTTTATACTGCCAAATTTCTCTATTAAAGAATCAACGACTTTTATAAATTATAAACCTAGGGCCTTAGAGATGGGTCAACGTCAACTATCCCAATAAAAAGAAGAGGCAAAAACTCATGTACAGCCGGCTGACCTGACCCGACCCGACCCGTCCCGATCAAAGTTGACCGGTCAATGGTCAACATTGATCGTTGACTTTTTTTTTAAAATTATTTTTAATTTTTTGATTTTTTTTCAAGAGTCGAGTTAGAGGAGTCGAAGGCCTCGGAACGAGCTAAAAAACATTAATGTTGCCACAATCATTATCTATAAAGGAAAATCGGAGCCGAAGGCGGAAAAAAAAAAACGTAAAAGCCAACGGTCAAATGTCGACCGTTGACTGGTCAACGCTGACCGAAGCAGGTCGGGTTGGGTCGGGTCGGATGTATGTGCATCCAGTTGCACAGGAGTGCAACTCATAAAAAAAACTACCAATATAGCATGCTACAATCATTTAGAGCACCCACAATGGGAGACCTACCTTTGGGTAGGTCTCCCAATATTTTAGAATACTTTATGCACTTTTTGTGGGACCTCAATGATTGACAGATCGGTCTCTAAATCGGCCACAATGGGGTAGGTCTCTCACCCCGGTCTCATACCTAGGTCTTTCATTATTTTAATTATATTTTAATATTATTTTTATGTTTTATATTTATTTTGAATAATAAAAATAATTATAATTAAAATATTACGAAATAATTAAGAAATAACTAAATTGTATTGAAACATTGGAAAATTACAATACAATTTGGAATTTAAAAACAAAAAATTAAATACTATGAAATATCCTACTGACCAAAACCCCATTTCTTCTTGAGCATCATGCAAACTTTGCGGTGATTTTCCAATACATCCGGGTCCATATCTTTCGTTGGCCTCGTGTAGATATTGTAGACGGTCCCTAATTCAGATGAGCGTTTGATCTCTCTAATTTCTTGAGTGATGCGCTCGAGTTTGTCGTCTTGGACGTCCACGACCTTGCCCTTTCCCTTTCTTTTTTTGGCCGACTTCTGTCCCAGTGGTCGGGAAATCCTCGAAGACTCCTCGGTTGCATATTCAGCATTGCTCGGAGGAGAAAGGTTGAAAACTGCCACCGGACGAAGAGGAGAAATGTTGAAAACCGCCACCGGGCGAAGGCGATGAGGAGAATAGTTGACGTTGCGGGATAGAATTGGGGGATGGCTCGTTGGATTGCGGAGAATTTTTGCATATACGGGAACCCGCTCGGTTGTTGATACCCAAACCAATTGTTGAATTGAGCATCTTTGTCACCCATTTTTTGATTAAGAAATGATAATTTGTGAAATAAAATGGAGGAAGATGGAAATGGAAGAATATAGAGATTGTAGGTAGAAAATGTGTGATTTGAAGTGTAATAAGATGTGGTATTTATAGGTAGAAAATGTGGAAAAAATAAATAAAAAAACTAGCCGTTTTTAGCCGTTGATGTCTTTTTTTTTTTAATTGCCACAGAAAAAAAAAATTAATAAAATAACACGTCCCCGGGTCGCAACCTCGGGCGCAAGCCCGACCTGGGGTGCGACCGACCAGGTCGCTACAACGGCAGAAATCGGAGGGGGGGGGCGGTCGATAGGGGCGGTAGTTGGGCCAGCGACCAGGCCCTTCGACCGCCATTGTAGGTGCTCTTATAGTTTCAAAAGTTCAGACAATTGATTTAGAAAATTGTATACATTGAAAAAAAAAAGGGAGTTTTTATAAATAGTTTCAAATCATTTTCACCCTACTGGTAGAACTTCTCTTTTAGAATTTTGAATTCTTATTGACAAAATTTACAGAACATAGTTAAATACAATTTTACCCCAACTCAGCATGATATTATTATACATAAATTAATTTACGAGTAAATGTTTGGTCAAATAATTGATTTAGGTTGGTTTTGTCCGTTTTACATGTGTGTAACCTTCCTACCATAATTTATATAGTTTGCAGATAATTTGATATATCTAATCAAACATAATATTATAATTTCTTAAATTTCCATCATAATTAGTGGTTTTTTTCTTTTTACTCGTTACGTATTATATTATGTAACATGTAGACTATGTAGTATATTAGTCCCTTACTAAATAATGGACCTTTTCTCGGCCCTAGATACTTAAACGGATATGTTTTTTTTTTAATTTCATTAGGCCTTTTATAAAATCCCTTTTCATCGTGAATCGCGGAGCCAGACTTTGAACCCAGGGGGTCCAACTCGGACTTACACCTGGCTTATAAGATGACCTAAAAAAAACTTTCAGTAGTGTAATGAATTTAAACCTTAATTTTGTTTTAGAGCACCAAAGTTAGATAACTATTTGAATATTTTTATTAAACAAATTGAACAATAAGAATTATATTCTAGAACAAGTCCAATCGCTATCCTACTTATCAGTATTGCCATTGAACATGAACTTCTTCATGCCAATTGAGCCCACATTTTTTTACTTTCCCATAAAATATGACCTTTGAATGTCTTATTGTATATAATTATATATAACATTCACTAACCATAAACAATAACTTATCATGTTTCTTCCTATATGTTGGACCAACTTAATTAAAGCTTCTAATCATACTAACTTAAGGTTTAGTTTAATTGAAAACTATTTTTTATCACATCATCATTGGATCCAAATTATACAATCCACAAATCTTGACACAAATTACTAACTAAAATGGAAAAATAGATAAAAAATGTCCAAAATATATCAAGAAAATGATCAAAGAATTTCGAGATGATTTTGAATTATCAAGGAACTTCGAACCGGTATTGTGTAAGAGATAAGAGAAGAATTGAAAATTGATTAGTATAACATAGACGGTGCAAGACTGAAAATCCTAAAATTTAAATTCTATTTTATTATATCTATTAATAAGAAAATAAATTATTGTTATAATTTTAGTAGAGATGAGATACATCTGTCACTCACATAAACCCACGCAATCAAGTTGTATTTCTTATAATTTCACTTTTGACCAATTCTCCCCCAATTTCATTATCTTCTTTCCTATCTCAAACTCTAGCTCCACATTTCAGAAAAAATTCATTCTCACATTTAAATTTAATGACAATCACATATATACTACTAATTATTTTTAGAAGTCCAGGGGTCCAGTGACCCCACTGCCCCTGGCTCCGTCGTGATTATTTAGGTTACTTAGGTCGGTATGTATTGCCCAATTATAATAGAGGTCATAAGCTTTTAGAGCCCAATTAAATTATGGTATAAGAATTTCATGGGCTTGCGATTTCTAGTTTGACTTTTTCTCTCTCTCGTAATAGAATTTCATGGGCTTGCGATTTCTAGTTTGACTTTCTCTCTCTCTCGTAATGTTTTCTACCATTAGCTTTATAATTTAATTACGGTTCATCTTTATATACGAAAATTAGGGGTGTAAATTCGGGTTACGGGTTTTCGGGTAACCCGAACCCGTCCCGTAATTTTTCGGGTATTGGGTACCCGTTACCCGAATTTTTCGGGTACGGGACGGGTTACGGGATAGAGGATTGAAGTTGTTCCAAGTAACGGGTTATCCGTCCCGTCCCGTATACCCGGTCAACTACCCGGTCAACCGTTTATATATTATATTCTTTTTATATTATTCTTAATTATTTTATGAAATGTTTTACAAAATATAAAATATGCACGCTGCATCTTTCTCTCTCCCTCTCACGTTCACACTCCCAATTCACAATTTCTCATCTCCTCTCTCTCACACCTTCGACGTCGTTCACTGTCATTCAACTCATTCCTCTCTTATCGTCGACGTCGCGTCACTCCTTAGATTTCTTTATTGAAAAAATATGAAGAAAACAGGTAGGAAAATATCCAAAAACAAGTTTTGATATTTTTATTTTTTTTAAAAACGGGTACATACGGGTACCCGATCCCGACCCGCATAAACCTGATCCGGGTATTGGGTACCCGTTTTTTTAAAACGGGACGGGTACGGGTAGCAAATTTTGAGAAATTTGGGTATGTGTACCCGAAAATTCCGGGTAGGGTACCCGTCCCGTCCCGAATTTACACCCCTAACGAAAATAATGAGGGTTGAACACTAATTATTTCTAAATCCCCCTTTCAAAATTTATAAGGAAATACATTATTATTAAAAAATTTATAGCTGTAAGTTTCATATCTCAATGTGTAAAGGTATGTTGAAATTAGTACCCTCAATACTGTCTTAAAAATTCTCCCTCAAAAAAATAAAAATAAAAAAATACTGTTTTAAAAATTGACTAAATATTTGACTTATTTGTAAGGATTTACCGTTCAAAGTTACTTTATCATGAAATTTTATTTTCATGTGTCCCAATTGATACAACAAAACTAAAATAAATTAACTCACAATTTTATTTCTATAGGTTGACAAATACTCACAAGCGTATCAAACCCATTTAAAAAAAAAAACTAATCATAGTCTCATGCAGCATTGAAAAATAAAAGGTCAATTTGTAAATTATCTCAATAAATAGTACTCCCTCCGTCTCAATAGCAAGGTCTCACATCTTTAATTGATGAAAGTATTAATTAATAGAAGTGAGATCTTCCTATTGGGACGGAGGGAATAAATCATTGTTCATGTACAAAAATCTTTGAAGAGAGACTTTTCAAAAAAAAAAATCTTTGAAGAGAGAGAAAAGGAATAAGATTAAGAAATTTATTTAAGAAGCGTGTTTGATTACGACATGTGAAGTGGAGCATGTGAAATATTAGTCAGACTCAGACTCATGCATGTTCGTATCCTTTTTTTATGTTCAACTCTATATGGGACAATATTCTTTGATGGAACTTAATTGTTTGCATGTGCAATCTTATTATTATTATTATTATTATTATTATTATTATTATTATTATTATTATTATTATTATTATTATTATTATTATTATTATTATCTTTGAGGGGAAAATTAATTATTTGGTTATCCAAATCAGAGTACTACAATATCCATAAGATATAACTTTCAAATCATTATACTTGGAATATCAATAATAAACTCAACAAATAATGAATGTCAGTTTCCAACCTGATTTTGGAACTCATTATAAAAAAATTATCGTAACCTCTGAAAAATATCAATTTGATAGTTGACATTGGATCGAATTGAAGGCGTCTAAAATATGACGTGTAATGGTGAAATAGGTTTGGATTCCATACTTCTAACGCCGAACCGAATTTTTTTAATATACTTCAATTTTCATGTGTGTATAGAATTCTATCTGATGTTAAATTTGATACAAGTCCAATAGTTCAAGTGTTAAATCAATATATTTTCAAAAATGGGATTACTCTGATAATGAATCCGAAGATTATTTTAAAATTAAATATTTATCATTATTATTATTATTATTATTCAAGTTTCATGTCATTAAATATGGATTTATCACGAGGATATAAGAACGAACACGAATGTTCATTGGTGCAAGGCCTTTTTAAAAGAAGTGGACAACTATTATTATTATTATTATTATTATTATTATTATTATTATTATTATTATTATTATTATTATTATTATTATTATTATTTGACAAGAAATGGACACAATAATAGGGAATACTATCTTCTTGATAAGAGACTAACTGGTAGGTGACAGTACACAGATTTTCAATTTTTTATTTGATATTCTTGTTTTTGTAGTTTTCTGTTTCGCACTATGTAGTGATTTGGTAGGTCGGAATTGCAAATACTCAAACAAGTCTAGCACCAATAATTAATACTATTAATAAACAAAAGTGCCATAAGCTCAAAGGGGATAATTAATTTCAATACTTCAATAATTAGATGAGAAATTCAAACTTCATTTTCAAGCTATTGTTTCTAGTGGGGTGGTTTCTATCATCATAATTCATAAATGGTACAAATTGGAGAATAAACCAAATCAATTTTCTTTTCCTTTTTTGTTTTCTTACCGACTAAACAAATGTTTCCAAAAATAATAATTTTTCATTTGTTTCGATAGAATTTATATTATACTTAATTAATATATCTAATCCATTTACGTAATTTTATGTTTTTAGTCATCTTGTTAGGAAATAAATATAGTCAAAATATAGTAACATACACATACTCAACTTGAGCAGCATTGACAAAATTATTAGTTTTACAAAAGATTGAGAGATTACTTTCCAACTAATTATTATTCTTGGTTTAAGTGTTTAACGGATCGAAGTCTTGATTTATTATATTCACGATAACTCACATAATATACACTAGTATATACCTATTAAAAAATTCAATAAATCTATTTGGTCATACTGTGGCCGGTCACACGCGTAAGAAAATTAAAGTTAATTGTAAAAATAGAAATAATCACATTTTACCCTAGGGTATATGATTATCCAATTAAGATGTATTTCCTTTTTTCAAAACTTATATTATCTTTTTTAACTTGTGTAGCCAGCCAAAGTGTGTTTAACTAGTACTATCCAAAAAAATTGTATGAAATATATATATAATGAAATATTGTAAGTTTGAACTGAGACCGGCAATTTTGTGACAACTCTCGTACTTTAACAAAAGACAATTTTTCACACTTTGCCGTGTTTGTTTGGTTATAGAAATAGAATAACAGGACAAATTTTGAGAAAGACCCAAGAGTAAAAAAATTAAATTGAACTAAAATTATAGAAATATTCATAATTTTACAAAGCAAACAAACAACGCCCCTACAGTAATTCAGTCCTTTTTTTTTTTTTGGAGCATAATTTTGTCCATTTCATTTAACACTATTTGGAAATCGATAGCAACAGGCGACTGGCCTCGTCCCACAATTCGATCACAAGATTAATAATTTTCGTAATTAATCATTTATAATTAGTTTGGATTGCTTGAATTATAAAAGGAATATTGTATATATTTAAAAAGGCAAGCAAATTTTTTTAAAAAAAAAATTGGGCACCTTTCGAGTGAAGGCATGCCAGATGCCAAAGGTGCAAACAAAGTAATAAAAAAAATCTTTATAAAACACATAAAAATTATAATAAAAAAGTTGAAACTCCAAATATATCTTGAATCATATATATATGCCTTTCTTCTAAAATTATATCGCATACACTTTACCAAATCTCTACTCAAACTCTTTTATTTGCTTTTGACTTATTTGTTCATTGTTTATTGGGAAAGCAACATCCCACCTCTCTCCATTAACAAATGCCCCATCCAATCCAGTACCATACCATAATATAAATGATTGTTTAATTTTATACATGTATAATATACATATATGTACATATTGATAAATTAAAATATAATATGTGAAGATGTAGCAGATTGAAAGCATTTTATAACATTTTGCATATAACGGTATTCTCATATTTTGCGTAATTTTGAAGAGGGTATGTGAGCATTATTAAAACCGAAATTAAAATATACTATTTGATTGAGATTGATGAGTCAATGACAAAGCTAATCCAAGAAAATGACAAACACCATTTTCTTTGTGCCCTTTTATAACTAATGAAGACCATTTTGACAACGAATTTGATTTATTATTCACCCACACATGCATGTATATATATATAGAGAGAGAGAGGGGGGGGGGGGGGGTAGGGGTCCTAAGCTCCTAACGTGTGGTGTGGAGAGAGAGAGAGGTGGTCGACATAGAAACTTATCATTTCACACACAAAAAATTCAAGATTAAATAACATGAAGTGTAGCGAGAGAGAGAGAGAGGTGGTCGACATAGATGAATCTGAAGCTTATAATTTCACACAAAAAAATTCAAGATTAAATAACATAAAGTGTAGCAAAAAGATATGCACAAGCCAATAAATTATTGGTGTTACTTTACATTGTTTCAAATGCTATAAATCAATGAATATATAACAATAAAAAATAAACTATGACCGGCCGGTCAGTACGAATCTCAATCCCCCGAACCCGAAGTATACCGACTAGACCAAGTCTAGTCGGTCGCGTCCTCCGCGGCCAAGGAAGCTACAATCCGACGAGGTGGTGGAGATTGTGATCATCCCATTCAAATCCGAGACACTATCTTGCAATGTCATCAATAGTTGTGATGTAGTGAAGCTCAAAGTTGGCCTAGTCCTCGGCACAATAGGGACCTCAGCATCCCCAACTAGCATTTGCACTACGCCCCTCGCACTCGGCCTAACCATCGGGTCCGGGTGCGAGCAGGCTAGCCCGACGAGCAGCACCCGTCCCATAACCTCCACGTCGTATTCTTTCCTTAGCCGTGGATCGGCCGCGTCCATCAAACGCCCGTCTCTATACAAACCCCACACCCATTCCGCCAAATTGCCACCCCTTCCGTCGAACTCCTTCTCGATCGGCCTCCGCCCCGTCGCCACCTCGAGCGCCACGGCCCCGAAGCTAAAAACGTCGGTCTTATCCGTGGCTCGGCCCGTAATCATGTACTCCGGCGCCAAGTAGCCCATTGTCCCGGCCGCGGCCGTCGCGTCGGGGGATTTGTCGTGCTCGACTTGCCTAGCTAACCCGAAATCGCCTAATCTCGCGTTGAATCCGTCGTCCAACATAATGTTGCTACTCTTGATATCGCGATGAATCACTTGATTCTCGCATTCTTGGTGCAAATACGCTAGAGCCGACGCTACTCCGACCAAAATTTTATGCCGATGAGGCCACGTCAGTACGGATCTCGACTCGAACAAAGCTTTGTCTAGACTACTATTGGACATTAGGTCATAGACTAATAAAATTTCGCCCTTTTCATGGCACCATCCTTGTAGCTTAATGAGATTCCTATGCCTAAGAGTTCCGATTATCGATAACTCGGACAAGAACTCGGTCTTCCCCTGCCCGGTGTGGCTGCAACGCTTCACCGCCACAATGTCGCCGGTGGCCGGAAAAATGCCCTTATAAACCGTACCAAATGCGCCGTTTCCGATAATCCGGTCGGAATCGAAGCCTTTGGTTGCCACTTTTAGGTCCTTATAGCTGAATTCTTTGGGCATTTTGATCACATCCGAAGCAAAATTGTTCTCTGTTTTCCTCTCTCTCTTGAATTTCTTGTTGTAGACCCATATAAATGCGAGAGCACAAAATGCCAAGAAAAAAGCTCCGGCCGTCACAACTCCGGCGACGGCGCCGGGGCTATTCTTGCATAAAGAGTTGTGGCATTTTCCGGTGGTTTTCTTCTCTTCATGCGACGTCGTGTTAGTGTTATTCGCCGGAGGCGCGGGGGCAGGTGGTGGAGGTTTGGATGTTTCCGGCGTTAGTGGAATCACCAGCGGCTGTGATGATTCCGGCGGCGGCGCTGACGAGTTATGACTCGGTTCTTCGTCGAAAGACGAGCGGAAGCTCCACCACTCAATGGTGTGAACCTCCGTGCTGCCCTGAGTCGACCCGGAGAACCCGACGTACACGGAGTCACTAGCTATCAACTCGCCGAGGTCGAAATCGGCCGAGATCACTGGCTCCTTGGGCTTTGAGTTGGAAAACGAGACGTAAACTTTTATAGACCGAGTCGACCCGGAGTAATCGACCCACGAGTTGATCGAATCGCCGCTTCTCAACTCGACGCCGACCGATTCCAGATCGGCGAACTGAGTCGAAACCATCGAGTTCACATCCAAACCGACGTGATTTCCGTTAATGTCCCCGAACTCGACATCCATCAGAGTGTCGAACTCCACCGCAACGACGCCGTTCGGCTTCGCCGCGGCGCTCATTATTCCCATGAATCCGCCGGCGTCGCCAACGGACTCGCCGTCGGGCGAGATGATGAAGGCGAGGCCGCCGCCGATGGAGGAGGGGTTGAGGTTGTTGATGGAGAAGGAGAAGAATGTGGAGAAGCTCGCCGTGGATTTCGCCCCGGGCTGCCGGAATCGGATCGGATACGAGTAGATGACCTTGCCGGCGCCGGAGTTCGGGACGCCGAGATCGCGCGTGAGGCGCACGCTCCCGTTGATCCAGTGGGCCTCGCCGAGGAGCTTCACGCGGGAGAAAGTCAGCGTGCCGAAGTCGAACTCCGTGGCCGTCGAGATACCGCCTGAGAAAACGTGAAGGAGAATGAAACTCGCGGTGATGACGTAAGCGAATTGAAAATCGACGGGGAGTGACGCCATGTCTATATTTTAGAGGGATGCATTGTGCGAGTCTGCGAGAGAGAGAGAGAGAGAGAGTGAGTGAGTGAGTGAGTGAGGCAAGGATGAGATAGAAGAATAAGAAGGCAGGTGAACGCCACGTGTCAATTCAACGGTAATACTATAAAGGAAAATTGGTAGTTCGATCGACGCTTAGTTTGTTTTCTTGTTGCGGCTGCTGGTTTTAGGTGGAAAAAATGAGGTTTATCACTTTATTGTATTACAGATAAAAAAAAAAAAAAAATACGAGAATCTAATTTCGAATTGTAAATTGTTGGTAGTAAAAATCAAATTTTACTAAGACTAATTTATTAATTCTGGTTTTCACATCAATTCAATTGTGTCCAAAATATAAAATTTTATATTCTTGCATTTGTTATCTCGATTCATAATACTATCTATAGATGAATTATTACACAAGAGAAGTTTACACATGACACCTACAATTTTTTTCATAAAATTACAAATATATATTTTTCACATGTATGGTGTTGATGTTAGTGACACATAATCGAGCCCGAAAGGCTACGGTGCCGACTTGCATTTTTTCGCAATGTAGTTGTAGTTATCGGATGGGGCTCCTATATAAATAGATAAAATTCATCTAGTCTTTGAGTGTTGTTCATTTGAACCTTATTTTTTTGACTCATAGAGAAATTTTCTTTCATTTTGAATTTTCACGTAAATCTGTGTGTTCTTTACGTTTTGTTCTTCGTATTTACTTGTCATAACATATGAGTATTTAATTTGTAAATATTGGGTCGAGCATAGTGAATCATACCTGATGCATTGACATATTATATATACATATTCGGAATCAGATTTCTATATTTTGTTGGACTAAAGTCATATATATGGGAATAATAAGTTGTACTTCACGGTATTACATAATATATCGGTAAATATATACGATACAAAATTGAAATATGAAAAAGAAAAAGATGAGCATGGATGGCAAATTTAGTAAGTGAAGAAATTAAATAAAATTGTGTCAAAGTTAAGAGATAATGGTATGTAAATTGATGAGTAATCACATAATTTAAGACATCAACAAAAGTGAAGAAGTCCATTTGTCATTTACAAATGGACGACACTTTTTTCTGTTTTGTCTTAGACGAGGAAAATGAAAACCCCCCATCTGTTGGGCCCCACTCAACAATTATACTTTTTTCTGACGAAAAATTATTTTACAATTGTTGGATATCCTATCCTATCTTCTTTGAAAATACTAATATTGTTCTTGTTATTATTTGCTGTTTTTTGGCTGTGCAATCTGTGTGTCTATCACAATAATACAGTTATTCACAATATATAATTAATATAAATATATAAATATCGTCGTGTAATAACAACTAACTTCGCTTTGGGGGTGCAGAGCGTCATAAGTTATTGAATTATTTAACTGAGAAATTTAATGATCAATGAAAAAATTAAAGATAAAACATACGAAGATAAAAATGTTACATGCACACTCAGTAGATTAGAAATAATACGGGAACTAACACTATTCACTCTTCAATTTTTATATAGTAGTATCAATTTATTATATTGTTGACAAAATCATACCATTAATAATAATAATAATAATAATAATAATAATAATAATAATAATAATAATAATAATAATAATAATAACTAAGCATTAACAATTTATAGTAGTCAACTTTCAAGATTGTGTAGATGAGACTTGTTTAATAGATAATAAATAGGAACCAAGACATTCAAGATCCAAAATTTAAGTTTTACTACTAGTTTATGAATTTTAATTGAACAAATATTCATATTTTCTTTTCTTTCTTTTTTTGAACTATATGACATATATTAAGTGAATGTAAATGCTTTTTTTTAGAGTATTACAAGATTATATATAATTAAATCAAGCACTGCACCACCATATAGACGAGACCTCTATACCACCACGCAGGGTGGGACAACTACACAAAGGTGGGACCATTACACCACCACGCAGGGTGGGACAACTACCAAGCAAGGTGGGAAATATAATACACGCACGCAGACGGGATTGAACCCAAGACCTCCCACTAGGGAAATAAAATAAGATGTTTGATAAATGCTTAATTTAAAAGAAGTTTGATAAAATAAAATAAATTTAATATATTTAAGGTATATAAAATTTTCTAATTGTATTTTGTACAAAGCTTTATTTACGCTATAGACAATTAGACACAATTGTTCTTCGAGAAAATTCCAACACGGAACCCAATGTTCAAAATGTTCTTTTAAAATATTCCAAACAGATACTACCCTTTTTAAAATAAAGTAGTACTCACTCCTTCCCAGTAGCAAAATCTCACTTCTTTAATTGATGAGAATATTAATTAATAGAAGTGAGACTTTGCTATTGAGACGGATGGAGTAATAAAGTTTGATAAACAATGATTATATATTGACAAAGATTATTATGTAAAAATGGGTCAGAAATTTAAAACTTGCTCGATGTCTGAAAAACCTTGTATAATCATAGAATAATATGAAGTATTATATGTGGTTCCCATGAATTAGACAAATATAATCGAGTTCAATCAATATTCATGTTACTTGATTTTTTAAAAACGTAAATTGTACTCGAGTTTGTTGACTATCAATAAATCAAGTTTGTACGTATAAATCTTAATTTTATCGTACTTGAGTCAAGCTAACTATTTAGAGATATTTAATGTCTTATGTTTTAATGTACTATTATAAATATCCGCCTAAAAAAAATTACAATTATTGAACCCAACCCCATGCAAAATTCCAATTTTACCCCTTAGTTGAGAAAAAGAAAAAAGTAATAAGAAATTAGATTTTCAAAACGGTAAAACCCTTTTCGTCCCTTGTATATATTAAAAAAAAATTATACTCTAGAGTTGCGACTTTGTGAGGGTTAATTCCTTTCCTCGTTACAATAATATATATAGTCCTATTTGCACATGTTAAAAAAAATTATTTAATATACTTTACTTGTTTATAATACAAGAAGTACTCCAATGAAATGGAGTTGCTTAATTGGAAGATTCTGAAAAAGGTGAAAATTTTCATTTTACATTATTACAAATATTTAATCGGTTGGAATAAATTACAAATATGATTCCAAGAATTTCTCCCCCGAAATTTGTATAAATCTGAAAAAAAAAATCCTTTTCGAAAATTAATTCGTCCAGCAATTAATGAATCCATAACAGACGTCATCTAAAAGAAAGAAAGAAATAAGGACCAAAGTCCGTTCTATTCTGGAGTTTGGACTTTTTTCGCATTTTTTTATATTTAAAGGGAGGATAAAACAGAAAATACCCCCACCAATATTCATAAAAAATTAATTTACATGGTTAACTTTTATATGAACCACATTTGGATACGAAATATCACAAGGTCAAATCCTATCATACAAAAATATTTTTGCAATATATAACAAAGTATTACTATTATATATAAAGAAGCATTATCATAAAACAAATATTATTGTAATATAAAAAAAAATACTAATCTATGAGAAAATCAATCATGATTGTCTATTTAATCAAGATCTATAAACTACAGTCTTATGCATGTCACATCAAGTGAAATATGCTCGTTCCAAACACTTAATATCTTAAAGCACATATAGAATTTAACCAAGAAGCCAAAACGTAACAATATCAATTTAATCTATTGAAAAAGTTTAGAAAGTTATACTCCCTTCGTCCACGATAAATTTGCCACAATTTCCTTTTTGGTCCGTCCACAAAAAATTTTCCACATCCATTTATGGTAATAGACCCACACACATCACTTACTTTTCCACTCACAACACAATTTAAAAATATATAAAAGTGGGACCCTTATTCTACTCACAATACAATCAACCAACAAATTATTAAAACCCGTGACATTCACAATGTGGTAAATTTATTGTGGACGGAGGGAGTATTTGATTCATGTTGTCATCTTTCGTTATTCATTTCACCAGATAATTTTTATTTTTATTTTTATTTTAGGGGTTAATATTACACGGTAAATGTGTTGTAGCTTTAAATGATAACATGGTTTTGAGACTTCCTCAAAAAAAACATGGTTTTGACTCAGTTGAATTTTTTTTTGATAATGGACAATTAGAACTATTTTGAACAGTTTAACATAAAGGGCATTTGGTCTAGTGGTATGATTCTCGCTTAGGGTGCGAGAGGTCCCGAGTTCAATTCTCGGAATGCCCCTTTAATTATTTAAACATTTAGTATTTTATCAATTAGTCCTCACTTTTTAATATTATTATTTTTATGGCCCAATAATAATATTAGATTGGGCAGTTAAGCCCATTTACGTGATGTTGGTCTGATGATCACTAGGTCACTTGCTAAATTTATATCATTTTTCCATTTTCAAACCTTTTGGTTGTTCGTTTGGATACTTTCTTTTAGTTTTTTTATTTCATTTTTCTGTCTTTAATAATTATAAATTAGGATTTATGGTTAAAGTTTTTATATTTGATTTCCAGTTTTTTTAGTTAATGATTCACTGTAGCCTACAAATTGTAGGTTGATGATTGTTCCAAAACTATAATATATAGTTCATTAATTTTAGTATAATAATATTTATTCATATAATAAATATTAATATTAAAATAATAAAATTTATTAGTGAAACGTATGTTTCATAATTTTTAACTTATAATAACTTGAAATTTGACATATTTTGAAAAATTGTCACAACCTTCGAATTGTCACAAAAATAGAAAAGCTAGCTTATCTCTATAATGTCATTGACTCATTGCATCAAAATTTTAGTACAATGTTACGGGATCAAAACTTCGGTACTAGATATTTTGACTTAGTATGCCATAATCCTGCGTGTAAATTAACTTGTAAAAATAAATATACATTTACACGTGTGACTCCGCAATAACAAGTTAGAAATCAGAAATTTTTGCAAGTGAAATTTCTGAAAATAATGTTAAAACAAATGAGTTCTTTTATGTACATCTCAAATTGAAGGTCTATGACATTTGCAAAACAACATACACTATAGAAATACATAAAATGCATTGTCAAATAATGCATTATCGTGTGTGCGTGTGTTAGCCTAGTGGTAGAGTGGTTAATGCCCGGGCCAAAGGTTACGGGTTCAAGTCCACCGTCACGCAGCCTTTAAAATTTCTTGTAATGTTTGTTCAAATAATGCATTATCGTAATATGCAAATGGTAAAAATTTAAATACAACCAACCTTACTAATTGGTTGTAGTTAGGAGGTAATTAAGAAAAATTAGGGGGCGATTAAGGGAAATGTGGGGAAATTTGGATAATTATGGAATAATATATTAATGGATAATTAGGGTTTATAATCTTAATTTTAGTTTATTAATTTCAATTAAAATTTATTAATCCCTAATTAGATTTATTAATTTATATATCTCCCAATTAACATTAACTAATCCCCATTAATTCTAATTAATGAAAAAGAAAATAAAACATAGAACAAGTGAAAAAACTTATAAAACAATTCATAGTGAAAAAACAGGATGGATCATCATCAATACAATATAAATAAAAGAACATTAATTAAAAAAAAAAAATCTAGATAGGTGAGGGATGAAGAATCGATTGATTCTGGTATTTAGGGAGAAGAAACTCCTTGTTTCCACAAGCACCGATGCTACTTGTATTACGTTTACTTTTATTTTTTTATATTTCTCCTATTTTTATTAGGAAATAACGTGGCAACTTTTTAAAGAGTTGGCTTATATGGAAAAGCCTATGTGGTATTTTGGTTGCCACGTAGGATAAAAAGAGCCTGAAAATTAATTAAAAACGTTTAATGATATAAAATATAAGTTGAGTATCCATTTTGAAACAAATTAAAGTTTAGTTACCAATTTGATACAAGTAACATAGTTTAGTAACATTTTATGAAAATAACCCTAATAATACATTAATATAACAATAGTAAATGATCAGAATAATCTAGCTTATATATATATATATACACACTAGCGTGTAACCCGTCGAAAATTGACGGGAATTCGTTATTTAGAAGATTAATAAAAGTATTAAGAAATCTTTTTTTGGATGAAAATCTTTAATTTCTAATTAAATTCAAGAAAGTTGTTAGTTTCTTTCGTTATGTAATTGAAATAATGAGGTTATCGTTCACTCACTCAACTAAAAATTTTCATGTGATATTCCTTTTCATTCAATTATAAAATTCAACATATATTTGTTGTGTGCTTTGTTTATCCCAATTTTATGTTATTTGTTGTCTCAAAATTATAATTTTCTATGTCTTATTGCAAAAACATATTATACTAAAATGTTTTTATCTTAACATACCATATTTTGAAAATAATAATACTTTATTTAAAATAAATTACTCTCTATGACTCTCTCTCTCTCTCAAACTTAATAATTAGCCAAATTAATTATAGTGTCAATCCATAAAAATAGATACTTTGCTTTTGCAAAAATGAAAAATACACACCCAAAAGAGAAGAAATGAAATTTGAGCATGTTTGATGTGCATGGACGAATTTAACCCTTGATTGTGACATGTTCCTATCAATTATTAATAAAGTCTTACACATCACTTACACATGTGTAAGAAATATGTATTGTTTTCTTGAAATTAACTGTCGAAATATACTAATGAAGATCCCACTCGGAAATTGAAGATCCCTCTCAAGAGGGATATGAAAAATGAAGATCACACTGGGAAAAATTGAAGATGTCTCTCGGGAGGGATTTGAAAAATGAAAATCCCGCTCGGAAAATTAAAGATCCCTTTCGGAAGGGATCTGAAAAAATGAAGATCCTTCTCGGGAGGGATTTAAAAAATGAAAATCCCGCTCGGAAAATTGAAGATCCCTCTCGGGAGGGATCTTCAATTTTCCAAGTGGGATCTTCATTTTTTGTATTTTTTTTCAAGTTGTATCAACTCCTTTTCAAGTTGTGTCAGTTTTTTGTCATAAAATGTGTCCTATCAATGAAATGATTGTACATTGTGTATAATAAATTTGTTTGAATTGAGTGTGTATTTTTCATTTTTACAAAAGTAAAGTGTGTATAATAATTTTTTCCCCCTAATTATATATCGAAATTAAGTTTTCCAACAAACAAAGTTATTTATTTAGCCAATTCAATAATAATTTGTCATATTAAATTGGTGGTGCAAAACATTAATAGTTGATGGAAAATATACATTGATTAAAAATATTTATTTAGGTCTTAAAAGTCCAAATGATTAGAGTCTCTTGAAAAAAGATTGGAGCCTTTCAATTGGTGGAGTCTAATTGATGAGCAATATAAAATTGAATATTTTATATAAATATGAATCGATAAATTAGAATATGTCACGTAGAAGAGAGATTAGCATGAATTTGTAACCTTATACTCCCTTCGTCCCGCTATTAGTGACTCATTTTTCTTTTTGGGTTGTCCCGTTATTAGTGGCCCGGATCCAAAATAGTAAAAATTAACCCTTTAAAAAGTGTGGACCCTACCAATTTTCTATTTTTTACACATTCTTCTTAATTCTCGTTTTCAAAAAGTATGAGCCATAAATAACGGAACGGATAGAGTATAAAAGATTTGCATTTGATTATTTAAATATTTTTAATATAGCAATATGGCCTTGGAAATTTATAAGGTTGTCAGCGACATTGAAGTATGATATATTACATAAGATTAAGTTTCCTGATCGAACATTTCTTTTGCCAAGTGTTATTAATCTTTTACTTGTGTGATTTGTATGCCTTTTGTTCAACTATAAACGAGAGCATGATGAAAATGAGAAAGATAGGAATTGAAAACTGATTTTATAGATCTGTATATCTCTCCTTATATAGAGACGATTTCAATCAGCTATGTGCCATGCACATGAATTTAAGTTAGGGTTGTATACGAATCGAATAATTTTAGTTCGGTTCGGTATTCGATTCGAATTTTTGATATTCGGATTCGAAAATTTACGATTCGAATTAGTTATCAAATATTTTTTTCGATTCGATTAGTTATCAAATACGAATTCAAAATCATGATATTCGATTTGATATTCGAAAATATTCGATTACATATATATAAATAGATATATATATATATTTATTATATTCACAAATATATATATATATATATATATATTTAAAAACTAAACTAAGAATTTTAACTTAAAAAAGAAGATTTCCGTAAAAAAAAAAACTAATAAACTAATAAACAAGACTAAAACTAAAGCAATACTCCCATTTCCAGTTTCCACATCCCAAGCGGCAACCTCATTCCCAAATCCCAATTTCCCAGTTTCCCAACTTTCACTTCTCAAAACCTAAAAAGCCCTCGTCGGCTCCTCCGCCACCCAGCAAACAGCAGTCTGCCGCTTTCATCGAAACGCCGCCACCGCTAGCACTGTGCTATCTCCTCCACCTTTGCGTCGGAACTTCAAAGTTAAAAGAAACAGAAATTGGTTGTTCCTTCCCTCCGTAGCTCCGCTCCCTCCTCCCGCTCGTGCCTGCCTGACCGCCTCCTCCGCCGCCGTTCGCGCCCGCTCCAGCCCCAACCTCTCCGATTACGTCTCTTTTTCTCTCGATTTAATGCCCTAAATATGAGTCGGCGCAATCGTTTAATTGGAAGAGAAATTCTTGTTAATTGATTATTTGGTTGTCAATTTGGATTTGAACAAAATTTGTTCTTACCTAGGTATTTGCTCAATTTGCTCATGGAATTTGGGATTTTAAAAAAATCGAATCGAATATTCGAATAGTTTCAAATTTTCGCGATTATCATTTCGAATCGAATACGAATCGAAAAAAAGATTCGAAGTCAAATCGAATATCGAATCGAATATATAGCTATTTTTTCGAATACGAATCGAATCGGTATTCGATTCGTATACCACCCTAATTTAAGTTACAACTAATCTAATAGAATTTGCCACGTCATCATTACTTCTAGAAGCTACTCTAATGACGTCATCTAATACCTATGTGTTAGAAGAAATAATCCATGTCAAACGTGGGCTTGTCGATTTTTCAATTCTGAAAAACCAAATTTGGAACAATTTTTTAGGCTCCAAGCCAAAGTTAGATACAAAAATACGACTCTTTAAACAAATAATAGGAACATCTATTAAATTACTATTATAAATAGTGAATTTGATTTCATTTGAATTACTGATGCGCAAATGTAGTCAGTCAAGATTGAGCATTCAAAAATACAACTTACTACTTATTATAACCGAGAATTAATTATTAGCCATTTACTTATTCGAAGGAAACGAGCGTAAGGGAATTTTTAAGGTTGGAATAAACAACGGCGGTATAGGTTTCGGGAACGGTGGCACCGGCGTAGATGGCGGAGATGACGAGTCTGTAATTGGTACCAGCAACTAACTGCGTCTCTCCCTTCACCACCGACACGAAAATCAAGGATGTCTTCTTCTCTTTGTTGTATTCCGCCACCGCGAATTTCGCGATCGCAACCACCTCCGGAGCGTTGGGATTCGCGATCGGCTTCCAACTGCGAGTTTCGGATCCTGGCGAAGCGGCGGCTAGAATGGGAACCGCAACCGCCAAAACTGAGAGGATCGCAAAGAGAATGCAAGCAGATTTGGATGCCATGTTTTTCTGATTAATTAATTATTAATTGATTATGATTTGGTGTGTGTCAACTGTGTGTGAGGGGTGTTGTATTTATAGCTGGGTTAGCACTCACATGCCCAAATATAAAATTTATTACTTGTAATTTTGGTTTAAGATTTTCTTACAATTATGGGATTACAATTAAGAAAATCTAATCAGTATTAATTCCCTTTATGGTATTTGACTATCTGTACAACAACACACATGTTTGACGTGTGATTTTTTTTAATAATTATGGTATAAAATAAGTAATCCATATATATTATTAAAATGATTGCGGATTCGAGCATTTTCCTTAATTTGAGGTCGTATGTGGCGCTCTCTCCTTTCAGTATTTTTATTTATCTTTAATCCTCATTTTGAGCATTTTTATTCATTTATTATGTATATTTAATATAAATTTTCTCATCCCACATTGATTCTTAATAAACTTCACTATTGGAGAACCTATATAAATATTCACAACCTATATTTTGCACAACCAATATAATTTGGCAAATTAATTTGTTGGATAAATAAATAGTTTTATTTTTATTGACAATATTAATTCGATCAATTATTAAGTTGTCAATATTAATTTGTTTAATTTAACAAATTTTAAAATTGATGTAAATAAAAGAAAATTTTCAAAAATACGTAGTCTTATAATTCTTGTATTTGTACATATGCATACACGTAGGAATAATTCTCCATTTGACTTTGTGACGAGATGATCAGACGTACACAACAATTAACATCGTATATAATGAAATCTTTGACAGACTGTGAGGTACAAAAAAATATTTCGATTTCTAAAGAAACACTCTTTTTGATCAATTATCGAAATATTATCACTCCGAAACAATATTAAATTAATTTTAATGTCCATGCTTATATATTGCAAAATAATAATAAAAATAAAAATATTTGTTAAAGGAAGTACCATAAAATCGAAGATTCAACTTTATCGATGTATTTTATTTTAATAATATAGTTCGCCATCGATTTTCGACGGGATACTCGCTAGTAATTGTATTAAATAATAACTTGAAATTTCTTAAAAAACTTAACAAAAGAAAGTTAAAACATAGTAAGTCATATAAATCATACCCACATTCCCTTTTTGCGTATTTTAACTCAATGTGTTTTTTTAGTATATCAAAAATTTATGCCTCGTCAAATATTGATACATAAGATTTATAAAGTTTTAACTATAAAAAATTCAGTATATATATGGGGTACAATTATTGAGTTAATAATCATACTAAATAAAAATTCAAAAATCCATCATAGGATAACCTATATCTATGTATTGTTTAAATTATATTTATATAGACCCTTGTGGCATTTCTTTGAAATGTGTAATATGATTTGATTTTTTTTTTGAAAGGAATATGATTTAATTTTTTATGATATGATAATGTTAAATCTTGTAATACATAATAGAAATAGATTTTGTATTAGTTGGGGGAAATAAAATGTGGATTATCAGCATATTAATTTGGTATTAGTGTGGGGAAATCTATATATTATTAAAACGAATGTTGATTCGAGTTATCCCTTTAATTTTAGGTTCTACGTGGCGCAGCCTCCATTCAGTATTTCTATTTATCTTTAATTCTCATTTTATGTATTTTTTAATTTATAGAATATTAAATAAGGCATATATTAAATATAAGAATACATGGTAAGTTCCAAAATTAATAAGGAGTAAGTTTCGTGGATGTTTGTATTCTTTAACTCATAATTTTAAATAAGGCGTAATTATTATATTTTTTAAATCAATATACATTTAATTAATATTTACTTTAATGATATGGCATAAAAATAAATAATACTATAATATTTGTTAAAATGGATCCGACTTATTCTCTCTCCTATGTCACATCCTTGCAATCTCTTGAATCATATTTATTTAAATTCTCCCATTTTTTAATTATTAAACACAAAATAATAGATTTGAAATATCAATTAAATTTTCTATATCCACATTATTTTTTAATAAAGACTGTGCTCTGGGAGAGTCTATATAAATAATTAAGATCAATGTGTATTTTCTCATCTTGCAATTATTTTGCACAAAAATCAATTTAATTTGTCCAATAAATAAGATGGCCAAATAAATAGTTATATTTAATGAATATTTTCCATCTAAAATTATTTTTTTCTTTAATAATTTGGTTAAATAATAATTGGCTTTGGGAATAAATAGAACCCTTTTATCCAACAAAATTTTAGAATTCCATACAATCGAAGCCACACAATTTATTCTACGATTATTCCCTAATAAAAGGAGATTAGGAGGATGTAATTATTATTATAAAAGTACTAGCTGATTGATCAAATTTTTAATTATTATTAATTCTTATTTAATACTCCCTCCGTCCCAATAGCAAGGTCTCACTTCTATTAATTAATACTCTCATCAATTAAAGAAGTGAGACCTTGCTATTGGAACGGAGGGAGTATTTATTAGAATGGGTTGAGTTTTTATAAATTCATAACAATATTACTTTAGTATTAAATCTTTCAATTTTTTTACTTAATTAGATTGAAGCTGAATTATATATTTGATAAGTATTACTATACGGTTTAGAACGGGAACAGTAGTAAAATTACTTTTTAATTGAGTTTGGAATACGTGTATATAAATTATAAACAAATTTCATAAATTGTAAGATTTTCACATTTATATTTTGAATCTAATTTTGAATCTTTTATTATTCATACTATTTATTATCAATGTTTACTTTGTAATGTTCGAATTTTAATTTGAGGTCAGTAATAAATTATTGTAATAACATTTATTTATTATCCAAATATTTTATAAATTTTAATTAATTTGGAAAATTACCCATACTACTTTGCATGTTTGAGACAGAGAACATGTAGTATTAAAATTATTTTTAATGGGGTTTCAGATAGTCGTTTTGGTTCATCAATCTTGCGTGCAAATAATCTTAAAATAATGAATCACTAATCATATATAAAAAATCTATTATATAAACGAAAATGGATCTGCTTTATTCTCTCTCCTATGTGGCATGCCTCCAATCTCTTAAATTTTATTTATCTAAATTCTCTCATTTTTTGAATTATTAAACATAAATAATATATTTTAAATATTAATTAAATCTTCTATCCCATGTCGATTTTCAATGAGATTCCACCCATTTGAGAGCCTATATAAATACTTAGAATCAATGTGTATTTTCTCATCCAACAATTTTTTTGCATTACCAACTTAAATACTAAATCCCCGTCGATTTTTGAAGGATTGCACGCTAGTATAAGTTCACACGCACACAATATCGAATTAAATCAAGACCTTGAGTACAAGTAAACCGCGGTGATGCTGATGGGATGAAGCCACACGAGAAATATAAGATGAAATCTTTGAGTATTTGCAAATTTTAATTTTACCATATTATTAGTTTAGACATTATTTAATTTGCAAAAATTAATAAAATTTATTATATTTTCTTACAATAAGTATTGAGACATATAACCAGTATAGTAATTTGTAAAAATATAATATTATAAGATATACAAAATTTGTTATCTTTTTTATCCATATGAAATTATATGTATGTTTTTATATATCTACAGACTACAAATTATAAAAGAAAAATAATTATATTTTTTATGTAAAAAATATTTTATTATAATTTTAAACATTAATATTTAGATGTGTATTCTTATATGCTAAATGAGTAATACTACCATATTTTTGTCGTTGAAGCAATTGTGCATGCCATTGTGTTTACTCAACAAAGAATTACTTTTGGTGAAGAGTATTGTTTAGCAAAAGACTAGAGAAGATAAGAGTTGGGACATAGAAATGTTAATGAGTTAATGGGCACCATAATGGTAGATGTCGAAACAGTCGCCGACGATGGAGAAGACAACGATTGTGATATGTAGGTGATGGTGGTGGAAAAGACGAGGGATAAAAAAGATAATGTACAATTGTCGATTCCTCTACTCTATTTTATTTAAATTTTTCGCTTTTAATTAGATTTAAATAACTTTTACTTTTATTTATTTGAATTAAAATGACATCGTTTTGATCATACATAACATTTTGTTCTAATTTGCCACATTTTTAATCAAGATTAATAATTCTTTGACAATTGTTCTTTTTTTTTTATAAGAACTTTTAAACTCAATTAATTTGCATACAATATTCAATTATTTTCTCAATACAGGAACTATATAATGGTGCTCTAATTAACTTAATATACCACTATATTCATTTAAAATATAGGCTATTAAAATGATAATAGAGACAATAAAAATTATTCCACGTATATATACCTACACTAATTATAAAAAAAAATTAACAATAAATCATTTTTAAAATGTCTTACATCAAAACCTTAAAACTAAGCATGGACAAATATTGTTGTTTTTTTTTTCCGAGCAAAACATGGACAAATATTGTTGAAAATAAAAGAAGAGCTAGAATTTGTAGTTAAAAATTTATTAACGATTTCCACTTGAGATTTTAGTAGTTAATGTGCTTTTATAGTGTATGAATAGTAAATATTCTGTTTTAATTGGATTTGAGATTTTGGGACGGGTGCAGATATAAAAATTGTGATTCGAGTTTGGGACAAATACGAATTTCGTGATTTTATATTAAAAAACAGAGACAATCACTCGAGTAATTTGAAAATTTTGATATAGTCCAGTAACACTCTTCTAATGAATTGTCACCATACTGTCACTTCGATATAAGATTATTTTTATAATTTATACTTATAAATTACAATGTAAAGTGATTTTCCCGTCGATGCTCATCGACGGGCTACACACTAGTATCGAATTAAATAAAGACCTTGAGTACAAGTAAACCGCGGTGATGCTGATGGGATGAAGCCACACGAGAAATATAAGATGAAATCTTTGAGTATTTGCTACAGCAACACTTGGGCCGGTTGTAGGGGTGTGCATCAGTCGGTCGGTCCGACCGACCGATCAAAATCTCATAAATCGAAAACCGAACCGATCAAAAAATCCAAAACCGAAACCGACCGGCTTCACCCTTTGGATCGAACCGAAACCGAACCGAAAAATTCGGTCGGTTCGGTCGGTTATATGAAAAAACCGACAGTTATAAAAATAACAAAATATTTATATTTATATTATTATATAATTATATTATATATTTATAATTATATTATATATATTATTATATATTATATTATTTTTTCCTATATATATTTATATTATATATATTATATATGTTCGGTCGGTTCGGTGCCCGGCCGATGAAATTTTGCGGAACCGGGACCGAAACCGAAAACCGAATTTTTGCAAATGGATGGACCGAACCGAAAACCGACTAACATAAAAACCGAACCGAACCGACCAAAACCCATCGGTTCGACCGGTTTTTTCGGTTCGGTTCGGCCCGTGCACACTCCTAGCCGGTTGTAACAAAGACACGGAAAAGGTTTAGAGAGAGAGAGAGAGAGAGATAAAACCATTTTGATACTAACAAAATTTTTGCTTACTTGAAAATTAGGCGCCTGCGAAAACTCTGAAGTCTGAAGTGTGGAGAATTTGAAGGAGAGAGAGAGAGAGAGAGATGGAGAGTGAGGAAGCGATAAAGGAGATGAAGCAGCAGCTTGACATCCTCCACGCCGCGCAGCTCGATCTCATCGTCTCCCTTCAAAGCAGCAACCTCGTCCCCGACCTCGTTTCGTCTCTCGACATCTCTCTCAAAGCCATCTCCGCTTTCAATTCCAAACCCTTCACCCCTCTCTCTCACATTCTCCCTTCCCAACCCCTCGTACCCAAACCCCCCCACCCCATCTCCAAAATCCCCAAATTGCCCTCCTCCGCCGCCCCCCTCTCCCGCCCTTCGCCGCGGGCTCTCATCGAGGAGAGCGGCGGCCCGCTCTCCGTCGTTAGGTCCATGGTCGCTGTCTGTTTGTTGGAGAGGGTGCCCTTCAACCCCATCGATTCCTCTACCGTTTTGAGGAAACTGGAGAATGACTCTTCAGCTACGGCGGCGGAGAGGGCGGCGCTGAGGGAGTTGGGGGGCGAGTCGGGGGCGATTCTCGCGGTTGAGATGGCGTTGAGGTCGATGGCCGAGGATAATGGTGGTGTGGAGCTGGAGGAGTTTGTGGTGAGCGGTAAGTCGAGGGTGATGGTGATGAACATCGATAGGACTAGGCTTTTGAAAGAGTTGCCCGAGACTAAGCAGCAGTTGAATGAGGGGAGTTGGAATGATGATAGTTGTAGGACTGGTCCAATGGTGGGGAAGAGTGGGGAGGGTGTACTTGGTGGAGGAGGAGGCGGGTTCGGTGTCGGGAGAGGGATGCCGGATATGTGGATGGGAGGACCGATGATGATGATGGGGCCGAGGGGTATCGGGCCGAGAGGGATGGGAATGATGGGGGTGCCTAGAGGTGTGGGGGTGCCACCCCCTATGCAAAGACAGCCCTCAATGATCCCCAATGCCCTTGCCCTCAAGCCAAGGACTGAGGAGGAGGATATGAAGGATCTTGAGGCTTTAATAAATAAGAAAAGTTTCAGGGAATTGCAGAAGTCGAAAACGGGGGAGGAGCTTCTCGACCTCATCCACCGCCCGACTGCTAAAGAAACTGCTGTGGCTGCTAAGGTCTTTACTTAATTCTGAATTATGCTTGCTTGGTTGTGCTCCATGCTTATTATGATGGATTACAATTAGTTCACAGAGAGCAATTTATGTCTTGTATTTAACAGCTTATCACATTCTCTGCCAGGGAAGATGGAAACTTTAGATGTGTATTTTGTTTTCTTTTCTCTACCAAGGAATGTATTTAAAATTAGCCTTGATGTATATGCGTGTCATCTCATAACATTGCTAATATGAGCAACATACATCATTATAGACTTGAGTTTGTGTTGGTTTAGAGGAAGTAATGCTGATTTTTATTTCTTATGCTCACTTGGTTTTTTGCTTCGTGTTTCTGATGATTAGAATGCAAGTAATATCTTTTGATATTACTAACGCTCACTTGGTTTATGTTTTCATGTTAAAGATGGGCTAGAATTAGTTTACAATAGCTTGTCATATTTGGATGTTTATCTTTTTACTGTTTTTCATCGATCAGCTTTTAGCTTTAACTGCCTGGTAAAGATTAAAACCTTAAATGTGTCTCTTGTTTTCTCTTTTGTACATAGGAACATATTCAAAATTTTCCCTGATATGGATCTTTATGTTTGTCGTTTAATTTCATTGCCTGTACGGATAATACACATCGGTTGCGATATGGCACTTCCTCTAGCTGGCTGCAATAGACTTTTGATATCAATCTAATTACCTTTGGCACTCCTCTGCTGATATTTTTATTTTTTATTTTTAACTAGTTCAAAAGCAAAGGTGGTTCTCAAGTGAAAGAATACTGCTCAGCATTGACTAAAGAAGATTGCCGACACCAGTCTGGTACTTTCATTGCTTGTGATAAGGTGAGTGCAGGGATAATTGTGTCTTGTAATTAGAGGGTTCTGTGTAAATTAAGGAGTTCACTCCTATTAGTTTAATTGATTCACATGCCTGTTCCCTTTGAAGATTGTAGAACCATTGGTCTTTTAGTATACATTCACCAGTAAGAATTATAAAAGTGCCTTTAGTATTTTCATATCTAATAGATTTTTCATTGTCGATTAACATAGTTTCATTTTGACACATAAGAAGTGCCTTTGATATTGTAATATCTAACAGATTTCGTTTTCATGCAACATAGGTTCATTTTCGACGCATAATTGCTGCCCATACTGATGTGAATTTGGGGGATTGTTCATTTCTTGATACTTGCCGTCACATGAAGGTGGGTTTATCATACCTTATTATTTCCTTTGGAGATTTATTTGTCTATATGTGGAGTCAGAATATGCACTTTTGTCCAATGACAGACATGTAAGTATGTCCATTATGAGCTCGACTCAACACCTGATGTATCACCTATGATGATGGGGCAAGCTACTTTACCTCCCCCAAAGTCATTGAAGCCTCAAAGTGCTCATTATTGTTCTGAAGTGGAGCTTGGAGAACCACAGTGGATTAACTGCGACATACGATCATTTAGAGTGGATATTCTAGGTCAATTTGGAGTTATAATGGCTGATCCACCATGGGATATTCATATGGAGTTGCCTTATGGGACTATGGCTGATGACGAAATGCGTACTCTTAATGTTCCTGCATTACAGACTGATGGTCTGATATTTCTTTGGGTCACGGGACGTGCAATGGAACTTGGACGTGAATGGTATGTATGCCTCTCTTATATAAGACCTTATGAACTTAAATATATTTGATTTGCTTTTACCTTTTCCTTTTTGTTTTCTTTCTTGGTTTACATTATTTTCATTCCTGCACAGTTTTTCATTGATGATGAAAAACACGGAGTCATCTAGTGCCATGGAGGGAAGGGTATTTAATTGGATGCGTGGTGTTTAGGAGGATGAGTCTCAATTTGGGCGAAGTTCTATGTTTCAAATATGATTTTTTTTCTTGATCAATTGGGATTTGGTTCTTATTTACCTGTTTGTGGTTCAATCACACAATCAAGTAACCCATAACATTATCATTTCATATACCTTATATGAATTAAACTAAGGAATTCACGAAAGAATTTAGGGGGTGGGGAATGGGGTATACATGGTGGGGTTAGGAACTGGGCGCTTGGAGGGAGAGGAAGGGGAAGGATGGGTAATTGAAGGGAAGGGGACTGGGCACCAGTCGCCAAATTTACTGATTTGGTGGGATTTACCCAGTCACCCTATTTACATAGCCATTTGTCTGTTGTAATTTTTAAATTTGTTATTTATATGAAGTATGAAGTGTGGGTCCTTCTGTCGCCTTGGCAAAAAATTACCTTTTTGTAGAGAAAAGTAATACATTCCGTATGAAAAATAGCTGTTTGATTTTTTTTTTTTTTTTTTTTTGTTTTGCCATTTCTGGCTGAAATTGCTAATGTAATCTGTTGGAGGGTCTGACTTTTACGTCAAATTTCGTGCTCAAGGCATGTATGTTCACCTTAGCCTGTTTCAATTTTTTTCTTGTGCAGTTTGGAACTTTGGGGGTACAAGCGTGTTGAGGAGATTATCTGGGTGAAGACAAATCAGCTTCAGCGGATTATTAGAACAGGCCGTACCGGCCATTGGCTAAACCACAGCAAGGAGCATTGCCTTGTTGGGGTCAAGGGCAACCCTGAAGTAAATAGAAATATCGACACTGATGTGATTGTTGCTGAAGTTCGTGAAACAAGTCGCAAACCTGATGAGGTTAGTGGCTAGCACTCTATCCATCATTTTTCAAGGCACACTTTTAACCCATTTGACTACGCAATATACACTAACCCCCCTAAATGTACGATCTTTATGATATTGATAGAAGCCGACACTTGCTCCATTCCGTTTTCCATACTATTCTACTGTTAGAGTAAAGGAGAACCCACAATAATAGATATAGATAGAACTTGAATACTGTAATTAACTGAATATTAATTAAACAAGAGTAACCAGAACTACCAGAAGAGTTAAACCAAAGTAATAAAACGACAACTAAAGGCTAAGCCCAAAAGGCCGAGCCTATGCTTGCTCCTTCTCTTTTCCTCGTCGCACATAGACTCGTGGTGTAGTATCTACTCTCTGCTTTCCATAATATTCTGCTAGTAAAAATAGTAGTTGAAGCACGTGGGAAAAGTTACATGAAACTTTTCTGACGAAGCTACAATGTCCACTAAAGAGGCATGTTAGCATGAACTTGTTAATATGATATGCATGATGTTCAATTTCTTCTAATGTATAGATGTATTTTTGGTGTAACTTTACGATGCATTTTATTTGTTCAAGTTTATTAATATATGCTAGATGATTTCAAGATTAGTGGTGTGGGTGATAGAATGATATGTTGAGTGGAATGTACTTGACATGTAAGCTAAATTGGTAATATATATTTCATTGTATATCAACATTATAGATAAACGATAGTATACAGGTTCAGTACCGTAGTAATTTATTTGATTCAATTCTAACATGAAACATAGTGAACAATAGACTTGTTTTGCATGTATTGCATTTGTTTCATCTAATTTAATTGCACTAATCTTACTCCCTAAGAACATTCGTTTTTCTTTCTTTAAAAAAAAAAAAAAAAGCTGCAAAAAAAAGATTGAATGTGCCAATTAGATATCTTACAAAGAATTAAAAAAATGAACTAAATACAATAGAGTTCTCTTCAATGGTCATAGGCAGAGCAAGTTATAATAGGCTAAGGTGAATAATAGGGAAAAATTGAATTCATTGTGTACTCAATAGACATCCTTATATGGGTAGATTTTTCTTTGGTGGTCTGAAACTTTCATTAGTCTGTTATGCTAATTCTAATTAAAATCATCTCGATTTGAATCCCTCGTGATACTGTGATAGTGATTTAGACCATTAAACTTTGTTATCGCATAGCATTTGGCATCTTAGAGGAGAATTGATTAGCTGCCTGTTTTTGTAATTTAATTCACTTTTTCCATAATAAAATTGGATATTGCTCATATATATGTTCCTAATCAAGTAATGACGTATTATAGATGTACGCAATGTTGGAGCGGATAAGTCCAAGAACGAGAAAGTTGGAGTTGTTTGCAAGGATGCACAATGTCCAGGCCGGGTATGCTTCATTCTATTCAAACTTGCAAATATTTGTTTCGTTGATTACACGGTGGTTGAGCTATGTTTGGAAGTAATTAATTATTTTCACATCGAGGCTGAGAAATGCCATGATCATGGTTTTGTTTTAATACCTGAAAGATATATTGTCGAAAAATAAATGTTGATGATTTGGTTGATCTTCCCTCAGGTGGTTATCACTTGGCAATCAGTTACAAGGAGTACGATTGGTAGACGAAGGGCTACGGGCAAGATTCAAGGCAGCATATACGGACGTAGATGTGCAGCCATCATCTCCACCAAGGGCAGCTCCCATGGAAGTGGATCGCCCGTCGACAAATCCATTTGTCGAAGGTGAAACCCAGCCCACAGGACCAATCAGTGCAGATAGAGAAATTACAAACTAAACTAACCTACCTAGTATTACATTCTAACTTTGTATCACATATAGGATATTGCCAGATTAAGATTAATGTATTTCAAGGATTACAACTTCTTCTTCTTCTTCGAAACCTCGTCTTTAGTGTGTGTGTGTGTATTAATCGTCATTCGACATATGTTAATTGACCTAAAATATTTGTATCTCAGTATAACTTAATAATGCAATCAATCTTTATATATGTTTATGTAATTAAGTGGTTCATGTAATATGTAGGCAATTTACGTTAATTAAGGGAATTATTTTATGTACTTCTATATGCAATCCAGTCATGATTATATAGATTATATATATGTATATACACACACACAATTAATTATGATCTATCTCCGAAGGCCTTTCTCAGAAATGTGTTGTAGCTTAAAATCATGACATTTAGATTCATTTGAAGTTCTACTTAAGAATGAAATAATTATAACTAGTTTAAACAGCAGCACCATCTAGGGCATTTGGTCTAGTGGTATGATTCTCGCTTAGGGTGCGAGAGGTCCCGAGTTCAATTCTCGGAATGCCCCTTTAATTGTATCACAATATTATTTATCATTTTATAAATTAGGCTATTATTGTTTTTTGGCCCAATAATATTTGATTGGGTAGTTAAGCCCATTTATTTTTGGTCTGATCACTAGCCACTTGCTCAATTTATATCATTTTTACATTGTCACACTTTTTGGTTATTCTCGTTTGGATACTACATGTTTCAATACAAGGTCACTCGATCAATCATTTCATCCATATCCATATGAGAACTTTATTGAGAGAGAAAAACACATGAGAGAGAAAAACGAATCCCTTGTGATATTTGCATTTTGCATGCAGAGATGGGTAAATTTAGGCTAGCTTGATAAGATATTCTTTGAAAAAACGAGAACATGCTAAAAACATTACAACCGTTTCCATGGTTTGATTGAGCTAAAAACTAGTGTATAAACCGTCGAGTTTCGACGGGTATTATTTTTTGTAAAACTGTTTTCATGTTGAATTGATAGTATTGCGACAAATTATTGAATAAAAATAAAATTGTTTTATTTGGTCAACTAATTAATTGACCAAATTAAATTGGTTATGCAAAATAAATGCGGAATGAAAAAATACACATTAATTTTGAGTATTTATATAGGTTTTCTAAGAGTGGAGTTTTATTAAAAAGCAATGTGAGATAGAAAATTTATAATAAATATAATAAAATATATTAATAAAATACTTAAAATGAAGGTTTAAGATAAATAAGAATACTGAAAGGAGAATGCGCTACATAAAACTTAAAATTAAGGGAAGACCTCAAATGCATAATCGTTTTAATAATATATAGATATTTTGTGATCATCACATATTACAACAATGATTATTTTATTTACTTTTCGGTCAATGCTTTTCTATTTATACTAACTTGGACAGTTTAATCATAGCCAGTCGAAAATCGACGGAAATTTATTATGATTTTTAAAATTATTAGACGCAATATCAAATTATATGTGCTTTTCTCAAAAATCCATCCCAAACCCGATTAAAAAGTTATTCAACCGCATGTTCCTTTCTCAAAAATCCGTATAGAAACACCCGCTAATCTTCCCACTTAAATTTATTAAAATATCTATATAATCATTTGCAAATTATTACAATAATTATTTGGGGTACATAAATATAATCTTAAATTCTTAATTAAACGGATTTTATAGATTGTATGAATTTCAAATTTATACTTCATATTTAATTTTAATATTTTATTATTTAAAGTATTCATTATTAATGTTTACATTATAATATTCAGATTTTATTGAGATAAAAAAACCTATTATTGTAACAATTTATACTTTATTATTTTGATATTTTATACATTTAAACAAGTTTGGATAATTAACGAATATTACTGTACGAGACGAAAGAATTACTTATCAATCAGATTTGAAATATGCAAGATTACATATTCTAAACATGTCTAGAAGGCTGACTCTGACCTCATCATCTTGGTTCATTGACGTTCTCTACCACAACCATTGACTTAGAGTGATTGGATGCTACTTTCGGTTAAATAACAAAAGATACTAATAATATTTTTGAATTTAATTAGAAACTAAAAATATTAACTTAAAAAAAAATTCTGATAAGTACCTCATATTGTATCTAATAATTTTATTGAAAAATAAATCTCCGTCGATTTCGACAGGCTACACGCTAGAAATTAATATCAAGAATTTGAGAGGTATTAAATGTTTGTAAGGTTTGAAAGTTTGCGATCTGCCCCCACAAGCCACAATCCCACATTTGAAAATTCAGAATCAAGGTCAGAACAACAATAAGGGTGTGGGGATGCAACGCAGCAATTTCAATCAACTCATTGAGATGCCTTTGGTGCATAAACTTTTATGCAACAATATTTCGTAATATAAGTAAATCTAAGGGTTATTTATAGTTTGTGGCCTCAACTTTTATCACTTTTATGTTTGTGGCCTGAACTTTAAAATTTTCCAAAAAACCCTGTACTTTATGATTTTATCTAAAAAAGGCCCGCCTTTATTTTCCAGCGTTGGAATGATGAATCATCTGACCGACAATCTACTGTAGATATTAAAATGTCAAATGTACCGAAACAACGTCGTTTCAATTTAAACAAATTTAAAAATTGACAAGGTCGTACGACGTATAGCTTGCACGATGAAACCATAAATATCTTTCTATTCTCTCCCTAAACTCTTTTCTTCCCCAAAAGTCGACGTATAGTTTAGGAAAAGAATAGAAAGACATTTAGGGTTCATTCATAAAAGCTATACGTACTATGACTTTATCAATATTTAATTTTGTCCAAACTGAAACGACATCGTTTCAGTACACTGGTCATTTTAATATCCACATCAGATAGACGATCAATTGATTCATCATTCCAATGTCAGAAAATAAATGCGGGCCTTTTTTAGATAAAATCATAAAGTACATGGTTTTTTTGGAAAATTTTAAAGTTCAGGCCACAAATAGAAAAGTGATGAAAGTTGGGGCCATAAACTATAAATAACCCTAAATCTAATGTGTTGAGAATTTTATTTTCTAATAAATTGAATATGGTAAATACTACTCCATATGATTTGCTTAATTTAGGGAATGAATCATATGAATAAAATCGACGGGAATTTATTAAGATTTTTAAAATTATTAGACACAATATCAAACTACATGTGCCTTTCTCAAAAACCCGTCTCAAACCCGATTAAAAAGTTATTCAACCGCATGTTCCTTTCTCAAAAATCCGTATAGAAACATCCGCTAAATATCCCGCTTAAATTTATTAAAATATCTATATAATCATATGCAAATTATTACAATAATTATCTGTTTGTTTTAATGAATAATCCAAATATTGCAAAATAAATATTAGTTATAAATAGTATAAATAATAAATATTAAAAATTAAATTCAAACTATAAATTTTAAAACTATACAATCTGCTAATCTCGTTTAGAATTTATTTATACAATCAGAGCTATTGTCTTTTTAGTTGTGAATAATATTTTTTAGGAATGAACTTTTTATAGTATAAAATTAATTTGCTTGAGTTCGATAAGAATAAACTGGATTTTGATTGAAATTATGGATCCAAATGTGGTGAGTCGTGGATAAAAAGAAGGGTTAATTTGGTATAAAACCATAAAGAATTTGCAAATTTCGGTTTTTCCCATATAACTATTATACATATATAAGATACAAATTAACATGACTAAATCAATACACGTTTGTTTAAAATTAACATGGAAAAATCTATTTATTTTAAAAATTTTAAAAAAACTGAAAGTTTATGAATTTAGAAACAAAATTAAAAATTTCATGGGAAAAACCGGAATTTTGAAATTATTTATAGATTTATACCAAATTAACTCTTTAATAAAAGGTACGCGTTAGCAATTTCCGGCGCCACATCATTTCGATTTGTTCGGAATCCGATTTCGGGGGGAAATTCCGGAAATATTGAAAGTTTATGATTTTAGAAACAAAATTAAAAGTTTGTGATTAAACAATATTGTCAAGATAAATTGATACATGCAAAACAGTGTGTGCGTATACAATACGAATAAATAGTCGTAGTGTGAACACTCACCTTAGGTAAACACTTAATCAGTACTAGTTGCTTAGTTTGATGTCATTTTATTTTATCTTTTACATTACTCATAATTACTAAATTGTCAAATAAATTATTAAAATTTACCACATCTTTAAATTAGTAAAGAATTCAACAGTGTGATCATATTTCCAAGTGTTAGCATATATGACGTCATTTCAGTCGTCATAGATATTGTGAATTTAATTGACGGAGAAGATAGAGAAAAAAATCGCAGAGAAACGAAAATGAAGAATTTGGAATAATTTCTTTGATGACTATAGTATACATTGTGGAAAAACTTCGTACAAAAGAAACATGATCATGCTAGTGAAATGTTTTAAGAAGTGATGTCGAATTTAACAAATTAATCAAATTTCATGATTTATGAGATGGTTATTCCTATTTTTTATTTACACGTGTGCCTTTAAATAATGACATCTAATTAATTGTGTAAGTGCGTTCTGTCAATATTTATGGTAAGACGACATCGTTGGCGCGAGTTAGATAAATTGACTCTAAAAGATAAATTGGAAGCTAACAATATATTGCAGCCTATGTTGCATGGGTGTGTGGGAACGGGTGTGGGGGCGATATAATACGGGTATATGGATATGGAATTTTGAAAATTATAGGGTGCGATTTAGCAAGGATACGCCTAGTATTAATATTTTATTATATATATGTAACACTTATAAAATAATTTGAAATATAAATTTTCATAAATCATATGTATGTAATTCATTTTCTTTAACCCAAAACTTAAGCATTTCAATTAAGTAATTTAATTAAGTAATAAAATATCAATTCAAATATCATTAGTCCGATAAAGAAGCCATATTTCAAATAAAGTTATCAAAGTCAACCTCATACACACACTTCACCCACGGGATTCGCGAATTTTACACACAGGATTCGTGAATCCGATTACGTTTTATTCTTTATTTGGAAGGACACGCCACGTGGCGAACCGGGTGCGAATCACACGGAAATCCGATGAGAACCGCACCCTAACAAGAATATGATATAACAATATCGTATTTTTAGAAGAATCCGTGCATAATAGATTGTAGCTTTCTACCATTGCACCAAATTAGTATACGATTAAATTTACAGATTATATACAAAGGTCTTGAAGGTTTATATTGGTGTATTAATAGGACATACTAAGCTAAAAATTTAAATTGTTGTATTTTGTGCATTAAACAATGATCTGGGTATATATTATTTAATACTCTCTCCGTCCCCAAATAAGTGTCCCCAGCCGTCAAAATGCATATACTAAGATAGTGGGTAAAATGACTCATGTTACCCCTAATTATTGCATGGAAAACTGAAAAAGTAAATATTTTGGCATGAGTCAAAGGGTAAATATGACAAGACATAACTTTTGCATAGAAATTCAAAATAGGACACTTATTCGGGGACAAAAATTTTGACGGCTCGGGATACTTATTTGGGGACGGAGGGAGTATATAAACTAGGTGTGAGCACGAGATGCAGTCATGAGAATATCTTGTACTAGTTGTATGAAATATGAATAATCACTTTTAAGTAAACTGAATATTATTTTTCAATAATAATAATAATTTTGGTAGTCAGAGGTCCAACTTGAAGTGTGAGGCAGAATAATTGATTGGACCTGTTCATAATTGACTCCCTTATTTGCCTACATCGCACGTTGCAACTCATAACCAAACAGAAGACTTGGTCGCATAGTGCATATATATATTTTTTTAATTTATGTATAATAATTTATTAACCCTAATTTGATCAGATCTAGTTAAGTCCAAATATTTCTCATTATTCTCTTGCTTCACGGTTCATATACCAACATCTCATCTCTCGAGTTCAATTTACTTTATACATATTTACTCAACTAAAATAAATATCTATTTACATGACCCATTAGCCGCATGTTTAACTCGATTTATTTCATGCAAATCATAAATTAGTCACGAGTCGTCCCGAATGCAATGCATTGAGCAAATTATAAAATCATCAAATTATCACCAATCGAATTTTCAGAAAATTATCTTGTTGAAATCTCGAATTTGAAATTTAGAAAATATAGCCCCCACCGATGATTTTCTCTCCCTGCGCCCCTGTAGTAACGAGGACCGAGTACAACTCCATGCATGCATGTGATTGGAACCTATAATATAAAAAAATGGTCATGAAACAAAAGGAAAAGAACAAACTAAATGAAGAATATTAATGTCCTAAGTCAGTCCAGCAACCAATAAGAATGTCTGAATGTGAGTGGAAGAATACAGGCAATATCTTAGAAATCTTTGCACTAATCACACTCCAAATTATTACAGTAATTCCACAAAGCCTATAATTTCTGAAACTCACATCAAGTCGACTATAAGCAGATTTTCTGTTAGTCAAGTCTGCAAGTTCAGTTTCCTTAGACTTTCCTCAAGACCTCTCCTTCTCCGACGGAGTTCTATAAATAGCAAAACATGTTATTACGCTACTTAGGAGTATGCAAAATATAGTGTGTTTTTCACATTGATATAATCTTGTTCCAAGGTTGTTTTCCTTAGTCGGACGACGAGGGATGGCTAAAGGCAATCGGTCACTAGAAGAAACACCTACATGGGCTGTTGCAGTAGTCTGCTTTGTGCTGATTGCTATTTCTATTGTGATAGAGCACATTTTTCACCTAATAGGGAAGGTAATGTTACTGTTTTTTCTTGCATCATAGTAGTTCAGAAACCTTAATTTTTTAAGAGTTTTGTATTGTATAACATTTTGTTTCGTCTCTCTAGTTACTGAGAAAGAGAAACAAGAATGCTCTATATGAAGCGCTTGAGAAGATTAAATCAGGTTGGAGAGAACTGAGGATCATCTATGTAAACATATGCCTTTTTTATGAAGTCTTATTCTTTTCTCTCGTCGTTTCTTCCTCAGAGCTCATGCTACTAGGTTTCATATCGCTGTTGCTAACAGTAGGACAGGGGAAGATAGCAGAAATATGTGTATCAAAAGCCATTGCAAATTCTTGGCATCCATGCGACAAAAGGCAAGAAACGAGCAAGTATGGAGTGGGAAAGGAGGTTGATTTGGAAGATAATGGCCAGAGAAGAAAGCTGTTATATGCTTACTCTGACTATGGTGGGACTCAGAGACGCGTTCTGGCTGGTGCAGGATATGACAAATGCACGACACATGTATGTCGAAAATCACTAATATTTCATGCTATGAACATCTATATGCAAATTTTATGATTTCTTGATTTTTGACGTACATCATGTGTTTTTAATGAGGTGAGAGTAACATCAAAAATCTCTTCTTTGGCAGGGAAAGGTTCCGTTTATTTCCTATGACGGCATTCACCAACTGCATATATTCATCTTTGTGTTGGCTATTTTTCATGTTGTTTTCAGTCTAATAACTTTAGCTTTTGGCAGAGCTAAGGTACATACTAATTTTCTATCTCCTGGTACTAGTATACGACTGCTTTCCCTATGCCGTCTTTTTGATTCTATTTCATTGACATAGATGAGAAAATGGAAGGCATGGGAAACAGAAACAAAAACACTTGAATATCAGTATTCACATGGTATGTGCTACTTCTCCACCCAAGCACTTCTTGATTCCATACAAATGAATATATTATACGAATTTCTGGTGTTGTATTTCTACTTGTGGTGTAGTTACTGACAAAGAATGATATTATACTTGAAATTACTAAATGTAACCTTGCAGATCCAGAGAGATTTAGATTTGCAAGAGATACCTCTTTTGGAAGAAGGCATTTGAGCTTCTGGAGTCAATCCACCATCCTTCTTTGGCTGGTAAGACGAAATTTGCATCCTTTTCCACTCATTTTTTCTATGTTTTTGCTACCAAAACTATGTATATGTGTTATATTAGCAGCTTAAGTTAATGATTCTCCATTAGCAAAAAGGATATAGAAATACAGGTTTAGATAATGTTGAAAAAACTTACCTTTGATCCTTCTTCTACCCAAATTGCAGGCATGTTTCTTCCGACAGTTTGTCAGGTCAGTCGCGAAGGTGGACTACATGACTCTGCGACACGGGTTTATCATTGCAAGTCCTCGAACATTCAATCTGCTAGTGTAACAGTGTCTTAATGTAATCGCGCTCTTACAAGTTCTCGTTCCTCTGTTCCTTTTTTTGGCATAAACAGGCACATCTGGCACCAAGAAGTCAGACAAAATTCAATTTCCAGAAGTACATCAAGAGGTCACTTGAAGAAGATTTCAAAGTCGTTGTAGGTATCAGGTACATGCTATTATTACATCCTCAAAATCATTCATAGTTATCAGACATTTTATCTATCTATGAAATTAATTCTTAAGATAACTGTCTGAAACTCATCATATAACACTGACATATCACTTTTATTTCTGCAGCCCTCCAGTTTGGCTCTTTGCAGTTCTGTTTCTGCTGTTCAACACCCACGGTAAACAAATTCGACCGAGCTATCACTTTTGAAACTAAAGACTCCAAATTTTCTCATCATCATAAGAAGTTTCTTATTTGTTATCTGATCAAATCAGGCTGGCATTCCTATCTATGGCTACCATTTCTTCCCCTCGTAGTAAGAAAAATTCTACCTCCTCCACATCCAGAGTTTTTCCGGTTAAATCAACTCGAAACGTAATCATCCTGTCTCTGCAGATTATCTTGCTGGTCGGAGCAAAACTACAGTTTATCATCACTAAAATGGGATTAAGGATTCAAGAAAGAGGGGAGGTTGTAAAAGGGACTCCACTAGTTCAACCAGGGGATGAACTCTTCTGGTTCAACCGCCCACGCATCCTACTTTACCTCATTCATTTTGTTCTTTTTCAGGTAATTTCAATGTCAATGCCCAACATATATGATATAACTATCTTAACTGATCACAGTTTCCACACCAACTGAGTTGAAGGTTTACCTGATATATCCCTTCATTCTCTCTCTTATAGAACGCGTTCCAGCTAGCCTTCTTCGCTTGGGCTTGGGTAAGTATCTGCATATTCCATTAATCATATACAAGATGTTAGCTTTTCCTTTCTCCCACAAAAATTCATTCACCTTCATCTCGCAGTATGAATTTGGGGTGAGATCCTGCTTTCATCAGAAAACAGAAGATATTGTTATCAAAATATCAACGGGGTGAGCAAACGATGAGATTCATCTTTGTAGTCATTAGTTTGTGCAACAATGTGAAATACAAGATGTGCTAACACTATTCATAATTTCACTTGCAAAAGGGTACTGGTACAAATACTCTGCAGCTATGTTACTCTCCCACTCTACGCCCTCGTCACACAGGTCAGTTATCTGAGGCTCATCAGTTCCATAAAAATGATTTTGTTTCTACGAGTATTAACATGTTATGATAACATACAGATGGGTTCTAACATGAAGCCAACGATCTTCAATGAAAGAATAGCGAAAGCTCTGCATTCCTGGCATCATAATGCAAAGAAGCAGATAAAAAAGAACCATCATTCAGGTTCAATGACACCAGTATCTAGTAGGCCGACTACTCCACTCCACGGCTCGTCCCCTGTTCGTCTGCTGCGTTATTACAATAATGAACTCGACAGTAACCCTGTCTCTCCAGGAACCCCCAATCACATAATTGAAAAATGGCAAGCAGAACAGGATGAAACCGCATGGTCTCCTCACAGTAGAACAGCTAATGAAGTGGTCGAAGAAGAGATGGAGACGAGAGAACACACAGCAGGCACTATGAACTCTCAGACCAACAACTTTCATCATGAAATCACTGTAAAAGATTTCACATTTGATAGCACATCAGTAGTTTGAATACTTGCAGGGGTATCTCTATACACATCGAGGGTGAAGGTGAAACTGGAGGGAGAGCGAGGAAATTGGGAGCTAAGCTTCGTTGTTTGCTTTCTGTTGTTTAGTTGGGATATGACACTTTTGTTTTAGGATCAGGACTTGTTGATTATAGGAGGTTTTTAAGCAATTCATGATCATTGCTGCTTCTTTTTTGTGGGTAAAAAAGTTCACTTACTTTCTTGCTATGTTTTCAGTTAAAACCCTTCCTCTATATCCTTTGATTTAAGTAGATACCCCTAACTCAATTAATTTGGTCCAACTTAAAACCGAAGCATTTCAAGATCCTGACAAAAGAATTCTGTGGTTCAGCATAAGTCACGGCGGTGCTAGACATAACCAAGTTCAAGCTCATTATCCTTTCTTGCATGTGGTGTTTTCAATCATCATATTATCCAGTAACAAAGAAAATAAACAATCACAGTACAGATTGGAGAAGGGGATTTTCAACATTGCAGTAACAGCCCAGTATAGCAGTCTCAAAATCATCGATTCATTTGATTATCCTATACAACAATTAATTAGTCCAAAGAGAACAATAGCAAAAATCAAGTGCTCAATTTCAAACTTATGCTCTCTCATCACATTTTTAACCGATTATTATACTTTCTTGCATTTGGAGCTGTCAATGATCATAGAATAAGAACAAGACATACTGATTGTCCAGCAAAATTACCAATGTAAGAAAACAATTACCAATGTAAGAAAACAACCACAAAACACAGCAAAGATAGAAGGGGAATATAATAGATGAACATATCATGTTTCGCAAGAGTGTGCTAATGAAAAAAAAAAAATCTGAAAATTATCCCAATCCAAAATAGAACAAACGGGTAAAAGAAGACAATAATAGAAGTCATAAAATCATGGCACTGAAACTTTTCAGTGCAAAGATTGATTTCTCAATCTAGATCATCACCACCACGGAGACGGAGGACGAGGTGCAGAGTCGACTCCTTCTGGATATTATAATCAGCAAGGGTCCGCCCATCTTCGAGCTGCTTCCCGGCAAAAATCAGCCTCTGCTGGTCCGGCGGGATGCCCTCCTTGTCCTGAATCTTCGCCTTCACATTATCAATAGTGTCGGAACTCTCAACCTCCAACGTTATGGTTTTCCCAGTCAGAGTCTTCACGAAGATCTGCATCCCGCCGCGCAGCCTCAGAACCAAATGCAATGTCGACTCCTTTTGAATATTGTAGTCCGCCAGAGTCCTCCCATCTTCCAGCTGTTTGCCGGCGAAAATCAGCCTCTGCTGATCGGGTGGGATTCCCTCCTTGTCCTGTATCTTCGCCTTCACGTTGTCGATCGTATCCGAGCTCTCCACTTCCAGCGTGATCGTCTTTCCAGTCAGAGTCTTCACGAAAATCTGCATCCCTCCGCGAAGCCTCAAAACCAAATGCAACGTGGATTCCTTCTGGATGTTGTAATCCGCCAACGTTCTCCCATCTTCAAGCTGCTTCCCGGCGAAGATCAACCGCTGCTGATCCGGCGGAATTCCTTCCTTATCCTGAATCTTCGCCTTGACGTTATCGATCGTATCGGAGCTCTCGACCTCTAAAGTGATCGTCTTCCCCGTTAGCGTTTTGACGAAGATCTGCATCCCACCGCGGAGGCGGAGAACGAGATGCAGCGTGGATTCCTTCTGAATATTGTAATCGGCTAGGGTTCTGCCGTCCTCCAACTGCTTTCCGGCGAAGATCAACCGCTGCTGATCCGGAGGAATTCCTTCCTTATCCTGAATCTTCGCCTTGACGTTATCAATTGTGTCGGAGCTCTCGACCTCGAGCGTGATCGTCTTCCCCGTTAGGGTTTTGACGAAGATCTGCATCCCACCGCGAAGGCGGAGAACGAGATGGAGCGTCGATTCCTTCTGAATATTATAATCGGCTAGGGTTCTGCCGTCCTCCAACTGCTTTCCGGCGAAGATCAATCGCTGCTGATCTGGCGGAATACCTTCCTTATCCTGAATCTTCGCTTTGACGTTATCGATTGTGTCGGAGCTCTCGACCTCGAGCGTGATCGTCTTCCCCGTTAGGGTTTTGACGAAGATCTGCATCCCACCGCGGAGGCGGAGAACGAGATGGAGCGTCGATTCCTTCTGAATATTATAATCGGCTAGGGTTCTGCCGTCCTCCAACTGCTTTCCGGCGAAGATCAATCGCTGCTGATCCGGCGGAATACCTTCCTTATCCTGAATCTTCGCTTTGACGTTATCAATTGTATCGGAGCTCTCGACCTCGAGAGTGATGGTCTTTCCGGTAAGGGTTTTCACGAATATCTGCATCTTCAATTACGCGAAGAGATTAGAAATTTGGAATGCGAAGAGATTGGGGATTTTGTCGCGAATAAAAGCTGTGGAGAGAATATGAGAGATTGCAAGATGCTGGGATTAATCTATATAGCAGAAAGGGGAGTTTATTTTATACGCAACGAAGGATGGTCAATCGCCGATATTCGAGAATGTTCTGGAAGACGTGGGTCAATCCTTCTAGAATGTTGACTGGTAATATGGCATTGATTTTATAATATTATTATTTTTTGAAGATAATATTTTCATTTTAATTGCTTCGAAGTTTGAACTGCATTTCGGCTTGAAATTTTAGAGAATACATATATTTAGAGCTACGACTCCGTCCCTAAATAAGTATCATCAGCCGTTAAAATGTGTATATAAAGATAATAGACAAAATGTTTCATTTATCCGTGTAGATATATAAAATTCACGGCCAATTAAATTGTGACACATGGAAAATAAATGAATAAATATCAAATTATATATTTTATTTATATTTTAGAAAGTTAATTAAAGATAATTCCTAAATTAAATAAATATAAATTGATTTTTAAAACATGGAGATTCTCGGTCAATCAGAAGTCGTCATGTGTCAAATCTGCATAGGGTACAATTGTGGCGCGTTGCTCTTTGGTACAATTGAGATGAACGGAATCCATTTATGTACCATATCACAAACAAACCAGAAATTATGAATTTACAGATCTCTGAACAACGACGATGGCATCGATGATGACGACGGATCTGAACGATTTGCATGACGGCTGCAACGACGACGAAACTGAACGGCGATAGTGGCGGATGGTAGATTTGAAAAAAATAGATCGAAGACAGAGAGAGGTGCGAAATTGTGAATGTTGAACACGATGGCTTCATCTTCTTTCCTTCGTCGTCGTGGATCTCTGCAATTTTCAGATCTCGCTGCGGTGGTGGAAGAAAACCACATGGAAGAGAGAGAGAGAGAGATTGGGAGAAAATGACTATCGTGATATTTTTCAAAAAAGTTCGTGTATTTTAATAAAAAATTAGAACGTTCGTGTTAAATATCAAAATCGATTATTAGTTAAGTTTACACAATTAACCATTTTATTTTTTTAGCAATTTGATCCATCAAAATACTACAATTTCGGAAATTCTAGAGAGAAATTAATTCCTCAAGTTAACAATTTTGTGTAAGTGATATGTGTAGAGGTGGCCAAAAAAACCGAAACCGCCAGAACCGAACCGAAACCGGCGGTTCCGGAACAGGAATCGAACCGCCGGTTCCGGTTTGGAACCAAGAACTGCATCGACGGCGGTTCGGTTTCGGTTCCAAAGTTGCGGCCAATTTCGGTTCGGTTTCGGTTCTGAACCGCCGGTTCATCCTATCTTTTTTTTTTTTTTATGTTTTTATCTATATTTATGTTACAATTCATATTTATTTCACCTAAATGTTACGTGAGAATGCATAAAATTACAATTAAACAAGAAAAAATAGCAAAAAACGAAAAAAATACAAAAATTAAATTCCAAAATATGCGGTTCCGATTTGGAACCGCGGAACCGAACCGAACCGAATCTTGCGAATCCGGTTTGGAACCAAAACCAAAGTGGTCGGCGGTTTGGTTCCGGTTCCCTTGAGGTGGAACCGAGAACCGCCGCTTCGGTTCCGGTTCCGAAACCGAACCGAACCGCGGCCACCTCTAGATCATACGTGTTTCCTCGAAACTTTATTTGACCCCTAAAATAATTACTCATCATGTGGTTTATTATTGTCAATTCTCCTACTTTGCGTCAAAATTAAGTATGTTCTGAAAATGGGTAAAAAGTTTAAGTCCAAATACGTATATGAATTAAATTCATTGACCTACTAAAATTATAAATTTATACTAAAAAAATTATGGAATATATTACCAAAAGTTGAGGTGGATTGGGCTACTCATTTTCCAGAGAGAAATTTCATGACTCATAATCTATATACTTCTATTTTTTCCAAAAAAAAAAAAAGCTACATACTTCTTTACTTATATACTGCATATGAAGCTGAGATTTTAACTTATTTACAAAATTGCCCTTTTTCCAAAATAGTACTTGCCCATTATCCACGATGTATGTACAAGTTTGGGCTAATCCTATTAGTATTACATTTTTTAATGATTTTCTAATCAGTAATAGTAAATATATTTACTATTAACATATAATCCTTTTAAATTGAAACAAAACCAAAAAAAATACCCACAAATATTGAATGCTCCAACTGCAAACATTAAACATAGGGGGATTTGAAGGAAGAATAAAGCAGAACCCGAAAAGGAAGAAAATGGTAGAAGAAAGTAGTGCAAGTGTAATAATTACATTAGAAACACTGTAGTTCTAAAAATCATCCATTTCCTTCATTCTGAGGCATAATTTGTGAATTACAATTTCATAAATAATACTATAATAAATTCAAGAAGATAATTCCTCCTTGATGCTGTCATCAACTGCAGTTGCCTTGCAGATTGGACATAAATTCTTCACTGCCAACCATTTTCTGATACAGCCCACATGAAAATCATGGCCACATTTCAGAGTCCCAATATCATCCATATGCATGTATTCCTCCTGTCACATTATCACCACAATCACACTTGCACTTGGAAAGAGAAAATGTATTTTCTGAGAGAGAGAGAGAGACTCACCAGACAAATAACACATGTCCCGTCGTCTTGAGATTGGCCCGAGGAACAATATATGGACTGAGTCAGACACTTTGTAATCAAAACATCGGACAAACCAGTGCCGACACTTCCAATCCTCTCTCCTAGAGCAAGGAGCTCCTGCTCATACCAATTGCTCAAATTTCAGTTGTTGAGATCAAGACAGTAAAGATATAATCGAACGAAAGTGCAGTAGTAACTACTAGGCAGATTAATAGAACTTTGAGAGAGAGGAGTATCAGAGTGACCTCATAGCTCATATTGTCTATGTCAAGCCTCATGTCCCTGTGCTGATCATAGAGAGCCCTCGAGTCATGGTACGTAGAATAGTTGGCCGCTATGATATCCTAAAATGCATCCACAGGAGCGCGCGCCATATATGGATATACGCCAATGCAACGACATCAATCAGAATTGGTAGATGGTATAGATCAAGTTGCAAAGACATAAGTTTGAGAAACTTTCACAAGTCTAGAGAATTTGAATGTGAACTTAGGAATATAAGATAGCTCTTATTTACTTTCCTCAAAGAATTAGTCTAAGTTCATACCTCGTGTGTGACTCCATCAGGTACACTTGACTCCTCAGTAAAAGCTCTATATCTGTCATTTGATATCCCCGTTCTACCGTTCCTTTCACTATAACGAAATCCTGCAGTGGAAAATGCCTGTGAATGTCTGGGAGGAAAGCTTTCTGCAGCCATTACCGGCCCTTCACCTGAAGCAACAACCTGCCCTGGGTAAAAGCTGCTTGATGAAGCCCTAAATGTGGGGGCAGATCTTTGGTCATAACTACTTTGGACCTCTCTGAGAGGTTGATTCAAATAACCATAATTATTATGAGGAATAGAAGCATTATTGTTGTAGCCCCTGTTGTCAACCGAACCATTAGCATGACTGTTAAGTGCATTCAGGGTGTTTGGACCGTGACCAAAGGAACTTGAATCTGCAATATCAGCACAAAATTGATCTTAGTATAACTTACAATTTTACAATGCCATAAATTCAAAAAAAAACTTACCTGCACCATGAGGGCCACCATGGCCAGCAGGTGATGTGAAACTATAATTCCAATCCATCATAGAGATGTTTGAAGTCTGCCCCGAATAATCCAGTAAATTAGGTCGGTCAGATGGCTGATTAGAGAAGGGCCGATGCATAGAATTGCTTGGCATATGAGTTCTGGTTATATTAGGTTCCTGGTCAACTACAGTTCTACTTCTCACATTTCGCTGTGTGCCTTCACCACCAATAGAGAGGCTATTAACTCTGTAGCCCAAATTATACTCCCAAGGTGTATGATAAGATTCTGTATTCTGCTTTTCCTGCCATGGGTCAGCAGGTAAGAGCAAATTTGATGAACTTCCAACATCATAATATCTACTAGTAGAACCCCTATCATACAGCTGAGGGGTGCTAGGACTTTTCCGCTTGTATGATCCTCTGCTGCTGCCCACTACTGTTGGATTGACAAAACCGCCATGTGCTCCGGGGGCAGTCTGCCCACTGAGGCTGGAAGAAGATGGGGGGCGAGAATAACTATCTTGGACCGTGTGGAAATTTCCACCAGCAGACTGATGCACAAAGGGATCACGAGATGGACCAGGAGCATGTTGTTGAAAACATGGGAATTCAGCAGGGGGAACTGGTGAAGAGTTTATCCTTGACCTAGGAGCAGCAGGAGGCCGCGGGGGAGGAAAGGAACCACCGTTGATGCTTATGTTCTCCCCAGGATGAACAAGAGAACTGCTTTCAGAAGCACTGGCCCTTCCTACAATCATGACAGGAAATGAGCAAAAGGCAACTAACATGAATAAAATTAAAAAAGCTGGTGGAAACTATTATAAAGTATGATCAGTTTATTGCTTATACAGAGACCAAACATCTCGCGAATCAACAAAATTACACATCTTTTTTTTTTTCCTTCCCTTTTTCTCCCCTTCCTGTTCCTGGCTTTAAAAAGTACTTCATCATCACAAAAAAGAACATCCAATTACTCAAGGCCTCTTGACCTCTACAAATTGTAATGATTTTTATCATTGCATAACCCTGACAGTGGCATTTATAATCAAGGATAGGATTGCAGCCAAAAAAGGATAATAATGTCAGGAAAGATCCAAAGGCTCTGAGTAGCTTATGATATCTAACAAGTAACAAAGCCGTGCAAGTTAAATATTAGAATCTTATACCCATAAGCAAGTAGGGTTGCTCGGTGTGATTCCGCCCCTGATGACTCTCATTCTCAAGAATCTGAGGTGTGCTAAACATGTTTCTATGCCCCATAGCTTATAGAACTGTTGAGGAATAAGCTTTTTTCAGCAGATGAAAACCTGCATAAGGATCACATTTTTGTTATTAAAAGATCTCATTAAGAAACATAGAAAAAACTGCACACATGCAGGAACATCACCACAGTAGTCCAAAGAGGTCCAAATTTTCAAGAGTCAGATTCACGAGATTTGATTGTTTAATACAAAACCACAAGCTTAACACCTATCAAGTTTCCTTTGACTTCGCCAAAATAACTGAAGGGAGAATAGGCATAAAAATGGCAGAAAGCAAAAAATCATTATTTTTTGACAAACTGCCAAAACCCCGTACATCAATCAACATCCAATATGAGATAGATGCTCAGGATCATATTCATAAGAGAAAGCTTTCAAAATTTCAGGTCTTGCAAAGTTAAAACTTAGTAAAATTTTCTCACCATGCCCTTACAATTGTCCTGCTCAGTCCATTCCATACATACATGTTCTAGTCTGCGGAAAATCTCACTCAAATGAATTATCATCTCTGACCACCTCTACATAAAATTTCATCTTCTAAAGATGTTTGCTAGAATTGGTAATCCCCTAAGGGGCATTTACTTTGCATGATAGGATAGATTGATAAAACATAGGATTGACTATATGAAGGATTAGATGATCAAACAAGCTCAAAAGTTATCAATTCATCATAGTAAATGGTAGATTAACCTATACTATTTTTATCTATCTATCCTATCACCCAAAGTAAACACCCCTTTAAAATAATGACTTCATCTGGTTACAAAATGCCTACCAAAACTGCATGCCCTCTTGAGGAGTGACATTTCAAAGACACAGAACATGCATGGGTATAGAGATATTGACAGGCTGTGAAACTAAATGCAGCAAGAAAAACTTGATCCTGCATCGAAGTTTAGTATGATGCAACTGACTATAAAATACTTCTGCTGTTCGCTAAGGTTGTAAACTTACAGCAGCAACCCACTCTTCCTAGAGAATATGTGCAACTGGTTTATAGACTCCTTGAAACAAAAATTCCACAGGAAAACAAAGACGAAATAATATTCCTTTTGATCATGCAACTTCACAAATCATAATATTAATCTCTAACTCGCTGCTAGAAATAATAACTAAAATCTCTGTGAGTAATAAGGTATAATAAATCAGTATATAGCAGGTCTCTCCTCTCAGAGAGAAAGAAATGGCAAGAAGATTAAATATATTGTTAACACGACACAGAAAACTAAACTTACTACAGTACAAAAATTCCCCATGTTTGACAATTTTGATAAAGATTAAACTGGCTTTTCCTTTGATGATCTGATTTTTATGCCCGTATTTCCGGTCTTTGCACATTATAACAATAGGTAGACTAGAATCCTCATCCTCAACTTAATACCTCTTTTTACCTAGATGAAAACTTTTAATGCATCAAGACTGAATGTGAGGGAACCGCAAACTTGCACCATATTAAACAAAACAATTAGAATAAGAAAATAAAACTCCAAAGCCCATGAGCTCCGGCATCTTGGATTCATCAAACCTGAAATGAGCAGATTGCTAGAGAGGCCATATGTCACACATGACCGACACAGTTTGCAGTTCCTAAGGTTGACAGCTATAAGTGCCCTATTTCACACTCACTTTCACTTGCAAGATAGTGCAGAAGAATAAAGAAATAGAATTGCTTGAAGTTATTATGTAAGACTAAGTACAGTAAGTATAGTAAGCCAAATTACCCAAATGCCATAGCTCTTGAATTAAAGACTATTCAACATAACTTGTTTTTGGAAAAGTAATGGGTTCTACTAATACAAGTATACATTCATATACAATTTTTTTGATTAAACATGCTGGAGAAAGCATCCCTCATTGGAGTGAGTAAAGAAAATGAAGCTTTTAATTGATAATAGCCATCCCAGTTGTAAGTATCAGGGAAAGAACCAAAAAACATCAATTTAAGTACTTGAAGTTGAAGCTTCCGGAATAAAATTTGATTTCAGATAATGAAGTTCTCCAAAACGAGTGAAAATCGTGTCATTGATATTCAGTTTGTATGTCACGCCAAAAAAATAACTATGAGATGACAGGACTAACACTTTTATAATGTTTCTGGAGGCCTCAAATAAGATACATGACATTATAGTCGCAAGTGTTCTTACCAATGATACTATGTAAGCAAGTGATAAGTGCGACCACCAGGATACTTCATTGTTCAACAAGAAGCCTCAAGAATCATAAACCAGTACTTTTTGTCAAATAATTTCCCATAAATGTTTTATGCAAACATACCTCGACTACCTAAAAATGCTTGTACTTAAGCGTAAACTGAGATACATCAAACGTATATCAAGTTATACACAGAACTAAATAGGGTCCCAAAAGTAATGGATTTGAAAGTCAGGACTAACATCAAATGAATACAAGTAAAGTACAGTAAAAATATCCCAAACAGGCTGAGCAACAGCAACTGTTTCCACCCACCCAAAAGAAAGTAAATTATGGGAAATTACATCCAAACTGTGATGAACAAAGCTTTACCAACAAAATAGTAGTAAAGTAAAATACAGAAATGCAATTTTGCGGTTCATGCACCCAATATAGCTTATGTAAATCTTAATCTTCAAGCTATAGAAACATCAATGCATCAATATTTCATCTAATTTAGGACAGGGTGTAATAAGTAAATAAGAAACTAATTTCAACCAAGAGCAAAGGATGTCCCAGTACATGAGATTGTCAAATTTGTCTTTAATCACCAGGCCATAGTAAGCTAAAAGCAAAGCAGCTGCTAAGAACTAAAGCAGTGATCCTGATGTGCTACAGAATAAGTCCCCATGAACTGAACATTGGTAACAACCAATTGGCATCAATCCTCAACCTTACCCTTGTTCAACCCATCTCACTTGATTGTTTCTCTTACTCAAGCTAATATTCAGCCACCACATGAGTAAGATCGCAACCAATGATCTCCAAATCGGCTTAAGCATTAGTAGATCAAATAGAATACACTACAAGGATAATCGCCAGTAAGCAACTGAAATTCAAGGAAATGAAGCTGTTGTCAAAGCATCAGCAATTTAGGATGTCATCGAATAGCTAATATCCAATTTCTATACAAATGGGTCTTGAAATCAATGTAAAAGATGATGGAATCAATTCCTAACTCTTCCTCCATACCATCCCAGAATATGATCAGCACATCCAGAACCGACTTAGTATGTATGACAATTCCAGCTACCCCTCACCACTAAAGGAAGGAGATGGCTATACTTTCTAAACGCCAAAAGGAGCTTTGGAACAACTAGCATCCCAATGGCACATGTCTGATATTTTGCGCCATCAAGGAAAGAAAATAATGCCGGTCGTCTTTAACAAAATAAGCCCTCAAAATGCCAAATATGACTGGTAATATTCGTCAAAGATTATTGGCGATCTTAGAAGTAATTCAGAGGGATGTACAATGGAGCGTCACTTTGTTGAGAACAATGATTGATTCGTACATGTAAATTCCACTATCAAAGAAAGGAAATATTGTTCCCTACACTCGCATGTTTCTTGTCCAATTCAAAGGCTGATGTGTTAGATACTGCAACTGCAGCAGGTCAATCTAATAATCTCTGAAGGGAACACCATAAATCAAAATGACATCTGTTCATCAGTGATCCAGATGGATCACAGTAGTGCCTGCAATACCATTCATAATTCAGATATTTCATGTTAGAGAGGCCAAGTAGCGACCCACTAGTGTGCGCTATATCTGTATCTAGGAAATAAATTAGTGCTATTTCTATTTTATTTCTTTTAGCAGGTTATGTATGACTATGATGCATTGAACCAAGATTTAAATGCATTGTCCACATGAGGCCTTCTCAAGACATGATTGAAAATATTGATTAACCAAAACTTTGTCAGTACAACCGTAAGTGTTGATCAAACTTATGTAACATGAGAAGGTTGATTCTCGAAAGAAATTAGTGTGCGTGAGCATGTGAGTGTGTGCATGAGGGAGAGAGAGAGGTTGGGAGGGAGGAGAGAGAATTGAGAATCAATATATCTCACCTGCAAATAGTTCTCTCAAATTCATAAGCCTTGTCCATTCATGATAGTTTTTAGGGGAGAAGATGAGCAAAGTTAATATAGTGGATTGTCCCCCAAAACAGGCTGAAGTAACGGGAGTGCCCTAAGTTTGAACTATTAGGCTTGATATACAGATTCTTACAAAAGATCTTCGATTAACTTATGCAACCAGCAACCCTCCCTGCATTTTAAAAACATCTAAAACTATTTGCTCGCGAAGTTATCCAAAATAATAGGAGAAAGCATTTTGAACAAAATAGAAGTTAGGAATAATAATAAAAAACATCAGAAAAATCATGATACGATCTCATAGTGAAACGTGTTGACTGTCACAAAACTATAGCAATTTTTTGCTATCAGGAAATAGAAATATTAATGATCAAATCATTGCAAAACTAATACCAATGACAGAAGGGAAAACAAAATGAAAAGAATAAAAACAACAAATTAATATTAATCCCTCTTATTTAGAAAAGTGATTTTAGTAAAATTAAATAAAAATCTTTCAAATACTGCAGTCAATTGATATCATTCAACAAGAAAAAGTGACAAATGAAAGTAGTATCACCGCCGAGAAATTTGAGAAATGGAGGACTGCTCATTCAAATGATTGGACTATTCACAATTACAAGCACCTAAATTTTAGCTTTTCAATCCTACTATTGCAGATAACTCCAAATAAGGACATTGGTCTTCTACTAAATAAAAAGTTAAAATAGCTAATTAAACACCAGGTCTCAATACAACCCATTTTTGGTCATCACATTTGCTGATATCTTTTAGCCAGTAAAGAATTTACGTGATGGTCTGCATTTATGGATGAAAATTATGTGCTCTGAAATATTTTTAGTTAAAATGAATTAGTTATACTTTAACCACTTTGTAATCCTTCTTATATCTATATTCTATGCTATGAGTAAGAAAGAACCATTGTTCTGATGTCAAACAGAATATTACAGATAATCTACTGGGAGAGACATATTTTAATCTCCGCATAGCTTGAGGAATTCTTATTTCACTTCGAGTTTAGTCTAAAAAGTAACTTGTTAACCAATACTAGATGACTGCTTGAGTAAAAAATCCTCAAATTTTTCAAAATTTTAAAATATAATCAGCAAAAGGACGTCAACATCCCAAATAATACAGAACAAAATCTTAAAAACCCAATTGTATAAAAAGAACAAAAACAATGAATGGGCAAAAATCCTAGATGACTCCCAAACTAGACAAATTACAAACCGTAGGCTACCTACTGTATTCAATAACCCAGATAAATTGTTTGTCGAGAATAAGCAGTCCAGCTACTATTATATCAATAATGATACTGTAAAAATTAATTTGTTATGGGAATTCAACAGACGTACAGAAAATCAAACGCAAAAAAAGAACACGTTGGTAAACCAGAAAAATAAAGCAAAATGAACTAAAATTAAAAACCAATGACTGAAAAGTTAAACCAAAAAAATCGAGCACGCAAAAAACGCAATCCCACCGAATTTAGACGGCGATCATCTAAAGAACATGTGCAGCATAAAAATGCTATAAAAAAAATCTCCTAACCAAAAAGCTATGAGAGAAAATTTCAGTTAACCAACAATCAAGCAAACGATTCACAGCAAAAACATTAATTTAAGCCAGAAAGAAACATACAAAAGGTGATATAATCAACAGATGCTGAATTCAATCGCGGCAAAATAAAAAATGAAATATACAAACCTGGGTTATTCGGTGATCGGACGTTTCAGATGAAGGATCAACGGCGAGTGGTGTGTATGAGAATGAACAGGGAGGGAGGGAGGGAGAGAGAGAGAGAGAGAGAGAGAGACGGTAAATAATGAGACAAAATGAAATGAAACGGTGAAGAATTCTTATTTATATCATGTTCTCTGCGTATAATCTTTTTCGTGTGTTTTATACATTTTCATCAGGTTTGTGTAAATTAGTGTTTTTTTTTTTTTAGAGGAAATAATTGTTGCGACTCGAGATGCGTTGGCAAGTTTCAAAATTGATTTGCCTACTAAAAATGCATGATAAATATAACTAAAGTTACTGAAACCTAACGTTTCAAAATTTGTTATTTTGAAATTAATCTTAGGTGTATATATTCTCCAGGTTTACAATGTTTTAGAAATACATAAGGACTCATTTGCTATAAAGTACAATATAAGACTTTATATGTTTACGTAGTAAGAATTACATATTTTGTGGGCTCGTCGTTTGCTACGCATTATGAGATAATATTTGATATGTTTGATTGAGATGTTTTATATATACAAAGAATTAATATTCTGTGTGGTATGATGTATTGAAAATTATTTGCAACACATAGTAATTTATGTTAGGCTTGTGAAATTCTAGTAATTAGTTGCAGTATCATGTATATCAATTCATAGATGGTATACAAAGCAACCAAAATCAATATAATACATATGAGCCAAAATTATATAAAGGCATTGTACCAAACATGATATTGAGATAATATAAATACATTAAACACCCTAATCATCCGTATCAGAAGAAATATAATCAAATTGTCACAAGTTTTACAAAGATTGATATCTTTCACATAACTCTTTCGTACAACGTAAAAAAAGTCGTTAAACTTTTACTTATTTTTCAACATTCTCAAGAGTAAGGTTTTTACTTTATATGACTTGGTTCTTAAACATTATTATTTGAACTAACTCGACGCCCGTTATAATTTAATGATATATCACAATACAGAATTCAAGAATTCACTTACATCATATAAAAAAGGGAATTACTGAAATATAGCCACTTTTCAAAAGTAAAGTTCAACTTTAGCCACTTTTTTTTAAAAAAAATGAGCAATAATGGCATCTCTTACTATATTGCCCTTCAATGGTCGTGTATGCATAGTCGTGTGTGTTGGTCGTGTATGTTGATATGGTCACGTATGTATGGTCGTGTGTGCTGGTCGTGTATGTTGATATGGTCGTGTATGCATGGTCGTGTGTGCATGATCGTGTATGTTGATATAGTCGTGTGTGATGGTCGTGTATGCAAGGTCGTGTGTGTTGATATGGTCGTGTATGCATGGTTGTATGTGTTGGTCGTGTGTGCATGGTCGTTTATGTTGATATAGTCGTGTGTGCTGGTCGTGTATGTATGGTCGTGTGTGCATGAGCTCCGACGACTTTTTCAGAGGAATTTTTTCGGGGAAGCACACGTGTGTGTTTATCGTGTGTGCATAATCGTGTATATTGATATCGTCGTGTGTGTTGGGCGTATGTGCATGGTCGTATAATTTTCTGGCGATATTTCTGGTGAAGCACATACGACCATATCAGAACACACGATCATGGTGGTGTATGCATGATCGTGTATGCTAATATTTTAATATGTGATTTGATACTTTTTGCATTAAATTGACAATACAGAAACTTATTTATTGTGATATTTTATAGAATTGCTAAATTGACTTCAAATATAAGCATGGTCAGTGTATGATTGCCGTGGATGAGGGTTTAACATGAGCATACATGACCTAATATGTTATTTGTCGTATATGCTAGTCGTGTGTAGTGCATTTTTTATGTTTTTCATCATTTTCATGTGATCATATGTATTCATGCATAGTCTTTTCTATTTTTTAAGGAGGAAAATATTTTTAGAGCATACACGACCTCACATGTTATTTGTCATGTATGCTAGTCGTGTGGTGCATTTTTTACGTTTTTTCATCATTTTTCTGTGAACATATGTATTCATGCACAATTTTTTCTATTGTTTAAAGACAAAAATATTTTTGAAAATACTCCAACGAGCATACACGACCATATTGGTCGTGTGTGTTTCGACGAAAAATGCATACATGACCATATTGGTCGTGTGTGCTTCGACAGAAAATGCACACACGACCAGCACACACACACAATCATATCAGCACACACGACCATGCATACATAACCATATTGGTCATGTGTGCTTCGACGAAAAATTTTCGTCTGAAAGTTGCCGGAAAATTTTTGCCGAAAAAAAATCACCGAAAAATTTGCACACACGATCATGCATATACGACCAGTACATGCATACACGACCATATTGGTCGTATGTGCTTCGACGGAAAATTTTTGTCGGAAAGTTATCGGAAAATTTTCGCCGAAAAAAAATCATCAGAAAATTTGCACACACGACCAACACACACGACAAGCACACACGACCAGCACACACGACCATGCATACACGACTAGCACACACGACCATGCATACACGACTATATTGATCGTGTGTGCTTCGACGGAAATTTTTTGTCGGAAAGTTGCCGGAAAATTTTCGCCGGAAAAAAGTCACCGAAAAATTTGTCGGAAAATTTGCACACACGACCAGCACACACAACCATGCATACACGACCAGCACACATGATGGTCCTGGAACGAGGTCTTCGGTGTAGAGGGGGGGTGAATACACCGAAGAGGGATTTTTGAAAACTTTTAACAAATTAAAACTGAGTTGAGTGAGAGCTCAGTTATGAATTCAGCTGACTTCTAAAGAAGGTGGTCAGCTGGACTGATAACTCAGCTGGTTGTGCGGAATGTGGTGAAAAAAAAATTTTAGCTCGTTCCCTTTACACGATCTCAGAAAAACTTAGTTTCAGTTTTCAGTTAAGCTGATTTGAAAAATAATGCAGCTGGCTGGGTTACACAGCCTGATGGTCCCTGAGCTGGGTACTTGGTGTAGAGGGGGGGGTGAATACACCAAGTAGATTTTTCGAAACTTTTATCAAGTTAAAACGGAGTTGAGTGAGAGCTCAGTTATTGATCCAGCTGGGTAAACAACTCAGCTGGCGGTGCGGAAAGTGGTGGTTTGAAAACTTTAGCTCAGTTACTTAGAAAAACTCAGTTTTAAAATATTAACTTATCGTTTTCAGCTTAGTCAGGTTGTGCAACTTTTCGAGAGACACAGCTGTCTTTGGAGAGCAGCTGTGTGTGCAGTTTTGAACAAGTATGCAATGATATGAAGGCGTTAGTACACAGCTGAATATAAAGCAAAAGTAAAGAGAGAGAGATAGAAGCACGCGAGTTTTTACGTGGTTCGGAGTAACACCTCCTACGTCCACGACCAGGTTCACTGGTAATCCACTACCACTTGGTTTCCAAGTACCAAGCAACTTCACAACTCTAACCCGAGCTGTGTTCCAACATTTTGCGGGCACTGTCAAGCCTATACACCTTCAGTTTGCGGGTACTGAAGAACCTATCCACTCGAATTACGCGCTTCGAGCAAGCGTACCTTTACCTAACCTTTCTGGGTTTGGGTTTGGGTATGGGGTTCCAACTGTGAACGAGTTCTTACAATTAAGAACTTCAGAGTATGATGAACTCGTTCGAAATCTAGGCTTTAGATATACAATGAGTTTGGCCTAGGGAACAGACGAAAAACTAAGCAGTTTCTTAACTAGAAACACTTTAAGATAAAGTGTTCTTTGATCTATGTAGAACTGTTTGGGAGCTTTTGAAAGAATAATGAATTCAGATAATGAAAGCTTGTAGAGAGTTTTTCGTATCTGATCCTGAGGTTGAAGACGGGTTTATATAGGTAGAGATTCAAGACTAGCCGTTGGAGGAGCCGTTTGAATCTTACCTACTCTTCTTAAATACAAGATCTGCCGTTGGGCGTATTCCGCACCGTCTTCATTTGTGTCACATCCTAGGTTCGAAGTCTAGGATGCGATCCGGCAATCCCTCATTGGTCGAGGTAGGTTGACTTCCTCGATTCCGGATCTTCTCGCCTTTAGAGCCGGCTTTTGAATTCGTAGCCGGACCGTCTCGACGTGGAGTCTTCGAGATAGTTCCTTTGTTCTGCATACAGACTACCGTGTTTTGAACTCATTCGAATTCTCTTCACTTGATCGAGCTCTGCCGGATTACTCGAGTGAAGGTTGACGCCGTCTTTGTCTTTTGCTAGCCGACTCCGCTCGTGAACACACTGGTCGACCGTCGTCTTCCGCTAGCCGACTCCGCCGTAGACACACTGGTCGATCGTCGTCTTCCGCTTCCTTAACCTGTAATCCTAGAACATCTAAGGCTCAAACAGGTGAGCTGGAAAACACTATTTAGGTTGGCGCGATCATCTATTCGGTTGGAGAATCAGTTGGGTTTTGGTATCAAATCGAAACCTTATAATTTTCCCAACAATTTCCCCCTTTTTGATGATGCCAAAACCTAACTGAGACAACTTATGATGCAGAGAAACTTGTGTTTTATTAATGTAAGAAAATACATTATAACACAGGAAAAAGAAAGAAGGAAAAAAAATCTTCAGTCTTCAGTCTTTCAGTCGGCTGGGTCTCCTCTTCTGCATCCGTTGCTTCTTTCTTTTGACTCGTCTCTTCTTCAGCTGATTCTGATTCAGCTGGTTCCTCTAGCTGGTTCCTCTAGCTCAACAGTTTGCCTCTTCATTGACTTGTCTCTCTTCTCCCTTACTTTCCCCTTTTTGGCATGATCAAAACAGGGTGGGAGATATTCACCATCGGCTGTTGCGATGTTTTAGTTTGGCGAAACTGTGGTTTTCAGCTCTGAGCAGCGAGGTTTAGAGTGTTAGTGGCTCAGCTGTTGTATTAGCTGGCTCTTCTTCAGTTGCATTAGCCTCAGCTGTGATTGCAGACACAGCGTCCTTGGCCTGATTCAGCTGGGGCAGTCCAGCTGAGTGCTTGGAGGGATGAGTTAGCACGGGAGATAGCATCTTCTGAGTCGGGCATAACTTCATTCCTTGCAATTTTGCTTCTTCAGACTTCTTAGATTGAATGAGAAAGTCTGATTCAAGACTTCGAGGAGTTGTATTCAGCTCATATCATCATCATCCAGCTGCAGGTGATCGTTGGCTGGGTGAAGTTTCTCATTTGAGCTTGGTGCAGGGACTTGAGCATCTTTTATTGAAAGATCTCGAAAAAGGTGTCCCTGTGGAGCTGAAGGAAACTGAAGAGAAGGCGGTTGAAGTATCCCATCTGTCTTGGGGTTTAAGCTTGGTTGATCAGCTGGAATACTCCGTTGCGGTGTTGGTGATGATTATGTTCAAGCAGGGACGTGAACTTCTCTTCCACCGTAAGAAACGACCGCTTGTGGGCCTTCTGCTCATCGGAGAGTGATTACGAATTCTCTCATAATGTCAGCTGGCTTCTCTGCTGACTGACTGAGCACCTTTGACTTGAGTCTTCGGTTTGAAGACAGTGCTTCAGTATATTTTGTCTCCTCAAGTTGTTTCCGATTCCCAGCTGGGACGGAGTTAGATGCATGCTGCTTTGTTTCCTGCATCTTTTTCTGTGCCTCCTGTGGCAGAGCAAGAGCTTTGACATGACTGCTTTTGAATACTCCGGTTTCATCAATATCTGGTCCAGGTCTGTTGACGTTGATTTTTGCATCCCAGGGAGTTGTGTGTCCCGTTCTCTCTTTTATGATGAGAGAAGCGATTAGCTGAGGAGGTCTTTTCCTTTGTCATTCCCGAAAGTTTTCTCGCACCTTCCCGGTGGATGACGTTCTTGAGCTTTGCAGTCTCCTACTGCGCTGGCCTGGTTCTGTCGATGGGCTTCACCTTCTTCTGGACTTCCGTCTTCTTTGAGGTTCCTGAGAGTTAAGCACCTCTTATCTTGAAGCTTTGACAGATTCTTCAGGTTTGATTGGCTTTGGGAGACACCTTTCTGGATTCCATGTTCTTTTTCTGCATCTTTTGTTAGTAGAAACAAACAATACCAATTGATGAAGAAAAAAAAACTTTCTAGGATTGAAGCGTATATTTTCTAGCATATTTAAAGAGATTTCTTGAAGAATGGACGATCAAGATTTGTCTGTTAATAAGAAGATCTACGACTGGGAGTGATTCTCGCGTCATGTCAATTTAATGCGCGAGAGAGAACGGTTGAGGCGCTTTGACTTTTGCCTCGAAACTCCCATTATTCAATTCTTTGCAGACTTTTAATTAATATTGATTAGAAATGACAATTGACAGAAAACAGATTGAGTAGGTGTAATTAAAGTTATTTCAAACCTCTCAGCTGATCATTGTAGTCAGCTGATACCTCGGTTGAGTGGGTGTGCTGGGTCATCGTGGTTCCAGCTGGTTCCCCTCACCGAATAATCCTTTCCTTTCGATCTGGTTTAGTCGAATTCTTTCACCGATATCGGTGACATTGATTCTGATTTTCATTGATCGCTTGTATTCACTTGGTCTCGTTTATTCACTGGTTCGTTTGCTTCACTGGTTCTGTTTATTCACTGGTCTGCTTCCTGTTTCTGCTTCCGTTCACTGGTCTCGTTTCCGTTCATTGGGTGAAGCATCGTCCGGGGTTGAGAAGTCCAAGTAATCCGCACGCATTTTGAATCTTGCTTCTATCAGCGGTTTTGTGAGAATATCAGCCCGCTGTATGTCTGTGTGAATTTTCTCAACAATCACATCCTTCTTTTCTACGTGATCTCTGATGAAATGATGTCGTACGTCTACATGCTTGCATCTTGTGTGAAGTACCGGGTTCTCTCGAAATGGCAATTGCACTTGAGCTATCACGTAAAATTGGAACTCCGCCAGCTTTTACTTCATAGTCATCCAGCGATGTTTCACCAGAATTTGCGAGCAGAAGCTTTCCACGGCCATATATTCGCTTCGTCGTGGAAGTTGCGACGCACGTTTGTTTCTTTGAAAACCATGAGATCAACTTACTTCCTAAGAACTGACAAGTTACTGAAGTTGATTTTTCGTCCAATCGATCTCCCGCCGAAGTCCGAATGCGAGTATCCAAATACCGTAGATTGTCTTCACAAGTACCATGTACCAACATTTTGTGTTCCTTTGAGGTATTTGAGAATGTTCTTGGCTGCTTGCATGTGTGCTTCCTTTGGATCAACTTGAAATCTGGCACACACACCGACTGCGAAAGAGATGTCTGGACGACTTGCTGTTAGATACAGCAGGGATCCTATTATCCCTCTGTATTTGCTGGAATCAACTGACTTCCCTTCAGTTCCTGGTTCAATCTTCCAGTTGGTGTTCATTGGAATCTTTACAGTTCTGCTTGATTGAACTCCATACTTGGCGATCAAATCTTTCACGTATTTGGATTGATTTATGAAGATCCCTTCTGAAGATTGCTTGACTTGAAGTCCTAGGAAGAAACTCATTTCTCCCATCATGGACATTTGGAACTTCTCTGACATCATCTCTCCAAATCTTTGGCATAAGAATCTTGATCTTGATCCAAAGATGATGTCGTCTACGTAGATTTGAACAACCAGGATATCTTCTCCTGACTTGATGGTGAAGAGAGTTCTGTCTACTGAGCCCTTCTTGAATCCTTTGGATATGAGAAAATTTGACAGAGTGTCATACCAAGCTCGAGGTGCTTGCTTTAATCCATAAAGAGCCTTCTTTAGTTTGTAGACTTTATTTCCTTCTACTTCGAATCCTGGAGGTTGTTCAACGTAGACATCTTCTTTGATTTCTCCATTTAGGAATGCACACTTCACATCCATTTGATAGACCTTGAATTTGTGATGTGCTGCAAAGGCGAGAAATAGTCTGATTGCTTCCAATCGTGCTACTGGAGCAAAAGATTCTTCGAAGTCAATTCCTTCCTGCTGAGTGTAGCCCTTGGCAACGAGTCGAGCTTTGTTTCTGATAACGACTCCCAGGGTATCCAACTTGTTCTTGAATATCCATTTGAGTTCTATGACTTTGACTTCTTGAGGTCTGTCGACTAATTCCCAGACACAATTTCTGAGGAATTCGTTCAGCTCTTCTTGCATGGCATTTGTCCAAGGCACACTCTTCAAAGCTTCGAGAATTGATTGAGGCTCTGGCACTTGAGCTACGTAACACGCCATTAGAGCAGTGTCTTCATCATAGACCGTCAGTTCTAGCTCTACTGAGAGTTGAGCTGTGTCAGCTGCCTCTTGATGATCCGATGAAGCTTCGAGCACCGAGCTTCTGGTTTTGACTTGGTCAGATGGTTCTCCAATGATTGCTGATGATGGATGATCTTCAATCCATCTTCTCCTCTTACGAATTTCTTCTTCCAGTTGATTGATGCTTGAAGTGGCTAAATTTCGTCTGTTTTGGAGTTGCTCTGAAGTTAAGTCTTGAGAGATTGATTCTCCTTGATTTGAATTTTGAGGTGACTTCTGAAGAGGTTCAGCTGGAGATGGAGCTGGGGATTCAGCTGTGTTTGGATTTCCAGCTGATGATGTTCCCCCTTGATTTGGCGTTGAAGCTTCTTCTCGATTTCCACCATGGAGCTTCTTGGTTGATTTGAATTTCCTCCTCTGGCTCATTGTCCCAAATTAATGGTTCTGCCAGATTCCTGATTCTATTCTCTTGAGCCCTTGTCTGAATCAATCTTGAAGATTCTCCTTCGCTTCTTCGTTTGATAGAATCTCTATATTCGAAGGAGGATTCGTCAAAGGTAACATGTGGAGTTACTTCGAGTATTTGAGTTCTTCAGTTGAAAACTCTGTATGCTTTACTCACAGCGGAGTAACCAAGGAATACTCCTCGGTCTGTCTTTTCGTCGAACGTCTTGAGCTGTGTCTTTCCATTATTGAGAATGTGACATTTGGATCCGAATACCTTGAAATATCCAATGTATGGTATTCTGTTGTTCCATAGCTCATACGGTGTCTTTCCTTGTCTTGATGTGAGTAGGGAGCGATTCTGAGTGAAGCAAGCTGTGTTGATTGCTTCACTCTAACTTCTTTGGAATGGCAGAGCTAGCTAGCATTGAGGTAGCTGCTTCCTTGATAGTTCTGTTTCTTCGTTCTGCTACACCATTCTGCTGAGGTGTGCGAGCTGCAGATGTTTGGTGTTGAACTCCGTTCTTCTCGCAAAAATCATAAATAGTTTCATTTAGAAACTCCGTTCCACGATCTGATCTTATTGCCATTATCTTGCACTCCTTCTGTGTTGATAATCTTTCCATGATAGGCGGCTTAGTTCTTGTTTCGCTCTTCCGGTACAAGAATGATACCCATGCGAATCTTGAGAAATCATCCACAACGACCGCAGTATATTTTCTCGCCATTGAAGCTTGCTGGAGTAACTGGACCAAAAAGATCCATGTGAAGAAGTTGAAGAACTCGATCAGTTGACTGAGCTGGCTTGAGAGAGAATGAAATTCTTGTTTGTTTTCCTTGTTGACACGCGCTGCACATATGACTTTTGTCATATACTTGATCTCGGAATTCCATTAGCGAGCCGGTTCCTAGCCGCCTTGTTGATTGTCTTGAAGTTGAGATGATCTCGGCCGTTCGTGCCACGACCGACTTCATTGCCGCTTTTGATACAAGACAAGTCTCCGGAGGGCCGTTCCGCCGCCGAAGTACATATTTCCTTCTCTTTTCCTCTTAGGAGTATCTCGCTTGGTTTCCCTGTGCTTCACTGTGCATCCCTGTGCATCAAACTTGACAGAAAAACCGTTGTCGCAGAATTGGCTAATGGAAAGCAAGTTATGTTGCAATCCTTGTACATAAGAAACATTTGGGATTATAACATTTCTAGTTTTAAATGTACCATAACCTTTGGTTAGGCCTTTGGAGTTGTCACCAAATGTTACTTGTGGACCTGTACGCTCAATATACTCCTGGAGTAGATGCTTTAGGTGCGTCATGTGCTTGGAACATCCACCGTCCAAGTACCAAAGCGTTCTCATCGACTCCTCGCAGATACGTCGATTCCTTGCAACCTAAACAAAAAGTTAAAATTCAGGTACCCAGTTTTAATTGGGTCCTTGTGGGTTAGACAGAGATCCTTTGACGACCCAGATCTGCTTGATGACTCGAATTGGGTCATTTGATCTGATAATTCTTCCAGCTGAGTCGATATACACATTCATTGTGTTCTTCTTTTGTTGCTGGCGTGGTCTTGATCTTCGTGTCTTCTTATTTTGTTGTCTGTATTTTGTTTGATTTCCAGCTGTGTGCCTAGCTGAGACGTTCCTTTGTCTCTGCTGTCTCTGATGCTGTGGCTGGAAATGATTATCCAAATTGATACTCGTATGAGTGGTATCCACCGGGTATCTACGATATCTTGGTTGATATCGATCAACGTGCCGGTGCCGTGGCCGGTATCCGTAAAATCCAGCTTGTGGTCTTCGTTGAGGTTGAGCACGTTCTTGTCGTCCGAGCCGAGCTTGAGGTTGTCGCACACCGACCTTCTTGATGTCCGCCGTGTTCTCGACGGAGTGTGAGATCGTTTCACCCGTTCTTTTGACGTCCGCCGTGTCCTCAACGGAGCTTGAGAATGTTTCATACGTTCTTCCCGACGCCCGCCGTGTCCTCAATTGTTGATGCCGAGCCGCCGGGGTTGAAGGTTCATTTGCTCGTACAAACATAACCTTTGTTCCACTTGTGGAGGCAATGTTTGAGGCATCCTTTGATTCGTTGTATCCCGCCCCGCTTTGAGTCGCCGCCGGACGCCGAGCACTAATGATCTCGTCCATTGTTGACGTGGCTTTGATGAGAGCTACTATCTTCTTAGATAGTACCTCTTCGGTGATTTTCACTCAATGATCTCACTGACTTCCTTTCCGATTCAATTTGTGACCTTTTCCACATCTTCTATCACCGTTTCTTCTCGTTGTTGACTTTCTTCATCGACCGATCTTGTTTCACTATTTTGTCATTTAGTGAAACGACTTCCCGTTGGAGCCGAGTTGTATCACCGTGTCGATACTTTTTCTTTTCCAGCTCCGCCTTCGCCGGCATTCTCACACATAATGACGTCAAGGATCTCTTGAAGCTCCTTGGAATCGTTCATTACTTTCTACTAGACTCCAATCGGGTAGTCCGCATTCGAGTCCCGTGTAGAGTGTTCGTGTGATGGTGAGGTGTTAGATAGATTTAGAGTTCGAGACGTTACCTCATCTTCATCGATGCCGTCTGTTTGTCCCATGAAGCAAGTATCCCAATCAGGTTCATGATTGGCCATCAGGGCTTCTTCTTCCGAGTCTGAAAATGGCATGTCATCAATTTTATTGCACTCTGATTCTTCATCAGCGATATAAGCTCTCCTTCGGTCAGCTGCCTTAGCTTTTAATTGGTCTTTATCTTTCTTGGACAACTTTGGACAATCTTGTCGGTAGTGTCCTGGTTCCTTGCAGTTGAAGCAACCTTCTTCGTCTGCTTGTCACCGACTTCTCATCACCGTCGCGTACTTATCTCTGTAATTCCTGAAGAACTTCTTGTATTTGCCCTTGCTGGTGTTGAGTCTGTTATAACTTTTCACCATCATGGCAATTTCTTCGAGTAGCTCCTCTTTGCTCATATCCTTTTTGTCCTTCTTCATCTTGGAGGACTCAGCTGACTTGACATGAGCTGACTTTTCAGAGTTGGCTCTGAAAGCTATTTCTTTTGGAGCAGGGGTGAGTTCTCCGTCATTATGTCTGCTTGAAGATTCTTCTTGAGTGATCTTCAAGTTGTACTCGTTGGCTTTTAGGAGTGAGAACAATCTTTCTGTAGATAGATCACCCAAGTCACTTCGACTTTGGTGAACTACCTTGTAAGTGTTCCATTCAGCTGAAAGAGCTGAAAGAACCTTTAGATTCTTTTCCCGCTGGGTATACTTCCCGCCCGATTGTCTCTATCTCAATGACTATGTTTGAGAACCTTAGCTCCATCGCTTCGATGGACTCGTTGGCTAGCTGCTTGAAGTTGTCGAATTTTTGGCATGCTATTGTGAATTTGTTTTCTTTGATCTCTTCTGATCCTTCACATATCTTGGCGAGTGTTTCCCACATCTCTTTGGCTGTCTCGCACTTGATGATTTTACTCAAGTAGGCGTTTGAGACTGTTGAAGAGATGGTGTTTCTTGCGAAGCTGTCCAGACCAGCTTGCTTTCGCTCTTCGGAAGAATATTCCTTCTTTGGCTTGAGAATTGGCCGGTATTCTGGTTGGCCTCCATCATGAGCAGGTACGAGTTCAGTTCCTTGTTTATACATAAGGATGGGTCCGTCTGAAATGACGTCCCACATCATGTCGTGATGTGCACAAAGGAAGCTTTTCAATCTGAATTTCCAGATTGCATAGTCGTCTACCGAGAAGGTGGGGAGATTCCTGTTAAGATAAGAATCCATAGACATGTGCAGTATGTAATAAGATGAGTTTTTTTTCTGAGAAACGGATCTGTTCAGTTGACCACTGACACAGAGCGTCAAGAGAGATCTCTTGATACAGAAACGGTGGTCTTTTGAACCACTGCTCTGATACCAATTGATGGTCCCTGAGCTGGGTACTTGGTGTAGAGGGGGGGGTGAATACACCAAGTAGATTTTTCGAAACTTTTATCAAGTTAAAACGGAGTTGAGTGAGAGCTCAGTTATTGATCCAGCTGGGGAGGGTCAGCTGGGTAAACAACTCAGCTGGCGGTGCGGAAAGTGGTGGTTTGAAAACTTTAGCTCGCCATTTAGAAAAACTCGCTTTAAAATATTAACTTATCGTTTTCGGCTTAGTCGTTGTGCAACTTTTCGAGAGACACAATGTCTTTGGAGAGCACTGTGTGTGCGCTTTGAACAAGTATGCAATGATATGAAGGCGTTAGTACACACCGAATATAAAGCAAAAGTAAAGAGAGAGAGATAGAAGACGCGAGTTTTTACGTGGTTCGGAGTAACACCTCCTACGTCCACGACCAGGTTCACCGGTAATCCACTACCACTTGGTTTCCAAGTACCAAGCAACTTCACAACTCTAACCCGAGCCGTGTTCCAACATTTTGCGGGCACCGGTCAAGCCTATACACCTTCGCCATTGCGGGTACCGAAGAACCTATCCACTCGAATTACGCGCTTCGAGCAAGCGTACCTTTACCTAACCTTCGGGTTTGGGTTTGGGTATGGGGTTCCAACCGTGAACGAGTTCTTACAATTAAGAACTTCGCAGTATGATGAACTCGTTCGAAATCTAGGCTTTAGATATACAATGAGTTTGGCCTAGGGAACGTACGAAAAACTAAGCGTTCTTAACTAGAAACACTTTAAGATAAAGTGTTCTTTGATCTATGTAGAATCGTTTGGGAGCTTTTGAAAGAATAATGAATTCAGATAATGAAAGCTTGTAGAGAGTTTTTCGTATCTGATCCTGAGGTTGAAGACGGGTTTATATAGGTAGAGATTCAAGACTAGCCGTTGGAGGAGCCGTTTGAATCTTACCTACTCTTCTTAAATACAAGATCCGCCGTTGGGCGTATCTCGCACCGTCTTCATTTGTGTCACATCCTAGGTTCTCGAAGTCTAGGATGCCGATCCGGCAATCCCTCATTGGTCGAGGTAGGTTGACTTCCTCCGATTCCGGATCTTCCGCCTTTAGAGCCGGCTTTTGAATTCGTAGCCGGACCGTCTCGACGTGGAGTCTTCGTGAGATAGTTCCTTTGTTCTCGTACAATTTGGACCAAAGTGTTTTGAACTCGCCTCGAATTCTCTTCGCCTTGATCAGCTTCGCCGGATTACTCACCAAGGTTGACGCTCGTCGTCTTTTGCTACCGACTCACCGTGAACATACTGGTCGACCGTCGTCTTCCGCTAGCCGACTCCCCGCCGTAGACACACCGGGTCGATCGTTGTCTTCCGCTTCCTTAACCTGTAATCCTAGAACATCTAAGGCTCAAACAGGCGAGCTGGAAAACACTATTTAGGTTGGCGCGATCATCTATTCGGTTGGAGAATCAGTTGGGTTTTGGTATCAAATCGAAACCTTATAATTTTCCCAACACAGCCAGAGAACTTTTAAGCTTGAAAACTTGTGTTGTGCTAATGCGGTTAGTTCTTTAAATATATAAAATGCAGATAATAAATAAAGCAATAAAGAACTTGGAATTTTAACGTGGTTAGAAGAGACAACTCCTACGTCCACGACCAGATTTTAACTGGTAAATTCACTAAGGATTTTTACTTGGTTTACGAGTACCAAACAACTTCGCAGCTCTAACTCGAGCTGTGTTCTAACAGTTTACGGGTGATTGGGCGTGTTTTGATCATATATTTTGGAGTAATTTTGCGTCATTTTTTGTCTTAATGTCTATTTAATCACGTTTATGGAATTAATTGCATGCTTCTTGGTCTATTGTAGGTTTTGATCTTAATTTGGAGGAATAAACATGATTTTAGAGGATATTTGAAGCCTTAAAGAGGTTGAGAGAAAGTTCTGGAATGTGCCGAAATCGGGCAGTATGGGCATACAGCCTGCTGCGTACTGGAGCTGAAAGCTGTCAGCGTTTGGAAAGTTTGGGAAGCTGATTTGGACGTGATTATGGGCTGTGCACGAGATTACTTCATAATTTTGGGCCATGGACTCTTAATTGTAGGATTTTATCTTTATTTTATTATTTTCCTAGTTAGATTAGAATTAGAGATTTTATTTCCTTATTAATATAATTCTTATTAGGTATTTAAATAGACCCCTTAGGGAGCAGACCAAAAAGGAGGTTTTTACGTTTTCTACTTCTCCTTCTTCCTCCTACCGATATTTTCTATTTTCTCCATGACTTCTAGCTTGAATTTGTCTATGAATTCAAGCTAAACACTTTTATTCCGGTGAAGATTAAGGAAGCCCTAGCGTGATTTATTCTGTGAGATCTAATTTGGTTTTTCTCCTTTAATTCTTATGCAAGCATCTGTGATTCTCTGTGTTTAATGTTGTTAATTATTTCGATTCTGCTAGGTAGTTGCAAATATTTAGTAGATCGAAATTAAATAGTAGCCAATTAAATCGGCCATCCGTAATTGTGGTTTAGATTTGATTTGTGGTAAATTGATTCTTCAGAATCAAGAAAATAGCAGTCTTAATTCAATAATCCTGCGTCAGAGTTTATTGATTTTGAATCGGGTCTCTCTAGTTGTTAATGCTGTCGGCTCATTAAATCCATAGAGCGTCTCTAGGGTTGTCAGTAGATTAGAGAAGTAATTGGTAAAGCGTCTTCCTGATTACCGAGAAGCTAAGGAGAGATAAGATCGCGTCAGAAGCTTCTTCGGTGGTCATAACTGGTTTGTTTGAATGAATTAAAGTTATATTTGCATCGATGAACGGAATAATCAAGCTAGGGTGGAATTAATCGGAAACTGGATCCTTTAATTATTTGTTAAAATCAAACTTTTGGATACTTGTTATTTAATTTCTGTTTCTGAATTATCGAGGTTCTTAGTAGTTTGGTTTAAGTATTTGCAGATTGAAAATTAGGGAAATTCTCGCCGATCCTTTGGGAGACGATCTTGCTTGCCACTGTTCTGTACAGTGTGGGCATACTGACCGAGTGTCAGATTTATTTTTGGTGAAAAACGACGCACCAACGGGCACTGTAGAAGCCTATATCTTTTCAGTTTCCGGGTACTGAAAAACCTTACACTCGAATTTCGCGCTTCGAGAAGACCTAACCTTGACCTAACCTTTTCTGGGTAAAGAATGGTTTGGGTTTCCAACTTTGAACGAGTTCTTACAATGAAGAACTTTGGAAGATGAACTCGTTCAGATCTAGGCTTTGGATTTACTATGATTTCTGCCTATTGATCAGATGAAAAACTAAAGCAGTTTATGAAAGTAAACACTTTTAAAAATTTAAGTGTTCTTCAAAGAGTTAGATAACTGCTTGAGAGCTTTTTAATGCTTGAGAGATTCAGAGAAGTTGAAAGCTTGTAGAGAGTTTTTCGTATCTTTATTCTGAGGTTGAAGACTGGTATTTATAGGTAGAGATTCAAAACTAGCCGTTGGAGGAGCCGTTTGAATCTCACCTACTCTCTGATCTGTCGATCTGCCGTTGAGCGTATCTTCACCTGTCTTCATCATTGTGTCAGATCCTAGTTTCGCCTTTCTAGGATGCTGAGATGTCAATCCCTCATTGGTCGAGGTATATTGACTTCCTCTGACACCGAGATCTCTGCCTTTGGAGCTGGTTTTTGAATTTAGAGCTGGATTGGGTAAACTAACTTGAAGTGACATCTTCAGAGTTAGTTCCCTTTTGTCTGCTCAGCTGAATCTCTTAGACTTGAGTCATCTCAATTTACTCTGCTCCGATGGATCTCCTTGGCTGGATTCAATCTTCTTTACTTGAGAGTCAGCTCAATTTACTCTGCTCCGATGGATCTCCTTGGCTGGATTCAATCTTCTTTACTTGAGAGTCGATCGACTCGGCTCGACCTTTGAACTCGTTCACAAAAACTTTTCACTGACTTTGGTCCAAATTGATTACTCACTGGTCTTCTCATTGGTCTTCAGCTTTCTTACGTGTAAAGTTAGAAAATCTAAAGTTCAAACAAGCGAACTGGTAAACATAACTTAGGTTTGCACATTCATCTACTAAGTTGGAGAACAGTTGGGTTTTGGTATCAAATCAAAACGTTAGAATTTTCCCAACAACACACGACCATGCATACACGACTAAGAAGGACAAAACAGTAAATTTACCAATAAAATCCCAAAAAGTGGGCATATTTGATCGTTTAAAAAAAAGTGGGCATATTTGATCATTGAAGGGCAATGTAGTAAGAGAGGCCATTATTGCTCATTTTTTAAAAAGATGTGGCTAAAGTTGAACTTTACTTTTGAAAAGTGGCTATATTTGAGTAATTCTTTTTTTTATATGATGTAAGTGAATTCTTGAACTCTGTATTGTGATATATCATTAAATTATGACGGATGTCGAGTTAGTTCAAATAATAATGTTTAAAAACCAAGTCATATAAAGTAAAAACCTTACTCTTGAGAATGTTGAAAAATAAGTAAAAGTTTAACGACTTTTTTTTACATTGCACGAAAGAGTTATGTGAAAGATATCAATCTTTGTAAAACTTGTGACAATGTGATTATATTTCGTCTGGTACGGATGATTAGGGTGTTTAATGTATTTATATTATCTCAATATCATGTTTGGTACAATGCCTTTATAAAATTCATGTTTGGAATTGCGTCCATTTAAATTTTATATACTCGTACATGTCACAAACCTGATTAAAAGTGCCACTCGTCATCCAAAATTCGTAATGTCCACTAATTATCCAAATCCATTTAAATTTATAAAATATCTAAACAATAATTAGTTATTTGTCTCACTGAAACCCAAACACAATAATAATAATAATAATAATAATAATAATAATAATAATAATAATAATAATAATAATAATAATCAATGTTGATTTTTAGAACAATTAAAAAGATAATAAATTCACAGGAGATAAATTTAGTTTTCGGTCTATTTGAATCTACCCTAGAGGTGTTCACGAGCTGCTTCTGGTTGGGAAAAGTTGGAACTGAAACCGGCCCGTCACAGCTCACGGTTCTGAGTCGGAAATTAAGTTGTCATCAATTAAGTTTTTGTAACTGTCAAAATTAATTAGTTGATTGGAAAATATTAACTAATAATTATATTTATTGAAGATTTAGATAAATATGAGAAAAAAATCTAAAAATGGATTGGAAATAATTGTGGTGATCACAATTTGTTTTCGTATTAGGAATTGATTCTTCTCCACCGTTTCATTTCATTTTGTCTCATTATTTACCGTCTCTCTCTCTCTCTCTCTCCTCCCTCCCTCCCTCCCTGTTCATTCTCATACACACCACTCGCCGTTGATCCTTCATCTGAAACGTCCGATCACCGAATAACCCAGGTTTGTATATTTCATTTTTTATTTTGCCGCGATTGAATTCAGCATCTGTTGATTATATCACCTTTTGTATGTTTCTTTCTGGCTTAAATTAATGTTTTTGCTGTGAATCGTTTGCTTGATTGTTGGTTAACTGAAATTTTCTCTCATAGCTTTTTGGTTAGGAGATTTTTTTTATAGCATTTTTATGCTGCACATGTTCTTTAGATGATCGCCGTCTAAATTCGGTGGGATTGCGTTTTTTGCGTGCTCGATTTTTTTGGTTTAACTTTTCAGTCATTGGTTTTTAATTTTAGTTCATTTTGCTTTATTTTTCTGGTTTACCAACGTGTTCTTTTTTTGCGTTTGATTTTCTGTACGTCTGTTGAATTCCCATAATAAATTAATTTTTACAGTATCATTATTGATATAATAGTAGCTGGACTGCTTATTCTCGACAAACAATTTATCTGGGTTATTGAATACAGTAGGTAGCCTACGGTTTGTAATTTGTCTAGTTTGGGAGTCATCTAGGATTTTTGCCCATTCATTGTTTTTGTTCTTTTTATACAATTGGGTTTTTAAGATTTTGTTCTGTATTATTTGGGATGTTGACGTCCTTTTGCTGATTATATTTTTAAATTTTGAAAAATTTGAGGATTTTTTACTCAAGCAGTCATCTAGTATTGGTTAACAAGTTACTTTTTAGACTAAACTCGAAGTGAAATAAGAATTCCTCAAGCTATGCGGAGATTAAAATATGTCTCTCCCAGTAGATTATCTGTAATATTCTGTTTGACATCAGAACAATGGTTCTTTCTTACTCATAGCATAGAATATAGATATAAGAAGGATTACAAAGTGGTTAAAGTATAACTAATTCATTTTAACTAAAAATATTTCAGAGCACATAATTTTCATCCATAAATGCAGACCATCACGTAAATTCTTTGCTGGCTAAAAGATATCAGCAAATGTGATGACCAAAAATGGGTTGTATTGAGACCTGGTGCTTAATTAGCTATTTTAACTTTTTATTTAGTAGAAGACCAATGTCCTTATTTGGAGTTATCTGCAATAGTAGGATTGAAAAGCTAAAATTTAGGTGCTTGTAATTGTGAATAGTCCAATCATTTGAATGAGCAGTCCTCCATTTCTCAAATTTCTCGGCGGTGATACTACTGTCATTTGTCACTTTTTCTTGTTGAATGATATCAATTGACTGCAGTATTTGAAAGATTTTTATTTAATTTTACTAAAATCACTTTTCTAAATAAGAGGGATTAATATTAATTTGTTGTTTTTATTCTTTTCATTTTGTTTTCCCTTCTGTAATTGGTATTAGTTTTGCAATGATTTGATCATTAATATTTCTATTTCCTGATAGCAAAAATTGCTATAGTTTTGTGACAGTCAACACGTTTCACTATGAGATCGTATCATGATTTTTCTGATGTTTTTGATGATTGTTTCTAACTTCTATTTTGTTCAAAATGCTTTCTCCTATTATTTTGGATAACTTCCAGAGCAAATAGTTTTAGATGTTTTTAAAATGCAGGGAGGGTTGCTGGTTGCATAAGTTAATCGAAGATCTTTTGTAAGAATCTGTATATCAAGCCAAGATCTCACGTGGAGTAGATCCTAAGCGTTAGCTTGCCCCCACGAAATTAGATAAATAAATCAATCCCTTATACTTTTCCAACAACTTTGATACGCTGATTACTAACTACAGTTTTGAAGCCTGACCATCGATCATCATAATCTCAGAGCTCCATTGCCATGGGACAAATTCTTGAAAAGTTTCAAGGTATTAATATTCTACAAATTCGACCCGATATCTTTTATTTTCAGGAAAATTCAAGAAAATTGTTTTCTTGTTCTAATGATATGAGTATCATTCTCTGTGCGCGTGTTTGCGATGATTGAATTTTGACTTTTTGATTTAGGTTTTGGAGGGAAAATCACTTGTGGGAGTTTACTTTTCAATGGTGTAAAGATTCAAGTTTTAATTTTGTGTTCTTGTATCGTGGTTGAGTATCTGGGTGCACATGAAATTCGTCATTAAAAAAAAAAAGTTTGGTCTTTTTTTATTAGGCTGCTTCCTTGTGCCTAATTTAGATTGTGTACCAATAGAGTGACGCTTTTGAGGTGTTGTTGCATGTCTTGAGCTACCAGTAACTCAAGATGGCTGTTATTGGCATCAACTAGAATTGATTGGGAATCTGGGGATAATATTTGTCTAGTGCTATTCGCATGTGTGAAAAAGAGATAATTGTTGATAAATAGGCATTTTTAGCATAATTTTAGCAATGATGAGATTTTTTTGGAAGTGTAAACTCTTTCTGTGATTGAAGACCCTTCTGTTCATTTTCCAACAGATAAGTAACATAAGTAACAGCTATAGCCATCCAACACTCTATGTGATAAGATTTATAGATTATATTTGGATTGAGGCAGAAAGTTGGGCTGTTTCTGTTGTTTTGACTTATACATTAATAACATCGTCATAAACTGAAATAATCTTGGACCTTTAGGTTAGAATAACGTTGTGATGCTAAACATCTGCTAAGGATTTGCTTGTGTGGGCGAGCCGGTACATTTCTTGATCCTGAGCACGTCATTTTATTCAGGCGCGGTGCTGCCTTTATTATCATTTTGAATGCATTAAGGATTGTGATTAGATCTTTGGGTTTTTTTATTCCTGATAATTTATGTAAAGGTATATTTTGTGTATGGATGTAAGTTTTTCAATGCCTATACTTTGCAATACGATTTCACTGGGATCACAACTCAATTATATTGATGAATCGTTCCATTTCTGACATCTTTTGCAGGAAAAGAATGGAAAGAAAAACAGATACGACATATCAGTGACAAAGTTTTTGATCGTGTCAAGGATGATAATGGAACTACTTTGACATTTGAAGAACTCTACATTGGTGTGCTGCTAGTATATAAGTGAGAACATTCACCTCCATGCCCTTCTACATCCTTGTAAATATTTGTTTTGGGTTCCTAAAAGATATATTCATCTTTGCAGTGATATTAATAAGCGTTTGCCTGGTCGTCATTTTGATCCCCCAACAAAGGAGCAAATCCGCAAACTAATGGAGGTATGAGATAGATTTCCATCATTTACCTAAGGGGATCCATATGTAGATTCCATGAATTTTTTCTAGCTTCCACATTTAGGAGCATTACTAGTAAACTAGCAAACTAGTGTTAATCATCTTGAATAACATATATGTGTTATGCAACTTGGTTTCTTTGTGCAGGAGACTGATATGAACCTCGATGGTCAACTGGATCGTGAAGAATTTGTGAAGTTCATCCGCCGTATAACAAAAGATACATTCCTGACAGTGAGTCAGGGATTGATCATTGCTCTGGCTGTTGCTCCAACAGTGGCATTGCTTACAAAAAGGACGACTGAGAACGTCCCAGGTGTGGGGAAGGTGGTGGAGAAGATACCTAATTCAGTTTACGCATCCCTCGTCACCCTTGTGGTCGTCGCGTTTCAACAAGGTGCAGAGAGAGCATAAATACTTCGATTCTTTGCACTCGTTTGTGTAAAGATTGCTGCTTATCATTCCATGATGGTAGGATCCACTGGTATAGATAGCTTGGCACCTGATAAAGTGCAGAATCTCAGGCAAATGAAGGCTTTTTAGTTGGCAATTTGGTGCAGTAATTATTACATGCAAGTGTGATGTTTATAAGTTGTAATTACTCCCGTAGGTAGTTATGGTGAACTTTTTCTCTCATCTGCTTGTTCATTTATTTGGTACTCATTTTGTTGCCGAAGCAATTTCATCTCAACCGTGCTACATATCAACACAATCAGTCACAACTCAATAATTTTTTTTTTGTTGGTGTGTGTGTGTGGCAATTACACAAAGTAACTATATAGTGCCAAATTGAATGAATAAGTAGGAACACCTACAATAGACATTAAATGTAAAATGTTTTATCCATTGATGATTGAATAGAGTAAATACAAGGTACTCCACCCAACTGTAGTCTACAAAGCAAACTACACTATTTTTCCATTGGAATTTCCAACTCAGCTACTGAAATTTTGTCAAGACTATAGAGTTGCATAACATGTGAATCAGTTATTCCGGAGTTCAGCTGTAAGTCGTCCTCTCTTAATTGGAGCACTGCACCACAAAGTAGAGGCCGGTAGGAGCTGACACATGGATTTGATTGTATCAAGATCAACTCAGCTTTTGGAGCTTAGCTTTTGCTGCATCCAATTGTTCTGTTCAATAATTAACAACAGCCAAGTGTTAAATATAGCATTCATAGATGCAAAGAATAGTTATACTAAAACTCAACGGTATACTGTACTTTGTTCAAATGAAGCTGCTTTCTGAATGGTTGTTAGGAAAAATATGTTACCATTTCTTTGATAGACAGCCTACACAGAAACAAATATTACACCTTAAAATGCAGGATTTTTCACAAGATTTATAATATTAAAATCATCCAACGAGAAATAGGAAGACAGTAAAGTTCTTGAGTTCCACACAAGAGTGATCTCTGTCCAAATCATAGGCGCACAGACGCACTACACTCACACATATAAATGTAGGTGTAAGAATACATGTCACAGCCTAAATTAAACTTGTGGTGAATGATATTAGATTTCCCTTATGCAGAGTAACCACAAATTGCCACAAGATATCATGCAGGACTGATCACCTCTATACACCAGTTTTACGAATCTATAATAGTTCAATTTGCATACATTCAATAAGCAATCAAATGAGCCATTTGGAGTAAATATTAAGCGTTCATGGAGAAATGTTTGCATAATTAGCAGCAGCAGCACCCAAGATGGAGTACTGTGGAAAGAGAAGATGAATAGGATGGAACTTGAAGCATGAATTTCAATATGCTGTCATGGGTCTTCAAGAGGAATATCTCACACTCTCTCTTAGTGGGTTGGAGTGGCAGGGACGCAGGGTGTGAGTAAGGAAAAATCTGGTTGAAGTTCACCAGATAAATAACAAGGAATGATCATGGAATTAGACAATAAGCATTCATATGAAATGAAATCTATAACACAATATTTGACGACACTCAATTTAAAACACCAAACGCCGCAACAATTTTCTTGACCACATTCCAGACCATAATAAAGCTTCCAGGGAGCAAATAACCAAGTCAATTTCCCTATCTCATCTCTTACAAGATACTCTCTCTACATTTCTTCAACGCTGTAATCTATTGACTTCCATACTTAATCAACAGTTTTCCAAGGTGTGAGTACCAAAGTCTATAGCAAGCAATAGCAAGTAAAAACCATAACCCACTTTTCTCATTGCTGATTTACTTATTGCTCATTTTTATCATGGAAAGAAAGGAGAAAAGAAAAACAAAAGAATAGAACAAAACTTAATAACTCCATCAATCAAATAAGCAGGTAATTCATCAAGGAACAATCATCTCCAAGGCAAATTACACTACCGAAAATAAAGCAAAACATTTAAAGAGTAGCTGCAGCGCTGAAAGAAATATTAAATGAAGAGAAAGGCGTGTGCTACCCGAGAGGAAGAAAGACCATTGAGCTCCGCTAAAGCAACCTCGTGACTTCTCACCTGTTGAATAACTTTCTCATAAATTAAAGCTTACAAGGAAACAGAGAGAGAGAGAGAGAGTAACGAATTGATAAATACCTGCATCCGAAGATCGTCGGAGGATGATGAGTTTGAAGACATTGAACGTCTTTCCAGGGGACCAAACAACCCAACAGAAAAGTAGATTAGGGTTTATACAAATTATAGAATTATGAATTATGATTGTTCTGGATAGGCCACTCCAGCAAGGCAAAACTAAGAAGGTTCGATTCAACTTCAAGGGTCATTTAGTTTTTAAATTTCCTTAGTAATCTAGCGATGGAGATCTTCCAGCAATCGGTGTGTTAAAATCATCATCATGTAGCAAGATACCAAGAAGTAAAAACTAAATGGTAGCACAAAATTGCAGATAACGTGACCTGGTAATCATTTATTTTAGGGTAAACTATGGTGTGTGGCCTGAACTTTAGCAAGATTTAAAAAAATGGTCCGACATTAATATTTCCCTTAAAAACCATGACTTGAATTTTTTTCCGAAAAATGGCCCGCGACCATATTTCCAGCCTTGGAAATGCGACTGTTTTTTTCCAGATTCTCATGTGGAATATTCAAGAGTAAGTCCAAAATACTGTTCCCATTGATTTTGAATATTCCATGTGAGAATCTGACGAGCACAGTCAGATTTCCGAGGCCAGAAATATGGACGTGGGTAATAAGATTTTTTTTTTTTATCTAAGGTTAGGGTGCAGGGAAAAATGAAGATCTGGCCATTTTTGAAAACCTCACAAAAAGTTTAGGCCACAAATCATAATTAACCCTTTATTTTACCTTCTGTTTGTAATTAACACTTCCTGTACTTTTAAAATGGTGAGAGGCAATGTCCAACTTACCTCTGACGCCTCTCGTTAGGTGCCAACTGTGATTGAAGAGACCTCAGTGATTTAACCACAGACGCAATCATATCCATCTCCAACTCTACAGCATCATTAGTCCAACTCTGCAAAAAGGGCAAAAAGGGGATATGACATTTCAAGAGATTGAGCATAAAGAAGTATGAGCTATTTCATAAGAATCACATTTAAATATCCAAAATGCTAAAAATAAGACAGATAAACTGATGTATTTCTTCCTTGAACTAAACTATATTGCATAACAGAGCACGAATAACAATCGAATAGATAATTAATAGAACCTACATAAGTTACACACAGGATATTGCTGTAAATTAAGATATTAAACTGTTCTTACCAAGTCGTGAAAATAATAGAGAAAAACTAAGATGAGAATCGTATCACCAAAAACAAAACCAGAAATCTACATTGATCGAAGTTCGCAAATCTTAATTAAAAATAGCTTGTGCCTGCACTTCAACAGTCCAGGAAATCGACATAACGAAATTGAGAGCCTAGAAAACCAACGCAATTACTAATACAGGCTTCTCTAATTCCAACTCAAACTTCGCAATCAAACGGAAAACAGATAATGTTCTCACCTTCTCTTCTTTCTTCTTCTTCTTCTCGAGTTCCTCCGGCGTCAGTTCTCGCGACTCCATCGATCCTCCCACTGCCAACGAACAAAATTAAACAAATTACAACTTAAAACATCCAATTTCATCTCATCAACTACCACAATTATTAACTACTTTACGGCAATCAAACATGCTGCGGTTAACTAAAAAACAATGATCATCCAATCCATGCTGCTACTGGAAATGATGTAAAGCAAATTTACGGTGGTGCTGGGGGGTCGGCCGTAGAGAGAGAATTACCTGAACTGAGAGAAAATTGGCGGCAAACGGAGTCGAAGAACCGTAGGGTTTTGGGGAGTGGGCGATGGCGACGATGACGTTTACTAAAAAGCCGTATCAATTTCATTTTATCTTTCTCAACTTTTATTCTCATTTAGTAGTAACATTTTTAAATTAGAGAAAATACACCTTTTTAGCCACATGAGATAGTAAAACACAAAAGTTGGCCACAAGTTTAATTTTCACAAATTATAGCAAACATTTGCCTTTACGGACCAAAATACCCTTACTTTTTCTCTCTCTTTCTTTTTCTCTTTCCTTATTTTTCCCTTCTCTCTCTCTCTTCTCATTTTTTCCTGCTGCTGCTGTGTTTTCTCTTCTCACTTTCTCTCTCTTTCCATTCTCTTATTTCTCTCTCTATGCCACCACCACCATCGCCTCTATTCCGCCCATCATAGATCTGTGGAGGTATATTTTCGTAGAGCGGTGGCGGCGGTATATTTTTCTCTCTTTCAGGTCGATGAGCTCGAGCTCATCTTTCTCGTTTTTTTTTCTTTTCAGTTGGTTGTCGGCGGCGGTGGATTAATTCACGGCGATACGGCGGTCAATTTTCTAGATCTGCGGCGGCGTATTTATAGATCGGTGGCGGCGATACGGCGGCGAATCCTCTGAAATATTTACCCACAACTGCTTCTGTAATTATTTGTAATTGTATGGAGGTAATTATATATTTAGATCTAGGTTTCTCATGAAGCTCATGAATTTACAGTTCGTCGATTTTGTATTTCTTACATTCGTTGGCATTCTTTGTTGTACGAATTGCATGTATTTCGTGCAATCTGATGGCACATTTGGTACGAATTTATATTAAATTCGTACCGAGGTGTGACACGCTAGTTACGAAATAAATTTAATTCGTACCATTCGCTAGATTCTAAACAGCATGCCACACTCTGATATGGTATACGGTACGAATATGTAAGGATCGTACCCAGACGATGATACTCTTGTTACGAATTGCAAGGATTTCGTGCAATCTGATGCAACATGGGGTACGAATTTATATTAAATTCGTACCGATGTGTTACACGCTGGTTAAGAAATAAATGTAATTCGTACCATTCGCTAGATTCCAAACTGCATGCCACACTCTGATATGGTACACGGTACGAATATGTAAGGATCGTACCCAGACGATGATACTCTTGTTACGAATTGCAAGGATTTCGTGCAATCTGATGCAACATGGGGTACGAATTTATATTAAATTCGTACCGAGGTGTTACACGCTGGTTACGAAATAAATGTAATTCGTACCTATCGCTAGATTCCAAACTGCATGCCACACTCTGATATGGTACACGGTACGAATATGTAAGGATCGTACCCAGACGATGATACTCTTGTTACGAATTACAAGGATTTCGTGCAATCTGATGCAACATGGGGTACGAATTTATATTAAATTCGTACCGAGGTGTTACACGCTGGTTAAGAAATAAATGTAATTCGTACCATTCGCTAGATTCCAAACTGCATGCCACACTCTGATATGGTACACGGTACGAATATGTAAGGATCGTACCCAGACGATGATACTCTTGTTACGAATTGCAAGGATTTCGTGCAATCTGATGCAACATGGGGTACGAATTTATATTAAATTCGTACCGAGGTGTTACACGCTGGTTACGAAATAAATGTAATTCGTACCTATCGCTAGATTCCAAACTGCATGCCACACTCTGATATGGTACACGGTACGAATATGTAAGGATCGTACCCAGACGATGATACTCTTGTTACGAATTACAAGGATTTCGTGCAATCTGATGCAACATGGGGCACGAATTTATATTAAATTCGTACCGAGGTGTTACACGCTGGTTACGAAATAAATGTAATTCGTACCATTCGCTAGATTCCAAACTGCATGCCACACTCTGATATGTTACACGGTACGAATATGTAAGGATCGTATCCAGACGATGATACTCTTGTTACGAATTGCAAGGATTTCGTGCAATCTGATGCAACATGGGGTACGAATTTATATTAAATTCGTACCGAGGTGTTACACGCTGGTTACGAAATAAATGTAATTCGTACCATTCGCTAGATTCCAAACTGCATGCCACACTCTGATATGGTACATGGTACGAATATGTAAGGATCGTACCCAGACGATGATACTATTGTTACGAATTGCAAGGATTTCGTGCAATCTGATGCAACATGGGGTACGAATTTATATTAAATTCGTACCGAGGTGTTACACGCTGGTTACGAAATAAATGTAATTCGTACTATTCGCTAGATTCCAAACTGCATGCCACACTCTGATATGGTACACGGTACGAATATGTAAGGATCGTACCCAGACGATGATACTCTTGTTACGAATTACAAGGATTTCGTGCAATCTGATGCAACATGGGGTACGAATTTATATTAAATTCGTACCGAGGTGTTACACGCTGGTTACGAAATAAATGTAATTCGTACCATTCGCTAGATTCCAAACTGCATGCCACACTCGATATGGTACACGGTACGAATATGTAAGGATCGTATCCGGCACGATGATACTCTTGTTACGAATTGCAAGGATTTCGTGCAACATGATGCAACATGGGGTACGAATTTATATTAAATTCGTACCGAGGTGTTACACGCTGGTTACGAAATAAATGTAATTCGTACCATTCGCTAGATTCCAAACTGCATGCCACACTCTGATATGGTACACGGTACGAATATGTAAGGATCGTACCCAAACGATGATACTCTTGTTACGAATTGCAAGGATTTCATGCAATCTGATGCAACATGGGGTACGAATTTATATTAAATTCGTACCGAGGTGTTACACGCTGGTTACGAAATAAATGTAATTCGTACCATTCGCTAGATTATAAACTGCATGCCACACTCTGATATGGTACAGCAGTACGAATTTGATGAGAGAGGAGAGAGAATGTAAATTTAGGTGGAAAAAGTAAAAAGTAGGTTGATAATGATAGAGGAAAGAGAATGTAAAGTTAGGTGGAAAAAGTCAAAAGTAAGGGTAAAAGGGTCCAAAAAGACAAATGTTTGCCATAATTTGTGAAAATTAAACTTGTGGCCAACATTTGTGTTTTAGTATGTGTTTTGGCTATTCTAAGTTTTGCCTCTTTAAATTATAAAACATTAGACTCGAAAATTTGCAGTTTCCAGTCCTTTTTTTATATTTCCAGACGACCATGCACACACGACCAATACATACAACCATGTATATACGAGTATATCAACACATACATGATCATATCAACATATATGACCATACACACACTGCATACACAACCATTGAAGGACAATATAGTAAAAGAGGCAATTATTGCTCATTTTAAAAAAAGTGGTTAAAGTTGAACTTTACTTTTGAAAAGTGGCTATATTTGAGTAATTTCCAAAAAAATATAATAATTAACTAACTTTTATATTTTTTATATCAAAATTTGATGAAAATTCATCCAAATAAGCATTAACTAAATTTATGAAATATTTTAAGAAATGCTGTTAAAAAAAAAAGGACCGGAAACATGAAAATTTTCGAGTCTAATCTATTACTAATACGAAAATAAAGCTGCCCCTTCACGATGCTCCGTTCAGATTTTCCTTTATTCTGGTAATTTGTCTAATTTTAATTCATATATATTTTTATTAATTAAAATTTTATTAATTTCATATTCTTGAAATATCACATGTTTATCTATTAATCACATCTCATATTTATCTTTCCCTCTATTTAATTAATTTCTTCTATTACACATATTAAAATAATAACAATTTCGGAATACGTTATTATAAATCCTTATTTTATACATTCTTAATTCATATATAATAATATATATATATTTAATATTATAAAAAATTTTACGTTCATATGTGGTAGTATATTCATTAAAGTTTACTTTATTATATTATATACAATTATAAAATTATATTGTTAATTAGATTATGTATAAAATTGTAAGTGCTCGAAAAGTATTAGTGAATCAATTTAATTAATTATATATATATACATATATATATATATTCATATATTCTAATTCGAATCTATCATTATGATTATTATTATATTCATTATATATGTATTTAATTTATATTAGTAATTTATTTATATTTATATTTTTGTGTATAATGATATTAATAAACTATTAAATGTTGTAGTATTGATCTATCCATGTGGTTATTGAATTCTAATAAACTTTTATGTGTCATATTAAATTTAATTGTTGAACTATCTCCGAAGTTCCTGTAAATGATGAAAGCATTAATTACTCTTTCGTTATGCTTGTACATAAACTTTTTCCCTCTTTATCTGATTATCTTAAATTATGAAGACCTAAAATGTAACGTTTGAAGTTGCCCTTTCCACAATGCTCTGTTCAGATTTTTCTTTATTTTGGTAATTTATCTAATTTTAATTCATATATATTCTAATTTTAATTTTTATTAATTAAAATTTTATTAATTTCATATTCTTAAATATCACATGTTTATCTATAAATCACATCTCATATTTATCTTTCCCTCTATTTAATTAATTTCTTCTATTATGCATATTAAAATAATAACAATTTCGGAATGCATTCTTATAAATCATTATTTTATACATTCTTAATTCATATATAATAATCTATAGAAAATTTGTAAATGAAAATTCCTATGAAAGACTAAATAAATATTTAATCAACATGTCTATATGGAATCTTTTTCGTTTTTCATTCATGTTTTTCTAAAAACTTCGATTAGTGCTTTCTAGATTATATATACTGTTGGAAAAATTATAAAGTTTTGATTTAATACCAAAACCCAACTGATTCTCCAACCGATTAGATGATCGCTTCATCCTAAGTAGTGTCTTCCAGCTCACCTGTTTGAGCTCTAGACTTTCTAAGTTTACAGGTTCAGGAAGCAGAAGACAGCAGACGATCTAGCTGTGTCTACAACAGGAAGCAAAAGACAGCAGACGATCCAGCTGCATCTACAGCAGGAGTCAATCTTCAGCTGAGTCTTTCAGCAGAGCACGATCAAGCTGAAGAGAATTCGAGCTGAGTTCAAAACACAGCCGGTCCAACTGTACAGAACAAAAGGAACTAACTCTGAAGACTTCACTTCAAGTCAGTTTGTCCAATCCAGCTCTGAATTCAGAAGACAGCTCCAAAGGCAGAAGATCCCGGCGTCAGAGGAAGTTAACTTGCCTCGACAAATGAGGGATTGCCGAATCAGCATCCTAGACTTCAGAACCTAGGATGTGACACAAATGAAGACAGGTGCAGAATCGCCCAACGGCAGATATCGAATTTAAGAAGAGTATGTAAGATTCAAACGGCTCCTCCAAAAAACTTCGATTAGTGTTTTCTAGATTATATATACATTGAATCAAATGTGGATAGGTAGCTAAAGAAAAGAACAAAAAAAAACTTGAAGATGTAAACATATTTTTTTCCACATTTTGGCAAAGATTAGAGATATCGATTTAACATAAACTAACGAGACGGTTCAAATATATACTTAAAAAGAAGGATTTTTACTAATTTTAATTAATTTTACTTGGAGTGTTCATATTTTTATCGAGTATTACTCAACGGATTTGAGACTTTTTCCGCATTTTGGCAAAGATTAGAGATATCAATTTAGCATAAACCAACGAGACGATTCAAATATACTTAAAAAGAATAATTTTTACAAATTTTAATTAATATTAACTTTGTTTAGATTTTTATCGAGTAATTTAGCATAAACCAACGAGACGGTTCAAATAACATAGAAAGAATGATTATACTTAAAAAGAAGGATTTTTACTAATTTTAATTAATATATTAACTTTGTTTAGATTTTATCGAATAATTTAGCATAAACCAACGAGACGATTCAAATAACTTAGAAAGAATGATTTTTACAAATTTTAATTAATTTTACTTGGAGTGTTCATATTTTTATCGAGTATTACTCAACGGATTTCAGACGCGTATATACAGTAAAGTCACTATTTTAACCGAGATTAGAACGAACATGTTAAAAAATTCTAAATAAATTTAGATTTAAAAAAATACATAATGAATGAGTATACCCGATCCATTATCATTCCTAATTATAAATTTAGATACGTGAAATAATTAATTTTCCAAGTTTGATTAATAATTAACGCGAACAACATCACAACTTTTTAAATAAAATATAAAATTATATTTAAAATATATACATATAAATTAAAACATAAAGTTATTTCCCGTCGAATTTCGAAGGGCTACTTACTTGTCTATTACTAATACGAAAATAAAGTTGCCCCCTCCGTTCAGATTTTCCTTTATTTTGGTAATTTATCTAATTTTAATTCATATATATATTCTAATTTTTATTAATTAAAATTTTATTGATTTCATATTCTTGAAATATCACATGTTTATCTATTAATCACATCTCATATTTATCTTTCCCTCTATTTAATTAATTTCTTCTATTACATATATTAAAATAATAATAATTTCGTAATACATTCTTATAAATCCTTATTTTATACATTCTTAATTCATATATAATATATATATATATATATTTAATATTATAAAATTGACAAAGATTAGATATATCGATTTAATTAGCATGAACCAACGAGACGGTTCAAATATATACTTAAAAGAAAAATTTCTACTAATTTTAATTAATATTAATTTTGTTTAGATTTTTATTGAATAATTTAGCATAAACCAACGAGACGATTCAAATAACATAGAAAGAAGAATTTTTACTAATTTTAATTAATATTACATTGAAGATGTAAACATATTTTTTTTGCATTTTGACAAAGATTAGAGATATCGATTTAACATGAACCAACGAGACGGTTCAAATATACTTAAAAAGAAGAATTTTTACTAATTTTAATTCATATTAACTTTGTTTATATTTTTATCGAGTAATTTAGCATAAACCAACGAGACAGTTCAAATAACATAGAAAGAAGAATTTTTACTAATTTTAATTAATTTTACTTGGAGTGTTCATATTTTTATCGAGTATTACTCAACGGATTTGAGACGAGTATGTACAGTAAGTCACTATTTTAACCGAGATTAGGACGAACATGTAGAAAAATTATAAACAAATTTAGATTTAGAAAATACATAATAAATGAGTATACTAGATTCATTGTCATTCATAATTATAAATTTGGATACGTGAAATAAAATTAATTTGTTAATTTTGATTAATAATTAACGCGAACAATATCACAACTTTTAAATAAGATATAAAATTATTTTTAAAATGTATACATATAAATTAAAACATAAAGTTATTTTCCGTCGAATTTCGACGGGCTACTTACTAGTGTTTTATAGTTTAAAAATGTTACTAAGAGGTGTATTGGTTGTGGAGTCTGTAGGATTTTTTTAGACTTTCAAAGTTTGGGGGTATTCAATCCGGATTTTCAAAAGTCTTTAAAAATCATGAGTTATTCAATACGGATTTTAAAAAGTCTTAAAAAATATTTAGGTATTCAACAGTCTATGGATTTTAATACTCTATGGATTTTGTTTGATTCTATTTCAAAAATAAAAATAGATTTTACTCTCCAAAATATCTTATAACAAATAGAGATTTCTACGTATCTAAAGACGAAAGGTTAGAAAAAAAAAACCCTTCATTGTATTCCAAACATACGAGAACCCTTAAGCATCATCTTCTTCAGTTCGCCGGCCTGCACTGTCTCATCGGCAAGAATCGGATCACCTTATCTTTGTGCTCTATTAATATCCCACTCTCTCCCACTGTGTTCCATATCATCTAACTGTTATTTTGTTTTGTTTTTCAAAGTCAATTACAACAAAGAACGGAAGCTAATGCATGAAGAACGAGTATTGCTAATGTTATGTGGGAAATGAGGCCGGGGTATAATGGTGATGGAAATGAAGATGATGACAATGAAGATAAGAATAATAACGATGAATAATAATGTAATTTTTTTTGGAACTACTGTATTTTTAGTATTTTTTCTAAACAATTTGGATAACCTTTTTTATATACAAGTTGACGAAAATCTATGTAAATCAATATAAAAAATTCAATCAAACTATATGTGAAGTATGAATTCTGTGTGGAGTCTATGAATTTTATAAATCCACCTAGTTTTTAAAGTCCATAAAAATAATCCCAATTGAATACACCTGCTGGTTCATAAAAGTTGAGAAAGATAAAATGAAATTGACACGGCTTTTTACTAGTAAAAGTCATCGTCGCCATCGCCCACTCCCCAAAACCCTACGGTTCTTCGACTCCGTTTGCCGCCAATTTTCTCTCAGTTCAGGTAATTCTCTCTCTACGGCCGACCCCCCAGCACCACCGTAAATTTGCTTTACATCATTTCCAGTAGCAGCATGGATTGGATGATCATTGTTTTTTAGTTAACCGCAGCATGTTTGATTGCCGTAAAGTAGTTAATAATTGTGGTAGTTGATGAGATGAAATTGGATGTTTTAAGTTGTAATTTGTTTAATTTTGTTCGTTGGCAGTGGGAGGATCGATGGAGTCGCGAGAACTGACGCCGGAGGAACTCGAGAAGAAGAAGAAGAAAGAAGAGAAGGTGAGAACATTATCTGTTTTCCGTTTGATTGCGAAGTTTGAGTTGGAATTAGAGAAGCCTGTATTAGTAATTGCGTTGGTTTTCTAGGCTCTCAATTTCGATATGTCGATTTCCTGGACTGTTGAAGTGCAGGCACAAGCTATTTTTAATTAAAATTTGCGAACTTCGATCAATGTAGATTTCTGGTTTTGTTTTTGGTGATACGATTCTCATCTTAGTTTTTCTCTATTATTTTCTCGACTTGGTAAGAACAGTTTACGCTATAGATAGTTATGTTCGTTTCTAGTTTATAGTTTACATTAATTGTGAATGCCAATTGATGTATTGTGAATGTAGGCTAGAGAGAAGGAGTTGAAGAAACAAAAAGCCGCACAAAAAGCAGAAGCAGCAAAGCTTCAGGTGATTGTTTACTTCATGTTGGCCCAGACACTGATACATATGTTTCTCAGTAAGAGATACTAACGCTTTGCATGCCCCAATTGTTGCGCGAATCCAGGCACAACAACCTGCTGCTGCTTCAAAGTCAGAGAAGAAGAAGAAGAATGCAAAAAGAGAAGCAGAGGAGGAAAATCTGGAGGATTATGTTGATCCAGAGACACCTTTGGGCGAGAAGAAAAAGCTCTCTCGACAAATGGCTAAGGGTTACAATCCCAGCGCTGTAGAAAACTCGTATGCTATATGTTATTTAATCTAGTTTTGTTACTAAAATACAGTTCCTTTTAGTCGTTGCTAAAATTTTCTTACTAGGTGGTATGAATGGTGGGAAAAGTCTAACTTCTTTGAGGCAGACCCAAAAAGCTCCAAACCATCTTTTTCCATTGTAAGTTTTTGCACATCATTATATCACCGATTGCTACTCATGGCGCTGGGCAGTACCATACTTTCTAATAAAATCTAGCTCCATAGGCTATAGGCTTTTGAAAAAGAAAACATATAGAACAGAAGATGGATTATCTCCTTATCTTCATCCCCAAAAAATAAAATAAAAAAATCTATCTATTACTAATCCAGTCCAGTCATATTTTTATCCTTGTTATGTAATAATTATGTGCTTGATGGATTTTGAGCAGCTTTGAAGTTTTTATAAACTAAAAAAGTATGCATCGATGTGGTACAGGATTGAGTAAATGTTGGAAAAGATTGAAATTATGGCTGTACACTATTTGCATTTGAACATTTTGATATTGATAATGTTTAATCAACTCTTGCCTTTGAGTAGAGGCTCAAAAAATTTAATGAATAATAGGGAAATGACCCCAGGCTCCATTCAAAAAACTATAGCTATTGAAAAGACATCATTTAATATGCATAAACTCTAATATCCCCCGATGTGCAAGCGGATTACTATCCACCTCAACCCTCTATTGCTTGCTCATTGCTGAAGTTCAATTTATTATGTTCTTATATGAACCTTCACAATCATGCTAATTACTTCTACTAGGATTCTTATACGAGTATGGTAGATTAAACTAGGGAGAGTCAGAGTTTTGAAGTGCTGATAAATCTGTCTATGATTATATTACAACAGTTGAGTTCTTACACCTTTTCTTCTTGATAATGCAGGTTCTGCCACCTCCTAATGTTACTGGGGCCCTTCACATTGGCCACGCCCTTACTACCGCTATCCAGGTTTTCTTGTGAACTATGTCTAATCTCATGCAAATTATCACGAAATAAAGTTTTATTTGATTCCTTATCATGTATTGCCTTCAGGACACAATTATTCGCTGGAAGCGGATGTCTGGTTACAATACATTATGGGTGCCTGGTATGGATCATGCTGGAATAGCCACACAGGTTTCTCGTTGGGATATATTCTAGCTTTAATGTATCTGTTGCCTACTTTAGCTTTCATGAACTTATTCTGATGGCTATACGTGCAACTGTAAACTTGCTGAGCCAATTAACTGATTTTAATGCCAGGTTGTTGTGGAAAAGAAACTTATGAGGGAACAGAAATTAACAAGGCATGATGTTGGTCGTGAAAGATTTGTGGACGAAGTGAGTTTTACTACATGTTCTTGTTTTCTGCAATTTTGGTTGTACAAGTGTATGTTACATTACCACCACATGTTGAGTGACTGAGTGGTATCTCATTTATTCTCTTTCACTTGGAACATGTGGTGATAGGTCTGGAAATGGAAGAACGAATATGGGGGTACAATTCTAAAGCAGCTTCGGCGTTTAGGTGCATCTCTTGATTGGTCGCGTGAGGTGATAATTTTATTGTTACATGTTTATTAGGTAGAGATATTTATCGGTGCTAATATTGGTCTTGTGCTTGTTCTGGATGAAACCTTATCCTGACAGTGCTTTACCATGGATGAGAAGAGATCAAGGGCCGTAACTGAGGCTTTTGTGAGACTTCACAAGGAGGGTCTTATATATAGGTATACTCATCCTTAAAGGCATTGTATGAAATTTCTCATGGTCTGCAGCTAATTACTTTACTTATGTGGTACTATGTGTACATCTATACCATCATTTTTAGGTTCCCTTTTATGTTTATTCATATTGGAATGAGGTCAATTGGCATTTTTACATACAAGAAAATCAATAACTATCAAATTTCTGGTATTTAACAGTCCAACTACCTATTAGTTTTGAATTGTTCTTTGGTGTTTCTGTGTTCTCGCTTGTTTGTCTGATGGTGTTTTGTTGGTTCCTTATTTTAAAATTTCTCATCCTATTTTTTAGGGATATACGTCTGGTGAACTGGGACTGTGTCTTGAGAACAGCAATATCTGATATTGAGGTCATACAGAGTTCCTATGGTTCATCCTATACGGATAAAATTGTATTGTAACTTTACACAAGTTCTTTGGTACTTTTAGGTAGACTATGTAGACATCAAAGAGAGAACACCATTACGGGTTCCTGGATATGAAACTCCCATCGAGTTTGGGGTGCTGACATCTTTTGCTTATCCTTTGGAAGGGGGTCTGGGTGAGATTGTTGTGGCAACTACTCGAGTGGAAACAATGCTTGGTGATACTGCAATTGCTATACATCCAGATGACCCAAGATACAAGCATCTTCATGGGAAATTTGCTGTTCATCCTTTTAATGGAAGGAGACTAAAAATAGTTTGTGATAATGTCCTCGTCGATATGAACTTTGGGACTGGTGCTGTTAAGGTGAGCAGAACATTTGGTGCTCAGTATCACTTCTATTTTCCAGTTCTTATTCTAACAAGTACACAAACATGACTATGTATTTTGCAGATAACTCCAGCCCATGATCCTAATGATTTTGAGGTTGGCAAGCGCCATGATCTCAAATTCATCAATATCTTCACAGATGATGGAAAAATAAATAGCAATGGTGGTGAAGAATTTGCAGGAATGCCGCGTTTTAAAGCACGTGTGGCTGTGACCCAAGCTTTAAAAGAAAAGGTACTCTCATTTTTACATATTTTAAGTATTATTTTTCTATGCTACGGCTTTGATGTAGTTGGCCTTATGAAGTGTCATTACTAAGTTATACTCCCTCTGTCCCACTAAAGTTGGCGCAATTCTTTTGGGCACGGGTATTAAGAAAAGTGTGTTAAGTGCATAAAGTTGTTGTGACTTACTTGTTATTAGGAGTATTTTAATCTTATTTATTCTATGTGCCCTTAATTTTGCCATTTTGGGTCCGAGCCAATTTTATTGGGACAACCCGAGCGAGCCAACTTTAGTGGGACGGAGGGAGTATATGATTTGGTGAAAAGTGTTTATTATGTCTATAGTTAACCAGTTTTAGGGCCTTGAACTCTGTTATTGACAAAGTTCATGCAGTTTTTCTTTAAAGCATGAGTATATCACTATATTTACGTTATCTATCATAAGTATTTTGATTGTTGGTTCTTTTTTCAATTAAGGGACTTTATAGAGGTGATAAAAATAATGAGATGCGCCTTGGCATTTGTTCAAGAAGCAATGATGTAGTTGAGCCCCTCATAAAGCCCCAATGGTATGTGAACTGCAAAAGCATGGCAGAGCAAGGTCTTAATGCTGTGATTGATGATAAAAATCCAAAAATGGAGATCATACCCAAACAATATGTTGCTGAATGGCAGAGGTATCCTGGGAATTGGTATTTACTCTTTGAGGTTTTTTAATGAGATATGATGAGGAAAGCAAGAAATTCTAATGTTTTGTTGCTTCTCCCCTTATATTGCTATATCGACTCCCTAATTTGTGCTGCACTAAGATGATTAAGGATAAACTTTTGATTAACAAATACTTCTGCAAAATTATGTACTAATGGTATCCTCAATACTGCAGATGGCTTGAGAACATTCGCGATTGGTGCATTTCAAGGCAGCTTTGGTGGGGCCATCGTATCCCCTCATGGTATGTAACGCTGGAAGATGATGAAATGAAGGAGCTTGGTGCTTATGATAATCGGTGGGTGGTTGCCAGGACCGAGGAAGAGGCTCAGAAGGAGGCTAGCAGAATATTTTCTGGGAAAAAGTTCCAGCTTGTCCAAGATCCAGATGTCCTCGATACCTGGTTTTCTTCCGGTCTATTTCCATTATCTGTATTAGGTTGGCCAGATGATACTGAAGATTTCAGAGCATTTTATCCCACATCCGTGCTTGAAACTGGTCATGATATTCTCTTTTTCTGGGTTGCACGTATGGTGATGTTGGGAATGAAGCTAGGAGGTGAAGTACCATTTACAAAGGTCTGCAGCATTCTTATGTCCCTGACATATAATATATTTGAAATTATAAACTATATTAGAAGGATTATGGTGCAATTTGTTTTCTCTCTTGATCACAAGTTTGTGAATGTGATTTAGAGAAGATACTGAAAGAAAGGATTTTGTTATTGTAGGAGCAGGTCATCTGGTCAATTAGTTGATCAGTTAACCTGCTGTTTTTTTTTTTTTTTTTGTGATCTCAATTTTACTGGTACTTGGGCTTCTGTGTTACTAAGAGAAAAATGCAAATTAATATGCATTATTTACATGTATCCAGGTTTACTTGCATCCAATGATTCGCGATGCGCATGGGCGCAAGATGTCCAAGTCACTAGGAAATGTTATTGATCCCCTAGAAGTCATTCGTGGTGTAACCCTAAAAGATCTTCATAAAAGGCTAGAGGAAGGCAACCTGGATCCTAATGAACTGAAAACTGCACAAGAGGGGCAGAAGAAGGATTTTCCTAACGGAATTGATGAATGTGGTGCTGATGCTTTGCGGTTTGCTCTTGTTTCATATACAGCTCAGGTGAACACTAATTATCTTATTCTTTTTCTGAACTTGCTTTCTTTTCTTCAAAGTCTTATCTTTGTATCCTGTTCTTGCAGTCAGACAAAATAAATCTAGACATTCAGAGGGTGGTTGGATATCGGCAATGGTGCAATAAGCTGTGGAATGCAATTAGGTTTGCTATGACTAAACTTGGAGATGATTATACCCCGCCAACAGAGATTGATCCAGCTACCATGCCTTTCAGCTGCCAATGGATACTCTCTGTTTTGAACAAAGCCATATCAAAAACAGTTGTGTCTCTAGATTCATATGAGTTTTCTGATGCTGCTACTGCTGTATACTCATGGTGGCAATTTCAATTGTGTGATGTGTTCATTGAAGTAATTAAGCCATATTTTACTGGCAATAATCCTGCATTTGCATCAGCAAGAAGATCTGCACAGGATACCTTATGGCTGTGTCTAGATTATGGGTTACGATTACTTCATCCTTTTATGCCATTTGTCACGGAAGAACTGTGGCAGCGTCTTCCTTCTAAGATAGATTCTGTCAGGAAAGAGTCCATTGTGATATCTGAATACCCGTCAGCTATAAAGGTAACATCCATACACACTTTTATTCAGGATTCTTTAGAATTTAATATCTTAATTTACAGCAATATCCTGTGTGTAACTTATGTAGGTTCTATTAATTATCTATGAGGATTGTTATTCGTGCTCTGTTATGCAATATAGTTTAGTTCAAGGAAGAAATACATCAGTTTATCTGTCTTATTTTTAGCATTTTGGATATTTAAATGTGATTCTTATGAAATAGCACATACTTCTTTATGCTCAATCTCTTGAAATGTCATATCCCCTTTTTGCCCTTTTTGCAGAGTTGGACTAATGATGCTGTAGAGTTGGAGATGGATATGATTGCGTCTGTGGTTAAATCACTGAGGTCTCTTCAATCACAGTTGGCACCTAACGAGAGGCGTCAGAGGTAAGTTGGATATTGCCTCTCACCATTTTAAAAGTACAGGAAGTGTTAATTACAAACAGAAGGTAAAATAAAGGGTTAATTATGATTTGTGGCCTAAACTTTTTGTGAGGTTTTCAAAAATGGCCTGATCTTCATTTTTCCCTGCACCCTAACCTTAGATAAAAAAAAAAAAAAATCAAATTACCCACGTCCATATTTCTGGCCTCGGAAATCTGATTGTGCTCGTCAGATTCTCACATGGAATATTCAAAATCAATGGGAACAGTATTTTGGACTGACTCTTGAATATTCCACATGAGAATCTGGAAAAAAACAGTCGCATTTCCAAGGCTGGAAATATGGACGCGGGCCATTTTTCGGAAAAAAATTCAAAAGTCATGGTTTTTTAAGGGAAATATTAATGTCGGACCATTTTTTAAAATCTTGCTAAAGTTCAGGCCACACACCATAGTTTACCCTAAAATAAATGATTACTAGGTCACGTTATCTGCAATTTTGTGCTACCATTTAGTTTTTACTTCTTGGTATCTTGCTACATGATGATGATTTTAACACACCGATTGCTGGAAGATCTCCATCGCTAGATTACTAAGGAAATTTAAAAACTAAATGACCCTTGAAGTTGAATCGAACCTTCTTAGTTTTGCCTTGCTGGAGTGGCCTATCCAAACAAGAATTTTTTTCTAACAAAGGTATGCTTTTTCAGGCGAGCAGCCATTGTTCGTTGCCGCACAAATGATGCATGTGAGATAATCAGGAGACATGATCTGGAGATTGCCACTCTTGCCCAGCTATCATCTTTGACTGTATGCATATTATTCATTTTCTGTTACCTTTTGTTGATATTTCTTCTAAGCTGCGGTACAGAGATCAATCCACATATGTAGTTTGGAATTTGCACGCTTTTCTCTAAACATTATAAAATGGTACTAATTTTAGGTCTTGAGTGAGAACGATGATGTTCCAGTGGGTTGTTTGGTAGACGTAGTCAATGAATCTCTTTCTGTTTTCCTCGAACAACAAGGAAGCATCAATGTCGAAGCTGAACGTGAAAAGCTGAGGAAGAAAATGGAGGAGACGCAAAAGTAAGAAGCCTCTCTAACTCATGCTTTTGTATGATTGCTCGATCTAATAACAAACCCGAGTCAATAAATTTGAATCTCTTGTAGGCAATATGACAGCTTGACGAAGAAGACAAGTGCTGCTGGCTACCAAGAGAAAGTTCCGGCCCACATCCGTGAGGTGGATGAGGCGAAACTGGCATCGTTACTACAAGAAATCTTGTCATTCAAGGAAGCGAGCGAGCATCTGGAACGGGATAATCCCGAATCTTGAAAATATTTCATTTTTTAGGCTTTGGGACCAAAGTGTTGGTGAACCAGGTTCCAGCCTTGTCTAAATCATATTCTCTATAATCAGTATTGCTGGTTTTGGCCAAATATTGAAACAGATGCCTTTTTTTAATGATATACTATTTTACTTCTGAAATATTTTTTGATAATATTTTGTTGCCAACGGTTTTGTGATGTTTGGGTATATTGACGCTTAAATCTTTGGTGTATGGAATAATTCAAAATTTAAATTCTGGGATTCGGATACTTGAATTTGGAAGCAAGTTATCTAATTTTATCGAAATTTGTCATATCAGTATTTGGTTATTTGTATTTATTTGCAATTTAGGTAAAACTCTTTATATTAACTATTAAGTATTATGTTGGGGCTTGTTTTGTTGTAGGAATGGTGAATAAATGTTGAGGTTGAGTGATGCGTCTATTCTTAACTGAAATTGAAGTCATATCTTTCTTTTAGGAAATTTAAAGTCACGCAAATTTCTCTTCTTGTGTTCGTTGAATTGACTTGAATTAATAACAATATTTTGGAGAATGAAATATTCATCGAGTAATGACTGAGGGCTTCCCAATTACAGGGTTAACGATAAGCTATAATGCACGGATCTTCTAAAAATACCATATTGCCGTATCGGATTTTTGTTAGGGTGCGATTCTCGTCGGATTCCCGTGGGATTCGCACCCGATTCGCCATGTGGCGTATCCTTCCAAATAAAGAATAAAAAGTAATCGGATTTGCGAATCTTGTGTGTAAAATTCGCGAATCCCGTGGGTGAAGTAAGTGTATGAGGTTGACTTTGATAACTTTATTTGAATTATGACTTTTCTATTTGACTAATGATATTTGAATTGATATTTTGTTACTTAATTAAATTACATAATTGAAAATGCTTAAGTTTTGAGTTATGAATTCCATACATATGATTTATGAAAATTTATATTTCTAATTATTTTATAAGTATTACATACATATAATAAAATATAATACTAGATGTATCCTTGCCGAATCGCATCCTGTAATTTTTAAAATTCCGTATCCACGTACCCGTATCGTATCGCCCCCGCACCTGCCCCACGCACCCATGCAACATAGACGATAAGTGAAGCCGACTTCGGTCAACGCAATTGATCGACATTTTTCCAGTTATGATTTAAATTGTCATTACTTATTTTTTATTTGATTCAAGAAAAAGCATTACTATATGTTCGACATTCATGAAATTGTCAATTCATGTACATATTAATAACAATTACGTGCTGCCTCTTAAACTTTCTTGCTTGGCCACTCCATTTTTTCTTTGGGGCTATTGATAGATGAAGTGAAATTGCCACAAAATTATATACTCCGTTCGTCTCCTAAAAGTGTGGTGCATATTTGATTTGTTGTGAGGTATAAAATATTACCATATTTAAAAAAAATAAAGATTAAAAGTCAAAAAGTTCAATGATATGAAGGCCCAGAAAAATAAATATTTTATATAAGTCTTGCGTAGTAAGAGGTTTAATGTACTTTTTCAAACTTCTAGTCATTTTATGTCAATTTTGCCACATGATTTATAGATTTTTGAAGTTTTAAGATTGAAAACAAATAAAGTTGAAAATTCGAAAAGTTAGTTAACTGGGGCTGAATAGAAAATAAAAATAAATTCAAATCCTAAGATTGAATGACGAAAATTTAAATGACGAATAACATAAAATTGGGATGTTTATTTATTTTTATTTTTTTTTGAAATCATTAAATTGGGATGTTAAAAGTGATAAAAGTGAAAATATTAGGGAGCTAAAGTTGATTATTGCTACTATAAATATAAAAAGGGCCTGCTTACAGCTGTTTAGACACTTCAAGCCAGTTAAGTTCATATATGAATTAGAATTAGAATAGAAAAACCTCTGTTATTTCCTCTCTCTCTCTCTCTCTCCCCTCTTTCTCTCTCTGGTAAATTGCTTGAAAATTTGAACAATATAAGGGGGTTTCAGAATCTGAGAGGGGTGGAAAAATGAGCGTAATCGATATACTGACTCGTGTCGACGCGATCTGCAAGAAGTACGACAAATACGATGTCACGCAGAAGGATTCCGCCATCTCCGGCGAGGACGCCTTCGCCCGCCTCTACGGCGCCATAGAGTCTGACATCGAGGAAGCTCTCCAGGTTTGATCAGTTTCTACAATAAAATCTTACTGAGTGTGATTGAATTTTGAAATTTTTTATTTGAATTGAACTCGGCAGAAAGCGGAGACAGCTGCGAATGAGAAGAACAGGGCATCGGCTGTAGCGATTAACGCCGAGCTTCGAAGGACTAAGGCCAGATTGCTCGAGGAAGTTCCCAAATTGCAGCGATTAGCTGTTAAAAAGGTTTTGCTCATCCCAATTTCTTCCTAGCTATTTGACTTAATTTTTCTCTTTTATGCTATTTCTTTTTCCTATCTCTTTTTTGTGAAGTAAAAGCTCATGTTTCATTATTCAATTTGGTAAATTATTGGATCAATTTTACTTCTCTCTCATCCCTATCTTCATTCCTTTTCCCCCTCGGATTTAGCCCTACTGAAATTGAGGATTGCCTTAGTCCTATGATAGTAGTTCATCAATTCTTTAGTTTATCTGTCTGTGGCATTAAAGGGTAGCTTGCATTGTTGACAAATGTTTTTATGACATTTTCAAATTTAAGCGCAAGTTGTTATAGCTGTTTGATTCGCCGGCCTATGAACAATTTGTTCATAAGAAGTTGGGAGAGTTGGTTTTAGGATTCCGCGACGGGTTGAGTTGAGTTGTGGAAGAAAAATGCAGTTGATAGAGGATACGGTCGGGTCACTTTATATGTTAATCAGTAAATATGGTAATATGGTTCTGTGGCATAAATTCATGAGTTTAAGAGCGTGATCGTTTGGAGTAGGAGAACTGACAAACTGATCATATTTAAAAGCCAAATGGGTGTTACTATTGAGCCAATAGCTTAATCATGTAGCTGGAGACACTCCATCTTGAATGTGTTTGAGATATCTTTGATGCCTCGAGTGCTCCATTTTGTCTTTTCTTCTTTGGTAATTGCAAAATAACATGAAGGAGCACCATTGAAATATAAGAATTTCATTCAGTCTCTTTGATCATTCTTGAGAGGAAAGATATTATTACTTACTTCCGAAACATTGGCTTGTGATATTTGGCCTGATCTAAAATTTGTCTATGTGGTCTCCCTAATTGCTTGTTCCCTGAATATAATATTCAGTAGTGGGTTCTGTTCTAGATCATTAAGTGCTATGGAATATCGGGATGATTTTTATAAGTGATCTGGCATCAAGTCAAACTACTGACACTATATCAATTGTGTTACGGAAATTTGAACTGAAACTTGTATATATATATATATATATATGTATTTTTTTTTTTTCTCTTTGTCCTTTTTGCAAGACTGATGCAGCTGGTCTCACACTCTCATTGGGCAGGAGATAACCATTTTGCAATCATATATCAGTTGTCTCTTTGGAATATTTGTAGTTTATGTTACTTACGTCAGCTATGTGCCTATGTTTTGTTCTAGATAATAAAAATTTGTGTCACCTTTTGGAGTTTGTTAGATCATTGGTGATGGTGTTTATTTCAGGTTAAAGGACTTTCAACAGAAGAACTTACTGCACGTAATGATTTGGTCCATGTCTTACCTGATAGGATTCAAGCCATACCTGATGGATCCGCAGCTGCTCCCAAATCATCTGGGGGCTGGGGAACGTCAGCCTCAGCTCCTCGTACAGAAATCAAATTTGATTCAGGTTTTTTCCTCTGTGGTTCATATCTTCGGTCTCCATTGTATTACTTTCTGTATTTTTATGTGTTCATTCTCTTCTTCTTCTCATGGAGCTTAATTGGGTTTTGTTAACTAGTCTGTTGATGCTGTATTTTAGATGGAAGGTTCGACAATGAATACTTTCAGCAGACTGAAGAATCGAGTAAATTCAAGCAAGAGTATGAGATGAGGAAAATGAACCAGGCATGTGCTTTTTTGGAAATGCATAGTCTAGACTTATTTTGGAGGAAGCTTTTAACAATTTGATGGATTGATATTTACAAAATAATATCATCTAAATCATAACACAGGACCAAGGACTGGATGTCATAGCAGAAGGTTTGGGTACACTAAAGAACATGGCCCAAGATATGAATGAGGTTTATCTTTCTTCTTCTGTGGATGTTCTTTTTTACTTGTATAGATTTAATATTTAATATAGCTTGGTTGCCAATTGCCTGTTGTTCTCCACTAACCTAACATGCGGTATATTTTGTTGCAGGAATTGGATAGGCAGGTTCCTCTTATGGATGAGATTGACACTAAGGTTAGATAATCAATATGTACATTGTATATCCAACATTATGCCCGTGAGTGGAAATGCTTTATAGACATTACTCCTCTTAACTGTTTGCTTACTAAAATTAAATGTTCATATCAAGAAGGAAGGTTGCTTCATGGCCCAAGAAAAAGTATATAATTATATCTGAATGAAATCATGGATAGTCTGCTAGGAATTCCTACCACAAAGTTCTCAAGACAATTGCACCTGTGTTTGGTGACACAAGAGTGGATTTTTTAGCACAGTGTAGTACTTCACTTGCCAGTTCAGCACTATTTGACTTTGTGAGAGAGAATACCTAGGTTCTGTGCTTGACTAATTGCCAGTATGAGTCATTTGACTTCAAGTGAGAGTATTCTTAGCTTTTCTATTGACCGCTTACAGGTGGACAAGGCAACATCCGAGCTGAAAAATACCAATGTCAGACTGAAGCACACTGTTAATCAGGTTATTTACTTTCAAGTTCTTCAATACATGAATGTTGTTTTCAAGTAAATCTTAGAAGACATTGGGTCATCGAACAATCACAAACTGTTCATGAACACTTGAGTCCAATCCCCGGTATCTCTCAACATCTAAGAGACATCCTGCTGCTGTCTAACTAAGTAGTATGGCATCATTTGCACATTTCACTTTTCTTGATGGGCTTTTGGTTTTGTTGCAGCTGAGATCTAGTCGAAATTTCTGCATTGACATAATTTTGCTGTGTATAATTCTTGGAATAGCTGCCTATCTATACAAGTAAGTTTTCAGTTCATGATTTCTAGTGAATCATAGGAGAACTCCTCTGATCTATTTTAGTTTAGCATTTTCTGCACCATAATGTTATCACATAACTGATGGAACTCGTGCCCGAATTTTGTTTTTGGCTTCTGAATTTGGTAATCCTATACAATAGGTTTAGGCGTTTAGCTCATTTAACTGATAAAAAGACGCGCTTGCTTGCAGTGTCTTGAAGAAATGAAATTGGCTCGACCGGTTCAGCCGCTTTCTGTTGAGTATTATCTTGCTTTAGTGAAGGTGCTGCTGCTCTATGTGCTTGGTTTGTGTTACTGATGGGCATTTGTGTGTTTATTTCTGTGTTTTCTGCGTGTTGCTGGAGAAATGGTTACTGGCGTTCTATAGACCGATCTGTATAATTATTTCTTGAACTAGTTCCATTATTCAGCTTCGTTAATTTGGGAAATGTTTTTTAATTCGTGGGTTGAGATTTTTGTTCTGTTTTCAACTTCTTATCTCATTGATTAATTTTTTATATTACAGAGACCAATCTATTTACTAACAAGATAGTGCCAAAAATATTAAGTGCCAAATTTTCTTACCAAATGTGCCTACATATTTGGAACGTATTATTTGTGTATTATTATGTACATCTTTATAATATTATGTATTATATATTTCGAACTCAAATACTATCATTATGTATAATGTATATAAAAGGTTATTCGAATGTATAAAATTTTGGTCAATTTTAATACACAAAAACTTATTTAGCTTACCGATCAAGTTGAATTAGGATCGTCTACAATTTTATTTTGGGTAATTCTAAACGTAGTCCCTATTTCTTTCAATACAGCCTCCTTAATTAAAAAATAATATTAATATTAACAAAGTTACCAATTTATCCCTATAGCCCTAAATTCAATAGCCACTCCTATGTTATCTGTATATGTGTAACTCAATATAAATCTTTCTCTATCTCCAGAAATCCATTTTTAAAATCATCTTCTAATTCAACTCAAATATTTATATTTTCTTCGAAAATTGCAGAACCATCTACTATATATTCTATCAATAATCAAGTAATTGCTTTGATGGATTAAGTTTAACTTACAGACTTACAGTGCACGGAAAGAGAACATTCATGAAACAAATGAATCAATCAAACGAGCAAGCAAAAAATATGTAATTTTACAATCTACATTAATTAAAACACAACAAAAGCATTCAATATATAGTAAAAGGGAAAATTATTGTTCCCTCAAAATAAAAAAAAAGAATAAAAACTAGTTTTGCAACGGGAAGCGGAAGGTATATATATATATATGCCACCGTGATCAAATACAAGGACACAATACATAAGAATTATCTCATATAGATACCCATCTACTCTCCGACAATTTTGACGGCATCGACGGCGTTGTTGCTGTCTTCATATACTCCCACCCAAACAATTTTACCGTACACATTCACCATGATCAGATTGAAGTCACAATCTGACCGTACACCTTCATCATGATCAGATCGAAGTCCGAAGATGACCGGAAATAAGTTGACGATTATGTTCGCGGCCATGGGGGCTATAGTGATGGGATGTAGGGTTTAATTTTGTTTTTTTTTTCGATAATATTATTATTTTATTAGAATTTTAATAGGGGTAATACAGTAAATTTAATAATATTTTAATTATTATTTTAATTAAGGGGCTATAAAGAAAAAAATGGGGCTATGTTTAAAATTACCCTTTTACTTTCTCCAATATTTCCTCATCAACCTCATATCAGTCACGTAATTCAGAGACGATTGTGAGAAGCAATTACAAACTTAAAAATTCATTTTTTTTAACTATAAGTTTATAATAATGATAATGATTACATTTACCTCAAAAAAATAAAAAATGATGATGATTACATGAACAATATTTTCTTCCCAAAATTCGTCCTTTTGAATTTTGAACATGTATGGCGTGTTATGTACAATTTTTTTAGCTATCTATTAATGTAGTTTACATAATTTATACTAAAAAAAAAAACGTCTTTAAATGAATTCGAAACAAAACTTCCAAATAGAATCGTTCCGAGTAATCAACTCACCAACAGAGAGCAGATGGGACAACTGACGTGGCATCTTCTGATTGGCTATTTCAGAAGTCAAAACTGACTTGACTTTACACGTGGAGAACACCTATAGGTCTTTAGAATGTGGAATGACACGCAGTCCCTCCAAAACGCAGGGAGTTCCATCCGTCTACAATAAATTTGTCACATTATAGATGACACGAGTTTTAATAATTTGTTGGTTGATTGTATTGTGAGTGGAATAAGATCCCATTTTTATATAATTTTAAATTGTATTGTGAGTGAAAAAGTAAGTGAGGTGTGTGGGTCTATTACTATAAATAAATGTGACAAATTTTTTGTGGACGGACCAAAAACGAAATAGCGGCAAATTTATGGTAGACGGAGGTAGTAAATTTTTCACTTGTGCTAAATAAAATCCATTAACAACAGTTCTATCTATGATGCACCAGTTTCTAGTGAATTTCTTCTAGCATTGAGGGTTTTGAGATGGAGATGGCGGTGAATCTATGCGGTTTTGATATGGTGGCGTGGAGAGGATTCATGTACACACTAATTATTCTAAATTTCGTTTTCTCTTGTCAGCTCATCCTTCTCCAACCGCTCCTTCTCCAACCGCTCATTGTAGGTAATTCAATTTTCAAGTTCTTCTTCTATTTCATTTTAATGGCGGTGGTGTTTGAATTGAGCAAATTGCGTTGATATCTTTGAATTGCATTTAGTATTAATCTCTGCTTTTGTTTGGCAGTTTAAGAACTGAAACATTATGGTGCTTCTGCTTGCATACGTATTTGCCACGTGTTTATTTTTTAATTAAACAAAGTTATCTTGGCGCAGATGATTGTTTCTAGCATTTGTAATTTTTAATCGCGATAATCTAATACTAGCGTGCACACACTACTCACTGTGGTTAACTGTTTCTGTATTCCCATCTAGAAACTGTGTTTATGGACTATGGTGCTGGTTTATTTTGATCAGCTAATATGGATCATCATTTTGAGGTTAATTTGTGTTGTGATAAATTAAATATTTATTATTGATTCTCTTGCATTAGTGAGGCGAGTGTATGAGATCTTTTGATTATTGATCATGTCAGAACAGTTGTTTAACCTATTTTTCTGATGTTCTTATCAGATTGATACTCATTATGATTTTGGACTTTTGATCATTAATTATAACATTATTATGAACAATGTGGCAAGTGTCTTTGTGAATCTCTGAAATATTAATCATCAATTGACATGAGTGCTACTCTTGCCTTCTTCATTTAAATCGCAGATGGAAAATCTGGTCATACTGCTGCTCTCTTCAAGAGAGTTTCGGAGAGTATAAAAGTGAAGAAATACAGTGAGGCCCTTGCTGAACTTAATGCTGCTATAGAGGCAGATCCGTCACTCTCAGAAGCATATCGGCATCGGGCATCCATTCTACGTCAACTGTGCAGGTTCCATTGAGCAGCTTTTTTTTAAGGAACTTTTCTTGAGTGTGGTACTGATGACAGGATACAGTTGACGAGGATGAGGAACTTTTTTTTAAGGAACTTTTCTCTGAGACAGGATACATACTCAAAGAAGATGAGGATAATTTAGAGGCTTTGCTGTTGCGTGGCAATGCCTACTATTACTTAGCTGATCACGACATTGCTATTAGGTGTGTTCGGAACATATATATGGTCATAGTCACTTTAGGACTTGGAAGTTTTATCTACGTTTTTCTCATCCCATGTATTTCTTCTTTAGATATTACCAGAAGGGACTTCGTCTAGACCCTGAGCATGGAGAACTGAAGAGATCATATTTTAGATTGAAAAACCTCCTTAAAAAAACTAAAAGCGTAAGTGGTTATTTGTTCATTTTAATTATTCCACATTAAGAAGGTGCTATGTTAATTCCATCTTGAAACTAGATAATGATATATCTCATGCAGGCAGAGGATAATGCAAGCAATGTGAAGCTACGGTTGGCCGCAGAGGAATATAAAGCTGCTCTTGACTTGGACCCAAACCATTCTGCCCATAATGTGCATCTTCACCTTGGATTGTGTAAGGTCCTGGTGAAACTTGGCAGGGGAAAGGATGCTGTGACAAGTTGCACAGAAGCACTTGAAATTGATGGAGATTTAGTAGAAGCACTAGTCCAGGTATGTATCTTCCGTTCTTTGATTGTTAAAACATAAATTCTTGTTAGAAAGCTAGAGCGACTGCTATCTGAAGCAGCATTATAACAATTGATTGTCAGTCTAATTTTTCCTTATTTTGTTTGGACTTTTGACTAAATTTTCTAGAGAGGTGAAGCGAAGCTGTTAATAGAAGATTGGGAAGGAGCTGTGGCTGACCTGAGATCAGCAGCAGAGAAGTCACCTCGGGTAAATATGTCATGGTTTTAGAAATTTTGCTTCTCCTGAAAGTTTTGTTTGATCAACATTTCCAAGTGTTGATTTCCATTTGTTCGAAAGTGTTACCCCTGAAATTCAGAATTCAACTGCCGTAGCTAGCTATGCTTTTTTGCAGATACCCCACATCCAATATGGTGCAATTTCTATTAGCGTGTGATTTCTATTTGCAGATACCCCACAGTTCTCCAATACGTTACAGTTCCTATTGGTGTTTGATTAATTCGATTGTACTTCTTCAAAGTTCTTTTCTTTTTGGAATACTTTTTCCAGAGCTTGTTAGGTTCCATCTGATCAGTAACTTCGACACAGGATATGAATATTCGTAAAGCTTTAAGGAGGGCTGAAAAATCATTGAAATTGAGCCAACGGAAGGACTGGTACAAGATTTTAGGAGTATCTAGAACTGCATCAATGTCAGAGATTAAGAAAGCTTACAAGAAGTTTTCCTTGCAATGGCACCCTGATAAGAATGTGGACAATAGGGAAGAAGCAGAAGCCAAATTTCGGGAAATAGCGGCTGCATATGAGGTTGGTTCTTATTAGATTATTTGTGATATTACTAATCATTTAACTCATTGGCCATTAATGATCGTTCACTTTGATTTATGTCCATACTTGATTAGTTGATTTATATATTCCTTATGTTACCTTGCTTTCTGTTTGTTATTCTTTTGTTCATATCATCTTCTTGAAAACTTTTTACAATTTCGACTCCTCAATTTTAGCCTGTGGAGATAACATTAATGCACTAATGCTTTTCTCAATTTAATGCTTTGAAGATCTTATGAGATTTTGTAACATGCAGGTTTTGGGGGATGAGGATAAGCGCACAAGATATGACAGTGGTGAAGATATTGATGGCATGGGGACGAATATGGGTGGTGGAGGCTTTAATCCTTTTGGAGGAGGGGCCCAGCAATTTACGTTCCACTTTGAAGGAGGTTTTCCTGGTGGATTTGGAGGTTTTAATTTTTAACCTTGCCGAAAAGTGGAAATATATTTCCTGTATTGTTTTATTGGGGATGAGGCACATTGCTTTTCTTCATAATAGCAATTATACTGACCCTCCTTAGGTGCAATTCATTACCAATTCGGTTTCCCCTTTGGGGTTTTACTTATGGGGGTTTTAATGAGGCCCGGGTTTGAGGCTTTCGCCTCAAAGTTTAGGTCTCTCTTTTATTTTCGTGTACTTTTTTCTCTCTTTTATATATAAGAACACTTATTTGGCAATTCATTACCAATTCTTGTATGCCCCCTCTAAATGCTTATCAGTGCAAAAATTTTGTTACTTAGAAAGTCAATCCATGGAAATGACAATATTAAACTGAATGTACAAGAGTTGATTGAAGAAAAATGGCAAGAACTTTTTGAGTGTTACGTCTTGGTCTATGATCAAAGCTTTGATGATGGAAATTGCTGAAGCTCAAAAATCTGTTTGTTCATATGCATGGTGTTTATCCAAATACCACGCTACAAAAGTTGGACCAACATTTTTTCAAACACGTTCTAGAAGATTTTCCAAGATTAGGCTTGCCCTTTTGCCTTGTGCAAAAAGAATACTCAACAATTTACAGATTTGCTGGTAATATGCAGGAACATATACAAGCTTGACAACTATTTGCAAATGCAGCATCTTCTTTCGGGTGTTACTCTGTTCTTGTTACTGCTGTTGTGTTTTCCAGTAACTTCTTTTCACATTCAGAAGGATAAAAAAATGTAAAACCAATTTGAACTTATTTGTAAATTATGATTTATGAGTTATATCTTTTGTCTGCTGAATAATAGTTAGGATGACTGGTTTCTGATGGTTGCAAGTTGCAGTTTAAGCATGTAGAGGAAATCAAATCACTTTCGATATTGCATACAGGAATGCATGTGAATCTTCTTGTAAATCAAAAAATTGCATAATACATGAAACATAGTTTTACTTCAGATATCCCAACAGCATTGGTACAGCTCTTGTCACACACATCATGGAACTGTTGCCAAGGCTAACATGACACAAATCATTGCATGGATTACTTTTCTGGAGCATTTTGTACTGGAAGAATCCACAGGAACACTATATGCTGGTGAAGCCTTTGGAGCAGGTTTCTTTGGTGGACTTGGTGCTGGAGGCGGTGGTGGCAGAGGTACGTAAAATCTTAGTGGAAGTAACACTTTGTCCACCTGATACACTGCTAGTTGGTTATCATCATATATAGTATTGGCCACTGTGGCATTTGTCTCTCCAGTTGTTATATTCACCTGATCTCCTATTGCTGTCACATTTATTGCTAGCAGTTGTGAGCTGCCCCCAGCTTGTGTGTTAAGTGGATTGCTTGCTGTCTGGAACTGCGACTGAGGTAGGTAGTAAGGAAGGACGTGGAATTGTACCAGTTCCACTTTCTGGTCATCTGTGAAGGAGTTTAGCATGCCTATTTTGAGACTGGAGAAAGCACTATCTTGTGGCGCAAAGAGAGTTAGGCCTTGGCTTGAATCATTAAGCTGTGTGTTGAGGTTGTCTGCTACTTTCGTACTCTGCAGCAGTTTGATGAATATGGTATATCGGCCGTCCTTCTCGAGTATGGCAGTCACGTTGGGTGGCCCAGGCGGTGCAGGGGCTGCTGCTGGGGACTGACCAGTGGTTAGGATGCAGTGCATAAGGAAGAGGAGAACTGGGAATTGGATGAATAGCTTTTTCATCTTGTTTCGTCTCAAAAAGCTCGAAGGGGTTTCAAGAAAGGTGAAGATTGAAGAACACCTCTCGTGAAGCTCTATATATAATGGTTTGATGGAGCACACTCTCTGTAGTGTGGTGAGTTAGGTGGTAGAATTGGGTGTTTAAGGTAGGAAGATGAGTTTGACAAATCTTCAGGCAACTAAAAGTTTGCTTTGCACGGAAGATAAAACAACCAAGTCTGGTGAGTATTCTGTGCATTTCTTATTGATTTATGTTGGCGACAGACTCTAGAGCGATCTTAAGCACCTATTAATCTCCATATATCGCGTTTCATGTGTTATTTTGTCATAGATGCAATATAAACATTAACAATAAATTTTTTATGTGCCTGATGTGGATTGATGAGTCGAAGTAGGATATGTGAAATACATTGATGTACAAGGTTTAGAGTGTAGATATAAGGGATAGACAAATTTCATGGTCGTTGCTCTATTTATGCCCCCACCATAGCTTATTAACCTGTTAGAATGAAGCAATTAGCACTAGTCTTATCAAGTTTGATGACAGTTATTTTTTATTTTGAGTCTCTATCTTGAAAATCCATTTCATTTCTTACCTCATTTCTTCGTATCACTACCTTTCTGTCACAATTTTGTCATTGCATAATCATTCTAATAATTAATTTAACTTTTCACCATTTTCTTTCCCCCACCAAAATTTCCCAATCTTGTTAACTTTATCTTGTTTTCAAATAGTTACAATTACTGTATAAGGCTATACCCTTAGTTGGCTGAAGAATTTATAAGTTGCAGTGATATATGGCTGATGACAAGATTCTGAAGTTTGTAATACAAGAATATGTGTCAAATCAAATCACTCTTAATATTTAACATACAACAACAAAACATGGAAATCACAACAATCCAGAATACAAGAAACACAATTTAATTCTAGATATCCCAACAGCATCATCACATCTTTTCCTCATACTCATCATGTAAATGCTGCCATGACTAACATGACACAGGCCATTGCACGGATCGCCTTTTTGGACATGCATTTGTCAGCAGAAGAATCAACTGGTGCAACATGTACTGGCGAAGCCTTGGGAGCAGATTTCTCCGGTGGAGGCGCTGATGGAGGTGGTGGTGGTGGCAGAGGTACGTAAAATCTCATCGGAAGCAGCACTTTGTCCACCTCATACACTGCTAGCTGGTTGTCATCATATATTGTGTTGGCAACACTTGTGTTTGTCTCTCCAGTTGTAATATTCACCAGACTTCCTATTGCAGTCACGTTCATCGCTAGCAGCTCATTGCTGCCCCCGGCTTGTGTGCGCAGAGGATTGCTGGCTGTCTGGAACTGTGACGGGGATAAATGGGTGGGCAGGATATGAAACTGCACCAGTTCCGTTTTCTGCTCATCGGTGAAGGAGTTCAGCGTGCCCGTTTTGAGGTTGGAGAAAGCACTATCCGTTGGGGCAAAAACTGTAAGGCCATTATTTGAATCGATAAGCTGTGAGTCGATATTATCTGCAACTTTGGTGCTCTGCAGCAGTTTGATGAGTACACTAAACCTTCCATCCTTCTTCAGGATGGAAATCACGCTAGCCGGCCCAGCTGGTGCAGGGGCGGCTGCCACAACGGCCGGTGCAGTTGGCACAAGTGGAACAGATAGTGCAGGGGCTGCTGCGGGCGACTGGGCAGCAGTAAGGCTGCAGGAAATGAGGAGGAAGACAACTGGGAAGGGGAGGAATAGTTGACTCATCTTGTTGCTTCGACTTAATTATCTTCGGAGGGTTTTCGAGAAAGGCGAAGATGGATGATGATACACTCTCAGTTGAAGCTTTAATTTATACTAGTGAAGTCAATGAGGAGAAACAGCAGTAAGTAGTGGCTTGAAATGGTGGTGTGGTGAGTTAGGTGACAGAAACAGCAGCTTAATTAAGGTTGGAAGATGAGTTTTTTGACAATCTATAGGCAGCTAAAAGATTGCTTTGCATGGAAGATAAAACAACCAAGGCTGGTGAGTTTTCTCTAAATCTCTTCTTGATTGGTTTTGTGGGGACTGACTTTCCAGCTAATCTTTTTCTTCAAACACTCACATTTTATTAGTCTCAACCTTGTGTTACATTTTGTAGAAGAGAAGAATATGGAACATATTTGAAAGAAGAGAAGTATCGTATTATTCAGTATGTATTACAATATAAGAGACTCGCACATATATATAGAGTAGATAACTAGGGCTAGGGTTACAAAGCTAAATAAGGAAACATATATACACATTAATATTCTATCACATTTTATATTGCATATTGTGTTCCATTTTTCCTATACATGTAATATATTAGGTAGATTATAGTTTATGGCCCGACCTTTGGTCCGAATTGTAAAAAAGGCATGATCCTTCCAAATATGCAAGACAAAAAAGACCGGACTTTTCGGGAAAGTTGCAATTATGGTACAAGACAAAATTTTCAGGTTTGAAAATGTGATGTGGAAGGTCGGAGAAGGTTAAGAGTGCTGAAATTTGGAGGAGAAACAACTATGCACGTAGGACTCTAGCCTTTCATGTCATATTTCCGAACCTAAATTTTTTGTCTCGTACCATATTTACAACTTTCCAGAAAGGTTAGGGTTTTTTCCTGCAAAATGTAAAAAAGACATGCCATTTTTGCATCTCGGTCTAAAGGTCACGCACAAATTGTAATTTATACATATTCAGGAGTGAAGATCTGGAGTTGACAAAAAAGGAGATGCACAAATTTCATGGTTAGTACTTTGATCCTTACGAAATTAGAGTCATATTATTCACCTGTTTAGCAGTAATCAACGAGGCTAGATAATAATTAACTCCTTTTATTATCAGTCTCAATCTTGAAAAATCCACTTCATTTCCCACCTTGTTTATCTGTATGTATTGATACCTTTTCTATTCTATCACAGTCTTGTCATTGCATAATCATTGTAATCATTGGACCCAATCATCCACCATATTCCTTTTATTTTTCTTCATATTAATTGGCTTGATTACTATAATTGCATTATTGATAGATTAGCTAATTATCATCACGGTAATTGCGTAATCGCGATTGGTAGATCAGATATTATCATCATGGTAATTGCATTATTGATAAATTAGATGATATCATGACGAAGGTCCTATGCTCCTATGATCTGGGATAAATCTCATGCTTCTATGCAGTAGCTTGCAAAACACACAAAAGAGGTAATCATACTAGAAAAATCATGCGTGCCAGACTCGACCTATAAAGTGCTGATGAGATTTGAATTTGAGACATTTGATCGCAAGAATATCTACTTCATCACTAAGCCATCTCCAAGGGGACAATACTTAACCATAATGGATAATCTATACCTATTATAAAAGTGTCTTGTTTACAAAAATTGATTTGCCTATTATACACTTAATATATATTTAATTATAGGAAAATAATGTATATCATATACTATATTTATCTATTATATATTATTACATTATACTTACAATATTCTTACTTTTTTAAATTACTTAGGGTAGTTTAATAAATTAATATAAATACTTTTTATTTATTTGACGAGATGATAATCCATTTGATATATAAGATAAGAATCCTCTTGCATTTAAATTTCTTCAAAATTGTGGTATGATTTATCTATTTTTCACGTAACTATATTAATTATTTAAAGTTATTATGATATGATTATTTTACTTTTTTATACATATATATTCTTATTATTAAAATCTATCAATAGTACGTGCAACGCACGTACGAGAATACTAGTCAAGATAAATATCCTTAACCCTTTGAAATTAAATCATGAACTCTATATATTATTGTCTTCTTGTACATGCACTAGGGTTGTTTCATTTGCTGTTCCTCTTGAAAATAAATCATGAATATTGAACAATAAGAATGCTTTTAAAAAATGACGAGATATGGGCCTAATTATGTATGTTCCATGAAGTGTATAGACTTAATATTTTTCTTATCGATCTAACTAAATTGTTTAATAAATTTGATGCGGAAAGCGGTCAAAGTTATCAGAAGAGGATTTTCAATTTTTAATGAGTCTTAACCATACCATTTTACGTAGAATTCTGTGCTATAACAATAAGAGTTAATTATGACAAATAACACAATTTTTATGTGTATTTATAATTTTCACATTATTTTAAAACATTGCTTTTTTTTTTTGAGGGGTATTTTAAAACATTGCTATTACAACATGTTTCAATTTTTATTTTTTTTTTACAATTAAAACATCCCAATTTTTTCAGTGGTAAAACAAAGTCATTTCATCGGTAAATAGACGTTTATGAGCAGTACAGGTTGAATAAACTTTGCCAAAAGATCAATAGAGTCTTCGGGCTAAGAAGCCGCATTTCCACGTGCCTTTTTAAACAGTTCTTTTGAACAAACATTACCAGAAATTTTTAAAGGCCGCGTGACGGTGGACTTGAACTCGTGACCTTTGGCTCGAGCATTAACCATTCTCGTGACCTTTTTAAACAGTTCTATTTGTGCCCCTTAATATTATACTCCCTCTGTCCCAATAGCAAGGTCTCGCTTTCCTTTTTTGGTTGTCCTAATAGCAAGGTCTCAGTCCAAATAAGGAAATAATTAGTGTGTAATAAGGGAGAAATAGTTGTTGGTTAGGAGTATTACTTTTAATTAAAATACTCCTTAATAAAATGGAACAAACTTACTTTATACACTAAACCCCTTATTCTTAATAACCGTGCCAAAAGAAGTGAGACCATGCTATTGAGGCGGAGGGAGTACGTTTTAAAGCGTTACGAAAAAAAATCAAAAATCAAACCGAACACAATATGATATAAGCAGTTTGGTTTATTCAATTTTCATTTTGATTCGAATTATTCTAAGCATGATATTCGAAAAAAGGAAAAATATAAAAAATCGTAAAAGTTCATTCAGTTAACCATACCAAACAAACAATCTTGATTCTATCTTGAGTTCGACCTTGAACTAATCAACTAATTACCCAGTTCAATATTCAGACAAACCAGCATATTTATCAATGGTGCAGTCCACCATTTTTTTTTTTTTTTTTTAATATTCTTTAATTAATACTCCCTCCGTTACAATAACAAACTCTCGCTTTCTTTTTTCGTCTGTCCTAATAGCAAGATCTCATTCCCAGAATGGAAATAATTAACTCTTTAAAAACCGTAGGACCTACCACTTTTTATCTTTTTACTCTTGTTTCTTAATAATCGTGCCCTGAACCTTGCTATTGGGACGGAAACTGTAACTGAGACAGTAAGACTTGTTCTAATTGAAACTTATAAACCATAACTAGGATTAACAAACCTTAATTGAAATTAATTCATGAATTATCTCTAACTGTCCCCTATTTACACCAACCACACCAGAGTTTTTGTCTAGATCGATAGATCATATAAGTTCAAAATCTATACCTATTATAAAAGAGTGGATTATTAAAAAATTGGGTTTGCCTAATATATCTCTATTATTATGTTTATTTTAAGGGTAATAGTGTAAATCTATATATTAAATTTATTATAAACTTAATAAATTAATAATAGTCTTACTCCTACTATAACTCAACTTAATAAATTAATTAATAATATAGTTTTATTCGTATTATAACTCAAAAGTGAAAGAGAAAATACAACATATATAAATTTTGAGAATTGTGCTAAGATTTATTGGGATATTGATGTAGTTGTACATTAATTTTGGTAAAAATTTATATTTTTATTAAGTTAACAATTTAATAATTATTATCTCTAATAATTAACATGTCGTCTTTATTATTAAATTTCATACTTTATATTTCAATCTTTTCCATTTATCATTGAAACCTCTCCTCACAAAACTTTATTTATATTTAATTTATTTATGTAATTTGTTATTTTTTACAATTCTTATTTGTTGATATTTAGTCAAGTCGACTTAAGCCAAGTACCATCAAGCTCAAGCTTAACTTATTTATTAAAAACTTTATTCAAGTTTAATTGTATAAAATAGCTTACTAAGAAAGAAATTAAACAAAATGAAGGAGAGGGAGAAAAGAGCGGGTTGGTAGTCGTGACTGGTTATATTGGTGGTGATGGTTGTGAGTAACCCTATAGTAATTGAAGTTATCATAGTAATTGCCTATAAGATTTAAAAATTGAACATATATAAGATGGTAACAGCTTAACCACACTGTAATTGAAAATATATTTAATATGTACTTTTGCTTCTTCTAAGGTCACTAAATTAATTAGACGGCACTCTTTTTCTATGGATTTTTCGATTAGGATAATTGCACGTAAGATATGATATAAGATGGTTTCATATTTTTTATACACATACTTGATAACATTTTGTTGGAGTTAATAATCAATAATTAATATTTTAACTTAAAAAACATTGTCATCAAATACATTTTATTTATAACAAAATAATCATGTTAAATGAAAGGTTACACGTGCAACGCACGTAATCCCCTGCTAATATAGTCACTAATAAGAGAAAATAAAATAGTGTGCAATCACTTTGTGAAGAATCTGTAAATGCAAATGCAAAACGACATAACAACGAACAAAAATAGTTGAGCAAGCCAACCTAAAGCAACATCAACAAATTCCTCATCCAGAAAAAACACAGCAACAAGTATTTTATGCATTATTTGGATTTTAGTTCAACAAATACATTTTTTATAACAACTAAAATAGATCTAACAAGAAACAACTCAACAAATAAGCTACCTTGAAACATCAAGCATCATATACATTTGTTATACAGAGGGCAGGAAAGTCCAATCATGTCAGCAACAAGAGAAACATCGTAAAACGAGAAAATTACATGCTCAAAAGTTTAGAACATCGCGGTGAATCTGAAACTGAAAGGGAGGAGAGTGCAGCTTAACAGCTTTCCTTATCACACATAATAATGACATAATTTACAGTAGATTTTCCAGAAAATAAGTACAGCATTAAGTTACACATTCAACTAGATGATAATATCGATTGCTTGATGCTCATGACGTTATGGCTTACAAGAGCAATGAAGATGCACCTTAACTAGCTAAGAATCAGGATGATAAGAAAGTTCTTATGCGAACAACAAGTAATACATTCTATACCTTCTGAAAATCATTCTTCACAGAAATAAATATATAGAGTATCCATTTTGCCTAAGTGATGAGACTGCAATCTGATTAGTAAAGTTTAGAACTGTAGGGCAATAAGGGCATGACCAGAAAAGAAAAGGAAGCACAACAAACAAACGAGGAGCGTATAAAGAAAATAAAAAAGATTTAAGATCGAACAAAAACTTTACAGAATCAGCGGCAGCATCACCTTTTTTTTGTTTTTTGGTTATTCATTGGTTGCATTGTTGAACTTGATCTCTAAAAGGCGCTCCACCGGTTGTCTGCATATCGGACACCTGTTCGTTTGGAACCTCAGAACCTTTGCACACTCACTGCACATACACTGCATGACAAAGAATGTATGTCATTTACAAACACTTCAGAGGAACCTTGATCTATTAATCGAAAGTAGTCATGTTCAATGAAGGAAATCATATTTTGACAAAATTCTGAATACGCTTAAACAGAGAATTATATATGTTTGTAGAAACTTGCTTTTAGAGAATGAGCTAGAAGGAGACGGTAGGTACCATGTGACGACAGGGGAGGACAGTAGTGTCTCGAGGTTCAGAGAGGCATATAACACATTCTTTCCCAGGATCATTCCCATCAAATTCACCCTCGACAGAATTTCCAATCCCATATATCTCTTGTAATTCATACCTCATGCCGTTCACCCATAATATCTGCTTCACCACTCTTACATGATATTCACCTTTATCCTTCTCAAACACCGCCTGCGTTATCTGGGAGTTTGAGGTTCCGTTGTCCGAGTTTCCACTTTGGCTATCCGTTGATGCTTCTGCTTTAACTGCCAGCGGATAAATGTCCATGTCCCCGTCTTTCGACAATTCTCCCTCCTCAAACGTTGAAAAGTCTATCCCAGTTCCAGAGGGCTGTTTAAATTTCTGGGCTAAACCTTGTTCAAAATCCACCTTGATGGGTGGATGCAAGCTTTCTCTCGTTGGAGTCAAGCAACAATCTTCACCCTCCTTAGCAAAGAAAACTACTGTAATGCTGTAAACAAGAAGAAATCATGATTCAGATTAATCAGATAAAGCATGTAGCTAATCCTCAAGACGGTGTAATCCGTGTCAAGTTATCCAAATCATGAAATTGAGATATTCATCATCTGGCTTTCTTGAACTCAATAACTCAATATTACACAAGATAAATGCAACTGGGAGAATAAAACCGATATCTTGCTAAATGCATCACGACGAAATTCTTATCAGGCACCATATACTCGAAAATGATACCACGAAAGGAATTCTTGAAATATAACCCTGAAATTCACATAAGCCCACTTTCCACAACTTCCAAAATGCTCATTTCATTTGTAAATTTTGAGACAAGAGCACTTATGTTTTGTGTCAATATAAAAAAAAAACAAACTTTAGCTAATTTGACACAATTTATAACTATTTTAACCACTTAAATCAATTATAATCTTGATTTTATGTTGGTGTATTTGCTCTTAACCTATTTGAATCCTCACAAAAGCACCAAAAACCCAATCTAACATGTCAATTAGCATAGATAATCAAATCAAAATTCAAAACTACAAAGCCAGATGAAGTTCTGCTTCAAAGTTGTTAGGTCTTTTTCATTGTTCTCTTGTACTCTACTTTTTCTTCTTTATATAATATGATCTCTTATTCGTCAAAACTACTAACTACTACACAAGAAGAAATCATCATAGGGAAGCAAAACCGAACCCGAATTCGCAGAATTTCAATATGATCACAAACATAACTGCTCTAGGAGTGTTCACAAACTTCATCAATCAATCATCATCAAAATCTACACAAAATTCACAAGGAAAAAAAAAACACACAAAAAGTAAAAGAAAAAAAAATCGTTATACCTTCCCGCCACCGTGGCATCATAGGTGAAAGCAACAAGATATTTGCCGGGATTTTCCTCATCGGCCTCGATTCTCAGCGTCTCCTTCTTCAAATTAACATCGTTCCGAATCGTCACCGCCTTCTGATGCTCCACATATGGCAGCGGCGCCGTCTGCATCATCGGCCCGTAGGGGTACCACCGGCCGTTAACCCAATTGGCGTGCGCCGCCGGGTGGTGGTGATCGTACGGTGCCGGCAGGGGCATCGGCATCGCGGCGGGAGGCGGCGGCGGGTAGTAGCCGGGGTACTGGTAATACGGCGGCGCGTTAGGGTTGGGGTACTGCGACGACGGGGGGTAGGGCGTCGCCGCCGCGAACACGTAACGGTTGGCGGTGATCTCCGGCTGCGGGGCCTGCGACGGCGGCGGAGGCGGGTGGCTCCGCCGCGTCGAGTTCCTCCTCCGGCCGTGGACGCCGCTGCTGCTTATATTACCCATTTCTGGTGCGGAATTATGGTGGGTTTTTCTCGATTATGATGAAGAAACGAGAGAAACCCAATTGGGTTGGGAAAATGTTGATTGAATGTGAAGGGAAAGGTGATAGATACAGGGGGGAATGTATGTATAGGTAGAGATTAGAAGTGGTGGGGAAAAAGAAAAAGGGGAAGTGGAAGAGGAATCTAATGATGGAGATGAGAATTGGGGGGGTGGGTGGGGGTGGGGGTGGGGTGGTGGTGGTGGGGGTGGAGATGGTGGCGAATGCGGTGGCGTGAAGCTCTTCCTCCTCCTCCTCCACCACCCTGAGATAGTATATTTGTGAATCGAGGAATCGAAAAAAATTCACGCCATTTTCTTACCTAAGTCATTGTTGTTTTATTACATTTTTGAAAAAAAAAGGTAATTTTCACTTTTAACAGTTTAACTATTCAATTTTTCACAATTATATTCAAAACTATTAAAAATATCAATTAAATAATTAAACTATTGAAATTTTCACAATTATATTCCAAACTATTAAAAATATCAATTAAATGACCAAACTATTAAAGTTTTCACAATAATATTCTAGGTCAAACTTTCGGCGACGAAAATCCAAAGTGTCACGCCGGAAACATATTTAGAATTTCAAAATTCTAAATCCTACAAAAACTCAACCAAAATAAATTTCCGACATGACACATTGAATTTCCGTCCTGAAAGTTTGACCTAAAATATAATTGTGAAAATTTTAATAGTTTGGCTATTTAATTGATATTTTTAATAGTTTGGAATACAATTGTGAAAAATTAAATAGTTCAGCTATTTAAGTGAAAATTAACCTTGAAAAAAATGATAATATCATTTATGAGAAGATTGTTTAAGGTGGAATAACGAATTTATGACATAAAAAGTAAAACGTGGTTCGTGTTACCACTAGGTGATTGGTGAACATTATTGTAATAAATGGTCGAGTAAAAAAAATGTAAGAAATGGTTATTTGTCAATAAATGAATGAACTTTAATACTCCTCAGTCCCCAAAACTACGGTATACTTTTAATGGTATAAAATATTAGTTGAACCGCACTAATTTGGATCGAGTGAGTATCAATTTTGAAATTTTAAGACGATCTGTGAAATATTTAAAATAATGTCAACTTTTTAATTCGAAGCACAATTAACACTCCAAAATTATCCTATGATATTAAATTAACGTAACAATCGGAAAATAATTTTCACCTCGTCATCAAATGATGTCAGTTTTATATCACATAATTATTCGGATTGCCTCGTTATTTTTCAGTAACGTCGAAAAAATTTGAGAGTATTGATTTTGGTATAAATTGAAAGTTGCTTACGTAATTAAAATAATTCAAAGTTTGTGTTATGATGTGGGACCCTTTTAAGAGTTTTATGCTAACCTGTAGTAGTGTAACAAAAATAGTTGAGAAAGTACTATCGAGCCACTCAATTGGAAATTCGACAAATTTGAATTTGATAACTCATTTAATTATATTTGATTAAATATATATTACACTATTTTTACAGTTGTAGTAATATACTCCATATTTAAAAAGATTAAAAAATGAAATTATAAAATATTATAGTACGTATCACCAGAATTTGTATGCCCCACAAATATAGAGATGAAGTTATTATTTATTTCTTAGTATGGAAAAATAACAACTTAATCAATTTAGGATGGGTTTGCTTAAAACAGCTAATTCACTTTTTCCTTTTTTTCTTTCAAGAATACAATTGTACACATAAACTTGTGTATGCCTCGAAAATTTTGTTTGATGTCATTTTAGAAAGAAATACCTACTTAGAATATTGGTGTGATAAAATGCCATATTCAAACTGACAGTTATTTTAGTTCAAATGTCAAATTTTATGTACTTTTTCCCTGTTCGACAATTATTGCAATTTATTTCTAAAGCTAATAAATGATATTCTGTTATGAATTATGCTTTGGGAGTTTATTAATATCGACTTTAGTTGAGAAATACTCCAATATTATTACATTTACTGATGTCAGAAATAATAGTGAGAAATGTTGAAGCTTTGCTAGTTTTTGGATCTTTGCCGTTTCTTTTATAATTATAAAGTTAATCATATCAATTTGAAGCATGATACATTCGACATGTCTCAAAAAAAAAATATCTAATATCAGATTGAATTTCGAATACCTTAAAATTTATATGTAATGGAAATATATAATCTATTACACATCATTTTTCAGGTGTCTGAATTCAGTCCAATGTTAGATTTAATTCAAAAGTTATAAATTGGAGTCTTAATTAAGAAATAATACAGATACTAATGCTAGTGCGACTCTTTTGATATTCATCCTTTCTTAGTTACAAACCTACAATTGGTAGCTACATAATAGTATTCTTTGCTATGATTCTTAATAAAAAAAAAAAAATAGAACTGTTGTACTGATAATTGAGAATTAACAGATTCAACATTATTTTGATTTGACGTTGATCAGTAATACAATTCTTTGGTTTCATTCAGTCACAATTAAAAAGAAAAACATTATACTACCTAATTAATATGACAATGACCCAGAATCAAATTCTAAGTTTACTGAGTGAGAAAATATTGAAACGACATGCTCCGTAATTTTCTTTTTAGTAGTCCTCATTTATCACGAAAATTTGTGACATGCCGTCTAAACATATCATTGGGTACCTATTCATTTTTTTGTTTAGGATGACCGTATCCATATTTGAATGCAAACTTACATATTGTGACATTTTAACAATTTTATTGTTTTTGATAGTATAGTAATGTGGGCCTTGATTCGTGACATAATCTATATGAAATTAATATATTTATATAAAAATAAACTAACCAGTAATAAATATGCGTGCACGTGATTTGAAATATAGTATTCGAGATATCGTATAAATAAATATCCGTAATGACACTTGTTCAAGCTTATCTCTTAATAATTATTTGGCAGAATCCGTACTTCACACATAATATTTAAATGACTTTACAGATTCCATTTAGTACTATCTATTAATATTTCGTACAATTATGGTTGGAAATTTTATTTTTTTTAACAGTTGGTTTTTTACCAACATTTATTGAGAAATTAAATTTCATACTTTTTAATCTACGTCTCTTGCAATTTAATTAACATATTAGTTTAATATTTATTTTGTGGTGGGTGAGAAATCGATATACAATCATCACTTGAAATGATTTTAGAAAAAGAAGGAAAAAATATGTGTTTTTCATTGTTCCACAGAAATTCGTGGTGAGTGGAGAATCAATATAAAAATTCGCCATTTGAAGTGATATTATGAAAGATAGGAAATGTACTTGGCATTGTACCAATTAACCAAAAATTAAATAAAAAACCAATCAATTAAATGGAGATATGAGTATCTTAATAATGGGAGTGTCGGCCATTATGTTAGAAACCTTATAAATAATTTTGTAGAGTGAGCGAACTACTCTCATTTACATTAAAATTAAGATTTCTTTTTTACATTCCAAAAAGAATATAAAAAGGAAAAAAAAAATGACGTGCCATAGATTTTTTATATTTTACTTGTTGTGTGTACCCATTAAAACCTATATATATAGATTTCAATTATTGTTCGTATCCGAAAATGGCAAAAACTAAACGAGGTAATACAACGTTCAAGAAAAAAATAATACTCCATTCGTCCCAAATTAATGTGGTTCAACTAATATTTTATACCTCACATATAATCAAATATGTACCTCACTTATGGGGAACGGAGGGAGTAATACTTAATGCTTTTACATAGACCCATTCTCAAATGAAAATGGTTGAGTTTGAACCAATTCCATTTTTTTTTACAAGGAGAGAAACATGCAATTGCTATTTAAAGTGCTACTGAATAAATTCCGCTTTAGTAGAAAAATTTAGTGTGGTAGACTCGACTTACACGATGTCAGTGACATTTGATCAGATGAATACCCATTTCATCGATAGGTCATTCCCAAAGGAACTGCAATCTCTGTAATGGATAAGCATGCATCTAATTAAACACTTGAAAAATATTAGTAGCATATACTCCCTCCATCCCTGAAAAATGTATCACGATATGTGTGGTACAGATTTTAAGAAGTGTTTGGTAGATATTTATTGAGTGGAGAAAGGGACCCACCATTTTAAAAATTGTGTGGTAGATGTTTGTTGAATGAAAAATGAGATTCACCATTTTAAGAAATATGTAATAAATGTTTGCAAGGAGTTGTATACGGTCATGATCCAAAATAAATGTGATACGCTTTTAAAAAACGAATGAAAATGACCTTAATGATATATTTTTCAGAGGCTGAAGGAATATCATCAAAAAGAGCATCACATTGTGGAGAAAGAATTTGCTTAGGCGGAATAAGAGAACAATTTTCTATGGTGGGAGTGGAAATGTTTGTCTTATTAAAATAACAAGAAAAATATATAAAAAGTTGCACCAAATTTTGTAACTTACAAGATGCAAAGCTTAAAGTGAAAGCTAATTTGTAAAATGCCCTTACATATTCTAAAAATAATCATCATATAAAATAACCAATAACTTAATATACTTGATTAAAAAAAATTAAAATACAATAACTCGTTTCGTATCACAGTCCATCCAACATCACCCAGACAATGCATATTCCTTGTATAAGAAGGAGAGACGTCGGTTCAATCAGCACTGCTTCTCCACCTCAAGCTAAAACAGTTATTTCCTCGATTCCATTGATAACGTCTTTTTTTCGTTTGTCTCATTGATAGCATCTTATTCCAAATAAAGAAATAATTAACACTTCAAAAGTGATGGAATCTATCCATTTTCTATCTATTTACTTTTTTTTCTTAATAACCGTGCCAAAAAATTATGGTACATTATCAGTGGGACGGAGGGAGCAATAATTAGTTTTCCTATCAAAAATGGACGTTGGAAAGATAATTCTTTTTATATTCATCCAAACATTTCTACAAAAGTTTTCTTTGAAATCAATATATAAAAATTAAATAATAAGAAATAAAGAGCCTTTTTTTTTTATATAATTTGGAGTGAGTATATGGTGGGCCCAACCGCTCCAAGTTGCCAAAAGGAGGGGAGCATTAAGCCCAAGATGATATCTAACCCACTAGCAATGGCTATCCTTTCTTCACTAAATTCCACTAGCTAACTTTAATCCTTCCTCAATTATGCTATGCTAATTAATTAGTCTTCTTCAATTAATTAATTTTTCTTTGAAAGGAACTAATTAAAAATTTAAAACTGCATTTTCACCGAACCATCATCTCTCTGTCATTTAAAAAGTTCGAATAGTATGATAAATGTGAGAGTAAGACAAAAAATTAAATAAAATAAAATCAGAACCTACATGTGAGGTGATTGTAAATTAAATACAAGTTGAGAAATATTTTTGAGCTCCTAGAAAAATTACAAAAATATTAGATTATACCGAAAAAAAAATTCTATATTAAAGTTGGCTTTAAAGAAGCTAATATAGAGATATGAATTCTACATTCCTCATTAAGTGTGTGAGATGGGTTTAATTATAATTAAAATTTAATAATATTAAAAGGTAAATTGCAATATTTATGCTCGACCTCTCAAGTGCAAGAGATTAGTTCATATATAAAGTCACAATAAATATTGAAGTATTATACATCAAAAAATTGAGGTATACTCGTTTACATATGCATTCAATCCCACTGGAAATGTATTAATATTTTTACAATAATTGAGTAATTTATTATTAAGTATTCTACTAACTGTAGTTTGTAATATATTTCCCCCCCTTAACTTTTTTTTTTAATTTAATTAAATTATTGGAGATTTTTCACTTGGACATAATCCTTGATTATAAAGAAAATGAAGTGTTGTCCCCACTCACTATAAAAGCATACTGATTTTAAATGAACAATTGGTGCGAATCAATTACCTCAACCAAACGTATGGGCTGTGGCTCTTCAAAAGATTGGTTAATACCAAAAAACCATAAATTTTGGTCAACATATCGATATATATAATTCTTTGCTTCTACTACCATACCTACCAGAGTTATCGAAGTGATCAGACCGGACCAAATCCATCGGGCCGTTGCATTTTTTGGGACGGGCTAGGCTGATTGGGTTGGCCAAATTTTTACGAGAAAGCCAATCTACTGCTCCAAGCCCGTCCTATAAGCGGGTTGGTCGGATTGGTCCGTGGCCAATGCTCCGGCTCCACCCGAGTTTATCGGGCCAATACATTTTTTTATTGGGTAGGTCCAGCCCGAATTTCCATGGGCCAACGCATTTTTTTGTTGGGTAGCTTCAGTCCAGATTTCAAGGGGCCAACAATTGGGCCAGTCTATTGGGCCGGGCTGAGATATCAATATTGAAAATTTCAAGAAAATGGATATAATTTTGCATATAACAGATGCAGGCATGGGAGCTGTACGAATGCCAAGAACCTTGTGATGCTTATGGATGCTGCACTAAAGGGGGATCATCAACAAGATGAAGCGGCCCGATTCATGAAAATCGGGCTGCTTAACGTGCACGAGGCGACCAAATTCCGGCCCGAAATGTCAAGCTAAGCCATAGTATGTTGAGATCGATATTAATATTGATTGATCTCTAGTCTCTACACACTTGTTTGCATAACCTTGTAATATAAGCATTTGGAAATGTAAATATTGTCAAAATATATGTTTAGTTGAGAAAGCTAGTGATAACTAGGGGAAGATAGAACCAAGACAGTTCCGTGGCAACTGCCCCTGCCTTGAAAGTGAATTCGGCCGACTATAGAGTGCTAGTCCTACACGAACAACAAATCGAAGTTTATCCGATGACCGGGAAAGGCGGGTGGCGCGTGCGGTCGGCCCAAGCAAGCCCTCGCAACAAAAGCCCATTACAGTTTATGTAGTGGAACAATGGGAAGAAAACAAACCACAAGGCAAACAAAGGCTATAGCCCATCTCCAATAATATAACTTATGTAATGAAATAGAATAGGTATCTGTATGAAACTGTTCCAAATCCAATTATTTGATCACAATATTTCAAAATTTATCATAATCCATCAAAATTTATAATAATCCATCACATATATAGCTGATCACAAAACATGCTACCACTAAAAAAATAAGATAACTTTCTTATTACATTAAATCAGACATCAACACAAGTATGAGCTAAAAAAACAGGTCTCATTTTACTCCAAATTATGACACGCAAAATCAAAAAATTGAACACAAACTACCTTAAACCCAAACACAAGTCACAAACAATATGCAAAAGCATGCATGGCTCCAAGCATGCCATCCACGACGCCCGCCGCCTATGGAAGGACGGCGCGAATGGCATACAAGGAGCCAGGCATACACAACATGTTCGTCACACGATATCAATAAACACCTTAATTAGATCGAGCTACCCAAATTCCCCGCGCCTCAATAAACTACGAAGTCGAACTATATAAGCACTGTTAGTATTGGAACAAACAGCCATATCAACAATTTATGCATGAAAAATATTAAACTTACTCCATCACATATTTATAGGAATCAACAATGGTTGCTTTGCTTGGTGCATACCCCCCCCCCCCCCACCCCACCCCCCTCACCAGATGCCCTTTTCCAACGAGAAGTGCTTTGAGTTGGAAAAAGTGTATAAAAGCTAAGACTGGTAATAAAGAATCACTTCACCTGAAAACCAAACATCATTTCCTGCCATTTCTTGATTTGTTTAATGTTTCTTTTTTTGTCAGAACATAGGTTTTGGAAGGGCTCAATGTGCAACTATGCATTTGCATGATGCCAGGTATAAAAGGGGGGCCATCTTTGAATCTCTCTCTCTCTCTCTCTCTCTCCTGTAATTTGATGCATGTCTTTTCCTTCACCATAAAGCACATTTTTTTGATATTTTTATTTGTAACTTCTTCAATCTGGAATACTCATCTAGAATGAAAACACACACACACACTCTTAAATATCTGAGAAATGGGAAATTTGTGATGAAAGTGGACATAAATATAAATTGAAAAATTTATAACAGCACATAATTAAATTTATTCGAAGAAATCAAGGTTAATAGGTTGGTCTTGTCCTAAGGGTTGGAGTAGTAATGTAATAATCCTAGCAATCTAGCATTAACAAGCTTATAAATGTCCATAAATGTTAGAAGTGATTAAAAAAGTACAACCATTGACCATGTATATCTAGTTGGACCTGAACCATGTGATTCTTGTGCTTTGCAGGCTTGTACATTTACAGTTCCAAAATTACATGATAAAAAATGTAATAGGTAAATAAAAAAAAAAAAATTAACATTAGTTCGTTATTAAATTGATGCTTCAAATTAATATATATTGGTTTAAAATAAAAATTCTATTGTATCTAAAATGTAATCAAAATTGTGAAAGTATTTTTATATTCTCTAAATTATTTAAATCCGAAAATTCACATACATCACGCATGTAATTTTACTAGTACTATTATCCATGTGGTTAATATTTACAGTAGTCACGCATACTTTAAAAATAGCTAACAAAAATTAAATAATATTCCCTCCGATCCACAATAAGTGACCACTTTCTTTTAGGCATGAGTATTTAGGAGAACAATATTTAAAAGATAAAAACATAGAAAATGGTATAACTCACATCTTTTTATGAAAGAAAGAAGTTTCCATATTAAAAAATGACCACTTTTTGTGGAACAGAGGGAGTACAACTATTTAAAGTACACGTGGCGAGTGGCAACGGTACCATAGTCGCAATAAAATTCTACATCAAGATTATTCAATAGAAAATCTCGTTTGTAATAAGAGTTAGGTAGAGCAAACTAGGTAAAATCAAAATGCAGCAAATTAAACCCGAATGTTTCGAGTATTTTTAATTAGGTAGGATGTAAAGTGTAACTCAATAAATTACGAACTTTTGAGGTTTTTGCAATTTTAACTTGATTTTTAAATCTTTGCAAATTAAAACATGGACTTTTCAATTTTTACAATTGAGATATCCCAAATATTTTCGGTGATCGGAATGCTGATATGGATGCCAACAATTTAAAAGTTAAATTAAAATTGCAAAAACGTCAAAAAATCAGTTATTTATTTTACCAAAACACCTACATTTAAACACGAGAAAAAACATACTAGTAGTATTTTTAATTAAAATAGTGAGGTCTTCTATATAGTAAAAGCTGCCGTCTTATTAGAATATTGTGTTTTCTTAGAGGCAAGCTATGCTGTACGGATGCGTGGATATTTGTAAATTTAAATATATAATAGTGGCAGGACCTCTAATTTATAGGTGCCCCATTCTATAATTTTTTTTCCCTCATATATTTATTATATATATATATATATATATATGTTATAAACTAGAGAGAAGAGATAATATAGAAGAGAGAATAAAAATTTTGTGTATTGAGATGTATCGAAAGTGTGTCGAAAGTGTGTACAATATGAGGACCAAAGACCTCTTTATAATGGTACAGAGCTAGGGTTTTTTGATTAATTACTTGGTCAACACTCATATGATGTATATCTATAAGATATTTACAACACTCCCCCTTGAGTGACCAATCCCTAAAATAAATGTTGCCTCATTAAAACCTTGCCAGGAAAACCCAATAAGACAAAACCTGATCGAAGGAAAAAGAGTACAACTGCTCCGCTTGCACTTGATCATTGTAGTCTTTGAGTTGTTGCATGCCGATCTTGTATACCAACTTTCTTAATGTTGACGTTGGCAATGTCTTTGTGAATAAGCCAGCCAAATTGTCACTTGAGCGAGTCTCCGTTGAAACAATGATACAATACAAGTATAACACTTCACATTTGTCATTATTATATATTGTGATGTGCATGCCTCGTTAAAAACCTCTTCAGAAAAACCCTGTGGAAAAAGAAACTCGATAGAGGAAAATATTACATGACATACATTTACTCATGTGTTGCATTAGTTGTCTCGTTAAAAACCTTGACTAAGAAAATCCATCGAGGGAAAAAACTTAGTAAGGGAAAAAAAACACGAGTACAACCATTTGACCTTTAGAGTATAATCTTTAGGATTACTCAAAATTAACCTTCATAGTCAAATCTTCATAATATGTAGAAGTTTCTCACTCCTCCTGAATATAATAATCTTCAAATCCAACTTATTTCAATACTATAAACATATCTTTGTATATAGATTAAGAGGAGATTTAGTGAATAAATCTACAAGTTTATCACTAAATAAACTTTTGTGGACATAGTTCTTATAGAACTCATTTGTGCAACACAAGTTGAATTATTCTCATAGAGAATAATAGAGAATATATCTCATATTCTTACACCAATTTGAGATATTGTATTATGAGGATGTGATAAATAACCAACATCCTAGTAACCACCAATGTGAATCTCGATCTCTTTCATAAAATAGACTAAGTTCATTTTAACCTTCAAGATAACGAATGATATTCTCAATATCATTTCAATTTCTCCTTGTGAGATCATTAAATCTTACTAGCAAGTGATGGTCCCAAGACGGATACCTTGGTGTAGAGGGAGGGGGGTGAATACACCAAGGTTAAAAACTTTTCCAAATTAAAACTCTTTTGAGTGAGCTGGCTGTGTTCGATCAGCTGGAAGACAGCTTGATCAATACAGCTGACTGTGTGCGGAATGTGGTGGGTTTTTGGAAAGTCCGTCTGTTGCTTCAAATATATTGCAAAGCTTAGTTTCTCTTTTCAGTTAATCAGTTTATGCAGCTTGAAAGAATGCTTATGAATAGTTAGCTGGATGCATAAATAAACAGGAAAGAACAAAGCAACTTAACGTGGTTCGGAGAAACTACTCCTACGTCCACGACCAGAAACCTCTGGTAATCCACTAAGGATACCACTGACTTTCCGCGCAGTCAGCAAGCGTTGCAGCTTAGTTCCTCAAGCTGGATACAAGTTTACGCGTACTGTATCGAAACGTAACCAGACTGTTTACGGGCACAGCTGAAGCCTACATTCAATTTACGGGTACTGAAGAACCTAACCTGTAGTTTACGGGTACTACAGAACCATAACCTTAACCTAACCTTTTTTCTGGGTTTGAGGGTTTGGTTCTCGGGGTTTCCAACTATGAACGAGTTCTTACAATGAAGAACAATGAGTGTGATGAACTCGTTCAAACTAGGCTTAAGATGGGAAGGATTATATGCCTAGATACTAGTGGGAGAGAGCTTCAGCAACCTGAGAATGAATAAGAACTCATAAGAATGAAGGCTGCTGGATCTTTGAAGCTTTTCTGAGAGATCTCTGGATCTTTGATTAGACTTCTTTTAATGAAGTATGTTGATCTCTTGTTACGTATTTTCTCTTACGTCACTTCTCTCTTTCTGATGATGAAGAAGACTTATATTTATAGGGAGAGATTAGAACTAGCCGTTGGAAAGAGCCGTTCTGAATCTCTACCTAACTTCTGACAGGATTGACTTGTCTCCTTCCTTGATTTCCTCGTAAAGCAATCCTAGGTCTGACTTCTAGGTGCTGAGGTGTCGAGTTCCTGATGGTCCAGATCAGATCTGACTTTATCTCAAGTTGACTTTGACGGCTGTGCTGGTGACTCTGAGCTGTCTTGAACTCTGCTGGATCTTTGACGCTAAACAGAGTCTTGAACTCTGCTGGATCATTGACGCTGAGCTGAGTTGCCACACAAGCTGGGTCTTTCCTACAGCTGTGTCTGGAAGAACTTGATCGTCTTGAATCTGGATAACGTTACTGATGACTCGACTTGGCTTACCTTGCTGTGTACTCAGCTGGGTCTTCTGCTGTCTTTAGCGACCACCTGTAAACTTAGAAACTCTATAAGCTCAAACAGGTGAGCTGGAAAAACACTTGGGCTTGTGCAAACATCTACTCGGTTGGGGTCAGCTGGGTTTTGGTATCACTTCAAAACTCTATTAATTTTCCCAACAATTTCCTCCTTTTTGATGATGCCAAAACCCCAAGTTGGAAAAACAAAATTTCTTCCCTCTTAACAGGAAACGGGCTTTCAAAGGATTAAACATTCACATCAGGTAAACATATTCAGAGCCTGGACAAAGAGAGATTGTCTTCAGGTTGATTTTGATAAAACGAACTTTTTCATTAATACGAAGAAATTTTACAGCTTTCTAATTACAAAAAGTTCAAAAGAAAATTCCCAGTTGGCTGGGTCTTCAGCTTTGCTGCTTCCTTTGTTCATCAATCTGATGGTCAGTCTTGAGACCATATCTGTTGAAGATGAACTCTTCTAGCTCCTTCCATTCTGCTTGATTCTTTGTTTTAGAAATTCCTCTTTCACCAGCCCAGTGATTAATTTCTTTGATAATTTGGGCCTTGTCAGGAAGGTTCGTTCCAGCTAGAGAGGGAGGCTTCAATTGCTTGACTTTTGGAGCCATCAGCTGGATATTGTTTCTCTTGGCATAAAGAGCAATCGATCTTGTCATCATTGGATCTGTCTCATGAAGTTCGAGAAAATAATCCTGGAAAGCAGTTTCTGGATCCATGCCTTTGAACTGATTCAAGTAGTAGAATTCTTTGATGAATTCTGATTTGCATCTTTCCCAGTTTTCATTGATATCATCTGGGTTCTTCTTATCAGTCGAGGCTGCTTAGATTTGTTTCTTTCTAGCTTGCCTGTAGCTCTGCCTTTTCTTCTTTTGCTTTTTCTCAGCAGGCTTGAGCGAATCAGCTTTCATCTTGATAATTTTATCCAGCTCTGACATTTTTTTTCTATGCTCGTTGTAGAAGTTACACAGCCAGTGATAGTCTTTGTATTCTTCAGGCTTGTGTCCACAGGCTTTGGCAAGAGCAACCATCTTCTCTCTCCATGTCTCTTTGACTGCTTTGGCTGGTGCAGATGGCCCTGTCTCTTCTTCATCCAGCTCTTTGGCAAAATCGTCGATTTCCCTCTGAATTTGCTGCACAGGTTCTCCCTTAGCTGCAGCTTCTCTCTCCATTGTTTTTTCATCTTCACTCTTATCTTCCCCCTTTTTGGCATTATCAACAAGGGAGGCAGAGAGGTTGGCAACTGTTGCGCTGAGCTTGGAAAGAATACCTTCAACATCAGCGATCTTGGCTGAGTTGTCAGCTGTGACGAGGTTCAGCTGGGCATTGCTGCTGCTTCCAGCTCTGAACTGAGCATCCAGATCTTTGTACAAGATGAAGAGTTGGCGGATGTCAGAGCTGTTGGAGAGAGTGGACTTTTTGAGAGCTTCCAGCTGGCTTGTGATATTTGCTATGTTGTCAACCAGTGGAGCTTGAAGGTTTGAGATGATCTCAGGGACTCTTTTCTCTAGATGATTTGACTGATCAATTTGTTGAGAAACGAGAGATTGCCTGAGATCTTGACTGGTGCTTTCTTGAAGATTCTGAACAAATTTGTGGACTTCGTCAATTGTCAGTTGTTGCTCTTTAACTTGACAGTCTAGAGCTGTGAACCGCATGATGACATCGACTTGAGACTTCAGTCTATCCTGAAAAAGTATTTCTTCAACCTCTTTAGAGATTGCTTCCTTCATGGCGGTTGCGAGCTCGACAGCTGAGTCAGTTTGAGTTGCAGAATTAACAAGGCTGGGTTTGTTTGCCTCGTACTCGACCAGTGAGCGAGTGTCATCGGCAATTGGACTTTGTGGGGCAGCTTCGGTAGGCTCAACTGTTGCATTAGTTGGTTCTTCTTCAATTATCATTGCCTCAGCTGTGTCGGCAGGGACAGCTTCCTTGGCAAGTTCAGCTGCGACTTCTTTGGATTTGACAGCTCCAGAAGATGTCTCCCATCCTGCTGTTGTTAGAAGCTTATTGGCAGATTCCCAGATTTCAGCTGGGTGCGGCTTGGGGTACAGCTAAGATACTTCAATTATACCTCTGATGAGATCATCTTGATGCAAGTATGCATCCTCCAGACTTCCAAAGCCAAAGGTGTGCTGGAGGCATGCTTCATCTGTCTTCAATTTCTCATAAGAGAAGGTCTCGATCAGCTGCTCATTCTGGTACCAGGTTGCCATCTTGGTGGCCAGATAGAACTTGAGATCTCCAACTTTGACGAGGGCAATGGGCAGGTGGGCCAGAATCGGATACTGAGTTAGAACACTCTTGATCCCTGCAATGCGCAAGTCCTCGTACATGGCTTCCATAAAGGCTGAGCCAGTGGAGTTGAGTGATGGAGAGGCAGAAGAATCACTCTCCTCAGATTCTGTGGAGATTTGAGGAACAGGTTCGAATGGGTTCACAATTGGCTGTGAAGAAGTATCAGCCAACTGCGTGGGAATTTGATCTTTGGGTGATGGCTGTTTTAGGGGAGAGCTGGGATTAGAGGAAGAGGGTTCAGCTTGGGTGTCAGCTGGCTGTGAAGAAGCTTCAGCCAGTTGAGTATCTGCCTGCTCTTTTACAGGAGATGGCTCTTTGGATGGAGAGCTGGGTGGAGGAGAAGGCTGTTTCGGCGGAGAGCTGTGAGGTGGTGAGGGCTGGGGAGAGCTCCTTGGATTATCCAGCTCGTCCTCTGAGCTGGATGACAATCCATCATTCAATCCCATCTCGGCCAGGATGTTTGATCCGTATTGATTGAAGGCCGACACTGGCTGTGGGGAGAGAATCATCATTGCTTGACTTGGAATGACGGCTGTTTTCCTTTTCTTCTCAGCTGGACCTCCAGCTGGTTTGGGGTCAGCCGTCTTCCTCTTTCTTTGTTTCTTCTCAGCTGGAACTTCTGCCTCTGTTCCTTCCAGCTGCTTCTTGCTTTTGCTCACAGCAGGCTGCTTCTTCAGAAGATCATTGACTTGACTTATTCTTTGGAAAAGAATCTTCGTTTCTGGAAACGGTTCTGAATCAACCCACTTTACTGTGTGCCATTTCATAGCTTGCTCTATCAAGAAAGAAATTTTGGAGCAAAGATACAGTGGCTCTGAAGTTGAATACGTCGTCCTGGTGGAGTTGAACTTTATCTTCTCTGACTCCTTGACCAGTCAATTGAGTAAAAAATCAAACCAGTTGACGTTTGTGCCTTTGATCATAGTAATCATCGGCTTGAGCTTTGGAATGCTGATCTCTCCTTGAGATCCAGCTATCCCTAAGATGCAGTTTTGAGTGATATCCAGCAGCAGCCTGTACTTTGGCTTGAGAAGGAGCTTTGACATGCTCGCTCTGTACGGCTCTGGGGTAATAAGCATCTCTCTACTGAGGAATTCATCCACTTCTTCACTGCTGAAATCGTCTGGGATGAATCCTCCTTCTCTGGGTAGGTTGAACACCTTTCGTAGCATCTTATTGAGTTTGATATTGACGGTTGTTGTATCAAACTTTCCGTCTTCGCCTTTGACGATCATGTCAAATGAAGATGAGTAGAAGCCGTCTTCATCAATGATGTTGAGGTAGAAGAGGGCAGCATCTCTCTTCAGCAAAAGCTTCGGCATGGAGGTTGCCCATAGCAAGAGACCGGAGTCTGCAACAATATCCACCATCTCTTTTAATTCTGAAACATGGAGGTTGGAGGTGGACCGAACATTCTCAAAAGATAGCTTTGTCATTAGAGCTTCAAACTGGTTCATCCATGCGGTTGATTTCTTGGGTGCCATTTCTGCAATCTGTTGATTTTGATCGTGCGAAGAACTTGCAGAAAATAGATAAAGATTTTGAATCTTTGAAATTTGCAGAGATAAAGATGGAGGAGGAAAGAATCCGCGTATCTTTTCCATATATATCAACTGCCATATAGGATCAACGGTTGAGATTGAATCAGTTGATATTCTGATCAACGACTGAGAGAGATTCACTCATTACGTTTTGCTGACGTGCTTTCGGCGAGTGTGTTACAACTGCGCGTGAGGCAGTTCAAACGTTTGACGTTCTACCTCGATACTGCCGTGCTACAGTACTATGCAGACTTTATAATTAATGCGACGGGAAAGGAAACTTATCAAACAATTCAACTAAGGAATATATGTCCGCTTAACATTAGAATTCAAATTGATTGAACTTAAATATTATAATCCTCAGAGCAATAAATGCATGAGACGCAAACCGGTCAGCTTGGACAAAGTATCCAGCTGATACCACAGCGGTCTTCTCATTTGCTTGATTGACAGTTCTCCTCAGCTGAGTATTTGGAGATTTGCTTGAATTTTCGTCAACTGAGTTCCCTTTAGCTCTTCGACTGATGTCCAGCTGAGCTTGATTCCCTTTTTTGCTGGGAAATCCTTTTGAACTGAGCTTTGGGATCCAGCTGAGTTTGTTCCCTCTCAGCTGGATGAGCTTTTCTTTGTCCGGTTTGAGCAGTCCAAATAATTCACACATCATCTTGACTTGGATTTCAGCAGGTTGTGCTTCTGTGTGAATTTTCCCAACAATGGATTCCTTCAGATGTTGAGAAATCTCTTGGATGCTTTCTTGGCGTTAGCTGGGTTAGAGAATCATCTTGATTTGATAGTAGGTGGCATTTTCTTCAGCTGCATCCTACTTCCTTAGATTGAACGGTTTTTCTCACCATCAACTCATTTCTTTGATGAGGTCTCAGTTTGTATAGCAAGTAGACAGCTGTCCCAAATCCAGCTGGTTCATTTACTGCTTCTCTATTCTTCGTTTGAGACCAATGTACTCAGCTGAATGACTGGCTGAATCTTTATTTTTGTATCCAGCTGTCTTTATTTCACAGCTGGTACCAGTCAGCTAGCTGAGTTTCTTTATTTTCTTCGTTGGTTGAATCAATAAGATGTTTCAGACATCTTAATCAGAGCAATCATCCTCATCTGAGTCGGAGAAGGAGATTTGATCATCATCCAATTCTCTCGATTCGACCCTTTTATCCTCTCTCTGGGAGGATGACTCAGCTGGGTTTCTCTTTGGATAGAGTTGCTTGTCGTGATGAACCTTCACGATATTCTTGTACCTTTCCTTGCTTTGTTCCAGCTGATTAATGCTCCGTACAAGCATGGCAACTTCTTCGTTCAAATCTTCTTTGTTCAAATCTTCTTTGCTCATATTTCTGCTTGATTCATTCGGCTGGATGAATCTCCGCTTGTGATCCCCAGATCAAATTCGTTGGCTTTCAAGATGGAGAACAATTTTTCAGTCTCCATGCTGCCAAGATCAGTTCTGCTTTGGTGAACCACCTTGTGTGTACACCATTCTGAGGAGAGAGCTGCAAGAACTTTCAAGTTCTTGTCTCGAACCGTATATTTCCCAGTTCGGATCGTCTCGATCTCGATGACGAGGTTGGAGAATCTGAGCTCCATTTGATCAATGGACTCATAGGGGAGTTGCTTGAAATTGTCGAATTTCTGGCATGTAACTGAGAATTTGTTCTCTTGAATTTCCTCTGAGCCTTCACACAGCTTGGCTAGAGTGTCCCACATTCCCTTAGCTGTCTCGCAGTTGATGATCTTGCTGAGATAAGCGTTCGTCACTGTTGAGGAGATGACGTTGCGAGCGTAGCTGTCCAAACCAGCTTGTCTTCTTTCTTCTGGAGAGTACTCCCTTTTGGGCTTCACAACTTGCCGGAGTACTGGTTCAGCTCCAGGTAAGGTTTCTACTTGTCTTTCTGATTTCATGATGATGATGGGTCCGTCAGTGATAACATCCCACATCATGTCGTGATGTGCACTCAGAAAGCTTTTGAGTCGGAACTTCCAGATTTGATAATCATCGACAGAGAATGTCGGAAGATTCCTGCACAGGGAAGATTCCATGACAGTATGCAATATAATGATTTTAAAAAAAAAAATTTGAAACTTTGAAGGATCTGTTCAGATGACCACTATCAGCAAAGAGGCTGACTTGACACAGAAAAAGTGATCTTTTGAACCACTGCTCTGATACCAATTGATGGTCCCAAGACGGATACCTTGGTGTAGAGGGGGGGTGAATACACCAAGGTTAAAAACTTTTCCAAATTAAAACTCTTTTGAGTGAGATGGCTGTGTTCGATCTAGCTGGAAGACAGCTTGATCAACACAGCTGGCTGTGTGCGGAATGTAGTGGGTTTTTGGAAAGTCCGTCTGTTGCTTCAAATATATTGCAAAGCTTAGTTTCTCTTTTCTGTTAATAAGTTTATGCAGCTTGAAAGAATGCTTATGAATAGTTAGCTGGATGCATAAATAAACAGGAAAGAACAAAGCAACTTAACGTGGTTCGGAGAAAACTACTCCTACGTCCACGACCAGAAACCTCTGGTAATCCACTAAGGATACCACTGACTTTCCGCGCAGTCAGCAAGCGTTGCAGCTTAGTTCCTCAAGCTGGATACAAGTTTACGCGTACTGTATCGAAACGTAACCAGACTGTTTACGGGCACAGCTGAAGCCTACATTCAGTTTACGGGTACTGAAGAACCTAACCTGTAGTTTACGGGTACTACAGAACCATAACCTTAACCTAACCTTTTTCTGGGTTTGAGGGTTTAGTTCTCGGGGTTTCCAACTATGAACGAGTTCTTATAATGAAGAACAATGAGTGTGATGAACTCGTTCAAACTAGGCTTAAGATGGGAAGGATTATATGCCTAGATACTAGTGGGAGAGAGCTTCAGCAGCCTGAGAGTGAATAAGAACTCATAAGAATGAAGGCTGCTGGATCTTTGAAGCTTTTCTGAGAGATCTCTGGATCTTTGATTAGACTTCTTTTAATGAAGTATGTTGATCTCTTGTTACGTATTTTCTCTTTCGTCACTTCTCTCTTTCTGATGATGAAGAAGACTTATATTTATAGGGAGAGATTAGAACTAGCCGTTGGAAAGAGCCGTTCTGAATCTCTACCTAACTTCTGACAGGATTGACTTGTCTTCTTCCTTGATTTCCTCGTAAAGCAATCCTAGGTCTGACTTCTAGGTGCTGAGGTGTCGAGTTCCTGATGGTCCAGATCAGATCTGACTTTATCTCAAGTTGACTTTGACGGCTGTGCTGGTGACTCTGAGCTGTCTTGAACTCTGCTGGATCTTTGACGCTAAACAGAGTCTTGAACTCTGCTGGATCATTGACGCTGAGCTGAGTTGCCACACAAGCTGGGTCTTTCCTACAGCTGTGTCTGGAAGAACTTGATCGTCTTGAATCTGGATAACGTTACTGATCACTCGACTTGGCTTACCTTGATGTGTACTCAGCTGGGTCTTCTGCTGTCTTCAACGACCACCTGTAAACTTAGAAACTCTATAAGCTCAAACAGGTGAGCTGGAAAAACACTTGGACTTGTGCAAACATCTACTCGGTTGGGGTCAGCTGGGTTTTGGTATCACTTCAAAACTCCATTAATTTTCCCAACAGCAAGTTTACTTTAAATGTTATATCAGATCTGATAGAATAGTGCTTTCAGCATTCAAAGTAGGGAACTTCTTGCCCCATAATATTATCGTTATCTTCTATATTCACTTCAAGATCAAGTGAAGAGACAATCATTGAGGTCTAACTAGATGTGATTTATAAAAATAATATGCTCCTTTAGGAGATGCTCGATCTTCATATCGAGTCAATACTTAGATTTAGCTAAGTCTTCCATTCCAAACTCTACCTTTATGTATGAGTTGGTCTTTTTCATCAATATAAATAAGAGTCATTCAAAGACTTTTGGATATATACACAAGTACATATATCATTATTCGCATTTCCTTACTTTAGAAGGATTAATTCACACTTGTTGTGAATCTATATTTCTCTTTCTTAGAAATATTGAGTCCATTAGGGACTTTCATATATATTCACGTACAATGACCCAATCAATATACGGATCAATGATATCATTATTGCGATGGATATTAAATAACGGAACGTGATGCCATATTAGGAGAATATATAAGCAATATCAATTTAGGATCTCTAGCCTAAATCTTTGAGCTATTAACATCGCTTTATTTCTCATCGTCTTATCAATTTCTTTTCTCTTAGTACAAATACTCATTTGTGTCAACGTTATTTGACATGTGTACTATAGAGCAAAAAATTATTTATTTAGCGAGTCAAGCTCTGCCTCAATTGCTTCTTTCAAATTTATTTAGTGATTGTGGCACTTCTATTTTCTTTATTTCTGGATCCAGAATATCATTTCAAAATTATATAAGCAATTTTGTCGAGGCAAAAGTATTGTCGATAATTATAATATTTTTCTATTGCTCGTTTCTCCTGAATTCATAGAATTCATGGCATTTTCAATCAACCAGATTTTTATCATTTCTCAATGATATTTTCTTTATTGGTTGTTCCGTAATCCCAGTATTTTGATATTTGGTGCACGTGCATATGCACTGGGATTTTCGTCCTCATGACGATCCTCTTTAGGAGACTGATAGAGTGATATAATTTCTCTATTTAATTTTTTATTTCACGAATCTCTATATTTAGCATCAATAGATCTCTCACGCTTATGGCGTTGAAGAGTCATCTAATTTATTCAGTTCACGAGGAACTTCAATTCTTTATGGTGCATATACAATATGTATATGAGATTTGATCACTCATTTGGCAGTAATAACTTGTTGAACTTTAAGTTCAACTGCGTGAATATTTAATCCAACGTATATTCCAACCTTTTATTGGAACCCATTTATTGTACGTTATTGGGGTACAATTGAGACTTGAATCGCGCAACCAAAAGTTCGTAAATGAGAAACATCAAGTTCTCCATGTAATACGAGTAATTTTGATATTAGGTTGTAGGCCTAATACGAACTAATGTTGTCGCGCATAATATTTGCAGAGATATTCATTATTATCTTCTGCTACTGTCTCAATATAGTATCCGTTGTAGCGGATATCATTAAAACTTAGTAAGTTTCTTTTTGACTTACTAACATATTCTATTGTTAATTTAGTATCAAAATGATACAAGCTCTTCCGGAGCCATATGTCATTTGTGCAATATATATGCACAAAAATTAGGGATAATCATATATTATTCAAATATTTTATTGCTCATCAAGGCATGTAATATTTTTTAGAAATATTAATTGTGCTACTTCAATAGCATCAATATATATAATCTATTAAGATTATTTGTAAATTTGTGTTTCTTCGGAAACAACGATAATTATGTTATCAACATAAAATTTGTAAACAAATATGTCAAAGCTATCTCATATCACAAGTATCGACAACAACAAACTTTATAGAAAAAGAAAAAAAGAAAATAACAATTGCTTTTGATTTGCTTAATTCCTCAAAAATGATTTCATAAGGATCGAGAAAAATAATTTCTAAGTTTCTTGATTTGGATAATACTTCAATATTTTTCAATTCTCTTGGCTTTGATGATTACGAAAAATATTATAAATTAAGATATTACATTAAAAATAAATTTATACCTCGTTGGAAAGATACGATTCTTTCCTAGAGCATATCTCCAATCCAATTCAATTGGTTAGATATTCCGGGCTAGAGACTTGTGCTGATAACGTGTTATAAACTAGAGAGAAGAGATAATATAGTAGAGAGAATAAGAATTTTGTGTATTGAGATGTATCGAAAGTGTATCGAAAGTATGTACAATATGAGGACCAAAGGCTTTTATTTATAATGGTACAGAGCTAGGGTTTTAGGATTAATTACTTGGTCAACACTCATATGATGTATATATATAAGATATTTACAACAATATATATATATATATATATATTTTCACAACAAATGTAAATTTGGAGCTGTCGATAAAAATAAATAAATAAATCAGCCAGACTGAGCCCATTGGGCCGAGCCGACCCAAATAATAGTGGGCATATTTTAATTAACTCTAATACTCATCTGGTTTTTAATATAAGACGTTTTGTCATTTTGCACTAGGATTAAGAAATATTAATCAACATAAAGTTTAAGTTTAACAACTCATTACTATCATCTATTACTATATTAAAGTAAATAATTTGCAATGCATTTTCCCTTCCATTTTGTATGTCACATGCAAATAATTGTACACTTTCCAATGCAAATTAATGATTGTACATTTTTCCATGTCATTTCAATTTTTCAAATTCAAATATTAAGCTTTGAAGCTTAACAAATGTAGTTTACTATATAATGATGTGTATGCTACATTATTATACTAAAATATAGTAGTAATTATTTTATTATTTGTCACGTTAATTAATTTTTGTGTTTGCTAAATGTATTATTTTATGTAAGAAGATTCACAAACATAAATTTCAATTGAAAAAATGTAATATTTAATAATATATATATATATATATATATATAATACCCAAATAATGCTCTATTGACATCTAAAAATATAAAAATTGGAAATACAATTGCATGGTGCAGCGCAACGCGCGCGGGTAAATCTAGTTCTCTCTAAACTTTAATGTCATAAATTTATTTCGTCAAAATGTAATAGGGTAATATATTGTCCAAGTTAATGAAAGGAACTCAACAGACTAATTGGAAAGCGATCATATCATTAATAATAAGTTGAAAAGTACATAAAATTGATGGAAGAGAGAGAGAATAATCACGGTAAATGAAAATACCTTATAAAAAACAAATAAAAAAGATCAAAACGTCTTATATTTGAAACCGGATGGAGCAGTAACCAATATTACCAAAATGCTTCACAAAATTCACACATTAATTTGAGGATTGCACAACTTGAAACAACAATCAGCAAAACCACAAGAAAATTAAAAAAAAAAAAAAGGCCCCTTTTGCCGACAACTTATAATACTTTAATTTTTACAATTTCGGTCCAACTAGAGAAAATCAAATCCTTGAAGGATTAAATGATCTTTAATTCCAACTCCCAAAAATTAATGATTTTCAATAAGCAGAACTCTTGAATGACCCAATTGATTTTGCAGCTCCGGCCCGAAGAACGAACTGATGGTAAATTGCAGCTATGGCTGCTCCCACGAAGGGCCCCACCCAGAAAATCCACTGCAATAATAATTTATCCAAAATCAATTAGTAATTAATTTTTATGTTAATTTAGAAGAATGATTAGAAATAAAAGTGAATTAATTTAATAATGTAGATGTAGTACTTGATCATCCCATGCTTTGTCTTTGCCGTAGATGACGGCAGCTCCGAAACTTCGGGCCGGGTTGATGCCCGTACCCGTGATTGGAATGGTTGCTAGGTGAACCATGAACACTGCAAATCCAATTGGAAGTGGGGCCAGAACCTATATAGTGCACATTTAACTCGTTACAAATTCAAAATCATGAAAAAGAAGTAATGTAGTGCTTGATTAATTTATACTCCCTCCGTTCTTTTTTAAATGTCCTATTTAGCTCAATTTTTTATTTCCTTATAAGTGTCCTATTTCAAAATTTGAGAGTAAATTAATGACATTTTTCCAATTTTATCCTTATTTAATGCTTCTAGTAATTTGTTAATTAGTTGTATGTATACATTAATGATAGTAATTAATAAGGTTATATAGGTAAATTTCTTTATTTTCTTGGTATGTGTAATTTGACGGTGGAGGACACTTATAAAAGAACGGAGGGAGTATATGTATATCTTATAATTCTCTAAAAAAACAATTGATATAAAATATCCTAATAAAAAATGATATAAATTGTAGATAAATTATAAAATATATAGTGCACATTTAACTGGCAATTGGAATTCCTCTCCCAACACAAAACAAAAAAAAAAACTCAAAATTGGAATTTGTGAAGAAATTATTTCGAATTTAAATGGACTTAAAATTTTAAGGTCCAACCTATGAATTTGATGAATTTCAAATTTGGAAGCCCAAAGGGAACTTCCATATGATACTGACTAATTTTTTTAACTACATTAACCCTACTTAAGTAAAAAAAAATATATGTGATTGAAAAAATGGATTTGACGATAAGATTAAGTCATATTCATTAGATTTTGTAAGATAGATGATTTAAATATATTCTTATTTATGACTTTAAAATCTATTCTCATATGATCTCTTCTCTATATATATATTTATATATATACTCACCGGAACGTGAGAGTCTCTAGCATTTCTCTTGGGATCAGTGGCGGCAAAGACAGTGTAAACGAGGACAAAGGTTCCGATGATCTCCGCTGCCACGCCGGTGCCGGTGCTATACCCATCGGCGAGCTCATTGGCGCCGCCGCCGTATCTGACGTAGTATGCCTTCTGGAACGCCTTAACCAATCCACACCCGCATACCGCTCCTAAGCACTGCGCCACCATATACAGCACGGCCCGAACCAACGACACTTTCCGGGCCAGTAATAGCCCGAACGTCACCGCCGGATTAATATGACCGCCTGCATTTTAATTTACTTTCGTTATCAATGTAGTATATAGTTACGGAACCAGATATTTTTTTAGGGGGTCCAACTAGTCGTAAGTTTTAAATATATAAAAAAAATTAAAATAAATTTAGAAATACATAACAATTTTAATACTCCAATTTATAGTAGGAGAACGTTTTATAAAAACGATCCATTTATCTAAAAAATAAGAAAACAAAATTAAATAATGAATTTTAAACTTGAAATGCGCCTAAATTTTCATATTCTAAACTCAATATTCATAACCAAAAAATGCCAAGAGAGAGAGAGAGGTGACCGGAAATGCCCGCAGTGCAGTAGACGAGCACGAAGATCATGCCGCCGAAGGCCCATGCAATGCCGAGAATGCCAACGCCGCCGCATTCGTCGGCGGCGCTCTGGCTCTTGTAACCGATCACTGTGAGGACTGTGACGTAGAGAAATAAAAGGGTTGCGACGAATTCAGCAATGATGGCTCTGTAAAACGACCACTTTCCTAGCTCCTCCACGTCGATGAGCGGCGCCGGCGGAGGATCTTGGTAGTCCTTGCCGCCGTGTTCGGCGGCGTTGGCTCCGACCTCAATATCCTTACCCATTTTTTTTATTTTTTATTTTTCTCTTTAAGATCGAATTGAGATGAACTAATACACTTGTTTGAGTTTTTTTTTTCTTTTATGTGGTGAGAGTTTTTGTGTGCAGTGGTGATGATTTGTGGGTTGGAATTGAAGTGGTATTTATATGGAAAATGAGAAATTATTGAAAAAGTTAGTTAATAGATTGAATTTTGCCGCCCCACAATACTTAGCATCAATTTTTTTTTTCTCTCTCTCATTTTTGTTATGTTTTATTGACCCTACCACCTACCGCCCTATTTGGTCTACTGATTTTATAAAAAAAAAAAAATTGTGGTGTGGTTTCAATGTTTTTTCTCTTCGTATTTGGCTTCATTATTTACACGAATCTATAAACGACATGACTTCAAATATTTATAATTTTTTTTATTTAGACCAAATTTCAAATTTGACATGAGATTGAGAAGTATTTTTCGGGAATGAAACCTGACTCAATTTAATGGAAACACATATAAAAATCATAATAAAAATTGAATTTGAACTTTGGTAATTATGCCACATATTTTTTGATCGAATTGAGTCAGATTTTTATTATAGGAATCACCTTCCGTGCCATACATGAAACTTCATTCAAAAATTATATTTTTTACAAATATTTTGAACATCAAATAATTTTTAAAGAAAATAAAATTAAAAAATTTAAAAGAAAATAACAAAAGTTGGAATATCAATCAGGCAATGCAGGGACGAAATATATCAACACAAAGAACTAAAATGACAAACCGACCATTCATTAATTATCAAATTGCCACCTCACTACGACCGCCGCCACCGCACCCTATCTCAATCCATCACCAACCAATAATTTGTTTAATTATTTAATTATTTATAATCTTAATTAAACAAAGGCGTTTGTTAATCACTTTCGTTTGCTTAACATATAATATAAGACGTGATATGTTTGACTGAAATATATATAATATTTTTTTATTATTAATAATAGTAATAATTATATTTAGTTTGATGCATTAAATTTTTTGTAATGTAATATATACTCCCTCCATCCCAATAGCAAGGTCTCACTTCTTTAACTGATGAGAGTATTAATTAATAGAAGTGGGACCTTGCTATTGAGACGGAGGGAGTATTAATTATGATAGGTAAGTAAGATTATAGTAGTTTAAATAAATTAAAATATGTTATAATTAAGTTGTTGTATTAATTACGTATCACACCCTCATTAGATGATATACGTAACAACAAAGTATATCACATATCCTTATATAGAACGGTTTATTTTGAAGTAAATAAAATATTAGAATGTAAGATATATTACAAACTCTTATCACCAGTAGTAGATGATTATAATTCTACCAATACTTTCTCATTGATTGTGGAACTCTCACTTAAAATATATATCATTCAATCCTTTCTTTCTAAATATTGCTTAAGATAAGATATTATTCATATATAATTTCCTGGTTATTTGAGAGCCTCGTGTCAATGAGGGGGTCTCCTATTAAAAAAATTTATAGTACTTTATTGTGTAATTATTTTGGTTGGGGATTAGCTTACATGGTCGGTCTTATAATTTATTGCCTAATGAAATCACGGACTTTTTATTTAATTTCCTCTGTAACGTTTGAGTTAAAGAATTCAATTATTCATGTATAGGTTGATAATAAGACTAAGAAATACTGGATGGTTTTTGTAAGAGCCATGTTAGATTCCTACAGCAGAAGTTTAGAAATATTTGCTATACCTTTGATTGAATATGAAGTCGTCCGATTTGGATGGAGGCTTTCCTGCAAAAAAGCCCACTGAACCAGAGGAGGTCTCCGGTCAAGGCCCTCCGACGAGCAAGTTAGAATGTGAATGGAGAAAAATATTTTATCTCTAAGACTAAATAAGAATTCGGAAAAAGAAGAACCCCTTTTAAAAGATATTTGTTACCTTATTTATACTAGTTGCTCAAGGGCAATTTAGCCTTTTCCCAAGATATCTGAGGAGAAATGGGTCTTTTCCAGAAAGCCCACGAATGTTAGAATGACACGTGGCCATAAAGGATCTTCTGACATGATATTCTGTTTCTTTAGATGACAGCGACGTCTTTTTTAACCCATTCATTATGATCGCGTGCGCTTAGCACAGCGGTGCCTTCAGGCCTGTATGCCAAATCACCAGCTCTGTCAGAGCTGAGCTCCCTTCCTCTTCTAGGCTCCTTACCTGCTATAGTTCCTAAAACCCATCAGCCTTGTCAGATCTAGTCCAATTATCTTTTCCTTTTACTAACCCCTCATTTTCTCGCTCTTCTCTCTACCTTCTTATTACACAATCTCTCTCTAATAAATATCCCACATCAGTTTTATTTAAGACTTAAAATTTTATATTGATTATAGTTGATCTAATTTGATTAAATAGTTAATTCATGTCACAACGAATGCTAGATCCTTACAAAGGTAAATCGGTAAATGTATACTATATGTACATGTTTAATTTGAATTTTTTAGAAGTACTTATGGGTACGAAATAATTTCGGAAGCATCTTCAAAGTTTTATTGTATATAAACCCATCACTAAACCAATATCTGGATCAAATTAAATACTGCGCATAAAACATTGTTTTTTTAGGGGAATTGATTTATTTCATTAAATGGACACTGTTAACTGCTCACTTTTAATTTATTTAAATTGGGAGCTTCTTTCAAAAAAAAAAAAAGAAAAAAATTGGGAGCTAAACTTTTCTTTTCTTTCCTTTCCTTTTTTTTTTCTTTCCGAAATGGTACTTTATTTGTGTTACAAATGACTTCATCGTTTTTGTCATCACATATTACACTTATTTTTTAAAGGGTGAATTTGATATCAAATGTTATGAGTTCATCAACCTCTTCAAAGTTGAACTTTAATTATACAAATTTTGTTTATTGTGATTTTTGAAAATTTATATATGATTTTATCGATTATTTTATAGAAACTAGGTTCCTATATTTTATAAACATAGCGAAGGAAACGACACTGTTTTCTTATTCACTAGTACTACACCCGTGCGATGCACGGGGTAAATTGAATTTTGATAATTTTTTGTAAAACAATATAAGTATGAGTAAAGAAAATATTAAAAACTTTAATATGTTGTCAATGGATTATGTACGTTAGAAATGTAGCCTAACAGTTATGAGGTTGCACGAAGCTTTTATGGGAAGTCTCTCAGTTGGTCTGAAAGATGATGTCGGAAAGAAATAAAAAAAATAGAATAAAAATTTTTGAACGACGCTGATAAATCCTTATTTATTTACTCTAAGTACTTACACTTTAACTACATATAAATAGATTAGTTATATATTGATCAAATCAGTCAATCAACATCATTTACATAATTAGCTCCAATTAGTCAATCAACATCATTTACTTAATTAGCTCCAATTAGTGAAATTAATTTATGCAAAATAAAATGTTCAAGTACATTAAATGTATAGCTCCAAATAGGTATATGGTTCAAATTCCACCATCTCTCTTACTCAACTCAAAACAAAGACTATAGAATGTGTATATACCAACACACATATTAAATTGTATGTTATATATATATATATATTAATTAGTTAAATTTTGATTCAACTACTCAAATTCAATTTATTAGTCATTTAGCATCAAATTTAATTTATTTTATTTTTTATGAATAAATTAATTTATTAATGACTATTTATATATATATATATATTGTTTATAGTCAAATATTAATTCAATTAATCAATTAGCAACAATTAATAAATCTAGTTAATTTATGAGTAACGTAATTACTTAATGAATTTTAATATATGTATTCAATTCACATTTCAATTGTCAACATGATTGAATCAAACTTAATTGTAAATGGAACACTCCTTAAGAAATTAATAGATTTTGTACAACTTAATAAGTGCAAATAAAATAAATGGGCGAAATAATAGTAATCTTCATTGATAACATAATTAATTATTAAAATATTATCCTCGTATGTGGCTGAAATAAATTATTTGTTGTTGTCCACATATTAATGATAGATTATTTTTTTTACTCTCCATGACGTTAAGAACAAATTTCGCAACTCTATGCTTTTCATCACAAAATCAATAATACACCAAATATCGACATAAGCATACATACATAGATTGACATAAGCATACATGCATATACATTAATCCGGCCTTATTATATAAAGATAAAGATTGTTTGCAAGTTTGTTACATATATTATTTTTTCTTAGTATATAAAATTATCAATTTCAGATGTAACATTCTTTTATCTTTTTTCGAATAATAACATTCTTTTATCTAAAGCATAGTAATTAGATGGAAACGAATTTTATGAAGGCCTGTCTAAGACTTTCTACTCAAATATATTTTGAATAATATATGTACTCAAACAGGTAAATGTTTATCTACAGAAATAAAAATATTATATTATCATCAAAGAAGAAACATGCATTTGCATATTATATTTTTGAAATTAACAACCAACATATATAGTGTTCCTATATATATACATATTCTGAATCAATCTACATAAATCGATTAATGAATTGACAATATAACAACAACTTAATTATAATTAATCCCATAATATTCTGATTATAATTACAATTAAACCTAATCACGGATCTTTTGCGACTGAAAATGATCAATTAAACTGACAAATTAATGAATAAAGAAATCAAAGAACCGGGATAAAAGAACGGCCAAAAAAAGATATCACATAAATTTTATAGTATATATTTGAGAGTGGACATTGGACAATGATCTAAAACTACAAATATATTGAGCACATCGTGGCTCCTTCTCAAATCTTCAACACTGGCCTTGCGATCTTCAAATCGAAGAAACTGCTACAGGATGAAACAAATAAAAAGTAGAAATTATATCCGATGCAGGGGTTTGCGCCAAGCATTCTTTAGCAATTTCGTCTTCGAGCCTATCTGAAATTTGATGAAGAAACCAATTCTAAAATAAAACAACGTTATTACGTTAATGCGGTGAGATAACTTTTTTCTTATCAATCGTGCTTCCTTTAGTCGGGAAAGCATGAGGACGAAGAATGTGTTGTGGATGAAATTGCTTGTAGAATTTTAGTATTTATAAGAGAAAAATAGTATGAGAAATGGAAAGTTTATTATTAAAATTAATATTTTATCATAAATTATGCCTTTGTAACATCCGACATTAAATAATTGATTGGTAAATAATAATGAATAATTAGGATATAACATTAATAAGAATTATTTCCATAAATAAAATATTGCAAAAAACAAAAAAAAACTAAAAAAAAAACTAAAAATTGAATGTTACTATAAATAGCAGCCCGGGCTTGCTATTATAGTTTATAAAGATAAAGATATGGGATTAATTTTTTCTACATCATTTTTTTAATACACGCATATAACACAATCAGTTTTTCGACTACCAATTCAACAACTTAGTCGACGCTCCGATACCAGCTGAAAATTAAATTTGTTCTAGATTTAAGTTGACTTATACGTATCAGATTTATTTCTATCATTACCTAACGTGTAGTTTGGAATTGATATACCGTAATACTTTGGATCCGAAATTATAATTTAACCTATTATATATTATTAAAACGATTACGCATTCGAGGTCTCCCCTTAATTTTAGGTTCTACGTGGCGCAACCTCCATTCAATATTTCTATTTATCTTAAATCTTCATTTTATGCATTTTTATATATTTATTTAAGAATCAAATTATATCATATCCAATCATGATGGAAATTAATGTATATAAAATCCAAAAATAGATTATTTGTGTTATCGGCAATAAATCTATAGAATATCTATTATTATTGTATTTTAATCTTATGGCAAGAATTATATATTTATTTAATTATCTAATTTGATGGAATCCAATTAATTATTTAATAACCAATCTATAGAATATCTAATTATGATGGAAATTGATGTATATAAGATCCATAGAATATCTATTACTATTGCATTTTAATTTTATGACACGAATTATATATTTATTTAATAATCCATAAACATTTGATGGAAATTCAATTTACAAGTCACAATCTAATTAATTAGTCGGACAAATAAATAGTCAATATCAATATATTTTCATATCCAGTAATTATTTTTCTTAGTTATTTTATAAATTGTTTTTGGATGCCGTCATTTGAAATAATCGATGAAATTTTAGTAAATGAGATTCATTTATTAATTGTAACAAATTGATACATTTCACACCAAATAAAAGTGACGATGAAAACAAAAAAAAATCATCACATCCTAAAGTGTGAAATTTTATAAAATTAATTAATTCATTATTTTTCTCAAATAAAAGAAAAATATGATTAATTTAATAGAACGGACGAGATAATCTAAACAACGGGTGATTGAAACAAGGTATGTACATTCATCAGAGAAGCGTTACCTCTCATTGACCTATTCTTTATATGAATCTCTTCGTTAGATTCCACCATCGTTCGTACAATTGATGACAAATAGTATAATATATATATATGTAATATTTCTTTAATCTGATGCATTTGATGAATGAAAAATTATACAAAATAATTACATAAATTTATAATTACATTTAACTACCGTCGAATTTCGACGGGTCATACACTAGTTGTTTAATTAAATATTAACAAATAATTGTATCCAATACATCCAGCACTAGAGAGCTCCACAAAATTCACCATTAATATATAAAGAGTGCTCATAGCAGAAAAACAGCTGAAAAATACATAGGCCTGAACCAAACGAAGAAGATAAATATAAAAAGCAGCCGCATTATTCGGGCTCTTAAAACATCGGCCCGTTTGCCAGTAACACACTAATAATACTTTAATTTACAATTTGCTCCAACCAGAAATAATTAATCTTGAAGGATAAATATCTGCCAGAAAATAATTATTCTCAATAAGCAGAGCTCTTGAACGATCCAATGGATTTTGCTGCTCCGGCCCGAAGAACGAACTGATGGTAAATTGCAGCTATGGCTGCTCCCACGAAGGGCCCCACCCAGAAAATCCACTGCAATAATAATTTATCCAAAATCAATTAGTAATTAATTTTTATGTTAATTTAGAAGAATGATTAGAAATAAAAGTGAATTAATTTAATAATGTAGATGTAGTACTTGATCATCCCATGCTTTGTCTTTGCCGTAGATGACGGCAGCTCCGAAACTTCGGGCCGGGTTGATGCCCGTACCCGTGATTGGAATGGTGGCTAGGTGAACCATGAACACTGCAAATCCAATTGGAAGTGGGGCCAGAACCTGCAATTCATATTCAAATTAGAATTGGAACAATGTGAATCAATTACTATATAATAGGAACAATGGAAGTATGGAACGACTTTTAAAACTCAATATTGTTTATATGGACTTTTTTAAATTCATGATTTGGGTTATTCGTCCATATTTTTCAATTTTGTCCTTAGGCGTCTGATAGTAAAATACTTGAGTCTGGAAATTGACGTAGCTACCTCAAAAAAAGAAAAAGAAATTAATGTAGTTGAAAAACAGACGCGGAAAGGTGAAAATTGAAAATATGAATAGAGTTATAAGATTTTAAAAGAATTGAAAAAAAAAACCCAAAAGTTTGAATAGAAGCTAGGTGATACTCCCTTTGTTCCTCAAAAGTGTGGTTCAAATTTGATTATATGTAAGGTATAAAATATTAATTGAACCACACTTTTGGTGGGGGACGGATAGAGTATTAATTAAGAAAAGTATATATATATATATACTAACCGGAACGTGAGAATCTCTAGCATTTCTCTTGGGGTCAGTGGCAGCAAAGACAGTGTAAACGAGGACAAAGGTTCCGGTGATCTCCGCCGCCACGCCGGTGCCAGTGCTATACCCATCGGCGAGCTCATTGGCGCCGCCGCCGTATCTGACGTAGTATGCCTTCTGGAATGCCTTAACCAATCCACACCCGCACACCGCTCCTAAGCACTGCGCCACCATGTACAGCACGGCCCGAACCAACGACACCTTCCGGGCCAGAAAAAGCCCGAACGTCACCGCCGGATTAATATGACCGCCTGCGTATTAATTAATTTTCTCACATTATTATACAATATCTACGTGCATGTGTGCCTAGAGAGAGAGAGAGAGAGAGGAGACCGGAAATGCCAGCAGTGCAGTAGACGAGGACAAAGATCATGCCGCCGAAGGCCCATGCAATGCCGAGAATGCCAACGCCGCCGCATTCGTCGGCGGCGCTCTGGCTCTTGTAACCGATCACTGTGAGGACTGTGACGTAGAGAAATAAAAGGGTTGCGACGAATTCAGCGATGATGGCTCTGTAAAACGACCACTTCCCTAGCTCCTCCACGTCGATGAGCGGCGCTGGCGGAGGATCTTGGTAGTCCTTGCCGCCGTGTTCGGCGGCGGTGGCTCCGACCTCAATATCCTTAACCATTTTCTTTAATTAATTTTTTCAAGCCACTTGTTTGAGTTTTTACTCTCTGTACTAATAATTTTGTGTTGATGATTTGTATTTTGTAGTTTGGTATTGGGGTGGTTTTATATGGAATTGGAGAAACTATTGAAATTTTGGATAATAAATTGAATTTTGCCGCCCCCCTATACTGAGCTTCGATTTATTTTATTTTTACTTTTTGTTTTTACTAGTAAGTAGCCCGTCGAAATTCGACGGGAAATAACTTTATGTTTTAATTTATATGTATATATTTAAAAATAATTTTATATCTTATTTAAAAATTGTGATATTGTTCGCGTTAATTATTAATCAAACTTAAAAAATTAATTATTTTACGTATTTAAATTTATAATTATGAATGATAATGGATTGGGTATACTCATTCATTATGTATTTTTTTTTAAAATCTAAATTTGTTTAGAATTTTTTTACATGTTCGTCCTAATCTCGGTTAAAATAGTGACTTTACTGTATATACTCGTCTCAAATCCGTTGAGTAATACTCGATAAAAATATGAATACTCCAAATAAATTAATTAAAATTAGTATAAATCATTCTTTCTATGTTATTTGAACCGTCTCGTTGGTTTATGCTAAATTACTCGATAAAAATATAAACAAAGTTAATATTAATTAAAATTAGTAAAAATCCTTCTTTTTAAGTATATTTGAACCGTCTCGTTCGTTCATTTAAATCGAAATCTCTAATCTTTGCTAAAATGCAAAACAAAATGTTCACATCTTCAAAGTAATATTAATTAAAATTAGTAAAAATCATTCTTTCTATGTTATTTGAACCGTCTCGTTGGTTTATGCTAAATTACTCGATAAAAATCTAAACAAAGTTAATATTAATTAAAATTAGTAAAAATCCTTCTTTTTAAGCATATTTGAACCGTCTCGTTAGTTCAAGTTTGTTCTTTTCTTTAGCTACCTATCCCAAATTTGATTCAATGTATATATTTTCTATAAAGCACTAATTGAAGTTTTTAGAAAAACATGAATGAAAAGATGAAAAGGATTCTATGTACACATAAAAGTCTATTAGAATTCAATAACAACATGGATAGAAATATAAATAAATTACAAATATTAATTAAATACATATATAATGAATATAATAATAATCATAATGATAGATTCGAATTAGAATATATGAATATATATATATATAATTAATTAATTAATTAAATTGATTGACTAATACTTTTCGAGCGCTTACAATTTATACATAATCTAATTGACAATATAATTTTATAATTGTATATAATATAATAAAGCAAACTTTAGTGAATATACTGCCACATAATAGGAACGTAAATTTTTTTTATAATATTATATATATATATATATATATATATATGAATTAAGAATGTATAAAATAAGGATTTATAAGAATGTATTCCGAAATTGTTATTATTTTAATATGTGTAATAGAAGAAATTAATTAAATAGAGGGAAAGATAAACATGAGATGTTATTAATAGATAAACATGTGATATTTCAAGAATATGAAATTAATAAAATTTTAATTAATAAAAATTAGAATATATATGAATTCAGATAAATTACTAGAATAAAGGAAAATCTGAATGGAGCACCGTGGAGGGGGCAACTTTTAATTAAATAGATGAAAACATAAATATGAGATGTGATTAATAGATAAACATGTGATATTTCAAGAATATGAAATTAATAAAAATTTTAATTAGAATATATATGAATTAAAATTAGACAAATTACCAGAATAAAGGAAAATCTGAACGGAGCACCATGAAAGGGGCAACTTTATTTTCGTATTAGTAATAGATTATTTTATAGTGACCCTACCATTTGCCGCCCTAGGCGGGGATAGCTATTTCTATGAAACATAAAAATTTATATGAGACGTGTAATCAGTTAAGACATGTTAAACGGTGCTCATTTAAATTCATATTTAGTTAAATATTAGTAATAATATTTGTGTTTGATAATATTTGGATCCGAATTTTGATCAATCTAATAGATTTTGATCCGAGGTATAAATTTTAAGGGACGTTGACATGTTTTGTCTATTTTTGTTAGAGAGTGAAAATTTTTACTTAAATTGTTAGAAGTGATAAGTAGTATTAGGGGAAAAAAAATGGACTTTCAAAAAAAAATGTAGGACTGATTCGGTTAGAAATATTAGTAAAACTCGAATTTTGCTGTCATGTTTTAGTGTTTGAAATAATTAGTATTTCCTCTATTAGAAAGAATTTGCAAGTTTAAATACTTAATTTCCAACACTCATTATGGTTGACAATCATTTTATTAGTAATTTAAAGAAAAATTGTTTAGGATTAATGCTAATGTTCTCTTTAAAAATCATTCAAGTTTTATTACCTGAGAATGTACCTATAGGCGCTATAGCTATACATTATGGAATTTTTATACATATATGTGTACTATTGGTTTATTTGTGAAAAATAGTTACACAAACATATTTTTTTATTGTTTAATAATAAATAAAAGAAAATTTCTGGTTTCGGAAAATGAAGTAATTAGTTAATTACCTCTAGAATATTTCTCTGTTCTTCAACTACGACTGTTTTAGAATAATCTTATACTTAATCTTCAATTTAGGCTGATATATCAGGCATAAACCTGTTAAGTATAATTAATATTAAATGAATTAAAAATTAAAATAAAATGAACGATATAGCAAAAATTAGATTTCTATAAATTAATGAATTTCTATCATTCATGCATGCATGCATATGTTAAATCATAGAACTACAATGACAAACCGACCAGTGATCAATTCATTATTAGTCATCAAACTTCACCGTCGGTAGACCACCACCGCCCATTGCCACCTCACTCCGACAGCCGCCGCCGCCGCATTCTATCTCAACCAATCATTTAACTTATTTAATATCATGCATGATCAACCAATCCCTCTTTCTAAATACAGCCAAGATTTTATTTTTTAATTCCTGGATATTAGATAACCAAGTGTCAATGAGATGACGGTCTCTTAGTAAAAATCATTTTAGTAATTATTATAGTATAATCTTTTTGCTTGTGGATTAGGTTATTCGGTAATTTAATATAGTGCATAATGAAATCATGGACTTACCTTTTTTTTTCTTTTCTTTTTTCTTTCTAGATTCTGAGACAAATAATTCTATCTTAGTATTCCGGTGTTACTTATTATTTTTTTTTTTCAATCATTGTAATGCAGGGCTATTTTATTTCAATCATGTTTACAACTCAGAACTATCGGATTATGTTTCAAGACTTATACATTTATTGAAATTATTTTAATTCAATTCAATTAAGTAATTCATGTCACAAGACTTAATTTAGATTATTGGTATTTATACGGAATGTGTATTTCCATTATTTTGGGTTTTTTGAATATTTTCTATTTCTTTTAACATGAAATAAAATTCCATGAATTTGCCCAAGTGCACACGGAAAACCAAAAATAATATTGTCTCCGTCCACGAAGAGTACGTACTTCTTTTCTTTTTCGTATGTTCACAAAAAAACATGCATTTTTCATTTATAGACACTACCGTCCCACATAAAACTCACTCACAAAATGTGGACCCTTTCTCCAGTCACAATACATTTAACTAGAATTCATAAAACTCGTGACAACTCCTATGTAGGGCTGTCAAATTCCCGGGCCGGCCCGAGCCCATCGGACTTTTTGGGATAATCGGGCCGTGCCGGGCCAGAAAAAAATTGCAAGAAAAGTCGGGCCGGGCCGGCCCGGAAATTTTTCGGGCCTGAAAATGTGCGGCCCGACCCGAAAATACATTTGTAGTGTAATTTGTCCGGGCCGGGCCGGCCCGAAAAAATTTCGGGCCTAACATTGTGATGCCCGGCCCGAAAATGCTTTGGGCCTGAAAATTGGCAGCCCAGCCCGGTTTCGGGCCGGGCCGGGCCAATTTTGACACCCCTACTCGTATGAGACTTTCTCTTGATAGACATAGGGAGTAATAAAATTACGCAACGAGTGAACCAGCTTCACATATTATTGAAACATAGCAACACTTATTGATTTCCTTGTGAAAATTTCAAATCTCTCTGTAAACGCTATATTTTTGGACCGTTATTCATTCCAAAATGTTGATTCAATGCATCTCATAGCTTCCTAGTGTCATTAATATGAACAATGCATTAAAGCATTCCTTAGAGCATCCACAATGGTGGGCGCTAAAAAGGGGTGAGCACTCAATATTTAACTAATTTTGGTGGGTCCAAGTGAGCGCTTTTTTTTTTGCCACAATGGTGGACACTTAAAGTGGTGGGCGTTGCCCATTATTTTATGTTTTTATTTCATAATTAATTGTATTCAATAATTTAAATAACAATTATTTCATTTAGTTTATTTTAATTATGGAAAGTGAATTAAATTAGTTAAGCTAGGAAGAAATATAAAAAAATAAACGAATAAAATGGCTATCAAAACCAAAGCAAAAACAACGAATAAAAAGAAGGAAAAAAAAATGCATTGAATCATTTTTCTTCCTCGCCATTTCTGCAACTTTCTTCTTCCTCCTCTTCCTTCTTCTACTTCTTCTTCGCCCAATAGGAGTGTGCCACGTATTCCACCACCCCCGCGCCCTTTGCCCACCCCGCAAACGGGCGCTAGGCCACCCACCCCTTCCGCCCGCATGCGGGCGCCAACGCCCGCCGCCCACCCTTGCGCCCACCCGCTCCCGCCCACCGTTGCCCATGCTCTTAGAGATGAAGTTAATTATCCAACAAGATATCATATAATCCGCTTTTATACATGATTTATAATTTATAACGAGGAGGGGAAGCATGTGGTTCTTGGAAAGGATCCATCTAAGAATTCAAGCTTGCTCTTCGCTGCTAATGATCTACGAACTAATCTACTTCAATTTAAAAAACTAATAATGCCTCCGTCCCAAGTTAGTGTGGTTCAACTAATATTTTATGTCTCACATATAATCAAATAGGCACCACACTTATGGGGGACAGAGGGAGTACATGTGAGCTACGCAGAACAAGCTGCATTCCAACATCGCAATTACTTGGGTACGTACAACCGGTCGCATCCCATGCGATCGAGCCCACGCGCGTGTCCACGCGCCTGATATTTTTTTTTAATTTGGCGCGTGTAATACACTTTTTAAACTTTTTTTTTATTTTTAGTTTTTTTAGTTCTTTTTTTCCAGTTTTTTTTTTTGTTTTTTTAATTCTTTTTTTCAGTTTTTTTTATTCAGTTTTTTTAAAGAGTCGAGCGAGAGGAGCCGAAGGCCTCGGAGCTAGCTAAAAGACATTAATGTTTCCACAATCATTATATCTAAATTAAAATCGGTGCCGAAGGCAGAGAAGAAAAAAAATTAAAAAAATCGAATTTAAAAAAAAAATTGATAAGTCAACGGTTTGACCCGGGTTGACCGGATCGGATCAACTCGGATCCGGTTGCATCCCATGAGAGTGTGCCTCTTCCAACATTCCAGATGATACGTAGTTGAAGGTCCTTCGATCTTATTCTCCTAAAATACTGACAGATTTTTCTGCTGAAATGCAAACAAATTCAGAAGGATACCAACTTCACCGTCAACTAGCTCATAATTCTAAGGAACTCTTTTATTGTTCAACATCTCCATCCCAAATAGTAGTGAATCGATTTTGCTCTAGATACCATGTTTTTTTAATTAGTCAAACAACAATCACATCGTCATATCTTTTCAGTTTCACTTTTCATATTTTGATTAACTGTTTATTTTATGAATTTTGAGTTTCTTTATCTGGCCCATAAATTATAATTAATAAGATAAAAAAGTAATTCGATTTTCTGGTTATTTTGCGAAAAAATTAATCAAATATTTTAGGAAACTAGATTTGGGTAAAAGTCTATAATATAGATTTGATAATTTTGGGCTTCATCAAGGCTCAATTTCTACATTGGGCTTTTCTTCTTTTTCGATTTTGTAAGATCTTTGAAGCCCGTTATGCTTTGGGCTAAATAAAACTTAATTACAATCGAGGCTTATTTGATATTCGCATGCATAAATCGCATATCCTTCTTTCCGGAGTAATCATGTAAAGTTAAAGTTTGGATTTCCTTATTAAATAAGAGTTTTTATTAATTTAACATAGAAAGTGTGCAATTTAGAGCTACACGTAGCAAAACCATAAAAAGGGATGGTTCAATCCGTCCAATATTATTGGGGGTGCTTTTGTTTTTACTCCCTCCGTCCACAATAAATTTGTCACATTATGGATGGCACGAGTTTTAATAATTTGTTAGTTGATTGTATTGTGAGTGGAATAAGGGTCCCACTTTTATATAATTTTAAATTGTGTTGTGAGTGGAAAAGTAAGTGAGGTGTGTGGGGTCTATTATCATAAATGGATGTGACAAATTTTTTGTGGACGGACCAAAAAGGAAATTGTGGCAAATTTATCGTGGACGGAGTGAGTAATAGTTTTTAGCCAGCTATTTCGATTATGATTTTCGTACTTTAGTCAGCTATGGGCGAGGAGGGATCCAAACTCATCCTAATAAAGTGATTAGTAGTAATGTGCTCTAATCCTTTCTGCTATAGGCCTCATCCTATCTGAATCACAACTATAAATTGATACTGAGATAAATGATAAAGGTCATATCGCATATACATGTAACACGTAGATTGATAAAATAATCATAAAAGATCGGTAAATCAATTATAACCACCTCAACCATCCTAAGTTAACAACTAGCATGCTTATAGCCTTGTTTTAAAGAGTTATTTCGTGCAAGAAATCTATTTGCGATAAAAAAAATTACATCTTGCATTAATTATTTGAGTGATAATGTGATATAAAACAAGTGGGGTTAAGTTTAATGATTTGCTGAGCACTACACAATTTTTAAACGTTTATACTATATAATAACTTTGATTAATTGGTGGAATTAATCTTTGACAAACGAAATGTGCTCTTTCTTTTGGCAATATGAATTTATGTTTTACAAATGAAATTGATTAGATTGTAAAGTAGAATGCAAGATCCACAAAATAAATACACACACATACATATAAATTAAAATTTACTGAAATTTGAATCTTTTGTCTCCAATTTTTTATTTATTTATGCTATTATGATGGAACAAAACTAATCATTATTAATATACACATATTCCATTTAATTTGTGATAATTCCATATTACAGGAAAATACAAAATAAATATTGTTCTATACATCCTATGTGTCTAGTAGTACAATATGAATATTACCAAATTGACTAAAGTATATTTGCTAGAAAAAGTCCGCACTCCGCACCACTTGTTTATTTCATAAGTCTTTCAATATTTGGCTAAATATAGCATATTTCTTACAAATAATATAAGTAATAAGTAGCTACGTGGGTTTCTTAAATTTTTATTGACCTTCTCAAAATGAAATAATAATAATAAAATAATAATAATACTACTAAAATAAATTATTAATTATTTATCCACCAAAGTCCTACGTGTCACTCTCGTATGATTGGGTGAATTTGGCAACATTCTTACGTTTCTTTCCCGTTTGAATAAATTATTATTTTTAAATCAATCTTTTTCAAGATTTAGTATTCTATTTTCTCTTTTTTTATCTCTTTGTTAATAGATCGTTTTTCTGTTGTAGGGAATGTACGAAAATCCTGGTTTTTTTTTTTTTTTAAATGTTGCACACGGGGTGAAATTGTCAAATAAAAAAGGAAAGAATAAGTCAGCGTGCTGTGCTGGAACTGAGTAGAAGTTTATTATGATGATTTGATATAATTGCTCTTTTCATGGTTGAAATCGAAAATGAACAATAATGATTAGTCATTTCTTACACTTGAGTTGAGAAGATATTTATATATGTTACCTTTTATATTTTCTTGTATGCAAATTTATCTCTTCTCAAGTGACAACATAATAGAGTGGTAGATCAAGTTCGACCGATCCCTAATTATAAGTCAGTAACTCTAAATAATACCTTAAAAATTTGTTAAAATATTTGGAAGTTAATTATTTGATCTGATGATAGAAAAATTTATGATCAGATAATATTAAAGTTTACTTGATCGTGTTAAAAGTAATACAATTGCATGTTTGTAATTAATCAAGAAGTTTTGGAAGTTGTGATTTTAATCAAAGATGAAGAAACTTTAAAAAAGAATTCTTTTAGAAAATATTTTACCCGAATCCAAAATGATCAACAACAGCACCCTCTATTTTGCATTAGAATATTTTTGCATTAAATAAAAATAACAAACGAAATAAACTTCCACAATTATGAATTAGTATTTTCCTTGTCACCTAACCATTTGTTGATTGCACACGTAGTCACGTACGAGACAGTAGATGACAAAATTTGGTTGAATAAAAATTATCCAAATCTGTCCCTCTATAAATTCTTCTCAATTATCTCATATTCCAAAGGGTCCCTTTCCATTTAAATAAATACATTTCCCCACTTATATAGTATCAATATATGATCATCAACTTATCTTATTCAAATTTAAAAATAATAAGCCCAAAATCCACTCCAAAACTTATCCATTTCTCCCTCTATAAATCCATCCAACCATACTCTAGTATCCCCTCCCTCCCTCCCTCCCTCTCTCTCTCTCTCTCTCTCTAACACACACACACACACACACATTTTGTGTCTGAATTTCGCTCCTTTAATTTTTCTATGATCCGCCAACAAATGCAATGACTGCGAGAAAGAGCTACCGCTACCTCAGCTGCGCCGCCGCGACCGTAACTCCGGCGCCGGCCGCCGATCAGTTCGAACTCGACGAATCCGAGGTTTGGAGTGCCAACGTGGCGGCCGCCATAGTTCGGCCCGAACCCAAAAGGCTGTCGTCGTCGTCGCATCACAGCCCGCGCCCGGCCCGAAAGGTGCTGAGGGTGAAGAGCGCTGCCGTTGATCGTCTACCAAGATCTCTGCCGGTGAACGTTCCGGATTGGGCTAAGATCCTCGGCGGCGAGTACGGGCGACGCGCCGGGGATGATGAGTACGAGTACGACGGCGGCGGCGGCGGAGACGAGGAGAGAAATGACCGAATACCCCCTCATGAGTATTTGGCGAGGACTAGAGGGGCTTCTTTGTCTGTGCATGAAGGTGAGGGGAGAACCCTCAAGGGCAGGGACTTGAGCAGGGTTAGAAATGCCATTTGGAAACAATTTGGTTTTGAAGATTAATTAATTACTTAATAATTGGCCTATTTTAACCTAGATTTATTAGATTGTTTTACATCGATATAGATGATCATTGTCACTAGTGTTTTTTTTTTTTTTTATATTGAGAGGATCATTGTCACTAGTGTTTTTTTTTTTTTTTTATTGAGAGGATCATTGTCACTAGTGTTTTTTTTTTTATATTGAGAGGATCATTGTCACTAGTGTTAAAAGACGAGATTTATATATATATATATATATATATATGTAAAGTTCAGAATAATAATATTTTATTATATTCAATCAACGATGTTGCAAACGTTCGTTGCCACTGCAGCTACGCACTAGGTTTCGTTGCTGATCGACGAGCAATGGCATAGTCAGAAAAAAAAAATCTTTATAGAGGCTAATTATCTATTTTTTCTAAATTTTGAATTTTTCATATAATTTAATTTGGTGGTGAGGACTTTTGTCCAACGATTCACACAAAATGTCGATAATTTGACGATTTTATATGATAAAATAACTGAAAATTCTTTACTTGCTCTTCCAATGGCGACGAGCAAACTCGCCACGAAAGATATCCATTGTGAAACCACGGATAAAATTGAAAACAACTTACGTGTACGTTAATGGTTTGAATTCTTAATTCTGCGTTAACAGAAAAATGTTGACGAAGTATTAATTAATTGTTCATGGCGCATGTACAAACATAAAAAGTTTTTAAACCTTAGTTAATGGAGTCTTAAAGCTAATTAATTAGATAATGTAATCCTGAATGAACTTTAACTTAATTAACTACGCATTAAACTTGGGGGATAATCATTTGCGTACCTTTGTTATGGATTGAGTGGAGTTGCAATATATTTTATATGGTCAATTTTTTCAGTTTGGATCTTTTGTCCCACAATTTTTTGTGTTTTATTCGTGTCTCACTATTAAACTCATCATTCTAATGCTTCATATTTATTATAAAACACAAGTTTTTATAATATAATGAACCCTAATCAACATTTACTAAAAATTGAACTTAATAATTATATATTCTAATAAAAGAATAATAAATCCTAATAATCAAATATTGATTAAAAATTTGTAAATAAAATGCTGAAAATTTATTATAAATTCTAAGAGGATATAATGAACCCTAATTAATCATTATAAATTAAACTAAAATTTAAGAAATTAAAATTTAAGATAAACAAACAAAAAATAAAATAATAATAATGAAACACAATATATGACACCAAAAAATTAGGATAGAGGATCTCAACTTCAATTTCTCTCTTTTTGTGGAGAAGAGGGAAAAGACACATTGATTTTACTTATTTTTTTTTAGAACGAAAAGACGCATTATTTATTAAGATAAAAAGTTGGTTTGTTATTGCATTGGTAGGTAAGAAAAGAAGTGGCCAAGTGGCAAAATTTGCTATCCTATGCCAACATTATGTTGTCATTTTCTTCTACGAATTTAGGATAAATAACATGATTGACTAAAGTGGGGTTTATCTCCATCTCAAAAAAAAAAGAAGTTTATAATTTTATAAGTGATTATTTTTATTTATTTATTTATTTCGGATAACTTATGCCATGGACTCACCTGAGACAAGTCGGATTTTAATAAGCATTGAAGAACACATGATATCGAGATGTCGGTAGACGTTTTTAAAAGATACACGTTAAATGGTGAATTTTAAATAGGGTAATTTATAGTTTGTAGTCGAACTTTATTTACTTTTCGAGTTATGGTTTGAACTTCAATTTTTTTCAAAAAAATCCTTGACTTTGCTAAATTGTTTTAAAACACCCACATTTTTTTCAGGTGTCGGAATAATGAATCAACTTATCGGCCATCTGATGTGGATAATTAAATGTCAAGTGTCCAGAAACAACGTCGTTCAATCTGGACGGAGTAAAATTCTATATGTAAACTTTGAAAATATGCCGTTTCGGCAGACTGGCATTAAATTGCCCACATAAGATGATCAGCTGATTCATCATTCCAACGTCAGACAAAAAAATACAGGCCTTTCACAATTTCACAAAGTTCAGGGATTTTTTCGTAGAAGTTGAAGTTCATGCCATAAATCAAAAGTGGTGAAAGTTCATACCACAAACTATAAATAATCCGTTTAAATATTATATATACATATAAAAATTACTATTTGAAATTTCCCCATATATATATATATATACATATAAAAAATAGATAAATTTATCATGATTTTGAATAATTTTAAATATGAAATATTTTACAACATGAGAAATAAAATTTATATATACTATAAATTACAAAATTATCCTTAAAAATAAAAATAAATAAAGATCTTATAGGCGCATCAAAATTTATAAGAATTCACACTTATACTAGTAAATAGATGTAGTTGTACGAAATACTTCGTTGTAGTATTCTAAATAATCTTGATGTGCTTTACCATTCTTGTGTACATCTATGGAGAATGAATACTATAATCAATAAATCAAAATTAAATTACCAAGTATAATGAATTTGCAAGAATAGTACTATCGTAGCTAAGATCAGCGTAAATACGAGAATAGTAGAAATTATAATTTAAAGTCAAAATCAAGAAACAAATCAAGCACATAACATTTTGAAACTAGTCTGACCTAAAACATGCATTTTACCAAAAATCATTAAAAGTTCAATTACACTTGAATTCTTAACTAATTGGACCACACGTAAATAGATTCTAATTTTGTAGTGCAAAATATGATTTAAATGAAGTTTGGAAAATTTTATGTATAATTTAGGTTTGGACCTGGGCATATTGTAGATGTTACAGAAAATCACATTCAGCCATATATATCCAGATAAATATATCTATCGATGGGCCCATGAACGTTACTAATCGACAATTTGGAATAATTTTTTAAATAGTAAAAATCAAGCAATGAAATCAAAATTGCCATTAGGCTGATTTTTTTGAACACATGATATACGTATACCTCACATGCACCTATCTATAGAGTTATAAACCCCCAGCTCACTCGTCTTCCTTCAAATGATAAGGGAAACTTCGTCGTCCGTTCCCGATTCCGATTCCTCAGTCGGATTGACTAGCTAGATGCTCTCGTTTGATTGCATGAGGCCTTCAAATGTTTCTCAAAGGAAAGATTTACTAGCAGTGAAGACTCAACTGCATAGTTTTGGGGCCTTGAGAAAATGCACACTTTTTACGAACCCTTTGCCAAACTCCCCCACAGTTTTTAGCGTGTTGAGTAGATCTTCGTCTGTGTCAATATCTTCTCTGTCGCGCTTCTGAAAGCACAATGCACCGGTTGAGAAACAACGTGCTGCATTTGAATAGAACTTCGGAAATGAAAAGCTTTTTTTTTTTGTTTTACCTTTGGATGTTTATTTGTGCATGTAAGGCCTATGGCGTCTCCTCCAATGGAATCGAACCACACCTTGAATGTCTCGGGGAACTCTCTCTGCTTATTGGAGAAAGAACACCTCAGTACACATGTAAAGACATCGGACGAGAAAAATGCAAAAATTTTGTTACTTGCCTTGATGTCGGTGACAAAACATTTTAGTGGATCGTAGCCTACCATCAGCTTATTCTGCAGCTGTTCCAAGTTCCCTTTCGTGTCTTCAGGCAATAGGAAGGGTTGGAAGGCCTTGCTAGCATTCCCTCGTATCACTTGCTTCCCTGCTCGGAAAGCATACACAATTAGAGTTCCAGTCGAACGAAATTGAGACCTTACACGCGTTATGCATACAAAGAAGGTAAGGACAACAAACCTTGTTTTACTTCGGATGGGAACATGAGATGGTGTGGATGAGGGAGTTTATCCCTGTGCAGAAGAATGACCGCATTGTAGTTGTTCAGAGGTGTGCAGAAAAGGCGCTGCAAGAAAAACAAACGCAGATTTGTAACCAAAACTCGACCAAAAGAGCAAAACGATAAGGAAAAGTAAAGGGGGCTGTACTCACTTGCCATCCATAAGAATCAACTTGATTCTTCATAATGACGTTGGTCAAAAAGTTAGCGCTGCTGGTAGCATATGCCGTCAGTCTTTTAAGGTCCTGGGAGATCAAATCATGATATGATTAAACAAGGCAAACATTATTCAGAATCTAGAAAAGGACTGTTGCATTTCCTCAAGTTCAGCAGGAATCCTGACACGAGATTTTTGAAGAAGGGGACTGACTAAAGGAGATACTTTTAAGAAGGATTTAAAATTTTGCAGACATGTTTAACATTTCTTGAAGGTTCAGCAATAGGCAAAAACAGTACACCTAGAGTCCCGATAATAGATAAATAAATAAAATCGAACAAAGTATGAAACTGTAATTGCACAAAATGGATTTTTCAGAGCTACTAACTGCTGCTGTTGGTGATTGTTTGGTCCAAGCTTCAGATTCCTGGTCATAACTAGTTGCCAGAAACATAGCAGGTTCCGCATTCTGCGGAGTCCCTTCATATTGTTTTCTATTTGACATGAAAGTCGCCTACACAAAATTAAAAGGCAGAGAGATTCAAAAACATAAGATTCAACAAAGCAGCTCTAGAAATAAGAATGTATACTCAAAAGTTTGAGTTGCGGCAGTTACATTAATATCTTTGAGATCATCAGGAGTTAAATCACCGTTGATGTCAACAATTAAAGGAGAAAAACTCCAATCATACTCTGATAATAATCGTAGGAATCTGCAAAAGAAGACAAATACCTCGAAGATTTTATAATCAACTAACAGTCAAAGATTACCAAATTTTCAAGAACAAAGATAAATTCAGGATATTGGAAATATATATCATTAATGAAAAAGAATTGAAAAATATTGGTTTGCCAAAATTTCAACGACTCTCTGAATGCAAAGTGCAAACTACAAACAATGCTACAAGACTCTGAAAGGTGGTCAAAATAGTATTCACGCAAAGAAAATTATTTGGAGCTCAAATTAGCAAGAACAGAATTAGGAAAGTTAACTCTTTAGAATTCACGTCATGCTGACCCGTATAGACTCTAAAATTTTTACTTTAAAAGCTACTACCCAAGTCTTTTGCGCCTTAGAAACTCACTAGGAAATTGCAACTAAGTACATCAATTTCTAGATTATCAAAAACCATGCAGGGTATATGGTTTTTACACTTCCACGCATGCTTGTTACATTAAAGGCAGATTTTTCTTTGTTTGACATATGAATTTACAAGGACAGAATCTTTTCGTGGGATATCACTACCCAAAGGTAAGCCCAGAAGATAAAAACTAGAGCTGTCAAAACCGGCCCGGCCCGATTTCGGCCCGGGATGGGCTCCACAAATCCAGGCCCGTTGAAATTTCGGGCCGGTCCAGCCCGGCCCGGAATGGATAAAAGCCCGGTGGGATCGGGCCAGTCCGGCCCGATAAATTTACACTATAAAGTGGTTTTCCGGGCCGGGTTGGGCTTCACTTTTTTTGGCCCGGAGGATTTTCGGGCCGGGCCAGCCCAATTTTTCCAAAAAGCCCAGCGGGCTCGGGCCGGCCCGGAATTTTGCCAGCCCTAATAAAAACCATCTTTTTAAGGACAATCACTACTACCCTAACAAGGTTGAATTTCAGTTTTCAGCATTTTTCCTTTCTACGTAACCTTCCCCTTATATATTCTTCTTCAGCTTCGACTCGACCAAAAAAACAAGACAAACCACAAACAAATTCATCCCATAAAGCAATGATCAAATGCAAGAGACCCATGAAAAAATCAAGTAAATCTGGCGAAGCAAAGAATTGGAAAATAAATGAAATCAGGTTCATAAAAATGTAAAATGAGATGTATGTTATCAAAGAGAAGAACCCACCTTACAAATCCAGTTATCCGGGAGCATGGGGGTCTGAATGGCAAAGGGTTCAAAAATAAGTGTGCAACCAAAAGCTCAATAGCCTCTTCTGATAAGGAGTTTGAAAATAGATGTGCAGACACCCAGCGTTTTGCAAGCCTAAAAATGAATTAGAAAAGATTTTATAATAATATATATACATATATATATATATATGTATATGTGCGCGCGTATATACAAGAGAATGGGAAGAAAAGGTGCTTGTTGTTGATAGGGGTGAAGCGGACAAACGGGGGGGGGGAGTTGCAGCATACAAAAAACCACAAATTTTTACCTAACAACAGGCCCATAAATTGGATAACGGCCTCGTAATCCACTAACCATGCTAGAATGTTGTCCACGAAGAAAAAGTTTTTTATCCGAAGATAGAACATGCTTTATCTGACCACCTACAAAATATAATTTAATCATGGAGTTGAAGAGGTTTATATACTCAAAGTGTAGCAACTGAGGAGGAAAAGGTCTATTACCAAGTCTTTTCACCAAGCTCAAACCTCTCTCGTGCAAAATCTTGAGACGAAATGCATACCCAGACATGAAAATATCTACATCATCCTCTGTAGCCGTGCATGTAATCCCGAACTTGGTGTAAAGGCTGTCCAGCAGCACAATCAGATAACGTAGTCGTACATGATGGTAATGTGACAAAAATCAAATCAAAACCAACCTTTCTGCAATTCTGAGAAGGAACGCAGTCTTGGTCTTCTCCATAGCAAGCTCATCCATAGGCCAATTTCCAGAACCTTCTAGCTGTAAGGATGTAAGAGTTATCATCAAAAAAATGTTGATGCACTAGAAACATAAATACAGAAATCAACTTTTCTTGCCTGAATCATAACTTCTAATGGCTGTATACATGTTGCAGTATGTTTCCCCAGCTTTATCTTAGCGCCTTCTTTATTTGCTAATGGATGCGGAACAGGGGGGAAGACTGACATCAACCTAAAAGCTGTAGTACTTGTAAGAATAAACCATTTATTTGAAACACAGGTGTAACGGAATGCTCTCAAAGAAACAGATATGGAATTGAAGGAGGGTGGAGATGGGAGGTAGAGAAATTAGATAAATAGATAGTTGGGATTCTTTCTTCAATTCAATTTCTTTCTATTTCTCATTCTTTTCAGTTATCACTGCAAGTATTAGATGGCGATATATGTAACTTTACTTAAAACGTTTACAAACCTCAAAATTTTCACATTATAAAGCATATACAGAAGTTTTTATCACAAATGTCAATCTTTTCAACATCTTAGTATCTTTGCAGTTTGATTTTACTAATGGAATCACTAATGGAAAAGCAGCAACGACAAGTAAGTCCACTCAAGAAACCAAAGGCAATTATCACATAGAAGTTTTGCTTCTCTTCACACTATATTTTCACTGGACATATGTAATTTTCAGTTATTTTCCAAAAGTCACTAACATACCAAGTACCCTTTTCAGCTTAGTGTTTAGGGTTACAGAAGTTCAAAAGGAAACAACGCAAAGGATGAAGTCTTTGCTTAGCCTAGTTGGAAGCTATACTCTAGGTGGGCTAAGAATTGTTTAGTAAAACAGAAGTAGTGATGTGTAGCTAGGTTAAAACATTCTGTGCAAGCCTAAGCAGCTTTCTTGATCAAAGCTAAGCTGGGACATTGAGGAGTTGGCAGATTCTACTCACCAAAAAAAGGCATATTATTTAAATTGGGTATTGTGAACTTAATTTTTTTTTCTCTCTTCTGCAACCATTAACTTTGCTATGAACTTCATCTCTAAAATTACGAAGATATGTCTGCCGTCTGGAAAGCTTATCATCATGTGAGAGGAGCACTATAGCGGAATAAGGACATGGTATCAGAAAAAGAGACCTGAATCCAGAGGCTGCACACTAGATATCCTTAAGGGAATGTCATCAAGAAGTCGCAAATGCTTGGCCAGGTCATCATATGCCTTCAACAAACTTCTAGAACCGGATATTGGATCTGAAGACACATTACCAGAGTCAGTAATTCCACTGTCTTCGAGATTCAAAAACAGCTAAAAGAAAAAATAAGAAACAAGAAACATGAAACCATACCTCTATTGCCATGGTGAAGCACAAAATCAAGTTGATCTACAATGGTAATGATATTTTGTTTTGGAAGGGATAGATGGCGCATTAGAACATGCTCACATATATCCCTTATGACAAGATGTTTTTCCCATTCCTTGTGCTCCCATACTAAAATCAAGGATAAGCATGAGTACTACCATTCTAATTATCATTATTACCACAGGCACAGATAAGCAAGAGATGAGATAATATTCCTCACCTGCAACTTCAGCAATTTTACCATCGCGGAACTGTCTGAGTGTAGCTTTACTATCCCCCCAGAACTTTCTAAATTCCATAGCCTACAAAAATACAGACATCAGCTGAGAAAATGACTTGAGAGCTAAGAAAAGTTTACACATATTACCCCACAAAAACAATAATGTAATTTCAAAGAAAAAAAGAGATTTGACATAAAGAAATGTGCACCACCTTATCTTTATCTTCAGAACTTGGACCCAGAACAACCTGTTTGAATGCTTCCTCCAGAGATCCAATTGCGATACCGATAAATAAAGGTTCACCATCAAGCATAGATAAACCCTAAAAAGTTCATGCAATTTATACCGAGTTTGAATTAGGTATATCCTCCCAAGGCATGTTAATTAAAGTATATCAACTAACTATTAGTTAAACCCATACATTCTCAAAATTACAATCTGAAGAAGCATTTCTCCAAATTACTCGAACGAGCTTGGTTCTTCCTCTCAATGCTTGATCAATGACACACAACACCCTTTGCTCATAAGACCTCCAACATTCATCATCTAAGCAAAATCCAGAAGCATGGAAATCATGGGTGTCCTTTAAATTCAACCTAAAAGGCCAATATGTGAGACAACAAGAAATCAAATTGATGCTAATTAAGTTACAGGTGAATTTCTCTTAGCAAATTTAAGCATCATTCAATCCAAAACAAATATGGCATTTAGTTCAAAATTCTTTCAATCTACTCTATCAAAGATGCCAACTCAACACTGTTCTCCGCCTAACATTCATCATTTGCAGCTTCAAGTGTGATATGGTAATGTTCGCTTTATGAAGCTTTATTTCTTAATTTGCTTTTCTATCTTTTGGATCTTACATGGAATTGAAGCAGGCATTTGCAATAATTGTTGATAATAACACACTGCTTTTTTTTTTTTACATAAACAGATAAAAGCTGTGTTTTAACAATACACATATATACATTGACAATTGTTTGGTAATTGACAAAATTAGGCTATGCAGTTTATTTAATATTCGAATTAAAAGGAGTGTCATCCAAAGTTCACACTACACACACACACGCACATTACACATTTTACCTTATGCAAAAGTCATATTTAGCAGGATAATCGATATTGGTCATGAAGATCTCATCAAAACCTCCATCTTTACACTTATCCATGCAGGTTAGCGCTAGAGCAGCCTCATTCCGTAGCTAAATACAAAATTAAGAACTATCATGTTAGCTGAAACGTGCTTTTGAAGCCAGAAATGAATTTAATCACGCAATGCACTAGGTACCAGAAATTTTAAGACCAGACCTCTTGGAAGCCACTAGGTGACATTCGGAATGCTACATTGTAGCTGCAACAAGTATTACTAATAATAATTGGAAATGACTGCAACTGTTCCTTTCTCTCCTGCAAAATCATACATGTAAATACTAAAATAGCCAAAATAAATCACTTATCAAGAAAAATATTGTCTATTATTAGTGGTAGCGAAACCCCAAAAGCTAAAGGAATTTGAAGGAGGAGTCGTCTTGTAAATAAGAAACATAAATAGTCCTAAAAGAAAGGAAACAATATCAAATTTAAGCAACAAACAACAAGCCATCCTCTACAAAATGAAAAAGTGCTTCCCTTTGAAAATAGTCAACACAAGTTTAGGGAAAAACCTCTTTATATCCACAATTACATGTAGCCAATTATACAATATGCACAGATCTAATTAACTCAAAGTTCACGTGGTTTATTAAATACACTAGATGTCTTGAAGAGTACAACATGTGTGTATACTTTTAACTAGTGATTCTACAAAGATCTAGCGGAAAGTTGCATTGCTAGCTCAACGCAAATAAAACCTGAAAGAATGGATAATTGAATAGCAATAAGATTGAAATTAGGGAAGCAGATATTGCAACACTGAACATTGAGAGGAATACCTTATCGGAAATATTTCTTTCACCTTCAGGTTGTAAGAAGAGCCCACTGTCCCATACTTTCGACTTGGCTGCAAATAACAAAGACAAGTCATTTTACAAGATGCTTCAAAATGCATGATATTTGATTTAGTACAATATCAATGCCAGAGAAAAGAATGGAAATCCATGATTAACAATTTCAACATTTCATGAAAATGGGAAGGAACATCTGCAATTACTTAAGAAAATCATGTGTATTACAAGGAAGCTAAAATCAAATTCAAACATACCAATGAAGTCCAGAGTTATGCGCAATATCTGCATTGCATTCATTGAACTGCTGATGCGATTTTTACCGGACTTCGATACGAGGTATGCCATAACCATAGTAATCAGGAATCCACTTAAGCAATCATGGACAAACAGAGAAGCCTTCCGAGCCCAAACCTATACCATCACTCTAATATATAATCTCCATGCTATAAATAGATATAGAGAGAGAGAGAGAGCCAAAAAGTTACAAGAACAGTAATCAATAAGCATAGTACAACTTATCATACTTTAAAAAGTATCAATGCCTCCCCCAATTCCTTGCATCCTTTAAATGTTCTCCTGATGAACTCAGCATTTTCCTCAATATACATGTCCTCCAAAATACTGTTGTTGTACTTTGGTGTAGCTTCTAAAAAAACAATTTTAAAAATTATGAATGCCCATCAAAATAAAGTTAAACCTTTCATCAATATAGTACCTTGATTCAAGGAGCGTATGTTGTTCCTCTCAAATCTCAATTTTGACAAGGTAAAAAACGAAGGTGAGGTGGGAATTATTTTCACGGAAAATGCTATATTATCGGATAACTGCACAACTGAACAATTGACAAGTAAGCAATGCATTAATAACATGACTGAAAATTATCAACTACAATGAAAGTATAAATGACATTTACATGGGAGAGACTATACCTGGATAAACAACCAGTATAGGCTTGCGTGCCTCGTTATGGAAAGTTGACCATTCTACACCTTTGATGAATGCAGAAGACTTCAAATGCTTCTTGATTATACAAAGATACATGAATCTTTTTGAATGGTAACGATAGTTTAGATAGTCTTTCTCGTGGAAGCATTCCTGTCAAGATAAGTAAAAGACTGCTTATATTTGTTGCAATCCTATCCTATGGCAGGACGGAAAATAATATTCTAATCCTCACAGTTAAGAAACTCTTCAAAATGAACATCAATGTATTTACATTTTAAAAACTCCCATAGCTTCCTACACTAAAATGAACCATACGGGCAAGTCGATTCCCCAAAACTTAATCTTCAACAATACAAATATTTGAACATCAAAACATTGCACCCTTTCAAATTTCAGCATAAGGATAAAACAAAATGCATATGTCCAACAATTTCTTGATTAACCTACAGACTAAGCAAATCAAATCTGCCTAGAGTAAAATCGAAACACGAACCTTAGGCAGCCGGAGAAAAAGATCAACATTAACATCTGGTCTCGCCACACATCCAAACGAATAGCTCCCTCCAATTTCTAGGGACTTCGGCTTCCTGAACTTGAAATCCACTCTCTCAGCACCAACATCTCGAACAAACCCCGGTGCAACATCCGCATTAACCTACCAAAATTGGCAGCAATTAAAGCATCAGCAAACTCAAAAACAGCAAATGGAAGTCGGCAGTCTCATTTTCCTACTTCTAATTCAAAGTAGAGTTGTCCAAAATGTTACCGGAAGGCCGTCGGGGATGGCGTTGATGGCGTCTCTGATGGCGGAAACGACGCCGTCTACGACTGAAGCGTTTTCCGGAGAGTAGTCCAGCTGCACCTCCTTCAGCAGCTCTCTCAACTTTAAATTGGTGGAATCTGTATCAATTTCTGCTAAAGAAGCCATGAGAGGCTCTAACCAATTCTATCAACCCTAATTTGTCGAACTATGCAAAATAATCAACTGTCGAAGAATAGAGAGAGAGATTGAAAATTTGAAAACGGAGTCGTTTTGGCGTCGTGCTAATGATCACAAACTGCTATTAACGCTGGAACAAAGGTATAGCGTTGCCTAGCCGGACTTTGGCGGCGGCGGCGGTAAGCGGCGGTGGGCGGGATGGCGGTTGTTTGGTGTTGCATGCGTTTTGAAGATGAAAACATCAGCCCTTAAATCTTAATACAAAAAAAAAATCCGCCCAATAAAAGTGGGCTGAAAATAAGCCCAATAAGCAATTGGGTCTCGAATAAGCCCAAATCGATATTTCTGTGACTAATTTTTGTTGGGTGATCTACATATAATCCCCTTACTTTCTATAGTCCATATTATAAAAAAATTAATTAAAATTGTAGTAATAATTGTACTTCCTCCAAAATTTATAAGTAACTAATCATTAATATCTCAAATAATGTAACTAAAAAACAAAATTGTGATGATTATTATTTAATTATTTTCATTTCGTATGCTATGACGGAAATGGACCGAATGCGCAAGTACCGGAAGATATTTTTAAACATGTCATCGACATATAATAATATGAACAACCAATATACACACATCACTCACTCGTATATTATATTTTCAAATAGGAAAATTATGCATGATTGGTTTCGTTAAATTGACTTAGTGATAATTTTATCCCAATTCTACTACTATCATTGTTCAAGTCCATAAATTTGATTTAGTAACAATTTTAGCCCGTTCGTGTTTTTCGCATCGAAAAGTCCAGTTGGCAAATGGAATGGAAATGCAGCTATCGTAGTGGACGAAACGTTGTCATTATGGATAATGTATTAATGATTTATCACGCAAAAGTTGTCATGCTTCATATTATCAGATGCTAAACTGATGTCTATTCTCACCTATAAAAGCAAGTAAATTTACATGTTGGCAGATACATGTCATCCCAAAATGTCAACAAAAATTTACAACGCCGAAATTTACTAACGGGCAAATTTATGACTAACTCAATTTGCGTAGACTTTAATGAATTAATTGAAATTAATATTAAAACTATCAACAAATAAATTTATGATGTTAAACGAGTGCATTTTCCCTTTTAAATTGATGATGAGGAGTTTGTTTGAGATCTATTTCAATATGTGACAATTTTGGATGCCAATGATTGATTGATATCTATTTCAATTTGTTCTGCAATTCAATACACTATTCAAATATATGTTAGATCTTGATTTCTTGCAAGATGGAGGATCCAAATATATGTTATTTAATTTGTTTATCCAAATTGACAAAGTATTCAAAATTATATTTGTCTAATTGTTTCATAAAAGAAAATTTGTTACCGTACATACAAAGATTATTCATATAGAAAAAAATATTTGTAAACATCGAACCTCTCTTAATTAACAACCTCGCAAGCTTTCTTTTTATTTTTGTTTTTTGAGAATTAGCTTTCTTTTTATTAAATAGACTTCATAGAAACCCGCGGCATTAAATAACTAAAAAATCGCTTAAAATATTAAAAATGATATCTATTACTACCTCCGTCACATTATTCTTGTCTCAATTCTTTTGAGCACGGGTATTAAGGAGAAGGGTGCTTAAAGGGTAAAAAGATAGAAAGTGGTGGAGCTCAAAACTTTTTGTGAGAAAAACATATTTCCTTTTATGAAAACAGGACAAGAATAACGGGACAGCCCAAAAAGGAATACAAGACAAGAATAATGGGACGGAGGGAGTACTATATTAAAGCAGAATAATTACAATCTATTTTTCCGCTTAAATAATGTTTTTTCCCGCCCAATATTGCATGCGCCATGCAAAATCTTCTCACTGCATTAACTAATATTTTTTCTCGAGAAGCCGCTTGACTCGCTTGACTTTTTACTTTCTCAAAGACAACTGTTCAATGTAACTCCTCATTTGTTTTTTATGAACTTTTTGTCTTCCCTAAAACCTTATGCTATTTTCAATGTACATTTACTTTTTTAATAATCATCCCATGCGCAAATTGGGTAAGCATTATATTTTTTTCTCTATTTTATTTTTCTTCATAATTAAGAAAGCTTAAGAAAGCAAATTCACATTTCACCAACAATTTTGAGACGTGCAAATTCGAGAATTCTGTAATAGACAAACAACAAAGCTTCAAAATATTGGGTAAGCATTAGATTTCTTGAGTGCCAATTTATAAATATCAAATCAAGAATCTTAGTAATTACATGAGTGCCAATTTATTGTATAGAATATCTCGCTGGTACAACCTAAAATATTTTTATAAATATCAAATCAATAATCTTAGTAACTACAAATGAAAATTAACACATAAGAGATTTTTGTTCACGAAAAAAAAACTATCTCCATGCATCGCACGGGTGACACTCTACTTAGTTGTTAAAGAACATAGAAGAAGCGTGGAAATTTGGAGTTGAAGTCGTAATCGCGTCATTAAAGATTGATTAATTATGGTAATTAGCGAGACTTGCGGCACTTAAACAGAAAAAGCTGACATCACAACTTTCGGAAAAGTCTAGGTTAGGTTAAATTCCATGTGGACTTGTGTTCCTAAATATAGTACTAATAACTCTTTGTATTTTGTTAAGCACACGCATGGACATAAACATTGCTTGTTTTGTGTGCGTGTGTTAGTCTAGTGGTTAATGCCCGGATCAAAGGTTACGGGTTCAAGTCCACCGTCACGCGACTTTTAAAATTTCCTGTAATGTTTGTTTAAAAAAAAACATTGCTTGTTTTACTTTTAATTAATTAATTTATCACTTCTTTCGACGTCGTTTTCAGGCACAAAATTCATAGCTATATATGTAGGGGGTGTTTGGTAGGCCATATTAGCCAAGATTGCTAACATATCTTGGCTAATATGGTCGTTTGGTAGCCAAGATTGGTTAAAGCGGGGGCCCGAGATTAAGGCAAGCCCGACTTTATTTTACTGTTTTGCTTTGGTATAGGAATCGGGCACCTTTGGCTGGATTGGTAACGAGGGTGGAACAGTAACCCCATCATACATATTTTATCCCAAAATAACCCTCTTCTGGGTGAAAGAAGATATTGAAGGTGGATGAAGATTGTTGAGCTGGACGGAGATGACACGATGGGGGTCGGAGAGTTCCGACCGCGCGAGGCGGAGGGAGGATCGGAGTGGCGACGACGGAGACGAGGGGTGTGGTGGTGGTGGCGGCGGAAGGAGATGAGGGTGTGGTGGTGGTGGTGGCGCCAGAAGGAGACGAAGGTGTGGTGGTGGGTTCTGCAAATTGGCGACGGTGGAGACGAGGGGTGTGGTGGTGGTGGCGGCGGAAGGAGATGAGGGCGTGGTGGTGGTGGTGGCGCCAGAAGGAGACGAAGGTGTGGCGGTGGTGGTGGTGGTGGTGGTGGTGTTGTGGTGGAGAGAGAGAGAGAGAAGAAAAGTGAGAAAAAGAGAGATAGAAAAAGAGTGGCGGTAGAGGAGTTGATGGAGAGAGAGAGAGAAATAGTATGAGAAAGAGAGATGATATTATAAATAATAATTAATTATAGTTAGGGGTAAAATTATCATTTTCTATTTAATCTTGAATTTAAACTAGGGTATCAAACAACCTACCTGTTATTCACTATATTTATTTTAACGTTATCTATCTACCAAACACAAAAGATACACTAACAATCACCCCTTATTCCCTATATTTATCTTGACATTATCTATCTTGTCTTATCTTAACATACCTACCAAACGAGCCCGTAGTATGTAATATATCATAATCTAAAGTTGGTAAATAGAATAGATAGATTTATATATTTCAGATTAAACAAAGCAAAATAAAGTATTATGAAATGTTCCTTTTCTTCTCTAAAAATAGAGCAAGCTGTTTAGAGATGAATTACTATTTGTGCATTATTTTTGGACTGAAACTGATGTATTTTTGTGCAAATGGATGGGAATGGTCTTGAAAAATTCGAGAAACCTACTAAATTTTACTTACGAAAATTCTTACCTATTATATATATATATATATATATATATGGGGAGAGTTCAAATGAGAACTCAATCCTTAGGTGTTAACCTAGGAACCAATCCAAGCCGTTAATTTTTTTTGATCGATGGTGTATAATTAAAGTCTATTTTTATTATTTAATTCACCAAAAAGGTTATAATGGTCACTTTATAGTTAATTGTAACCGAAAATTGTCTTAAATTATGGAGAGATGATGATCTATTATGAGTAACATTTATTATGAGAAAATTTAGCTTCTGTGTAATGGCATCAAACTCATCGAAAAAAGCATTTACAGAAATCTCCAACTCATTTCTCCTGTATTTTATTCGTCAAGGTTGCTTTCCTGATAAAAAACATTATGAATTCTCCAGGTGTAAATAATATTTCTCGTCTCCTTTGATTTATGTTTATGTGTTCTTGGGATTTGCAATTTTTTCATCAGTTGAAGTGTTATGTTGTCAAGTTCAACGATTCTATTAAACACTTTTTAATGATTTTGGATGTTGCCCCACGTTGGTATGAGCTAATTTAAGCATTTCATTGGATTATTTTGATAATAAGATTTGCTTTTTTTAGATTATCAACACAATTTTGTGTTTATCAGCACATTTGTGATATTTTATGTTTTGTGTCCAGTATGAGTATAAAAAAATGATAAATTCAGTTCAAACTACTGATTAGTTTGACTTTTGCATGTATTACAAATGTTGTGAGTTTTTTTATTTTTTTTTCAATCTTTCATTTTTTGGTTTAGAATATTTAATTTGGTTTAAAAGTTGATGTCATATTCAGATTATTTGATTGATAGACAAATTTAGTGTTTCTTTTGATATAAAATATGTGATATTATTTATGTTTTAGTCAATTTGCTGTTGTGTCTTTCAATTTTGTTTTTAAAAAATTAACTTTGTAACATTATTTGCTTAGCCTATGTAATTCGGTAAGATTCTTTATTAATTGAAGGAGTATTTTTTTATTATATCTGCTTATTAATTTATTTGCTTTTTTTAATATACTCCTTTGCTTTCTTTTTTATATAATTCATTTGCTTTGTTAAATATAATTCATTTGCTTTTTTAATACAGTTTATTTGCTTTTTTCAATATGATTCATTTGCTTTTTATAATATAATTCATTTGATTTTTTTTAATATAAATCATTTTCTTTTTAAATATACTTCATTGTTTTTTAATATAATTCAATTTCTTTTTTAAATACAATTCATTTGCTTTTTTAATACAATTTATTTGCTTTTGTTAAATATAATTCATTTGCTTTTTTAATGCAATTTATTTGTTTTTTTAATACATATTGAATAGCACCATCTAATATACAATTCATTTGTTTTTTCAATATAATTCATTTGCTTTTTATAATATACTTTCATAAATCAAAAGTGTGGTCCAAATTTGATTATATGTGAAATATAAAATATTAATTGGACCACACTTTTGGGGGACGGATAGAGTAATTGATTTACCTTTTCTTAATATGAATAATTTGCTTTTTTAATATATACTTCATTCCTTTTTTAATATAATTCATTTGCTTTTTTAATTACAATTCATTTTCTTTTTTAATACAATTCATTTGATTTTTTAAATATAATTCATTTACTTTTTTTAATACAGTTTATTTGCTTTTTAAAACTAATTAGTATTTTAGGAATTTTTATGATTTGCATAGCCCAAGAATCGCGCAAGCATATTACTTGCCGTATGCTGCGTTTTGGTAAGATTTACATTATTTGAAAATTACTTATTAACCCTTAATAGGTTATTTAAGGTAAAAATCTCCCAAACATTTGTTAATGACGTTTTTTGCAATATGTAATCTAATCCATCCATTTAGAAGCAATTAACGGCTTAGATCGGTTCCCTAGTTAACACCTAGGGGTGGTTTTCATTTGATCCAACCCCTATATATATATATATATCGTTCACTTAAATTTTAACATGTAAAGTTCGGTAGACTTATTTTTTATTTTCTTCTTGGTAATTAACAATCATCCGTAAATGCAATAATCGATGAATCAATGATACAAAATAATGCAATAGACTACCCAACTTAATTTTACCACCTCTGTTTACATACAAAATAGATACAATAAACCTAAAGAAACGAATCCATAAATCACAAGACAAATAGAGATCAAGAAACAAATTTCCAATGTTTCTCTTTCAATAATTTTGCCTTTGGCAAACACTAGAAAACATCTAACAAACAAATCTCCCCAACTCAATTTCGCACAAACCATGCATGAAACTGCAGAAACACAATTCATCCACACTCATCGGCCTCAAACCAGCACTCCAAAGAATTGCCTCGACGTTAAATCGAACTCCGATTGCGTCCGATGTCGACGATCCCCGTCGTCGAACACTGTGTAAGGTGATAATTAACACATCTAATATATACCTGCATTAGAAATCTCTATACTCCTACACTGTCACAACTAGAATTAGCCACAACTCTCAACCTTCTTGCTGTCCTTGAAAATTTGCTGCAACATCACAAACAATGAAAAAAAAATTAGGGTGATATAAATGCAATAATTAAGAAATTGATCAAGAGACAGAATTATCTAAATCTAGCTTACCTAAATGGTTCTTCACCAAGTTGCCTGACTGCACCTGCGGTGTCCCGGTAGAGGATATGTTTCGAAATCTCCGACATTTCGACCCGAAACATGCACGCTAGTTTCTTATGCAGTTCGTCATAGGATCCAATCAAAGAAAGATTCAGTGTTCGTCCCACGTCCTCGGATTCCATGAAAACCTTGCAGTGACCGGTCTCCATGCTGAGCTCCGATTGAAACCATTCACACGACGAACGCTCGTGTGTGTCGTCTGAAGTGTTTCCGGCTCTATCTCCGTTGCAGTCAGAAGAACTATACCCGCTAGAGCAACTTACAGAAATCTGCTTTTCCACGAGTATCTGTTGGCCAAAAAGCACGAAAGGGGCTTCCTTACGACTATCAGACTTTGTTGATCCTTGAGCTGAACTTCCCATTGTCAGAAGACAGGAGATGTTCTCATCACGGCTAGGCTCAGAGGCGGCAGAGTTGGAGGCTCCGGAAGGTACAGAAGCTCGATAAAGAGGCCGAGGGTCAGGTGGAAACAGACCTGACCGTAGTTTGCTGAAATGGAGATCGGACAATGTTATACCGTATTGACCATGCCTGGCTCCCTGCATGCCAGCAGGAGCGTTATCTGAAAGACAACCGAAGGGGTAGCTCGAGCCGAGAAGGTGGTGGCTGCCCGTGAAGGCCGACAATGGAAGTTGTCCATCCATAGGGAAATCAGGAGGCTGTGGTAATCTAAGTTTTTTATGAGGAGGTGAGAAAGGGGATATATGGATGTTCGGAAGATTTGATACCAACTCTACTGTCCACGGGTTGACACGCTTCACGTTCTGTAGCAGATCTGGTTCGTCCCATCTCACCTGAAACAGTTCATCCCGATCGTTAATTTACCAAACAGAGACTCTATCTAGTCGCGTTTTTGCTACAAATTCAGTTAATATATAATAGTTTAGCTCTGCAAAATCACGCTTATTTCCCTTCACTTAAGCAAAGAATTGAAAGAAGCTACCAAAATATTTCTAAAATAGTCACAAACACTAACTGGAATATTCACTCGTTACGAGTTTCAGCAGAAAATGCACAACAGAGACAAAACCACAAATCGAACAAAATACTAAAATGCAAAACCATGCTAGTCATGTTCATATCAAAAGTTCATGCCGAAAAGCTACTTCAACCACATCATTCACAATTTGACCACAGAAATCACTACAGAATCGAGTTATACTGTAAAAAAACGAACACAGCGAGTTTCAGCAAAAAATGCACAGCAGAGAAAAAATCAGAACTCAATTTGAATTACTAAAATGCAAAACCATGCTAGTCATGTTCGTATCAAAATTTCATGCTCCACATACACAATATGAGCACAGAAATCACTGCAAAATTGAGTTAAAAAACACATTACTAGTAGTAAAACGCGAGTCACCTGCAGAAGCCTCCAAGGGGAATCAGGCCATCGGAGAGGATCAGCAACCATCACCGACGATATAGTTCCCATGAACCAACTAATACGCGAAGAATCCTCTGTCTCAAAGGCCATCTTGAATCTCATTCCCGAGCACCACCGTATTTGAAGAGCCGCCTTGACAAGAGATGCCATCACACAGAACTCGGGATTACTAGCTTGAGGATAGTAAATGACATCAAAGGGCTTCCCATCAGCAGCAAGAGTTGCTGCTTCAACGACATCTTCTGTTTTAACCCGTCCCTTGCTTATCAAACTCCCGTTATTGTTCCCACTACCGTTTCTACTCAACTTGCTCTCTTCTTCCCTAAAAAACATAGAAAGCCCTCTGAATGGCACGACACGACTGCCTCCACTAGGATTCCACTGTGACGGCACTTCAGGTCCACCACCAATCCCATTCTTCGCACGTCTGATCCCAACACAAAGATCACCGTTCTCCGCCCTCAGAAAAACGATTGAATCACCTGCCATGAGCTTCTTATGGTTCACAAACGTGCTCCACCCCGTTGTCAAGAGGTGCCGCCTAGGCGTACCTCTGTAGATATGCCTGAACTTCCAAACCTCACCATGAACATCCTTTACAAGAATGGTCTGAACCGGAGGATCAGCAGAGTAATCCAAACGAGGGAAAATCGTCTCTGCACAATACCTCGGCACTGAAAAACCACCACCATTGTTGGCATCCGATTGTGTCAAAGTCTTGGCAAACGAGGTAGGCTTATCCTGATTCTCAAAGCCATTGACCTCAGCAGCATCATCCTTATCAAGATCAACCTCATTCTTTGCAACGGGAATCAATCTAATTTTTGCGAAAACCTCATCTGTTTCAGGATCAGCCATGAACTTAACTGCAAAAACTCTACAAGTTACATAAGCCGGCAACCTCGAACAGTTCCTAAAATCGAGATTACCAGAAACGTGCTCGAAGTGACCTTGAGGAAAGTAGAACACCTTAGCATTCACCGGTGGCATTTGCACCATGCTACCGGCGCAGGCGTGCCATAACTGGGAATCCAAACATCTCTCAGTCTCTTTAGTTCTTTCTTTAGATTCCATAAATGTAATCATCTCAAGTAAATAAATTTGTATCAAGAACAATCGAAAACCTTAATCCCAGTTCAGATGAAATCCAATCAAATCCTTCCTTCAGACACGAATAGCTGCAAAATTGATGCAGAAGCAGAATGAATGAAGAAAATCTCAATTAACAGCTCAACATGGGAATGAGATTCCTAAATTTCAAATATTGTATCCTAATTGTCCAAAAAAATAATTATGTTCAGTCAAAGAAAATCTCATTTTCTTCAATTTGACCACCGTTAATCATGTTTTCTGCTAAAAATTCTTTGTATCAGCAAACAAACTATCTTTTCCAACAAATTTTTTGACTAGAATTTACACACAAACCAACACTATTCCAATAAAATAAATGAAATCTCTCAACATTTTTGACAACGAAATTCGAAGCCCTCCAAATTCACCGTTCTTCAAAGCAAAAGTAATGAATTTACAACCATTTTATGAACTATAACAAATTTAACCAAAAACGAATATTAATTATTAAGAAGAATTTGGAAGAGTAAGCGAAAACTTGTGATGTTGATTTTCTTCTACTTCAACTTCCTTTTCCTTTATGCTTGAAAATAACACATTATCAATTGAATTAATTGCTGAATTATTATTATTTTTGGAAAATACAACTTACTTATTTCGAAATTATGACTGAAATGTTTTGATCTTCCGCTGCTTGAATGCTGTTTTTGGCTGCTGCGGATAATGGTCTTTGTGTAAAAATATGGTTGGCCTCTTTTCGATAGGTGTTTCTGAATTTATAGATGAATGAAATTTCAGAAAATCTCGAAATATCAATTAACTAATTACTGTATTTCTTATTTATTCCAGCATACCTTGAATCCACTGAAAGTCATCTTCTTAAATGTTTACCAGAAATTCTGCACAGAAAAAAAAAATAAAAAATAAAAATTGTTCGCTCAAATTCAAGAGGATGTTAATCTGTTGCAGGTTTGCTAAAATAATGACTCAACTGTAATCACAAACTTACGATCACTTTGATTACAGCTTCAAATGATTTGAATTTTGCTTGTTTCAAGTAAGAGAATTGTGATTCAGGTTGTATATATATAGAGTAGTCTCTCTCTCTCTCTATATATAAAGTCATCATAACAGAGCGTCTTTCAGCCAACCTACTGTTTTTAATTTTCCGCTTTTGTTTGATGATTTTTATTTATTTTAATATTTTAAGAGTTAATGGGTTAAAATACACGAACTTTAGCTCATTTTTTATTTTGGGTAAATTTTTGAACTTTTCGTAAATTCTGGTTTTGCTCCCCACAAAAAAATTTTGCGTGACAATTCTCAAACTTTATATTTTGCCTGATTTTGCATCCAAGGTCGGTTTTCCCCAAATTGTATGCTGACTTGGCAGCCGGAAATCCTACGTGTCCTAGTCGGCATACGAGTAAATAATTATCCAAACAACGAATTGCCTATAAATTACTAAACTTTTGTGAAATTCTGTTTTTTACTCTCCAAAAAAAAAAATTTGTGCAACAAATTCCCAAACTTCTTAATTTGTCTGATTTTGCATCCAAGGTCGGTTTTCCACAAATTGTTTGAAGGATGACACACATGAACCGAAGTCCTATTTTGCATGTCATTTTTGCTTTTGGCTTAGTGATGTGAACAGAAACTATATGCTTGTATGCACCTTGCAACATAGTCCCTCCGTCCCAATAGTAAGGTCTCATTTCTTTTGGGCACGGTTATTAACAAACAAGAGTAAAAAGATAAAAAATGGTAGGTTCAAAGTCTTTTGAAGAGTTAATTATTTCCATTTTTGGAATGAGACCTTGTTATTGCAACGGACGAAAAATGAAAGAGGGACCTTGCTATTGCAACGGACGAAAAAGGAAAAAGAGATCTTGCTATTGGAACAGACGAAAAAGGAAAGAGAGACCTTGCTATAGGGACAGAGGGAGTATTTTGTAATGAATAGAAGTGATGGAAGTTTGTTTTGATACTTTTTACAGTCTTTTGCATCTTGTACTCATCTTCTTCTGCAATTTTTTGCATTCTTTTGCAGCCTCTAATTTGTGTCATCAATTTGGGAAAAACCGACCTTGGATGTAAAATCAGACAAATTAAAAAGTTTGGGAATTTGTTGCACAAATTAATTTTTTTTGGAGAGCAAAAACAGAATTTCACAAAAGTTCAGGAATTTATAGTCAATTCATTGTTTGGATAATTATTTACTCGTTGGCCGTCTAGGACACGTAGGATTTTCGGCTGCCAAGTCAGCACACAATTTGGGGAAAATCGACCTTGGATGCAAAATCAGACAAAATATAAAGTTTGGGAATTGTCACACATAATTTTTTTGTGGGGAGCAAAATCAGAATTTACGAAAAGTTCAAAAATTTACAGACAATTTACCATTTTATTTTTTCCATGACAAAGTTATTTCTCAATACACAGAATTTAAGATTTGTGCAATTTTTCTATGGATTGTAATTCTTGCGTCGCTTCTTGATTAGTGGATGTATACATCAAATTCTATGCCTGTGGCCATGTAACTGTACGCGTAAAAAAACGGGTAGTCATGTCATAAATTACATCGTTATATTACAACCCACATAAAAATTGCAAATAAATTTTAAGTTCGTGTATTTGAAAAAAAACTTTTAAAAATCATAGGAAAAACAAAAAAGGGATAAAGTTCGTGTATTTTAACTTAATTAATCATATTTTAATTAGAGATAAAATTATGGGCAACAACACTCTCATGCGGTTAACCGTATGGTGAGTTTTTATTTTAGTAATTTTCAGTTAATTAATTCTTAATTAAATTTAGTTAGAATTTAATTAATTTTAATTGGGGCTTAAAATTTATAATTGAACATTAAATAACTGTAATTGGAAATTAATAGATTCTAATGAGAGCTTAATAACTACTACTCACTAATTACCTCCCAATTATTTTAATTATTCCATAATTACTGTTAATTACAATCATCCGTGAGTCTATCGTAGGATTAATTGTATCCAAGTTTGCTCTCAAAAAAAGGTTGTATCCAAGTTTTTTTGTCTTTAATTATAACTAGATTAACCCGTGCGCGTTGCGCTGTACAATGACGAATAATTAATGTGTTGTTTTGAAGTGTCTCAAATTTACATATATAAAAAATTTATATGTTATTATTTATATTGGATAATTAGAAAATTTTAGACCAACGCGAATTCAATTTAATATTTTGTTTTATATATGATTGGATATTTCCTTCAACTTATATGTAATTCAAAATAGATAAATGGTCATTTCGAAAAGAAAAAAAAAAGTTAAATGATTTTAGTTCATGTTAAAATACATATACATTGCAAGTTTCCAATTATTTAATTGAGTTTATGTACAATGGTACTCAAGAATTATTATTTTAAAATATCTAAAATAAAGAACTGTTAATCAGAAATTTAGAATGACATATTTAACATGGATATGAATTTTTTTTTTATGTAAATATACATATATTTGAACTCGTCAAATTCTATAATTGAATAAATCAATATGGACGCATATTTGTAAATAATTGGTGAAAATTAAATACATATTATGTTGCTTTTAGTTTGAAATATGAAAATATGTACAATTACTAAAAAAAAAGCTTAATTATTATTAATTTGGTAGCAGTGTCAATAGCCACAATCGGTGTGTTAAAATTTATAGAGACGCATTAATTTATTAATAGGCTGAACATGCATGTATTTTAGTCGGGATAAATGGTAGTTTGGGCAGGAAAATTCATGCAGATTATTTTGCTTTAATATAGTAATAGATCTGCTACCGAAATTTTGCTCTAGATAATAATAATAATAATAATAATAATAATAATAATAATAATAATAATAATAATAATAATAATAATAATAATAATAATAATAATAATATTATTATTATTATTATTATTATTATTATTAATTTCTGACCTTTTTCTTTGGATCTGATGAAACTTCTGATGCACCTTTTGGTAAAATAAAACAAACAAAGATCTTAAAACAAGATTAACCTATTTCCACTTCTTCTTCTTTTTTTTTTGAATAATAAATTTCCAGGTTTTGCCTTTTCTTTTGTCTTGCATAGTAAATAATACGTGTGAGGTTGCTTTTTCTATTTGTTTAATGATTACAGTATGAATCTCTTTATTCTGTTCTTACCGTGCCGTGCAGGATTGATTTAAATTTATACTTTGTTATATGTTATATATATATATATATTCCTTTTTTCGTTTAAGATAATTTGTGATAACCAATTTTTCTACTACTAATCTTATCTTCCTTGGTGCAAATTATTAATTTGTGGAATAATATATTGTGAGTATGTGACATGTCTATTATATTTAGTCGCGGATACAGAAAATAATATTGATGCAGACTCCCGACTCCATTATTTTCTAATATTGAATTTGTGTCGTGGCAACAAGGGTTAACCCCAAAGTTTCTATCGATTCGCCAATTTGATGCGTACTTCACATCTATATGCAAATATAAAAGGTATACTCCAAATCAATAATATTAGAGCTAATGTACGAGTCCCATCATTCATGTGCCTTTAATTTTCTTTTATTGTTTTTTTTAAGTCATGGTTTTAATTAAGAGTTGAAATCGATCGCTTTCATATATTAACATTATTCATGCTAAACTCAGTACTCATATTTATATTGGAATTATGACTAATTATTAATGCTTCTTGAATTTCTTTTTCTACCCCTAGCCTACTCTATTTTCGTACCGATTCCAACCAAACAGTATATAAATGTACAATCAATTGATAATTAAATTCTGTGTGGATGAAATGTTCAAAAATGAAGGCAGTTTGACTCAAGTATGTCTCTCGTTAATTTAAGGTTTGGTTTTTCTCTGATTTTACCTTTTTTTATTAATGGGTAACAAAACATCCCACGGTGTTTTAAATATATATATATCATCGCAAGAATCACGATATTCATTTTATTTTTTTAATATAATTTATCGTTTTATTTATTTTGTATTACATAATGCACGTGTAATGTGAAAGATAATCCAGAATTTGTCAAATAGAAAATAATCACATATAGGTCTTGTAAATGCTACTCCGAAAATATATATATATATATATATATATATATATATATATATATATTGGGGAGGATCAAATAGGAACTCCTATTTATATGAAAACTAAGAATCAATCCAAGCCACCATCATATAAGATCTATGGATATGATTTAATTTCATAGTTAATTGGTCAAACCCGCTTTTTTTACTTAAGGTTAGTATAGTAATTTTCGCTGTTTTATTCAGTGCAAAAACGAAACGCACAAAATAGTGTAAAGTGATGCATTAATTAGTGTAAAGTGATGCATCAATATCACATTTCTGATGCATCAATCTAGAATAAATAATATGTTTTACACCCCATATTTATAAAAACAAACAAGATTTATAAAGTGTGTACTACAATTAATATATTACGTATATCATATTCGTAATCGTATGTGATATCATAGTTAACACATTATATATATCGTATTCGTATATATTACTTGATATTTTGCGTATAATTTTATGATGCATTAATACGATTTACGTGATGCATCTATAAGAAATTGTAAATGCACATAATAAGGAAAGATCCATTACCACAATTAATGCATTACGTACATAGTATTTGTGCATTACATTGTTTATATTTATACATTACATTGTGTATTTTTCCTACATGCAATATCACTCATTGTTATAGTTGTTTTGCACTATATTGTTTAAATTTATGCATTACATTGTGCATTTTTTTTCATGCAGTATCATTCATTATAACACGATTTTTCATTGTTAAATAATATTGTTATAGTGTGTCAGACGCGATATTACAATTAGACGCGATATCACAATTCATGCATTACATATATGATATTTGTGCATTACATTTTAGATTTGTTGATACAATAATACATCAACTTATAATGCATAAACAATATTAACGCAATGCATTAATATTAATAATGCAATGCATAACTCTAAACACCGAACTAACTATCATTTTCAGTCACTAAAATATTGGATAAACAACATTATTCAACATTCATATCTCTCTCATACTTAGCACCAAAAAAAAAACTAAAAAGCTAAAAATTATCCATAAAATTCCAATCTTTAGCTATTTTCTCAACTTCCCTACTCTAATAGATGGCTTGCACCACATCTCCACCTCTCTCTCTCTCTTCCACTTTTTTTTTCTTTCTTCATCTTTATTTGACTGGAATGAGTGATTGTTCCCTTCCTTCCCCAACCAACATGGTTTCTCACGAACAAAACAATAAATTCTTAGATGTTCGCTTATGTTAGGAAGACCATTTCGATATCACATAAATCTCTTTCCTTCAACAAGAAGAAGAACTAAAAGAAGAAGAATCAAACAGTTGTTCCTCGTACCAATCCTTAACTGTCCAATTTTTTTCAATTTGTTCGAACCAGACGAAGAGCTCAGAACACTATAGCACAAAGAGGAGGAAATAAAATTCGTAGAAGATCTTCGACATAAATGACACGTTGTTTCATAATAAACAGTTGAAAATGAGAGAGAGAGAGCGGAGATGTCCATGTCCAGCAGTGGCGCCGACAGTGTCGACAACGGCGATGATGGTGGTTGATGGCGGTGGTGAAGAGAGAAAGAGAAGAGGGAGAGAGAGAGAGCAAACGAAGGAGAGGGAGGGGAGAGGTAGATGGGTGCTGAATTATTTTTTTCCAATTTAGCCCTCCACACTTATTTTTGGATCCATATCATTTTTTTAGATTCAATTTTAGCCACATATTCTTTGTAGATGAGTGGTTAGGATTAGTTTCTATTTCTCATATAAAGAGTTGTTCTCACCAGATCCACACCATATATATATATATATATATATATATATATTCTTTTTTTATGAATCAAGCTTTCATAGCTAGACCGTACATGATTGTGCTCGAATTATAATTACGCAATAATATTTGATTGGGTCGTAATCGTAAGTGAAGAATTCTAGCTCCATTTTAATCATTTTGTTAAGCACAGTTTGTTACTTTGATTGTAGTAGTTTGTATTTTGTAATTATATTCATCTTAAGAATGATTAATAAACCTAGAGTAATCCATATTATATAGAGTCCCTTAATTGGACATAAAAGCTAATGTGAGTTCTTTTTCACTCTTGGCAAGTAATTAAAATTTGATTCACAACAAATTTTCTGTTTTGATCGTATTTCAAGCTGATCAAACTAACCACAACAAATTTTGATGTCGTGAGAACCCACAATCGGTAAGTGTTTGTGTTATTCGAACCTGATCAGATCTTTGGTTTCAAGAATATCTACTCCACCACTAAGCCATCATTAAAGAGATAATATAATTTATTTCATCAGTGTAAAATGATAATACTACATTATAGATACAAAATGTCCCACATAGGCACATACTCTCAAATTAAAATAGTTGAAAAAAATAAAAATAATTAAATAAAAAATGAAATTAAGTGATAAATAATGTATTAAATTAGTGAGGTGGTGAGGGCCTTCCATGTGCGGGTGGTGAGGCGTGTGGGCGCACGAGTAGGTGTAGTGTGTGTAAAAACACTACAAAAACACACCCACAAATAGTGTGGCACTTTAAATGGAGTGGTGGGAGGGACAAAACCAACCAACATTTTACATGGCCCATTTCCCACATTAACTTTTTTTTTTCTTTTTCTAATGTCCCATTTTTATTAGTTTTTGTTCTTCCTAATTTAATTCATTTTATGATTTGTAAATTGGTTAGGCGAAAAATAGGTCCACCGCATTGCTTGTTTGCTCGGGGTGATTAGGGTATATAATATATATTATACACCCTAATATCTTGTTTGGTACAAAGTATGATGTTCTTTATAAAATTCGGGCCCGTATGAAGTATACCTATTGTTGTTATTATCTAATAACATCTATGAGATGGTATAAATAATACTGCAACTAAATATAAGAATAAATTAGTATAATTTTACCCTCTTACCATAATTAATATGTTTTGCAGAGAATTTAATACATCATACCAAACACAATATTAATTCTTTATATGTATTAAGATATCCCAGCTAATCATATCAAGCCTTATCCCATACTTCGTAGCAAACGAGCCTATATATTGTTTTTTCATCATCCAACCACGCCTATATTTATATTTTCATCTAATCATTGTACGGGTAAAAAAAAAAAGGGGAATGAGAAGTTTAATTGCTAAATCCCTTAAAAGAATGGCGGTGGAGTGATAAATTCATGATTGGAAAGTTGTGGATTTGAATTTCACCAATGATCTCTAAGTCGATATCCTACACGCACCTACAACATCAGAGGTTATGGAGTTGGACGATTTCAATCGACTGAATCCGAAAAATGTCCGGTTTGATTATGGGTAAAAAGAGGAGTTAGAAAGTTTAATTGCTAAATCCATTCAAAGGATGACCTAGCGTTGGAGTGATAAATTCATGATTGGAAAATTATAGATTTGAATCTCACTAGCGATCTCTAAGTTGATATCCTACACGCATCTATGATAACGGAGGCTATGAAGTTGGACGATTTCAATCGACTGAATTCAAAAAATGTCTGGTTTTATTCATATCAGAAATTAGAAATTCCAAGTCTTCATATCAAAAACAAAATAGTATACTATTTAAGAAAATTCATGTCTACTTTTCTAATATAAAAACTTAATTTTACGTATAAAACCTTATGAGAATTTCCACTTGATTTATTATAATTTGATAACTTATTGAGTAAATTTATTTTCGAGCTAAACAATTGAAGGACGAACAACTTTCAGATCGGAAAAATTCAATAAAAATGAAATTTCCGTATAAAAGCTTCCAATGTAGGAATGATCATAGAGCCTCTCTCTCTATTAAAATAGCATTACAAAATTTATTATATTTTGCTCATACGATATCAATTGACAAATTATTGGTAGTTTTAATTTATATTCTTTTATCCTGATTCCTGGGTGCTGTGTTAGTGGCCAAATTAATTTGTGACATAATAATAATGTGAAGACCATAGTTTCAAACCTAATCATTACTTTGAATATTTTAGCCCATTATCTGTCTTTTGTAGTGTGTATAAATACTCGATGTAAATAAATAAATATATATATATATAGGGAGCGGATCTGGTAAGAATACATTTTATATGAGAACGTAAGAACAATGCATTTTTATTATATCGGAAATGCATAAACTACAATAACTTAATGCATTAGCATTGAAATGCATAAATTAGAGTAATTAAATGCACGGTTAAATTTGGACCGTAGATCAACAAGGATTAAGGATCCAGATTTGTTCTTATTTCTCACCTAAGAAAGTGTTCTTATTTGATCTGCGCTATATACATATATATATAGAGATATATAGATATATATATGAGATGGATCATATAAGAATGCATCTTAACCTAAGAAATCGGAATAGATCTCCACCATAGATCTACAAGGGATGGAGGGTCAGATCTGACCCGGGTCAAACCGTGTCGGATCTGGGTCAACAGGTCGGATTTGGTCAACCCGTTGACTTTTCAATTTTTTTTTTATTTTTGATTTTTTAAGGGTCAGATGATATGCATCATCACATGTAATGAGATGCACTACACTGTATAATGAGATGCACAACTAAGTGTATTGGGATGCACCATTTTTTAATTTTTTAATATTCTTTTTTCGCTTTTTTATTTTTTTAAAGTTTTTTTTATTTATTTTTTATTTTTTCAAGAGTCGAGCGAGGGGAGCCGAAGGCCTCAGAACGAGCTAAAAAATATTAATGTTGCCACAATCATTATCTATAAATTAAAATCGGAGCCGAAGACGGAGACAATTTTTTTTTTGAAATTCGTAAAAGTCAATGAGACGCACCACATAGTGTATGAGATAAACCTCCATGTATTATGAGATGCACTACAATGCATTTTGAGATGCAGCCTATATGTAATGAGATGCACCACCATATATAATGAGATGCATCACAATGTGTAGATGCACCACACTGTGTAATGAGATACACCATAACATGAAATGAGATGCACCACACTTTATAAAAAAACGAAAATATAAAAAAAAATTGAAAAGTCAACGGGTTGACCCGAGTCCAACTCGGTTTGACCCAGATCCGATCCGGTTTGACCTGGGTCAGATCTGACCCTCCATCCCTTGTGGATCAAGGGTTGGGATTTATTCCTATTTCTTACTTTAAGGGGTCTTTTCACTAGAACCACATCATATATATATATATATATATATATATATATATTTGTTTCGATATTTGCGTGTTTTTACAAAAAATGTCACAATGGTTAAAAAATACTCATTCCATCCCAGGTTAGTGTGGTTTAATTAATATTTTATACCTTACAACAAATTAAATATGCACCGCAATTTTGAGCGATTAATGTAGTTCCACTGTATAACTAAAATATTCCGAATCAAAATTTTTTTGGATCAGAAAATCGACTCGCACCGGAGATGTGAATGTAAATTTATCCACCTATATATATATCACCTCCCTTAAATCCACGTGTTGACCTTTGGCGTGTCACAACGGTTTTTTTATCCGAAAATTTGTGATATTTTACTAGCATTTTCTAAAATGTTGGGTATCAACAATCAAAATATATTTTTTTAAAAGTGCTATGATATAAAAAATGGTAAAAGTCGGGAAAATATAGAATGTTTTTCCCAAAAAAATATGATAATTTAAACTGTGGTCTGAAGTACATACATGGAATGAAAACGCATTCAATTATCCAGCAAAGATTGTTGGACGACTGTACTTGGTACCCAACTTCAATTAATTAAAGTTTTACCTAAGTCGCATTTAGGAGTTCTTAGGGTTGTGAACTAGGAATTAAATGAATTATTTAAGCAATAAAACAGCAAATATCAATGCCGAAGAGACTTTTCAAGAATGCGACAGTTTTGATGGAGGTCTTGGGCATGGCTTCTTATAGTTTGAATTTTTTTTTTAAATATAATTTATATTGTATTTCGTTTTATATTACTGCTATTATATATCAAATCAAATAACCACATATAACTCGTCGCGTAATTGCAACACCACTTTTAAAATGTATCAAACATATACATAGCTTATTCAATTTCCGCAATTGAGATAGGACCAATTTTTTTTGTGATCGAAATTATGACATGAATTTTTTTTTATTCATGTGGATTTTAACATGAAAAAGCTGGTGATTCCAATTGTAAAAGTTGAAGATATAAATAGTGATTTTCCGCAAGGTAGCTTTGCAATTGCAAATCGAAATATAAATAGTGATTTAATTAGACAACAACCTTTTATTCATAGGTATATATTTGTACATGTATAATAAGTGTAAATAATATACAAAAGGACAACGATTTCGGTTCAATTCATCGAAACCAATACCCGAGTTAAATAAAAATAAATAATAAAATAAAAAAACAAATCAGGTACTGCTATTAAAATACATTGAAGATATTGTCGAGTTTTGAAAAACAAACATAATTACATACTGTACTATCTTTATGCATGCATGCATAAATAAACAATAACTACGATACTTATTATATTATATCAGATTAAATATAGCATTTATAAAATAAAAACGTTACATATTATATATATAATACAAACGTAACAGAAAATGAAAAGAAAATGCGAAGATGAATTTTTTTTAAACCCAACTAATTTTTGTAGATATAAACCCTCTTAATTATTTCAGTTGCAAACTTATGAACCACCTAACTTTTCGGCAATATAAATATACACTCTCAGTCCCACCCATTAATATCTCAAAATAGACTATAGAAATATTCGATCAATCTATTTTAAGGAAAACTACATTTTAAATTATAAATTTTGCCCCATTTTTTTTAACTCAATCTTTAAAATTTTATTTTTGCATATTAACACGAATTTTCAATTTTTTTGCTATTTGAACTCATACTCTATTTCACTCACCAGAAAAGTTGACGTGGTTGAGTTTACTTGACAGTGTGACATATAAAATCTGTCATATTAAACGATATCATCCTATTTTAGTTGTTAGGAAGATGAGACGACGTCGTTATTCTACATATTTCTGCTCAATTTTCTAACGAGTAAAACAGAGCATGAGTTCAAATTGCAAAATATTGAAAGTTCGTGATTTAATATGCAAAGTTTCAAAATTAATTTGAATTAAAAAATACAAAATAAGGCAAAGTTCGTAATTTAAAATACAATTTTCCCCTTATTTTGTCCCATTGATATAAACAAGACGTTGCACCAAACTTCCCACTTGAATTTATAACTTATTTTAAAGTATTGGATATCCTTTTTTTATTTAATTTTCCTTTTTAAATTGTACTCCCTCGTCCACAATAAGTGTGGTCTTCTTTTCTTTTTCGTCCGTTCACAATAAGTGTGGTATTTCCTTAAATGGAATGACTCCACTCACAATAAACATGGGTCACATTCTACACTCACAATACATCTATCTAACCTACTTTCCTACTCTTAAAACCTGTGTCATTCCCTCCGGACCATACTTATCATGGACGGAGGGAGTAAGTAACAACAATACTTCGGTGTCTTAAAGAAGCATTAATAAATATTTGGTGTTGCATAAAAGCAATTTAAATTCTCCCATACATGTCCATAATTTGTTTGATTCGGTTAGAGATATAAATTATTTATTTATTTTGTTAGTTCTATCAATTTAGGGTCCGAAAGATATGTTAACAATCAATCTAGACCTGAAAGATGAGACAATATAAAACTAAATGATTATGCATTTCGATTCTCTTAATTTTTTTACATAATTTTCAATGAACTTTCCTTCATAATATATCTTTTAAAATTAAATAAAAAAATATTTAAAATACAAAAGAAATGCATGTTTTTTGCAAGTCTTAGATTGATAGTTCATTGTCTCAATCATTGATGTCCTAAATCGATAAAACTCCTTATCCAAAATTTATCAACTCTTAACAGTTTTCGTGAAGTATTTGATATAGAAAGTAATTGATAAAATATTTACAAATAACACGAACACTTTATCATATTAACACGAAAAAATAATAAAATCATTATAAGGTCCCTATTTAAATACGTAGTTATTAATATAAGTTTCGATATATCCCTTGAGGGTTGTCTCTCCTTAGTGAGAGGTCTTGACTATTGGGTTTAATCTCGCATGCCTGAGGTATTTATATTCCTATCTTGTTTAGTGGTGTAGTAGTTATATTTTTGTGTGGTGTAGAGGTCCCATCTATATGGTGGTGTAATTTCTTTGAAAAGAAAAACAGTCCCGTCATGAATTTTTAGATTGTTTTTTTGATTGATGAGCAGTTAGTATTTAATTATTTTAGAAAAATAATAATTAATAAGATAAACTTTTAACTATACATATATTTTTATATTAGGGTAACTTTTATCTGTGTTTGATTATGAGTGATTGAGTGTAGGATGAGTAACAAGATATTTTTATCTATCTCTTTGTAAAGATAAATTTTGTTCTGTTCTTTATTGTAGTTTTTTAAATTGTGATTAATGCTTTGATTTTTGTTTATCTAGTTGGCTCACTAATTTTTTCGGTTAAAGAGGAGGATCAATATAGCGTGGTTGAAGAAATTTAATGTAAATTAATATTGTTCTTCTTTTTTGAATTATTCAATTAAGATATTGATTTTTTTGAAGTTAATTAAGATTGATCCTAAATATAGGATTAGTCATTTCACATCACAACCAAATGAATATACATTTATTTTGACGTGTCACATAGTCCAAACAAGCAAGAACACCATATTTTCTGATTACTATTGAACGTAAATAAATATAAGAAAGAATGAAGTTGTCCATAAAGAGCAACCCGAGTTCTGAATCGTTTGGTATGAGTGGTTAGAGTGTATAATAAATCTATAACATATTAATATCTTATTTGGTACAAAGTATATGACCCTTTATAAAGTTCGGGCCCGTATCCTTATTTTTGTTGTTATGTATACCACCTATGAGGTTGTATAAATAATACTGCAACTAATTATACTAATAAATTACCATAATTACCATTTTTACAGAGAATTTAATCCATCGTACCAAATAGAATGTAATTTTTTTTATAAATATAAGACCTCGATCTCAATCAAATATATCAGACCTTATATAATACTCCATACCAAACGAGCACGAAACCTCCGTATATTAAAATTTTATCATTGATAGTTACCGAAGTTAAAATTCGTACATTCAAGAAAACAAGATACTAAAAAGGGTCAAATTACAATTTTGGATTCAAAACTATTATGATAGTTTCGGTAGTAGATTACAATCTAGGTATTGATAAAAACCATTTAGTTTGCAGGAGTGACGAGTTGGTATCCGAAAAATTAATACTAGCGTGTATTAAAGAAAATGACACAAATTAATTAGTTAATTACATCTGGATAAAAAAAAACATTCTTTCATCCACTAACCCCAAAAAAAAAAATCGAAGATGTTTGTCTTATTACTCTTATCCAGGTGAAATTTCCATGTTATTTTTCTAATACTCCCTCCATCCACGATAAGTATAACATAATTTTTTTTTGCGTACGTTCACGATAAGTGTAATATTTTTCATTTAGGGAAATGGCCCCAATAACCATTATCTTTATTTTAAACATCACAACAATTCATTATGGTGGGTCCATCTGCACTCAAAACCAATCTACCAACCATTTATTAAAACTCGCACCGAACCAAAAGTGTTACACTTACCGTGGACGGAGAGAGTGTTCTAATAACAAAATCAACTTCCTACTGACAGCTCAACACTTTGGCATCAGTACACTGAGTCGATTTTAGATTTAAATCGAGTTATATTTACCATTTTTTTTTTCTCACTAAAATTATAATTTGGCAAAAAAATAAAAATAAAAATAAAAATAGTAGCACAATAATTGTCGGTGGGATGGAGCATTGGTCAATGGGTGATCAGTGAAGGGAAAACGCAAAACACAAAAGTGACAGCTACAAGACAACAGAGGGCCCACAGGCGATGGGTTTTGGGAGGTTGAATATTTGGGTTAACACGTGTCAAGTTTTGAATGGATAGTGACGTGAGCAGCGTTGACACTTCTCCTCACCCAGAAGAAGAATCTCTGTCGATCCTATCATTCTCTTCTTTTCTCCTTCCTAATATTTTTATTTTTATTTTAATTTTTATTTTCGAATTGAACGAGGAGCATAGGAAATAGAATAAGGAAAAGGTGCAAATACCTCCCTTATGTTGGCAGTACTAGACAAATACCCCCTTTAACTTTGTTTAGACGTAAATTCATCATTCCTTAAAGTTTTCAGGAGTAATTAACCCCTCGCCGTGATGGAAACGACACTTCTGTTAGCAAAAAAAATATTTTTGATTTATTTTTATTCTTGTGGGACCCTTATAATTCCCAACGGTTATATACTACATAATTGATGCTAAAAGCTCAAATTAGGAAACAAATTATTTCGAACCCTAGCTCACAACTATCAAAATTCAGGTGAGGTTCTCCGATAATTTGCACGAAAAAGGATGACGAACCACTTGAAGAAGATGAGATCCTCAATATCAACAACAAATAATTGACTTGGATTGCAAATTATTGGAGAACTTCGTCTGAGTTTTGATAGTTGTGAGCTAGGGTTCGAAACAATTTTTTTTTCTAATTTGAACTTATAGCACCAATTAATTATTGGGAATTGTAAGGGTCCCACAAGAATAAAAATGAATCAAAAATATTTTTTTTGCCAGCGGAAGTGTTGTTTCCGTCACGGCGAGCGGGTTCTTGCACCCGAAAACTTTAGGGAATGATGAATTTGCATCTAAACAAAGTTCATGGGGTATTTGCCTAGCACTGCCAACATGAGAGGGGTATTTGCACATTTTCCCTATGAGATATCTCATTTTTTCTATATATTCCCTCAATTTCATTTATACATATTGATTGGACTTTTCACAGGAATTAAGAAAATTATTAAAAAAGTAAATTATATACTCCCTCCGTCCCATCCAATATGTCCTCATTTGGATGGCACGGAGATTAAGGAAAAGTTGTTTAGTAAGGGTAAAAAGATAGAAAGTGGGTAGGTCCCATCACTTTTGAAGGATTTTGAAGGGTTATTTATTTCATTTTTTAGAAAATGACATAATGGATGGGACGTCCATTTAAGGAAATGAGGACATATTGGATGGGACGGAGGGAGTAGTAAATTTTTTAATATACCCTTATTTATTCTTCGACTATACATTTTTTTATGAATTAATCAAAGAATTAAATACTGATATATTAGTAAATGAGCTAAAAAGTATTACTCCCTCCGTCCCGCTCATATTGTCCTGTTACTGTTTGACACATAGATTAAGAATAAGGGTAAAAAAATAGAAAGTGGATAGGTCTCATCACTTTTGAAGGGTTAATTATTTCCTTATTTGAAAAAAAGCAATTTGAGTGAAACAGCCCAAAAATGAAAGAAAGACAATATGAGCGGAACGAGGGACCAGTTTTATGAACAAGCCTATATATTCGGAAAAAAAAGAAAACAAGCCTTATATAATTGGGAAGGAGGGAGTATAGTTTACAAGTTGGGAGCTACCCTAATATTTTTTAATCTTTATATATATATGTATGTATGTATGTATGTATGTATATGTATGTATGTATGTATGTATGTATTTTAACAAGTTGGAGTAATATACATTGTTCAAAATTGAAAATTTAATGCTGTTATCCACGAAATAATAAAAAAATCCGACATTCAAGAAAATGGTTGCAATATATATTGACATGACACACAAAATAATGTAGGCTAAGATAAGAAGGAGAGAAAGCGATTTGGAAGAAATTTAGTTCTGAATTTAGACAATCCAAAAAACTGAAATATGTTTTCAAGAAAATTAGGTGTAATTTATTGCCTGAAAATTGACTGCTTCTAGTAATCATAATTTATCATTAAATATTGGATTTCTTAATTGATCTATTTTGGCTGTGGTTGGTCGTGTTAAATCATAACCATGTGTGTCATTAAAATGTTTTTGTCCAGTTTTTTTTAGAAATTACAAGACCAAGCCCACTTATCATAATCAAATTACATACAGAATAATGGGCCATAGAATTCAAGTTTTGGGCCTAGAATTTATTTATAAAATGTTAATAAAAAGTTCTTTATATTTTTTTTCAAAAAAAAAAGTTATATATATTTACGACATCAAAATAATACACGTATACACGAAACAAGAGAATTTATTCATAAAATTGATATAGGTGGGGTGGTCACTCCCTTTGTGACTGTCTCTATATCACATTGCATATAATATGGGAAGTGACGTGTTATATACTTTTTGTGAGCATCATTCTCGTTTTGTCTATATTATGTGTTTAATTCTACTGTCTTAGAAGTTGTTATTGAGATCGTTAAGTTACAAATTATAAAAAATCAAAGCTCAATTTGTTCGATTTATTCATTTCTTTGAAGTTTAAGGGGAAAAGATCGAGCTTTGATTTTTATATAATTTATAAATTTAGCGATCTCAATAACAATTTCTAAGGTATTAGAGTAAATCATAATATAAACAATTAAATAGAAAAATGCTAATGTTGACAAAATGAGAGTGATACTCACAATAGATGCTCGCGAAAGGTCCGTACCACATTACTTCTATATATAATTATATAATAATACAATAGTAAAAAAAAACAGGATATCCCTTTCTCTTGTCAATCCTTATCACACTGTCTGATTTTTTAGTATTGTCCGACCTTATTATTAGACCCTACGACAACTATAAATGCCTTGTGTGTTCGTGCTGTCAAGAACATCAACCTCTCTCTCTCTCTCTCTCTCTCTCTCTCTCTCTCTCTCTCTCTCTCTCTCCTATATACCCACATATTAATGGAGATGGTGAAATGAAACTGAAATGCAGCCGGGGACCATGGCTACCCATCATTTTGTCTATATATCACGATCAAGGACCCATAATAAAACATGAAGAAATTGTGGAGGTAAGAGGGCAAAAACTCAAAAGGGTGGAGGGCACAAGAGCGTGAGTTTTATTCAATACGTACCTCGCATTACGGCTGATGACTACGTGTTACATTCATCATATAAAAAATTAAGGATTTTGGTGGATATATCTTTTTGGGGATGAACTACCGGTGAAATATTAGTATTTTGAAACAAAGGTCTTAATAAGTTTATATTCTACCAATATTTTATCGGTCGAGTATGTTACACCAAATATATCTTTCCATTAGATCATTGCATGTGAGTAGAATTTTCTAATGTGCGCTTCGAATAGCGGGCACACAGTTACCCTTGCTAAAAGAAAGAAAAAAGATTTTGGTGGATATGATTGAATATCATATACTCACTCCACCTTTTTGAAATTTTGCTCTCTTAATTACCTTCACAAATTTCTTCATGTTTTATTAGGCCACGTCTATGGGTCCTTCATCGACATATTATTATCTCTCAATGTGTGCATCATATGTAACACGTACGTTTCATTTTCGATTTTTTTTTAAAATATATTATGTGCCGATATGTGTAAATTGTGAAATCAAGATGATCGTTTTGTTGTACTAAATACAAGAAAACATGAGCTGCATGCCATCATTTTATTATTATCTATTTATGTGAATAAAATGTTATAACAAATAGTATTTTAAAAAGTTGGGTTTTGGTTGCCCCCTAAATTTCCTTCTATTTAAATGTTATTGTGGAGAACTCAATTATTCAATCATTATTATTATTTTATTTGTTTGAAGAAAACATAGAATCACCTTTATTAATAACAAATGCATGACAAAATGAGAAGATCCCCTATAATAACAAAGGTTCATCCCAAACGTATGAACTAAAATAGTTCTTTATGAATTCTATGTTTTGGATATTTGTTATACTAGTCTGTCCTCCTTTGCGATGCACGGTAATAACTTTTTATTTTATAGTGTTGAATACTCTCTGAGTTTTTTTTTTCTCATACTCTATTATATTAAAATTTATGAGTTTGATTAAATAAAGAACTAAAATATGTATATCAGTGAAATTATACATTAATATATGCATATTTGGTCAGCAACTAATACTACTTGTCTAGTTTTTACAATTTTGCTGACAATGCATATATATTAATAATATGTACTATATAGTTGATAAACGTAAATGTTTATTTTTTATTTTTTTAGAATAACGATAATGTTTATCAGTCTTTAATATTGTAACAATACAGTTAGATGCGCGCACACCCACAATTTGCAATTTATATTTCATTATAAAGTTTTTAAACACTTCAAATAAAAAGATAATATTACAATTTTTATGAGGCATATTTAATTATTGTAAGCAATTATTTTTAATAATAATATAATAATAATAATAATAATAATTAAATAAGTATTTAAACTTGCAATCCTTTCATTTTAAACCACCGCTTCCAATCAAGTATCTCGTTCTTCCAAACTCTTATGTTTAGTAAGTGACATATACTGAGATGACAATACACAACAAATAATAAATTATTTTTGAAGGATGAGATAAGCAAACACTTCCACATATAATGCATGAGAACTATCTGACACTTTTTGACGTTATTAATTATTAATCACTAATCAGATCAGTAATATCATTTGTCTATTTATTGAACATAAAATTAGTTTTTCAAACATAAAAAAGTAAGTAATATTCTTTCAAAAAAAATATTTTTTCATTCAGGGTTATAAAAGAAAAGATCATATAGGCCCACCAGGCCCACAACAATTGTTTGATGCAAATGCAATTTTCTTGTTCAGACGGTAGATAAATTTATTTGAATCTTCATGTATATAATAGCATTAAATTGAATTACTTTGTTCTATTTATAATATATACTTGTTTTAGAATTCACCAATTACTTCATACAGTAATTGGTGAATTCTAGCAAATTAAAATTATGATAGATTTAATTTACCAAATACTTCATACTGCTAGCCAAACTAAATTATAAGATTGTTTTTTTATTTATTTTTTATTTAATAGTATAAAATAATACAAATGTTATTTTCAGGGAAACATGATTACCAACATGTAGGGTATAATTTCCTCATCTCAAATTTTAGCCCTTAGAACTTATAAATGTCAAATTGTGTGGCTGAGAGGAATAAGTATATTCCAAAATATTATTCCACATTATTGTCAAGATTACAACCATAGGTATTTCAATACGATTTATTTTATTTATTTTTTTTGAAGGAATTTCAATACGGTTTATTTATATCGATCATGCCATATTTTATTGATTTTAATGATGTTTGAAGTCTCTAACATAAGATTTGGGTTTAAATAAATTAGTATCTCATTATATACTCTGTTTCAATAGCAAAGTCCATCTTTCCTTTTTCGTATGTCCCAATCGCAAGGTCTCCTTCCAAAAATGGAAATAATTAACCTTTCAAAAGGCTTGGAACATACCACCTTTTATCTTTTTACTCTTGTTTCTTAAGAATTGTGGCCAAAATAAATAAAACCTTGCTATTAGGATGGAGGGAGTAACACTCTAAATTATTCCTTTTACAGTACAACTTCTCTATAATTATATTCTATATAAGAATAACCCCCTTGTAGTGATAATAAGTCTCGGTCCCAACTTGGGACCAGTTATAAATAGGAATAACCCCTATATTATAATATTCCGGGTTTTTTTAAGGTCACATATGTATAAAATTGCCCCTATATAGAATAAAATGACAATAATGTAATTTTAAAATATATTTATATATAAATATCAATCAAGAGAATTGTTTACAGCAAATTTAAGATGACATGAAGTATTTATCTAAAGTTACTTGTGACAATGATTTAATTTTTTGGGTTACCACACCATCTTTTAACTTGCGTGTTCATAGTACATCGTCAATACAATCACCTTCTTGTTGAATCCAAAATATTTCCAATTTGTCCAACATGCTTGAATCCAAAACATTTCCAATTTGATATTTTAAACACATACTTAAGTGAATCTTTTAAATATATACATAATATACCACATGCATGATGTATATACGTGAATTTAATATTATAGAACCAACTAATCTTAAATAACTTATTAAAAAAAATATAATTCAAATTCTAAATAAGAATAACCTCCCTATAAGAATATTTTCTTCTAGTCCAAGGATATTATTATAGGGAGGTTCTACTGTATATGATTTATGTTAGAGACTTCATACGTTATTTAAATTAACAAAACAACTTAAACATGCATTCCAAGATCAATGGTGTTAGGATATGCATAATACTTAAATGTGTCAATACTCAAACACGACATGACCTGATTTTGAATCGGGTTGGGACATATATATTTCGGTTCAATAAAGTTCCGATCGGACCAATCGATCTTATGTAGCGGCCCGTTGCGAAAGAACACATTTTTTTCGCTAGATCTCCAAATAATCGAACCGATCAATTTTTTTTTGCTGGTGTGTGACTAAGCTTGGTTTCTCCCCAAGGCCTTACGGGCTCAGGCCGGACCGTATTGCGTTCCGACTGTTTGATAGCTCTAATATTAAGATACCACATAATATCTCCCAATTTTAAATGCATTTGTTCATGACAAACATGGTTTTTACACTAATTCAGAGTGTTATTTATGTTGATTTGTAATGCAAAATTATGTTTGTAATTGAGCTTTATTGTTAAATCTTGCTTCCTTAAAGAATGTGACACTCGGCTCTCGTTTTTATTGTTTTTATAGGAAAATGCATCGAGAATTGAAGGAATGAATGATCGATGGTTGAATTCGTAAAAAAAGAGTTCGGGACACGCAACGTACTGTACCCCGATGTGCGATGTGCGGGCGCACCTTGGCCCGATCAGGCGCGCAAATGGATGAGCAAAGGTTGAAAATGGAGGCCCTGTTTATGCGCCTTCATGTGCGCCCGCATATCTTGCAAAACGACCGCACATTTTTATGTGGTCGTTTATGAGGCCGTACTTCTTGCAGCGACGACCGCTCATCTTGCACCCGGGAGACGCTCGTTTTTCAACTTCATTTGTGCGACCGGCTCGCGCGCCCGTGCCTGATGACTCCTGTCCGCGCCTCGAGTCTGCCCATGCCCAAAAATAACCTATTTGCCCTTTTACTTACTCTTGGATCTTGGCCTTTTTTTGCACCATATATAAAGGGCTTCATCCAAAAACTTGAAAAAGACTTTTACACTTTTAAGATTGATAATTCTAGATCTCAATTTTAAGTTTTAGCTAGGTTTTTCATAGATTGAAGATTGGAGATGGATGAAATTCAAGACAATTGATTGATTATCAATTCCTGCGGGTTTTATAATTAATGAAATTTATTATGTTTTTCTCTTCTTGTTGTGCTAGTTGTTTTGTTATGTGTGGCTAATTTTCTTAGTTGATTCTAGAGATTTGTGATACTCATTTATGATGGTGGTTTTATTCTATTAATTCTATTTTACCTTTCAGTTGTTGGTTGTGATCTTGGTTCCTTTAATTGTGATCGAATGATTGACCATCATTCTTTTGCACCAAGTGTTTGTGAAAGTTTCTAATAAGTTTTTATGAGCATTGACCTCAAGATTTCACAATATGCATGGATTTTGAAAACTAGCGGTGATAAATGTATGCATATGAATCTTTAATTTTTGTGTGCGTTTGGGAGTTAATATTCACGTCTCGAGTTCTAGCGGAGAGGGCCGTTTTATCAATAAACTTTTGCAAAGCTTTTCGAGAGAGAGAGATTTTGCGGTTAATTGAGTGATTGTTCCCCTTGAATTGGATTAAAATTGGTGAATTAGGCTGATAGATAACATCCATCATTGTTGTTGAGTCGAAGCATTTCCCTAGAATCGACCCGATGGAGATGAGAAGCTGCAATTAATTAAAAGCCTTTAATTATCTTATCAAATATTATTAGTAGCTATATTTTAGTATATTTGTTTATGTTATTACATTTCTTAATTATTAGTTTTATTTAGGTCGTAGCATGGGCTTGGCCCTTTGGTATTTGAATTATAAATAGCCTCTATATGTTATTGAATTGATCGGTTGGATATTTGATATTAAAGGTTAGAGTTTATTTCCCTTTTATCGTGTTCTTCTGGTATTCTTTTGAGAATCAACAGATTAACTCGTACGTCTGTTTTTGGTATTCGTTGAATCAACGAAGGTATTCGTTTATCGTATTGGTTTCACGCTTCTCCTTGCATCAGTTGGTATTTAGAGACCAGACTACGCTCCTAATCTTGTCGGCCCGTCGTCAAAATCAGGTACCCTCTGATCTAGATAACAATATTATGCATCCACGTATGGATACTTTGTTGCAAAAGATTTCAGATCCTTCTGCTCTCTTTGGTAACGATGTCCAATTTGATGAAATTTGCCATGGGAAAGCCAATTTTCATCTCGATATTCCAAAATTTAAGGGTGAATCTGGTGTTGAGGTCTTCATCGATATGAAGTATTCTGGATCTCTCATATTTGATGAAGAACCATTAATTTATCTCCTTGACGAACACCAATTGTTGGACGTGGGCTCTGGTGAATCTAGTGTGGAGGCCTTCCTCGATATGGAGTATTCTGGACCTTCAATATTTGATGAAGAACTGCCAATTGATCTTCCCGAAGAACTTCTACTGCACGTAGGGGTGTGCATCGGTCGATTCGGCCGACCGAAGCCTAATTTTCAGCACCGAACCGAACCGACCTCAAGGTTCGAGCCGAACCGAATTTTTCGGTCGATTTCAGTCGGTTTTCATTAGGGATGTAAACGGATCGGGACGGGGCCGGGTATTGCTTCCTCATCCCCATACCCGCTTCAGAATTCCGTCCCCGTCCCCGTCCCCATCCCCGTTTAAATCGAGGCGGGGGCGGGGCGGGGATTACCCGTCGGAAAAAGGATCCCCATCCTTTTATAATAAAAAAAATTTATTATAACAAAAAAAATAATTTATTAGTAATTTATTAATAATTTATTTTTAATACTTATTAAAAATTTGTTAATAATTTATTTTTAATACTTATGAAGTTGTTTTCCATACCATTTGGTAATAAAATATCTACTTACAAAAAATTAAAAAAAAAATCGGGTCGGGTTCGGGGCGGGGATCTATATCCCCGTACCCGACCCGAACCCGATTCGGGTATTATAATTCAAACCCATCCCCGACCCGACCCCGAAAAACTTCACCCGAACCCGGCCCATTAGGGGCGGGTACCCGCGAGGACCCGAACCCGTGGGGAAAATTGTCATCCCTAGTTTTCATAAAACCGACAATAGGGGTGCAATTTTTTTTTCGAAAATATACCTGCAAATAATTTTGCAACCATAAGAAAATCTAAACGCAATGTATAAAAAAAATTCGAAATATATTCCAACAAATTCACAAAGATAAAAACATTGAGTTTAGGCTAATACCCAACAATAAACAATCTGTAGATTTTGTACTCTAGTAGTATGCATAATCAGTTTTTGAATTAACCACAAAAAATGCAAAAAAGGCAGAGAGAAGAAGTTTGAGTCTATTGGTCTGTGGCAATAAAGAACGACAAGAGGTTCTCCGGCGTCGGCAAGGTGGGCGAAGGGTGCCGGCGAGGCTGGACTGCAGCTACTAACGAGCGGACGGCAGACGGTGGGAAAAGGGCGTCGTGCTACCGACGTTGGGAGACGGGTGCCGGTGGGAGAAGCGTCAGCGACGGCAGGAGTGTGGAGTGTGACTGTGAGTGAGAGGGTGAGTGAGAGGAGAAGAGATGAGGGTGAGTGAGATGAGAGAAAGAGAGAGTTGACGGCTGAGAAGGTAAAGTAGTAGGATTAGGGTTTTTCTTAATTTAATTTGTATAATAAAACAAATATAAATATATTTATATTATTATATAATATTTTAATATTTTATTTTAGTAATAGTTCGGTCGGTTCGGTGCCCGACCGATCAAATTTAGCGGAATCGAGACCGAAACCGAAAACCGATTTTTTGAAATATTAAAAACCGAACCGAAAACCGATATGCTCAAAAACCGAACCGAACCGAACCGACCAAAATCCTTCGGTTCGGTCGGTTTTTTCGGTTCGGTTCGATCCGTGCACACCCCTAACTGCACGACGTGGACACCACTCTTGTGCTCCGTCAAACTTGTTTGATGCCTCGTGCAGTAGAAAAGACTGTCCAACAAGGTGTTGTCCATTGTCCATCCGTTGTTGATGGTAGGGATGTCAAATTTCTGGGCCGGATTTTTTGAAAAAATCGGGCCGGCCCGGCCCGAAAATTCACCGGGCCAAAATTTGCAGAGCCCAGCCCGGCCCGAAAACAGGCCGGGCCGGGTCGAGGTGTTGGAATCTGGCCCTCCGCAAATCTACAGCCCGAGCAGGAAGGTTTTTCATACTCATCAAGTATTTTCCATTGCCTATGTGCCCTTATCTCCGGTGTCCCTTGTTCCGTTTGATGATTGCAATGTTACTTGCTACATGAACGGGTACGAAGTTGTTCAATCTCCATGTGCTTATATGAACAACTATCTATATTTTCTGAATAGTCCAGCACACCATATTCCATGTTGTTTTGATGCTTCCGTCCATAACCATCTTGTTACTGCATCATCAACAAGGATGAATCCAAAGGGCCATATGGCACATCGTTGCTCCTCCTTCACATCCTTTTTTTCGTGTTTGGCTTCAAATCATGCCAATATCGCCGCCCCTATCACCGTTTCATAGTTTTCTTTTGCTCTATGATCGAGATGAAGCTACATTCGATTCGAGGGCGAATCGTTTCTCATCCGGAGAGAATGATGGAGATGAGAAGCTGCAATATTAGTAGCTATATTTTAGTATTATTTGTTTATGTTATTACATTTCTTAATTATTAGTTTTATTTAGGTCGTAGCATGGGCTTGGCCCTTTGGTATTTGAATTATAAATAGCCTCTATATGTTATTGAATTGATCGGTTGGATATTTGATATTAAAGGTTAGGGTTTATTTCCCTTTTATCGTGTTCTTCTGATATTCTTTTGAGAATCAACAGATTAACTCGTACGTTTGTTTTCGGTATTCGTTGAATCAACGAAGGTATTCGTTTATCGTATTGGTTTCACGCTTCTCCCTGCATCACGACCCCTTTTCGTTTGATATTTCATCAAGTTTATTTCTCACGTGTTTGTCTCGTCTTTAATTATTCGATTTCAGTTAAGTGCATCAAAATCCTAAATCGTAATCCCTCGAAAGTTTAAATATTAAAATGATTTCTAAATTTCATTTCTATTGTATTTTCGTCTTATAGTCTCCGTGGAAACGATCTCGACTTACTATAATTGCTACAATTACGCCGTTCTAGTTGCGGTTTAATTGCTAAGTAAAATAGTAATCAGTTCACAATGGCTAGATCCGCCTAATATATCATCCACGTTCCAACGCTTTATTGGTGAATCTGTGGAGCGTGGTTTATCCAGAAAACACACTTAGGATAAGCTACAATTGGAACCCATTTGTTTGATACAAGAAAACACCCCAAAAAGGGTCGTTGTCTTTTCATCAACGTTGTCTGCTGCCCAAAAGTTTTGGTCCCATAACAACAACAAACAAGCGCCAAAGAATTACTCTCACACATGTTTCTTGAAAATTAAAAAAAAAATTAGAAATAAAAAAACAATGGTCCTCCAAAATTCTCCCATTGAAACAATGTGGAACACTTGGACCACTATGCTCAGCATGTAACCGAACAATCATAACCAACCACACCATCACCATATCCATATTCGTTTCTGATGCTACGTCTGATGAACTAACCGTATCGAAAACGTGTTAGATGCTACGCCTAATGAACTAATTGTACCGAAAACGTGTTACTTTTTAGTCCATCCGTTCCACAATAAGGGGGTGTTTACTTTGCGTGATAGGATAGATTGATAAAACATAGAATTGACTATATGAAGGATTAGATGATCAAACAAGCTCAAAAGTAATTAATTCATCAAAGTAAACAGTGGATTAAGCTATACTATTTTTATCTATTTATTCTATCACCCAAAGTAAACACCCACTAAGTGTCTCTTATTCCATTTTAGGTTGTCCCAATATAAGTGTCTCATACCCAATATGAAAACTTCTTTCTCTCACAAAAAGATATGGACCTCACCACTCTATATCTTTTTTACGCTTTAATCATCATACTCCTAATACATATACCCAAAAAGTAGTATTCACCGATATACTCGTGCGCTAATTAAATATTAATTTTCATATAATTAGTAAATGTTGGTTTTCAAGAGAAAAGATAAAAGTGCAACATCCTATAAGGGCAGAATAGTGAGGTAACATTAGATGCATGTCATAGTAGATATACAACTTTGCAATGTAAACTAAATTGCAGTGAAAAACATGGAACATAGAGAAACCAATCCCACATAAATTTACAAAAATACCCCCAGATAAAAAATTGTAAAACTCCAGGTTAGCTTCTTCTCAAGATGTCATGAAATCTGTCTACAGTGAGAAGTCATCTGGAAATATCATAATTCTGGGAGTAGCCAAGCTGCTGCTCCATCTCCCAGCTCAGCTTCGAAGCTACTCTTTCATGGCGAGGTACGTACTCCTGCAGATCAAGACATCTATGATCAATTTGAATCTTGAAACAATATTATTCAATCATGTCTGAAACAAGATCATATTAGTATTCTTGAAGATGTTTGAATGTTTTTGTGGCAAGTCATTAGTATTAAATAGTAATGTGAGGCAAGGGCAAGAAAAAATTTTACCTCTAATTTCTTGACAAGCTCTTTGGCTGAGGGAGCAGATACAATGATATGGCGAGCATTGGGGCTAATGAAGCCTTCCTCTACAGCTTTGTCGATGAACGAGAGCAACGAGTTGTAGTATCCATCTACATTCAGCAAACCAACCTGCAAAAATGCCCATAGCCCCCCTTTAGTTTCTTGATCTGTTTTAGTCCTAAGGATCTTTGATTTTTTTTTTCGAGTTGGAAATGATGAATACCGGCTTATCATGGATGCCGAGTTGAGCCCATGTTATGACTTCAAGCAATTCCTCTAGAGTTCCATAACCACCTGTATTCATGCATACATTGTTAATTAAGGCCCACATATAATTTTCTAGCATATGATTATTAAATTAGTGCATCTTACTGAGAAAAATGGACATTTCAATGCATTGACACATCCTTATTCTTGAATAGGACCAAAGTTACTAACTAAAGTAGTTTCTCTCTCATTCAAGAATTGGATCATTAAAAAGACATCCCATCTCAAGTTAGTTAGGTAGGCATGTGTTGTTTTCATATCTGTAAAATTTCCAACAATTTGGTATTTATTGCTTCCATATATTATTAGTACTCTTTCTATGCTCTTTGAAGGCACTCATGCCTCCGTAGATGTTTTCCACAAGACGATAGAGTTTAGCGAAGTTCGACTGCTATACACGAAAGACTGGAATTAGGGAAAAGAACACAACTAAGCAGCCTATCCAAGAATCATTGGATGCTCAAAACAAAGCCATATTCAAATATTTCTAGTACTAATGTAACACATTTCAGAGATGAGAAAAAGAAATTATGCAGTGAAAATGCCAGATTTTGACATATGCCATGATGAAGGAAATGAAAGCATCAAGATTTGGAATATTAGAAAAAACTGAGTGTGAAAAAATGTAGACAAACCAGGTAAGGCAATAAAAGCATCAGAATGCTTTGCCATTTCTGCTTTCCTTTGATGCATATCTGCAACTGCCTTCACTTTCCCTACTGTTTGTCCAGTTAACTGCAAATAAGTACAAAATCCCTTAAAGCAAAATGTGTTGGTAAAGCTGGAAAATGGTACACACACACATATATATATACGTGTGTGTGTGTGTGTGTTTTTCTGTACTATAGCAGTGAAGCAATGTTGGTGTGTTGCTGAGAGAATTTGGATTATTGCAAATCATAAGTTCAAGCAACTGTAGAAGCAGTGGCTGTTACAGAATCAAGTCAACACACACACACACACACATAGACCTATTTGAAGAATTTAAAGAGGGAAGAAGGGCCAAGAGAGAAAAATACAAGAACTGGCAGGTGCAGCAGAAGATAGCAAATAAAGGAGAAATACAAGAAAGCATTTGGAAGTCCAAAAATGAAGACACAATTACAAAATGATCTGACTACTCTACACTATAATAGATAGGATAAGGTTTAGCAACATCACTTCCTCAGAATCAACAGCAAAGACCAAAAAGCAAGAAAATTACATGACATTAGATTAAACAAAGGAAACAAACTCAGAACCAACAAAAAAGCAAGAAAGAAAATGAAATCAAGAATTCTTTAATCCCACAGCAGACATACCTCTCGAGGCATGAGCGTCTTGGGAATCACTCTACAAAGGGGGACAATAACAAGACAAAAATCAATTTTAGTGAAGAGATTAAATAAGCAAAAACCAAAATCAAATTTTTTTTTTTTTGGTTTATTTGAGGTGATTTAGTGAAGAATTGAGGGATTAAATTTAAAATTTAAAATCCTCTCTCACCCAGTGACATGGCGACCACCATCATGAACAGCTTGTGAAACCAACCCCATTAGGCCTATGCTTCCTCCTCCGTACACTAAATCAATGTTCCTACAAACCTTCAAATTCACATCAACAAGTTATGTTAGCCTTTCATTTCAACAAACAGAGCATAATGCAACAGAGAGAGAGAGAGAGAGGGGCCTTCTTAGTATATCAGAGATGGAGATTGAACATTATTTCTTGCTCGATAAAGAATTGAAGTACGGACACATTTGCATGAAGATGTAAAGAAAGAGAAATCAAAACACTGCAAAAACCCATCAAAATCAAGCGAAATGATTTCCTCATGAGAGAAACAGAGAACTAATCAAACGAAACAATTTCATCATAAAAGATGAACAAATACACACAATATTTGATTGGAACAAAACATGCACTAAAAATCAAACCCAATATGAACCAAAAGCAACACTACAAGTCTACACCTATATTTCCGAGGAGAACAATAAAAATGGAAAAAAAAAAAAACAGAGAAATGAAGAATTACGTACCAAAACATTGGCGAGTTCAATAGCAGCTTCTTGATAGCTAGTTTTGTTGCCTTGGCTACTCCCACAGAACACACAAATCGTCTTAAACTTTGATGTTTTAACTTCACTATCTCTCTCCATTTCTGCTCTCTCTCTCTCTCTCTCTCTCTCTCGTTTTTATATGTTTGTCTTTTATCTGTAAATGTAAGTGACAACTTAGAAATAAAGCAAGAAATTTGCTTCTAATGGCATCACCCTTCAACTCACACCATTTCACCCTACCTATTATGTATATATATATAGCGCCTATACATACACACACACATGTACCCTTTCTCAAGAAATATCAAATATGTGTTATGGTATGTGTGTGTCACTGTCAGTGTGTGTGTGAGAGACAGAGAGACAGAGAGAGAGAGAATACAAGCTTCATACGGCAATTCTTATTGGCCCTTCACACATTAAATTGGAGCGGATTTGAATACTACATCCGTCCCATTATTATTATCTCATTTCTTTTGGACACGGGTATTAAGGAGAATTGTGTTTAAAGGGAAAAAAGATAGAAAGTGGTGGAGCCATTATTTTTTGTGAGAGAAGCATATTTCCTTTTATGGAAACAGGACAAGAATAACGGGACAGCCCAAAAAGGAATACAAGACAAGAATAATGGGACGGAGGGAGTATATAAATTATAATTATAATAACGTTGCACACATGCGAAAAATATCTGCACGATTTGCCTCTGTGACTGGCACGTGTCGACCACTTCATCTATTAACTTATCCAAATTACTAATTACTCCCTTCCTCCCTTGATCTTAGCCTAGTTCTTTTCGGCACGGATATTAAGAAGAAAGGTATTAAGTGTAAAAATTATGTTTAGTGTTGTTTGTATATATTATTTTATTGACTTATAGTGTTTTTTATTGACTTTTCAATCATGCAGTGTTTTTTATTGACTTTTGGACTTAATTAATGTACTAATTGAGCCATAATTTTGTCCAAAAAAGGAAACATGCCAAGATGAGTGGGACGGCCTAAAAAGGAAAACAAGCCAAGATGAATGGGACGGAGGGAGTATATTTCAACCTTTCGACCTTGCACAACTATATCGTGGAAAAAAACTAGAACTTGATTGTTGATTAACTTACGATATTTCAAACTTGTTGCAAACTAGACAAAACTTTTAGAACGTTTTAATAATATTATGATATTTTGATTATGATCGTTTCCCATAATTTTCTGCACAAGTTTGAAGCTGAGATTCTGACGACCTTCCGGCATCTCAAGACACATTTCTATATTACATGTCATCGTTCATGGTCTCGTTTAATTTGGTGGATAATGATATTGATGGATAATTAAGTGTTGTAGTACTTTTCTTGATACAAAAAATAGTGGATAGACAAAGGTCCTTGATTAATTTGATTTGATGTTCTATAATTGCATTCTTACTCCATCAAAATAAACATATCTCTATATCAAATTATAAATCCTTAAAGTAAGCAAGTTCTTGTAGTTCAAATTCACCCATTTGATTTCCTTAGACTGAGTAAAATTTCTATTTGATGTTGCTAAAATGCAAGCTTTGCAAGTGTTTAATTATACTTTTTTTAATATAAAAATTAGATGTCTACAAATCTTGCCATGTTTGATCTCTACTAATCTCTTTTATCAATAAAAAAAAATGATGGATTTATAATTATCTTATGTGACTAGTAATCTCTAGTTAAAGTTTTACTCACTCTTAACCTCAGACTCTCTCAACCTCAGGATCCTAAGGCACAAAACAGCCATTTACTTGCTTCCAATTTTTTTTTTAAATTTATTCTTTATTTAAAAATAAAATAAGTCCTTTGTGTCTGCTCCCACTTGCTAATTTGGTAGAAGAATACCACCAGCATTGGGATTGTACCAAAAGATTAAAAACTTTTTCATATCTACTGTCAAAACTTCAAAATGGACAGAGTGACATGGGATTTTTTTTAATATATATTTGCATGCGTTTCTACACTAATTAATTAAACTAGTATATATATGAGAGAGAGAGAGAGAGATGGGCATGAAGATGGGTAAAATTGAAGAAATTCTAATGTGTTCACCATAGAGAACTGTGCAAAACACAAAACATACATGTGGTTACACATTGGACACTAATGCTCTATTTATAGGAAACATTTTATTTTTATCTGATGTTATGTTATGACACCCCATTCTTTACACTAAGCATGTTGTCCCTAGCCCCTATTTCCATTATTCCTCGTATTTTATTTGTCTATTTACATGAACCGTGAGGTGTTTTGTGTGAGACGGAGCAAATATCTAGATTCAAATTAAATCAGTATCTAATGGTATAGTCATAATTACAAATATATTATGGATATCAGTTTGAATTTGGATCTAGATATTTAATCAATCTCATTGTTCAACCGTCTCACAAATTTTTTTTTATCGTCTGCATCTATTTTATTTCGCCGCCTTTATGTTTGATCATGTTCATGAATAAAGAAATTAAAGTTGCACTTGGCTGGGGAGATGTCACATGCAATTATCGACTAAATTTGGTTGATCAATCAAATAGATCAAGTTTAACCAAAATGAGCTTTAGATATATTGTATCTTTTGATTCATTCAATCATTCTGATTAACTAATAAATTTGGTTCCCTTCTCAATATATATTCGCTTCGCCTCACTATAAGTGACACAAAACTTTTTAGATATGGATATTTAAGAGTATGTGTTAAAGTGTGGCGGCCCACTTAATTGTAAAAAATAAATTATTTTTATTATGGGTAATGTGTTGCTTATAATAAGACATCTCAAAATGAAAAACGTGTCATTTATAATGTGGTGCGAAGAATATGATCGATTTAATCTACTTTACTCTCTATAACTAAATGCATTTGACAAGTGGTCGCTTCGTGATTCAATTATATAAACTAGATCTAAATATTTAAAATATTAGACAATAAATCAAATGGTTTATCCACACACATTCCACCGATCATAATAAATATTTAACAAACTTGCATGGGTGTCGGTATCTCCCAATTGGTACCACAAGTTCAGTAGTTCACAAACCCTAACTTTAATTTTGGCATTTACTTGATTTACTAATGTGTTAATTGACCAAAAATAAATAATATCACCAACTTTGATTCGACTTTAATTTAAAACATGACTTATTACTGTACTCATATATTATTTTTTTTAGAGAATTACAAGGTATATATAAATATAATCTAATCAAGCACTACACCACCATATAGGCGGGACCTCTACACCACATAAATGTGGGACCACTACACCACCACGCAGGGTGGGACCACTACACCACCAAAGAAGGTGAGAAATATACTACACCGCACGCAGGCGGGATTGAACCCAAGACCTCTCGCTAAGGAGAGTCTTGTGGTGCCTCAGTTAGCCAATTGATTACTGTACTCATATTGTTATTTGCAATAAAATAGATATTCCTAAAATTTACCGAAAACTGTAAAAATAATGTAGCATCATTTTATAATATTAATTTTTCTCTTCAAGTTTAGTTTCATGTGTTTTAGTTTAATTTTTTTTATTCATGCATTAGGGTTTACTGTACTCAATTAGGGTATGTAATTATTTTTAGTATCTAATTTTAGTTTTATTAGCTAATAATTGATTATTAGGATTGATAAATTCATAATTAGAGTATATAATTTTATAAAATTTCAGTTAGTAATAAAGATTGATTATGATTCACTATTATAATAAATTTTAATTTTATAATAAGTATTATTAAAACAATTGATTTACTAGTGGGACACGCATGGTACACAAAAAATATTGGGACACTGGATCTTGTCAACAGGATTTCGAGTTACTTTTGTTGTTTATCTATTTTGCCAAATAATCAAAAAATGAGGTCATTGTTGACATGATTTATAAGTCTTAACTATTTTATTTTTATTTGGCATTGATCCATTTATTAACTAACACAAAAACTAAGTGAAATGACCTCACAATGAAATAAATGAGTCAAAGATGTAAATCTAAATTCATATTCAATGACATATTTGACCCGTTTATTGTAAGACCGTCTCACACAAGATCCCATTAACCCATGAATTTGTTCAAACTTAACATATCAAGATACCCAGAATGCAGGAACTTAGTTAATGCCCTTAAATTAATGCCTAAACTTAATTAAAAAATTCATAATCCCAACCCTTTTTGCCCTGTTTTCCTGCCATCACTTTTTGAGATTGTAAAATTGCTACTTACTATTATTAGTTGTCCGTCACGCGTGTAGATCATATTTTTGCGTGTAAATAAATACTTTGTGGTATATTAATGTTCGTTTTTGTGTCAATATATATATATATATATATATATAAAGAGATGAGTTAGTATAAAAACCGGTACTCTTGTACAAACTACAAACATGTTTTTTTCAATATATAATCATGTTTTTTAATATATACAATAATGCTTAATACCGTTATTCTCGATTCATGCTTTTTGTATAAAAAATTATGATTATATAAAATCATGCTTTTTACATACTATTTTCATGCTTTGATAATTACCAACCGTAGATCATACCATGATCAACGGTTGAGATCAGTTTGTAGTTTTTACATGAGGACTAGTTTTTATATGAACCAAATCCTATATATATATATATATATATATGGTGTGGATCTGGTAGGAACTCATTCTTATATGAGTCGTAGGAACCATGCATTTTTATGACTTGGGAAATGCACAAAATGCAGTACTTTAATGCACAAACATAGCAAAGCAATTTTTTTTTCGTCTCCGCCTTCGTCTCCGATTTTAATTTATAGATAATGATTGTGACAATATTAATGTCTTTTAGCTCGCTCCGAGGCCTTCGGCTCCCCTCGCTCGACTCTTAAATCAAAACATATGTTTATGCATTAAAATAATGCAATTTGTGCATTAACTTGTGTGATAAAAATGCATAGTTCCTACGAACTTATATAAAGATGAGTTCCTATATGATCTTCTCCCTATATATATATATATAGGGCTCGTTTGGTAGGGGTGATTAGGGTGTATAATATGTCTATGACACCCTAATATCTTGTTTGGTATGAAGTATACGGCCCTTTATAAAGTTCGGGCCCGTATGAATAATACTTATTTTTGTTGTTATGTATACTACCTATGAGGTGGTATAAATAATACTGCAACTAATTATAGCAATAAATTACAATAATTACTATGTGTTGCAGAGAATTTAATACATCATACCAAACGAAATATTAATTCTTTATATTTATAAGACATCTCAGTCAAACATATCAGACCTTATCCCATACTTTGTACCAAACGAGCCCATAGTATATATCACTGCGGATATAGCTTTTTGCACTAAATATATTAATTCGTTAAACTTCATGAAGTAGGAAGTAATATTCCAAAAATAAGTAAATAGATAAACTTGCGTGGAAACACAAAGTGGCTGTTTGGCTACATTTAGAATATTCTTAGATTTATGTTCTCACATTTTTGTGGTCAAAGAAAAAATATATAGCTAGGTTCTGTCTAGAAACTAGAAAGTCAGATATAAATTGATGAAATTAAGTAATTATTTACCTGCATAGATTGTGTAATTTAAAAATTAAAAAAATTAACTGTACACTTTTTAACTGCAGAAAAACGAGGTGAATTGTTAGAATGTTACGGATGAGAAGAGATTTTAATGCTGAGAATAATTTTTTTATTTAAAACTATTGTTCAAAATAATATATTTGAAAATTGAAGCAGTAGAGAAAATATACAATAACATTTCTTTAAATATACTATTACAAATAAAATAAAATGAAAAAACGAACGAATCTATTAATTCCGTTACATAAGGATTAGATGATATGCAGTAGATTAAAACAAAAATATATAAGTACTCATTGCCATTGGGGACTAATAATCAGTTAACGATAACTATCGTACGCAACTGCGCATGATAGCTTGGAGTGCTGTGCGCATGCTCTTTTTTTGTATAAAGATTCCATATTCCACTACTATAACTCCAAAATATTTATAATGCACTTATTTATCAAAATTAACTCATATTTTTAAACTCATAAATTATAAAATTGAGATTTAAATTGGATTAGATATTCAATTACTAACGTCGTCACAGATTATGTAACATGGAGTTATATATATATATATATACTTGAAGCCAAAGTTTATGAGCCGTAATATAAAAGAACGGCTCATAAACTTTGGCTTCAAGTATAAATACATAAAATACATGTCTATTAATTAAAAGTTTGTGAGTAAAATAATGTATGGTAGAAAGTCTCAACTCAATATATCAAAGTTGTCACTTTCGATAATAAAATTGCAGAAATAGCAACATCTAATAAAATATACCAAAAACCAGAAAAAAAAAAAGAAAAGAAAAGAAAAGAAAATATACCGTTACCACTATTGCATTTTAATTTTTAGTACTGTTGTTATTCAAATTAAAGTGACTCTTTAAATTTTTTTAGGCAATAAATTAATATGGCCTTTTACAAATAAATGTTTCACCAAATGCATTTTTTACTTCTTGCATGATGATAAACAACTACACTTGAATACATATTATGCAGTGTTCAAGTATGGCGGAAAAATCAAATTTAGTTGAAAATTCGAAACTTTTTATGTTAATCCATCCAAATCAATTATATATAGTTCATTCTAGTTTCCATGCAAATTAAGAACAATGTTGGAAACAGAATATTACAACTTCTGCAATGTCTTCATTTAATAGGTATAGGCATAATATACAATGTGTAAATTATTGTTTAACATATTCATAAATGATATGAAGGCATACTTGTAAATATGCATAATAAATTACAATTAAAATATATATATTCAAGACCACATATTTGAGATATTTCAAACTGTAATGGAAACATATATTTACTCTCTCTCTCTCTCTCTCTAAATCCACGGTTGTTTACCATGAAATCATTTTGGAATGCAATGAAATGATCTACAAATCGCACTAGACAAACTTATCAACTCCACAACTAAGTCACTCTTGATGGGCAAATAATGAACTACTCCCTTCGTTACAAATATATAGTTTATTATTCCATTTTGAAATATTCTTGTACAAAAACTATATAGGACTTTATAGTTAATTACTTCAAGCTATTATATTTCAGAATTGTTTAAAAATAAATAAATTTTCTCAATTTACTCTTGTCCTCGATACAAATTCTTTAATTCTACCATTTTTCAATGCATAACTAGGAGTAAAATGACCAACTTTCTTGATATATATACAATCTTTTGCGTCAGATAATCTCTACTTTTCAAGGAGGGAGATATTATATTATTGAGTGAAAAACTGAAAATAGAGAAGAAAAACCCTCTTGCAACACGTGTAAAGCAAGGGTTGGTGGATGATGATAATAATGAGTAATTTTGATACCAATAATCTTGGAGTAGCAATATTTACACTAATTTTGAATGCTGTATCGACACGTATTACTTTGTCGGGCAAGCTTTAAGCATCCATAGCTTTGTTGAGGTCTCATAAAGTTGGAACATTTATTGTCACACCCATACTAATTTTCTACTTTTGGAGAGGAAAACCTTCTCACTTTCCTCTTCCATCTTTCCACATTAGGAAATCTGTAATCTTATCTTCATTTTTTACCAAACTTTATTCACACCATCAATCATCATAATACTGTGTTGTTAATGTTAGGTTGGTGTTTCAAAGTAAAGCTAAAAGTCAAATTGAAATTAGTATGTTTCAATTTGGAGTGAGATTAATCACATGATCTCTCGACAACTACTACTACTTAGATTTGCTAAAGTAGACGGACTCTCGTGGAAACACCTTGTTTCTACTACGTTTTTTTGATCGATACATTTTGTATTTCGAATATGGCATGACATAAATATTGATAAAAAGAATCATCGATAATTTTTAATATGGCTGGTGTCTGCACCTAGCATTCACTTCACCCGACACGATTTAAATGATATTCTTAACGTTAATTCTTTTCTTGATTGTGTGGTAGATAATTGTATCTTTTTCTAATTTGCATGTCATATCAGTTGTTATTCTGTTCTTCATTTATTTCAAAAGTGCACGTAACTACTAACTAACCCACTATGATTTCCTATATTGAGAAAGATTGAATTGATTGGACCAAAGCCCATAACCGTGTTTAGGCATTTTAGGCCCAATTGAACCGGTCGATCCAGCCCGAACCCATCGATCTTCTTGAAAATGATTCGGGCCGAGCCAGTCTTAAATATGTACATAATGCAAAAAATGTTTGGGCCTAAACAGGTCCGAAATTCCATCAAGCCTAAAATATTGAGGCACAACCCGTCTGTCTGGCCGGGCTAGTTTTGCCGGCACAATACCATCTTTGAATCATCAAACTTATGAAGAAAGAAATTATGTAGTCCAAATTGATAGAACTATCAACTAATTACCTCAACCACAAATCTCAGAATTTCTCAGAATTAGCATATATAAAGAATCATCATCGTATACAAACTTCTTACAAGGAAGTTCTTCATGTCGAACCTAGACGTAAGCTAACCTGCTTATTCATTACACAAAATTTTTCCCGCTATGGAGAAAGGAATCATTCAGCCTACTACAGAATTACATATCAGAACACACACTCAGAGCATAGATTGCAAAGTCGATGCACTCCGGATCCCGTTGGTCTGAATTCGCGCTGCATGCAGGTGATGCAAGTAACAAGATCTCCCATTTCTTGTCGAGCGATGGAGCACGAGACCTTGCGCCTGCACCACTCGAGTCTTGATATTCTGATGCAGAAATAGGATAGGAGATGAGGAAAGCCTCGTTTGATTGAGATAAACGGTATCAGAATGTTCAAAAACTCGAAATGGAAAAGAAGTGTTCCATTGCTTGAAGATGTGATTAATAACTTCATGCAAATGCAACAACAATTTCAATGCCAAGATTTGTGAACAGAATTAAGATGAAGAGCATACCCTTGCATGCTTTCCCAGTTGGATGATCTCGAATTGATTTGAGTCATTAATATTCACGCTTTGGACGGGCTTCAGCTCTGCTAACTCGAATACTTCTACCATTGAGGTCCTGCTCCAAGAAATTTCAGTGAGATGCAAAAATTTCAAGATTCTCATAGAGTAAAAAAATGTAAGTCTAATGGACAACGATAACCAATAGAGAATCGGGGGCAAAATACAGTTATCGTGTACAAAGACAACGAAGATTTTCTCCCCCCAAGATAAATCTTTCTAAGAGGCATATATGCTACTATTAGAGCTAGAGGATGAGCAGAAAAAGAAAATAACGCGACAAAATATTGAAATTCAACCAATTTTAACAGAGTATCAAAATAGAATTCAAACATTGTCCGGTATCAGCCAAAGCAGTTGGAAACAATCAAAGACCAAACAATAGAATCAATGCCCATCGAGAATCAAAGCATATATATATTCATACGCATATGTATTAACCGGTAAGTAATGGCCTCATCATAGAAATGGGGTACTCACCATGCCATCTAGTGATCTAATAGCATTGTCGACCTCTTGAGCAGAACCATATGTTACAAAACCGAAACCCCTTGATCTACCACTTTCTCTGTCGTAGACGACTGTTGCTTCCTGCACCTTTCCCTGCTCACCAAACAAGGTTTCGAGAGTAAGATTGTCAACACCCCATGCAAGGTTACCCACATAGAGTCTGTTGGTGTTGTCGACACTCGTCCCTCCCCTAGGTCCTCGGGGCGAGAAACTGTCTCTCTTAGGAGGTGCAGGCCCGGAACTTACCCTCAAAGCTCTACCATGAAATTCCTGCAGAAAATGACGAACTCAGGCACAGGGTTTCAAGCAGCATAAACAAATCAAGATACCTTTCTCTCTCGAAAAGCACTGTTATCTACCTAGTACCAACACTTGTACACATGAGAGAGACGAGGCTTACGTATCCATTGAATTGTTGAGCTGCAGCTTCCACTTCCTCGACTGTGGACATAGTCACAAAACCAAAGCCACGGCTTCTTCCTGTTTCCTTGTCATAGATAACCTGCAAAAGTTCAAGAACTCCATGTCAACAATGTGAACATTGTTTTTCATATCAAAATCTTTCGAGATTGGCTTCACACACACTCTATCACAATCCCGATTTCAACCCCGCCTCGGCATTACCTCAAGCACAGACAGAAAACAGAACGAGTAAACAAATCAATCCAAAACAGCATACAATCAACTGAGAAGCAGAAATACATTCATTCACCACAACTTCTTGAAGCATTTCAAAGCACAAGTGCATCAACATTCATGAATCTGTCCAAACCCACAAATAAATGTAAGAAAGTACCTAAATTTCCACGAAAATTGACAAGGAAAATCAAGAAAATGAAACCCCGTAAGCCTTTACAAGACTGCTAGACTCAATTAAATGCAATTGTATAGTAGTATCTAAGTTATGTGAAATAATCCAATCTATGCTAACATTTCAATTGAAACCAAACAAAAGCAAAAGGCCGAAACATAAAAACATTAACAAAAATAAAAGTTGACAGTTCTGAAAAAGAAAAAAAGAAAGAAAAAAAAAACAATTCAATTCAATTCGGATAAAAAGTAAATTATACCTCAACCATCTCAACGTTTCCGGCTTGTTCAAAAAGCCCAGCAAGCCGAGAGCTGTCGACATTGAAGGGTAAATTCCCGACAAAGAGTTTTAATTCCGGCGAGAAATGCGGTTGCACGGACGGCCCTTCATCCTCTTCCACCTCCTCGACCAGGTCAGATGAAATCGCGACGTTTCGTACGAATTTAGAGGCCGGGTGGGCGTAGCTGCCGATGGTAGAGAGAGAAAGAACGTGCCTTGGCAGTGAGATGGGTTTGAGAGAAGACGGAGAGAGAGAAGACGCGGCGACGAAGGATAGGGTTTGTGGAGTGAGGGAGAGGGAGAGGGAGTGGAGCGAGGCAGCCATTGTTAGTGTGTGTTGTGTGTGTAGAGATAAGGTTTTTCTGAGGTTTCTGTTTCTGGAAATGGATGCAGCCAGCGAGCTTATAAAAGAGCGGGAGAGAGAGAGAGAGAGAGAGAGAGAGAGATATTTGTGCACAGTGAAAATAATATTCTTTGTTTTTCTTTTTTTTTATAATTAAATAATATTCTTTGTTAGGATAAGGTAATTTACGGACATGTTTGATTTTCTCACTAGTGAAAAATATTATTATGTCGTGTCTTAATTTGGTACAATGGTCATTTCAAAGAAAAATAAAATACTAAGTTCGTAATTAAAAATTCTTCATTCTACTACTGCATTATTAACGTTCCTATTTTAAAAGGGAATAAATAAATTACATTTTTTAATTACTAAACTATTCTACTTTGACGTCGTGTAGTTTTAACAATTGCATTAATACTCAGAAGTATCAACAACACTTTCAAAATTGTGTTCCATGGTTAATTTTTCGGCAGCGCAGAGCACACGTGGCACATCGAAAGCTAATAAAAATGAGCTGTCATTGAAACTATGTAATTTTGATTAGGAAAATTAAAACGATGCCGTCTTAATGACAAATCACTTTTATTTATTTTTGTTTACATTCATTTCAGTTTCCGACATGTCACATGTATTTTCATCGTTAAAAATTGATCCTGAAACGCGATTATGAAAATGTTCATAGTTTGGACATTTCGTTTAGATTGACAATTGAATTGTAATTTACCTTATTTAAAAAAAGAAAATTATATTTAAATAATCTAAATTATACCCGTTTGCACTAAAATGATACAAATATGTCTATATAATCATAAGGATTACCTCAAATACAAATTAAATGTATGTGTAGATGGCGAAATTTTAAGGGACTGTACATATATTTCAAATGCAAAATAATTAATATGTATACATTTTTATTATTATGGAATTAAATACAATACTTTGCATTGCAGTACGTATATGAGTAAATCTTTACAGGTATACAGTCTATTTTGTATTTCCCGCCATTTGTTGTGTATTTCCCGCCATTAGAAAAAACCAAAATTCTGAAGATGGAATCAAGAAAACATGAGTTATACAACTTTCCACCTTATGTCCAAATGAATGATCCCATCTCTAGAATCGATCAGATGGTACTTCTCATTGATATGCTCGTTGTCGACTACGTCGGCCAGGTTGATTTCGACGTATCCCAACGACTCCTAAATCGAAAAACACGATCAAGCACCACCATCAGCCTATGCAAGTCATCACATGCATGTTGAACTGGAATTCAGACAAGATGAAGAGATTGGTTTGATGGTTGTACCTTAAACATGACTCCCATGCGTCGTCTCTTGCTCGTGACTTCGACTTTAATGAAGTCCTTCACGGGAGACTCGTCCAGTACGAACTGGAACTCTTCGTTCCAATAAGGATTCCTAGTTTTCTTGACAGTCTATGGATGATACATTGCACATTTGAATGTTACAAATTGAGCTAAATTATGAAATCTATTAATTATAGTAGTTTTTTGAAGTGGGATTTTGTGAAATCAAATCACCTTAGTTCTCCTTTTGTCTCCTCGGAAGAGGACTGTGGCATAAGGGTTGCTCGGGTTGCTCTTCCCCTCGACATCCTTAGCTTCCACGACGTTTACAAGGAGCAGACCTGTCCCACTCAACGACATGCTTTCATGCTCGTTTCTTGAACTTGCATTTCCAGAAGAATCAGAAGATCCACTAAATTTTTTGCTATCTTCACGGAAAGGAACAAAGGTCATCTCTAACGCAATCTGCCCGTGTGGCCTCTTGTTATGAGGATCGTTCGGGTCCATGCTGTTCTGCAAATCAAGAGTCATCTCTTTCCTCTCATATGGAACGAGCGAATTCAGTGGAACAAACTGCATTCCTAGATAATCATGAGCTCCAACCTGGCATTCAAATAGGAAAAACAGCAATATTTTGATTCAATTTCAGATTATATAATCTGATATGAAGTCGACGAGCACACTTATATTGAGGATTAGCTAAATCAATATTTTGCTAGTACTATATACCTTTTCCCAGTCAAAGAGTTGCAGCTTTAGAACTTGGGACACGGGGTCCTTTACGGTCAGTTTGAAATACTCGTTCCATTCAGGATTTAGATTATTCTTCTTGACCGTCGTCTTCTTTGCATTGAGCCTTTCCCCTGTGAGGCTGAGTTTAACATAGGGATCAGAGGTGCTCAGGAAATCCATGTTTAAGAGATTGTGTGCTCTTACAACCTTGACGTGCAGTATCCCGACAGGCTTCTTCGTAGCTCCTCTGTCGATTTAATTTTACAAGAATCGGATAATTGAATTGAGGCAAGAAATAAGGACAGATCAAATTTCAGCATTTAAACTTACATTGAACTATCGAGGATGTCTATTTCGTACGTTTGAGGCCAGAGATAAAGCTTAGCGACTTGTCTTGCCACAACTTCCTGCAAGAAACTAGAATTCAGGCAAGAGATGGGACATTAAAAAAACAAATTTGTTCGAATCCAATACCAATATATCCAATGATGTTTAAATTGTTGACCATCTTATGATTTCTACATAATATTATCATGCACGTGCTTCGTGTTTTTCATATGCAGACGGTATCAAAGAGATAGCAGCACACCTGCACAAGCTGGTACACACCGGGTATTGACATGATATCGCCTCCCATGATTCGAAGTCCAAAGTCTATCTTTGGCTGCAATCTTGCAATGAGTGTAGTGAGCTCAAACTGAAATTCTCTACAGAAAAAAAAAAGAAGCCTGAGAGTCGCAAGATTCAAGATTCGGGTTGCTTACCTTCTCCATCAGGGAAACAGCAATGCTCGAAAAGCATGGGAATGATGGTACAAAAGGTCTTAAAATGACCCTCGTTGCTGATGATATTTGAATGTCTACCACCTGGCCTTAAAAACAAGATTCTCCGATCTCAGAATCAACGTAATGACACATTGAAAAACTTTACTATCCAAAACAAACACAAACTTTTGCTTCGTTGACCTCACGAATTTCAATCAAAATGAAGGTACTATGTGTTTATACCAACAAAAGACACGATATGAAAGAGCAGCGCTAGTGATGCTCGTCTAACCTGGATAGCTAGTTGTAGAGACAATAACTTTATTGCAAGAACAATGTCAGCATCTCCGGCCCATCTCAGCGCGAGATCAAGAACTAGTTCGTTCTCATTAGAATCTTGAGCCTTCAAACCTGATGGAAAATGGTCAGATTATGCAGAACAACATTAAAATCATACAGGATTAACATTTATATGTTCCTGAAAGTATTTCCTCGTTTAAGAGATCAATTAGCTACTTAATTCTCACTAACCATGAATCTTGGGAGGAAGGCTTCCAAGAGTAAGACGCTCAAAACTAATCGATTCTATCAAAAACTTGCCAACATACTCAGCAAAGCTAGCTTCTGTAGAGTTCTTAATAATCCTACACGCTGCCTGGAGGCAATAATCGAGATCAGAAAGGCGAAAGGAAGGAAACTGATACAACTCATATTGAACATGTAGTGTCACCTTATCAAAATATGGCCATACATCAAGAATTACTTTGTTTAACCAATCAATCTGCAAAATCCAAAGCATAAATAATCATTGGGAAACCAAAAACTTGAATGAAAAAATGACATTTTCAAGATGCTCACTCTCTCATAATCTGGATTCATCACCCATAGTGGAAGCTTAGGAATGATATCAACTATAGAATTCGAATCAAATTCATTAATTGAATCAATTACAAGCTCCTGCAAGTTCAAACACAGATACAATTAAATATGGATCATATAAGAATCACAATATATATAGTGTGTATATATATATATGAATGAATCTTGAATATTGAAGAATACAGAAGTATACATCCTAACAAATGTTTTCCACCAAAAACATCAACAAGGGCTTATAGCAATTGATAAATATTTTTTTTCTTACGCTAAAAACATAAATCACATTATCATCAAAACATTGACATTGCCACAAATTCATTCAAACATACATAACATATTACCAGGAAAAAAAAAAGCTAGCTCTACAAGGATAGATTGAAAGAGATTTGAGTAGCAATATTCGACTCGACTCGACTCAGTAAGCAGTAGGCGCCATAGGAGTTAGTATCTAACCTTGGTAGAATCTCTGGGCTCGAAGTATATGAAGACCAAGAATCCCACAACAATTCCTATCGGAATCCCAAACCCAAATCCTATAACTCCCAACAAATCTTCAACAAATCCCATTTTCTTGCATCATCGGAAGATCAGAAGGAAAATTACTGTTTCATTGGTCATCGAGAATCAAGTCCCTCGTTGTCGGACACGAAGCACAATCCTTAACCAGAAACAAAAATGCGAAATCAAGAACTTAATAGCAACGAAAAGGAAAAGTCGTTTTTTGGAATATAAGCAAAAAAAAAAAAAATGCAAGATTTTGTTTTTTCGCCACAGCTGGCGTGGCGGCGATGTTTCGTAGGTGGTGTTGATGTTAACTAATTGCAAGAATTTGGAAGTTTGATGCGGACAATTAACTCAAACGTGGCGGGCACTGGAGATTTGGTTTGAGGAAAATTAATGTTTTTGTCGTCATTAGCGGTTGGATTACGCAAGAATATATTTTTATGTGCATAAATATGGTTGATAACCTGCAGGAATTGGTCCAACATCTTGATTTGGCTTTGAGATTTGTATTAATTTGATGTTGACCTTTTACTTCAACCTTTTACTTCAATGAAATATGAGAACTAAAATTGATCTGGATTAGATTGCCCCGAGATTAATCTTGTCATAGGGTGACGTTATTGGGTCGAGTACAACTAACCAAACACTCTCTCACGAGACTTAATTAGTCTAGTCTAGTTGGACCAATCAAACACCCCCATAACATATAATACAAGAATAGACATGTATTAAAAATTACTCGTAATGGAGTACAAAATTTTCAGTGATTCGAGATTTTTTTGAAGTGTAAAAGAAGAAGAAAAAATAGCTCCCCCATGCTAAAGGGGTGGGTCAGCAACAGCGTAAAGTTTTATGCAGCTCGATTCTATATTATTACATCTCGTATTTCATTTCATTAATAGGTATTTCATTTCATTAATAGGTGTTATATATATATTTATAATATCCTTCAATATAATTTTATGATATTTAAATCTCATGGCATCACCGGCATGTATTAGTTCACCTGTATGAGTCGAATATTTTTGTACTGTAATCTTTAATTTCGTTTTCTTCCAAATATGATATTTATATGACACAAAGGGAGGAATACAATTGAATTACAATGCTTGTGGGTATGGGAAGTAATAAAGTTGTACTTTATATATTATATGTAATGAAAAAATTAACTACTAACATTAGAGCAAGACAAATAATAAAAGATGCATGACTATTGCAATAAATAATACTAATCAGCAAATAATACCGAAGAGATATTAGATTCTTACAATTTATTTAGTTAGAAATTAAAGTTTCGTCACTATTTTATGATACATTAAATGATGATGGACCAACAAGATGGAAATTAAATTACTCACAAAGGTTTGAGGCGGTTGACCGGACTATACAGACCGAAGAAAAATGATAATTACTCTGAAAAAAAATATTAATTATATTTTTACTTTCTAATAATTTAAAATACGAAATGATAACTATCATAAGATTCTAACAATTATCCTACATAAAATTGATAAATTCGAATATAACCACACAATAAAACCAACATCACTCAATTCTACTTCACAATTATTAATATTAAATGGGTAACCATTATGAACTAATAATCTCTTCTGACTTTGGTACCCACTAGCCATTTAATTTTTCCTCCACCGACGAGATACAATATAAATAAAAAAAATAAACAATAAACAATTGGATACGAAAACTGAGATTCGCATATTTTTTGTCAAGATATGATCCGAGTAATAATTGATTAAAATTCTATCTAGACGCTAGCTATCAGAATTTATCCACGTGCACACAGGTGTATGTTTAATTATTTATAATATCGTCATGTTAATTTTATTCATCTTCTTAAAAAAAATTTGCTTAAATTCGATTCCTTCATGAACAAATTATAGTCACACAATCAGTCCAACCAAAAATTCTCATTAAAAAAAAAGTTAAATAAAATTAATAATCGGAAAGGCAGAAACGCAACTCGGCGTGGAGAAAGAGATGAACCGGAAATTCGGCGGCGGGAAGCAGCCGACGGGAACTCCGTCACTGGCACGGTCATGCGCCGTTGTGGTGGCGTCGCTCCTCGCCGGCGCTTCCATCGTGCACAACATTTACAAATCTGATCTGGTACGCCTCATTTTCCTTGGGCGCTCACAATCTGTTCGACGAAATGCCTCACTCATAATTTTCTAACTTGTTCGTAAAAATGCGATAAATGTTGTTTGTGCAGAGAATCCTTCCGGCGGCAGACGTCGACGAGCACAAGCAGGAAGAAGACCAGAAGATGTAAGCCTTTTCAGTGTGCGTATGTTGGCCTAGCAGCATAGTGGTTCATGATCGAGGCCAAAGATTTCGGTTTCAAGTCCAACGTAATGGAGTCTTTTAATTTGATTGGAAAAAAAATGTAAACCTTTTCTTTAGTCCGATTTCAGATTTTGGATTTGGACCGTAATTATTGAAAAATATTTGTATTGATTTGCATGTCTTGTACAATTTTGTTATAAGAAACTGAATGGTGGAGAATGATGAAATAAAATGGGTTTTAAGATAAAAATAACATATTGTTAATATTGGGTTTTTTAGCAACATGATCCAGTGGGCCTAAGTTTTTTTTTTTAATGAGATAAATGGGACTAAGGCCATCTCCAGCAGTTCGCACCAAAATACAGTAATTTCAGCACAAAAATACAGCAAAATCAGCAAGTCATCTCTAGCAGTCTGTTCTATATTTTTACACAAAAATATAATTTTCTAGAATATTCTACTTTTAGTCACGGTTGATGATCCTGAAACATGCGATTACTTCCGATCAGAGCAACAAAATAATTCGAAGGCAGAAACAAGCCAAAGAAGACAATACTAGTACTTTTGATATGTTTCCGATTTTATTTTCAGATGGGATGGGACGTTCTGGAGATGACCTTTATTAGAAATTTAAATATATCGACTTTATTTTTATGTTGTTATTATGTAATTATGTTTTTTAAATTTCCTTTTAGTTTATCTTGTATTTTATGTAATTGTGTTTTTTAAATAATTTTATTTAATTTTAATATTGGTATAATATATTTAGAAATATAACTATAATATAATATTTTGGAACAAAATAATTAAAGAACACAATAAATAATAAATATAACAAAGAATAATAATTATAACAAGAAAATTAATTATAAAAGGAGTAGAGCAATGAATAGTGTTGCTCCAAGTTTGGAGAAACACTATTCAAATATGTATAATAGAGCGAGATTTTTGTGTTGGATTGGAGAAGAAATTGCTCCAAATTTGGAGATATGTAGGTTTTTTGTGTTGGGTTGGAGATGCTCTAAGAAATTAAAGAATATTAGATGAACAGGAAAATAGAGGTAATACCTATTTCTAGCACATTTAAAATAGTAAAGTTAAATTGTAGCACCAATTATAAAAAAGATTAAGGGGATGATTGGAACGCAGGAATGAGGCTGGAATAAAATGATTATTCATACAGTCATTCCTAATTCCATGACTGATATCATTTTACTGCAAGGAATGGTCATTCCCTTAGCAATGACTAATCCCATGAACATGGGTTTAGCCATTCCTCCCTCCCCTCCTCCTTGGTATTAGCTATTCATCATCTTAAGGAATGAGCTTTATTATTATTATTATTATTATTATTATTATTATTATTATTATTATTATTATTATTATAAAAAATAAACATAATAATAGAATAATAATAATAATTGATTAAAGTAATAATTATAATTAGTATTAATATTATTATAAACCTGATTATAATATTATAATAAAACTACTAAATAATACTCCCTCCGTCCACGATAAATTTGCCACAATTTCCTTTTTGGTCCGTCCACATATAATTTGCCACATCCATTTATGGTAATAGACCCCACACACCTCACTTACTTTTCCACTCACAACACAATTTAAAACTATATAAAAGTGGGACCCTTATTCCACTCACAATACAATCAACTAACAAATTATTAAAACCCGTGTCATCCACAATGTGTCAAATTTATTGTGGACGGAGAGAGTAATATTTATTAGTATTATAATTATCATTAGTATTAATAATAATATTATTATTGTAATTATAATAATTAATATTAAGATGATTATAATAAAATATATTAAAATAATAATAGTATTAATATTATTTGAATTATTATTAACCTAACTATAATAATTAAAATAATAATAAATAATAATAATAATTATTATTATTATTTGTATTATTAAGCTAATTATAATCATTATAATAAAAATAATAATATTGAAATAATAATTAATATTTATTATTGTTATTAGTATTAATATTATTATAATTGTTATTAATAAACTAATTATAATAAGTATAATAAAAATAATAGTAATAAACCTATCATTCCATTCATCATGTATACCAGCCATAAGAATATCATTCATTGTAGGGCTGTCAAATTTCCAGGCCGGCTCGAGCCGGCCGGGCTTTTGGGAAAAATCGGGCCGGGCCAGCCCGGCCTGAAAATTCACCGTGCCGGAAAATATGAAGCCCAGCCCCGCCCGAAAAATCATTTTATACATAATTTTACCGGGGCCGGCCAGAGCCCACCGGGCTTTTGCCTATTTCGGGGCGGTTCATCAGGCCAGAATTTGCGGAGCCCGGCCCAGCCCGAAAACGGGTCGGGCCTATTTTGACAGCACTAATTCATTGATTCATTCCTTTCATATCTTCATTCCATTACAAGTGTCATTCCATTCCCACTAAATTCCATTAGGGGGTGACTGGTAGACATGAATGGAATTTAGTGGGAATGGAATGACACTTGTAATGGAATGAAGATAGGAAAGCAATGAATCAAGGAATGATATTCTTATGGCTGGTATACATCAGGAATGGAATGGTAGGTTTATTACTATTATTTTTATTATACTTATTATAATTAGTTTTTTAATAACAATTATAATAATATTAATACTAATAATAATAAATATTAATTATTATTTTAATTTTATTATGTTTATTATAATGATTATAATTAGCTTAATAATACAAATAATTATAATAATTATTATTTATTATTATTTTAATTATTATAATTAGGTTAATAATAATTAAAATAATATTTATACTTTAATTATTTTAATATATTTTAATATATTTTAATATATTTTATTATAATTATTATAATTATCTTAATAATAATAATACTAATGATAATTATTATTGTTTATTATTTTTTAATTATAATAATTAATATTAAGATAATAATAATTATTATAATAATATTAATGTTAATGCTAATAAATATTATTATTTAGTAGTTTCATTATAATTATTATAATCAGGTTTATAATAATATTAATACTAATTATAATTATTACTTTAATCAGTTATTATTATATTTTATTATAATTATTTTCATAATAATTAATATGATAATATTGATACTAATATAAAAATAAGTATTATTATTATTATGCTAATTATAATAATAAAATTATTATTATTATTATACCAATAATAATAATAATAATAATAATAATGATAATAATAAAAGTTCATTTCTTAAGATGAGGAATAGCTAATACCAAGGGGCAAGGGGGGAATGGCTAAACATATGTTCATGGGATTAGTCATTGCTAAGGGAATGACCATTCCTTACAGTAAAATGATAACAGTCATGGGATTATGAATGACTGTATGAATGATCATTTCATTCCAGCCTCATTCATGCGTACCAGTCACCCCCTTAATGTCTACCAGTCACCCCCTAATAGTAGCACTTTTAGATTTTTATACCCCTCCTTTCTTTTTCTTTGTTTTTTATAACACATTTTTTTTTGTGAGGTCACATAGAAAAATTTGCGATCATGTATGAAATTAAACTATTAAAATTACATTTCACACTTTTTATGTAATGATAAGCACAAATAAAGTTTGTGATCGCAGAAATATAAAAGTCCAAAAATGTTACTATTAATTTTTTTTATAATTGGTGCTAGAATTTAACTTTACTATTTTAGACCCGTAAGAAAATATGATTAGGCAAATATTATGAGAGAGAGAGAGATGGAGAACATTTGTGGTCTCATCGTCTCTTACTACCTAACAGAACAATTGTCTCACAGCTCACAAGTTCGCCACTACGGACATTTTTGCATGGTTATTTCATATTTGATATGGTTAGGTTGGAAAACAAATGAGTCTATTTAGTACTTATTCCATACTTATTATTCAAAATTTTATTATCTTCAAATATATATAAACATAACAACAAATCAGAAATATATTTTAATTACTATTCGATAAATTCATATTGCATCTTGCACTTGTACCGAGAACAAAATCAAAGATAATTTTTACCGATCAATAGAAATAATATCAAATTCAACTTATCCGGCCATTTTATGTCTCTAAATAAAGTTTTACTAACTAAATCTACATATATCCAACTGTCAGCATATTTTTTTTTTTTTTTTGGGAAACCATCATATGTTAGTTGTATTGAGGTTGAATTTTTTTTTTATTTGGGTGATAGGATAGATAGAAAACTAATTAATATTCATTCCATCCACGAAAGGGCCGGATTGATTATCCAGGTGACATTTTTGGGTTAATCCACCGTTTACTTTGATGGATTGATTATTTTTTAGCTTGTTTTTTCGGAAAAGTGTGATATGTAAATAAAAAGAAAGAGTACAGACAAGAGATACTCGGACAGACCCGAGGGAGTACTGCCACCGCAAGCCTAGGCTTCGCGGGGCGGGGAGGGGGAGGCCCTAAGGCGAACGTGTGCAGTGAGCCTATCGGCTAAGTGAATTTGACCAACAATGGCAAATTTTGTGGGTGACAGTGTAAAGCAAGTAAAGCAATTGCGGTGGGTTAGTTCGGGGCACTAACCCCTGCCACTACGTCGCCCCACCCCGATTTGTGCGTCGGTTTAGGGCGGTGGGCCTCATTAAAACCTAGCCGCGTAAACCATCCTTGTGGAAAAACCACGGTCGTAGGAAAAAGAGTACCCCTACAACTAGCGCTGAGAAAGATGAGAAGAGAAGCGCGATTTGTAGTGCAAGTGTGAATGTGGTAAAGTGAATTTTGGTGCAAGTGTGCATATGAAGAGAAATGTCCCGAGGGTGCTTGACCAAGTCATTGGACTTAGCCAACCCCAACCCACGCACGCATAATCCACTAATTCACACATTACAATTGGGGGGCCGGGACATAACCGGCCGGGGTTGGGCGCAGAAAAATAAAACAAAGAAAAGAATAAAACAACAAACGATACAAAACTTCTATGACGGAAGTTCTGCACGAAGTTGTTGAGCCCTTATTTTGTCAAACTCATTCGTGCCCAGCTGCATATGTAAAAGGACCATTTTGGGGGGGGGGGGGGGATTTAGCGTAAAGCATAGTGTATACGCTAGTTTGAATATCCTTCACAATCTTCGACTCAAGGAATGGCCGGTCTTCGAAGATTAGTTTGTTCCTTGCGTGCCATAAATGTTTGACGGTAGAGGCGAGAGCGATTAGCTTCGCCTTTTGCATGATGGATGACCCGACCCGATCTCGTTTGAAATGGCTCAAGGCACTTGTGATTGTAGTGAGCGCCGGCCTGATCCGGAGCCACGCCTTAATCTGTCCCCAAACAGCCCTCGTTGCTCAGCATCCAAAAAATAGATGTTCATGTGATTCATGTGCACAATTACATAAAACACAAGATTGACTTACGTTCGGTAATTGTAGGCGATCGACCGTTTTAAGGCGCCCTTGGATTGCGAGCCAAAGGGCAGTCGAGTACTTGGGCAGCACGAAGTCTTTCCAAATTGCCTTGTGCCAGTAGTGTTTTTCTCCCTTGCTGCGGAGATATTCGTAGACGTCGGCAGTGCCCTTGCCCGCGAACCAAGTCGTGATGAGAGCAGCTGCCTTTGTTTTATCGCCTCCATTGTCCGCGACAATTCTATCCCGGATGGCTAGAATACTCTTGATTGTGGGAGAGTCTTTATGTTGTGCCTCGATCTCCCAAATGTTGCGCCGATTAAATATTTCGAGTGAATCCAACGGATCCACAAGGAATCTTTGGAGGAATAGATATCCCACAAGTTTTTCGAGATGAGAGCCTTGTTCCATGAAGGCAAGTCTCGTAGTCCAAGTCCCCCTTCCTTTTTCGGTCGACAAACAGTTTTGAATGAGACGGGACATTGCTTAGCGCCCCACATGAATTTTTTAATACTTGCCTCGATTCGGTCTATGACTTTGGCTGGCAAGGGAAAAACCTGTAGCCAGTAGCAACCGATGCCTTGAAGTACCGACCGAATAAGCTCAATTCGTCCCGCCATTGAGAGATTCTTGTTAGCCCATTTTTTGATGTGTTCGTCGATGGCCTCGTAAAGGGGAGTGTAGTGTACAACTTCCAATTTGACCGATGAGAGGGGTAGGCCGAGATAGTTTGTAGGGAGCTTGCTCTCGACGAACCCGACCGCATCAAGGATCTGTTGTTTGGGGTAGTTTGCAACGCCGTATAAAAATACTTGTGATTTCGGCTTGCTCACTAGTAGTCCAGACACTTCGCCAAATTCCTCAAGTGCCCGGCAAGGACCCGCATGGATGCCGGGTCACCGCGTCCGAACAATAGCAAGTCATCTGCAAAAATTAAATGAGTGATTTTGTTAGCATCGCATTTGGAGTGGAATCTGAATTCGGATGTCGGATCTTGGGTACGGGCCGCAAGGAGCCTTGAAAATACTCCATGCAGATTATGAATAAGGTTGGGGACATGGGGTCTCCTTGCCTAAGTCTCATTTGGATAAATCCATGAGTCCCGCCGTTTAGTGCAATTGAGAATGTAGGGCACGTTACGCAAGTCATGATCCAATAGATCACTTGAGGGTGGAAATTCAGCCCTGTAAGTGCGCTGTACAAGAAGCTCCAAGAGACTGAGTCGAAAGCTTTTTGAAGATCAATTTTCATCATGGCACGGGGTGAGATCTGTGTGGTCCTCCCATAATGGCGAACCAACTCCTGTGCTAGGAAGATATTGTCTGTGATGTTTCTTCCTTTGATGAATGCCGATTGAGTCGGAGAGATGATTTCTTGAAGGCTCCGTCTGATCCGGTTTGTGATGATCTTGGTGATGCATTTATAGAAAACGTTGGTAAGCGCGATCGGTCTGTAGTCACGAACGCCGGGTTCATGAGCCTTCTTCGGAAGCAAGGTGATGACGGTATGATTCAGTTTCTGGAAGAGAAGACCCTTCGAGAAAAATTCCATGATTGCCTCGGTCACTTCAGTTCCTACAAGCTCCCAATTTTGTTTGAAGAATGCAGCCGTGAAGCCGTCGGGCCTTGGGGCCTTATCGCTATCGATGCCAAATAGCATGCTCTTGATTTCGGCCGCCGTGATGGGTCCGATCATGTCAACTTTCTGGAGCGCCGTCAATTTGGGGCCAAGGTCCCAAATGGTCGGGTCCGGTGGCCGCACTGGTTCGTATGTCCCGAGTAATCTTTCATAGAAGTCCATGAAGTTGCCGACAATTTGGTCTTGATCGAATGTTGTGGTTCCATCGGCCCGCTTGAGAAAATGTACCGAGTTGCGGGAACGGTTGCCTTTGACCAATGAGTAGAAGTATTTAGTGTTTTTGTCCGAGAACACTAAGTGTTTGCAGCGCGCCTTTTGGCTCAAAAATTCGAGCTCCAGTTCATTCAGTTTTCTGGCCTTGTCTCGCGCTTCAATCGTCTGCCTCGCGAGCAAAGGGTTAAGGGGGTCGCGGTCCAAAGCAAGTTGTGCCGCATCAAGGGACTCCCTTATCACCTTGGCCCTTTCTTCAAGTGCGCTGAATTCACGAAAGTTGAGTTGCTTCAACTCCTCAGAAAGTCTCGTGAGCTTGGTAGCGAGCCTTTGTTGAGGAGGGCCATCTACTGGTCTGCACCAATTTTGTTCCAATGTGGGTAGAAATGTTGGGTGTTTCATCCATGCGTTGTTGAATTTGAAGTTGCGCTTGTACTTATTAGTCTCTTCGAACAAAACGGTATGTGTCGAGGAATTATCCTTGTTGGCACCCCGGGGCATAAAATCTGTCCTACAAAACCAAGAGGCCTCGTCCCACGAGGAGTTAGTTAAAACTCTATCGATTTTAGAATATACCTTGTAATTCGTCCAAGTGAACTGGCAGCCCGTGAACGGGCAGTCCGAAAGGTTGAGCCGCGAACAACACTCTCCGAATTCGGTGTATTCCTTGGTTGCTGTTGCCGAGCCTCCAATTCTCTCATCGGGCGAGAGGACCGCGTTGAAATCGCCGGCCACAATGGCTGGTATATCGGAAGGGACATGAGCAATGAGTGACTTTCATAGTTCCCTGCGATCATTTGGCTTCCAAAAGCCGTAGCAAATTGAGTAGTGGAAAACACGGTTAGTGCCCTTGCAAGTTATCCTAGTGTGGATAACTTGCTCGTGTTTATGTAAAATGTCGAGCTCAACTTTGGTGGGGTCCCAAAAGAGCAGAATGCGCCCATTTGGTGCAAGATCAAAATTATGATCAAAGACCAAATGAGAGCATTTTGATGTAAGAAATTTGTTAAGAGAAGTTAAGGAAAACTTAGTCTCGAGAAGACCGGCAACATCCGGTTTGTGTTTGAACAGGTAGTCTGTAATTGGGCCTTGCGTATGGGACTTGGCCATGCCCCTTACATTCCATGTTGTGATTAACATGGATCACTTATTCTTTTTGCCTCAGTTTCCGTGGCCCTTTCCGGGCGAGTTCTTCTTCTTGTTGCGGGCACTGATGATCTTCGAAACCTGCTGTCTCGAGAGATTTTCTTGGGTAGCATCAATGATTGGAAGGGTGCTCTTTTTCGCAAGTAGAGGTGCGATCTGCTCATTCATTTTCCTTGTCTTAGCCCCATCATCGGTATCTTTAACTTTGGCTTCAGCAGAATTGGCTTCGATCTCCTCAACGGAGATTTCCTCATCAGTTTCCTCGACGGTATCTGCAAAAGTGGCCTTATCTGGGTGATGATGGTCTCCTATTTTTGGAGCTGCTGAATTGAGCTCCGGCGATTTGAAAATAGCGCCGGAGAAAATTGTATCCATTGAGCTTGGCGTTTTTGCCAAACCATTGACCTGTATGGCAGGTCGATGGGTAGACTCCTCAGTAGGGATCCTTGTCGGTGGTTCAAAGATTTGGCATGCGGGCTGTCGCTCTAGGTTCGTGCCAGCTTCAGCCTGTTGGGATATCAGTGGGAGAGGGGTATCTGCAGCCTCTTTTGATGATGTCGTCTCTGGATTCTTGCTGAATATTCCTTGAGCAATTCTTGGTGGTGGCGGATGTGGATGAGTGTCTTTAGCAATGTATTGAAAATGTGATGATGGCCTGCGGCTGTTCCTCCGGCCACTAGTGCCTTTGTTTTTTCTCTTGCTCCTCTGCCGGGACTGAGGGATCTTGTTGTTGGAGGGATTTCTGCCACGGTTCCGAGGGGCCCGGGCAGTCCATCCATCTTTGTCCGTTGTCCAGTGGCTGCCAGAATTTGTGCGCTGATTTTCAGCCGAGCCCATCTTAGCCGCTAGGGAACGACATTTTCCAACATAGTGACCTATTCTTTTTCAAGAAGAACAAATCTTGGGCAAACCCACAAGCTTAATAGCTTGACTAAAAGTTGCACCGTTATGCAGTTTAATGTTAACATGATTGGAATGAGGAATTGACTCGTCCACTATAACTCGGCACCGCGGCCCATCGATTTGTTCTTTCCCAATAGTGAAAAAGTCCATTTCGACCGGAGAGCCAACTAACGAAGCTATCTTGGCGATAGCTTTCGGGTTCCAAAGTTCTAGTGAAAGGTCGGTGAGAGTAGCCCATACCCGGAATTTAAAGTTTGGTAAAAGTTGTCCGGCATGATGACTGTGTTGAATTCAGAGCCTCCGATCTTCCGTACTTCCTCACTATCTTGCCAAATGTCTCGTTCCACCTCCGTGGCAAAGAGGAGGATGATCCACCCCTTTGAGTGGAAGAAGACTTTGGCCGAGGCGTTTGCATGGTGACGGATATAATTGATAGTTGCACTTTGCCCCGGGAAGCGATCTGGGAAAAAACCTAGAAGAGCGTATCCCCATCCTTTGTGGACGGGGATGTAGTCATCTTCGGTTAGAACTAGAAAGTTGTTATCGAGACTAACCTGTTTTTTCTCGAGTAGGAGATCTTTTTTGAGCACCAACGGGTCGTCTTTGAAATTGCCGACATTATGGAGCCATGTTCATGTTCATCGGCGGTCGACGGGCGAGAGCGCGAGCGCCGGCGGCCAGTGGCTTGTCCGGAATTATGTTGGCGAACCCCTCCATCATTTTTGTTTAAGGCATTTCTGTATATTGAGATCTGGGGAGGGAGAAGGTCAGTCGAAAAAGGAGGGTTAGGGTTTAAGCACTGACTTTTGGACTGGTTGTATTTACTCGCCATTAATGTTACGTTAATGATTATTAAGTGTGTGCGTAATTCCCGAGCAGGTGCGCCCCTTGAGATGCGCGGTGGTATGTGGACCGGCACACGTAGATCCCGTGCAGGCGCGACCCTTGAGATGCGTGGCGGTATGAGAACAGACGCCTGAAGTCCCGAGCAGGTGCGACCCTTGAGATGTGCGGTGGTAAGTGAACCGATGCCCATAAGTCTCGAGTACGCGTGACCCTATGACCCGAGCACGCGCGACCCTTGAGATGCGTGGCGGAAAGTGAACCGACGCCCGAAGTCCCGAGCACGCGCAACCCTTGAGATCCGCGCACGCACGACCCTTGAGATGCGCGGCGTAAAGTGAACCTACGCCCGAAGTCCCGTGCACGCGCGACCCTTGAGATCCGCGCATGCGGGACCCTTGAGCTTCGCGGCGGTATGTGGCCCGATGCCCGTATGGTCCGAGCAGGTGCGACCCTTGAGATGTGCAGCGGTAAGTGAACCGACGCCCGAGTTACAGGCGGTGTTGCGACGCCGGAAGCCTGTCCGTAGCAAAGCAGTAGCAAATCCGACTCGCCAAGAGAAGGCAGTGGGCGAGTATGCAAGAGCTGAATGAATAAAACAGGCCGGAGAAGATGATAGTTGAGGGGAAACCAAGAGCAAAATCTCCGGTGACACCTCAACTTCGAGTGGTGGCGGAGGAGCTAAAGAGAGATCAGGTTATAAACCTGGTCGTAAATGCTAAGCACGATTCTGCAAGTCCCTTAGTCGAAAGGAGCCCGGAAAGTGGATTTCCGGCCATGTGTCCCTTCGAATGCCGGTGATGATCGAACAGTTCTTCCACAAAATCGAAAAAAATTTATATGTTAATGATCACGAAGATGTGAAGATGATGATTATAGTGATTGAGTGTTGATTCCAAGCGAGAATGGGGGTGAAAAGGTGTAGAACAGTGGCGGAAATGGAAGAATTGAAGAGGTTTGCCGCTAGGAATTCTAGAGAGTGGGAGGAGAGAATTCCTAGAGAGAGAAACTCTAAGGCAAACTTTCGGTGGAATGGAATGGAATGGAATTGAATGGAGGAATGGATTGATTATTTTTTAGCTTGTTTGATCATCTAATCCTTCATATAGTCAATCCTATATTTTATCAATCTATCCTATCACACAAAGTAAACGCCTACACGTCTCATAATTGTTGTTGAAAGAAATAGAGTACTCGCAAAACAATATGTTTAGGATAAAATGCTGGCTTTTGACGAGGATGGATTAAGTAAATGAGCTCACGAAAATAACTAACTTTATCACTGTATTTGATGCGACGAATCTACACTCTATTTTTATTAAATCTATATCTCTGCTACTAATTTGGCTCATGAACAACGCATATCTCCATATCTTCACCTTTGTTGACTTTGCAAATAAGCTTATCCCTTAATCCACTTCTTGTCTTCTCCACATTATTAGCTAACATGCAACAAATTTAACATAAAAAGGACAAAATACAATATACTAATATATTCAAACATTTATGCGGTTAAATTAACTTAGGCTGATTTCATTGTTGAAAAGAAAAGAGGCAAAATGACAAATATCGATTATAGATAGCTAATCATAAATTGATGGACATTAATTTAAATATTTTAAAATCTAGCTAATTTTTGCATTTTCGGATGAAAATGCCCTTACCTATACTGGTGGTATAATATTCACATTTTCGGTATGATTGGAACGACTGCGCCCATTCGTCCCAATTGTATCAAGTCACTGACACTAATACTTGGTACAATTGGGACAAATAAGCTCATTCGTTCCAATTGTACCCAAACTTTCATTAAGGATATTTTAGTCCCTTTATATCAAATTTGGCCAAAATTTATAAAAGTTATGTTGGTGGCCAAGATTTATTATTCACTATCCTAAATGGCTATTTGACATGAATCATGATTAACACAAAAAAGAAAACAATAGGAGAAACTAATTAATACTCATTCCATCCACGAAAGAATTGCCATAATTTCCTTTTCGGTCCGCCCACGAGAGAGTATTCGAATTTCAATTTGAAGACGTACGTATTGGAAAGTTCTGAAACTCATTAAGAAAGATAAAACCGTAGACAACATTTAAATTGTATGTTACAAGTTAATCCATCTCGTCTAGTTTTACATTTTAAATGATTAATTTTTATCTAAACGTATAATTCTTTAGATTGAGATATATATGGTTGAAATTATTGACTAGACTACTTAAAACTATTAAAACTTTATGAAATAATCTTATTTAAGAAACATGCATGACCTTTCGAATGAAACTTAATCTATTGAAAGAGTATTGAGTGTGCACCGAAAGTAGCGGTTGCAAGTTTCCACGTTATTAAAAAAAAAAAAACTGAGTTACAGTATTATAAAGAGGCATAATAATAAATATATAAATGAAGTGTAATTTTCTCATGAATCTCTTTGAATAAACTAGATAAATTTTCATTTTCATTACTAGTTTACTTACTATACTAACTTTCAAGTAGTGTCATTATAGGGGGTGGCAGAGCTAAACTTTTGTTATATGCATTTTTTTAATTTTAATTATTAATTGCAAAAAAAAAAATCCTTTTCATTTGCGAATTAAAGTAGGAAAATAGTTGGAAATTATATGGCGATTGGCATGCAAAATCATAACAAATTCTTGTAATTTTCTTAGAAGTTGCATTAAACAAAACACGTGGGCTTGTGGGCAGTTGATTGACTTCAACCTCCAAAAGAGACAATCTCATATCAATTTTTTTTTTTAAAGGACAAAACAAAGCTATTATATAAGTCGGGTAATCAGTTTCGAATCTTTCGATATGAAATCTTCTCATCCATTTAATTAATTTTTTTGAGCTGATTTAATTAATTTTTTTATTTGTACCTAAGTATGAAAGCAAAATTTTAAAGTAAATTAAAGAAATAAAACTTATCTTAGAACGATATAATTATTAGTTATATTCATCGTGGTAGTAGTAAATTAGTTACAACGATCGAAGACAGTGTACATTGTTTCATTTAATGAATGAGATTATTGAAGTGATGCTTATTTAAATTGAGAACTAATAATATTTTACTAGTAAAGATCAATATAATAAAAAATATATTTTCATTACGAATTATTGTTTAACGTAGTATTGATATCCTCGAAAGGCACATTAATTTAACATCAATATCAATTTAACGCGTTTTGAATTCTACATGCACATTAATTTAACACCAGTACCAAAAAAAAAAAAAACTCACTTCATATTTTAAAGTCAAGGACGTTCTAGATGATATATAAATAAATGAATAAATAAAAAAAAATAATATGAATGCTAAAATTGACCGCACGAAATAACTGCCATTATCAAAAGTACGGATAGAATGATATTTTTTTAATGACTCGACTAAAATCATAAATTTGCAAACATAATTTAATTTTTCTTGTTAAAGTACTAGTTTAGTTTTAGAAATTTGATTTGGACGCATGTAATGTGTAAACAGAGTTTCGGAAAATGAAAGATGTATGGAACACGATTTTTTGTCTACTTTTTGGTAGGTATATAACCGTATAAGTGAGTGTTTCACGAATGATTGAACCAAGAAATAAAATATATTCCATATAAAAGTATTTGATATGAGTTTTTTTTAAAGGAAATTAAAAAATTATATATTCACTCCAATTTATGCATAAACCGATAAATAAATTCAGAATACCCTAAAAATGAATTATCCTAAGTATTTGCTCGTGTGGATTTTTAGTTTTAAATTTACTTAGACGAATAGGATCATTGGGTTTAACCCTCTCAGACCTCTAGGAGAAAGATCTTCACTATTTGGATGTCTCCGAATAAACTATTTGCTCGTGTGAGATATTATATTAACTTTCTAACTATTGTGTTGTTGTCCACTTATATAACTGTTTTCCTACAATCATGGATATTATAAATGCTGGTGTGGCAATGTCATGACAGAAAAGTCAAATCCTGAGCCATACCATATTTGACTGCAAATCAAGTTACCATCAATACATTATTATTTTTTAACTTCAGTATCTTAAAGAAGATTTTATGCAACAATTATTATGTGATTTTTCGATAGAACTGATAAAATTGGTCCGATCTAACATGAATGGTCATTTTTACACTACATAGTATTTTTTTTCAGATGTGGCTAAGCTTGCATTATTTTTTCCTGACCTAATGTGGTCTACCAACTCTATTATTTTCCATTAATGAAGTTATTGGGTCCAACTTATATGAAGTGGAATTACAAAGAAAATAAGTGGAAATTAGGCAAATATAGTCAAGTCTAACAAAGAAGAAAATAAATGGGAATTCTTGACTCGTGTAGTCAAAGCAGCCCATTTTGGGGCACACACCACGATGACTGGTTGCCAAATTGAAATTGCCACGAAAAGTTGGTGAAATTTAAATTTATATTAAATAATAGTATATTTCATATCTCTTGTCTTGCTGTATTTCACAAATTCATGATAAAATTACTCATACTACAATTTAATATTTTTTTATGAGGGAAATACTATAATTTAATATAAGAAATACAGATTGAGATAAAAACTCGAAGGTGAAACAAATGAGGAATAGATTAAGTTTAAAACATATGAATTTTTATTTGGTTGTTGTTGTTTCTTAATTAAGGCTATTTTGAATTATGGATTGGGAAAATGTTCTAAGAATAGTAAATAATATTTTGAATATTTCTTAAATATAAAAAAAAGAGATGTGGAACTTTAAAAAAAAAACGTGTCCTATCATAATTTTTTTAATTTTTTTAGACGCAGTATATATTTCGTTAGTACATAACTATTTTGTTGCGTTACAGTGAAAGAGACATTTTTTGAGGGATCGGTCTCAAACATTTGGGATACAAATGTTCTGTCACTATTATTTATTGAACGAACATTTTCCTCAATATTTTTTTTAAGTGTATATAATATAATGTCTCAATACCCCAATATACTCACTTTGGCATTTAAAAAATTTGTTATACACACCTATTTTGAAACAAATTAGTTATACTCAAGTTTACAAAAATACCCTTGGATTGTGACATATTTTATTGGAAAAGTTGTCAATGATTGAGAATCTCTTACACTGTGTCATAACTTTTGTCCTTATGTACTTATCTTGCACAATCATTGTGAAATTATCTGCGAATTATTGTTTAAATTGTAGATTTTGCAGATCATTTATTTAGTAAATATTATTTTACATATTTATTTAGTATTAACGAGTACGTACAGATAAAAAAATATTGAAGGCCGAAAAATATGTAAATTATACCAAAAGAACAATAATATCATGAAGAACCAAAAAAATGAAGATCCCTCTCGGACAATGGCAAAAAAAATGAAGATCCCTCTCGGGGGGATCTTCTTAACAAATGTAGATGTCCGAGAGGGAAATTAATTTTTTATGTCTAGATTTAATTATAAAAATTAACTATGAAATTTTATTGTGAATTAGTGCAACATATATTAATATTTGTAATTTTTCTTTGATTTATTCATGATTTCGTATTTTTAGACGAATAATTTGATTAAATATATGATTTTTTTGAATTATAAATGCATTGAGAGGTTCCAAAATCAAATCTCTCTCGGTTTAACCAAGATCCCTCTCGACATACATGAAATCCCGCTCTAGCGGGATCTAGACACATTGTACATGTCCGAGAGGGATCTTGGTTTTTTATGTCTGAATTTAAATATAAAAATTAACTATGTAATTTTTATGTGAATTAGTGCAAAATATATTAATATTTTTAATTTTTGTGTGATTTATTCATGATTTCGTATTTTTGGACGAATAATCATAATTTGATTAAATATATTATTTTTTTGAATTATAAAGATTATATTATTATAACAATCCAAAAATATGAAACCATGAATAAATCACACAAAAATTACAAATATTAATATATTTTGCACTAATTCACATAAAAATTACATAGTTAATTTTATATTTAAATCTAAACATAAAAAACCAAGATCCCTCTCGGACATCTACAACGTGTCTAGATCCCGCTCGAGCGGGATTTCATGTATGTCGAGAGGGATCTTGGTTAAACCGAGAGGGATTTGATTTAGGAACCTCTCAATGCATTTATAATTCAAAAAAATCATATATTTAATCAAATTATTCGTCTAAAAATACGAAATCATGAATAAATCAAAGAAAAATTACAAATATTAATATATGTTGCACTAATTCACAATAAAATTTCATAGTTAATTTTTATAATTAAATCTAGACATAAAAAATTAATTTCCCTCTCGGACATCTACATTTGTTAAGAAGATCCCGCCCGAGAGGGATCTTCATTTTTTTTGCCATTGTCCGAGAGGGATCTTCAGTTTTTTGGTTCTTCATGATATTATTGTTCTTTTGGTATAATTTACATATTTTTCGGCCTTCAATATTTTTTTATCTGTACGTACTCGTTAATACTAAATAAATATGTAAAATAATATTTACTAAATATATAATCTGCAAAATCTACAATTTAAACAATAATTCACAGATAATTTCACAATGATTGTGCAAGATAAGTACACAAGGACAAAAGTTATGACACAATGTAAGAGATTCTCAATTATTGGCAACTTTTCCAATAAAATATGTCACAATCCAAGGGTATTTTTGTAAACTTGAGTATAACCAATTTGTTTCAAAATAGGTGTGTATAACAAATTTTTTAAATTTAAAAGTGTGTATACAAAATTTTCACTCTAATATAATATACTACAATTTATAAGAAAAAACAATTTTACATGTAGAAAAAATTATGGTTTGCACATATCTTAATTTTGAATTATTGTTTTGCTTAGTTTTTGTTTTTTCACCAAACCACGTTTCATGCATGTGAATGACAACTATGTTGCTTCATGTAAGGATCTTAGATTATAATTAACTTTAATTTTATTATGCTAAGAATAATACTCCAACCATAATTATATGGAGTATAATATTATTTGAATAATGTTATTAAGATCTAGTTTGGAGATTGCATCATATCAAACTAACCCAATGATCATGGCTAGAATCACGTGTTTCAATTGGTTGACTTGTAGCTGGGTTTAATCACATATTTAAACAACACTAACATCTATCATATATATAAAATATAATATAATATAATTTTTATGAATATATGAAATTCGAGCAAATATCGGTGGAAGTAATAAATTTCATGTGATTTTCATTAATTTCGGCGGCTCTCTTCTATGGCCTTAAAAATACTGAAAATTCGTAAATAACATATGTTTTTATGATGAATAAATTAATTCATCACATCAAAATAAACAATGAACACTTAAAAGTTAGAGAATATAGATTAAATTATCTAGGTGATGCAAATATATATATATTAATTAATCTTTAATTTCTCACTAAAACTAATGTCGATATGATTTCTATACCTAAGTATAATATTTCAATAATCAGAATAAACTTCAATCGATAAATGTTTTCTAAAGTCAGAACACATCATTTTTTTCCATATAATTTAAAGAAAATATTCGTAAAAATATTTCAGAATGCTCATAAAATTAAGCCTATATTACATAATAATTGCAAGCTTTAATAGAGCTAGGCTGTATATACACATATAGTCAAATTACGAGGTGTTGGGGAGCATCAGTACCATCAATTATTGTTATAATTATGTATCTCGTTAAAAGTTGTAAACTTTTACCGTACTAGTCCAATTTTTTTTAGTAACCTCTATCACACTATATTCCATCTGTCTACCCCTATATATACACATACCTGCAAGCATATATATGGAGAGATGTGATTATTATATATTATATTAATTATTATAAAAGATAATTAAATTGTGTGTTGATGTGCCACAATTCTGGCCGGCCAAAACCTCATTGCAACTACCCTATTTTGCGTCATATTTGTGTAGGTCTTTTTCAACAATTAATATCTTTTACAATTTGCAACTACTCCTAAACCCCTTTATTGCCACAAATAAATCCAATAGTTAAATTTACGATCAAGTCACAATCTTTCTTCTCTGTCCTTTTATTTTGAAATGTTAAGCGGTAGGTTGTACTATATTTGATGATTTTGTATAAATATTTGTGTGAATGGGCCGAGTCAACCGCATAAACATTCTAAGTACAATTGTGCAAAAGCCTTTGATCTCCATCAAATAGACTCGCATAAAAAAAAATCAAAATTTTGAAAAAATAAATAAATAGAAACATTAGCTCTGGTCATAAGTTTTTTCTGGCTACGCCACCGAGATAACAGTAAATTGCAACGAGTTAAAGTAGGATGACAATGTGTGGGGTACCTGCCTACTAAAATTTGATAAAGACGGGTATCCGCGAAAATCCGACTCATTATCATGGATAGGTTGAACATAAGTTTTTAGATATAAAGCCATCTTAAAGGGGCCATACAACATGCAACAAACTTTCAGTAGTTGATATCTAATGGAATATTGATATATTTTTTTTTTATATTCTTTATAATACTCCCTCCGTTCTATAACAAGTAGGGATGGCAATTTACCCCCGGGTACCCGATACCCGCGGGTACTCGATCCTAATAGGTGCGGGTTTGAGGGGGCATTTGATATCCATGGATAGCTTCATGGTTAGAAAATACTATCCATTTAGTTCGCAGGTACGGGTATGGATAGTTACTATCCGTACCCGCGAAACCCGTTTACCCACGAAATATCCACGAAATACCCGATTACTATCCTACTATTATTTAATGTATGTAATATATATTGGCCCAAATATTATTTAATATAAGTGTATATATATATATAATTATATAATTATAAACTATTCTTGTTTTTCCTCTTTTTATTTCTGAATGATTTCTAACTATAAAAGCTGATGTTCGATGTGGGCTTTCTGATCTTCTAATTAATTTTTGTTCTAACATTTCTGGAATTTGTTTTTTAAATTCTTCTCTATCAAGTGGAGAATATTCTATATTTGCTGTAATAATCCTTATATCAGGATTTTTAATTTTTTGTTTTATTAAATAATTTACTTTTGTCTTGGTAATGTCTTCACCTATTAATCCTATTTTTTCAAGTCTTTGAATTATAGGGTAATTTATGCTCTTTGTAATATTTGGTCCTTTTTCTAATTCGTTACCTAAAAAATTTCCTAAATAAAACATTGTTTCATTTTCTATTTTATTTATCCTGTGACTTTCTTTATTTTGAGATTTTTTGAAAAAATCTAACCACAAAGTCTTACAAGTAATTATCAAAGAAAAGACTACAAAAGAAAAGAAAATACTACAAAAAGAAGCTAAAGCCTGTAATTGTGGCCAAATAACAATAATCGTGGCAAAAAAAATTCAAAAAGTTAAAAACTTTTTGACAAATGTCAGTGATAATTGATAAATTTTCGTCATTGCATTCGTCATATCCTTTCTAGAAATCCCTGTGAGTCTCTGGAATTTTTTCGTCATTTTCTGTATCACTTTCTTGATGAAGAGCAAACACTTCTTCAGTATTGATGATGTGTTCTTCGTCTTCTAATTTTTCGCCTTCACCGCTGAATGGTAAAAGCATTTTCCAATTTTCTGTCCCAAAGATCTGGGTGAAATGTCCTTCTCCAAGGAGTTTGTACTGGTTCCAGAAAATTAATTCGAAACCCATATTTTCTTGATAGTATTCATACACCTTGGAATTTTCAATTTCCTTGAAATCAAATGATGTTGAATCATGATTTCTTAATCTGTCTTTTTCTTCCATAAAAATCCTCTTTCTACTTGGCACATAAGAGCCATTTATAAGGATGGGGAGCTGTTATATTATGCAAGAAAAATAAATATTGCCTCAAAAATGAAGAAAGAATTGCTGCATATAGCAGTGGAAATTTTGGAAAAATTGGAAGTAATTGGACTTCTTTAGACTTTGAAATACATGCATTAATAAATTCATTAGAAAAATTCAAAATTTATTTAAATAATGAATTTACAGTAAGAACAGATTGTGAAGCAATAGTAAAATTTTTAAAAAATGATAATAGTAGAAAAGTAAATAGAACTAGATGGGTAAATTTACAAAACCTAATTCAAGGAAAAGGTTACATAATAAATTTTGAACATATAAAAGGAAAAGATAATAATCTAGCTGATTTACTTTCCCGTAACATTTTTAAATATTTAAATACAGGTCATGAATCACAGAAAAGTCATCAGACCTAAAGGCAAGGAGAAAGTTGCTACAGAAAAAATTTCTACAGACAATTCTCCAATGATTACATCTAGTGCAGAAAGTAGCCCTAAATTTCTAAAATTGGGACATACTTCTACTAGTTCTCCCTGTTCAAAATTTACACAGATGGGAAGTGATTCTCAGATTTCTCCCAGTTCAAAATTCTTACAGATGGGAAATTTTTCTCAAACTTCTCCTATTTCCAAAATTTCAACAAAGGGAGAAAATTTCAGGAACTATATATATATACATATATATATATATATATATATATATATTTGGCCCAACTCCAACTCCAAGCCCAACATAATACTCCCTCCGTCCCCAATTAAGTGTCCCCAATCGTCAAAATATGTATACCAATGTAGTGGGTAAAATGATTTATTTTACCCCTAATTATTGCATGAAAAAATGAAAAATTTTTGGAATAAGACAAGGGATAAATATGACAATTTGACATAACTTTTGCATAGAAATATGAAATAGGACACTTATTCGGGGACAAAAATTTTGACGGCTCAGAACACTTATTTGGGGACGGAGGGAGTACTAACTTATGGATTTGAAATTTGATAGAATATGTGGATTTGAACATTGTGTTTGGTGGTTAATTTTTTATTTGTGTTAAATAGGGATGGCAATTATACCCGCGGGGGTGGGTACCCGCGAGTACCCGCCCTAATGGGGCGGGGATGGGGACTACATTTCGGGTATCGGGGCGGGGATGGGGACGAAAATGAAAACCCGAGATTATTCGGGGTGGGGATGGGTATATAGGTCCCCAACCCGAACCCGCCCCGAAAAAATATTATATTATGTATTTTTAAATTGTACTTATATTATTTAATTAAAAAAATTATTAATATAGAAATTCAGATTTTTGGTATTGACCAATAATCCGAATTAGTTAGATACATGTACATTGTTTCCTCTCCTCCTTTATATAACCCAACTCTCCTTCTCCTCTTTCATCAATTTTCGATGTGGGACAACTTATTTCTCTTCATTTCTTTCTCCTCTCTCAAATTCGGATTTTTGATGTTGACCAATAATCCGAAAATGAAAGAAAAATAAGATAGGCATTGGCTTATAAATAAGACTGTCTTCAATAAGATTAACTTCATCAATTTTTACTCTTTTTTCTTATTTTTTGGAAAGAAAGTAAATTTAGAATTCTACTTTAATATGTAGTTTAAATTTTTGAATTCTATCTTAAGCGGGTACCCGATGGGTAACCTCCCCCCACCGGGTAATCCCCGGCCCCGCCCCAACCCGCCCCGCCCCGCCCCGACCCGTTTACATCCCTAGTGTTAAATTGTTGTTTATTTGATTAAATTCCGATTTTTGGGTGGCGGGTACCCAACGGGTGGGGGTTGGCGGAAACCCGACGGGTGGCGGGTATGGGTTTTGCTCGCGGGTACGGGTATGAATATCTACTATCCGTGCCCGCCGTACCCGATTGCCACCCTAATAACAAGTGGCTCGTATCATGTTGGGTCGTCGCATAATAAGTGACTTGTTTTTAAATAGGGAAATAATTATCTCTTCAAAAGTTATGAATCATATCACTTTAACCACTTATTACCCTTCAGTACCTAAATAATGATGCACATAAAGTATGAGTCACTTATTATAGACCAGTATAACAAGTTTATACTCTATTATAAAATATAATACAGTATAACAAGTTAACAACTAAACGAGTGATGAAACTATTTGCGATACATAATTAATACATTAAAAGCGCGTTTATTTTGTTTTAGTGCAATAAATTTAAGATTTGTGAAAACAGAAAGAAAGAGTCAAGAAAACGTTTATTAAATTAATGAAACCTAACACACACATAACAACTATATAGACCATGTCCCTCGCACTAATCCATCTACCCAATTTTTTTTTTTTTTTTGAGAATTTCCATCTACCCAATATTATATAATATTTAGTATAATAGATTCATAATACATAACAACGTACACACTGATTTTAATAAATAATTAAGTTTGGTTTCACAGCAAGAGGTTTGTGGTTAATAAGTATAATTTTATTTCAATTTCAGAATTACCTAGATCTACTACGAAATCCACAAAATAATTGAGACTATCTCTCATCATTTTATAACTCCATTAATTAGGAATTTTTATTAATTATTTGAAAGTGCATGATTCAATTCTTTATAAGCATTCAATTATAAAAAAAAACGGAAGAAGTAATAAATTAAATCTCCATAAAATCATGACCGTACTTTGTAGAAGAAATCTTCCTCTTCCGATTCACAATTATTAGAAAATTTTGATCATTGACTTGTAGAAGATACATAAATATAAAAAAATCATAAGGAGAGAGATTTCAATTTTCACATGTATAGATTATTTAAATATATTAAATTATATAAAAAATGAACCAATCTCATTTGGCATTCCCACCAACCCCCAACTCCGACAAAATAAAAAATAAATAATAAAAGAAGATCAAGTCCATGTTCTAAACCGCAGCTACGTCCGCAGATCTGCACCGTCCGATCATTTCAATCTCAACGGCCGAGATCAATCCTCAACCAACTCCTCTCATGGGACGACTGGTCTGCTTCCATCCTCCACTCCTACAAACCTACCAAAAAATATGTACGTATACATTTTTCTGTATCTATAGCCACACCAACAATTTTCTCTCTATTTAAACCCCCTCTCTCTCCTCCACCATTTCAACAACTCTCTCCCCAACACACACACACACACCGAAAAGAGGAGGAGAAGTTAGGAAACAAACAAGTGCAGCAAAAACCATCATTTCCAATCCCCGATCACCACACTCAATTATCCGATCATGGCGGCCGCGGCGGAGAACGGACACCAATCGAACGGGTTCTGCGTGAAGCAGAGCGACCCACTGAACTGGGGGGCGGCGGCGGCGGCGCTGCAGGGGAGCCACCTCGATGAGGTGAAGAGGATGGTGGAGGAGTTCAGGAAGCCGGCGGTTAAGCTGGGCGGGGAGACGCTGACGATAGCGCAGGTGGCGGCGATCGCTGCCAGGGATAATGCGGTGGCGGTGGAGCTGGCGGAGTCGGCGAGGGCCGGCGTGAAGGCCAGCAGCGACTGGGTGATGGACAGCATGAGCAAGGGCACCGACAGCTACGGCGTCACCACCGGCTTCGGCGCGACGTCGCACCGGAGAACTAAGCAGGGCGGCGCTCTGCAGAAGGAGCTTATAAGGTAAGCGGCGGCGGCAGTTGCAAATTTACCTTTTTTGTAGTAATTTATATTGATTCTATATATAATCTGTGGTAATTTTTTCCATAATGGGAAAGTTACCGTTTGCTTACTCCTATTATTTACTTCTATTTTTTGAAATTATATTTTATATATATATATATATGAAAACTGAAATTATATTTTAGTGATGTCGTCAGACTCAAATATGTGTTGAAGTAGAAAATATTGTGTGGCTGAATTTGCATATTTTTTATTGTAAGGTTCTTATTGGTACCAATATTTATATGGTGGAAAGTAATGATTAAACATTTTTCAACCAAAAAAAAGAAAAAAACTTTAATCATACATATAATAGAATTTTGGAAGTTACATTTTTGCCCAGGTATAACTGAACTTACCATAAATAGCTTTTTTGTATTATTTTTTTTATCTTTTATTTGGGATAGTAACAATGAGATTCTGACTTATCTTGAAACAGAGCATTAATTTTTTAATATAATCCTGATTAATTTGTTCTGAACCAGGTTTCTAAATGCCGGAATCTTCGGCAACGGCACCGAAACTAACCACACTCTGCCACACTCTGCAACAAGAGCAGCAATGCTTGTAAGAATCAACACTCTCCTGCAAGGATATTCCGGCATCAGATTCGAAATCTTGGAAGCCCTCGCCAAATTCCTCAACACCAATGTTACCCCCTCCCTGCCCCTCCGCGGCACCATCACCGCCTCCGGCGATCTCGTCCCGCTCTCCTACATCGCCGGCCTCCTCACCGGCCGCCCCAACTCCAAGGCCGTCGGCCCCAAAGGCGAAGCCCTCACCGCCGACGAGGCATTCAAGCTCGCCGGCGTGGCCGGCGGCTTCTTCGAGCTCCAGCCCAAGGAAGGCCTCGCCCTCGTCAACGGCACCGCCGTCGGCTCCGGCCTCGCCTCCATCGCGCTCTACGAGGCCAACATTCTCTCCCTCCTCGCCGAGGTGATGTCGGCCATCTTCGCCGAGGTCATGAACGGCAAGCCGGAGTTCACCGACCACCTCACGCACAAGCTGAAGCACCACCCCGGCCAGATCGAGGCGGCGGCGATCATGGAGCACATCCTCGACGGGAGCGCCTACGTGAAGGCGGCGCAGAAGATGCACGAGATGGACCCGCTTCAGAAGCCGAAGCAGGACCGGTACGCCCTGCGGACCTCCCCGCAGTGGCTGGGCCCACAGGTGGAGGTGATCCGCACGGCGACCAAGATGATCGAGCGGGAGATCAACTCGGTCAATGACAACCCGTTGATCGATGTCTCAAGAAACAAGGCATTGCATGGCGGGAATTTCCAAGGGACCCCTATCGGAGTCTCTATGGATAATTCCAGGCTCGCTATTGCCTCTATAGGTAAACTAATGTTCGCCCAGTTCTCAGAACTGGTGAACGACTTTTACAACAATGGGTTGCCTTCCAACCTTTCGGGCGGAAGGAACCCTAGCCTCGACTACGGGTTCAAAGGAGCCGAGATCGCCATGGCTTCGTACTGCTCCGAGCTCCAGTTCCTGGCCAACCCGGTCACGAACCACGTGCAGAGCGCGGAGCAGCACAACCAGGACGTGAACTCGTTAGGCCTAATCTCATCGAGAAAGACAGTGGAGGCATTGGACATACTAAAGCTCATGTCGTCGACGTTCTTGGTGGCGCTATGCCAAGCCATCGATCTCCGCCATCTAGAGGAGAATCTACGGTTGGCCGTGAAGAACACGGTCAGCCAAGTCGCGAAGCGCACCCTAACGATGGGCGTTAACGGGGAGCTCCACCCGTCGAGATTCTGTGAGAAGGATTTGCTCCGAGTGGTCGACCGTGAGTACGTGTTCGCCTACATCGACGACCCCTGCAGCGCCACCTATCCGTTGATGCAGAAGCTGAGGCAAGTGCTCGTCGAGCACGCCTTGAGTAACGGGGACTTGGAGAAGAACGTGAGCACTTCGATCTTCCAGAAGATCGAAGCGTTTGAGGAGGAGCTCAAGGCGCTCCTCCCCAAGGAAGTGGAGGGCGCGAGAATCGCACTCGAGGCAGGAAAACCGGCCGTTGAGAACAGAATCAAGGAGTGCAGATCGTATCCGTTGTACAAGTTCGTTAGGGAAGAGATCGGGACGGAGTTCTTGACCGGGGAGAAGGTGGTTTCGCCCGGCGAGGAGGGGGAGAAGGTTTTCACGGCGTTGAGCAATGGGCTGATTGTTGATCCTTTGTTGAAATGCCTTGAGGCGTGGAATGGGGAGCCTCTGCCAATCTGCTAGGTGTTCTTACCGTTTTGTTTCTCTCTCTCTCTCTATTTTTAAGGTTCTTTTTTGGGTTTTTTTTTTATGTTGTATGATTATTGTATTGTAAGGAGATCTGGGAATTTCTGGGCTGCCTGATGTATTTAGTGTGTATTATTTCGATCTAAGTCTCTGTTGTTAGCAATTGGACTCTGTTGTCTGAATCGGTCAAATAACCAACTTTTGGACTGATCCTCACATAAGAAATAAGTATAGATAAATTGGTACATGAATTTGGTGTTGGTGCTTTAGTTATTTTCATTAAAAAGAAGGATATGCAGTTATAGGTTATATCAGTAACATTTTATAACGAACTATATAGCATCTCTTAGTAGTAATTAGTATTCATTATATGGCTCTGTGAGTAAGTATACAAAATCAAAAGAATTTTTTTTCTTTTCTTTTTCTTTGGGAAAATGAAATCATCATTCACTAAATGGTAAGATCATTATGAGCTTTCGAAAAGAGTTTGACAAAATGAGATCCTAAATAATTTATAAGTGAAAAATAAACTTCAACAACTTATAAGCTGCACAAAAAAGGATTGATCTATTATACTCCCTTCCTTTCGTTCCATTCATAACGTCCCGTTTCCATTTTAGTCTGTCTCATTCATAACGTTCTCTTTCTAAATAAGGAAATAATTATGGCCTTAATCATCTCATATTAGTTTGGTTAAATAATTAGGAAACGAATAATAGATGATTAAGACCATAATTATTTCCTTATTTAGAAAGGGAACGTTATGAATAAGACGGACTAAAATGGAAACGGGACGTTATGGATGGGACGGAGGGAGTACATGTCTATTTTCGTTATCTTCAAGGTCTTGAAACATCTTGTAAGATGTTGGAAATTATAATGATTTTTAAATAAGATTTGTGAAACAACCCTAAATGTCATGGAGGGTAAACGTGGAACTACAAACTTTAATTCTATCAAGAGTGAACACAAATTTAGCTAAATAATGTTCTGACCTGGTTAACTTCAGTGCTTGAAAAATCTGAAGAAAGATTTCTCATGCATAGTACATATTTATGTATTAATTAATATTTTCCTTGCATCTCGTTTGAAGTGACACATTTCTTTTGGAAACAGTTATTTAGGAGAAGAGTTATTAAAGAATAAAAAAAGAAAGTATCGTAATCTACACTTTTTTGTGAGAGATGTTGGTTTCCGTTTTTGAACTGTGTCATTTCGAGTGGGACGATCCAATAAAGAATACGTGTCACTTCGAGTGAGACGAAGATAGTACAATATAATATTTCAACTAATCATATTAAGCCTTATCTCATACTTCGTAGCAAACGAGTTCATAGGATATGCTGATTTGTTTGTAGTTTGAATTTTGAAATCTCTTTCTTTTCTTTATACTTTGTTTTAACATTAAAAATTACTTTCATTTGAAAGAAATACTTTTCCTAGCTTAGATGCCCTTCGTCTTATTTTAAGTGCTTCACATATTTTTATGGTCCAAATTCGTAGAATATTATTCTTTGCTGAATATAGAAATCATTTACTCACCATTACATTCTCAAACTTTAAAAAGTTAAAATAATATTTATACTAATTACTTCACTAATTACGCAAAAAGTTATCTCAATCAAAAAAATAAAATAATAATAATAAAAATAGCACTATATATATTTATAGGCTGTGCAGCAGCCGCTGACTCGACCTCTCAATTCCTACAAAAGACGCCTCTTTTTCAAACGCCTTTCATTTTTTTCCATATAAATTCGATAAAACTCTTTAATTCAATCACAATTGATTGATTATAGCTTCAAAAAAAATCCCAAGTTCGATTACCAGAATCCGTAGACATCAATGGCGTCGCAGATCGTGAGACGACTTGCTCGGAGCCGAGCGTCCGGATTCTTCTCCTCCGCGAGCCCTAGTTTTCTCGATCGTAGTTTTTCGTCGGCGGCATCCGAATCCAACCTGATCCGCGCCACTCTCTTCCCCGGAGACGGAATTGGACCGGAGATCGCCGATTCAGTCAAACAGGTTCGCGAATGTTTCCAGTCGATTTTTATCTGCGTTTTTTTTTTGATAATATGAAATGTTAGATTTGCGTTGTGCTGGTAAAATTTGCAGTAATATGACGGTTCATGCGTGGTTTGATTGTCGTTGGTTGATGATGGCGGGAAGTTGTTTTGTTTTGTCTATAGCTAGAATTTGCAGGCTATATAGGATGAAGAAGGTTAATGGTTATGAATTAGTGGATTATTATAATGTAGTTCGATTATGAATTCAAACCTATCTCCTTGGATGTTTATTAGTGTGGGTAGAGAGAAAATAAGGCAAATTATGAAGAACATAGCACATAGAAAATTCACAAAAGCCTCCCTAACTAAATCTTTCACAATCAACTTTCTGATATTCTTATTAGGCTGTACAAGTGTCTCGAATTATGCCTATTGATTTATTCCTATTCAAGCAGCACAATCCATCCAAGAAAATTTATGATTCTCCACTTTTCATGCATACTGAAAACTGGCGACAGATATGGTAGAACCAACTGTTGGTCAAAATAACCTTGTATCACTGGCTGAAATGTTTGCCAGTCTTTTCGAACGGGTTGCATTATTATAGACCGTGATGTATTGTTACAGTTGTTTTGTTATTGTTTTCAATTGGCATGCCCTGCAGCATCTAGAGACAAGACTATATGTGCTTACTTTTGAAATAGCTAGTAATAAGATCTTTATGGTTCGGCATCTAGAAAGTTGAATTCTATGGGTGTTGTATTTGTATCTTCTTGTGGCACATATGACAAAGTTAGAGAACACACGAGAACTAATAAACTATGAAATTTCAGGTTATCCTCTTGTATTCATTATTTGCTTTGCTAAGCCAGGTTTTAGATTTTTATTGCTATGGCATTCATGGCATGGTGTCGTATAGACTGTAGTTTGTCATACTATCTTTGTGTACTAAGAATTTCCATGAAAAAAGAAGCTTTCCAGTATGCAATACAAGATCTAATACAATATTTGGTGAAACCCAGATATTTAAAGTTGCTGAGGTTCCAATTGAGTGGGAAGAACACTTTGTGGGGACGGAGATAGATCCTAGGACCCAGAGCTTCCTAACATGGGAAAGTCTTGAATCTGTGAGAAGAAACAAGGTTGGTCTTAAAGGCCCTATGGCCACACCAATTGGGAAAGGCCATCGGTCTCTCAACCTTACCTTGAGGAAAGAGCTCAATCTCTATGCCAATGTGAGACCTTGTTACAGCCTACCTGGATACAAGACTAAATATGATGATGTTGATCTCATTACCATTCGTGAAAACACAGAAGGAGAATATAGTGGACTTGAACATCAGGTAATTGATCATATGGAAAGTACCTACTATAAAGCTACTCATATTTTGTCAAATTGTTTTAACCCCTTTCCGTATGATCGTAACTACTTAGGTGGTCAAGGGTGTTGTTGAAAGTCTCAAGATCATCACACGTCAAGCAAGTCTGAGAGTTGCTGAGTATGCTTTCTACTATGCTAAGGCCCATGGACGACAAAGAGTATCAGCTATACATAAGGCCAACATCATGCAGAAAACTGATGGTCTTTTCCTAAAGGTTTACCTTCACTAATATCCTTGAAGATAAGTGTTTATATCATAGCTGCTTCAGCTGTTCAGTTTCTTCTTTTCACTGCAGTGTTGTCGAGAGGTAGCAGAAAAGTACCCAGAGATCATATATGAAGAAGTTGTCATTGACAATTGCTGCATGATGGTATAAACTTTTTATCTTTCTGACCTTGACAAGGATGCAAAATTAGGGTAGAGTACAGGGCTCGGGCTATATGTACATCATAAAACTATGAATATAATATGTGTTAAAAATGACATTTTCTAAAGTTATGTAATGAAAATGATGATAAACAATAGAAGTATTGACAAATTGTTGAACTGACTTGTTAGAAGTACTATTTGTTCCCTCTATTAAATGTCAGAGATCAGAAAATCAATGGGATAAAAAATTGTAATAGCTGATTATTACTGAGCTAACTGGCTATTAAAAATTTTAATAGCCAATTAGCTAAGTATTACATTATAAATTTTAATAGCCAGTTGGCTAAGTATCGGGCATGAAAGAAATGAACCTTCTCATTTTTTAATCTCCGCCCTTCTCATTTCTCGTAACTTCTAAACCAAGAATGTCTTACTCACATAGAAGTGAATTTGCTAACCGCTGAATCTAAATCATAAGCTGATATCCTGGGAAAACGCTTGCAAATATTCTTTTCAATTTCATTTTTTTCCACGTGCAGCTTGTGAAGAATCCGGCGCTTTTTGATGTTTTGGTGATGCCTAATCTTTATGGTGACATTATCAGTGACCTTTGTGCTGGCTTGATTGGAGGCTTAGGCTTAACTCCAAGGTATATCCTATTTATCCCATTTCTTGAAGATGTTAACTTAATTGATTCACCCGATCTGCTACCTTTTTCAGCTGCAATATTGGTGAGGGAGGCATCGCACTTGCTGAAGCTGTACACGGTTCTGCACCTGATATTGCTGGAAAGGTAGGAAAAAGCTATACATGTTCTTCTGTTCATTTTAGTTCTACATATTTTGTCAAAAACTACTACTTCATGCGTGTTGAAGTTCTCTTTTGAATCTTCCTCCCCTCTGAATTATTTTTGTATATATCAGTGACATTTTAAATGAAGTTCATCTGTTAATAATTAAATTGATTTGAGCTATAACTTTTATAGCAAATAATAGGTATATGATATTACTGAATATGATTTGAGTTTAAAAGCATGTACTTTATAGTTTTCTGATCAATCGAACTCGGTTAGCTTGAGTTTTTCGAACAACATCTGGCATTTTTCATTCTAGCTTCCTATGAATTTTAAGCGCGTTTGTTTTGAATGCAGAATTTGGCAAATCCGACAGCGTTGCTGCTGAGTGCTGTGACTATGTTGAAGCATTTGGAGCTCCACGACAAAGGCGATAGAATTCAGGATGCTGTGTTGAAGACGATAGCAGAAGGGAAGTACAGAACAGGCGATCTCGGTGGAAAGTCAACGACGACCGAGTTCACCAATGCAATCTGCGATCACCTCTGAACCCGCTCTCCGCCGCTTGTACATTGTTGATTCTTTCTGCAACAGTTCAACATTGTGCTGTTGGACATGTTTGATCTTTTCAAAAATTTTAGATAGCCTTATTATTAGTTTGTGAAGCATAACACATCTGTTGACTTAATAGGATTTCCATCAATTTTGCTCCTAAGAAGCAAATAAGCCCCATTTCCAACTCAATTTCTTGGGGCCAAATTGCAATATAACTATCTTATTGTGTGATTTTCCCCCACACTGTAATCATTGCACGAATTATTTGTGTACTGAGGGTATTTACGTATTCAGAAATAATTCTTCCTCTTAAATTAGCAATGCTTTGTCTTTTGGGAAAAAACATTTATTTGTGAATTTCTTTTGAGATTGTGTACGAACTACTTGTGTTTCAAGATTAGTTGGCATTGCGTTTACAAATTTTGGTTGGTTTCGTTTCTTTCTCTATAAAGAAAGGGTTCGAATTTATCTCAACCTTCACTGATTTTATTCCAATCTTTTGAAATTTATCAATTCTATCACAATTTTTATGATAGAAATTGATACGTTTCAAAGATTGAGATATCTTAGATCACTATCACCTGAAGGTCGATTTTTTGGATTTGGTCGGATTTAACCCCAACCGTCCGAATGGCCTGTCCTACGTACATTTCATACTAGTGTCGGTGCTCTTCCAAAGAAGAGAATAGCAAGAAACAAATTGATAATAAAAATTGGGGAAAACAAATTGAGAATAAAAATTAGGGAAATATGTAAATCTCAAAACTGTGGCGGGGGTTGGTGGGCAATTTAGGTAATTACTTAAACCCCCCTACGCCATAATGACGAAGCCCTCGGACCTCATCTAACCTGATCTCTATTTTATATCTCATTCCTATCATCTAATTAAGTTATGTGCTCATCAATATATGTATAAATCTTATTTTTTTTATTATATGAATAAGATATATAAATCTTTTTGTTTATTATATGAATAAGATATATACGAGTGAATATACTGAAATAACTTTATCTTTCTTTCTTTTCTTCTCTATACAGAAGCTAAATTAGCTAGTTTGAACGATGAGATTATGTTGGGAGAATTTCTACTAATTTTTTGGTATATAAGTTAGCAAATTAGGTGAAATGTGGGTACACGGCAGCCTTAGATACAACCCCACCAACCATATTGACCAATTTAAGAAAATGAAAATGTAGTTACTACTAAAAAATACATAATAAATACATTTTATCCTTTGCGTTAGCTTGCTAAAAATTTACTTGTCAGTTTATTATTGGCAAGATTAATTTAGAAGTCATGAAATAAAGTACCGATCTATTTTTCGATATGTTTAATTTGTTCTCTGTAAGTTTTAACTCAAAATTTTTGTATAAAAACACTTTCCTAATACACCCACTCCACATCATTTATCCAAAAAATAAAAATCAATATTAAACCAATGTAACATACTAGAATGGCAATATCATTGTATTGTCACCTACCCCTTCTTGTTTTATACTGTGTTTAGTTAATAACATAAATAAGAATTTAAGTGTAGTGTTTGTGGTAGTAAGAAAAAAAATCAATAACCAATGTTCCAGCCATGAATGAGCAGCAAAGAATCTAATTATTTAAGTGTGACTAGGATAATTACATTTGGATTAAATAAACATTTAAAATATAAAATAGTTTATTATTGTCTATTTCCGCTTTTGTCCTTTGGTACAACACCCTACTGCATACATCTCTATAGGTATAATTTAATCTCAGCCGCACAAAATCTTCCACCAACAACATTGCGTTTTAAAGAAAATAAAAAGTAAAAAATAAATAAATTCCCACCAACCCACCTTTTTCTCCCAATTTTTATTATATTTTTAACAGCTATATATATATATATATATATATATATATATATATATATCTTCACCCTACACACCAGCTTCACAGTGAACTCATTCATTCCGCTTTCTCAATTCTCCAGATTTTTCGACGCGCATTTTTTATCTGAAACCGTAAGTTGAGATGGAGACCGAAGGAATTCTGCTCGGAATGGGGAATCCGCTCTTGGATATTTCCGCCGTCGTCGATCAAGAGTTCTTAGACAAGTAAATCTCGAGATTTTTCCACTAGTTGATATCACATTGCTTTGTTATTTAATGTTTTTGTGCGTTTTTCAGCTCGAGATCTGGTGTTTTAGTGTAATTTTGTTTTTATTTGTTGTCTCCGTTTCATGGATCTGTGTGTGTGTTGGATGCTCTGCTTGTTAATTATGGCCGTTGCGTGTATGAGTGCGTGATTGTGGTTGCTTTTTGTGTGTGATGGTGTGTTTTCTGTTCGTTTTGGTAGATCTTAGATCTTGGCTTTGGAATCTATAGATTTGTGAATCCGTATTGTATGATTCTGAAGAATCTAGTGGCTTATGAAGAAGCTAATCTGTTTTCTTTGCTTAACAGGTACGATGTTAAATTGAATAATGCAATTCTGGCTGAGGATAAGCACTTGCCGATGTGAGTAGTTCGTTATTTTTTAATTAAATTTGTTATTTTCTGTAGTGAAATCTGCTATTCCAATACGTAGGTAGTTGATCTATTGAATTCGTTTTGCATACGTTTTTTATCTGAATATCTTGTGTTGAGTTATTAGCATCGAGCAATTTCTGAACTTATGATGTTATAAAAGTAGAATCTGAATTTGGGATCGCACTACACAGTATCAAGGATTTTTCAGAGTATTCTCCATAATGATGATGATTTGCTTGTTTTGTTATAATCTGTTTGGTTAAATGTGCAATATTTTAACTCTATAAAGCTACTGGAGAATGTGACTTAATTTTAAGTAATTGGTTTACTAATACGGGGAGAGGTTTGATTAACAAGTGATCGAATCAGGAATCTAATTCTAATAATGAAAAATATTAGATTGTAGAGCATGAGACATTTTTTTTTCTCAGAATGATTCATATCATCAGGTCATGATGTAAAACTATTAATTCTCAGGTATGAAGAAATGGCATCCAAGTACAAAGTGGAATTTATTGCTGGAGGTAATATAGCATAAGCAAGACTTGGATACTTGAAATTGGTTTCCCGGTAAATTTCTATCAAATTATTGCCAGTTTTTGCAACTGACTCGAATGGTTTTTGGAATGCAGGGGCTACTCAGAATTCGATAAGAGTTGCCCAGGTACATTATCGGTTATGGCTTTATAATCTTCTCTATTTGTTACCAAGCATCTAAACTTTCAAGTTGCCATCTGCAGTGGATGTTACAAATTCCTGGTGCTACTAGCTACATGGGTTCCATCGGAAAGGACAAATTTGGGGAGGAAATGAAGAAAAATGCTAAGCTAGCCGGCGTTAATGTAAGTTTATTATTAGTTCAATCCTTTTAACTACTACTATTATTGTCCTCTTCATGATCATAATTTAGATTACTAAAAATTTCTGCTAATCAAGTTGATATTTAATGTGGTTATGTTCAGCTTCCTTCCTTAATTAGTTATTGTTTAATTTTGCAATCTTGGGTAATTGTTTTGTTTTGGATAATGGTGATTTCTACTTAATACACATATAATATAACCACAATCATAATATTTTTTTATCTTGTCACTGTGATTGAACAGGTTCATTATTATGAAGACGAATTGCCTACCGGCACTTGCGCTGTATGTGTGCTTGGTGGTGAAAGGTCAGTGTACTTTTAGAAATGATTGGTTTCTTTTCCTTGTATTTTCTGGGAAAAACTTTTCATTCAATTAAAATGTATTGCAGGTCACTGATTGCCAATTTGTCAGCTGCCAATTGCTACAAACCTGATCATTTGAAGAAACCAGAAAACTGGGCGTTGGGTACTCTCTCATAACAGCACTCTTTGATCAATATCACATAATTCTACAAAACTAACTTGTTTTATCATTTGACAGTGGAAAAGGCCAAATACTACTATATGGCTGGTTTTTTCCTCACGGTTTCCCCAGAGTCTATCTTGCTTGTTGCTGAACATGCAGCTGCTAACAACAAGGTCAGAATTTCAACTATCAGTATGTTGTCTACTTCATTGTCATGCTTTCTCCTAAATCTTCGTGAACATGCAGATTTTCTCAACAAACCTTTCTGCTCCATTTATATGCGAGTTCTTCAAGGATGCGCAAGAGAAAGTACTACCGTAAGGATAAGTTCCTGCTTTTTCTGGTTTACTTTGCTGATTGAAAAATAAACATTGATTATGGGATGCTATTTATTCGGATTTCAGGTACTCGGACTTTGTTTTTGGAAATGAAACGGAAGCATTAACCTTCTCCAGAGTTCATGGCTGGGAGGTAATGATTTCATTAAACCAGTTCAGTAAATGAGTTCATTGGTTACAAACTAATAGTAAGATGCTATCTTTTTTCCTGTGCACAGACTGAAAACATTCAAGAAATAGCTTTGAAGATCTCCCAGTTGCCAAAGGCATCGGGAACACACAAAAGAATCACTGTTATCACACAGGGTGCAGACCCTGTGGTGGTTGCAGAGGATGGAAAGGTGAAGCTGATTCCAGTCATCACGTTGCCTAAAGAGAAACTTATCGATACCAATGGTGCAGGTGCGTTACTTTAAACTTGTTTATTTTTTCCGTCTCTTGATTGCCTCCGGTGCAAAAAACTTTCAAAATAGTTACATCCATCCAAATGTTACATTCTTGTAGGGGATGCATTTGTTGGGGGATTTCTGTCGCAGTTGGTTCTCGAGAAGCCGATCGAAGAGTGTGTAAAAGCAGGTTGCTATGCAGCTAATGTGATTATCCAGAGGTCGGGTTGCACATACCCAGAGAAGCCAGATTTCAAATGAGCCATTCTTTAATTTTCCCATGGCTATTATTCCTAATGTAAGTTGAATTTTGAATATGATAAAAAAAACTTATTGCTAGTATTTTGCAATATTGGTATTTGGCCTACACTATATTATTGTGTTAGATGTCATCAAATTTTTGATGAACTTATTATGTACCTCTACTATCTACGTTGTTAATTTCTGGAGGGAACCCATATTTGAGACAATGAGAATGTTGTACCTTGTTTTTTTGTCTATGGTTCATTGTCTTTCTTGGTGTGGTTTGGGGATATTGCAAAGTCTAAATGATCTTTTTTATGTGCGATTTGTCGGTTATTGTGTAAGAAATAGTGTTTTTTTTTCAAGGAAAAAAGGTTTATATTGCATAATTTAGTACAATTTTATGTTTGTTGTTTGGCTAAATAAAGCGCTGCATGAGCTAGCTAGTTTTGTAAAAAAATTTGAGTCAACAGTTGTGTGGCATGATCATTGATCATTCTGACTATTTTATCTGACATTGTTTTGGTTGATTCGTAGTGATGAATGAAATTGTTTCCATTTTCCAAAAAAAAAAACACACACACACACACTGAACTGTTTAGATTTTCCGGCAATACCAATCTCGGAATGGTCTTCCTTTTCTGCTTTCAGTTTCTTTAATGAATGTGCAATTTTGTCGGAAGATTTATTTTCAAAAACTTCGACAAAAAAAAAAAAAAAAACCAATTACCCTTTCTGTGTTTCTTCATGTTTTTTCTTTTTAGGTTTTTTTTCCCCGACATAACACGTTGATATGATTTTCTTCTCCAATGTCATGTTTTAAGCCAATAAGTAATTTTTTTCAAAATAAGGTATGCAAAAATTGCAAAAAGGAATGATGTTTTTAATTGCAAAGGTTGAAAAATTATGCAAAATTGCAAAGAGATACAAAAATGGTGTTAAATCAATACTTACATAAAAAGAGCCTTATTTTATAAAAATTAATTTTCCTATTATACCCTTACTATATATTTTATTTATAGGTAATAGTATAATACGATATATTATGTTTATAATAAATCAATAATTCATAGGCAATTAAAGTTCTTTTTTTTATGAGTTTATCTTTAATACTATATAAGGTAAATCTATTACTATTATAAAATATAATTAAATTATTTATTAGAATTTACATTTATTTCGAATTATTATTTCAATAGTATTGTACCACTAAATTTTATCCATGAATTAGTATTCGTCAACAAGTGAGAGAGATTGATGCGAAACAAAGAAAAATAATTAATCCTATATTTTACAATTGTGAAATCAACGACTTAATTCAAGCAAAAATGGATGTCATCACGGAGTATCTATTTTTTTGTGTGAGCAATATTATTGTATAACATATTTGTTATAAACCACCCCTAACAAATATTTCCTCCGTTCCGCTCGAAGTGGCACACTTTTTTCTGCACAGTTATTATGGAGAAGGTTTAATAAAGAATAATGAGATAGAAAGTTATGGAGTTCACACCTTTTTGTGAGAGAAAGTGATTTCTTTTTTGAACTGTGCCACTTCGAGTGGGACGACTTAAAAAAGATTATGTGTCACTTCGAATGGGACAAAGGGAGTATATACTTGTAAATTTCTTTTGTAATTTAATATGCATATGGAGATTGTAACTCAAAATATATATTTGGATGAAAAATTCTCATTATCTTTATGAATTCTTAATATTTTAAAACAAAATGAATGAATATCGATTAATGTGATACTCCATTTGTCCATAATAATTAGGTCACATAGGTCTTGGCACGAATTTTAATAAATGTCAGGTAGTTAGTACTATTTTAATAGAGAAAATGACCACTATATTGACTTTGTTAGTTATTAAATGTTAGGTATGTTGTTTTTTAATAGAGATGACCGCTATGTTAGGTTATCATGTACTCCCCCTGTCCCGTTATTTTTGGCTCATACTTTTTGGACACATGTATTAAGAAGAAGATGTAAAAGATAGAAAAGTGGTAGGATCTTAAAGGGTTAATTTTTGCTATTTTGGATCCAGACCATTAATAGCGGGACAACCCAAAAAGAAAAATGAGTCACTAATAGCGGGACATAGAGGTGTTCATCGGAACAGGAACCGGACGAACCGAACCGAAACCGATGCCTCTGGTTTGGTTTGGAACCGGAACCAGTGCTTCCGACGGTTCGGTTCCGATTTCAAACTTTCGGAACCGGAACTAAACTTGGAACTTGGAATGGCAATTGGTCGGGTACCCACCCATTAAGCATATCCCAAATCCAACAATAATACTTTTCGGACATAAATGTCCGGACATAATCCAGTCCATTTAGAAAAATGGAGCGGTTCGACCCGTTTAATTATTTATTTAATTTTGTAATTAAAAGTGAATAATTCCCTATGACACGGACTATAGTATTCTAACTGTCAACATTAGAATAATTTCTCTCTCATCTCATGAACTCGACTAATTGAGCAATCTTCGTGTGTTTAGGTGTAATTAATCTAATTTATAATTATTTTGATTTAATTTCATTTTTTTCATTTTTTTGAGGAAAAATTAAATATTACCTCATTAGTAGGAAAATTTAATTTTCAGCAACTTTGCCTTGGAGTTTTTCAACGTCATACGGCAATTTTAATTTTTCAGCAACAAAGTGACTAAAATTAAATACTATAGTCCGTGTCCGTGTTATGATTAATCTCATGTCAATTTGGAGCCAAAACATATAAATTTAGAGCCAAAACAGGTATAGGGTAAAATGATAACTCTGCATATTTTCTTTTAACTACAAAATTAAATAAATAAGTAAAACGGGTCGAACCGCTTCATTTTTCTAAATGGGTTGGATTATGTCCGGACATTTATGTCCGAATAGCATCACTCCAAATCCAAACCCATAAAAATTTCCTCAACCCATACCCGTCCCAAACCCGATTAAAAAATTATTTCAAAACCCGTACCCGACCCAAATCCGTTGGGTAATACCCACTAAAAACCCGCTAAAAACCCATATGTACTAGAACATAAACATCAATATTAAAGTTAGTAAAAAAAAATGTTATAAACATAATTTTAACATAAGTATAAATAGAAAATTTCATTAAATTAAAATATACGTGGGTTAAAAGAATAATATAAAATCCTAAAATTATTAATATTTATACTAATAGAAATTATATATAAAATAAATATTTAATTACTAAAATTATTAATTCTAGTTTAAAAAGAATAATATAAAATCCTAAAATTAATAATATTTACACTAATATCTATGATTATATTATAAATTATATATATAATATTTTGTATATATATTATAAATTATACATATAATATTTTGTATATACATATATATAAATGGGTTTAGGTAGCGGGTACCCGTACGTAATTTTCCAAACCCGACCCAAACCTGTCACGGGTTTGAATGTTTCTACCCAAACCCGTCCCAAAACCATTTAATGATTCTCAAACCAGTCCCATTAGGGTTTGGGAGAGCCGGATACCCGTAAAAACCCGACCCATTGCCATCCCTACTTGGAACCATTTTTTTTTACACTAATATTTTTAAATATGATTTTTTTTTTGTGTATAGAAATGGAATATTAGGTGACAATAACAACAAAATATATTATCAAATAATAATTCTCAATATAGTCAAGTACCAATTATCAAAGCTCAACATTGAGTTTTTGTCAAAGAGGTTTTAAAGAGGATCAGCCCTTGAGTGATCAAATCATGTTATCTTCAAGGGTTTGAGGTTGTTTACGAAGTCATCAATAATATCTACTTCATTTTAGTTTTTCATTGCAAATAACTCTTGTCCACCACTTATCGAATATACACAAAAATATTTGAAAAATAAAAAGTAAAAATTCTGGTTCGAAACCGGAACCGTCCGGTTCCGGAACCAAACCGGAACTTAAGTGACCAACGATTCGGTTTCGGTTCCACCCACTTAGAACCGGAAACTGGCGGTTCGGTTCCAGTTCGAAACTGAACTGAACCGAACCGAACCGAACCGAACCGTTGGCCACCTCTAGCGGGACGGAGGGAGTAAATAATGAAAAAAGTAGTGGCATTTTATAAAGAAGGGGTGTTGGTTATTATCCAAAAATCGAAAGTGGTCTAATTATTGTGGACACGCCAATAAGGCAGTTGTGATCTAATTATCGTGGACGGAGAGAGTATTCGTTTATGAAAGTCGATATGTTACACGCAATTTATGACCACATATTATGAAAATTCGAAACGTATAGTCCATGTAATCATTTGTTTTAATTAATATATCTCATAAATTGTGAACTCATAACGTATAGTCGCCATATTAAGAGCATCTTCAATCCAGCTCTATATCTCCACATATCTCCAAATTTGGAGCAATTTCTTCTCTAGCTCAGCACCAAAACTCTGCTCTATTATACAGATTTGAATAGTGTTGCTCCAAACTTGGGGCAATACTACTCATTGCTCTACTCATTTTGCAATTAATTTTCTTGTTATAATTATTATTCCTTGTTATATTTATTATTTTTTGTGTTTTTTAATTATTTTGTTTCAAAATATTATGTTATAGTTATATTTCTAAACATATTATGCCAACATCAAAATTACATAAAATTATTTAAAAACACAATTACATAAAATACAAGATAAACTAAAAAAAATTAAAAAAATACAATTACATAATAGAAACATAATAATAGAGTCGATACATTTAATTTCTAATAAAGACCATCTCCGGAATGTTCCATCCCATCTGAAAATAAATTATGAAACATATCAAAAATACTAATGTTGGCTTCTTTGACTTGTTTCCGCTTTTGAAATAAATTCTGAAACATATCAAAAATACTAATGTTGGCTTCTTTGACTTGTTTCCGCTTTTGAATAAAATTTTGTTGCTCTGATCGGAAGTAATCACATGTTTCAGGATCATCAACTGTGACCAAAAGTAGAATATTCTAGAAAATTCTATTTTTATGTAAAAATATAGAGCAGACTGCTGAAGATGACTTGCTGTATTTTTGTGCTGAAATTATTGTATTTTGGTGCAAACTGCTGGAGATGGCCTAAGAGATGGAATTTCTGTCAGGAATTCCGTCGGTAAATATGACACAAAATCTTCTCACTAGTGTCCGTTGGTAGCTTTGTCATACAATTTCCGTCACTTATCCGGCTATCCATGGCTAATTTATTATCGAGTACCGATAGATAACTGTCTGTCGATAAATCATACATGTCGTTAAAATGTGTGTTTTTTGTAGTGTTTTATGTCGTTAAAAATTGAGTATTAGATCCTAGCAATTTGTCAAATTTGTAAAACTAATTCTGAAAGCAACAAAAAAAATCTAGAATCCAAATTTAGATTATTCTAATGCTGAAATAACATTTCTAAATAGAATTTATAAATTTTTTAGTTAGCTAATATCATATGATGCACGGATTCTTCTAAAAATATTATATTGTCGTATCGGATTCTTGTTAGGGTGCGATTCTCGTCGGATTTCCGTGGGATTCGCACCCGATTCGCCACGTGGCGTATCCTTCCAAATAAAGAATAAAAAGTAATTGGATTAGCGAATCCTGTGTGTAAAATTCGCGAATCCCGCGGGTGAAGTAAGTGTATGAGGTTGACTTTTATGGCTTTTCTATTGGACTAATGATATTTGAATTGATATTTTGTTACTTAATTAAATTACATAATTGAAAATGCTTAAGTTTTGGGTTAAAGAAAATGAATTCCATACATATGATTTATGAAAATTTATATTTCTAATTATTTTATAAGTGTTACGTACATATAATAAAATATTAATACTAGACGTATCATTGCCGAATCGCACCCTGTAATTTTCAAAATTCCGTATCCACGTACCCGTATCGTATCTCCCCGCACCCGCCCCTAGCACCCATAAAACATAGACTATTATCTATATTTTCTTTATAAATATGTGCTATTATTAGGATTTTTAATCTTAAAAAGTACTATTATACCTATAGTATAGTATCTCATAAAAATAAAATAAATTATATCATCACCATATATTACACATTCCAATTAAAGGAAATCAAGCTTTTTGGCGAGATAGCTTGCTTGTTTTGTTTTATTTTATTTTATTTTTTTCCCCAATAATTCCAAGATCCAAAATTTCACAAACCCCAAATCCCCAAATCACCATTTCTCTTCAAACCCTCCGCCATGGATCACCACCGCGATCCGCCACCTCCGCCGCCCAACCTCCGCCACACCTCCACCGCCCAAATCCTCCGCCACACCACATCATTGTTCTATTCCCATCTCCTCACCTTCGTCTTCCTCTCCTCTCTCCTCCTCACCTTCCGCTCCAATGTCCAGAGCGCCTCCTATTACCTCTCCTCCCTCATCGACAGCGACCCTTCGTTGAAATCCCTCCTCTCCCGCCTCGATTTCTCCGCCACCTCCCATTTCCACCCCCGCCAACCCCCCTTCCGCCGCCGCCGCCGCGCCTTCCTCCACCTCTCGCGCGTGGGAACCCTCGACGACGACTTTTTCTCCGGCGATTCCGATTTCGATCGCTCCTTGTTCCATCCTTCCTCCAGAAAGCACGTCGCGAATTCAACTTTCGTCATTCTCTCTGATTTCAATCCGGATTATGGATTCTCAGATTCGGTCATGGATAACGGAATTTCCTTCCCCAAGATGGTCAAGCCGGGCGTAGTTAGCTTCAAGCCTGAATTTAGGAAGAATGTTACTTTGTTGGAGGAAGACGAAAGCAAATTTGTGGAGAGCAGGTTGGATGATAGTAAGGCAGTATTGGATTTGGATTTCTTGATCAAGGGTTTTGAATTGGGGAATCGCGATGTGTCGTCGCTCTTCTTCTTAGCTGGCGTTTTGTCGGCCGCCTACGCTTATGTTGTATTAGCGTTCATTGTTACATATACATGGGGGAATGGCATCATTTTCCTTAAAGTATTGGATCATTTGGTGGGGAATCGAAGGTCTTTCTTTCGAACGGTTTGGGATGGATCGAACATCGGATTGAAGAGGCTTTCGGGTTTCGTACTGATGAAATGGGCTGTTAGGGATGCTCTAGCTCAACTGATGGGGATATTCTTTTTTGGAGAGATTGAGGATCAGTATGTGTTCTTCAAGGTGTTCTTGAGGATGAAGTTCATGCCTTTTGCAAATGTGGCGCCGTGGGTGATCGGGCACGAGTGGGAGAGTGCAGGATTCATCGTTGCTTGGTTCTTGAGTGACCTGGTGCTTGGTTTGTTATTTGCTGTGGGCTCTTGGGTAGCCATTGTCGAGTCGAGGAGAGGTGGGAGGGAGATTGTGAGAGAAGGGTGCCACATGTTGCTTGCATTGTTCTACCCTGCTTTCGAGATTAGGTGGTTGGAAGCCATTGTTTGTGGATCACTTGGGAAGTGGCTGTTGAGGAGGGTATTCGGGGATTTTGTCGTACTGGTTTTCCAGTCGTCTATGGAGGTATATTTCATGGTGGCTTGGCTGGTGTTCTACCTTGCTGCAAGGCACAAGGATGACACTAACCTCGGGAGGACATTTGGACGACGAGAGTTGGAAGGCTTTCTTGATGTTGCTAGGTGATAATTGGTAGAAAAGTTACCAAAAGTAGTTGTAACTTGCTCAGTTGCGATGATACTGAAATAGAGAGGTAAATCAAAAATCAATCCTTTTTGGTGCCTTTTGTTGTTAGAATTTGCAACAAAAATTTGAATGAGCACTGCCATTGTTTGGTGATGTCACCGATTATGCTTCTTTGTATGTACGTTGATGATGATGAGGTGATAAAGTTGTAAATCTCCACATAAATTCCATGATGTATATACACCTTTGCAGCCCTGTGCTTTGTTTTGGTCAGTTTGAAGAATTGCAGGATTGTTTAAGAGGAGTTGTCTTATCACATTGTTCTTGTTCCTTTGTAGGACTGCTATTAGTTATAGCTTCTTTAATCATAATATGATTTTCTTCTGTGTGCAGTTTAATGTTGTTGGTTTGCATTTCTTAAATCTAAACAAAATTCTTGGTCTTTAAGTGATGATGTGAGCAATTTAGAGAGGTTTGTGATGGCTGTATCAGAATTTTCTTGTACGTAATTTAGTTCGATTTTTCGTGATCCTGGGGAAAATCTTGGTGGCTTTGTAGCTCTAAAATTGGTTTGTATAGTTCCATTTGTAATCAAGCATAAGGTGAGAGAATTTGAAGTATAGTACACCTTGAGAAATTGAGATTGATAAGCCTTGTATCAATTTTGTGTGCATCTCAGTTTTATTCTTTTAAGTAGGGTTCTTCAATATGAGATCTCTGTATATTAATATTATTTAGTCTTGTGTGTGTGTGTGTGTGTGTGTGTGTGTTGTTCATGTTCAATTATATGATAATATAGAGAGGAGGGATTGGAAGTATTTCAAAGTGCCTGGATTTGGAATTTCATTATAATATACTCTCAATCCAAATGTATAACAAAGAAAGTAGACATTATTGATTGATTTGAAGCTTACTTTCATTCAATAAATGTAATATATTATTCTCAAAAATAAATGTAATATATTCGGGGTGAGAAAAGTAAAATCACTGTAATATGTTGTCCGAAAAAGAAAACAAAGAAATCAGCTTAAGAAAATAATAGTGCAGCAAAACAAAAATTTATAATTGTGTGGCTGCTGGGATTCGAGCCCAGGTCTCCACGGCCACAACGTGGAATTCTTACCACTAAACTACAGCCACATTTTGTTAGAAGTCACGAGAATAATTTATTTATCTCAAATGTAAGCACAGATAAGCAAGATTAGATAACAACTGCTGTCCCTTTCCAAAACTTGATTCCACAATTTGTCATCAGGCGTGTTTATCTCCATATTTTAAGTTAAAATATTAATTTTTTTAATAACAAAATAGATATTATGTGATGTTCAATCACAGTTTAAACTAGAAATTATCGGGTCAGGTGCGTGTAAAGCGATAAATTTTTTTATTTTTTATTTTTTTTTCCCCTATTACTTGGTGTTCTTAACCATTTTCCTGTCGCCTCAACCAGTTTTAAGATTTTAACCCTAATAATTATTATTAATACTACCCCTAAAAAGATGATTCAAATGAACTTTGAAAAATGCAATCACTAATTCAGAGTGGAGTTAAGTTTTTTCTCAGAACAGAAGTAGCATAGATATCTGGAAAAGAGTAAAAACACATAATTTTTTAGAAAAGTGATAGTAAATGTATAATACTCCTACTAAGCAACACACACACACACACACACTTCAAAAATCAGACAAAAACTCCCATACGGTTCAGAATCAGACAACAGCCGAAGAATGTACAAAATTCCTTCTCTCTCATTTTTAATTCCCATCAATACTTCGTATGATTCTTCTGTAATCGCTCAACGTTATATCTGTACTTCCCTCTGGAGAAGAAGAATCCCGAGCAATCTCCGTCGTCGTCGTCATCCCCCTATCGCCTCTCGCATAAGGATACATCGTCGCCAGCTCACACACGCGTCGCAGGATGGACTTCGGCAGAGGCCGCCACGCCAGATGCCGTTTCTTCTCTCCCTGCTGACTCCCTTGGTCCTGCATACCGCTGGCTTTCAAAAGATTTCTCCATTTGTCCTGCACGAATCGACAGTGAAGATTGATATAGTCGCAACGTATTAGAGGTCCTAAGCCGAGATGAGAGGAGTAACTGACCTTGAGATCTACAGACGTGCGATGGGCGGATGCAGAAAAGAAGAGCTTCTTTATTCGACTCCATCTCCCGACTCCGTATTGAGAAACGCCTTCGATTAATTTCCTGACCTCAGAAATGGTCCATACCCTATGATGCTTCCTCCGGCCACTAGCTGCTTCTGCGGTGCTCTCTTTTGTCCAAGCGTCGTCCCTTTTCTTTCGAATCACGGCAATGGTGGTACAGTCATTTATTTTCCTCCGATTTGCGGCGTCGTTTTTCTTTGATGGAGCTTCTGCAACACAACCGTCGGATTTTCTCTGACTCGTTCCACAGTAGCCTCTTTTCTTCACGTCAACTGCTGCGACACATTTGCCTTTCGACTTGGTCGTTGAATTTCTACTATCCAAACGCTGCACCTGCTCACATAACATTTGAATTCGGCACCTAGTCAGCTACATAATACATGATACTAAGTTGCGTGAATAGGAATGCAGAAAGCATTTTAATTCCCCGTTTTAGGGAGGAATAAAAATATTTAAACAGTGGAAAAAAAATAAAATCATCAGGATAAGCCACATTCAAACCTCTTGAACAAGTATATAAACATGAAAGAACCAAAGGAAAGAAGTCGAGAAAGAAAATGTTAAGTCTGTCTAAGAACTCACCATATCAAATGCACGACTCTCTGAGCATTCTTTATTAGCTAAAGAACCAAAGGGCACTTGAATTGCTACGACAGAGGACTCCTCCGGAGGTTCTTTAATCGCCTTAGGTCCCACGTGACACTTCCTATAATCTTTAACTCCGAGGGATTTATCCTTAATGGTAGAAGAAGAAACTTCTCGCCTTTTTTTAGAATTTGTCGAGATGGGGTCAACAAATCCATCAATGTACCTCTGTGTGGGCTTGCGTGATCTCTTTTGTGCAGGAAGAACATCAGTGCTGTTTGCTTGAACTAACGTTCTAGCTAATGCCTCCTTCCCCTCAATTACATTAGTTGCACCATTTTGACCTGTCAGCTCAATATCATCACTTCTTTTAGTCTTTGGACTGAAAAACGTCTCAGCGGCTTGGGAGAATCTCCCGTCATTCTCATCAGACAAAACATCTAGAAACGAAGAGCTTGAACTGTTTCGGGACTTGCCAGAATTTTGTAAAGTACATGATCTAGGTGAAATTGTAGGATTCTCATTCTCCCTATCCAATGTTTCAAACTCACGGCGATGAGTATCACCGGATTTGGAGCTCCGATCATTAACGTGGTTGTTCTGGCACTCCCGTAAATCAACTGTTGTAAATAAATCTGATCTGTAGCCAGTGTCGGAACCATCAGTAGACACTTGAATATGACAGTCCGAGGCTAAAGCCTGCAAGCCTTCACTCGAACCATAGTCTAAATTCGTAATACTTTCTGCAAATTCAACACCTGAACCCAGTAACGCAATTTCAATTATTTCTGCATAGTTTAAGGTGGGAACGATGGTGGTGGAGAGAGTGACATAACACAAGAAGAAACAAGAGAGCCCACCTAGAAGGTACTCTTCACCCATGCTACAGAAATCATTCTCCAATCGGAAATATCCAACTTCAGCTTCACTAGGCATTGCATTAAGTACCTACATGTGACCATATATTTTAATAAATAAAAATTATACAAAAGCAGATAAGTCGAAATACAATCAGTTTATTCACCATATCCCAGATCGAGAGATCTTAGTTTAGCTCCAATGGTGGAGAAAAAGGGACAGGAATTCGACCGCCAACCCCCTCTCCTTCAACTTTTCTAAAGCTGATCTAAATCGATAATTTGTTATGTATATATAATATGTAGGGCATATATATCAAACATAAGGTAACAAATATATTTATTGATCTACATTCATATTTTTAAATGTTATACGTGCACATATTTTACTTTTATTTTGTTATTCATTAACTTACAATTATTTATCCAACCTAAATTCCTTGCTGCGCCTCCGGAACTTCCATCTTAGAATATCCATGATCGTAATTGGATGAGTTCTTTCAAAGATAGGACAATCATTATTAAACTTACAATACATAGCTAATAATGCATGTACTGTTCATCAACCACACATGCTAGAACCAACACAAAATCTGAGAAACATATAACAAATTATCTAAAACGAGAATTAGCTTCACATTTTATACATTGACAGTTTTAAACTTAAGATCACAAACCAAGCAAGAAGATATGAATAAATATAACACGCTTAAAAGGATCTGGGTCAACCATTAGTTAAGGACGAATAACCAATTATGACATACTTCTCCATTGAGAATATCTTTCCCTTCCTGAGCAATACCAGTACCTGACCCACCTGCATAAAGCCGCAAAGTTACATGCAATGGCATGTGACGTCCCAGCAAATACTTAAGCAGAGAGGAGATTTAAGAAGCAGGTCACATTGTATTCAACATGATAAGGATGAATGGCATGCATGTCAATCAAATTCACTGAATAGTTCAAAGATATTCCAATAGAACAATTTCTAAGCGACGGCAAAAGAGATAGCTCCCACAAATAAATAAGGATACCGAGAAGAATATCTCCTAACTATCGATACATACAAGATAGCTTGTAAAAGAATCTACTAAGAGCAGATTAATTATGACCATGAAAAATTCCTATTGTTATCCTAGATGAAGATGGCAATAAACTATATTACTAATTGCACTAACAATAAAATGTTATACAAATAATTACTTACTTCAGAGTTATGGAAAACATCTTTTTACGATTTTTAGTTACCATGTCGCTTAGACTAGGGTAAGGGTACTAGGGTAAGGGTATCGTATACACATTACTTTTTAAATTTTAATAATACAACAATAACTGTAAAAAGGATCTAAAACTAGTAAACCATCATGGGATGCATCTAAATATGCACATATAAAATGTAAATATTTTTTACTTGGTAAATCAAGTTCTGACATTTAACTGTTAGATAAAACCCGTATCCTGACAGATTCTTATGTAGCATGCCCCTTGCCCAATTTTATGTCTCATAAGGGTCTTTTCAATTCACTCCTGCTATCTTTAACCAGTACAAGGATGATATTCAATTACTCGATAATTTTATTGATCAGCGAGAGAGGAAAGAGGAGTTTCGCACAGCTAGTTCTTAAGCTATACCAGAACTGCGGGAAACATCTTCTATGTCCATTGCATTCTTTGGGATCTTCTCATCGAAACATATAACACTATCCATTGACAGATGCCTGTCTCGGGGTTCCACAAGCAGATCGTCAACATCGATTGTCTCATCTTCCAGCCCTGAAGACGGATGTTCATTCTCCATGACCTGATAATTAGAATATAAATTTTACTAGTACAACATAAAATTCTAGTAAACGGCTGTTAAACGGGGATCAGCATGCAAGAAAGCCATAAGATGATAGATGGGGAAGAAAAACAGCAAGGGCTCAAATGCAATGACTGGCTAAATTATGATAGAAGTGACTTATCTTGCAATGCATGCTACCCAACTTTCATTCTATCAGTCAATATAAAAATTGCACAAAGTTCAGGATAAGGAAAAAAAATACACTTAAAATAATCAAGAAAAGATTTTCTTTTTTCAGCCGTGGGGCCTCCACAAGAAAAAACTTGAACTACTCTACATTATTCATGTTCAGTAATGCTTATTCAATCTTTTCAAGGGGTGGAAAGAAAAATCTAATCTTTCTTCCGGATCACAAACACCAAATTGGAGCCAGTGATCAATACCCAACATAATCAATCAAATTGAGTAAGAACATGCCAGCATGTTTTCACAAAATTCAACCTCCATTCATCTACTTGAAGCAATTGGCATCCAAATAGATTCACCACAGTACGCATTCTCTGCATCTACACGTTGCAATAACCACAACACGCTAATCATCATATAAAACAGAAAAGGGCAACAGAATTATTAAAAGAACAACAAAATGCAGAAATCCAAGCATACGCAATCGACATACATTACATTTTGATCCACACAGAGGATACAAAAGAAAGAAAGAAAGAAAGCATCGAGTGCATGAGGCACTAACTCAGAACCGCTTCAATTACCAGTGCGATTATTCCTCGGCTCGGGTGCGGATGAGAGAGACAGAGAGAGCAAAAGGGGAATGAGAAAAGTGAGTGCAGGCGTAGAGTGATGCAATATATTCGACGGAACCGAAAGTGGGGTAGAAAGCTGTAATGGAATGTGGGGTTTGGGGTCCGCCGTGGCGATGCGCAGTTATTGCATTTGTTGGTAAGAGAGAGAGAGAGTGAGAGAGAGAGAGTGGTGACAACGATGCCCAACACCCATGTCCCTATTTAGTACTGCCTTCTTTTGTTCTTGTTATCACCTAACTAATTCTGATTAATTAATGAACATAAAGTCGTGTTAGGTCTTAATCAGCTACTCTAACTACATTAATTTGTATAGGCATTCTACCATGTTTTTAGTGAACTTGACCTAAGCTTTTGAAAATGCTCCAACATATTGGAGGAAGATTCGATACAACTTGCACATATGACACACATGCAATTTAATAATATCGTACTTTATGTCTATAGATTGATTGATTGTAATACTCCAATATTATTCTATTCAAATCACACGAGCATAACCCACACAAACTGTATCGAATCTTTCCTTGTTCGATGAGTGGAGTATGTGGATTGAGAAAATGGTTTTAAATGATTCGAGATAAAATATATTCTGAATTATCAAATCGCTTCGAAACATGAGAACTCAAAGTAGAATGAGACAAACAAACAAGCACCAATAGATGAGCTAATATGAACTTTCTTTCAATCTTTGGATGCTTCATTATATTTGAAATTGAGTCGTGCAGATATAATCGTTCTTCCGCATATTTATGCTTGTGATTTTTATTTTATTTTCTGTCGTTAATAACGATGTTAGCAAAGTTGTTGAAATTAGCATAGTTGGAGAATGAGCACATGTAATTTACAAAAACCTAGATTTTATGGTGGAAGTGCATACATTCTTCAAGATTGATATCAGCAGCAGCAGCATTGGTGTCGTATGACGAGCCATTGTGGTTTGGGAGAAAATTACAAAAGGGGCTATTTCGAGTTGCATCAAACAAATAAAATAACCTCAAAGTTGGTTCTATTTAGATTGGATGCCAACTAAAACCACGAAAATATACTTTCTCCGAAAATGCATATGACAACACGGACGACAAAAAGGGCTGAAATCAAGCCAACTGAAAAGCCCATCTGTAATTAGATTCATGATTTTTCTACGTCTCCTAGCTCTCCCTTTGAGTTCCCATTTGCTGTCAATCCTCTGATTTTCACATCGTAATAAACCTCTTCGACTTTCCTAAGGTCATACTTCATTCCTGGTCCAATGAAAAACACAACACAAACTAGATTCAGTGCAAGTAAAACTTAGTACATATGAAACGAGCTTCTAGTTGGAGTAGAGAGTGCTATAAAATACTAAGGAAGTGTTTACTTTGAGTGATAGGATAGATAGATAGATAAAAATAGTATAGTTTAATCAACCATTTACTTTGATGGATTGATTACTTTTGAGCTTGTTTGATCATCTAATCCTTCATATAGTCAATCTTATGTTTTATCAATCTATCCTATCACGTAAAGTAAACGTCCCCTAAGAGGACAAAAGCACTAGGCCCTTATTCATCGCAGATTGCATTAGGTGCACCAAAGTAATTGGCTTACCATCAAATTTCTTGCGCAGAAAGTCATTCCTGAGGTTCAGCATTCGAAATGCCGCATGCAAATCTGTCAAAAACTTCAACACTTTTCTCGGACAGTCATAGTCTCCAGCAGTCACCTGGTTAACCACATACCTAGGCTGCAAACGAGGCAAGACAATAATTAAGGCTGCAAGTCACTTATTTTCTTAACATGTATAGCAATACATGGCTTATCATCATCTAATCTATTTTTATTTAGGTAATCCTAGAAATTAGCTATTCCTTCTTCATAGAGAAATCAATGCATCTACAGCATCTGAATACTACAGCTCAGTTATCCAGGGCATATTAAAATTTCAGACAAAATCAGCAAACGGGTGATTCATGATTCCATTATTAACGAAAGTATGCAGAACTTATAGAAACAATTTCTTAAACCACTGTTGCTTTGTGAAACACTGAGGTGCACTTACCAACTCATTGGACATAAAACAAATTCCTGCAAAGGGACATTAATCAATGTTACAAAAGAGCCAGGAGGAAAAAGACAACAGGAGTAGAGTGCTTATGTAAGTGATAACACCTTGCTAGGAAACAAGAGCTATTATTTGTGATTGTGATGTAGAAAAGGGGTAGCGTAGTGTTACAAAGTACCAAATTTTATATGAGATACAATATATGATGTAGAAGCCAAACTAAAGAAGCTAAGTACGAAATCTCAAATTCCAAAACACAGTCTAAGCTAAGCAATTCCACAAACACACAGCATTATTGTTATAGACAATTCAAACTAACACTTCTTATCATAGTCTTTTAGAGCAGTAAATTTACCCCATTCAATTTTCTGTTATCGAGTCTTATGTAATCCATACCATCAATACATTCTTTCAAGGCCCTAAAATTTTAGGCAATAAAATGAGGCTAAGGGTTCTGGAATAGTAGTTTAAGGTGTTTGTACTACATTCAGGAACAGACTAATCCATGCATACAAATGAGCTGAGCTCCTATAGCAGGATGAGGATGGATAAAGTTCTAGACACTTCATTGTTCTAAGCTGAAATACAGTAGCTACCATATAGAACAAATTTGTAAGGTCGCTCAACCAACGTTATTTCGTTTTCTAGTTGTTAGTGAACTGATAATTACTTCCAGACCAAAGAAGAAGCCCATTAAAGATTTCCAAATGAATGATGGGAATAGAACAGAAAAAGATGCACAACATACTTTCAGAGTTGAAACCTGCAGCCCATTAGACAACAGAATCATTATTTGTGCTTACCAGTGAGATAGTCTTCAATATCCAGGCCAAACTCTGACGGATTTACTGGATAAATGATAAAGAAACAGGATTTCAAAATTAATCATCTCTTTGGTATTAATAGTAAGTTTAAAAGACGAAAGAAATAAGCTTAAATACAAAATTCAGTAAATAATTGTCGCCAATGGAAGATAGACCAAAATACACCGGTTCTTAAAATAGCAGACAAATTGAAGCAGGACGGATTTTTATAAAGCTTAGCCAGTTAACAATTAGATTCCACCTGAACAGGTGAAAAGCACCTAAAAGGTGTGAGTGAAAATTCCACTCCCAGTGATATTTAGCAGCAAAATATAAAATCAAACAGCCACAGCTTCAGCTATTGCAGATTAGGTATTAAAAATGATACACGAACCAGAACATCACAAAAAATCTCATGACCTAAAGTAGAATATGAGACAAATCAACAGGAAGAGATTATTATTTTCGTTAAAAGGACTCTCTAATGGAGCAGCTGAATTCATAGATTCTTCTTCTACTGAGATAGTTTCCACCTATCATACAGAGATGGCACTTAAGGAACATAGATATTGCTGTTCTGAAGTGGGAAAAACTGAAAAATCTTCTGGACGGAATAATCTAAGTCAGAGCTCAAGCTCACTTAAAAAAATATTATGCTGAACTTGCTCGACTTTCCACCTTGCAAGAAAGCACTAACCCTCTCATGTTTCCTCTCAAAACATGCTTCAACTGAATTTGCAAACAGAGAGGGAGGGGGTTGCATGTAAAGCACACCAAATTCACTCAATGAAGTTTTAAGTTCGTTCTTCTAGTTAAAAATATACAAAGTAACTGGAACATACATCCAAGTTTTTCCTCAGCTTCTGCATGCAAAAGAAGACTCTCAGTCTCTAACCAATGCATGTAAGCAAGCAGCGAAACAACAGACTGAGTTTCACTCCTCCAATCGCCATGGTACCTACAAATCAGCAAAGAAAAATGTTAGTACCAAATAGAAAGCATTTCCCAATCACAATATATCTTCTTCTCACCTATAATACTGGCCAGGGCATTCGCGCATAATTTCTGCAAGCTTACTAAATAGTTCCCTCAGCACGTCAATCTGCCCCTTTGCCTTCTCCAGTACCTCTATTGAAGAAATCAGCGTTTAACAACAACAGTATTAAAGCAACAATACGAACACGCAGCATAAATTTCAAAAGCTTCTTTCAGATTCAACTTTTTTTAATTATCAGCCATATTAGACTAGCCATTAGCGCTGCGAGTCTAGACCTGAATTTGACCTAAAAATTAGAGATTCCAGTGCCTTATTCACATAAAACCTAAGTTCGTCGGCAATTCCAAAATTATGAAGAGGAAAATGCAGAATCGGAACTGGAAAATGCAGAATCGGAACTGGAAATAACAAAATCGCACCAGGTATAGGTCGAGATTGATGAATGAGCAGAAGGCTGGCATGCATGAGCCTAGTGGCGGACTCAATTTCGAAAGTGACTCTCCGAATACGCTCGCGCAAGCTGCCGGAATTATCGAGCTGGTGGCGGAACTCCTCGAACTGCTTCTCCAGGACGTGGACGGTGGGTGATAGAGCAGCGTCGGAGCCGCTTCCGGTCGCCATTGAAGAGAACGGAGAAGGTTTAGCCGGAAAAGCGGCGGCGGAGCGCGGGAGTAGAATGAGAGAGTGGCGGTGGCGGTGGCGGGTAGGGTTTAGGGAGCGGAGGGAAAATGCGAGTGATGCACAGATGGCGCTTCGAAACGCAGATTTCATGTTTGCTATGCTAACCGCCTTTTTTTGGACGATTTATTTGTTTGATTAATTATATTACTATTAATTATTAATTAAGTGTTCCTTAAAATGTTATGATTAAATTTCAAGCATCAGGACTCGTACTTTTTTAGCACGAAAATTAAGAATAACGTGCAAAAAATAGAAAAATAGTAGGGTTCATAATTTTTAAATGGTTAGTTTTTGCTATTTTGAGTGTGGACCATTAATAACGAAATAACTTAAAAAGGAAAATGAGCTACTTTTCGGGAAGGACCAACGAGGGAGTATATTTGAAGTCGGTGTTAGAATAGGTCCAAAATATTGACCTATTTCCTCATGCTCAAAATTTAGTTTAATGCTTAGATTTGAGACATGTCGGATAGGAGGGATATTTAATTAATATCTTTTAAAAATAATTTTTAAAATGAGTCTAAAATATTATATTGAAAATTGATATTTGCCCCAAATATATGTCTACAGAAAGTATGATTTTATTGAGGAAGCTAGAAAAATAGTTTATGTTTTTATTGAGGACGCTAGAAAATTAGTTTTATTATCCTAAATGCTATTTAGAAATTTTTTTTTTTTTTTTTGTTTTCTCCCAACACTTACATGTATGTTTATAAGTCCTAGACAGTTTTGTAGAATGTTTTATTTAGCAGAAAATATTCGAATATTTGTTACAAAATTTTTGATCATTGATTCGAGTGTCCACAATTATAAATAGGAGTACTTGACCTCATTTTGTAAAATGCCAAAAAAAAAAAACAAAGCCAACAACCATAATTAAATACCATCTTTAGTGTAAAGCTTATCTTCAAAAAACCATCCAATATATCCTATACAAAATCATTTCCCATTTTACATACAAATTAAATACTAGTTATAAAATTTCATTTTCAACATTTTTTATAAATACACGACGTTTGCCCTCTATAAACAATAACAATCAAAACTCACTCAGACTTCGAACTAAAATAATACTAATTCAAGTTTTAAGAATTCGAACTCAAACAATACTAATTTTTCTTTTTATTTGTTCTTATTTTTGTGAACAAACAACGTAAATGTAAACAACGAAGGCGTAGAAAATACGGACATTGAGACTAGGGTAGTCAATTAGTATTAAATTTCAGTGTTTTGAGTTTTGACACCTAAGCCATGACTAGATAACTTAAGCAGATTTCCTACTACAGTATAACCTCTATAAATTAATATAGCCGGAATTGAAAAAAGTTATTATCTTGTAGAGGTTATTAATTTATCGAGTTAAAATTGAAAGGACAGTAATACTATCGGGATCGGAGAAAATTATTATTTTAGAGAGATTATTAATTTATCGAGTATTAATTTAAGGAGGTTATATTTTAATTCTGCCACTTAATTTCCCAGTCAAATAATACTCCACTTAGATTTGTTCTTTTTTATTTCATTCTTTATTTATACATAATGTATTTATATCCGTAATAATCCACAATATTTTTTCCAACAAGTCCTCATTGTCAAATATAATCAGTTTAGTGCGTATGAAGACTAAACATGTAAAGCAAAGAAACTAATTTTTAACTGATTAGTGATTGGTGATTACTTACTATACAAGTGGTTAAATAGTAACCAATACTCCATATATTCATATAATATAATTATATTGTGTATAAAAATATATATATTGACTGACGACCGAAGCCCGCAACATTTATTTCAAGAAAAATAATATTTAAAAAAATTAATATATTTGTTTACTTCAACCTGGAAAAAAAAAGAGTATGTATATATTTGATCAATCAATAATTTTTGTAAAAAAAAATATTGACTTAGAAGTCCAACAAAATTCGACGTGTTACCAATGAGGTCTAGCTTAATTGGCTAGCTGAGGCACCACAAGACTCTCCTTAGCGAGAGGTTTTGGGTTCAATCCCGTCTGCGCACGGTGGTGGTGTAGTGATCCCACATTTATATTGTGTAGATGTCCCGCCTATATGGTGGTGTAGTGCTTGATTAGATTATATATATATATATATACCTTGTAATTCTAAAAAAAAAAAAAAATCGACGTGTTAAGATCATTCAACTCTCAGTTTTACGAAAGCAAATATCAACAATTAATCTCTTCCCTAAAAAAAAAACAGTTAATCTCAAAATTTCAATCGACATAATCAAATTTTGATTTTCTTTGAAAGACTTTAGAGAAAATATTAAATGCCCAACTGCACCCGTTAGACATATTTTGAGGGACTTCGTCTTCATTGGATTGAAGCATTTAATTATTATTATTTTTAGTTTTTGAAAACATGGTGATTTCCAACTAAAATAAATGGAAGAAAATAATGGCAGTTCCTTCAATTTCCTCACTCAACACAAACTAATTACTCTCTTATCATTAAACATATTTTATTTTCATAATCTAAAATATTATTCTACTATTTTATAACATAAAATTATCCCTCCGTACAGAACAAGATTTCGTGCTGATGAAGGCACACACTGTCCGGTGAAAAGGTCTTCAACGCTCTTAAATGGATTTCAAGTTATACTCTCTCTCTCTCTCTCTCTCGTCAAGTCATACAGTCAGCGTTGGAATTCTTTCTTACAAAAGTCTTTCTCCTCTTTTCAAGACTTGATTTTTCTTTGCTTCATCATCAAAAATCACCAACAAATTTCATCACGGAAACCAGATTGCGGAGCAAAAGGTAAATTCTTGCTAAAAATCGATTCTTGCTAGTTCTATGATTGAGATTTTGATTTGGGCTCCTTTAATTCCTTTTCGTTTAATCATTTCTTGAACTGTCATAAAATGTTTGGCCTTTCCCCCTTGTAAATTATGAATACTTGTCGGTAGAATTCAAGAGGATATTTTAAATTTTCGTGTTATTTTTTGAATTTGATCATATCAACAGTTCAATTTTGCTATTTTAAATACATAAGAGTCTCTGTTTAGAATAACCTGAATTGCTTAAAACAGAACATTTTAAAAAAAACATTATTAATTGTTATTAGTATTTTGTAAATATTGATTATTCAAATTTCAAAGCCTGCATAATGTTGAGTTTGGAGGTTGGTTTTGTCTAATTTAATGTATTGCTATGTGTTTATATAAGCGTCAATTGCCTCTAAATCCATGAACTTTAGGTGAATTCTGGTTTTTCCCGTAAACTATGAAGTTAGTCCCTAAATACATAAACTTTTATATAATAATAACTTAACAAATGATCTATTTAAATCAATAATTGTTGGTTTTGTAAATTTAGCTTGATTAAAATCAAATATTTAATGCCCTTTTCTCTCTGTTTTGATTTGATTCAATCCTAGTTTTCTCTATGGCATGTCTTGTTTTAACTGCATTTACCTTGCTATAAACCATAGGAGGCAATGAAGTGTTTCCATTTCTGTAGTAGAGAGAAGAAGGAAGAGCCAAAGACAAAGACCCGTAAGCCTAATTCATCGCGTTCCTCAGCTGCTCGTGAAAGTAGAGTCGAGTCTAGAGGACATAGCCGGCACCCAAATTTGTCTAGTAATCTCAAGGTCTTCACCCTTTTGGAGCTGAAACAAATAACTAACAATTTCAGTAATAGTGCTAAGCTTGGGGAGGGTGGATTCGGATGTGTTTTCAAGGGCGTTATCAAGAGTTCGGAGGATCCACTTAGCAAAATCGACGTAGCTATTAAACAACTTGGTAAACAAGGACGACAGGTGAAATTCTCTCGTGCATTCTTGGTTTCTCATTCAGCAAATCTTGTTGATCAATGTATGGAAAATTTGTCTTGTCCCTCTATTAGGCAGTTATGACCTTAGAATGTCTTTATGGTTGTGAGTGGTTGGTTTCTGCGACGTTTTAGGCTATTTTGAACTAGAATGTAATTAGGTTTCAGTTGTGTTCTGTTTTCTGCTGAATCTGATTTATCTTAAATTTATCTATGATATTTTCTATCAAAGTTTTTTTTAATGTGTTGAAGGTGAAAGATTTTTGTAGATTGTTTTCCGATATATCGTACTCTGGCAACTTTAAGTCTTTAGAACGGACATATTGACTAGGGACTTGTTATGGTTTACAATTTACTATAATGTTGCTGAATTTTATTTTATATTTGTAGCATTGGATCTGTTACATTTGTGTACGTGCTTATACGTGTAGGCTAAGGCTAAGACTTTGTCGGCTTGCTTGATTGTATAGGGTCACAAAGAATGGATCACGGAAGTTGATGTTCTTGGTGTTGTCGATCATCCGAATCTCGTGAAACTGATAGGCTACTGCGCTGAGGATGATGAGAGAGGAATCGAACGGCTTCTCATATACGAATATATGCCTAATGGAAGTGTGGACGACCATCTATCAAGATCCACCACGTCTCTCCCCTGGGCTACGAGGCTGAGGGTTGCCCTAGATGCTGCTCGCGGCCTTGCATACCTGCACGAGGAAATGGATTTTCAGGTCAGTTTCTGTACTTGAATATGTAATGGAAATTGCAGCTTCTGCATTAGGCTTATGTTTTGATATTTTTGGATACCAGATCATCTTCAGGGATTTCAAATCTTCGAACATTCTCCTAGATGAGCAGTGGAACGCTAAGCTATCGGACTTTGGGTTAGCTCGTTTGGGCCCTCCAGAGGGACGAACACACGTGTCAACTGCGGTATGATCAACCTCTAAACCTTTCGGAATATAGAAAGTCGGTTGAAAATCTTGTTTAATGAACTTAGATACTAATATCATGTTCGTGTTCGTGTTCGTGTTTGTGTTCGTTTTAGTCTAAATTTGCTTGTTTGTATCATGCATGGTACTAGGTGGTCGGAACTATGGGGTATGCTGCTCCTGAATACGTCCGAACCGGGCATCTCACGTCGAAGAGCGACGTATGGAGCTACGGTGTCTTCCTATACGAGCTCATCACGGGCAGGCGGCCGTTGGAACGGAACCGCCCCAAAAACGAGCAGAAGCTCTTAGAGTGGGTGAAACCACACCTATCAGATGCCAGGAAGTTTGAGCAGATATTGGATCCAAGGCTTGAAGGGAAGCAAGTCCTTAAATCCGCTATCAAGCTCTCGATCGTGGCTAACCGTTGCTTGGTCCGTGCTGCGAAAACACGGCCCACAATGAACGAAGTCACGGTTATGGTTAGCGAAGTAGTCGAGGCTGCAGCAGCAGGTGGAGGCGACGTTCCACCTCCGTTCAAGGTTGGAGAGCCAAAGAGAACTGTGGATGAAGCCGCTCGGACGAGGATCGTTGATGTTAGAACGGGCGACGGCGCTCGTCCCGCCCGGCCCCGGTCACGGAAGGTAGTGAAGACTCGGTGATAGAATGGTGCATTTCTGGGAAGAATTTAGACAAGCATGGATTGTGCTGCAGCAAAATCACTAGTTTTGTAATGGAAATTGTAAAGGAACTTAAGTGGTCCCTTCTTTGGATTTGATCCTTGAATTGCCATATCAAATTTCACCTGAGATGGTCCCACCCATATATTCAATCATTGTGAAATTTTTATTTAAATTTTTTAGTAGTATCTGAATTTATTTTTATTTCCCATTTTGAATGTCATAACAGTAAAAATCTTGTTCCATAGATTTGATTCATAGTAATGTTAACTACTCCCTCCGTCCTATTATTGTTGGCACGTTTCTTTTGGGCACGGGTATTAAGGAGAAGGGTGTTTAAAGGGTAAAAAGATAAAAAGTGGTGGAGCCCACAACTTTTTGTGAGAGAAGGATATTTCCAAAAAGGAAACATGCCACAACTTTTTGTGAGAGAAAGATATTTCCAAAAAGGAAACATGCCAACTTTCGTGGGACAGCCCAAAAAAGAATACAGGCCAACAATAATGGGACGGAGGAAGTATTTATTATTAATTGCGGAATTTCCCATGGTTAAAATCTTTTATCTTTTTATGGAAAATAAGGAGACATCAAACCAAAAAAAGATTTATTAAAACAAAAACATAATAAATGATTGGACTAGTTAATTACTTCCTATACAAATCTAGTGATTGTCACCGGCAAAACTACGGTAACTGTCGGCGTCGTCCTCCGCCGCAGCCGGTTGCAACAGCAACGCCATGAACGGCATGTGGCGGTAGCCGTTCATAGGGAACTCCAACGCCATGGCCGCCGATGGCGACGGCTGGAAGAGGTCGAGCCTGCAGCTAGTCTCCGGCGGAGGCGGCAGCGGCAGCGGCTGCGCGGCCACAGTCACCGGCTGCAGCGCACTACTCGCTGGAGACTGGACGGTGGCGGAGGGGCGCGACAGCGGAAGCGCGCGGGAGGAGCTGGAGACGGCTTCCGCCGGCACGGTGCCGGTGCCGGTGGCGGCGATGATCGAGGGCTCGGCGTGGCGGAGGAGCCACTCGATCGTCTCGCCGTCGGAGCGGTGGCCGAGCTCGCGCGTCAGCTGGAAGATGCGCGCCGCGCTGAGCGCCGGTATCCTGACGCGGCGGCCGCGGCCGTTGACCTTGGTGTGGCGGTCCTTCAGCGAGCTCCGGCCGGCCGCGGCTCTCCTTGCTACGCTCGTAGAGTTGTTCTCCGCGGCCACGACGGAGGTGGTGCCGACGGGATGAGGCACGGCGGTGGAAGGCGGGGAGGCGAGTTGGTGGCCGTCGTCTTCGTCGGAGAATTTGCTGAGAATCATATCTGAAAATGACATTTTTTAGGGTTTGTAGGGTTTCGATGACGGCGGCGACGACGCCGGCAAAAATGCCGCAGCGGAGGAGACTGTGACTGTGAGAGTGAAGTAATTGACCCCACGCGTTTTTATTTTATAATGGAAAGCGGGCCGGGCCAGCGACGTGTGAATGCGTGCGGGCTGTAGGCCCGGATTACAGGTGTTTGGGCTTATTCTGGCATTAAGTGGGGCCAGTGAGGATCTTTGTCTTTACCCAGTCATTCTGGGCCCCACTCGAACAGAATATTTTGCCAAACTGTATTTATTAGTATTTCTAATATTCATGGGGTAAAAACTAAAAAGAAAGAGAAATAAATGGTGATTAGACTATTTCTTACATAAATTTATTATACATTTTAAATGACGTTTGCTATGGACCTATCCGCTTTATACTTTTTTACCCTTATTATTAATCTTTATGCCGAAAGTAAGTAGACAAATTGATTGAAACAGAGGGAGTATTGTTTACCATAGATTCACATTCTAGAATTTCATTTTCTTTCATAATAAACAAAGGTTTATCAAATTAAAAAAGCTATTCTTTACATAACTTGATTTGTTTTAGTATTATGTGAAAGGGGGGAAGTCTCATGTCGGTCCAAATAGTTCATACATTTCTAATGTGAAAATAAATTGAATTCAGATGTGAATATCGTTTGACATATAATCAGACACAAGGTTTTTTATGCCAGAAAAGAATTGTGTGAACAATATTGTTTTTAATGTCGTATGAATCTGCAGACGTTATTTTTTGTGTGCACTGGATAAATTTGTCCCTGTGTAATAGCCGTCTGCAAACTATACAGGACAAATAAATCACATTTTCCAAATACAGATGTGACATGCTCGAACTATAGAGACATTAGCGGGGTTTAAACCCGAGACCTTTTTGGATTCTGGTGTAAATAATTTTATAGATACTACAAGGTGAGTACACATAGCTAGAATAGTGGATACTACAAGGTGAGTATTAGTTTATGAAAGATACTCAAATTTAAGAAATATTTTGAAGGTATAATATTGATTGGAATGAGTGTGTAAACTCCTACCTATTAATTCTAGGTCGTTTCTCATTTTCGTCTAAGCATTAATAAGGATAAATATATAGTGTTACATTTAGGGCTGCAATTTTCGACACGACACGATAACCCGACACGAACCGACACGAAATTAATGGGTTTGAGTCAAGCTTTATTGGGTTCGGGTCCTTATCGGGTCAACCCGATAAGGACCTGAAAATTTCGGGTCGGGTTTGGGTCGGGTTCGGGTTACCCGATAAGGTATTATATTTTTTAATATTATATTTATTTAATTCAAATCAAGCTTTTAAATTGATGACATACTTATTTTCCCTTTCAAATCATCAAAAGATATTCAATTTTTGAATATTTAATTATTTTTCTCTTATTATATCTTATTTTTAAAATATTTTTTATCTTATTAAATCATTTAAATTTGGGTTCGGGTCATTATCGTGTCGGGTCAACTCGAATTTTATCGTGTCAATTTCGTATTCGTGTCGGGTTCGTGTCGTGTTCAGATTTAGTCATTTCGGGTTGGGTTCGAGTTCGGATTGAGCATATCTTTAACATGTCGGGTTCGATTGAACCTTAACAGATCAGGTCGACCCAACCTGACCCGATCGCCACCCCTAGTTACATTCATTTGTACAAAATTTTGTACCATGCAATTTAGCTTTAATTATCCTTGACGTATCCACTTTTACATCTATTATGTCAACAAACAAAAAGTATTGAATTTCGATAAATAATCACATATCTTGACAATTTAATACCATCTCCTACTCCAAATTCTATCTAGAATTCAATTATTTTTTTGGCTTAAATATATATATGTTGATTTATTTATCTTTTTGTACGTTTTAAGAATATGGAAAAGAAATTCCCTTATTCATCAACTCAATCTGAAAAAAGAATACAAACGTTACTGCTAAATATGCAGTATTTACCACTAACTCCTATGACTTTTCCAATATTGTGTTTTCAGTTACGAAAAATGACAAAACACTCAGAAATCAGTGAGAAATGCAGTTGAAATTCTCTATTTTCAAGAAATCAAATTTCAGTAGGAGCTCAGCACCCTACTCCAACTATTTTGTACTCTTCTTGTTGGGATATATTTTATTTTGAAAAAAAAATGTATGTCACGTGTATAATATGATTTCGATAATATAGTGACGAATATATTGATAAAATTACGATGAGACGATATAAAATAAGAGGTTTTCGTAAAAATAAAATTCTTGACACTAGTATTTTCCAAGACTGTAGCATATCAGTGAATAAACTGCAACATTTATTATTTATCAAATACTAGTTGGTAATGATAATTATGATACTTTGATTAATGTTAATGGACGCCAGCCCATCTCAATTTTAAAACGTTAGTTGTATTTTATTTTAAAATAAAAGAGGAAAATGAGATGGCATGTATGATGTATCTTTCACTCTTTCAGTAGTTACACATTAACTCTGATCTTATCTGATGGAGAGAATATAATAACTAAGTTCTGAAATATTGTTTTCAGATTAATACTGTCCACGTTGGGTATTTATTTTGTTCAGAGGGGGTCGGGGAGTTCTCCATGCTAGGTCGATCATTGGTAATTTGGTATGTCGCACCACAAAATAAATCATAATAAATTGAAAAGTCATGCGGCAATGTTTTCAAATGATTTTACACATTAGAGTAAATCTTAATATAATTTTGACGATAGAAAAAAACTAAAATAATATGAGGGCTCAATATTGGGCTGATACTATTTTCTTAGTTTTATCATGTGAGGCGAAATTTCCAATAATTTTTAACATTAGCTTTGAATTGCCTGAAATATTTCTCCACAAACTTTTTGATTTATTGAATTGGTTTAGTGATGTGACCTACCAATAGTAGAACCTTTACTAAAAAAAATATTGGGATTGTCTCCTTTATACTATAAAGATGTGTTCTCTTTGATGAAAAATGATGGAATACATATATTTTTACATTTTTCCACTTTCTTTACATATTCTGTATGATGAAAAATTTTCCCCAATATGATGGAAAATATTCTCGTGCAGACCCTTTTTCCTTCTTTTCACTATAATTGTGAACAAGGGATAAAGAAATAGAATGATAAAATTTTATTTTCCACCTTATAGAACATGGGATGTAAAATGTAGAGACCACTATTATTCGATACAATTTTCCCATATTTTCTTTTCTAATGGATAAATTTAAAACTAAAGAGAACACACCCTAATTGGTTAAAATCATATTCATTTTCTTTCATTTTGGTTGTAATCTAGACCTTTCATTACCTATCTCATTGATTGTAGAGATTTTAAACAAATGAAATTACAGAATCCAATCCGAAATACATGGACCCATAAATCACATTATTAACTTGAATTAGAAGTGTCAAACATGACCCGACCAAATTCATCCCGGTCCGATCTCTTCCCATGGCCGTTCAGGCTTGGGCCGTGCTGGTCTGATACTTTGACATCTCTAAGTAAAAAAGACTAGAGAGTGACGTAACAGAGGTTGATTCTAATCAAAACAATAGTACATGAATCTCTTAGAAAATATAGTGTGTGTGTGTGTGTGAGAGAGAGAGAGAGAGAAGAACGCCCCAAACTTTGAATGCTGCTCAAATATAAATTACAAAATAAAGATGAATTGGAAGGTCAAACTAGGGCTCTTAGATACACATCTCTACAATTATAACCGTCAGTTACAAAAGCCAAATCGATGCAGCTTGAATACATACATACATAATCTCTTGGTTAATAAGGGTACTATTCTTGGAGCACAAAGTACAAGCAACTAATGCAGAACTCGGATCCATGACACCAGTCAAATTGGCCAGGCTAGTTAAGATGCAATGCTTGAATATGCAGAAATCATGGGATTTCAAGGGCATTTCCGTTGAATATACGAAGCTCCGTGCTCTTCAAACCTGTCGTTCGACGGAAGGTGGATGCAGTTGACATGAGAGCAGTAATAGAAATAATATGAAGAATATTGTGTTATAGAAGAATGATAGCTTACTCAGATTTGGAGAACCACATCTGTTGAAAGGAACCGAGTGATGCCAGTATACTGCCTCCTATCCAAACACTGTCGGCACTATGGTCAGTAAACGGTATCGAATCGAACACATTCAAATGAATTCTCTAATGCCTAGATGTCTTTCAGTTACATGGGAACAAAATAAATTTCACGAGAAACAATTTCAGTTACATGTTTGTGCATAAATACTGATTTATATCCTACGCACGAAGACATTTACCACGTTAAAGAACTAATTTTCTGCTTCTTATTAACAATTTAACATCTCATATTTTGCTACTACTTGACATGTACCACGACGAGATACCACTACAGCGACCAGCTCTCTCTTCATCACCTTGATTTACTTCCAAGCCATATAAGAGTCTACTATTGTATTGCTTCATTATATGAGATATATTTGGGGCTCGTTTGGTACGAAGTATGGGATAAGGCTTGATATGTTTGACTGAGATGTCTTATAAATATAAAGAATTAATATTCCATTTGGTATGATGTATTAAATTCTCTGCAACACATAGTAATTATAGTAATTTATTGCTATAATTAGTTGCAGTATTATTTATACCACCTCATAGGTAATATACATAACAACAAAATTAAGTATTAGTGGAGTGGTTGCATGTTGACCAATAGGTCAGAGGTTCGAGTACTCTCGGCCACATAAAAACCCTATGTGGGGTGTGTGAGTTTTAATATTTGTAATGATATTAAAAAAAAAAAATTAAGTATTATTCATATGGGCCTGAACTTTATAAAGGGTCGTATACTTCGTACCAAACAAGATATTAGGGTGTCATAGACATATTATACACCCTAATCACCCCTACCAAACGAGCCCTTGATGTATATGATCCACCTCTATTGCCAAACAGAAATACTTAATTCATGTTTAGCCGTCAAATTTCTAAATTTAGATATTTGTTTCACTATTAGTACTTGTGTTGTGTAAGGTAAAATGTAGCAAAGCTAACCAATATTTTTTCCTCTTGAGTGTAGCTTTTAATTTTCTTTTATCTACCAACAATTACTGCCCTTTCACTACCCCAAGGCCCAAGCTGATATTTCCTTATATTCATTATATATTTAAAGAACTAGTCGGATCAGAGGTTTTTCAGTCCGTCAGAATTTCTTATTTGGAACTGTATTTAAAAATATAATTCAAGGACATCATCTAGAATTTCCAGTTATCTTCCTACTCCTGCTTAACTAGGAATGTCCAGGTTTAAATTAGCACAAAATTCTTCTAAAGAGATCAATTTAAATTATTGGACACCTTCACAGTTTTAACTTTTCAAAATGTATTTAAGTTATCTAAATCACATCATCACTTCAAGTGATTCAGCTAAGGTTTTTATGAGGGTAACATCTCTTTGGATTATGCATAAATAATTAAATGTACGAAGCTACACATGCATTCAAAACCAATTAGAAATAGAAATAAGCAGATCAAATCAAACCTGAATCTCCTTTCTGTTGCATTTCCACTTGCTAGCACTTTCACCCTAGCCGCTTGAGGAGATTCCTAGGAACAATATCATTCATCGTCAGGATGTGGCTCCATCAATAACTAAAAGCATATTCCAGTAGCAACAAGACTAAATAACATGAAAGTGATATTTTCATCCCAACAAGCCATAAAACAAAATGGATAACCTCCACCAAATCTTTCTCAAGACGTTCTTTCAGCTGTTGCATTGATGCTGTTCCACCAGAAAGCTGAAAATAGACAAGCGACATGGTATAAGAACTGTAAATCTTTCAAGTGCCATGAAATAAAATTATTTAATGCAAAAAAATAGTAGGGTTGATACATTATTTAATAATGATTTTTACCCAAGCTTCTACAGCTTTCAAAAACCAATTATATAGACATTTCAGAAGATACAACCGCTAGAACAAAAAAAAGTGTATTTCTAAAACCAAATTACCCAAGCTTATATGACTTTTACCCAATCTTTCAAGTGTCATGAACTTTCAGAAATATGGTGATAGAACTAAAAAAAGTGCATTTCTAAAACAAACAAGTTGGACTTGAAATTACCAAAGCATGGATAATCTGGTTATGCTATAAACTTATTCAAACATGAAAGTACTATGACTTAATTCAAACAATGCTGAAAAAGGAAGGTCAAAACCTACACACAAGCAAAAGAGATCGCAAAACCAATTCCTTAAGAGATCATTGGATGGAGTAATAATCTTACCAATATGCTGCTATAAAGTTCTCTTCGGATGTCAACATCACACTTGCTTATGCTATCAATAACCTGGATAGGTTGAACAAAAGGCAAACCATATAATCAGATCAGCTGAGCACAAAGCCAAGCATATTTGAATGTAATCTCTCACCATCTGTGGCAGGCCACGAGCAGATGAAGTTGTCTCTGTAGAATTTTCCATACCAGGTATAGTCTGTGACGAACATCAAATGTTGGATAAGTTAGCTTGGTTATGATATAATTTAAACAGTAAACCAATTTTATGTTGAGCACTGGGTAGACCGTAGATCAGTAAATTGGCCAAGAGGATATCTTTCACAAGCCACCAAAAATTATCTTAACCAACATAAATCCATAAAAAATGTCTGGCAAAAGATAAGTCGCAGAGAAGAACGAACAATAAGTTCTTCTGCACTTTGAAATGTAAAGTAAGAGCATGTAAAGAAACAACAGATTTATATCAGCCAAGGACAAAGTTCAGAGACGAAGGTCCCTATAACACAGGCATCAACCAATATCTATGACTTCCAGCCAAAAATAATGTAAAATAAAATTGGGCTAAGCGTAGCTCAGATTGTTTTATTTGTTTACTTAAAACCACAAAGATGAAGAAATGTGAATTACAAATACAAAAGGCTGTGTAACGCCTGCAATGAAATAACAGCACCACCAGCAGCAACAATGAATAACAATAACATTGATAGGGCTACACAAAAACACTCTAACCATTTAAAAAATTACTAAGCTTAATATCTGATATTGATACAAAAAATTAAAGAAATTTTTATCGTTAATAAGCTCTCCCAGAACATTAGTTTGCTTGTAAAGCTTCTGTCACTATCCACTGACACTTGGAAAGTTAAATATTCAAGAAATTTGTTAAGGATACATCAACATACAATAGTAACGGAATAGACAAGAAATGACACGCACCAGAGCCAAAGATGGATTAAACAGTATATCAGGAGTCTTGAATCTGTCAGCACCAATCTCAATCGTCCTACACCAGAACAATAAAAAAGAGATCAAATAAGAAAGCTCATACTTGGCATAAATCCAAATGATCGCCAATGATAAATAACATCTAGTTGACCCAATATATACACACATATATATATATGCATTGATAGTTAGCATCTATTCAATTAGGTATGTCTGTACAAAAAGATTTACAGGGGCAAACAGATGTGGGTCACAAAAGTTGAATGAACTTTGGATGTATCAAAGCTAGTTTTCAGAAATATTGATAAAACAAAAATAACTTGCCAAATAAACTTACTGTCCATCAGGAAGCTCATATGGTGTCATTGGGATATTGGAATATGATGTATCTGGCCAAAGGAAACACTGTTAGCATAAATTGGTCCACAGCATTAGCCTGAGCATAAAGCCAAATGAACTGAATAACTGAAATTATCTTATCTACACCAAAAATTTCTACATCAAACTGTGCGCAGTGGAAATTAATAAAAGATTTTTTTCTGTACTAGTACAAAAGTTTAACATGGAGGGCACCAAGTAAAATATCATGGAGATTTTAAAAAATAACTAAATTCCGAGAGGAAAATACTACAAAGTCCTAAAGAATTTTCTGAGCTAATCAATCAAGAAAACTTGGTTGATGGCAGACACTTGGTGATTGACACATACTCTTGAATTAAAGAACAAAATTAACAAACATATACAGATATTACAATAGTTACACAAGCTGAAGAGCTTATGGCATATAAGATTCTATTGGCTCGCCCATTCTTGCCATATTTGATGATGCAGATATACATACCACTCCTATTTTCAAACAAATTTCCACATCTAATTACAACGGAAACAAACATGAGAACAACTTAGTTTGAATATAGGAATAGTGGTCAATTATCACAGCCAAACATTAATGAAACCTACAGATCCACATGAAATAGTCATATAAGCAGTGACTTATATAGGGTGAGGAAGAATCTTGTCAAGTCACTTTAGTTCACTTAAAGTCTACCATCAATAAACTGTAAGACACTTATGCTGTAAATCAAAATCACACAACTTAAGTCAAAAGATCATGAAGACATTTTTAAGTTCTCTATAAAGAGTACAAACCATCATATGGGGTATCTGGTGCTCGACACACACATTCTTTAATATCACTAGCAATCACCCGCTGCAATAAAGAATGATATCTTAGTAATAGAACAGGAGCCAGTGACTAATGAGTTCAGAAAAATGAAATGACCTGAGAATAAAGTTTGTAACTTTCTGTAGTATTGGGGAAGTCAAGGTCCAAAATCTGTAGGAACCAAGACTTGAGATTATAAGATGTTATCAGATAAAGAAACCATAAATTTAAATCAAGTTGTAGACCTTAAATGTTCTCAGAAAGAGACCAGGAAATAGCGGCAAGTAGAAGTCAATATTGTATTTACATACATAACATTGAGTTAAAATTGATTCCATATACACTGTCATGCGAAGAGGTGCAATGTGCACAGTCAAGCAACAAAGATTTGATTTCACAGTTGGGAAATAAGAGTATAACTCAACAAATACAGGTTTTCACAAAACAAGATAGAAGACTAATGACCTGAAATTCTCCAGGACGAACTTCCTTCCTTTTGAATGAATAACGTGGTTTTATCTACAATCGTAGATATAAAAGAGGGGAACATAAGAAACCAGATTAAATCTTTATGAAGAATACAAGTTCAATCACTTGAGGGGAAGATTTTATGAACTCACAGAAAGTCCTTTGCTTTCCAGGCTTTTTAACAAGCAATCACTGAGAAAATCTCCTCCAATAGGAGATGTTGAAACGGCCTACAACAACAGTGAAAATACAATTGTGATTAAGATGGAAAATTTAAGTAATAAATTATTCAATTATATCTATTATTATTAAAATCATGATATAGCCAATCAGATCCTATCTACATTCGAAATTTGCATTAGAAAAAAAAGAATATGATATCAAAAGTTCATATTCTGGAAGAGAGCAATCATAATCCATATCAACCCATGACAGCTTGCATGGGTAAATGTAGGTTTCCTTAAAATTCAAAGATGATGATTTTAACCAATTAATTATTTCAAACATACATCAAAATTATATCTAAGGTCATATGCCTGAAAATCAGGCTTAGAAGATGCCCTTTTTAACATGCTTATAAGCCTTCCTATGCTAATTGTTATCCTAGAAGTCTGGATCAATTGTACCAAAAATTATGGATAATGGTATCATACAATATGAAAGCCACTTTGTGGCACTTCTAATTGAGTTAAGAAGACAAAGCTCATAAAGAATTCAATGAATGTGCCATGCATAGAAGAATTCAGCTAGAAAACAATTGCTCTGGCACAGAAAGTGCTCTAGAAACAAACAGATACTGGAAACACAATTGTAAACTTTCTACATCCAATGCACAGTAAGAAGAATATTACAAATGAATTATGTTGATGTATCCTTGTGATTAGTAAGAGAATATATATAATCCATACTTTTGGAAAAAACATAAATTGGTATTTTATTGGGAAGTATACAAGCAATTATATGCCCAAATAACATGATCTTAACTATGAATAAAATCAAGGGATTGAGAAAGCCATATCTTTTTCTCTCCTTGTATATATTGTGCACACCAAGCACTTCACCTTGGCATTCAAAGCAAGAGAAGAATTATTTTCTTATAGTTTTTTCCACAGGACTAACTTTTAGGGGGTGTTTACTTTGGGTGATAGGATAGATAGATAAAAATAGTATAGGTTAATCTACCGTTTACTTTGATGGATTGATTACTTTTGAGCTTGTTTGATCATCTAATCCTTCATATAGTCAATCCTATGTTTTATCAATCTATCCTATCACGCAAAGTAAACGCCCCCTATAGAAGCAGAATGGGGGCTGGGACAAAAAGGCACAAGAAAACATGCTAAACTAAAACACCAACGTGAACTAGAGTAAGAGAAGTAACCATATACTACAAGAAAAAAAACGAAGTACCATAAGAAGTTGATAGGAGATCTTTCACACAGAAATAAGTGCACGCACTTAAGTGGAAGTAAATATTGTAATATTACAACTATGAAGGTACCTTAAAACCAATTTCCACTGTAAATTATAAGTACCTTTTGAAGAACATAACCATCATGTACTGGAGCTACAGTAGTAGATCCTCCACCACTGAATCAAGGGGCCAAAGTACTGATTTAGCTTGACGGTATATGCATTTTCAACAATCAGACAAACAAAAAGCAAGCACAAAAGGATAGTATGACGAGGTACTAGAGTTACCAATTGTGTTAGCTTACTTAAGAAGTTTCACAGGTCATAAGAAAAGGGTTTAACGGCCAAAAAATCCAACATTTGCACAAATTTCTATTTAGGTAACCCTTTTAAAAATGTCACTTTAGCCATCATTTTGACCAATAAATTGCTATTTTGACCAATTTGATATTTTGAGGGATGTGAATGCTATTTAACACAGATGTTTGTGTTTGATTAAGGCAGAATTCAGTCAAAAGAATTAAATCTAGAGTATATCACAAATTGATAGTATTTTAGTAACCAGACTTGGTCAACTCAATTAATTTTGACCACTTCACAAATTGGCCAAAATAACAACCCATAGTGATAATCATGGCTAATTTCAAATCTTATAAAGAATTGACTAAAAAACTAATTCAATCAAGGGTGGGTTTAGATACTTTTTGGCTATTAGGCCTGCAAAAAGTTTTTAAGGGTCTGCAATCGAAGAATGGAGAAACCGCAATCTCTAATCACCAAAACATCTGATAGTCAACACTTTTTAGGCCTGTTTCAACTTTATCTTCATTGACTGAAGCTCCTGATACATTAGTCACTGTTTTGTTCTTAGATTTTAAATGGTGAGTAAATAAACCCAAGCAATTCATTAATGCAGTGAACGTAGCCACAGTGGGAACAGAGAACCGCCTTTCATACTAAATGAGAGATTGATAAAATTCAAACTTCATCAGAGGTTGTTGGGGGAAGTAAAGGAACACTACAGTCTACTTAAGGTCCCAATGTAAAATAAAAAACAATTTAAACCAAGTTAGGATCATTATGCAATTTGAATATTTGACATGTAAAATAGATGATACCACATTTCTAAGAAGCTGATAATGCACAAAAACTAAAAATTCGATCTGTGTTGGATGAAGTGATTTCGATCGACTAAGAAGAGCAATTACCTACCACTAGCCATAACAAGGGAATTGTTTCATTCCTAATACTTGCAAAGGCAAGAGATAATGCTTTAAATACAGGAAAGAACATGTTTTGAGTTTGGAAGTTAAGCAATCATAAATGGAAAGTTGATATCCATATAAAACATAGGGTCAAAATACAAAAAGTTTTGATAACACAGTATATAAACCCTACCAGTCAACAACTAAAGAGGTGGCACGTCCTGATGCAAAAGAAGTAAGAACCTGGAATAAATAAGTAACCTACAATTAGCAAATGGCAAAATGAAATGCTCTAAATAAAGAAGAAACAGGCAATTGCTTCCAATAATAACTCAGATGAGAAATAGGAGCTCACAGCATTTTTGGCCAAAAATAATGCAGGAACTTGATATTTTTCAAACATAATCTCAGCAGTCCTGTTAGACAAGTAAAAGTTTCAATCAGCTTAAAGCAGCCATAAATCTGCACAATGCCATATTACAACAATCGCAAGCTTCATGCAACCTTGGAGCAAAGAAGATATAGTATATCAACATCTATCGATTAGGCTCGCTGCTTATTCGTGGAACTACAATTGAGAGTAAGTGTATCAATCTGCGTATTATGCAATAGAGCGACAAGAACTGATTCCAGAAATGCTTGGCAATTTAAAATTAATAATTAGTGGCAAATTAAAAGAAACTGCCTTCACTGTAATGCTCTAATTTATTTATAATTAACTTCTTCTAATTTGATAAGAGTTGAGATAGAAAATCCCTGCATAATTGGCACAGAAAATGCAGACATATAACCATCAGCTATGTAACATAGACATTCAACTTACTTCTCCCTCTGTTGTTGGGAATTAGAACATGACTCGGCAAAGAGCATTGGATGTTCCTTTGGATCAATCAACAGGCATTTCCTGCAATAAAAATCATGTAAATTTTAAAATTTTGCGTGCAGTACTAAGAATAAAGACATGGAAAACAGGAGGGATAAAAAAAAACATCGAGAAATAGGGGAAAATTGTATTGAGAAGATAGACAATCCTTCACTTGTTTAACAAAAGGCCTAACAACTTCGAGGTGAAAGCTTGAAGTTAAAAGTTAAAAATGTCAGGCTACCTCAGAGCATGGTCCCATATGTTTTCAACCATATCCCAGTCAACGACTACTCCATCCTTCATAGGTGATAATACCTGAAATTAATTTCCCAATACAGTCAGCAAAAATATTGAGCAGCCAACGTTTAAAATAAGGCATGGAAATTTCTCACCTCCATGTGATCCCTGCGGAACCCCAAGTCTTGTGATCCTACATAAAATTTGCTCTTGCCCTTTGATTTAGAATCTGGAGCAGATCCTGAGTTCTTGTTTGAATTATCAGCCTCGTCAATTTCCATTTCATCAATTGACCCGACAACCTGATTAGACACATTCAAATTTGGAGAGAGAGAAAGAGCAAGGGAGAATTACAGTCAACTATGTAAAGAGACTGAGAGGAATCAATGCAATAACAACATTATGCTAATACATTAAGTAATTATAGCCAAAATTCCAACTTTAAATTGAAAGTGTAAAAGGTGACCTCCTTCTATTGAAGAATTTATATACAAGAAAAGAGTTGATGTCATAATTCATCATTTATATTTCCTTCCCATGATCTAATAACCTCGTACAAAAGTAAGCTTTTGACTTTCATTTCAGAAGGAACATCGTCATCAATTCCTTGTGAGTACGCCATAATGAAAAGAGACTATTAAATTGAATGAACAAAAAAAACTATAGGATGGATAGTAAGTGAAATTACAGTGTTTAATTGATCAGAAATCCATTCATATTGGTAATATGGCCACAGCATCACACTGAGACAAGTTCACAAGCATAGCATCCCTACATCAAATAGCTGTCCACATGCTCAAAAAGATTCTCAACTGGTAACTATCCACGACTAATATAATCATGTAAAGATAAACAGTACTACTCTAAAATAGACCAAACAAGTTAGTTGTTGTTCATTATATACTTACTTTCATGTGCTCCCTCCCAAATATTCTTTTTTGCTTCAACCTTAACAAATTCAACTTAACTACAAACATTATGCCTAATTTACACAGAATTCATCGTCTTTGAGCAATCATTTCAACTTCTTAAACTGGAAGTTTCTGCAAATGCACGATAAGTTCTAAGCTTAAAACCAAAGATAGCAACAAAATCACTCTCTCGCGACTAACTACAGTCACATTCTATTATAAACAAAAACAAAACAAAAATCTCAAGAATGGGAACAAATCATAAAGAGAAAGAAAAAGAGAGGGTTGAATTGGCTCTTACAGATGGGAAAACAGCTTTAGGCGCATCTTCGCCAGCATAACCAGCTTTGCAGGTGTGGGAACCCAAGTCGACCACTATCGCCGATACTTCATCTAAATCAAATAACAAAAAAAACACCAAATACCCCAATTACACATAAAAACAAAAAGGAGCATACAAAATTCAATTTACTAAAGTAAAATGAGAGAGCAATTGACCATGGTATACGCACCTCCTCCATACATGGCTGCAGAACTTCCCCCTTCTTCAGTTCAATGGGTAGTGAAGATTCTTGTATAGAACTAGATCCAGACGTTTTTCCTGCTTTGAGAAATATTAAAATTATATGAAGAAAATTATTATAATGAAATTTTTTTTCTTGAGCGGATTGATTTAATACTTATGAAAGATTTCTGCGCGCGAATTAGGGTTTATGAAAGGGGATTACCGTTCTTGACTGGAGAGGGGTGGGGGTTGCGGCCTAGGGGTTTTGTCTATTTTTCATAATTTATTTATTTATTAATTATTACTAGATTTCATATAGATTAAATGAAATATTGGGTTAAATATGTGACTTTGAAAAAATAATTTGAATTCCTGAAATGAATAATAAAATTGTATGATTGTAACTCATAAGTTTGTTATTCTTCTAAATGGAAATATTAAACTCGTATGGTTTGTTATTGATTTGGAGTGATTTCTAAATTTATTTTCATGCTTTCAGCATTCTTAATCACGAAAATATAGGAAATCAAGCTAAGCTTGAACAATACTCAAGTCGTTGGTAGCCTTGTGATTATTAAAGATAATTATTCATCATTTAATGTATAATAAGAAAATGCAAGTATATGCAACAACCAAAAATGTGTGTGAATTTTCATCAACATTTATATCTTATTTATTACGGGGTTCGTGTTTGAATTTTATTTATGTAGTATTACAAAAGTCGAATCTTTGTGAATTCGAGGAATTAATCTTCTTAATCTTCTTGTTTAAATTTTTTTTTTAAATAATTTTGTTTAATTATTAAGACCTCATAAGTATAAGATTTAATCTTATTCAATATTTCGAATTGATTAATCTATATCTATATCTATATACTAAAATAAAGTTGTCTTTCCCATTTTTCCCTCCCAAAATCTCATTTCCATGTATAATTAATATTTTGTTCAATTTTGATATCTAAAAGTTTGTGTCTTCATAAATTTCTTACTATTTCTATTCACATTTGACATTAGTAAAGCCTATGACCGAATTGATTGGTCGTATTTGCAGGCGGTTCTTCATAAGCTAGGCTTTTGCCAAATTTGGATCAAGTGGATCTTGCTTTGTGTTACTACTGTGGAGTATAAGGTGGTTGTGAATAATGATCCTGTTGGGCCTATTATCCCTCGCAGAGGACTCCGGCAAGGCGATCCTCTTTGGCCTTATCTCTTTATTCTCTGTGCTGAAGAACTTTCCGCTCTGCTTAACTTTGAGAGTTCTCGTGGAAGGTTGCAAGGTGTGAGAGTTAGTCGTTCAACCCCTGTTATCTCTCATCTTATGTTTGCGGATGACTGCTTATTTTTTTGTCAAGCAAAAGAACAAGAGTGTATCAGACTCAAGGAAGTTCTCTTGTTATATGAGAAAGTGTCCGGGCAGGCTATTAATTTTCAAAAATCTGGGATCTTCTTTAGTTCTAATGTGCAAATTCATGATCGACAACTTCTTTCGAGTGTCTTGGGGGTTCATCAACCCCTTAACACAGGCCGCTATTTGGGTCTTCCTTCTTTGATTGGTAGAGATAAAAAGGTATTTTTTATGTTTCTCCGTGATAAGTTATGGAGAAAACTTAATAGTTGGCGCGGAAAAATGCTCTCCAAAGCGGGTGGGGAGGTTCTTTTGAAGTCGGTTGCTCAGTCTATTCCAGCCTATTGTATGAGCACATTTCTCCTTCCTTTGTGCTTAACTAATGAGTTGGAGAGAATGATGAATTCATTCTGGTGGGGTAACAAGCGAGATACTAGCAGAGGTCTAAATTGGATGAGGTGGGAGAAGTTATGTGTGAGGAAAGATTTAGGTGGTATAGATTTTCGGCATATGCACATTTTTAATGTGGCTATGCTTGGGAAGCTTGGTTGGAGATTGATCTCTGACCCAAATGCTCTGGTTTGTAAAGTTCTCAAAGCGAAATATTTTCCTAGAGGGAATTTCTTGACTGCCGAGTGTGGGCGCAGTCCAAGTTTTACTTGGAGGAGCATTCACGCATCTCAAGATTTAGTCAAGTTAGGGTTAAGGTGGAGAGTTGGCCGAGGTGATGGAGTGAACGTATGGAGAGATACATGGTTAAGGCGGGATATGATAATTTCTATGTTCGTACTTTTCCTCATCCTGATATGCGAGATCTTTGTGTTAGCGATCTTTTTATCCCGGGGATGCGAAGCTGGGATGCAGAGCTTATTTGGGAATTGTTTGAAGATGGCGATGCTCGCGAGATCTTGACTATACCTATCAATCAACAAGCTGGGGATGATATTCTTATTTGGCATTACTCTAGAGACGGACGATACACTGTACGGTCCGCTTATAAGATTGGATGCAGATTCACTATTGACCAACAACATGCTTTTGAAGGTAATTGGAAATCTCTTTGGAAAATGCGCGTTCCTTCTCGGATTAAAATATTTCTTTGGAGAGCAGCTCGCGACTGCCTTCATACTAAAGTAAACTTATCAAATCGTGGTCTGCAGGTGGGAGGACCATGTGCAATTTGTAATGGGGGTCCTGAAAATCTTTGTCACGTTTTGATTGGTTGTCCTTAAGCTTAGGGCTGTTGGGATGCAGCAGATTTTGCAGGGCTGGTATCAGCTGCTTATGAACGGTGCGAAACCGTGAAGGATTTTGTTTTCCACATTCTTAATATTGTGGATGAGAAAAAACGGGTCGAGGGAGCGATGGTCCTTTGGCAACTTTGGAAAGAACGAAATTCTATGGTGCGGAAAGAATTTCACAAGTCTCCTGATCAAGCTATTGTTCATGCAAAACTCTTTTTGCACGAATGGTTTCATGCACGAGGGTTTCAAATTGGAGGAGCGGCTGGACCAAGTAGAAGTATAAGGTGTAGAGGTTGGCATAATTTGTCTACGGGTTGGTATAATTGCAGAGTGGATGCGGCCTTTTTTCATAATTCTGATCAGACAAGTGCAAGCATTATTCTTCACGATGCTATTGGCGAGTTTGTTGCTGCGAGAGCCTTTAGTGTGCCGAGCTGTTTACGGGTGGAAGAAGGCGAGGCAATGGGTTTTCACGAAGCTTTATCTTGGATTACGGCGAAGGGACTGTCTAGAGTTATTTTTTAGACGAATAGCAAACTCGTGATTGACACCGTGCTTGAAAATACGGAAGATAGATCAGAGTTTGGAGAGATTATTTTAATTGTAAGTCTATTCTTCGTTCTATGGTATCTGTTAAAGTCAAGCATGTTTGTCGTGAAGCCAATTATATGGCTCACGCTATTGCTCGTGCTGCTAGGGACTTTTTCTTCCCTTGTGGTTGGTCTTCACTCTTTTCCCTGTTCTTGCTCTTGATTTAATAAAAAGTCTGGTTCTGGAAAAAAAAATACTTTAATTTCATTTTTTTTATTGAGCAAAAATATTTGTTGTACACTGAAAATTTATATAATCTATGCTTATTGATTTAAACGTTTTCTGATTTTTTTTCACATTTATTTATTGTTGTTCAAAATATTTTTTTTTTTGAAATATTTCGTTATTTCTATATGGTATATATATACAGTACACAAATACATATATTTACTTTCTATTTTATATCATACAGTGATACACATAAGTACATAATTTTTTTAGTAAAAAGTACGTAGTTTTCAGAGGTGATCGAAATAATAAGAGTTACTCATAAAATAAGAGATCAATAAACTAAACATAGATTCTAATTTATTTAGAACTGATAAAAAACACACACGTAATTTTGAAGAAAAAAAATATATCATGCTTTAGAGATTGACTGTGTGTTTTGCCCCTGTTGCCCCTATAGTTAGTTAGTCTTCGATAAATCATTTTAATTTTTTTTATTATGAAATTATTAGCTATGAGAATTAAATAGTTTAATAAATGTTATTAAAATTTGCATTGTTGTTGGAGTATACAATATCTATCTAATTGTATTATTGTAATTTATCTTTTTCTCTATAATAATTGAGCTAACATTTCTTTATATATATATATATGGGTAGATTCACATACAAAACACTTTTTTCAGTAAAAAAAATAATAACAATGCATTTTATGTACTAACATAATGTATTTTATGTATTATTACAATGCACTGTCATAATAATGCATTTTTTATTTATTACAATGCATTGTTACGATAATGCATTTTATATTCAATTATAATGCACCGGTCAACGACAACCGTAGATCTACGAAGATCAATGGTCCAGATCGCTTATTATTTCTTACGAAAAAAGACTTTTACATATGTATTATTACAATGCACTGTCATAATAATGTATATAGGTCCCGTTTGGTTGGTAAGGATTCTGCTCCAGGAAAGTAATCTGATTCCCAATTGTTAAATTCTTATGTTAGGTACGAGAAGGAAAATAATCTGATTCCAACACTTTAAAATCCTATGTTTGGTTTAAATTTTTAAAAAGTAAGGAAAGTAATCTGAATTCTCAAATCAATGAAAGTAGCCTAATATTCGAGGATTCTTATTCCTTAATAAAACTTATGTATCCTTTTTTCCTGAAACAAGGATTTTAATTTGTGCGCTAAAAAAATCGCTCCATCCGCTCTGTCTCTTACAACTTATAAGTCGACTATTTCTCTGCGTTCTCTCTTTTACGGTACACTACATAACTTGCCGGAGAGAATCGTCCGTTTGTCCCATCCGCCGGCGGAAGCAGTAACAAACCCTTACATGTCTGAGTTTAGAGCGTCTTAGAGGGTGTAGATCGGCGACATGGTTTATGGTTAATGGAGAGGTGCAGATCGGCGCCGGATTTCAGATCGACGATAACTAATTCGGAGAAAGTGCGTAGATCGAATTCAATCTCTAAAGTCTTAATCAACTGCTATTATTTTCTATTGACTATCAAGTTTGTCAACTTACGGCGACAGTGGCGTCTATCCACTCTCTGTTAATGAATCAACAATTTTTTATTTTATTTTTAATTCTTCACTCTTTAATTGTAAAAAGATAGTATTTCTCTTTCTACCCCAATCAAAATTGGATGATTGATTCAATTATTTGTGATTTTTGTTGGAACTTGAAGGAAATGATCAGTCAATTTATTATTGTGGGATTTGGATGATGATTCGTTATTTGTGATTTATGTACAAATTTTATTTGCAAATTTTTTGTTTTAAAAAAATTCAGAATCCATGATAGTTTCTTTGATATATTCCAAACACAGATAAGTAATTTACTTTCCTCGTAATCATATTCCATAAATTCATATTCCTCGGAAACTTTACTTTCCTTAATCATTTTACCCAGAATCATATTATTCCACGGAATCACATTTCTAGACAACTTTACTTTCATGCCAACCAAACGAGCCCTATTAATGATTTCTTAAAACCTTCAAGTGAAATTTTATACTCCATCCGTCCCACAACAAGTGACTCATACTTTATGGATATATTTATTAAGGTGAAGGGTAAAAAGTTGTTAAAAGGGTGTGACCCGCAACTTTTGAAGAGATAATTATTTTTTTATTTGGAAACATGCCACTTGTTATTAAACGTCCGATATGATATACGAGCCACTTGTTATAAGACAGAGATAATATAATTCTCTAACGAAATTTATTGATAATCATTCAACGCCAAATCTCTCGCCTAATTAATGACATAATTCGATCGGCCACTTATCTCTCTCTACCATCTGTCGTTGTCTATCATATCTTACGGTATTAATGCCATTAAGGCCCGCTAAGAACAATTGTCATTGCATATTATCATCAATCGTGAATTATTCATGAGGCGGACTCTCATACAACCGGTCTTACATGAGACCGGATTCAGATTGACCCGATCCGGTTAAACCGGATCAACCCGGCACGGTTGACTTTCCCTTTTTTTTAATTTGATTTTTTTAATTTTTTTCGTCTCCGCCTTTGGCTCCGATTTTAATTTATAGATAATGATTGTGACAACATTAATGTTTTTTAGCTCGCTCCATGGCCTTCGGCTCCCCTCGCTCGACTTTTTAAATAAAAAGAATAAAAAACTAAAAAAAAGAATAAAAAAATGAAAAAAAAGAATAAAAAAAACTTGAAAAAAAAGAAGAAAAGAAATTAAAAAATAAAAATAAAAAGTCAGGCGCGTGTCGTACACGCGCGCCGATTAAAAAACAATTGTCGACGCGCCTGGAATGACGCGTGTATTACACGCACCCGCGCGCGTGGGTTCGATCGTACCGTACGACCGGTCGCACCTAAGTCTTTGTCATTAATCAACTCTTTATCTTTAAATCCTCCGAATTATTATCGTAATTAACACAGATACGTACTTCTCTTTATATATAGATGTCGGAAAATTTCGACATTAGCTCCCAAATTCCTCTGTCCGGCATGCTCATATGCTACCATGTAGCTAGAATCCATTACAAAAACATATCATATCACGTTGTCAATATACTTTATCTTTTAGTCCTCAAATTAAGTTTAAACCTAGCTATATATATATATATATATATATATTTTGTGATTATTAAACTTTGTAGCAAGCAAGCAAGCAATTACAGCTAAGGCGCCACTCACCAAGAACCTGGTTTCAGGTTTGGTACTAGGTTGTCTGCCACTGGCCTTCTCGATTTCTGCTAAAGGAATCTCTTTATTTATTTGCTAGCTACATCTGCATGAACCGTACCAACTATTATATATATTTAATTTAATTAAGTGGGACTAAAACTACGAACCAAACAAATTATAACTAAAAATTATCAACCAATTCTAATTAATAATTAAAAAGTACCAGAAAGGTAAAATATAAGATAATCCATTTTGTATTACGTGTTTTGATGAATTTATTAAGGGAGCTTGGCCTTGAGAGTACAAATATTCGAATAATATTTGACTCTATTATAATTAACTAGATTTACCCGCGCACGTTGCGCTAAACCGTGCGATTGTATTGCAATTTTTACATTTTTAGATGACAATAGAGCATTATTTAGGTATTATTTTATCTATATAATCTAATTAAATAATTTCAAACTAATAAATTTATCTTTGTGAATCTTTTTACACAAAATAATATATTTAACAAATACAAAATATTAATTAACGGGACAAAAAATAAAATAATTACTATATTTTAGTATAATAATGCAACATATATACACGTGATTATATAGTGAACTAAATTTGTTAGTTTTTAAAGTTTAATGTGAATTTTAAAAATTGAAATGACATGAGAAAATGTAGAACTATGAATTTGCATTGGAAAATGTATAATTATTTGTATGTGCCATGCAAAATGGGAGGAAAAATTCATGAATGGGCGGGAAAGTACATTACAAATTATTTTGCTTTAATATAGTAATAGATTAGTTTAAACTTTTAAATTTTAGTATTTGATTGATGACATAAGGAGCTTAATGTCATGTCTTCTTATGTTTTTCAAGAAAAAAATCCAACGTGATTAACTAAATTTTAATCACACTATTGTAATTTGTATTTACCTCAGCTCTATTTAGTTTGGGTTTTCAATTATTTTATTATAGTGCCTAATTACACAATACATTTTCCTTTTTCTTGTTAAAACAGTTCAATCCCATATTAATATATGTTTACTTAAATTTTTTTTTTTTAAATATTATACTTATTTATAGTGCTTTCAATTTTTTGATCCATTTTTCTTCTATGAAATCGATACCGTTCAATTTACAAGGAATTTACAAGTGGATTCCTCCTCTCACCTTTTATATGATTTATCTTTTGTCATAAAATTATGAAACTCCACTCAGCTTTCATTTGGGCCCTTCGTGTTAGATTATGTTTTCAAAAATTAATTTAAAGTCTCTTTTTTTATAGACTTTTCAAAATTAATAGTAGATTGCCATGATAGCAGAAAGATTTTGAGATTTCCGAAATGCAATTGATATATAAAACCACACGGAAAAATGTGAAAATAGAGGAAAAGGAAAATAATGGCGTATGCATATATAGTTTTATAATGGATATATATTTATATATGAAATCGTTAGTATGAGAACAAAGCCTTCTATGAAAATTAGGAATTAATCTGGACTGTCGATATTTGCATGATATAATCCATCAACACGATTGTCATGAAAAAAAGTATAATTACAATACATAAAAAATATGATCGTAAAAGAGATTCGTTACTTATATAAATTACATGGTAAAAAAATATCATTGTATGTATAAAAAACATGACTGTTGAGTAGGGTTTAAATTTCAACATACAAATTTATAGAAAAGGAGACATGTGGACGGGCTGTTAGTGACATATCCTTGTCATCTAGTGGCTCAAATCTGCTTTTTTTAGCATCCAGAGTTGTCACTGATATCTTCAGGTCTGAGGTTCGACCTCCTTTACCTCTTGGTAGCTAATAGCTTCAGATTTGAGATAAGTATTTCTTGCTTTCATTAGATCTAATCTTTTATGTGAACCTGATCAAATATTACAAAGGAGACTTCACTAACTATTTATAAAGTTAATTTTTGGACTAAATATTAGCTTAATTAGTGTTACTCTCGTGATATGCACGGAATGTGCCTTTATAATTTTTGTGACCTTAGAATTCGAAGTTGCAGCTAACTTTGATGTGCACTGAAAAAATCATCTTTCATATTCAATAACCTATGAGATATATAGATAAAGTCAAACATACCTAGAAAATTAAATATGTCATAAGTATTTCATATAAATAAAAGACAATAAGAGTAAAATCCTAACACATTTTTCTAGAAAACCAATCCTTACACATATTATACTAAATAATTAATTGAATATAATAAAGTAACCTACAATATAGCAAAAGTAAAATGAATTCTTCATGTTTAAAATGATTTGTAAATTTAAAATTGAAGTAAGTTGAGAGTTGGATACAAAGAAGCAATTACCATCAATTTTGTTTTTATCCGATAACATAAGCAAAGGATAGTGAAATTCAATATTCATGAAAAAAGAAGATAAGATTTATTTTCATAATGACAAATTTGTATGTATGGAGGAAATGATTTTGAAAAAAATGACAAAAAAATATGATTTTGAAATTCAAAACTGTAATTAAAGCTGGCATAGAAAGCTAAAAAGACTACAATGCCTTTTGAAAATATTGATGACACTTAAATAAAAAAAATAATAAGAAATATACATGAAAAATAGGCGGGAAAATTTTAGTACTCTTGGTTTTGCTTTTATATATAAATGATAAACGATGATGCTTTTGGGCCTTTAAGTCTTTATTTCTTCCTACTGGGCCCAGACCATTAGGGATGACCCATAATGATTCGTATCAATGACTATATATAAAAAAAAGCAGTTTGTGTATACAATCATACAATCCATATATATGGCATTTCGTTACAAATTACAATCATACAATACTAGCTGGTCCTTTTATTATGTGTTATATGATACGAACAAGTAAAATTCATAATTAAAAATAAAAAAAATAAAAAAATTGAAACCTTACCTGATGAGAGAGGAAATTAACACCGGAACAGATCTAGAGAGAGAAAGGAAGAGATATGATTGAGTCGGTATTTGCTAATGCAGCATCATCAGGATTCACACATATACAGCCATTGATGCACATTGAGAATCCTGATGGCGCTGCATTTGCAATAAACGACTGTTAACTTTTCCAATCTAACAAACCCTAATCTCAACACCCACACATATGCCCAAAAAACATAAAATTAACAATTTGTGTGTCTGGTAAGAAATTAAAATCAGATCGAAGAACAGTATATATATTTTCCTCTCAACTCTGATAAATCATATATTTGGATTGTAAGCACTAAGCATATCACAGGAATCTCCCTCCCCCCCCCCCTCTCCAAAAAGATGTTGATCGATCGATGTATGAGCTAGATCAAACTCTCTCTCTCTCTCTCTACAAAAAGATTTTGATCGATCGATGTATGAGATCAAATAGGACTGAAGATATATATGAATCTAAAGAAACTATTAATTCAAATGAACAGAAGATGCAATAGAAACATATAAGGGTTTACCTGCAGAAACTAATTATATATAATCGAGAGAGAGAGAGAGAGAGAGAGAGTAGATGAATTAAGTAGAGATGGCCACGCTTGCTTGCTTTCGACGTCCTAGGTTTTATACTAGGTTTCCAGCTTACATTGGATGGTTTGGTTTTTGGCATCGACCTAGATCCAAAAAGTAACAAATATATATATATATATATACTCATTTTTAATTGATCAAATCCATTTACTTTTATAGTTGAGTGGTGTTTGGTATGTGGTATGTGGTATGTGGTATGCACATATAATAGACTTTTTGAGTGCGATGCGAGTACTGAATTAATTCCTAATTTTAAACTCTACCTTTGACTATTTACTAATACGTATTAATTGATTACTGTAGTATTTTCTTTATCGTACAATAATTAATTGAGTACTAATAATTTTTAAATATCCAGAGATGATCCCAGCAACAACACTAGCTAGAATTTAGGATGTGTTTACTTTGATGATAAGGGAAAATGAGGGAAAATAAAATTTTATCTCTTTAAATATTTCATTTCTTATCCTTCCTATTCTATAGATTAGAATTTCACCCTTTCTTATTCCTTCTTTTCATTCCAATGAAGAAAAATATTATCATATCAAAATACATCAAGATAATATTTTCCCTCCTTGGAGTGAAAAGAAGGAATAAGAAAGGGTGAAATTCTAATCTATAAAAAATGAATGATAAGAAATGAGAGATTTAAAGGGATAAAATTTTCTTTTCCCTCATTTTCCCCTTACCATCAAAGTAACTCACCCTTAGTAAACCACATTTTTCAAATATATATCAATGCCTGTGCAATAGCCTACAAACGATAAAGGGCAGCTAAACCACACTTTTCAAGTACACGTAAGACAGACTCGACCAAAAAAGATATTACCGGGATTTGAACCTAAAACCTTTTGAAATCAGGCAGTCCTCTACCACTAGGTCATCCCCAAAGTGACTAAAGTTGAACCTTACATATATAGTAATGGATTTGGATAGCGGATACTCGTAGATGATTACCCAAACTTATTCCAAACCCATCATATATTGATATCAATATGACTATCCAAATCCGTTAGAAATCCATTTGATTATATCCAAACTTGTCCCTATAAGGGTTTGGTAAAAGAGAGTACCCCTGAAAATTCGACTCAGTGCCATCCTTATTCATGAATAAGTGAATTGTATGTAGCTCTTGTATTTCGAATATATTAGATAGCTTAAACAAAATTAGCTAGTTTTATTTTTTTTTTAATATGGATGGCTCATTTTTGTATTTACAAAAAGGGCTTGGTAAAAGAGTTTATATTTGATGATAAAAAAAAATTAAATGATTCTAATAAATTTCAAATTTATAACAGTAGTAATGTCTCAAGTGGCTAGCTGAGACACCACAAGTCTCTTCTAAGTGAGAGGTCTTGGATTCAATCTCGCTTATATATACCTCGTGTAATTCCCTTAAAAGAAAGGTTAAAAGCTGTTAAAATTAATATTTGTTGTGGTAAAAAAAAAAAAAAACAATATATAATATGCGCGCACACTTGCACTGTTTGCACACATGATCTCCACTAATTATTTACTTAATTGATTTTTGAGTGATCGATGCTAGAGGGTTCAATTTGATCCAAATGAAAAATATTAATTCATGGTATTTCAATATAAAAAGATAATTGTATCCTCAACATCTCTCTTTTGCCTCCAAAATTTCCATCAATTTTTTATCCAACTCTTAATCTTAATACTTCTTCCGTCCCAGGTTAGTGTGATTCAATTAATATTTTATATCTCATATATAATCAAATATGCACCACACTTTTGGGGGACGAATGGATTATAATAAATGCATGTACATATGGATAATTTATTAATACACTATATAGAAAAGTAATTTAAAAAAATTATGCTTTATTGGAAAATATATTGAAAAAATGCTTAGGTAATTGGAACTTTGAAATTTTCACATGCTACCAAAATTGTAAAATTTTGATAAGGATAGCTAAGGTAAAATGCATCTTTATTTTTGTTAATATCACTAAAACGCCCCTACTGATGTGGATCAAAATTTTCAGATCATCTTAATTTTTAATTTTTAATGGAAAATAGACCTCTAAATTAATTATCTGCACTCGCTCATAACATTCATTTCATTGGACGAATCAAAGCTAAAATAAATTCTTAGAAAGTTAGGAAAATGAGATGATATCCATGTGCACGGATTATTGAAATTTGTTGTGCAAAAAGACTATAAATTAAATTATAATACATGAGACTTTGATGTCACATGCTTTTGTTTCATTTCTTGGAGTCTAATGCATTTCTTAGCAGCTAAGTTAGGCATAATCACATGCCCCAAACCATAATTAATCACAAGATAGTTTATTTTTTAGTTTTTGAGAGAGTTGGTCTTAATTTTAAGATATATTAATTTCGGATTCTCTGATTGTGAATTCAGGCAAAATCTTTGCTTTCACACCTTCACTCTCTCAAGTTGATTTATTGAAATATTCCAAGTTATAATTCATGTTGCTTCACGAGAATACAGATTATAATAACAAATATTGGATTTGATATTTGATATAGATTTTAGGCTGTTTTACGTGAAACTTGTGGCAAATTGGTTCTATCTAAATAAACATTTAATTAAATTATGAATAGCTAGCTTATTATATTATATATCTATTACTAATACGAAAATAAAGTTGCCCCATCCTCGGTGCTCCGTTCAGATTTTTTTTATTCTGGTAATTTGTCTCCCGTCGAAAATCGACGGCGAACTATATTATTAAAATAAATTACATCAATAAGGTTATTTTTCGATTTTATTTTTCTTCCTTTAACAAATATTTTTATTTTTATTATTATTTTGCGATATATAAGCATGAACATTGAAAATAATTTAATATTATTTTGGAGTGATAATATTTTCATAATTGATCAAAAGAGTGTTTCTTTGATTTTATTTCACTTTCTTTAGTTGCAAAAAATCAATAGAAATCAAACTATTTTTTTTACCTCACAATCTGTCAAATATTTCATTATATATGGTGTTAATTGTTGTGTAAGTCTGATCATCTTGTCACAAAGTTAAATTTCGAGAATTATCCCTACGTGTATATATATACAAATCCAAGAATTATAATTGAGAATACGTATTTTTGAGATTAAAACATAAAATTAGAACATAAAATCCCATATAAGAACACAATAAAGTAAATAAGAACCGGAACCGCCGGAACCGAACCGAAAGTAAAGGTGCCCCCTCCACGGTGCTCCGTTCAGATTTTCCTTTATTCTGGTAATTTGTCTAATTTTAATTCATATATATTCTAATTTTTATTTTTATTAATGAAAATTTAATTAATTTCATATTCTTGAAATATCACATGTTTATCTATTAATCACATCTCATATTTATCTTTTCCTCTATTTAGTTAATTTATTCTATTATGCATGTTATATAAATCATTATTTTATACATTCTTAATTCATATATAATAATCTATTGAAAATTTGTAAATGAAAATCCCTATGAAGACTAAATAAATATATTTAATCAACATGTCTATATGGAATCCTTTTCATTTTTCATTCATGTTTTTCTAAAAACTTTGATTAGTGCTTTCTAGATTATATATACATTGAATCAAATGTGGGATATGTAGCTAAAGAAAAGAACAAAAAAACTTGAAGATGTAAACATATTTTTTTCAGTATTTTGGCAAAGATTAGAGATATCGATTTAATATGAACTAACGAGACGGTTCAAATATACTTAAAAAGAAGGATTTTTACTAATTTTAATTAATATTAACTTTGTTTAGATTTTTATCGAGTAATTTAGCATAAACCAACGAGACGGTTCAATTAACATATAAAGAATGATTTTTACTAATTTTAATTAATATTACTTTGAAGATGTAAACATTTTTTTTTTCAATATTTTGGCAAAGATTAGAGATATCGATTTAGCATGAACCAATGAGACGGATCAAATATACTTAAAAAGAAGATTTTTTACAAATTTTAATTAATATTAACTTTGTTTATATTTTTCGAGTAATTTAGCATAAACCAAGGAGACGGTTCAAATAACATCGGAAGAAAGATTTTTACTAATTTTAATTACTTTTACTTGGAGTGTTCATATTTTTATCGAGTATTACTCAACGGATTTGAGACAGGTATGTACAGTAAAGTCACTATTTTAACCGAGAATAGGACGAACATGTAGAAAAATTATAAACAAATTTAGATTTAAAAAAACATAATGAATGAGTATACTCGATCCATTATCATTCCTAATTATAAATTTAGATACATGAAATAAAATTAATTTTTTAAGTTTGATTAATAATTAACGCGAACAATATCACAACTTTTAAATAAAATATAAACTTATTTTTAAAATATATACAAATAAATTTAAACATAAAAGTTATTTCCCGTCGAATTTACTAATTTTAATTAATATTACTTTGAAGATGTAAACATTTTTTTCCCGCATTTTGGCAAAGATTAGAGATATCATTTAGCATGAACCAACGAGACGGTTCAAATATACTTAAGAAGAAGATTTTTTACAAATTTTAATTAATATTAACTTTGTTTAGATTTTTATCGAGTAATTTAGCATAAACCAACGAGACGGTTCAAATAACATAGAAAGAAGGATTTTTACTAATTTTAATTAATTTTACTTGGAGTGTTCATATTTTTATCGAGTATTACTCAACGGATTTGAGACGCGTATGTACAGTAAAGTCACTATTTTAACCGAGATTAGGACGAACATGCAGAAAAATTCTAAACAAATTTAAATTTAGAAAATACATAATGAATGAGTATACCCGATCCATTGTCATTCCTAATAATAAATTTGGATACGTGAAATAAAATTAATTTTCTAAGTTTGATGAATAATTAACGTGAACAATACTTTTAAATAAGATATAAAATTATTTTTAAAATGTATACACGTAAATTAAAAAAAATTATTTTCCGTTGAGTCTTGACGGACTACTTACTAGTATATAATAATACAAAAATATACTTTCTTTGTCAGCGACTCGGTTGGATCTACCTGTCCACTTAATCAAACAATTAGGAATTTGAAAAAATAAAAATAAAAAAACATACACACACAAAAACTGTAAATGCATGGACTGATTGGTCGAAATAGTATTTAACTATTTGGAACTAGGATTGTAAACGAGTCAAGATGTTCGTGAGTTACTCGGCGATCGACTTGAAAAAAGCTCATTTGACAATCGACTCAATAACTAATCGAATCGAGTTCAAGCCTAAAACCGAGCTCGAGCATTGTATTGCTCGACTCGATAGGCTCGCGAACATGCTCGGCTTGTATTGAATCGAACATGTTCGCGAGCATACAAACGAGCATGTTCACGAGCCTACAAATCAAACTGTAATCGAGCTTGTTCGCGAATCTAATCAAGTTTTGTACATAAAGCCAAGAAATTTAGAATTTTGTAATTAAGTACCAAGCTTTAAGCGAGCTCGAGCTCGATTAACATATTGAAGAGCTGAATTTAAAAAGAATCGAGTCTTTGACGGGTCAGGCTCGAGCTCGAGCTTGAATACTTCGTTATCAAGTATTTGACGAGTCGAACTTGAGCTTGCTAATTTTGGATCAAGTCGAGTTCTATCACGATGGTAAAAACTCGACTTGAGCTCGAATCGAGTTCGAGCAAACGAATATTTAAATGAGTCGAGTTTGAGCAGACCAATACTTGACTCGACTCGACTCGTTTACGGCCCTATTTGAAAATCGACCAAAAACATGAATAAGATTGTCACCGTTAGAGACCAGTTCCGATGACAGTAATTATAAGTTATTCTAAGATCGTTTGTTCCGTTTGACTACTTTTTAAAATTCAAAATAAATTAATTTGATAAAAGCACTAAAGGTCCGAGTATGATATCAACACAAAATAATCTGTCTTTAATTTTTTTTGGAAATTCCCAAAATTATTATACAACTCAAGTAAATTATTATCCACTATAAAACGAAGTGTGGCCCAAATTGAGTATTCCCCGACAAAATTAGACTGAGATTAATATTTTAAAAAACTTCGAAACTTGATGCATTAACGTTCTAATTAACCCGTAAATTTAGTGAATCAGATAGAAAAAGAGTAAAAAATTAGTCAAGCAACATCAATGTTTTTTTTTAACCTCAACATCAAATTTATTTGCTTCTAAACTTGGTGCATTAAACGTTCTAATTAACCCGTAAATTAATTTAGTATAAAGGTGCAATACATGGCAATAGTTAATTAATTAATTTGAAAGAGTAAATGATAATTATAACTATATTAAACATATAAACGTAAGGAGAAAGGAGCAATAAATGAGTTCTTCAGCTATCAACGATGGAAGTACGTAGTAGAAAAATACAAACACCATTTAAATACTCACTCTCGAAATGTGTCTAAGTATGTAATTAATCAAGTTAATTAGTTGGCATCACTTCATACAAAAATCTGAATTTCAAGACTAAGTGGAGAACTCAAGAGCAATATTATATTAACGGATAAAAATCAATTTTATTTAAGAAAATAATCTATACATATACATATACACGCATTTCGCGCGTAAAATTATTTAAATTATTTTATTTCACGGGGTGGGCATTTGATAAAATTAACATGGTATACAGAGAGGGTAAAGATAAAAATTTTAATAATAAAAGAAAACTGACTTAAACATAAACAAATCTAAATGGCATAGATAATATTTTAAATTTTAATTTATATCTTAAATTGAGAAAACAAATAAAGTAGCATATTTGGTATGTGTCACTGTGTGTGTGCGTGTTATATGCAATAATGATCATTAATTCAACTTGGATCCAATTATTAAGTTTTGGCCCAAAACAATTGCTCTCTAACATTATAGTCCAATATGTGACCCAACCACCACTCACAAATAATAATTTCTGAAAATGTTATAGTAATAATATAAAAAATAATCATACAAATTCCAAAGAAGAGTAACACAATCAGTTTTATTACGAAGATGAAGTTGGGACTGCTATTTAATTATTAGTATTTTTTGTATAAATGAATCCCATTTCAATTTGCTGCTTGGCTTCACAAATTATTCGTATTGCGATTTACATTTTCTTTTTTTTTTTTGGGAAAGGGAAAAGAAACAAAGAAAATGAATGATTCTCACATTTTCAATTTGTTTGGTTCAGAACCAGAAGGAGATAATGCCCTTTTTGATTCTTTAATTTGATAGGAATCAACTTCGACGACGACTAGTGGAGACAATGGTGGTGTCCAACTGTCGGTCCGATCTGAGCCCATTGGGCCAAATCAAGAAATCTGACTAAGCATGCTTTATCGGTCCGATCTGAGCCGATTGAGCCCACGGGCCTTAATTTTGGCTCGAATATCTCACACGGCCAGTCTGTCAAAATTCGGGCCGGGCCGGGGGACTTCTACATCCATGCTTTTTACATATCCAAATCCTAGGCATATATAAATTACCAATATAATTCTATAATGAGTACGTACTACGCAATTCAGATTTCCTATTCTCAATTTGTGTTTCATTCTCTATTTCTTTCATTGGTTGAATGACACATGTGACATGATTAGGATTTATTCCACCCAATTAGGATATGAGGCGCACTCTTGTCAGACCTGTTATACGTGCGACCGGATCCGGGTTGACCCGACGGTCAAACCGGTTGACTTTTCCTTTTTTTAATTCGATTTTTTTAAGTTTTTTCTTCTCCGTATCCGGCTCCGATTTTAATTTATAGATAATGATTGTGACAACATTAATGTTTTTTAGCTCGCTTCGAGGTCTTCGGCTCCTCTCGCTCGACTCTTTAAAAAAAAGAATAAAAAAAAACTGAAAAAAAAGAATAAAAAAATGAAAGAATTAAAAAAACTGAAAAAAAAGAATAAAAAAATGAAAAAATTCAGGAAAAAAATTAAAAAGTCAGCGCGTGTCATACACCCGCCCATTAAAAATAAAGAAATGTCAAGCGCGTGGACGAGCCTAGAATGACGCGTGTATCGCACGCGCCCGACTTAACGGTCGATAGCGGGCTCATGTATTACACGCGCCCGCGCTCGTGGATTCGGTCGTACTTAAATCTTTGTCTTAGGATTATATAATTATCTTCAAATTACCAAATATCAATAATCCAACGAATGGAACAAAGGATGAAATACAATAGGGAGTAGAGGATCCGAGTTGCATAATGCGTACCTATATTTATTTATAAAAAATACAATCCAACATAGATATGGAATGGAATTAAAGATATATATATATATGTACGTATAAATTACTAATATACGGTATAGATCCAAGAAGTAATGTCCACGTGTAAGCATCTGAAATGGGCAGACTCTTAATCAGGTGTGCAAGATTTTGTCTTTCATCGCAACTGCCACTAAACACACTGATCCAATATTGCTTTCAAACTTTTACCACACACACACACACAGCAAAAAAGAAGAAAAAAAGCAACCACTTTTTTCTGTTCAATGCTCCACTCTCAATTATTTTCTCTCTCTCTCTCTCTCTGGGACTCTCAGTTCGTACTTGTCTTAGATTTCCAATATCATAAAAAGCAGTAAACAAAAAAGACCTATCTATCTACACACACAGAAAGCATATTGCATATACTCGCAGTGAAGAGAAAACACAGCACATAGTATATGTTATGTGTATATGGTAATACTATAATTATATAGAAATAAAATATAATAGGGGTATATAATAATTAATTGATGGCTGAAAGTGAAAAGGAGAGAAGTAGTGAATATAGTCGATCTTCATTCGGCGAGAAATGCAGCCATTTGGCGAAGAAGCAGCGCGCCAAATTCTACATTCTCCGCCGCTGCATTGCCATGCTCGTCTGCTGGCGCGAGAGGAATGACCCTAGGGACGACGACGACTGAGACGAGACGGGCCCCGCCCACGTTCAAGCTTCGTTCGACTAATTCTTCGGATGCTAGCTAGCTAGTTACCACTGGTTAGAGGAGCACTTCTTTTTATTTTATTTTTTGTATGGAAATTAATTATGTTATTATTTAAATTTTTATAACGGTGAAGATTGTATTACGTATATTTGATATGTATTTCTTCTTTATGAAATTTTATATAGATAGCTAGATATGCCGCTAGCATATATAAATGCATATATAACTTATTATATATATATTTTGGAATTGTTGTTATTATCTGAATTTAATCTCATTGTTATTATCGATCGCCATCTCCCTGCAAGTTTGGTGTTGGCCGATGTTAACAAATTTTTTCGAACTTTTACTGTTACACTGAAACCTGTCTGAAACTGTTTTCATGTAAGAAATTAATATAAATTATATACCCGCTTTTGTAAGAATGGCATGTTCTTTAGGTTGATTTTTTTTTTTTTTTTGGTGTAACGAGGAGAAACTAGCTAGGCGTAGGTTCGTACTTGTGAGTAGTGAGTACCGTGTTTCGTTTATTTTCATTTATTTATAGAATTTAGTAATTGTATGTGGTACATCTTTTATTTTCGTATCAATATTATTTATAAATAGGATGTTAATTGGATGACATCGAGATTTTACGAAATATATTTGTTGATAGAGAAAATCCAACCGTTAGTTAGATGAAGAATTTTGGATTGATTCATATTAGTACAATTTTCTCCTTTTCTTTTCTCAACAAAAATGTCAAATTTGGAATAGGGTTTTCAGTCGACGCTGGGGGGGGGGGGGGGAGGGGGTAGGTGGGGTGAGAATGGATCCGCATTAATTATCATACATTTATTATTTATATTTCTGCTCGTCTTTAAATTAATATCAGAATTTTTATTTTTTTAATGAATGTAAATTAAACTAGTTTATAAAGCTTCAAAAACAATACAGTATTGAGTTGAAACTTGCAATTTGGTTTAATTTTGGGATAAATGGAGGTTTTGTATGAATAACTCTACATTTTTCTATTGTAACTCTACAAAAAAATTGAGTTAACTTGATTCATGCATTTTTAATAAATGAACTAATAATTATACGAGACAAAATAATATATTCATGCTGGATTTATTTTCTTTTTTCTCTATGAGAAAAAACTTGCGGCCTCTACTCGATCGTGGGAGCGTTTTAGGTAATTTTTAGTTTTGTGTAATAGTTATGATAAAATCACGTGGGAGAAATAATTTATCGTATTTTAATCGGTTTAGCAAATCATGTTAATAAATTCTAATTTAGCCATACACTTTTTGTCAGATATACCACACATATATGTATATACACAATCATTAATTATGACAAAACCTTAAATTCGAATACTTGAAACCCTAATTAAATTAATTTGAATTTGAAACTATGAACCCTAACTATAATTTTTTGCCTTTTCTGTCTGAAGGGCAAAACTTTTTGATTTAAAGAGCAAAAAATTTGTGTATTTTAAATATATTAATTCTTCAAATAAAAATGCCGTTGAACGATATATTTATGTAGACAATTTTGACTCCCGCAACAACTCTGATTCCATCAAATATATAAGTAGTGATAAAATTACATCAAAGTTTTATTTCTCACAAAGTCTCCATTATTGGTAATGTTTCATCGAGGGCAACAAGATGTGAAGATGACCAAAGGTCAAAGATATGATGCTAACCACAATTAATAAGTGAAATAAATAAACATTTAAACTATTATAATGCTTTATATAAAAATATATAAAGAGAGTCAAAATAATATATTACCAAAGAATCTTATCTCACTCATTAAGACAACTTTTTCGTACATTTGAATGGTGATAGTTCTACTGTTTGTGTTGGCTTTTGGGATCAAATCATGTGACATCTCTTTCTATTAATTTATATATATTACATATTATATATATATAAATATTTTTTACTACATCATAAGTTTTTTTTTTTACACACAAAAATTACTAGCTAGAAGATATAGAGCCCTTGATTAGGATTTACAATTATTCCGCAGTTATTAATTTTCAATTGGTTGTCAATAATCATTAATTTCGGATTGATTATAGAGTGAATAAGATTTATAATTTATATTATTAAATTTAATTATTATTTTTATAAAAAATTGTAAAAATTAAACCAATATATTTAAATATGATATACAAAATTATTGTGTATGGAATTTTTTTTATCATTCTAGTGATCAAATGTATCAAGTTCAAATTCCACCAACCATAGAAGTCGAGCTTTCGAATCATGTTTTTTTATTAATATAATTTATTTCTTGTATATAACTTATAAACAATTACACTTAAATTAAATTAAATCAGTATGCAACTCAAGTATCCACTGCGAGTTACATTGGTCGAAAATAAAAATAAAAATAGTGGTGGTTCCTTTGCAGGATCATGCAGTTGCTATTCTATTCTTAGCTTCAGCACACGTGCGGCCCCCTGGCCCGGTTATTAACTTTTCGGGCCCTCGGGTTGTAGCTATGCCCCCCAACGGGCCCAACTACTTCACTCTTAACCAATTTCAATTTTACTACATAGTACAATAATATTTAAATATATTTAATTAGTATTTCCCTCTTAAAAAAATAGTTTTCCATCCATTTTTCTGGTTGTTCTGAAGTTTATTTTTTTTAAATTGACAATATTCCTTTATTTCGGATGTATAATTGTAAAAATGTAGGGGTTACATTTTTATAGAACGGAATTATTACATTTTAATTCCAAATTTCATATATCAAAATATTTTCAGTCATATATATATATATATATATATATATATATAGGGAAGAGATCATATGTAAAACAATTTTCTCGTAAGAAATAAGAAGCGATCTGGACCATTGATCTTTGTAGATCTACGGTTGTCATTGACCGGTGCATTATAATTAAACATGAAATGCATTATCGTAACAATGCATTGTAATAAATTAAAAATGCATTATTATAACAGTGCATTGTAATAAGACATAAAATACATTATTATTATTTTTTACGGAAAAAATATTTTGTACGTGAATCAACCCCTATATATATATATATATCAACAAAGATGAAATTGAATTGAAATACTTAAATATTCATACATGGATTTTTATCCTTGGTTAAATCACTCAAAAAAAAAAGAACAATATCTCGAGCGTAAAAAACAATGCATTAGTGAATTTCCCTTTTAATTTGATTGATATGATAGTTTTCCCTCACTATAAATTATTATTCACTCAGAAAAATCCTTCCTTGTTTCGTTACTACTATTCGTTAAAATATCTATTACTCCATGTAGGATTTGATGGAAACTATACTCGATACAACGTATTATATATAATTGTATCTTTTTTTTATTAATTATTATTATATATACACATGCAGAAACATAGATAGAACTTTATGCACGATTGGATGATGGGAGATTCATTAATCATTAAAGATTTTGGATATGGGTAAAGCAAATATCAAATGAGGAACCATACTAAATAAAGTAGAAATAGATTTGGATTGTTGATATTTGTATATAATTTACAGTTTATATGAAGTATCAAAGTAATACATACAATGTATCAATTTTACGATGCATAAAGTTATGCGTATTTTATGGTGCATACGTAGGTGTTCACGGGCCGGTTCCGGTTCGGAACCGGCCCGAAACCGCCGGTTCCGGTTCGAGAAAATTGGAACCGGAACCGGCCCGCCATAGCCCACGGTTCCGGGTCGGAACCGGCCCGTATTGGACGGTTCCGGTTCCAGTTCGGAACCGCCGGTTTAGGGTCCGAACCGCCTAATTTTTTTTATTTATTTTTTATTTTTTTTATCTTTGAAAATATAAATTATATTGTAATTCAAACTCATAAATCATCAATGTAATGTATAAAATCGATATAGAACAAAATATATCTTCATTCATAATAATATGTGATCAATTACAAATGAAAATATATAATTATTCAAACACGGTTCCACGGTTCCGAACCGGAACCGCCGGTTCATGTTCGAACCTTATTATTATTATCATTATTTTTGACTTTTTTTCATTCAATTTACCATTATAATTGTCATTTTTGATCCCTAAGGGATATAATTAACATGAATTAACACAAAATATAATTTAAAACTAAAAAAATAAAAAAATTGCCGGAACCGCCGGTTCGGAACCGCCGGTTCACGGTTCCGAACCATTGGAACCGGAACCGGCCCGTCTATCCCACGGTTCCGGTTCGGAACCGGCCCGTTGACCACGGTTCCGGTTCGAAAACCGTTGACCACGGTTCCGGTTCCGGGCCGGAACCGCCGGTTCCGGTTTCGTTGAACACCGTGCATACAAAATAATGTATGTAATGCATCAAAATAATGCACATAATGCAACAATTATTTGTACCCAAACCACTCTCTATATATACATGCGCTAACAAACTCAATTTAAATTTTATGAGACATGACATTAATTACAACTCAATATAAAGATGCATAGTGGCCAACTATTGACCTATATTGCTTTTCTTTAATTTTTGTTACACGAGAGATGAAATTGTGATTACTATTTATAATTATGTTTTAGATCTAGATAAACCCTATTCAATAACCATATAACAAAACTCTATTCTTACAATTTCTCATCTACAAACATATATATTCTACGCATACAGTAAATAATCATATTTTCTTTTAAGGGTAAACCCATATTCATGATTTAGTGACAATTTCGGTCCGAACTTCATACGTTATTTAGTGTTATGTTTTTTTTTCCTTTTATAGAAACACACATAGAACGATGTTGTTTTCATTTGGTGGAATATCCTAATATTTCACATCATTGAGTTTTATACGAATGTAAATATCATGCGTAAAATTCAGTTACTAAATAAATTAACTTTTCGACATAAAAAAATCACTCATTGACTTACTATCATCATTAAATCAATTTATAAAATTTGAATATATTAAGTAAAATCCGAACTAAAAAGCTGTTACTAAAAAATCTATAGATATAGCTAACTACTAAGAGCATCTCCAACCCAGCTGTATATCTTCACATATCTTCAAATCTGGAGCAATTCATTTTCCAGCCCAGCACTAAAATCTTGCTCTATTATACAGATTTGAATAGTGTTGCTCCAAACTTGGAGCAATACTATTCATTGTTCTACTATTTTTGTAATTAATTTTCTTGTTATAATTATTATTCCTTGTTATATTTATTATTTTTTGTGTTCTTTAATTATTTTGTTCCAAAATATTATATTATAGTTATATTTCTAAACATATTATACCAACATTAAAATTATATAAAATTATTTTAAAAATATAATTACATAAAATACAAGATAAACTAAAAAAAAATTAAAAAATACAATTACATAATAGAAGCATAAAAACAAAGTCGATACATTTAATTTCTAATAAAGGCTATCTCCGGAACGTTCCATCCCATTTGAAAATAAATCTGAAACATATCAGATGTACTAGTGTTGGCTTGTTTGACTTGTTTCCGCTTTCGAATAATATCTTGTTGCTATGATCGGAAGTAATCACATGTTTCAGGATCATCAATCGTGGCCAAAAGTAAAATATTCTGTTTTTGTGTAAAAATATAGAGCAGACTGCTGGAGATGATTTACTGATTTTGCTGTATTTTAGTGCTAAAATTGTTGTATTTTAGTGCAAACCACTGGAGATGGCCTAATCGAGTGTATTTCATTTCTTTAATTAATGGCATTTAAATATTTTATAATTAAGGTCGTCAAACTTTTTTTAATGAAGAGTGGTGGGGGCTTCAAAAAGCCCAAAAATGCAATAGGCCCTACATTCTGGTTAAGATGGGACGTGTAATGGAAATTTTCAATCAATTATACAAATATTGAACGTGTAAATTAGATGCCATACTGACTAATTTCACGTGATGTTTTGTTGAATAGTTTTTTATTAAATTTTAATATCCCACTAAAATAAACAATATTGTAAGAGCACCCACAATGGGAGACCTACCTATAGGTAGGTCTCCCAATATTTTAGAATACTTTATGCATTTTTTGTGGGACCTCAATGATTGAGAGACCGGTCTCTAAATCGGTCACAATTGAGTAGGTCTCTGACCCCGGTCTCTCATTATTTTAATTACGTTTTAATATTATTTTATGTTTCATATTTATTTTGAATAATAAATATTATAATTAAAATATTACGAAATAATTAAGAAATAACTAAATTGTTGAATTGAGCATCTTTGTCACCCTTTTTTTTTATTAAGAAATGATAATTTGTGAAATAAAATGGAGGAAGATGGAAATGGAAGAAGATAGAGATTGTAGGTAGAAAATGTGTGATTTGAAGTGTAATAAGATGTGGTATTTATAGGTAGAAAATGTGGAAAAATAAAAAAACTAGCCGTTTTTTAGCCGTTGATGTCTATTTTTTTTTAATTGCAACAGAAAAAAATAAAATAAAATAACACGTCCCCATGTCGCAACCTCGGGCGCAAGCCCGACCTGGGATGCGACCGACCAGGTCGCTACAACGGCAGAGACCCGGGGGGGGGTCGATAGGGGTGGTCGTTGGGCCAGCAACCGGGCCCTTCGACCGCCATTGTAGGTGCTCTAATAGATCGTGGGTAAATCCAAGGAACAGATTTAGTGTTTTTCAAACACTTTTAAATGCTAAAAAATTGATTTAAGTTAATTTGTATATATGCCATAGTTTCCAGGGTTCTTATAAGTTTAAATTTTGTTTCCATTAAATAAGAGAGACTCTAAAAGACTAAAATTAGTAAGTGTCGAGCATATTAGTCGGGAAGTAAATTTCTTGACTCATCGAATTGCTAGAGTAGTTAAGAACTTTTCGATCCGTCATGTCTTCTCCCAATTTTTATGGAGGGTCTATCCAACGTTCCTTATTCTTGCATATAATCATACTAGATTTACCCGTGTGCGTTGCGCTGCGCCGTGTGATAATTTATAATGTCAAAAAATTAATATATATTTATAGCTGTATTTATATTCTAAACGATTCTCAAAATTATATAATTTTGTTCATTAATTATTAGTACAATTGTTTTTTACTTGATTATCAATACAATTATATTATATATATAGATAATACTTATGTTGAATATTAAGCTTTTAAGATTTCAAGTTAAAAAAGACACATCCATACAAATTTAAAATATAAAGTATCACCAAATATTAATACATATTACCGGAAAAAAATTGTAACATAGTAATAAGCAACTTTACTGCAAATTATAAAATTTCAATTTTGAAATTCAAATCATCCTCATAATTTCTCGTCAGAAATTAATGTAAATGTTAAATATCTTAAGTGTAAAAATCAAAGAGTCTTTTTTTTCTTGAAATTGCTTATGATAATTATATAATTAAATTTAAAATTAAATCACAAAATTGTAATTAGGGGTTGAGATAATTAATTTTTGGACGGCATCAATGAATTGACATTTTTTTTAGCAGATGAATGGTTATTTCAGGTGGGCAGAGAATAAGACTATTGGGCTAGGTGGCAAGTGTGCATGGAGCATGCAGAATGGGAGGACAAAAATACATAAATAGGCGTGAAAATGCATTGCAATTATTTTGCTTTAATATAGTAATAGATTCGATGCTACACTCTGCCGATCAGTTGCACCCAAATTTATCTTGATGTTTATTAAAATGATAATTATTTGCCCTTTTCTTCAATTTTATCTCTATATTAACTACACCATTTGCCTTTGTCGGCATTATGAAAGGATTTATATTTCAAACTTTCATGCAATTTCTAATATAAGTATATTATTAATAATAATTTTAACTAAACACTGTCCAATTTGTGAATTGCAATTGCTATGTCAAATGTTTGTTATATTATGTCAAACATGTAACATTGCAATTTTGGGATAAACAACCTTTTACGCTTGTCTATTGTCACATTTCATTCCTTTCTCATACAAATTTTCGTTAGGTACGTGCATTGATAAAAATGGCCTTAAAATTGTCACATTTCTTTTCGAATATGAACCTAACTGATTGATTGAGGGGTAGTAAATCCAAAAACAAAACCCTTTATTTAAATTTCAAAAGTTATCTAAGTTTTACTAATACTTAATACTTTAATGCCTACGTGGCCCATTGGTTCCTTATGCCAAATAAACGTCTTAATATTAATAGAACGACAATACAAGAGTACAAAAAGGAAAAATAAAAAGAAAAGAAGAAGAAAAGAAAAAAGAAATTTGGAACCAAGACACACACACACACACACTGAACACACACATATATATATTGTGTTCTATCAGCAAATGGAATTAGGAATATTGTGTTAGCAAATTAATGGAGTCGAGGTGCAATAATATTTTCATGTTCTTGGAGAATAATAAAACCATCAATTAACAAAAAAAAAAATATATATATATATATATATATATTGATTCCTCAACTTTTGAATTAGATATCAGTAATACATAGTGTAATCGACTTATATATATACTATTATACCTTGCTCTCCCGCAAATTTCAAAAACAGTGGAATTCTATATAACCTTTTTTTTTCTGGTTCCACCACTTTGTATAAATATATATAGTGAGGATATATAAATATATATTATTAAGTATACGTTTACACACATTTAACAAAATTTAAATATATTATTTCATGAAAAAAGAATTAGGGAAACTTAAATATCTCTAATCTTAAAAATGTGATGACATGAAAATAAGATTCTCATGGAAATGCAGTAACAGTTTTTGCTTTCAGTGCACACACAACTTTTCAATGCCGTGTAGTAAAATAGGAGTGTGACACGAAATTATTTATCAAGGTAAAAAAAAATTAATAATAGTAACACGTGCAGTTCTGACAACACTTGAAACAATTTCTTCGTAGTCGTAGATGTGTTGTAGGTGGTGTCTTATCCCTTTGAATTTTTGACGAGATTGGTTGTTATTACTTATTACTCCCATCTTTCCACACGCGTGTGTGTGAGGGCGTGTGTGTGAGGGCGCCACTAGCGATCGAGATAACTCGTTGCTGCTATTTGAAATCTATACCGAGTAAATTTTGTTTCTCGATAATAAATTTGCGCACCACACACAAAATATTAGATCTACCTTAATATGAAAATATATTGTTGTTGAGATTTCAATAATACTTTTACATAATTCCATTAGAAAAAATTTAGTAATATTGTCACAACGTTTAACATCTTTTTTGAAAATGTTCTAATTTTTAAAATGTAATATTATGATTTAAGATATCGACATGTCAAACTAGCGGGAGGATTAATCCACATCATTTATCACTGTTACACGTGGAAATTCCACATCACCCTCTAGTGTGACACGTCAATTTTCCAATCTCGGAAAATATATATGACTCCTAATATTTCAGTTACATCGTCTAAATATTACTCTCACCGTCCCAATAGTAAGGTCTCACTTACTTTGGGCACAATTATTTAGAAACAAGAATAAAAAGATAAAAAGTGGAAGATCCCATAACTTTTGAAGAGTTAATTGTTTCCATTTTTTGGAACGAGACCTTGCTATTGAGCAGACGAAAAAGGAAAGCGAGACCTTACTATCGAGACAGAGGGAATAGATTTTAAAAAATTATTGTTTAAATACCGGAAATTTTTCAGAAAATGTTTTAAACTTTAGGAAAATATCGTATACAATATTTTCAATTATATATATATATATATATATATATATATATATTATCATACAATAAATGAAGAGCAGTCTCCATTCGTTACTGTCTAACATATTCTATAAAAAATGTCATTTTTTTAATACATAGTTGCATTAATATATATATATATATATATATATATATATATATATATAAGAATTAACGTTAAAGTAAGAAATATGAATAGACCTGAATCATTGACCTTTATATGATCTACAGTCTAGATTAATGGATGTATCAAAGTAATGCATCTAATGCATCAATTTTACGATGCACCAAAATAATACATACTCCCTTCGTCCCACTATTAGTGGCTCATTTTCCTTTTTGGGTTGTCTCGCTATTAGTGATCCGGACCCAAAATAGCAAAACCTAACCTTTAAAAAGTGTGAACCCTACCACTTTTTTTTTTTATCTTTTACACCTTCTTAATTCTCGTGCCCTAAAAGTATGAGTCACAAATAACGGGACGGAGGAAGTATAATGCATCAATCGACGTGAGAATCAATTTTGACCACTCATTTAATTAAAATCCATATTTTTAATGTTCATCTGTAACAAAAAAAAGGAAAATATAACATTCAAAGTTAGATGGAGCAATAGTTTATGATAATGTGGTCATATTTAATAATGTCCTTTCATTTCATGTGAGTGATGACAAACTCAAATTCTCCATAAACACAAGCATGTGCTGAATGTTCAAAGCCTGCCTAAATCCATCAATGTTACTCCATAATTTAATTTTTGCATCTTATTTCTCCCATAATTCATGTTGCTTGCTTCTCAAAATGGTGCCTCCAAATATTGATTAATCCACAATATTAAATAGTAATATAAATATTTTATTGATGGATAAAATTTTCGTGAAATCTTTCTTCCAAATTCGAACCCACAACCATGGGGCCCTGGTTATTATTGTCAATGATCATTTTAAAATTTCACATGAGAAAATGTGACACATATATGTTTGGGATTTGTAATGTTTGAAATATATTATCATGTCCTTATTCATTTTAATTTGTTTTTTAATCACAGAGATTTAGGTACGGTCGGATAAAAAAAATGACTATTGTCCTGAAGAAAATTGATAATCCAGATCCGACCGCGCAAATGTAATGAGTAAATATGTTCTTATAGTGCGGTGGAAAAATATGAGCCTCTTAATAGTTATCGAAAAAAAAATACAGAATATTACAGATTTAAAAAGAAAATATGCAATAACCAAACTTGTCAAGATATAGTGGCTTCTATATCTTGTTAGCTCGTTTGCTACGAAGTATGGGTAGGGATGGCAATGAGTCGGATTTTTACGGGTACCCGGCTCTACCAAACCCTAATGAGACGGGTTTGGGAATTATTAAATGGTTTTGGGACGGGTTTGGATAGAAACATCCAAACCCGTGACGGGTTTGGGTCGGGTTTGGGAAATTACCTATGGGTACCCGCTACCCAAACCCATTTATATATATGTAAGATAACAAAATATTATATATATATATATATAATTTATAATATAATTATAGACATTAGTATAAATATTAATAATTTTAGAATATTATATTATTATTTTTAACCCGCATACAAAGAATTAATAATTTTAGTAATTAAATATTTGTTTTATATATAATTTATATTAATATAAATATTAATAATTTTTGAATTTTATATTATTCTTTTAACACGCATATAATTTAATATAATGAAATTTTTTATTCATACTTATGTCAAAATTATGTTTATAATATTTTGTTATTTCTACTATTTAATATTGATGTTTATGTTCTAGTACATTCGGGTTTTTAACTGGTTTTTAGCGGGTATTACCCAACGGGTTTGGGTCGGGTAAAGATTTTAAAATAATTTTTTAATCGGGTTTGGGACGGGTATGGGTTGAGGAAATTTTAATGGGTTTGGGTTTGGGAAATGCTTAATGGGTGGGTACCCGACCCATTGTCATTCCTAAGTATGAGATAAGACTTGATATGTTTGATTGAGATATCTTATAAATATAAAGAATTAATATTCCGTTTGGTATGATGTATTAAATTCTCTGCAACACATAGTAATTATGGTAATTTATTGCTATAATTAGTTGCAGTATTATTTATACCACCTCATAGGTAGTATATATAACAATAAAAATCAGTATTACTCATATGGGCCCGAACTTTATAAAGGACCGTATACTTCGCACCAAACAAGATATTAGGGTATCATAAACATATTATACACTCTAATCACTCCTACCAAAAGTGATTTGATTTCTAGTGTTGCAGTTTCCCCTTTCTTTTTTGTTTGATCAATTTTAATACAAATATTTTGTCACATCTAAAACCACTTCCTATTATATATGTAAGGATGAAACACTAGGAAGAAATTATGACACGTTGCAAAATGCAATCTACTCTTATGCAATATATACGAAGAAATATGATATTGTATGAGATTAAACGACGGCGTTATCGAAATATTATGAGTGAGATTGTCTCCTATAACTAGATCAAGGGACATTTCTTAGCATAAATAAATGTATTGACATGACATTGCTGTCTTCAGTTGAGGAACAACCTTCATTTCTCAACATGCCTCAAAATTCAAATCACAACTTATGTAAAAATAAAAATGGGCCAAGATTAAATGTTGGAATATAATCAAACATATCATGTCAACTTCAAATCTGGATCAAAATATTCAATATTTACAGACAGTAAATATTAGCCAAATTTTGCATATCCCAGAATATATCATGATAGATAAAATGGTGTAAAAACAGTTTGTGTATTATAACTGTAGCTTAAAAACAACAAAAAACTTAGAAATTAGCTTATAAAATAACAATACAAGAAAACAGCAACATAACAGCTTTAACTCAGTTTAACTGTAGAGATCATCATCTTCAGCTGCAACTGAGGCTGCAAAAGGATCGGAGGCGGTGGCAGCAGCGCCGCTGCTGCTCTGCTCAGCAAACCGGAACTCTGCGCCAAATCCCCTCGACTGCTGCAGCGTCTGCGCGAAAGACTGGTACTTGCGAATGTCAGCGTCGCTCACACTCCTCCGAGCGTACTTCATTGATTCTTCAAAGTGTGCCGGGGTGATCTCCGCTACCTCGTCCTCGACGTCTTCCTCCATGGACTCGGGATTCTGGCTTTTTAGTCTCTCCTTCTCGATATCCTGAGAGGAATAGTCGCCTTCATAAAAACGTAGTTCTTTCGTGCAATCCGTGTAATCTAGTTATTCTATTATAAAAGCGTGTATTCTTACGAAGGATAGTTTAGTAATTTAACATATATATTTCAAGGGACTTACTTTTTCTATGTTTTCTCTGATGGCGTACTTGACTGCACGTTGGCATATCTCCGTAATATCAGCGCCACTGAATCCTTGAGTGTATTTAGCAAGAGCACTTAGGTCGACATATTTGGAGACGGGCGACTTTCTCAAGCACGACTTGAAGATCTGAAAGCGTGATTCCTCGTCAGGGAGAGGGATGTAGATGAGTTGATCCAGACGACCGGGGCGGAGGAGGGCAGGGTCGATTATATCAGGCCTGTTGGTGGCACCGATGATGAAGACAGTTTTCTTTGCATTCATTCCGTCCATTTCTGTGAGGAGTTGATTCAATACACGATCAGCAGCACCACCAGCATCTCCTGAGCTGCCTCCTCTCTGCAAAAATCGAGCCGTGTCAGCCATGAAAAACATAAAAGCGGTCGTCTATTTCAAGAACGAACACACACACACACACACACACATATATATAAAAACTAAACACACCTGAGTAGCAATGGAATCCAATTCATCAAAGAACAGGACACAAGGAGCAGATTGGCGAGCCTTGTCGAAAATCTCTCTGACGTTTGCCTCACTCTCTCCGAACCACATAGTGAGCAGTTCGGGCCCCTTGACACTGATGAAGTTTGCCTGACACTCGTTTGCGATAGCCTTGGCTAGCAGAGTTTTTCCACACCCAGGAGGACCATAGAAAAGAACTCCTTTCGAGGGTGACATTCCAAATTTCTCAAACTTCTCAGGATGCTCCACCGGATATTGAACCGTCTAAATCATCAAGAGAATATTGAAAGATTAGTATAGAAGACAAAATTGTCAGTCGAAATAATAAGATTTTGTATGAAGTAGACGTACCTCTTGGAGCTCACGCTTGACATTCTCAAGGCCACCGATGTCTTCCCAGCTGACATTGGGCACTTCAACAACCTACAACATCGAAAGATGCATGTTAGTACGATGGGAAATTACATAACCATCTGAATCAATATTTTGAAAATGTAAAATAGAAGAACCGAAGTGAAACTCTTACTGTTTCACGTAGAGCAGAGGGGTTGCTCGTTCCAAGAGCAGTCTGGAAGTGCTCGTTGCTGACAGCCATGGAGTTCAGTATCTCTGCATCAATGGATTCGTCTTCCAAGTCAATCACGTCCATCTTCTCCCTAATGCATTGTAGGGCAGCCTCAGTGCACAAAGCAGCTAAATCGGCACCAACGTAGCCATGTGTGTTTTTGCAAATTTTTTCCAAATCAACCTGCAGAATTTCAAGCAGATTGTTAGACATTCATTCAAAGTCCACCAACGTAGGAGATTGAATATGAAAACTTAAGTTGTCTGAGCTTACATCTTCAGCAAGTTTCATGTTCTTCGTGTGGATACGAAGAACCTCAAGACGCCCGATTTCATCAGGAACGCCAATGTCTATTTCCCTGTCAAACCTCCCAAACCTTCTGAGAGCAGGGTCAATGCTATTGGGACGGTTTGTAGCACCCATTACGATAACATGCGCGCGAGCTTTGAGTCCATCCATCAATGTCAGTAGTTGGGATACGATTCTCCTTTCTACTTCTCCATGGGTTTTCTCTCTCTTGGGTGCTATGGAGTCGATTTCATCAATAAAGATAATAGAAGGCGCATTCTTCTCAGCTTCCTCAAAGGCCTTCCTGAGATTGCTTTCACTTTCTCCTGCCATTTTCGACATTATTTCAGGTCCATTGATACAGAAGAAGAAAGCACCAGTCTCGTTGGCCACAGCTCGGGCAATTAAGGTTTTCCCAGATCCAGGAGGACCATAAAGCAGAATTCCTTTCGGAGGCTTCACACCAATCGACTTGAAAAGCTGCGGGTGCCTCAGTGGCAGCTCTACCAACTCACGAATCTGAGCCATCTGTTTACGAACACCACCAACATCATCATAACCAACTTCATCCAACCTATCCTCGTCCTCCCTTCTTACAGGCTCTCCCTCACAGAAGATTTCCGTATCAGGGGCAACAACGCAGTATTCTGAAGGTTCAGTCTCGACGACCTTGAACTCCACACTTCGCATTCCTCCTCTCACAAGAAACAAATCACCCTTCCTCACAGGGCGGTATGACTCTAGGAAATACGCTGCACGGATAACAAAAGAAATCAGCTCACGTCTAAGAACTAGATATTCTTAAGATATTAAGGGAATGTATCAAGTGTAACGTTGACCAAAATCCCCAAGACACAACCAATAATATCCCAAAATGAAGAACCCTTCAGAAATAAAATATCACGAAGATAAACAAATTCAAATGGTAATTAAACTCACGTTTCAGGTAAGCATCGAAAAGGCTCCCAGTAACCCCTTCAATGGTGTCGTCCACGGGGAGAATGTGGACCCGCTTCCCATACTTCACATCAGGACATAGGTGCACAGAAACCACATCTCCTAGTCTAATCCTGAGATTGCTCCGGACAACCTTATTCATCCGAATCCTTGGTTGCTCGCAAGTATCATCAGCAAGGGCGATGCAGACAGTATCCTTTCTTTTTTTACCCTACAATTAATCCAGATCATGACCACAAATAAGTAAAGCAATGACATCTAAAATAAGCATAAGCAACTTTACAAGAATCTACTAATCCATATTGTGATAACAAACAAGTAAAGGAAGGACTAATATTCCAAACAATCATAAGCCACCTATTGCATAACAACATCCATTATAAACATAAGTAATTCTGCAAATATCAACTCAAGAAAATCAATCAGCAAACCATAAGTGAAGAAAAAATAATTCTTGCACTAACATCCCAAGTTCTCCTTAACGAGCAATATCGCATCAAGATAGGGCTATCAAAATCTGCAAATTCTTTCTCACCATTCAACAAAACAAAGCTGCACAATTTATTCAAAAACTTAATCTTCAACGAACCGAGCACACAAAACTCAAGCTTCAAACCCTAAATTTAGCTCAAGACTAAAACTTTAATTGGAGTACATGATAGCAAAAACCTAATTTAGATCTGAACATCCTCATCACATTCTCCCTCAAAAAAGAGTTGCACAATGCAAGATCAATACAGACAAACGAACATAAACCCATTATATTAAATATTCATACAAAAAACACGAAAAGCAAACTCCCCCAAATCAATCAAAGCTCGAATATCTGATTTATCAAAATATATATTACAAAAGGCGAAAAAAATAAAACCTTGATCAAGATGGTGTCACCACGGAAAATCTGAAGCTTCTCCATAGTATCAGGGTGAAGGGAAACTACAGAATTATCATCGTTAATGGCCTCATCCACCACCAACCGATTCGCCGCCTTTTTCCTCTCCAAAATCGCAGTACTGAAATCTTTCTTCGCATCCTTACTACACATCATAAACCCAAAACACAGAGCACGAAATCAATAAAAGCCCATATAAATTTCGAATTTAAGATACTCATATAAAACCCACCATCAAAGAGAGAATATTGAACGAAACCCAATAATGTAAACGAAAACTTACGGATCAGATGACTCTGCTTGATTGCTCATGCTTGAATAATTGCACGATTACTAAATAAATCACAAATTTGGGGAAGAGTTTGGAGTTTGTTGTGGATTGAAGATTGCTGTTAATGAAGAGTAGAAGCAGAGTTGGGATATATATAATGGAAATATGCTTCGTTTCTTGTTACCAAAGAAAAGGTTGATTTAAATTGCAACTCTTTTTCAACTGGGATTCGATTTTTTGACTGATGCTTTCTTTTTCTAGTTTGGGTAAACTGCACATCAATTTGGATTCTAATCCTTCTTTTAGTAGGATTAATTAATTATCGAGATAACACAATATTTATCAATATCTGTAATTATCATTACATAATTTTTTGGTTTAAATTGAATTTGAAGGGATAATAACGAAAATCGAATTACATTTCTGATTAAAATAATACTTAAAAACTCTAATCTTTTACTAAAAAAATTAGCGTTAATTGTATTTGAATACACATCGTATGATCTCATTTGCAATTATAAAATCAGTTTTAAACATTGGTATTTTGATACTCAATCTTTCGATCGGTTACAATTGTGATCATTCTCAAATTTTTCGGCGATGGAACATTCTACGTGGATTTGCGCCGACTGAAAATGAGTTTTCGTCCCTACATTTTTTATTTCATGTTTTTTAAAATAAAAAAATAAAATTTTATCACATGATCCTCCTTTATCTATTATATCACATGAAAAATATTATCACACCTCTCCCCCAATAATAATACTATCCATCGAGTGAAAAAGAAAAAAAAAATGGACTGCCCGAAAATATTTTCCATCGAGCCCGAGAAAATTTTACTTCATACAAAACATGTTAAAATAGTTCAACCCTTTTCCAATCAAATAGCACTCTAAAAATAGTCACGCTGTTTTTCCGTTTGTGATTCTACGTATAATGTGTGAATTGATTCATAATTTTACTCGATTTTAGAGTTGAATTTGTATTGTTTACATATTTAAACATAAAAATAAAAATATAAGTATTTTAGAGGTAGTTGATGTCGGAAACTAATATAGAACTTTCTAGAATGATGTAGAAGGTAATTAGAATTGACTTTGCTAATATTGCTAAATAGTAAAATTTGTAATTTTGTTCATTCATGAATACCTTTCGCATTATATTTCCACGTTCACTACAACTTTTGATAGGAGTTTCTGTTTTTATTATGTTTGGATTTTCACTTCTTGTTATGCAAAATATCCTTTTCGATTTTTTCTCAAATCGACCCGAATTCCGAATAACTCACGAGTAAGCTCGACATGCTTATAGAACGAGCTCAATAATTGGGCCAACATCACTGGGCTTTTAGACTCGGTGAAGAAAGTAGCAAATTGGAGGCCCAAATTCTGATTTTCTTATAAACCGGCCCCACAATACTGGACCAGTATATATATATATAAAGGCACAATTCAATTAGGTTTTCTTCTAGGGCTACCAGCAAAAGCCCGAATAGAGATTCTGCACCGGCCCGAGCCCGAAAGTGTTTTTTCTTTCTGCAAATTGTGGGTTTTTGCCGTTTGCACACCTCCTACCTCTCCCTCCCGCCTCCCCCCCCTCTCTCTCTCTCTACACACACACACACACACAGAGACTGAAATGGAGGAAGCACAGTACGAAATCGATTTGGGAAACCTTATGGCATTCGACCGGCACCATCAATTCGCCTCTCCCCCAACTTCAAGGTTCGTTTTTTCCCTCCTAATTACGTTTATTTTAATATAATTAGGTTTTCAGATGGCGTGTCTTCGTTTTGTGGATGAGTGGAAATTTGCTTCTGCAAGTATTAGTATTTGCTTTGCTTAATTCATGTGGAATGTTATGTATTGTGTGTGTTATAGGGAGGAGGTTGTAAAGGAAGCAATTGAACAGGGCACCAAATTAGTTCAAGCAATTGCAGATGCCCTTTTCAATTTGCCTTCGACGGAGGACCCCGACGGCCCGCTCGTGAAGCTGCCTGCACCTACTACCAAATTGCCCAGAGAAAAACCTGTAAGCTCTTGAACTGATAAGAATTATATAGAGCAAAAGAATCCATGGGGAAAATGGTTTAGCTGCTAGAACCTGCCTAGTTTATGAACTCTTGTTGCGGTAAGGGCGAGTTGCGTGGAAGCAAGAACTGTTATATATTGTCATTTGCTAGGTGAATGGCTAGGTTGTTGTTGTGTGTGTGTGGGGGGGGGGGGATGCATCCTTTTGTGATAGCTACTTGCATTTGTGTAGTCATCTTGCTATGCTCGTGTTCGGGTATGTGCCTCACTATTTCGTCTTGATTTGTACATCAAATGAATAAATGGTGCAGTCCATCAAGTTGGCCATTGTAGCAATGAATTAAGAGCTTCTAAAGCTACCCTGTTATAGATAATTGCGTCTCTCTCTTTTGTTTGCCATTTATGGGTATTGTGTATTATTCAATTTTTTGTTTTGTTGGGGATTGATCAATATTTATTAGGATACTTGAAAGTTTGTCAATGGGTGATTTTGCTTTCCAGCTGAGTAACTTTAAACTCTTTAAAGATGAAGTCATGGCATAAGCTTTAGTTTCAGTTGGTAGGCCTTGCTGTATAGCATGGAACTATGGCAGTCACATTTATTAGATTTTTGGGTGAAACTATAATGATCATACTTAGGATATCTTACCCCAGTTTAAAAAATATATGGATTTTGTGGCTCAAACATTCCGTACTTTAGTACGGCCACCAGCCCATTTGATAATGGACTGATAGGATGTTTGGGACCTTCTGTATATTGAATAGAGAGAGAAGAAATATTTTTAAAGGTGGAATTTTGTTGTACTGCATCTATTGCTTGATTTCGTATCAAGCCAATAGCAAACATGACAACCAATTGGTCCAATTTTCGTTCTTGGAGATCATAATGGAAAACTTTTATACTTATACTTCAGTTGTCTTGTGACCTTTAGATGGGAAGATTCAATAACAGGAGAACAAAATGATAATCACTTCCTTTCCATTATAGGAATTATGCTATAGATGGTCTTCTTTATCTGTTGCATGCTAATTAGAATCTGTTTTTGGTTTAATTTTTATCTTACACATGTGAAATGTCTTGTTTTATTTGGTTTTCAGCTTCCGAAACCTAGACCTCCTACACAGTGGGAAGTGTTTGCCCAACAGAAAGGTTTGTTTTAGTTTCCATAACAAAGTAGATATATTTTATTTACTTCTGATAAATGTGGATTTTGACTTGGTGGAAAATATTGGATTCTGGTAGGTATTCAAAAGCGGAAGAAAGACAAAATGGCCTTTGATGAGCAAACTGGTACTTGGAAGCGGAGCCACGGTTATGACCGTGTTAACGATGACAATGATATACCAATCATTGAGGCCAAGGATACTGATGGTATTATATCAATGCCCTTATTATTTCTTTTTCCAGCCTAAAAGGCTTTCAGAATCACCACAAAAACCTATTTTGTCGTTTCTTCTCATTATTTTGTTCCTGAGCAATATATGTATTTTCATCTGACAATTTTGAAAATTTTATCTTAATGTGCTGGAAAATCATAACAAGAACCCTTCTGTATGTATGTGTTTTTATTTAATTTCCTGTGATTCTGATAATATTAGCATTGTGCATTTTCTAAAATCGATGCATATTCTCTTCATGCTTTAGTAATCAGTATTTCCTTTTTCCAGAACCTGGAACAGATCCTTTTGCTGAGAGACGCAAAGAGAAAAAAGGCAGAGTTGAGAAACAGGAGAATAATCGAATAAAGAACCTAAAAAAAGCACAGAAAGCAGGTGCCTTGCCAAGGTTATTATCCTCCTTTAGATATAAGGAATGTGACATTCTGCTCATCTATCTTGTATTTATTATTGTATTAGGGTTTTGGATTGGAAATTTTGAAACCTGCATCCATCGGAAATAAAAAGATCATAAGATGCCCTATGAATGTTATAAATTTTGCTACTGACATCTCTTCCTTATCCTTAGAAACAACTAAATTTCTTTACTTGACTCTCGGTTGAGTATTGTACACTAGGATATAGAAACACGATACGTGTGGTTGGCTGAAAAGATAGGTTTTTAGATGTGTTGAGATGTAGGAAGCTAGATAATTAGTTCTGACGTAACAACTGTAGTATGGGGATCTAATCCCTTTTGGTTCATGTCATATCTTGCCATAGTGACTGAAACAAATTGGGGTGGGGGGGGGGGTTACTTTCAGATTGTCAATGACAGGAAGGGTTGCTAGTTGCTTGATAACGGGGGAAGATAATAACTTGTGAGTACATGAATTTCATTAAAAAAATGAGCTGAAATGAATCGACTCTACTTGTCTGGATTAGAACTGCTTTTTGATGGAAGAAGGTGATGGCACGAATATACACCATTTGATTTTACAAAATGAGCTGAATATGAGTTTCTTTTGCTCGTCTGGATGTCTGAGCAGTTGGAGAATGATTGATTGGAATTGGAAACACATTTTGTTTTGAAAAGTGGGGGAACATTAATGACAATTAAATAACTTTTGCACTATCAGACTGACTGTTTGGGCCTTTCACGACCTTCATAGAACATGTTGGTATATTGGTTTGGAAAATGTGGATAATCACGGGAGTTTTAATTCAATCATGAGTTTGAAGTTAAGACGGACCAAGCCTTGCTCGTATAGTTTGACTGTTTGTTGAGGAAAGGCATCCGTGTTACTAAATATTGAAGATGATGATTGCTTTGTGATTGAGCAATGCACTTATTGATTCAGTACTCAGATCAGTCCCTTTCATAATTGCATTGTTTATTATACTTCTGACGTAAAAATAAACCATGATCCCACCTACTATACTTTTGTGCTATTATAATGCCTATTCACTATAGAATATGGATACCAAGGTCCCACTATGATTCTTGCACTGACTTTTCGATTGCTAAACCTTTTTTGTTTATATACCATTCATTTGTTTATCCTGACCTTTGGTTGTGTTTCTTGTTTGATCTAATTCTCTTTTCGTGCTTTTTACCTGTATGTTATACACCTTTTGTATGACAAAACTCAGTCAGGTTTACCTGTTGGTTCAGTTTTATATCAATGCTAAATCCGAGTCTTATTATACTTTGCAGCCATATTCAACTTGCTGCAACCGCCTTACCTATAACAGGAACCCAAGCAAAGCATACGAGAGTTAGCAAAGATGCGCTACAAAATGTTGCTGGAATGGCATCAACTGCTACTGCCAGCGGTGGGAAATTTGACAAGAAATTGCCTGGGGAAAAGCCTCCAAAGCATGAAAAGAAGTATAGGAAGGTTCGTCATATCTCTCTTTCCTTGAGCTTCACTTCTTACCATTCCAACGGATACCTGGCTCATGGCTTTTATTGTGATTATTCTCGGTCATGCAGTTCCTACCGGCTGTGGAAGGATCAGGAATGGGAGCCATGGAAAAACAGCAAACTGAGAAAGTTTTGAACAAGTTGATGTCCAAAAACTCTCACCAGATACTCAATGTAGAAAAGGTGCGTCTCTTTGTTTGGTTCTGCTCATGCTTATCCACAAATGCACAAATTTCATTCATCATTCAATCGGTGTGCTTGGTTGTGTCAAAATGTAGGCTGTGAACATGTACAACGTGAAGAAAGAGAAGCAGCAGAGGAAACAAGGTGGGCAATCACCTTACTCGGGCAAGATGAAGGCGAACAAGAAATCTTTCAAGAAAACGTCGAATAATAAAGGGTCCGGAGGTAAAGGAAGATCAAAATGATGCACATCCTTTTGATCATATTAAGGATCATGGAATTTTTGTTAGGAACCGTTTAATTAAAGCTGGAAACGACAGATGCTGGAGATGCTTTACTACTACAGATGTATTACTTACTGCTATTTTATGCTTATATTTCGTTTGAGGCTTAATTATCTCTCTATTCCTTATGGTTGAAATATAAAACTGTGTTTGTGGGATTTTCCAAAATTTGAGGTTCTGTTGAAAGAGTATATTAATTTGATAGATTTTCCAAAATTTCAGCAGCCTTTTTTTTTTTTCGAGGAATTCTAAGAACAAATTTGATGTGCTTGAAAGATATAAAACGTGCACAGGATCTTTAAGGCCATTCTAAAAATGATTTGTACCAAATTTCGATGCTAAAAATAGTTTACACAAATTGACACTAAAAAATATTTTCAGAAATGTCTATTTATTTAATATAATCTTAATTGCCAGTTTTCATAATATTAGAATACTAAATAATATGTTACATTTTTTTGTTGAGATCAAATAATCTGATATTTTAGTATACATGTAATTGATATATATTATTGTAATTACACTATTACTCTTTATAATAAGTTGATTAGACATGAATTCAAAAACAAGAAAAGCCAAAATCACACAAATCTAAATTTATTAACTACTCCCTCCATCCCACTGAAATTGTCTTTCTTTCTTTTTTGAGCTGTCTCATTTAAATTGTCTTGTTTCCTAAAAAGAAAATAATTAATCCTTCAAAAGTGATGAGGCCTATCAATTTTCTCTCTTTTTACATTTATTCTTAATAATCATGCCTTTTTACATTTATCCTTAGTAACCGTGCCGAACAATAACATGACAAAATGAGTGGGACGGAGGGAGTATATTATTTCGAGCTAAAGTTCGGAGTTCTCCATATGTAAATGAATAAAAGCCACTCACTCATACACTAAAAACAATTTTGGCATTTACATAATCAATTACATCAGTCTATATTAAAATACATAAAATAAAATATCATTTTACAATATTTGGGATTCCCACAACTTGACACCAGGAATCAAAGTACCAAATTAAAGACTGACAAACATCCGAAAAAAAGATAAACATCAAATAGACATCTCACTACTTAATTTTGGCCACATTTGATTAATTTCCCTTCACGAAAGTGCCTTTTTTTGCAGCAATCTTGGCCGTTAGATCTTCAGCAAATCGATTGAAATTCACCACAGAGGATCCATCATCTCCCATTGCATCCACTAATATTTTGCCAACTTCCTTTATTTTTTCCCTTATCTCTTCTGATCTCATCAAATAATTAACTCGTTCCGCAACTCCTTTTCTTGATGGAATTAATTTCTTGTCACATAAATTTATTCCAATCTTCAAATCATCAACCACCAATTTCCTATTAGTAAATTGGTCAGTTAACAAGGGATGACAAATCAACGGGACACCGCACCATATACTCTCCAGAATCGAGTTCCATCCACAATGCGTCAGAAACCCTCCAACGCTCGAATGAGAAATAACCTCGATCTGATCGCACCACGGCACGATCAGCCCACGTCCCTCAACCCGTTGCTCGAAACCAACGGGTAGGACCTCGGGGTGCTCCGAGCTGACTATGTCGGGTCGGAGCACCCAAATAAAGTTTACCCCACTAAGCAATAGGCCATTGGCCACCTCCTCAATCACATGCTTACTAGTATGAGCATAGCTACCAAAAGAGACGTACAAGACCGAGCCACGTGGCTTGGTGTCGAGCCACGTGGTGCAGTCGGCCTCCGCCCAGAGGCTCGTCGAGATCCGGTTCTTGGTGAACCCGGGTGCGAAAATCGGGCCAATCGAATAGAATGGATGGATTTGTTGTAGAGCCGAGATTGTTTCTTGTTCGAGCTCTTCAATTGTGTTGCATAGCATAAAATCTGCCTTCTTTGCATCTTTGAAACATTTGTCGATAATTCGATGTACGGTTGTATTAATATTACCTTCTTCTTGAAGGTACGACGGTAGATCTGCAGTCGCTATGGATTTTACTCCTGGTATGTAATCAATCACATCCGAGCGATTTCCTAAAAAAATTTCAATCAAAAGTTTATTTATCTTCGCGTTTTCAATCTCGTGTTTCATTTTAAGTTCGTGTCATGTACATAGTAACAATATAATATTATAATATTATAATATTATGCACATGACTTATAGATCTTTAAATTATTATGTTTTTGCATTCTTGAATCCAAACATACAAAAGTCTATATATCTTTAAAATTAGATCAATTTAAATAGATATTATAAGTTTCTTTAATTATGTAAATTTTCTTAAATGGTCTCGTTTTTTAGATGCTACATCTGATGAATTACGAGTAACTCGACTTACCGAGTGAGGAAGCGAAATGACCATTCTTCTCTAGGAGATGGACATGATAGTACGAGGTGAGGACAAGAGCCGGCTCAGTAAAGAAAGATATGTTAACAAGATTATACTTTTGAGCAATCGAGGACCCCCAAACATAGAATGTGTCGACGATCAAGGTGTTGATCGTCGGATCGTCGTGCACCATTCTACCAACTAGGTCATCCACGTGAGTGGGGAAAACATGCATGATCCCCTCAAAGAATTGGTCGTGGTGGAGGGACCGGTCAAACCCTAGCGGGAAGCCGTCGGTGACGGTGGCGTACCGGATGTCGAGCCCGTTTTTACGCGAATCGAGGAAGATGTCTTGGTGAAGGTCGATGCCTCTGGATTGAGAGATTTGATGGTGGATTGATTGGGTGTTGATGAAGGTGATTGTGAAGCCATTGGAGGCTAGCTTTATTGCTAGGTTTACAAATGGGATGACATGGCCTTGAAGAGGGTAAGGGAACATTAGTGCATGAGGTTTTTCTATGATTTCTTTCATTTTTTTTGAAATTTCAAGAAAAATATTTACTAGTGAATAAAAAGAATATTGGAGGAAATTTGGAAATGAAGTTAATTAGGTCTCAACTCTATGAAGTTATATATAGAGAGAGTTGGAGACTTACGGAGGGGAGTGCACCCAGCTTGACAAATCAATCGGATTGCACATGCCATAATATACTCTATATATCTATCAGGGCGGGCTCAGAAAAAAATATCGGGGATACCGCAGTGGAACGGGAGATTGTGGTGCAATTTTTAGATGATTTGTCAAAATTACAATTGTAAAAAAAAATATGTTGTATAGAGTGTTAATTTGTATTTGTGCTTAGAATACACAAATAATTAAAAAACATGAAAAGTGAGAATATATTTTAGATGGAAGAGATAGACTGATTATAAAAAAAATTAGAGTTGTTTATTATAAATTTTTAAAGATTTGATTTAATAAATATACAAAAATACTTTGTTAAGAGTATAGGTAAGAGTATCTAGAAATGACAAATTAATAAGATAATCGCGCGTGTATATGTTTTGCCTATTTTATTTATTAATGTTATTTCATAGTAGACGAGGTTATTGTCGTGTGTACGATGATTTAGCGTGAAATTTTGAAATAAAATACGTATATAATAGTATAAAATCATTTAAATTTATGTTTACTTTATCTTTAATCTTTAAACTTATATACATACGAATTTTATGATTCCAGAAAATATCTAAGGAACTCAGCCACAATGAAAATGAATGATTGATCCAGAAAATTATTTCGAGCTATATGACAAATATGTAAAACGATTGACATAGCAGCACCACTCTTTTCTCACCCTATCACTATGATTTTTATTTTATTTTTAATAAATAAAATATACTACCTCCGTCCACGATAATTGTTTCCGAGACGGTGAACACGAGGATTAATAAAGTTAGGTGTAATAGATTGTGAGTGGAGGAAAATGAATATTTTGTGGTATGATAATATACAAAAATGGAAAGAGAACAATTTTTGTGGAGGGACTAAAAAGGAAAGCATGAACAATTATTGTGGACGGAAAGAGTAAATCAATTAAAATTTTTGAATTTTTCTATAAATAGTCAAAACCTTTATTTTTATTATTTCGTAGGGAATATTTTTAAAATTCTAGAAAAGATAATGATATTACTCCACAAAATAATAAAAATATTAGGAGATCCAGAAAAGTTCAGTAAATAGTGGCGGCAGATATACTCAGATATGTGGAAAATAAATAGTATTGATATATGTGCACATTTTAATCTGATGAGTTTGTGTTTGAGAGTATTATCTGTTCGTATTCGTCATTTTGTTAGGCAAATTTTGTAATTATTATTTTAGGTCTTGGAATATGTGTATGTTTATCATCTTTACAATATGTAATATCATGTTCTAAAGCCAAAGTTTATTTGCTTTAAATATCAACTTATAAGTTCACAGGTTAAACTTTTTTGGGCTTTTATCCGGTCAAATTCTAAAAAGTTCACTAGTCGTTTCGACTCTGCTCACTTACACTTTTACTGTCCGAATTATTAGGGGTGTATATGAACCGAACCGATTTGAATACTGTCTTGCTCAACCGTTGTTCGTTTATTATTGAATTGAGCTCAAACTTTATTTACCAAATACTTTGAGGCTCACGAGTTTATTCCAGCTTAATCGAACCAAAACTAACTTTCTAAATTTAAATTTATATTTAAAATATTAATTATTTTCTTCTTAGAAAAAAAAATGATATTCACAATAATACAATATACTTACTAAAATTCATTATTTTCTTATAAGAAATAAAGTTAACTAGAGACTTAATATAATTATTAACAATTATAGTATAGAAATATAAATTATATATTTTCAAATTAAATCACTTAACTAGCTAGTTCACAAACTAATGAGCCCAAACTCGATCTTGGTTTGTTACCTAACCAGTTTCACTAAATGGCTCGAGCGAGCTTGTTCACGAGCTAACCAGCCGAATACTGCCAAATTCAAGTGTGGTTTGTTTAGCTAACAAGCTTCACTAAACGAGCTCAAACGAGCTTCTGTCAAGCCGGAATCCGAATAACTTCCAATCAAACTTTTCAACCCCGACTTTCTCACTTGACCAACTAGTTCATCTAATTGGAGCAATTTAAACCAACTTCGTTGTCACCACACCTGACATGTTACAAATCTATCCCAATCTTGAAAGAGGAATCACATTTGACAATGTTAATGTGCCAACACAAAATAGAAAGGTCACATAACTGTCGTATTCTCTCTCTCTCTCTCTGACTGTATATATAGGGAGAAAATCGTGTAGGAACTCATCTTTATATAAGAATTAATCTGAACCGTTGATATTTTTGATATACGGTCTAAATTTAATTGATGCATTAAGTTACTGCAGTTTGACTAAAAGTGTATTAAATGTCTGTGCATTATTGTGCATTATCTGATGTGATAAAAATGTATAGTTTCTGGACCTATATAAAGATGAGTTCCTACTAGATCCACACCATATATATATTATATAACCATAAAGCAAATATGCATGAAAATATTATCAGTGCAAGAAGCTTGTTTAAAATCTATACCAAATTTATGAATTCCAATTTTGTACACAGAAGAAAGAAAGAACAGACTATATAACCACTGAATCCTGAATTGTGCAGGTACATTATCATCTCTATGCAGCGGCATATAACCTAACAACATAAGCTTAGATTACAACTGTTATGTTTCTTTTCTCTCTAACAGACTTTAAACTTCACTGCCGATTTTGAAATCCGAGAAGGAAGCATTTTTGTGAGTTTCTGCTTTTGGTGCAGCTTCTTTCTTGTCCGAGCCAAAGAAAGAGCAGCTCTGGAACGCGTCCAGACTGTTAGCTATCAGGCGGTTCAAACCACCAAGGCTATCGCTAAGAATTAGATCGTTGCTTTGGTATCTACATGAGGGTATGTCCAAGTCTAACGGTCCTAAAGAGTCGGGCTGTGGCATGTAAAAATCTTGAATTAGATCATACGCGTCGCCATAACATCATAATATTAAAACTAACTAAGATCCTATAAGCCAGGTTATGAAATTAATATTTAAAAAAAAAAAAACTGTGGATGGCCATCAAGAATTCACTAAGAATAACAAGGCAAAAAATCAACTCATGAAGGCTTACCCAATATATATCCGTGAGCCCAGCAAAATCCTTAGTGGGGTTGTCTAAGGGATTATCAGATTCACATTCATCGACCGGGTCTTCACGAATACAACTACTATTAGTTAATTTCTCTGCTCCAGGCAATTCCTGCAGGAAGAAGAACGCTTGTGTTAGCACGGACTCTTTAGTAACAGTTTAGTCGTAATATGTAATATGTTCAGATAGCTTGATGTGACGCTGTTTCAAATCAAACCTCAACTTCACGGTGAGATACTGAAGGGCCTGTCATAGTAGGTCGTTTACGGATCTCTAAGGAACCACTCATACATGCATCGTGGTGTGCACCAAAGAAAGCGCTAGTTTTCTGGAACGAAAAGGCATCACATGTTTCTTCAGCATCCCAGATGGAAGGTGCATGAGATACAAGACCCTGCTGCTCAACTTTGTTTTGCTGGTTAAAAATGTGAGCAGCTATTGCAGCGTCAAAAGAGTCGCAACTGAATGGAATCTGCTGGGAATTAGAACCTAGAGGTCCTGGAAAATCACTGCAGTTGGCATTTGTGTTTGGCTTCGACTCGGACAGCAGTTCTCCCATACTTATATTCACAAGACTATCAGCCCATTCCCCAGCAGACAAGGCCATATCCTTCTGCAAGTAAAATAGATTCCAGAATCATGAAATTCACCACCGTAGTTTGCTTACAGGATGTACGTACAGGCAGAATATAAATAATTAAATAGTTTACACGACTTCACTCCAAGTAGAAGCATCCAAGTCAAGAGAAATAAAGCAGAGAAAGTGAAGACATACCGTGTTCTCAACTTGCCTAATATGTGCTAAATCTCCACTTGCTTTTCTGGGTGATGATACAACTGCAGTGCTATCAGAGCATCTTGAAGTATTGACATTGGATACAGGGATGTCACACACAGCTGTCATATTTGGAGTAGATGGGGAGGAGGGAGTTATAATTGGTTCAGCAGAGACAGTCAGGTAATCACAGGAACTGCTCGGGTTCTCAGTTTCAGCATACTGATTTCTTGCCACATTGATATTAGTACAAGAAAGTGCTTGAGCAGTTGCAGATTCAATCTCTGCTTTTGAAAACCAGCCATATCTTAAACAACAAACAAAATCTGTTACACTGTGTCCATTCGGCTAACACAATTCCAAAGGCAGAATGCACAAATAATAAATCAAAATGATTGGGCTATGTACAGCTTTCTTAAGACCTACACAACTCCTCGGACAAAAAAAAGGGATAAAGAATACCTGAGGCGGAATACTGGAGGGCTTCCAATTAGGTAATGTATATCTGCAGCACACAGAGTAGAGTCCTTACTCCACTTCTGATACCCCACCATGTTTTCTCTCTGTGCCCAGTAAGGAAAAAGCATTAGCTCTTGATCTAACAACCTTGCGTCTCCCCATTTGCGATTGAGGTGTTCCAACACGGATGATATTTTCTTCCGTGTGCTCAAAGTAAGTTCCAGGTGAGGATTATGATGATTCTGCAAAATTAAATGAAGTGTTGACTTTCTTAGTCATTCTAACAGCTAGAACTACCGGACTACCCAGAAACTTTGTTGACACTATTAAAAATCAACTTTACCCTTTCCAAGGCTTTTTGAGTAAATTCATCAATTGGAAACAACTGAAGCTTAAGCTTTGCAAGGTTCTGATTGTTGTCTTCATTTAGCATGCTTCGTGCAGATGTTTGTAGAGAGCGTGCCATTTCCCCAACAAGTTGAGGATCATTATTACCTGAAAATACACAGAAATCAGATAGGCAATTTGAATTGAAGCAATCTTATGATTCAGACATAGTCCCGCCGTTCACTAAATTCAGGAAAAAGTCCACAACCTGGTGTTTCCTGATAATTTTCAATTTCTTTATCAGTGTCCACCCGTTCCAATTGTTCAGCAGCATCAGCCACCAATGAAACTCCAGCAATGGCAGCCTTCTCCCATCTTTTATATGCAGCAGCTGATGCAAGGCCTGCAGAACAGATTTTTCAATTACAGAAGTAGAATCATAGTTATGAAAATGGAACAACTAGAGTAAACTGAGACACCAGGCATAAACACTTCTGCTGTTCAAAATATTGCATAAAAAAGCTGCAGGAACACACACACACATACAAGTTCAGTACTAAGCTTGTTAAACAGGAAACTGATAAGTTCACATGCAAACTCCGAAGATTATTTATTCTTGTTTACTGAAAATAAGCCATGTCATTACAAATGTCTAAAAAACCAAATGCTGAAAGGCATGAAAGGTAATAACTGCAAATATTAAGTTCCGTTTGTAAATACAGAAATGCACAACATATTGGAGAAGAATAACAAAAAAAAAAAAACATTCCAATACTGGAAGTGATGAACAGTAGAAACTTAGTGAAGAACAAAAGCACAAACACAAGTTGATAGCATTGTCATAGCCAATAAACTTATCGAATTACCAGTTTTCCGCCGATGTTTCACTGTCTTCGCAGTAGCTTGGTCTACTTTGCAGTTGGTACGGTTCATTCCTATATTGGCATGTCGCTTAAACAGAGATCCTTTTCCCGTTCCAACTTTCTCAATGTTTTGGCTGTCAAGAAGAACCATTTTTACTGCACGGTTGTCATGCCCTGATGCTCTGACCTGATTTGTGATGTTTGATACAGAAGTATTATTTTCTCCAGTAGACAGTCGTTTTTTAGTATTCTTTTTTCGATCCCTCAAAAGTTGGCTCTCCTACACGATAAAGTTGTGGTCATTTGAAATAATTAGTCCAACATTATCCACAATGTATTTCATGAACAGAGAAGGAACACTAGTCATAAACTAACCAGAGTCTCCACAAATATCTTAAATCTTCTCGGTTTTAGGTGAAGCTTAGATGCTTTACAACTGTACTTTTCCAACAATGACCACCTACAACCAAAGTGCAGCAGTTTAGAGACTGACATTAGAGAAAGAAAGGGGGGAGGGATGACAAAACCAGAACAAGAGATCATGAATATCAAAGCAAATAAAGCTCACAAGTAGCAAGTAGAAACCCATGAGTCAAGGGAAAATGACATCACAAACCAAGATTACAAAATAAAAATAAAATAAAAAATAAGGGAAAAGGTGCAAAAGCACCCACAAAGTTCATTCATGAGCACATATTACCGCCGGACGATTGTTTTGGTTTAATTGAGTCCAAATTCCCAAATTAATGGTGCCACTATACCCAGCCTTATAACAGAAAGCAACATCTGTAGTTATTCATCCAGCCGAACAAAAGGATTTAAAAAGGCCTCTTTACATCATTCTGGACGACAACACCACTCCCCCCTCTCCCCAAGAAAAAAAGTAAGAATATAAAACATTGACTAATATGCAAAGAATCACAAATTAGTACATAATCAGGAAGACTACCTCCTCTGAAACATCTAACTAAACCAGTAAATTAAGTTGCTGTCAATGCAAACTGACACGATAAAACAGAAAGGTCTTCCAAAACCTCTTTGTATTTGTATGCATGTAATTCAGAAAAGAGACTATATAAACAATTCATATATACCATCGCAGCATCGCAGCATTGGTGTCTTTTGAGTTTTTGGCATCAAGGCAAAGTTCTGGGCCCAGTAACTTGTTCATTCGCCTCACAAGACGATAGTAGTAATGCCTAACCTGAAGTCCATAAACCAAAATGAGAAGAAAAGTTAGGAAATAGTATCAAGGATAGATTTGAGTAACAAGTCAATATGTATTTCCACAAAATCACCTGATCCTTGTTTTTGCTCTGGACACGAGAAGTGATTTTCTCAAAATTCTGCCGAGAAAAAGTATTCCATTGTCAGAATACATCCATTGGAGGACAAAACACATTGCTTTTCAAATGAATATATGTAAAAGGGTAGCAGGAGGTTATTTGCCTTGCCAACTTGCCGTAAAGCGGCAAAAAAACTTTCTTCCTCCTGACGGGTCCAAGCAGCCCATTGCCTTGTCGGTTTTTTCGCTATAGCAATAGAAAAACAATCAGCATAGGCATTTTCTTGTTATTATGCTTCTAATAAGCAAACAAAAAATCTAAAGGTACCAGGCATCTGCAGAGCAGCTTGTTCCTGTGAGGATGAGGGAACACTAGAATTCCCATCCTTATTTCCAAGATTATCAGGACAAAGACAAAGTTCACAGTCCAATGAAACCTGTGTCACCATTTTAATATCTTTCTCATCACGCAAACGCTAAAACTTCACGCATTCTCATATCGCCGCGTCTAGTACCACACACTAATAACGGTGGTCGGCACAAGAGGGAAAAGTGTCTGGTTGGAACAAGGCGAAGACAGTTAACAATGTTAATGGTCCACAAAGGATAAACCATGTTCACAATCAGAAAGCAATGTCGAAAAAATCAAAAAATGTAAGCAATCATAAATCCCAGAAACCCAGAATTCACAATCAAGGCGAAGACAGTTAACAATGTTAATGGTCCACAAAGGATAAACCATGTTCACAATCAGAAAGCAATGTCGAAAAAATCAAAAAATGTAAGCAATCATAAATCCCAGAAACCCAGAATTCACAATCATCGAGTCCTACCTCATAAATTAACAACTCTTTCAATACAAAGCAGAATTACCTACACTTTCAACTCGAATTAAAGGGGAATTCAATCTTTTAAATGCTGCCGTAAGATCCAATAAATCCACATCAAAATTGAAATACCAATAGCCGTAAAATCGAGAACAGAACATTAACAGTGAAAGAATCAAGTAAATTCATGATATGCGGGGGAGCACTTAGGGTTTCCACATTATATCCAAGCAATCAATCAGTTAACACGATTTTAAAGCAGCAAAATTCGAATAATAAAGCATCGAAAAACAGAATTCAAACTTCATTCTAAGTCAGCGCGTAACTTAAAGCAATCCCCACTTACCAATTGAAATTCACAAACCTATGTAGCCCCAAAAAAACTCGAATCAACAAAGAAACCCTAAGATCTATCACCCCCAAATTACCAAAACCTCAGAAACCAAAATTCAAGCCGCCTCAAATGTGCATGAAACATATGCAGCAAGGAGTAAAAGCAATTATGTGAAATTGCATACCAGTAACCAAAATCAAATTAGGAAAGATTGAACAGAAGCAAAGGCAAAAAGGGATAAAGAATAAAAAAATTAAAAAGAAAAAATAAAGCAAGCAGTCTTAACTGAGATGAAGAACTTGAACTGCAGTTAAAGATTAAAATAATACAAAGGGGCCTTTGAAATTGTGAAGAAAAATAGAGAAAAAGCAATAAAAGAAGGAATACACACCACCTGTTTGATGTATTGACTTTATTTTATGGTTAATATAACCTTTGGATCTATTTGGGGAGAATTGGGGCTAATTCTATGTTACATAAAAATAAAATTTATCAAATCTATTTTTTCAAGAAAATGTCCTTTTAAATTAGGTAAGTGGTATATTATCATCTTTTTAATTATATATTTTATTTTCATTATCATATATATCTGTACCGTACGAGTTTCTTTGGTGATGACCTAGTCATAGATCTAGTGGTATTCTTGATGCTAAAGTTCTCAAAATCGAATTCCATCAATATCTTATGCATTGAGACTGTCATACCTGATTTTTTTTAAGGGTCATTATCTTTCATATGTGATTTGCAAGCTACCCGATCATGCACATCGGATAGCGGTTGCGTACATTGTAGCCTAAACTATGTAAATTTCTACACATTATTTGACAATCTTTCTTTTATTTTATATTGACATCTAAAATTGCACAAGTCTCACAACTTTATGACCGTTTGGAATACTCTTTGTAAAATTAATAGATGGTAGATGCAAAATTAAATAGTTCATGTTAGAAAAATTAAAATGCTTTTACACATCTTCTATGCCAGGGATGAATCCAGTTGGAAGAATCCACTAACACGAGCCTAATTAGCAAAATGTTAAAAAGGCATATAATTAAAATGATAAAATACAATATTTGAATTGAGTAATTAAATACAATACTACAAAATAGAAGCATATTGCATTATAAACTCCAAAAGTTGACATTTTCATTCTCATATTCAAAAAGTTTAAATCTACACGGCTTCAATTCCTACAATTAATAAACAATAAAGTTATTTCTAAGTTGATATATTAAAACATTTTAATATTACAAAAAAAAAAAAAAAGCTCCACAAAATCTACTAATATTCAACCTATTTTAAATTGAGATATTTTCGGCGTACTATAAATAACTAATATAATTAAATATCTCTGAAAAAATAGTTGTACGTGATGTACGAGTATTTCTTCTTTTTTTTTTTAAAAACTTGTACGACATTATTTCGAGGCACTGAATTTTTGCCAAAAATAATTAATTAATTTTACTAGTACTCCCTCCGTTTTTTTTAAGTGTCTCATTTAGCTCAATTTTTTGTTTCCAACTATTTCAAAATTTGAGAGTAAAATAATGGTATTCTTCCTATTTTATCCTTATTTAATGCTTCTCGTAATTTGTTAATTAGTTGTATGTATACATTAATGATGGTAATTACTAAGGTTACATAAGTAAATTTCTTTATTTCCTTGGTATGTGTAATTTGATGGTGGATGACACTTATAAAAGAACGGATGGAGTATTATTTAATTTGGCTTCATCATTCAATAAAAGAGCAATTAAAAATTCCCGGCACAATTCACAACCCAAACAGATCTCATGAAAGAGCAATTAATAACTTTACTATTATTATTATTATTATTATTATTATTATTATTATTTTTTTTTTTTTTTTTTTTGTGTTGCCTAGTGGTAGAGTGGTTAATGCCCAGGGCAAAGGTCAATAGTTCAAGTTCACTGTCACGCGGCCTTTAAAATTTCTTATAATGTTTGTTAAAAAAAGAAAAACAAGATTAAAGAATAATGTAACAATTTCATTAGCCAGAATTAATTAAATTCATATCTTAAATGCCTGTATTCAATTATATTTCATGTCATGTGATTCACAGAGATGCAAAAATTAGATTATTGACTTGGATTATTATAGAGCTTTTTTAACTTTACATCTTTTATTTGACCAATTGAACAAAATATAAACAACAGCAATCCAATAACATAAGTGCAATGTTTCACAATTCACATTATATACCCAATATTACAACTACATATAGGATTATATAAATTTAAACTAACTTCATTTTTTTCACTTTTTATTTAATCCATGTTGCATATCCATTTTTCAAATATATATAATTTACTCCTTTTGCATAATTCAATAGTACTAGTTCTTGCACTTTATATTATGTATTAAGGCAGGCTGAATATGTACATGTGAAAATTTCAATAAAATATTGAAGAAAAGTTGTCTTAGAAATATTAGGGAGTGTTGGAATTGCAAAAATTGGACACTAAATTTCTAAAAAATGAATTTTATATAGATATACTTTCATCTTTTTTTGCTCTAGCGGAACTAGTATGTGATCAACAAAACCAATGAAAACAATATCAATGAAAACACATTATAAAACAAAACCAAAAAAATAAAATAAAAAAAACCATTAACCTGCTTGTAAAAAACAACTAGTATGCACTAAAAAGGGTACGAGTAGAACTCAACATTTGCTCTTATTAAATAATAAGAAAATCAATTTAGTAGGCATGCGCATAGTGGATCAAAATTCAAAATAGTAAGGAGAAATTTATGACAACAAATACCTATTTATTTTTGTTTGATAATCTATTGATATTATCAACATAACAACTTTTTTAGCACTATTGTTAGTAGATCTAAAAAATTAGTATCATTGTGTATTAAATCATAAATTACACACTTCACATATTAATTGAAAATTAAAAATAAATAATTGATTACCTCGAGGTTGATTCAACCTCCATAAAATCTTTTGTAGAATGAGTGATGATGCTCCGGCAGCTGAAAGCAACTTTCATGACCGAAATTCATGTTGAAGGATGAATTTTTAAAAATAATTTATGACCATTTAGCATTCGGGGAAAATTTGCTGAAATTGAAGAACTAATTGAATAGCAAATGAACAATGTTCGAACCATTATAGGTCTCTTGAAAGAGGAGAGACGGCACATTCTAGGTTTTGAAAAAATATCACTTATTTCGTGTTGTTATATGTATTTACTAGTATAGTAGTTACTCGACAAAATAATTGTGGCTGAGTTTGCGATATCAATCATTTATGACCATTAACTTGTGTCATTTACTAAAAACTCTAAAACCATAATAAAATAGAGCTATGCTTGAGCAATGAAAATCTTTTACTTCTAACTATGCTTCTTATTTTTCAATTTGAAATTAAATATTTTAAAATAAATTTCTTAAAGCATCTCTCTTTACGCTGTTAAACGGGCCAACCCAGCCCAACCTAGGCCCATTATTGGAGCAGACCGAGCCTGGACTAGGCTTTTAGTAAAAGGCCCACTTGAAGCCCATGAAAGGCAAAGCTCTGACCGGGCTTGGATAGTGTCCGGTCTCTAAGTGTCGGACTAACTAAAGCTCACACTATTTGCCGAACCGAGCCGAACCATATCAGGCTTGGACGGGCTCGGCCGAGTTCACTTGACAACTCTACTTTCGACCCGATCCGGCCCACTTAATAACTCTCTCTCCTCTCTCTCTCAACAAGATCTCCCTCCCTAATCCCTATTGTATAAAGAATAGGAATGTGAATTGGGTATATAAATTTTTAAGGGCCGAAGCCCATACACATAAAACCCATAAAAACATAACATTAAAAGAAAAACAACAAAAAAACAATAAAGATATTTCAAAAAAGGAAAAAACGCCATAAAATAGAGTCCTGTTTGGATGCACTAAAAAACTAATTTGCTAGATTTAGAAGCCGGCGATTTACATCTCCTCCGCCGTAACGGTAAAAAGATGGGCTTAGGTTACGCCGTCGGCGTCGTCGGAGTTCTGATCCTCGCACACGCCGCCTACTCCACTATCCAGTGTGCGTTTTCAATTCTCTCAAAATCTGCAGTTTGAACAAATCCTGAAGATTACTGAATTTCCCGATCTAATTTTTTTTACAGATAGATCTTTGCTCAAGATTACCGAAGAGGAGTTCTCGGGGCCACCGATCACTGTAATTTCGTTTCTATAGACCTCAGCATATGCGTATCTAGATGTGTATTTTATATGCAGATAATTGGTTTTTGCCGCTAATTAGGTTTAGGGTTTTTGATTAATTTGCAGGTAGTTTTGGAGTTGATTGCAGGATTGTTTTTTTGTTTGTGGGCTGCTATAACCGTGCCCGGGAAATTCTTGTCGATTCTCCCTCAATCAGATGAGAACAGGTTTTTAAGTTTTCCCTTTTCCTCTTGTTCTTCTGTTTCTGTTATTGCATCTGCTTCTGCTTTATATGTTTGAAGGATATTGTATTGTGTATCTGTGAATATTGAAATCTGTATGTAATGATTTATGATTGTGGGTTTATGTAGAATTGCAGTTGTGATGATTCTTTGTAAGAGGTATTGGGGGGAATTTGGTTAGGCTGAGATAATAGTAGATGTGAAAGATCTGTCACAAATAATTTGGTACAAGAAAACAGAGGTGTAATTAGGAGTTTTATTGGATATAGCTCATGAACTATGTTTAAGACTTTTCATGGATCGTAACATGTCCGCCATGAATCAAAATGGAAATAGATAGAGACGGCTAGGCATTGTGATAATTTAAAGCTTGTCTTTCCCATGTATTGTAGTGGTGTGGTGGGAATTGGCTTGAATGGTCGAGTATCAAGGAGCTCTCCACTAAGCTGTTGTTACCCTATGCCGAAGGAGTTGAGTTCGTTTAGTAAACTATTTTGACCCTTTGGCATACTGCTTAATGCATAGGAAGCGCGTAATGCACCCTAAAATGTAAAAAACTGGATCCGTTTTATAAAGGTGCCTCAGTTTTACATTTTGCTTATGGAGATAGAAAGTGAGAACTGAATGCTAAATGTGCTCTATCGGGGAGATTGTCCAGAAGCTTTGCTTTCTTGAACTTTAGAGTGGAAACCTATCAAACTTGCATGAGGAAGTAGCTGGATTATTTTTAAGAAAGTGACCTGAAATATTTAAATTTATACAAGCTAATAGTGCACCATTTTTGTTTAACGGGTAATTACAAGGAACATAATTTGCTTTATCAATTCAAGTGATCTAATAAATACATAACAGGGTAAGAGTATGGCATGAAATGCTCAATAGGAGATGAATGAAAAGTTGCTGAGAGATTTATATCTTTCCACTTAATTTATTTTGCTTTTATTTGAATTCAAATATGAAAGATTTATGAGCTCATCTTTCAATAATTCCATTAAGTAGTTCTAGCAGGCCTGGTTACTGATTAAGCTTTGATCTTCATTATGAGTAATTGAACGTGCTTCAGGCTTACTAACACGGTTCCTTTCTCTGTCCAAACAGGGTAGTCGCCTTACCTTCCAATATGGATTTCATGATGTTCAATCATCGTGGAAAAGCATTTTCTTTGGGTGTGGATATGAAGCTAAAGTGATATCAAAGCACCATTGAGTTCACTAAATTAGTGAGATCTAGGATCAAAAGTAACTGAAAATAGATGTTAAATTTACTTGAAACTGTAAGGTATTGATTTCACTGTTGCTCGGTCGGCTATACAATATTTATTCATCTCAGTGAGATTCTAAGGACAAAGGCCGTTGGTCTGCTTCTCATGTTTGTTTGTTATATTTTTGTCATTTGCAAAGTTTGAATCTTTATAGGGATGGCTTTGTGTGATGACATATGGTACTTGTTCTGTGTTATGCATAATTATCTTTACAAAAGATGAAATAGGAGAAATTTTGTTGCATAATTTGATAGGTAATGTTTGGTTCAATTGAACCTTCGAGCTTTGAAAATTGTACATTGAGCTTTGGACGATTAAGGTCTATTGTAAACGAACGATACTTCAGCGTTTCTACAACATGAAAAAGTCTCGGGACTGAGCCTCGTTAAATTTTTTTAGAGTCATACTAAAATCTCTCAAAAGTAAACTTTGTGTGAGAACTTAGAGGAAAAGGAGTACCACATTATGTAAAACTTGCGGTCCTAATCGAATCGAAATAAAGTTGTAAACATTTAATTACAAAATAAACTAAATTTCAAGAAGCCAATTGTAGAACCATAAAAATGTATAGATGTATCGTATAAGATTTCAAAGATATATTTTTGCGCTAAGCCCAGAATATTTTATTAAGGTAATGTAGCACAATCATCTACATTTTTGTGGATTGTGCTACATTTCTGTTGTGTAAGAAATCGAGACAAAAAGCGTGAAATATTTAGGATAGGACTTCCTCACGCCCTAACCAATCCGCTTGTGCATGTAATCTATCAAACTCATTCTCATATTCTCTTTCAACGGCAATCAACCAATCAACTTATACCATCAAATTAGTCTAAATGCAGATTAGCAAATAAGACTAGAGAGAGAGAGAGAGAGAGAGAGCGGGGGTGGGGGGGTGGGGGTGGGGGTGGGGTAATGCAGACAATGGTCATAAGTCATAACTCCATCCTCAACAAAAACAAGAAGGAAACAAGAAGGTCAGGTTGGCAGTCAAGCCATGCCCATAAACGTGATAGCGACATCACAGATATTAAGATTCATGCATGAGGTCGTCTTTTCTTCACATCTTAAATGCTTCATTTCCAACTAAACCCACAAAAACATTCCCTTCACAGAGCTACAGCGCCATATGTATGTCGCCTCGTCGTGTTCCTTTCTGCCCCCACCAACAAGGCCCCTCGAGATTTCTTTTGTCTCGTCTCGTCTCTCGCCCAATCATTTCTTACATATCTCTGCAGCAGCAACGCATCTCCATCCACATCATCTGAAAAGAGACAAAAACCAAGATTTTCTCTAACTCGGACCGATATTTAGAACTGCTCCTGCGATTCGGGTAATAAAATTTAGTGGAGAGTGGATAAGGAGTTTTTGTTGTTGAGCAACCAACACTTGACCACCACAAACATGTCTCTTCCACTTGCAACATACATGCCCCTCTTGTTTCTTTCAAAGGCTACCAACTTGGACGAAGCTAAAACGATCGATGGTGAAACAGTTGGACACTAAAGCATGAACTTGGTCTAGCAAACTCTTGAAAGAAAATAATAATAATAATAATAATAATAATAAGAGTTGCTCATATCCATAGATCCACACCTACTCAACTCCAAGTATATATTTCCTACCAAAGTTTCTCCGATAAATCAAGAAAGGATTGAAACCAAACAATCAGCCTATCATCAACTAGTAAGAAGCCAAGCATGCAGAAAAGAAACCAAGAGAAATGCAGAAAGAATTGCTCGTTTCTGAGGGTCGAATATTTTGTAAAGAAAGTGCCCAAGTGTTTGAGTTACCTCATCAGTCGGAAAGTAAGATCTTGGATGACTAGTTATGGCATCAAGAGCGGGCATTTCTCAGTCGTTACCTCTGGCAATGGCGAGTCAAAGAAGTTCCTGGTAAGGTTGCACTTCCTTTCGTATCCTCCTTTCGTCAGGTTGCTGGAAGCAGCAGAGAGAGAATTTGGATTTGAACAAAAAGGTGTAATAACTTTACCTTGTGAAGCAAGGGAGCTGCAACAAATGTTATCTCATATCTAAAGAGAATATCAATATTAAGTAGTTATATCTTTTGTCGCACACTGTAATTAAGACAGCTTTAATATCTCTTTCCCCCCACATTCAAATAGATGGTAGGGAATTAATCTAAAACAGCTTTAAATAATCAATCCACAAAAGCACGACAAAATTGCATCTTCTCGTCCTGACTACAACTTGATGGTATCAGATCCATAACTTGAAAGAAGAATCAGTAATAAAATCACGTGAAAAATTATTTCATAGTTTCACCAAACTCACTCACACTTTACCACCGCGGTCCATTTGCTATAAAGCATTCTAACGAATATAATATATAAATAATCAGTTGTTCTCTTGAGCTAATCTACCAAAACTCTATCTAACACTCTAAAGTTCATGATATTAGCTTTTTCAATCAATCAACTCAAGTATAACGAGGCCAACAAACTCCCAAAATGAAAACACGCACCACACTTTCAATCCTCACATGCACCAAACAAGAAAGAGAACACAAAACGAAGGGTGACAGGATGAAAAGGATAAAATTATGAAAATGGAAACAAACAAAACCAAGCTAGATTGCAACAGATCAGTATAACATCTTATATATAGAGAAATGGGGATATGTCATCCAAGAGTACAATAGAAGTTTCCAGATAGCTCAATCAAATCATACAACAAAATTATATCTAACTCAAAATTCCCAACAAAATTATGACAAGATTGTACAAAAAGGCACCAATCACAATATCACATGGTAATAAATCCTCCTGCAGAATTACATAAAATTGATAATGTAGCTACTAAGTTCAGTAGAATGTTCATACCAATGGAAAAATATGCATTTTAAGTTCATTATGTTGCTTGCTGAAATGAATCTTGTGAAATATATTTATTGCAAAGAGCATGCGTACCTAAAGTTTAACTTTTTCCCTCATCAACACTAGAAGAAATAAATACTGTTAGTACAGGACATCTGAGTTTCCAGCCTTCTACAGCTTCATGAAGCTGGCAAACAAGAGCTGCTAACAACAAGAAATGCACATAGACATGTATATAACAAGAGAGAGAGAGAGAGAGAGAGAGAGACAAAGAATGAACAAAATGCTACAATCTCATTCATTAAAAAATAATGTCAATGACAGAAGGAATTTGGAAAGGACCTGACATATCTCGAAAAAAATCTTAATCTGGGTTCCGCTCCTAAATGGATTAGCACCAAATACACAAGCGCAAACTACTGTATGTTTTGAGTTTGACTAACCTAATCAACTGCTATTTTCTTGAACATTAGCCAATCAATGTCATTCAAGGAACTACAAATTTACAACTGAGGAAGCTCCTGCTGGTTTTCCAGGGATTGCCGTAGTATAAACTCAACCCTCCTCTTCTTGTCATCCTTTTCGTCCTCGCGACCAAACCATGATGCTGTTCTTCCCACAGCCTTGTTCCGAATCCTCAAATCCAATGGCTCGCCAAATACTTTTTTACCCCCCTTGAACTCTAAATATACAGAACCCCTCTTTTCCGGAAGAATCTTCTCGCCATCACTTCCAGAATCAAGCCCATCCTTCATTGCCTCAATGGCTGGAGCAAATGTTTCCAACAAAGAAGCTTGTTTTTCTTTGTGAGCTTGACTAGAAAGCTTTGGGGGAATGCTAACCTCCGACACTTCTACTTCTCCAGCCTGGAAAGGATTCTCAAAAAACGGGTTCCCATTGTTATTAACTTCTAACCCATTTCTTACATTATACGGTTCAGCAGATGTTGTAGCCACGGATGATCCATTACATACCAGCCGCTGCTGCAAGCTTAACAAGGACCTTTCCGCCTTCCTATGCTGCCTCGCTAGCTCAATCTTATCTGTACGAGCGTCAGAAAGCCTCTCATTCCAAACAGGCGTTCGTATATATGTGTGAGGGTCAGGAAATGCAGGCAACCATGGTGGTACTTGCTTAAAAGCCGGAGTCTCCCCCATTTGCAAGAAACTAGGTATCATTCTCCGTTCCCTAATCACAGGAAATTGTGGCACCGGTTGAGCAAATGGTACCTCGTCAGCTGCCTCTACATACTCTTTGATCTCTCTAATAGCACCCGAACTCACTAAACAGTCAGCCAGAACCCCTGAAGCACCAGTAAAACCTTGCGGCATCCCCAAGTCTTCTAACCCTTGGACTATATCAAAGACGTTGCACCTCGTCCTACCAGCTAAATTCGCGTAAAATCTTGAGGTTTTACCTAACTCACAGACGTACCTAATCGCAATGTCAGCAAGCGAATCAAGAGCAGACTCGTTGAATCCCTCAAAGCCAATGGCGTCGCATATTTGAGCCACCGCAACCCTTGATACCGCTCGACTATAATCACCGGCACCAGATCGCAAATATGAATCATTCTGTTCGTCTCTCTTGCCTTCAGCTTCACCTCCATCGCTCATGTTCAGATTCAAGAATCATTTAGGGGTTCTTAATCTTCAAAAGCCTTAATAAACACTCAGAACTTAGAAATTTCCAACCGCACCAGAAGCAACAAAATTCAAGGAGCCAAAAAAATGAAGAAAAAAACCCTAGATACCAGCTGCAATAACATCGAAGATGCGCTATATCTATCTATACACGAGCTTAAATTAACGCGTCAGCGTGCAACTGGATTATGAACACTTACACTTGATGCAACTTTCAGGTCCGTCTTCGAATTCGACAAATTTGAGTTTTTTTTTTTTTTCTTAATTCGCAAGGAGCGGGATTGAATTAAATTGTAATAAAACCCTAGAGAGAGAGAAAATAATCATCACTCTAGGGTTTTAGCTTTGAAGATGACACTTTTGGGGGGAAATGGAATTTGATTTGGGGATTTTATGGTGGAGAGATAAACCCTACTGCGAATCTGAAAACGGAAATTTGGATCGAAAAGAGAGAGAAATTGAGAGGAGAGAGAAAGTCAAAACATAGAGATCAGAGGGGGGTATTTATAGGCGGAGCCACTCTTCGAGGAGCGTTTAGGAATTTCCGTAAATTGAAATTAAATTTGGCTGTCCTTTGTTTCTATTTTTATACTATAAGAAAAACTTTATTAGTTCTATGCTTTATCAAATTCCCTTTAGAGAATATTTAAATTTTTTTGAAACCATATTTAATGTTTTTTTTTGAAGATATATTTAATGTTATTTTAGATGCAAATTGTTCGTGACTGCGTTTTTGGTAGCTAGGTTTAAATTTTAGAAATTTTAGTTGATAAACTTCTAAAATATTGTATGTTTAAAATCTAAATTGCGGTTTAAATATTTGAGTCACGAGTATTAAATTTCGAAGAAAATATTTAAAATATAATTTTCGTTCATCCCGACGCAAAGTGGTTTCTCCAATCTTGGTTATTTCAAATATAAAGAAAATTATAAATGGTCATCCCTCGTTTCTAGAATCTTAGCATGTAATTCTACCTAGACTATTGTTTTTAAAAGTATGATTATAACAAATATTTCAACCAATATTTTATGCCTCACACAAATCAAATATGCACCACACTTTTGAGGGTCGGATGGAGTAAAATTTATTTTGAAATTTTTTATGTCTTTAACTAACCTTTCTAACATCCAACCTTACATTTATATCACATAATATTTCCAATTAACCAATATTCTTCCAACTAAACGACACCACACATAAATTGTATGGATGCTGTTCAATTTCAGTCTTATAAATCCTCTCAATTGAAATAGAATTATGATAATCGAGTAAACAAGTTTGTGTAATAATCATCGATTTTTTCATACAAACTATTACTATATTAGATATTTAGTAAGTTAATACAGTTATTGATTTTTCTTTAGTTGGAGGACAGAAAGCCCTTATTATTTTTGGAGTGAAGAAGGAATAATGTGAAGGAGATGACTAGTTAAAGGGAGATATTACTACTCAAACGAGTTTAAAAAAAGTTTATTTTTTTCGAGCGACTAAATTATTTTGTGATATTTAGTGACAGTCCTTATTTTTATACACCAAATCTGAATAATATAGTGTAATAATTCCTACTCAAAGTTATCCAACAAGTTCATTTGTTAGAAAATTTTACTCTATATTGTATAATTAGCACGTGTATTCTCCTAATTTTTGCTAAGAATTTGTAGTATTATATTTTGGACAAGTACAACAAATTTTTTTTTTTTTGAGGGAAGTACAACAATTGAAATATAATAGTATTAGACATAGTAATCTCATAAAAAATATTGTAGCCGCCAAGTAACGTCCATAAAACTGCAATTTCCATGTAATGCACATAGTAGTTAATGAATCTCCATCATTATATTATCAAAACAGAAAAAGAAAAAAAAAAGGCAGCATCTTTATAAAGGTTTCCAATTTTATCCCCACTTTTGAAAGCAAGCGTTCCAATTAAAATTTCACTTTATGATTTATAGTAAATTGAGGAGTAGTCTGGTGCAATCGGTTGCATCCCAAGCAACCAGATCGGGTCGGGTTGATCCGGATCAAATTGAGTTTGATCCGGGTTAAACCCGTTGACTTTAATTTTTTTTTTTTGAAAATTCAAAAAAAAAATTTGATTTATTTCTTTTCCGCATTCGGTTCCGATTTTAATTATAAGATAATGATTGTGGCAATATTAATGTCCTTTAGCTCGCTCCGAGGCCTTCGGCTCCCCTCGCTCGACTCTTAAACAAAAAAATAAAAATAATAAAAAATAACAAAAATAGATATTAGGACACTTCAGAAGTGCCCCAATAAGTCTGACGGATTAAAATAATATATATGTTAGGCGCGTGTATTACACGCGTCTAATAAAAAAAAAGTGTCGGGTGCGTGTGTTGCATGCGTGCTACCGATCGTCTCCCATGCGACCGGCCGCATACAAGTTTTAGTATAGTAAATTTGTCATATTTAAAATTTTCAAGTGCGTAAAATTGACGTGCCGAGTTTTATTTTGACGTGACAAAGTCACGCATAAAATAAATAATCTCGTCACATCAATTTTCCCATTTTGCATGGAAAAAAAATGAGAATGTCAAATTTAATACGAATAGATGTGGAGTCAATACATTATTAAACAACCATCTCCATTATTTCTCTTTGTTTACGAATACATATCATATTTTGATGTTGAACTTTTTTTTTTTTGAGCATTTTGATGTCAAACTTTCTATTTTACCTTATTACTTTTTATATTATTATAACTTTTCATATTCTTAGTATTTCCCATAATGATTCAATTTAGAAATATTAAATTTACCAACTTTTTACGAAATTTGACCGGTTAGAGACACTTATTCGACTTTTATCTTTTCTTTTTTTTATAATTATGAGAGAGGGTATTTATATTCCTATTCATTTCCAACACAAAAATCCAATTCCAAATTCTTCCCATCTTCAAATGGCGTTTTCTATGCAGTTATCATCTTCATCTCTCAAACTCCCCCACAAAAATCCTCTCCCTTTCTTCACAAATCCCATTAATCCATCACTTTCCCCACTCCCTTTACACCCACCTTCATGGGCTTCTTCCCTTCGCTCCAAATCTTGGAATTTCTTCATGTCCGGCACTCTCTCTCTTGCTCTCTCTCTCTCCGGTCAGTACCCATTTCTTCAATTCTTTTGAATTATATGATTATTGATGTTAATTTGCAGCATCTTGACTTAGGTTTTTCATTTGCTGTAATGTAATTGTGTGTTGATTGTTTTGAGCTGGATTCTTGCATAAATACGATGTGGGCAGAATCTTTTACCTTGAATATGTACAAAAGTTTCTTAATTTCGTAATAACATGAATTTCATGCAAGATTATTCATTTGTTTTAGTTTGATTTACTTTAATTGAAATGCTGAATAAAAATTTTACAACTAAATTTTGTAGGAGTAGGATTTGCTGAAGCAAAAGTTGGTGTGAACAAGCCAGAATTGCTACCTAAGGAGTTTACTACTGTGATTGATGTTGCAGGTTTCCTATCTGATGGCCAGGTTTGCTTATTCTTGATTGTTTTTATCTCGATTCAAAGAAGTTTCTTTAGATAATCTTGCTTCAAACGCGTTGAAGTTTCTATTTGGAGTTGAGTTTCAAGCACGTATGGATAGTAATAACCATTTAGTTTAATTAGAGATTTATGATTTGGTTATGTGTAAAGTTTACCCCAAATCAAACGCGTTGAAGTTTGTTGTTGGAGTCGACTTTGAAGCCCGTGTTGATAGATGTTGGTTCAGCTTTGATGAGCAAACCATTTAGTTCAAATAGGGATTTATGATTTTGGTTGTATGCTTCAAAGTTTACCCCCATGGGACTATTGCCTGCTGAAGGATTTTTCGAATGTTTTGAATGTCGATAGAAATGTGTTTAGCTAGTGAATTATTGAAGGGATCGTTGCTAAATGCTAACTACTTTTTTTGTGCTGCTATTATATGGGATATTATTGCAATTATAGGAAATGGTGGCTCGTGTTTTGAGGTTGTAAATTGTGTCAAAAAATGTAGTATTATAGTGGTAAACATGCAAGTTCAAATGTAGCATCATAAAGCTTCAGATTTGAATCGGCAGGAAAAGAGAATTTCGCAGGAGATAGCTGCCCTCGAAAAGGATACAGGATATAAGTTGAGAGTTTTGGCACAGAATTATCCTGATACACCCGGTATGCCTGCTAACGTGCACTCAGCTAGCTAACTTCTTCGTATTTTAAGAATGTAACAACAGTCTTGACTATTTTTTTTTCCATCCGTAGGACTAGCAATCAAAGATTTCTGGAAAGTGGATGATAGTACAATCGTATTTGTTGCTGATCCGACATTTGGTATCTGTCTAAAATGAGCTTATTTTTTCTTCTTCAGCTAGATTATTCACTTATATGTTTTATATATACTGCTTATAACCAGGAAATATACTTAACTTCAACGTCGGGGCTTCCGTTGATTTAGACATACCACGTAGCTTTTGGAGCCGACTTGCAGGGAAATATGGAAACATGTTTTATTGGAAAGAACAGGTTAAATTTCTTGGCCCTATTCCGTGTCTGATGACATATATCCATATTTACGAAAATTATACTGATAAGATCATTGTATTCGAAAGGGAGAAGATGCAGCAATTGAATCTGCTGTCATGGCCATATCGACTTGCCTAAGAGAACCAACGGGTGCCAATAATTGCTCAGAGGTACAATAAAATCTGTTTCACCCGAAAACCTATAGAGGGAATTGCCACCGAACGATCTCATGATTTATTGTTAATATTATCATTCTGTGAAGCTATTGCATCTCCTTTGTATCTATTATTACATCTATGTATAATATGGAAAAACATTAGCATCATTTTATACAATTATATTATGTCACGAATGTTTGCTCTTTTTTCTTGACACCAGTGGTTTACTGTTATTATTATTAGTTTCTGTGAAGTTAAACACGAGGCGGAAATTATTGCAACTGTCTTTTTCTTTGTTTCTCCTATGAGCAGTATAGATCCTCTACCGTAAGCATGTTTTAATCTTTTACTTCATTTGATCGTTAGAGAAACATGTACGTTATATGGCATCATCATGGCGCCTGTGATAGGAAATTAATTTGAAGTATGATAAAGGACGAAGTATCTTGTGTGACGAGGAAGCAATATAAAACAATCTTGAGATGTATGTGTTGTAGAGTAGTCTTTCTGAAAAATCTTGCTTGAAGGTTTGCAACGGAGTATAAGAAAGGTAGAAAGGTACGGATTCTCCATAATCCATGTAATGAAGCATGAGAAGCTTTAGTTTTTCACTATTGATAATTAAGTAGTTTTTAGCTAAATTTAGGATACATGTATACATTATATTACAAACTCATCAAGAATCACTATGGTTCGTTTTTCATGCTTTATATTTCTTTATAACTCGAGTTGAGTTGTTCAACTTCAACATGGAACTGAGATGGAGGAGAAGAGCGTGTGGTTTGTTGAGACTGAGAATTCAACTCCGGGGGCAAAAATATATGGCTCATGTCCAATAGTTTAAATCCTCTTATTCTGTATCGTACCTTTATTTAGTCGCTATCATCACTCTCTACAAATGGAAATATTGTACGATGTTGGTACTAGAGGATCTTGTGTGCATACATATATATGGATACATCCAGGTGTTAGATCCCTACTCCCATCTCTCACGACAAACGTAGCTGATCTCCAGTCCCAGTTTCGTCATTCAAGAAAGAGGTAAAACAACACATATTTCATAGCATATATGTATGTTTGACACTACATCACAAATAACAATATGCAGCTTAAGCTATGCTATTTCATCACAACACTTCTATATTTCTAGCATTATTCAGCATAATGTACTCTAGTAACTGAATATCGTCTCATCTATATCGTTTCCCATGGCAGGGCACACCGGGAAACTCGAACCTACATCTTGAAAAAGAACGATTTATACAGCATCCTAGCAAACAAATATTGCCACAGAGGCATAGGTATGACCAATAATTAACAAATAAAGCTATCCCTTGATTATCATATCATGCTTTGCTTTGAAGAACAGATTGTAGGTCAGAATATCTGCAGGGTATAGCAAGAATACCAGTCTGTTTGAAACCAAACTCTCGTTCCGCTTGCTCCAACAACTTCAGAAAGCCCGGGTGACCCAGATAGCTCAACTCCACGACGAACCTCTTCAACTCACCCCCATCAATTGTGTGGACGACGAAATGCCCCTCTGGCAGACCATTCAGCAAAGAAGGCTCGTCATCTTCACAATCGCAGTCCATTGCAGGATCATACATACATCTAGTCTGCGACGAGAGGATTTTGTGGAGCATTTTGGCAACGAGCTTAAGGATAAGCAAACCTCGACTCATCATACTAAGTTCAGACAAACGATGCAGACATCTTAGTTTAGTTGCAAAAGCAGCCTGAAAACCTGAAGATTTATAGACGAGAAATGAAGGGAACAAAAGTTCAGGTGGATCATATGCTCAACTATGACACGTCGCTTTCGACTGTCCTATCCGAACAGTACATGTAAGAAGGACAGAAACCAACTGTATATATGGCCCTTATCTACATTGTGAGATGACTGTAAGAAGTCAAAAGAGAAGGATAACAATCGGCATGACGAAATAAAAGCTCTCATGCAGCATGTGCAGATATGCAGGGGACCGTGCAACGATGTTCAAATGTTCCAATCCTGTCTGCTGAGGTACAATGGAGATTCTCTTTTCAGATAGCTATGGCCAAATATCTCAGCAGATCAACAAGCTTGTTATTATAAATAGTACGTTGGAACGTGATACCGTATTATTACTCTCTCTCTCTCTCTCTAGAAAACTGTATGTTTTAACGTGATCCCATATTAGTCTGTGCTTTGAGAAGCTGGTAACTCACTACTTGGAAAGCCTTAGTTCAGTTAGGCTGACATCTATAGTTGGTAAATTTGCTCTCTTTATCCCTAGTTATTGTATGGAAAATCAAACCGTTCATGAACTTGCATAGAGGGCAAGTGCATAATGAGAAAATTCACGTCATTTTTTATGAATTTTCGGTATATAACACTTATTTGAGGATAAGTTTTATTTTAGAATGTCATTTATTTTGGGACGAAAGGAGTAGTACATCGTATAGGTGGGACAGAGCATGATATCTATTTCATGCAATGTTTCGTTTGTGTTTAATTTCATACATATATGATTCGTCTGGTAATGATAAGAATGGCATTATACTAAAAAAGTTAGGAAGAATGGGGTACCCCATAAAATAAAATAAATTGACATGAAGAAACACGATAGATAAGAGAAACTGGGTGTGAATGTGAAGTTAATCAACAAGAACTATTCAGAAATCGACAAGAGAAAAACTCAAAATCGACTTCAAGTTATTCGAATCCTAAAAACTGTAGTGTGCGCATGATATACTAGCTCCACGAACCCAAATGTTGCTAGCTTTTAGTTTCGGCTCGACACACGTGGATCATCAAGTGTGCATATTCTACTTAAAATTTAAAAACAAGAAGAAATTGTTATTTTTTCGATCCATAAGACCATTCATAACAACATATAAATATCAAAGCCATTCAATTTAATTGTTACAACATTAAATCATACTGAAAGTTCAGGTACAGAAAAAGGGACCAGAATTTGCAGCATCCATTGATGAGCAAAATGAAAACAAGCATCTCGTTACTGAAAGTCACAAGTAAAATCTCTAATCATATTGTAGCATAAACGATTTTTTTCATGGCAGCATCATTTTCTTCCACAGTGGCAGCAAAAATCACGCAAGCTGAAACTACTTCTAGACACATATTTACCTTTCTTCGTTGTCAAAGAGTCGAAGAATGGTTTTTCAATTAGGCTGAAACGAATTCAGTCGCTTGCAACAACAATTAGACTCATACCTCTTGCCTACAGAAGTAATTTTTTTTAAGTTAACACTGCTGGTATTATTGATCTAGACCATCTTGGATACGAAATGAATTTTCATTTATTGATCAAGTTAGGGCACGTAGCTGAAGGGAAAGCACATGCAAGAGAACAAAACCAACATATATAAGAGGAGCCTAATGCTATTTAGGTAGCCAAACCTCGAAACTGAACTCAACTAACTAAAACTAACCAATTTATAATCCCATCCCAATCATCACGAAAGCATCTCCAAAACAAGGCTTCCAACGAATTAAATGGCAAAAAATGTACATATAAAACCCTCTCTGCTACTGCAAACATTGTCGAAATATACTCATCCACATTCAGCATAATCCTCGTAATATAGCATAGGGCACTGAGAAAATGCAATCACTAAATCCTCACACTGTGATGAGGATAAACTATACAGTCATACAAGATAATTAACACTACAGCGGACAGATTAGCATTTAGCAGCACTAGTTCAAGTAATTTTCTGAAGCATATACCTTGAGACATTTCATCAAGCTGTTGGCTTGCGCTCGAACGTCGTCCCTGGATCATCAGAGCAGGGGGAGATCTGAAGGCCAGTAACCATAGCATCAGGTGGTCCTCTCCTACAGCGCTGCTCCATCTCTTGAACCTTCTCCGGGCTACCGGAGAAGACGGCCTCTACTGACCCGTCCCTCCGGTTCCGGACCCAGCCCTTCAACCCTAATTCCTTGGCATTATCAACCGTCCAGTTCCTATAGAATACTCCCTGCACCCTCCCCTTGATTACCACCTTCACCTATTTCACACACACCACATCAAAAACCCTATCATTGAGCATCAAAAACATACCGAATGTAGATAGGGGAACACGAATTCACATGAATAATTGGATGATTTCATCATCAAATTGCCAAATACATACGTAAAATCTACCAATTTAAAAAGGCAGTAGCTGAATTGAGCAGTAGAGTGTCTAATTGCACGAGTTCATCACCGGATTGTCAAAATCTATCAATTAAAAGAGGTAATGATGGAATTACAGTAATTCATCCTACAGAAAATCATCATATCGCATGCATAGTGTCAATTTACAGAAATAAACAGAGCGCTTACGGTTTTGTCGGCGGCGGAGGAGGAGATGGAGCCGTCGGCGGCGGACGAGGAATTCACGGCGGACATAGGAGCGCGGAGAGGGTGAAAACGACGTCGGAACTGAGGAGTAGGAGGAAAAGGAGGAAGATGAGAATGACGGAGAATCGGAAGAGAATGAGGAGGAAAATGAAGACGATGAGGCCGTAGAAGAAGAGGAAGCTGGAAAAATCGTTTACAGATGAAGCCTGCATTGCTTTGCGGCCATAGAGAAGTGCTGTGTGCGCGAAGAATGTGGAATTTGAAGATGGAGATCGCCATTTTTGTTGCAGTCGTTTTCAGTTAGAAGTTTTCAGTGCTTTTTCGATTTGGGAGAATATTTTGTGTGGATCGTTCGTAGCGAGTCCGAGAATATTGGGCGGCCCAAAAGAGGCCCTTTGGAGATAGAGACGGCCTCTTACCACGAAACGATTCTATGTGCCCAGCCGTTAAAACTCGTATCTCAAATAAATTGATAAATTTATTTATTTTATTATTAATTATTATATAAAAATTCGAAAAATTATAATATTTATATTGAGGATAGAGGCAAAATCGGAAGTTTAACACTATTTTCTATAGAATTCTGAAATATGGTGCTTATTTGGTTATATGGTTTATCTCAAAATAAAATACTTATTCAAAAACGGAGTGAGTATATCTTAATACGAAAAAAATGAATTTTATGTCAGGCTATCTGACGAGTCAAGATTCGCCGGTCAATACTCATATTAGGACTTAAAACTATAACCGGTCAAATATTTGTAATATGGTGTTTGATTTTGTTTGGATGCGATTATAGGTTCTCGTTCATCTGAAAAAGCTCGATTTGTAAGAGGGTTTGACCATAAACACTATCATCTAAGAATCGAACATAAGGTGAGACACCAATTATGACCTAGATGATAATATCTCAATATTTTAACCCATTTCATCCTTGCTTGCGTTGGTAAATTGATAAAAAAAAGGTATAAACAATTGTACAACCTAGATAAAAGAATAAAATATAGAATTGAAAAAAAAAACTGAAAATTTTATATTTCAAAAGAAAAAGAAAAAGAAAAATGAAAAGTTTAAATAATTGGGTCTCGTATTTGTATATTTGGGCTCCTGGGGCTAGGCTTTGGGTCTCGTATTTGTATATTTGGGCTCGCAGATATCAGGAATTTTGGGTTATGGGATTTATTGAAGTAAAGTGACTGGGCTAAATGGGCTATAAATAATTTGCAAGTTTTTTTTTTTCAAACGACTTCCGAAAGTGGAGAGATTTTATACAACCCCTCAAATTTCTCTATAATTTTTTTATATAAAATATTGGTGAGATTTAAATTTGAAACATTTAATCACAAAAGAACTTATTCTGCCGGTAGGCAGTTGAAAGTGGGGTACAAAATTTGCTATTTAAATGATCACATGAGTTATTTCTCTAATTCACATTTGTAATTAAGGCAAAAATTCTTGTACATCATGATGTACCATACATCCGGTTCAATCCGACCCGCGACCCGACCTGACCCGTCTGACCCGCCCGGTCAACATTGATTGGTCAATGGTAAACGTTGACCGCGTTGACTTTTAATTTTTTTTAAATTTTTTTAAAGAGTCGAGCGAGGGGAGCCGAAGGCCTCGGAGCGAGCTAAAAAATATTAATGTTGCTACAATAATTATCTATAAATTAAAAATTGGAGCCGAAGGCGGAGAGAAAAAAAAAGTCAACGGTCAGACGTTGACCGTTGACCGGTCAACTGCTGACCGGGTCGTGCGGGTCGGGGCGGGCGCGGGTAGGGTCGGGTCACGGGGCGGTCGCGGGTCGGATTGAACCGGATGTATGAGTACATCATGATGTACCCAAGTGCAACTCTGTAATTAAATACTCCTTCCGTCCCATTATTGTTGGCTTGTATTCCTTTTTAGGCCGTCCCACGAAAGTTGGCATGTTTCCTTTTTGGGAAATATACTTCTCTCACAAAAAAATGTGGGCTCCACCACTTTATATCTTTTTACCCTTTAAACACCCTTCTCCTTAATACCCGTGCCGAAAAGAAACGTGCCAACAATAATGGGACAGAGGGAGTACATATCGCTTGAGTTATCACAAAATTTAAAAAATAATCACAGTAGTACGTTATTTTAAGCTTTCATAATTTAAAGTACACGGTATAAATTAACCTATAATTTTTTAGTATCACACAAACTAATCAATTTTCATCCAAAATAGACGACATTATCTTCATCTTAGAACATTGTCCATTTTCTTGCTATATCAATTATCAAATTAAGTGTACATATAGTATGCACAACCACGTTATTATATCATATTATATTATATAAATGATTTTGTGTCGCTGAAAATCTTAATTATACATTACTTTAAGAAATTATTTTAGTATTAAAAAAAAAAGAAACAAAATGTAGAACGTGTGTGAAGGACACATGGGCAATGGCGTGGCGTTCAAAATTCAAACTCCAACCATTATGACGTGGATTGGGGCCCATAATCTCTTCCTCCTTTTTGCCCTTTTTCTTTTTATTTTTATTTTTATTTTTGTCTTGTTTTTCCTTTACTTTTTTGTACTTCAAAAAATATTACAGCATACTATTATGGACCCATCATTCAGAATAATAGAATTTCATTAAAAAACATATGATTCATAATGCTTGAAAGAGTTATAGATAGGGGTGTGCAAGATGTAAACCGGACCGAAAAAATCGACCGAACCGATGAGTTTCGGTCGGTTCGGTTCGGTTGAAAATTGAATTCGGTTCGGGTTCGGTTTTTACACAAAAAAACCGATGAGGTTCGGTTCGGTTCTCGGTTGGGAAGTTTTGGGTCGGTCGGGAACCGAACCGACCGAAACATATATTATATTAATATTAATTAAATTATATATATACACATTATTATTTAATTTTTATTTTATCTTTTAATCAACACCCTAGTTTCATTTCACTCCCAGACTCACAGTCGCAATTCACAGACTCACACAAACTCTCATCTCTCATCCCCACCGGCGTCGCCCATGCCCCAGACGCTTCCGATTCCTTCCCTTCTCTCCGTCGTGGCATCGCTCGTTCTCTCCGTCGCGGCGTTGCCCGTTGTCAGCCGGAGCCCATCGAGGCGCGGCGGCGTCGACCATTCTTCCGCCTCGCTGCTTCTTATCTCCGTCTCGTTCCCGCCGCCGCCTTTTTCTTCCTGTCTTTGCCTTCTTCTAGTCTCGGTAAGTTGTGTTTAATATGAAATTTGTTATGAAATTTGTGAAATTTGAGTTTAATATGAAATTTGTTATGAAATTTGTGTCTCCGCCTTTGTTGTACATAATCTATGATGAAAAATGGTTTAATACATAATCTATGATGCAAATCTCCTATGTTTTACTACTTTTATGCTATTTTCAGTTTAGATTCGAATTAGGGCAGTTTGAGTTATATTTGTTATTTGTTATATGAAATTTCGAAAAAAAAAAATCACCGAACTGTCGGTTTTTAGACAACCGACCGAAACCGATCGATGGTTTCGGGTCGGTTTCGGTTCGGCCCGAACCTTGAAGTCGGTTCGGTTCGGTTGAGAAAATTCCCTTCAGTCGGTTGGTCGGTTTTTAAGGTTTTGGCGGTCGGTCGAACCGACCGACCAATGCACACCCCTAGTTATAGACGCTCATAGCTCCTCATATTTTATTTGAAAATATTTCTAATAAAATAACAAATTGATGCTAATGTTAATAAAAGGAAGCACCCAAAAACGAGTGATAAACAAAACGAGAAAACGAAGCAGCTATATTTTTGTAATTTAAATTTTATTTTTAAACTTCTTTATATAAGAATCAAGTATTTATTTATATTTCCTTTTTCAAGTCAAACCGTCCGATGATCAGTCGATGACATTTTGAGGAGGCGAAGCTACAACTGATTTTTTGTATATATAATATTTATTATTTTATCTTAATGTCTTTCGAGTTGGGACGAGATTTTTAAAGTAATTGAACCCCGTTCACTCACATCTAAAAAGATCGAGCGGTTGTTAATGCATAAATATAAGACCGGCTCAAAATTTGGTCGGGTCGTTATTTTCAAAGCTCACCCAACCCTAATAATTAAACGGGCCTGGTATTAAACGGGCCAGTTCGACCGACCAGGCCACTGCATGAAACCTAGTCGTGCTAGTCGAAATTTTGTTCGGGCCACAAATTTTGAAGCTCGGCCGACCCTAATTTCGGTTGGCATGAGCTAGTTTTGATTAGGGGTGAGCGCGGTTCGGTTAACCGATCATTTATGGTATAAAAAAATCGACCATGCAGTTTTAAATCGGTTCGGTTAACCACTAAAAAATCATAAATAAAAAAAAATGTTATAACGGTTAATCTAAATCGGTTCGGTTAACCAATTATTCAACGATTAACCATATAAAAGAAAGTTATAGTTTTTTTAATTCATAATATTAAAAATTCCCTATTCTGAAATATATATATTTCACATAATTTAGAAAAATACAAATAATAAACTAATAAAAATAATAAAACCTTAACACATCTCATATATATACCAAGTATATATAATAATAGTGTAATAATAGATTAATTGGACAACTAAGCTACATTTATTATCAATTTAAACTAAATGACGATATTGTGGAATAAAAAATATTTAATATTTAGTTCGGTAGAATAAACACATAGGAGAATAAAATAGTAATCAAATAAAATTGATTAAATATAATATTTATACGATAGATAATAAAATTTTAAATGTTTTATGAGTATCGGTTCGGTTCGGTGAACCGCCGGTTTCTATTAATAAAAATCAAAAATCGAACCGGTACCCTTGATTTTTTAAAATTAAAAAAATTAACTATACCATCGGTTTGGTTAACCCCTATTTCGGTACGGTTTATCGGTCGGTTCGATTTCTTCCGTTTTTCTGCTCACCCCTAGTTTTGAGTCTTGACGCAACAACTGAACTACAAGCTCGCGATTTATCATGCATGCTTCGTTTTGATGTGGTATGTCCGACATATATACATGACATGCATGCACATGCATGGATGCATGGGCATAGGATGTTGAAGTATGATGAGAGTGGTCATAGTCAGAGCTGAGTCAGCAGCGGTGGATGCCACTCTTGTTTGTCCGCGTATGGTGGATGATGATGATGATGTAAGCCATGCCCATTATGCACCATCCCTCTTCAAATTAGGTTATCTCCATCCCATTATTGTTCATGTCATTCTCATGATGTTATGACATTTCATTATTATCAAAATTCTCCTTAATTGTTTATGATATTTTCATCACATTACCTAATTCATTTCCTATAGATGGGATTTATGATTATATATTTTTGGGGTGATAAGCTTTGTGGGGATCCACTCTCTTGTCATTAAATGCTATTAGAGCTAGCTATGTCATTTGGTTATACACTGTGGAGGAGTTTTGTGAGAGACGGTATCGCAGTGAGACGAGTCGAAGATTTGAATTTTATAAATATGTCATTAAATTTGATCCAATTTTTTTTATTGCAACGTCTCACCTTGAAACTGCCACACAAGTTTTTGTGTTTTAGTACTAAATTTACATTTGACGGCTACACTGTGTAGATAAAGATACAAGATGGTCGATTGTGTGAATATTTGGATAATGTACATGCAAAATTGAAAATATTAGATTTTGAGGAAACATTAATTTTTGAAATATTGATGAATATTACTCCCTCCGTCCCGCTCATATTGTCTTCTTTTTCTTATTGGACTGTTCCACTCAAATTGTCTTGTTCTAAATAAGGAAAGAACTAACACTTCAAAACCCTTACCTACCCAATTTCTATATATCTTTTTACCTTTATTTTTAATTTCTGTGCCGAACAGTAATAGAACAATATAAGCGGGACGGGGGAAGTATAATTTATAATAATTGGAAAAGAAAAAAAAAACTGATATTTTCCACATGTTTTCGATTTTTAAAACATGTGACACTTCCGCTCAACATTTGGCCAATGTTTACTGCTCTTTATTCCTACTATTTAATTACATCAATTACTATGAAAAAAGCAAAAATACTAGTCAGAAACATCATGAATTAATTTCTGAATAGTGAATATTTCAATCGTTAATTTCACTTATGTTTATGTACAGTTAAGAATTATTATAGTACGTTATTTATCAGAAAAATAACTATTACTATTATAGTAATTAAGTCATTTAAAAATATAAATTGTCTCAGTGCTATGCTATTGACTTGAGAACAGGTAATTTACTGTATGTCCTCTCTAAAATCACAATCGTATTAATTGTGAAGGGGAAAGAAGAAAAACAAACTCCGTCGAATATAGTACAAATCCATTAAAACCAATCCCGAATCATTAAAAATGTTGAAATTAATAAATAAGTCAATTGACGGAGATGTCACATTGGAGGGCACATATTTTTTTTTTTTTTGAGGAAAAAACGGAGGGTACATATTTATTATGCATCATTTAACAAAAATTAGTTACTATTTATATAAATATTCCGTGATTTACTTAATTCAACACGTATATGATTAGATGCACATTCTATGGACTATGGGCATACATATATCTATGTAATATGCCTCAAATTTGAATCCGTTATAAATTTTAGGGTTAATTGCCAGAAAAATCCTAACCTTTTTTCAAATTCTGATTTTCCCCTTACTTTCTATTTTTGCAAATAAATTCCTCACCTTTTAATTTTTCTAATTTTTCCCCCATAATTGCTTTTCCCCCAAATTGATGCTGAGCTGGAAGCTGGAAATATCTACATGGCAAATCGTCGGGAGTTATCAAACGACATAGTTCTATCATAGGGCATCGTTTCATGGCATATATATAGAGTTCGAGGGGTTTAGGGCACAAATTATGTAGAAATCACTCTCTTTTCCATCTTTTCCCCCCTCTGTAATTTTATTTCTGGGTAATCAAAGGTGATTCGGCTGGGCAATCCGAGGCCATGGCTTCTTCTTCTTCACGAACGGGCTCCAGATATAATCCCGAACCCCAAAGGCTCTGCCATTGTCCACTCAAGTGCCACACACAATATATTGGGCCACGTATGCACATTAAATTAATAGATCAACATTACTTTTATCGGAAATAATCGCTGGGAAAAAAATTAGAAAAATTAAAAGGTGAGGAATTTCTTCGCAAAAATAGAAAGTGAGGGGAAAAACCAGAATTTAAAAAAAGGTCAGGATTTTTCCGACAATTAACCCTAAATTTTATTCCCTCTCAAACAAATAAATTTTTTAAAATACCTCACATCAAGAAAAGCCCCCTACTTGACCTTATAAAACCTCAAAACATAGAGAAATTAAGCACCGAAAAATCAAGAGCATTTTCCCCTAAAGAAAAAAAATCAAGAGCATTTTTATTATAAATTCAATTAAGCCATCATTTAAACTAATCCCCACAGAATATTTTAAAGCAATAGATTATGATTAGCAATTATGAAAAGTAGAGAATTTTTATATGAGTGTGACATATTAAAAGTTCTTTTCAGATTGTGGACATGCATCAAGTAAACGGCGTTAATTGTACACACATAATTGTAATTGTAAGTTCACTAATCGAAACTTATTGGCTTAGGTTTACTGTAAGAATCTTTCCTTTGTATAGCAAGAAGAATTTGTATATATAATTAGTGATAAATGTTGCTTCAAATATTTTTCATATTATATATGGTCGATTTAGATAAGAATCAATTTGGAGCTGGTGATTATCGTTTTTTTTTTTTTTAATTTAGCATAAGTTTAATTTGATTTATCAATTACGATATCATTATATGTTTAGAAATAATGCGGTGAATTGTATTTCCATAAATATTGCACTATCTTGAGACTATAAATTACAGCAATTACAAAAACAATAATTAGACTAAAATCTAAGGAAGCCCATCTATTTCTTTTTATGCAATATACGAACGTGAAAATGCTTATGATTCGTGTCATGATAAATTTATTAAATTACGTACCTAATCATGCATCGTAATAAAATAAAATGAAAGATTATAAAATAATAAGAAAATAAAATATCAAATCATCGGTTTACTTTTCGTTGGGTATATTGATATTGCTTTTCTTAGTCACCCAATAAACTATTATTAGTGTTTTTACATGCAATTAGAACTACGATTTGGGCACGATAGAAAGAAAATTGTGATCATTTTGCACTTTTATTTTTGTCCAGCTGTATGATTTTAATTGTTTTTTTTAATATTTAGTAGCTCCATCTCCACTAAATACTAGCGGGCTAAACTTAAACGTGGAAGATAAATTTATAAAACTAGAAAGGGCCCTTAATTAGAGATAACGCACTCCAAATTATTCCATTAATTGTGTACGGACTTCTATTTTTTTTTTCCTAATAAATTTAGGACATCTGCCAGAAACATAATAATGTTATTATTATAGTATGAGATATAAAGTACGTGACTACATATAAAAACAAGCAATCAAAGTTGGAGTCCACTCGATGTATTTGTCCCATTTGAATTGAACTAAAACTTATCCCAAAAGAAATTGAATTAAGTGATTTAGGGCGGTTTGCAAAATTAAGACATGACTAATCACATTAGGTGAGTAAAACGTGCCAAAAAGGCTGAGTTTCTCAATTTGAGCTTAGATTTGGCCTACATAAATAATGCCCTGCAATCGAGAGCCTGAAAAAAAAAAGTGTCCCGATTTTACAAATTGTTCTAAGTATGTGTCATAAAAAAACCTCTAACTCAGTTTTTGGACACATATTTATTTATTCTGTATATATGATTTTCTATTTAATTCAATTATAAAAAGTTTGAGAATAAAAAAATCCATCAAAGACGTAAACATTATTGTCTTTACAACTTACATATTAAAACAAAAAGGAGAATGTATAATTTATAAATTTAAAAATATTCTTTAGACAAATACAACTTCAAGATATTTTCCAACTTCAACAATGTTGCGTCTTAATGATCTTCTATCGCTGCGTGTTTTCATCAACTTCTCCAATATCAGAAAACCCTAATTCCTAATAAATTCAATTATGAATTTAATTTTTTCACAATAAATCGACTATATATATCTCTATATATTACTAATTGAACACAACATTTCAACGACCGACTATATGTATACTCTTTTCTATTACGTAAATGGTAAGTAAAAAATATTACTCATCACTATAGTAAATCCTTAACTTCATCAATAATTAATATAATGCGGTTAATGCTAATTTGCCATCCGATTTGACACTCTAGGTAGGTAATTAATCACGATCTGATCCAATAAGTTGCAAACCATATATAAGGAGAGGTACGCCACACAATCGATGTACTAATTCAAACTCGTAACTTTCAATATTACATTATTACGTCACTCTAAGAATATCTCGTCCATAAATTCTTGTGTGTGAAGCGTTTCAATCAACTTTATTGAATAATTTATGCGTCATATTTTGAGTGACTGATCCGTCTTCATCTCTATGGACGGTAATCAATTAAGTTATGCAACTACCAATTTGTTAGAATCAATTATTGAAGAAAATAGACAAAGGCGCAAGTCTAAAAGGTAAAGACGCAATTTAATTTTGGCCTTTTTCAAGCTTTGCACAATGGGTTCTGAACACGCTTTTCATCCTTAAGAAAGAAAATGTTTCCCTTGCTATGTAAATTCAAAATCTAACTCGAGGTCACCAGTTTCTCAAATATCATTTTGATAATTTGTGTGATTTTATATATAATGTAGATTTTATTTTTTTATTTTTCATGTGTATATATAAAATGACTTTAAAATGTTGCAATTATTACATCATCGATAAATTAAACAATACCGTTTTAGCATACTGTAAAAGTAACATACTGTAAAATTGAGAATGTTGTAATTGCAATAAAAAAAAAATTAAAAGATGATGTAATAGTAAAATATTAAAATTCACGTGAAAATTAATAATCTAAGTACAATTAAACCTTCTTAACTTTATTATTGCAGACATGAATCTATGTGAATTGTTTGGTATCTTTTCAGTTTTTCGGATTGAGAATATTGTTTTTTCACTAATAAGAACTTTTTCCCCTTTTCTCAATTCGGCTAATTAAGAATTAATGGATGAACAAAATAAACACGTGTGGTTATTTTGGGGTTTTCATACTTGGGAAGTCAAAATTGTGAAAAACAGAATTTTCGGAGTTATTAATGTATTTGGTACGTTCGTTACATAGCTAGAGACTAAAAATATTATTTTTATAATAATGATTAAATAATTGAATGAATAAGACATTTGATTTTGTCTAGTTGGAAAATAAGCAAAAAATAAATGGTCATTCCTAAAATTGAAAATGACTTCATTCCTAATAAGTACTCCAATATCGTTGTACATCATTTCGTAGATAAGCTAAATAATTTTGCTGTGTATTTAAGCTATGAAAAAACATTTGCTATTTAATTATGAGTTCAAATTGCTTACAATACGATTTAGGTTGCGATTGTCGTACAAAGTTCATTTAATCTAACTTTACCCCTCTTTTTTTTGCAAATTGCCGATTTTTAAAATAGAGTCTAAAACCGCGCGCAATAATAGTTGCTAATTTATTTTAATCATAAAAATGCATGCATGTTTAATTAATTAATTACACTTACTAAAATCAAATAATAAAAGAACCTAACAAACACCGGCCAACGCATCAGTCTAACTCAAGTAGCAATTTAAAATAGCACCGACCAATTAATCATTCATTTGTTCCTTTTTTTTAATTAATTTTGTCTCTTCATTATCTGTTGCTACAAAATAATGTAAAATAGATAAAATAAATCGATATATTCCATTTCTGACACATTTATTACTAACACAACATTTATCAATAGATGAAATATTGACACGGGCCCGAAATTATATGAAGGATTTATACTTCGAACTTATAGTCTTTTACATAAATAACAGTAAAATTTATTCAATATTTTCCGGAATCTCAGTTTATATATACTCTACATCATATTAATTGTATTGCATTCTCTCATTAATTTTATATACAATTGATAATATCACATCTAAAACGATCGTGAATTAATATATTACATTATGTAACATCCGTTAGGATTCTCATCGCTAAACATACTATCGTTCGTGTGCGTGTCCAAGTACGTAGGTGGCGGCATAGGCGGTCCGGCCACGTGGTAGCCCGTATTCGTATGACTTTGATGATTATGCATGCCATAATATGGATGGCCATAATTTTGATTATGCATTTGCATGGGCATGGTGTAGTGCGTTTGTGGATTGTAACTACTATGATATTCCATCTTGCTCATCTCCACCTTTGTTTCCTCGACGGCGGCGGCGCTGCCCTTGATGCTTCCTCCGGTGCCGCTCTCCGATTTGGATTCGGCTTCCTTTTTATCGCCGCCACCTTCTTTTTGCTTAGCGCCACCTTCTCCGTCGCTTTCTTTGCCTTTCTTTTCTTGGCCTTTATCACCACCGCCACTAGGTTTCTCTTTGCCGTCTACGGCGGCGCCTTCCTTTGCCTTTGTCTCGCCGGCGCCGTCGTCTTTCGTTGGAGGAACAATCTCTACTCCTCGTTTTAGCTTCTCTTTCAAAAATGTAACGAGATCCTTCACGTCCATTGTCCCAATTACCGTGATCAAATCCTTTTGAAGATTTGTTGTCAGTGAGTCAACGCCTATGATCATGAAATAATTCCTCATTAAGATCATAATAAATTAAATAATACTCCACAATTAAAACTAAAATATAAAGGGCCCAAGTTTTTCTAATTGTTACGATTTTCATTTTATTTTTGAAGTATTGCCATATTAAAAGGGGACAATATCAGTGCTGTATTATTTAAAAAAAATAACATTATATAAATTGGTTGCTCTATATATGTCATGTCGCATTCTCAGTGATAATATTAATGTCACAACTATTATAAAATAGAAATTATAAAATGTAATTAAGTAGATAAGACTAAATGGGGCCACCTAACTCACCATCAAAATTCTTAATTATAATCCTCCTTATTTTATGCGCGCATCCGTCACAGTGTAGTTTGGTTTTCATTGTCACCGTGCTAACAGCAGCCTGAAACATAACCACCAAAAAAAAAAATATATTAAAATTAAAAAATCGAAATCCAAATTAATAATTCAATTAATTCATATATTAATTAACATATAAAATTAAAAACGAATAAAACTAAAAAATACTATTACTTACCACTTTGGACTTGTTACTATCATCAACCTTGTTCTCCTCTCCTTTCTTCTCCTCAACCTTCTTGTCAGCTCCGGCTGTGGGGGTGGCGGCGCCGCCACTTCCGCCGTCTTTCTTGGGCTGAGGAGAGATGAGCTCCACCTTCTTTTTCGTCTTCGTTTCAACTTTTTCCCGGAGCCAGACGGGGTCCACATTTCCCGTCACCGTCAATTTCTTGGCGTCACAGTCAGACTTCACCGTCTCCACACCTTCACGAATTGGACCACACGGTCAGCAATTATTGTTATGTCCCTATAGATGAGGGGTCATGATTGCGCCTTGCGCATTATTATGTCTGCTGCTCAGTAACTTTAGCTAAACCCCAAAACATGGGGTAAGTTTTAAATTAATTTTTTAAAGTTTAAATTCATTGAATCCAACGGTAAATATATTGAGTAGTTAGTTCCTTGAGAACTCCGAAAAGTGCTATGAGGATTGCTACCAAATCAAGAAAAGTCAATTTTATTTTTTAGTATACTACTTTCTCTGTTCGGCACATTTTATTTACTTATTATTATTCGAATCTGGAGATTAAGAATAAAGATAAAAAAATAGAAAATGAGTAAAATTCATTATTTTTAAAGGATAAATTTTTTTCTTATTAGGAAGTAAACAAATTGAGTGGAACGTCCATTTAAAAGAATGTAGACAAAATAAGTGGAATGGAAGAAGTAGTATTTTTCTATTATTCAAAATTATATAAAAAAATGTCAAATTTTTCAATTTGTCCATGTTCTCAATATTTCTTTAGTTATTCGAATGTTCATATAATAATCATTCTTGAATTTTAACTACATATGATATTTTTTTGGGGACTACGAGAGGGAGTAGTAATATCTTATTTTATTTTAACAACTGTTACTCCATGTATATACATGGAAGAATCTTATGATGTACATATTGCATGTTCTACTATAGATGAGATAAATAATTGTATCCTTATAAAATAAAATAAGTTCAAAGAGTTGTTAGAAAATAAAATGATGATGTTCCATAGTGATTCATATTTCATACACACTCGTGTGGCCTATAGATGGAAAAGCTAAACTACGTACTATTGATTAATCACTAAAATATATTCCCTCCGTCTCATGATAAGTGACTACTTTCTTTTGGGCACGGTTATTTAGGAGAAGAGTGTTTAAAGAGTAAAAAGATAAAAAATGGTGGAGCCCACATCTTTTGTGTGAGAGAGGGTGTTTCCATATTAGGAAAGTGACCACTTATGATGGGACAGCCCAATAAGAAAATGTGGCCACTTATGGCGGGACGGAGGGAGTATAAATGAAATCAAATTGCACCAACCACACTATTATTGTACTATTGAAAAATAAAAACCGTGTCACCTAATTTTTATTCCACTAACAAAACCAGCGAACTCAAAACATAAATCAAATCTCAACTAAAATAAAAATTGAAAACTAATAGTATGATTTAATTAATATGAATTAATTACCTTCCAAATTAGTAACGGAGCGTCTGACTTTCTTAGCACAGCCTTCGCAATGTAAATCCAGCTTCAACACCACCGTCATGGCAGCCGCGCCGCCTCCCGCCGCCGCCTTCTCGACGCCCTCCGCCGCCGTGTTCTTCTCTCCTTCACTTTTTGTCACAACTTTCTGAAAAAACACACACATACAGTACGATTACAAAACCAGTAGGGGGCTGGATTGTAATAAGCGGAAGATCGAGGGGTGCGAAGAAATTAATTACCTCGCCCATTTGAAGGTTTTTGCGGAAAGAATTATGATTTTTTTTTTCTTATCTTCAATTGTCGGAAATAATTGTTTGAAGAGAGAAAATGGAGGCAATCGCCGCCATATATAGAGCTGAGTTTTTTTTGATGAAGTCATGTGGTGGGGCCCACAAATAAGTAAAAATTAAAAAAAATGAAATTAGCCAATTACATGTACTCTCTTTCGTCCACTCAAAAATTGTCTCATCGTGGTTGACATGAATTTTAATAAAAATTGTGTAAGAGGAGAAAAGGTCCGACAGTAAAATTGGTAAGAGAAAGTTGTGTGAGTGAGCCCAATAATGGTATTTTTTTGTTTTGTAAATAATAGAGTATGAGGTGTAGTGACTATTAGTAAAAATAGATATGACAAATTTTTTGGGGCCGACCAAAAAGAAAATTGTATCAAATTTTTCATGGAAAGGAGTACTATTTTTGTATGTATGTATTTATATGGTGGATGTATTATGTATGGATGCGAGTGGGGCATGAGTTATGAATCATGATGACGTGTGATTAGACTTAGAATTCTTGATAAGCCAGCTAATCTCGACTAAGCCATGACATTTTTCTTTTTTCTTTTTTAATTCCGGATACCCCAATGGCTAACAAAGTATCGATGACATTCGAATGTATGATCAATTAGATTATCTTTTGAGTTGAATGATATATTTGGTTTTAGCAATATGTTTCAATCAATTCAGTAAATAATTGAGTGTATGTTACCATTTCGAACCTTATATTCGATAAATCGAATCCTCTAATAGGATATATTTTGTATATTGATGCAATAGAGGATCTGACTCCGAGTTATATAGCTATTGAACTTTACACCATGCCACATATTTTGTTCACACTCAATACAAAATCATTAGGTAAGTAGTAGTGAGCTTTATTAAAGAGTCGATGAAGCCTAGTCAAGTGGCAAGATTGAGGCCAGCGGCGGAGCCAGGCCCCCAAGGTTAGGGGGGCAAAATATTTTGAATAATTCAAATAATTTATATTAATATAAAATAATAAAATATTCTTACAAATTACAATAATAAACCACACAATCATTTCTTACGGTTACTCATATTTTTGAAAGCAATAAAATATCAATTAATTTATCTTTGACTTGTCACTTTATTTGTGGTTGATATTAATGACACATTCATCCATTAATTAATATCTAATAACAAAATATATTATTAATATTTATTTAAATGTACACATAATGGAGTATTTACAGCCTAAATTAATATTAAAAAGTCGAATGAAAGCAAAATTCATGCAAGAGATTAACCCCAATTTTTATTAATGTTTATGTAAATTGTAAATTGGGATATTTACAGCCTAAACTGGAAAAGTATGTAAAAAAGCGGAAATGATAGTAACATTCATGTATTTACAAAGATTAACCCCATTTTTTTAATATCAATATTTTAGCATAAGTGTTAGATGTCTGCAACAAACTAAATTATTAATTAACCATTTACAGTTACAATTATATTATTACAATAACCGATGATGAACCATCATGAACCATTTGATTCTTTTTACAATCTCTCTCGTCCATGACACGTTTGCAGATATTTAAAATTTAAGAAAAGAACCATTTAGCATTTCAATTTTTGCCCCAATAACTATTGAATTATTTTTAATATTATATAAAATTTGTGATTGTTAATGTAACTTCTATCCATCTAAAATAAAGTGAGATCAATTAAAGCCACATTTGTTAAATATAGTTAACAAAACTCCAAAATATATATGTCATCCAAAAAGGACAAGAATTTTAAAATCATTTATGGACATGTAATTAATGTGGGAATAATCGGTCGATAATAAATTTTTTTTTTGGTCTAGAAGGTCCTAGACAGTGCAACTTGGATACTCATATTTTTAGCTGTGTATTTCAAATTTATATTTTCAAGGGGTAATGGCCTGTAAATTCCTCAACTTTCAGTAATTTCTGGTTTTGCTTTCCACTTAAAGATTCTGCGTGTAAATTCCTCAACTTTGAGCAATTTCTGGTTTTGCTCCCCAACTAAAGATTTTGCCTGTAAATTCCTTAACTTTCAATTGTTTCTGATTTTGCTTCTAGCGATGGGATCCGGCAAGAATAGTTTTGAAAATTTATAGACGTGACTTAAATTAATTTATGTGGCACTCTCGTGCCATATATGTAAATTAAAAAAATAAAAAAAAATTCATGTCATCATCCCCACCCCTCTCTCAGTCTCGTTCTCTCCTCTGCTTTCTTTAATTCTCGCAGAGATAATTCAACCGAGAAAATATAGATCATGAGCTAGAAGACACCCATAAAATCATAAGAATTTTAAATCCTACTCACACCCATACAATCTTGCGCATGATATGTATTTTCTCGGTTGAATTATCTCTGTGAGAATGAAAGAAAGTAGGGGAGAGCGAGACTGAGAGAGGGGTGGGGATGATGACATGAAATATTTTTTTATTTTAATTTAGATATATGCCACGAGAGTGCCACATAGATTAATTTAAGCCACGTCTATAAATTTCCAAAACTATTATTGCCGGATCCCATCGCTGGAAGCAAAATCAGAAACAATTGAAAGTTGAGGAATTTACAGGCAAAATCTTTAGGTGGAGAGCAAAACCATAAATTGCTGAAAGTTGAGGAATTTACAGGTAGAATCTTTAGGTAGAGAGCAAAACCAGAAATTGTTGAAAGTTGAGGAATTTACAGACCATTAACCCTATTTTCAAACAAAAGTCTATATTTCGTTTATTCAAGGGCAGATAAATGCTACTACTATTCAAAAGTCTTTATATATGTATACACACACAACATGTTATAAGTAGATAATGCTACAAATTAATACGGTATAATGAATTAATATGTTTGCAGCCGGTAAGCTAGAATCAGCAGTACTTCTACTTTTCTACCTTAATTTTCAATTTAAATGAGTTTTTAATGTATTTAAGATTATTTATTTACAGTGTTACTATTATGGTAACGAAATAGAATTTAAAATGTCTCATGCAGTCATGCTGTATGTGTCTTCATTTAGTCTCTATGAATTGTAATTCCTATTGCAACTTGAATGTGTATTAGTAATTTATATTCTATTCAATCAAACCGCAGTAATTAAATCATCCAATATAACTTGTATTATATCTTAGACAATATAATGACGAAATCCTATGGATATGCTAATACGTATATATAGTTCTAGAATAAAGCCAAATTATGTAATGAAAAATTTTATAATAATTCTTAATTACATATAAGTGTAAGATAGAATCTCATCAATCCAACAATTATCGTGTACCTCAATTACTTTTTGTGCAAGGATACTCTATTCCCATGCATACTAGAAATTAGTTTTCTCTATCTCTTTTTTATAATTATGTGGAAGAGAGAACAGTGAAGTGATACGTAATTTTTTTTCAATTCATACAAGACACGTGTACATCGAGCTTGTCAGCTGTCCGGATTTTTTGAAATATATCGAAGTTTATATATATATATAGGGAGTGATTCTAGTGAAAAAAACCTTTAAACTAAGAAATATGAATAAATATCAACCCTTCATCTACAATAGATGGATGGCCAAATCTGAACAGGGGCGGATCTGGGTCAAACGGGTCGGACCCGAGTCAACCCGTTGACTTTTCAAATTTTTATTTTTTTTAGTTTCGAATTTTTTTTTCGTTTTTTTTATAAAGTGTAGTGCATCTCAATACACTGTGTGATGCATCTCATTACACAGTGTGTTGCATCTACACATTGTGATGCATCTCATTATACATGGTGGTGCATCTCATTACACATAGTGTTGCATCTCAAAATGCATTGTGGTGCATCTCATAATACATGGAGATTTATCTCATACACTATGTGTGTGTGTATAAATATATCAAAACGAGGGAAAATCTTGGGGTGATTTGGTATGATGAAATCAAACTACTTTTCAAATCATTGTATTCACACCATATCAATAAGCAAGTGTTTGGGATTTTTTTTCCTCCGCCTTCGGCTCCGATTTTAATTTATAGATAATGATTGTGGCAACATTGATATTTTTTAGCTCGCTCCGAGGCCTTCGGCTCCCCTCGCTCGACTCTTGAAAAAAAAATAGTGGAAAAGAATATTAAAAAATTAAAAAATGGAGCATCCCAATACACTTAGTGGTGCATCTCATTGCACAGTGTGGTGCATATCATCTGACTCTTAAAAAAAATTTGAAAATAAAAAATAAAAAAAATTTGAAAATAAAAAAAATTGAAAAGTCAATGGGTTGACCGGGTCCGACCCGTTGACCCGGATCTGACCCGGTTTGACCTGGGTCAGATCTGACCCTCCATTCCTTGTAGATCAATGGTGAAGATTTATTCTTATTTCTTAGGTTAAGATCCATTCTTATATGATCATCTCCCTCTATATATATATATTTATATATATATATATATATATATAATAATCGTAAAATTTAAGTTTGAATTGATTTAATATATCTCCCTTTTATCACTTAAGATGCCATTTGTATGGCTGGAAAATGAAAGGATGATTTGCTTTTCCGCAACGCAAAAGAAGTTAAGAACGACATCGATTTATTTTGTCTCTTGTAATAAAGTGAGTATGATCACTACAACCTTCCAATAATTGCCAATTGAAATTAACAATATAAGGCATTATTTGTAGTTTTTTTATTTGGAAAACTATTGAAAAGATATTTAAGAGCAATTTCTGAGTTCGATGTAATGTATACCAAATATAAATTAGTAAAAGCTCGTATATTTAGCATTGCAAATGTGAATTGAAATAGGCTAAAGTCAACAATGTCGAAGATATTTCGATGAGGTTATTCAAATTAATGCAATGTTTATATATTAAGTATACAAAAAGAACGAATGTCTAAAAATGAAGAAAAACATAAGTACTTTTTGCTATTTTTGAAGTTTGCTTCTAGTTTATTAGGCGTGCGGTTCTAGTTCATCAAGAAATGTACAATTTAAGTACACACTTTTTTTTGGAGCATTCACTTTGGCCTTTTGAATTAGATTTCATAGTCGTGTTGAATTTATATATGGATATAATTAGATTCATCAACCGATTTAATTAAAAAAAATGTTTATTTTTCATTTACATCGTAATAGATTTTCTAGATTCATTTACACCCGATGACGTGGTCAATCTTAATTCCTTTTATCAAACTTGTCACTAGCTGACGAGCATAATATAAACACATACAAAAACATAACTCGATCGATGGAAATAATTTAAACTCCCTCCTATTCTTTTTGTTTGTCTTCCTAAGCTCAAACAAACTAATTAATAAAAAAAAATTATACCCAATATAACCTTATTTAATGTTAATCTAGTATTAATAACACACGACTTGTTTGGTGGATAACAAAAGTAGCACTCTTCATCTTCTATATCAAGTCATTGCAAAAGGTAGAGGAAATAGGAAGAGTCATTTTTTAGTAATTAATAAAAGATAAATTAAATAAGGGTAAGTTTGAGAAAAATTCTGAAAACGTCAATGAAAAAGTAAATAATTGGAAATCCTAAAACGTCAATCAAAAAGGATAGGAGGGAGTATAAGAGAACTCTAAAATAGATTTTTGTGTATGGCATAGAGCTATTTTTAGTTTGAATTTTGATTAATTTTCTATCAGCTGCAAAAGAGAATTTCAAAATGGTTAAAAGTTTTTGAACTTCAATCTTGAATCATCGTTGACTGTTATTTACTGCTCTTACCGATTTCTTGAACTTGCTGCTAACAAATGGAAGAAGTTTGTGATGAAAGGTTGTTCTATAAGATATTTCATAATGTCAATCATTCTTGAATTGGCCACTTATGTCGCCCATTATCGTATATTCCATTTTCTCACTTCATGATATGGCACACTCAGGTAATTTAGTTTCTTATCATTACTATGAATTCATTTATTGGCAGATAATTAAATTGATTATTGACTTGGATATATATTCTCATTATGGGCTGAGAGCCCAAGGAGGCTTGGAGGGCTGTATTACTCAACGAAGGATGTTGGAACAATTCTTTTAGTGATCACAGGTATGGTTTAACATTTGCTAGGCTGCTAGTAATATATGTTATCATCCTTAATTAGTCTACATTAATTATAATAAGAGAAGGCATCTGTTTGGCAGCTATCTTCTAACTTGGTTTGCTTTTGACTGATATCAAACTCGTATTATACAGTTAACACTCTTCAAGATTTGTATAAGTCCCTTAACAGACCGATGCAGCTGAGTATTGAAAAGCAGATTACCCTTGTGAAGAACCTTAGACTTGGAGATCGATGAGGTCCGTGAAGATTGGGCTACTTGTATAATTGAGCATGTAACTTTTAATTAGTTTTTATGGATTCAAACATATTTTTATTTTATGATTATGTATCGAAACATGTATTATTTGGATGATCAATGAATGAAATATTTACTTAGCAAGTGTACAATATTTATTAGTTAGTATTTTGTATGATTTAATTTATCGGTGATTCAGATATAAAATAGGTAAAAATTAATAAATAAATTAAAATAAAATAAAATACAACAAAATAAAATATGGCCTCGAAAATAGATGATGGTTGCAAACAAATGTCAACTATGGTATACAAGATACATGACGGTCCTTACAGAAAACCGTCATTATAAAGTGGATATACATTACAGTAAATTGTAGTACAGATGACGGTTATAAAAACTGTCATTAATTAAGCGTATAGATGACGGTTATTATCCGTCATGTATAGTACCCACTATAGTTACACCACCTTTTTAACGGTTCTGGATACACATACATGACGGTTTTTAGCCGTCATGTATGTCCGTTTTTCTAGTAGTGTTAATATCAAATAAAATTGATTAATTTCTAGTTATAATTTATTAACCCCAAATACAATTAATTGTGTCTAATATAAATTAGAGAAATATTAATTAAAATAGAAAATGAAAATAATTTATTATGCACCGCACCCAAGTAATTTCCCTGCCAATTATAGTTAAGAAAGAAAAATTAACCCGAACTAGATCATGTTCTGATAGTATCAATCCTTTCACTCTGGGGACTTTACTATAGAGATAGATTCTTGTTCTCTTGTGTAAGTGAACCAATGTGCAGAGAATTCCCTCTAACTATATTATTTTTACTTCTTATAGGAGAAATACAATTTTTTATTTTATTTTATCATATAGTAATGATGGATTAATTCTTGCTTTTTTTATTACACTATAATTGATATTAAAATAGTATAGGTACTGGTGTTGCTCTCGTGCTTTGAATGGGCAACATTTTTCTCATTTTTTAAAAAACAAAAATTTCATAAGTTTTCCCATTCATTTTAGTATTTAATGAGTAGTAATGATAAATAAGTATTTAGTTTTTCATGTTCGAAGATTTTTTTTTTCGAGAACATGTTCGAAGATTTGTTAATTTTTGAGATTGGAAAAAACATCACATGATATTCCCTTCGTTCCAGATTATAAACATGTTCGGTTGGGTGAATCCTAGCCTCATGATCTTGGTTTATTGTAATTATCTGCCGCGATCAACAATCCAGGATGATCGAACTCTAATCTCATTGTTTCGGTTAAATAACAAGAGAAACTAACATTTTTTTTAATTTAATTATAAACTAAAGGCTTGCACCTAAAAAAAATAAATCTATAACTACCAAGCATATTACGTCTAATAATTTCAATTATCTTATTAAATGAATAATAAATTCCCGTCAAATTTCGACGGACGCACTAGTTTATCATATATATAAATTACTCCTACATTACACAATATTCAATTTTCGGAAAGCCCAATAATTGGTTTACTAAAATAAAAATAATAGGGTAATTCATAGTTTGTGGCCCCAACTTTAAGCGGTTTTTGATTTGTGGCCTCAACTTAAATTTATTTGGAAAAATACCTCAATTTTGAGGACTTTTCGATTTATGGCCTCAACTTAAATTTGTTTGGAAAAATACCCCAACTTTGAGCGCTTTTCGATTTATGACATCAACTTAAATTTATTTGGAAAAATAAATCAACTTTGAAAAATTGTTGAAAAATGACCCGTGCTTTACTTTCTGGCGATCGAACGGTGACTCAACCTCTCAATTGTATGATGTGGATATTTAAAAGTCACAAAATGAGTAACGGCGTCGTTTCTTATTTAGAATTAAAAAAATACATATAGCACAGAATGTCAAATGCCAATATACACAATAACAAACCTTAACACATGTCGATAATGTATTTATCACTATGGTAAGTAACCTCATACTCATCTCCAGTAGCAGCAATTATATCACAAATTCGTGTCTGTTTATCTAGTTTACACAATTTCTTCATGACATACCTAGATAATTTTTATTTTTTTAATTTTAAATAAGAAGTTTATCATTACATGACGTTTAAATATTCACATCATACATTTAAGAGCCTAAATCAGCGTCCGGCCATCGGAAAATAAGTTGCTGGTCATTTTTCAATAATTTCTTAAAGTTGAGGTATTTTTTCAAATAAATTTAAGTTGGGGCCGTAAATCGAAAAACGCTCAAAGTTGGAGTATTTTTCTAAACAAATTTAAGTTGATGTCATAAATAAAAAATCACTCACAATTAAGGTAGTTTTTCAAATAAATTTAAATTAGGGCCTTAAATAAAAAAAAACATTCAAAATTGAGGCCACAAACTATAAATTATCAAAAATAATCTTTTTAAATTAATTATGCACATATGTTGTAGTTGGGCCAATATTAGGTGAAGCCATAACCCAAATGGATCAGATATTGGCCCAATTTAAGCCATTCTAGGGTTTTAAAAGAGCCGCCCACATCCCCTCTTCTATATATTGTGGCACCAACGCTGCTTCTTCTTCATTTCTTTAGTTCCATTCTCTCAAGTTTTTTACTTTGATGTTATCGAACTCCGGTTCCAGAAGTCAAAATTCGGAACAAGGTGAAGCCTCTACCAGTAAAAGACGTAGATCCGAGGACGAAGGACAAGCTTCAGCACGAAATCCTTACGCAGAATTGATGGTATGAATTAATTTTTTTTGTAATTTAGTTTTTTTTTAAATTCGATCCAATCGTTTCATTCGTCTAGTTCGTTCCTAATCCGACGACTATTTAAGGGATGAATATACCTAATTCGTTCCATTCGTCCAGTTTGTGCAATATTTGGTGGTAATATATGCTGTGAATGTTGTTTATATTTGGCGGTGTACCAAATATTGGAGTTATCGTTCTTACTATAGCTTGGCACACCTGGTACGAATGCAACGTATTCGTACCGTGTGTGCCAAGACTTGGCGGGGTAAGTCTTTGCACACCTGGTACGAATACAACGTATTCGTTCCATGTGTTCCAAGACTTGGCGGGGTAAGGCTTGGCACACCTGGTACGACAACGTGTATTCGTTCCAAGTGTACCAGATAATAACTTAACTGATCTTCTAATTTTGTGAAGGTGCAATGGACCTATAAACGACCAGACTTAATACGTGTACCTCACAAAGTACAAGTGATGGGAAAAGAGCAAATAATTGGTGATATAAAAAGAATTTTAAGCGGCTTCGGAGAAGATGACCTTTGAAAAGCAAATGAAGAAGTCTGTGTTCAAGCACTTCATGGAGCTTCCAGATCGCATAACAAGAAGTGGAAAGACTATTCACTTCATGTTATCGCATCAGGTAACCGTCTGGCCAGAACTAGATGAGACGGTATTATGGTTCAAATTGGATGAACAAATTACAAGATTTTCCAGAATAGAATTTGCGCTAGTTACTGGACTGAGGTTTGGAGGGAGCACGTTCCAGCCATACGGAGAACATGTAATTCCTGGTGATTCTGTGTATACGAGATTGCTACAAAACGAAAGGATTACCCCCAATGAACTGTACAGAAAATTTATAACTAAGGCCTTTAAGGGAGCAGTTGCGGTTGACTATGTAAAAGTAGGAAAGGTACTGATTGCTACTCATCTTCTTTTTGGATTTGATTGTGCGAAGTACAGGATTCATGAATGGGTGTGGGTGTTGGTTGAAGACAATCAAGAATGGGATAAATTTCCATGGGGCAGTATCTCTTACCAGATACTCTGTGATTCCATCAACCATGTCAGAACGACTCTGTCGGGAAACAAATCGGGGGAAGGATACCATATCAAAGGCAACACTGTTGCCTTCTTAGCTTGGATATTTTGTATTGCGAAAGAAGTGGGTGACACAGTTTGCGGTAGGATAAAGAAACACAGAAGACCTCGTATGTTGAGGTTTACGTATGAAAAAAATATGGAAACACCAGGGAACTCCGAGGTAAATTTCAAAATGATATAACAGTTTCTTATATTCTTGGCACACCTGGTACGAATAAGTTGCATTCGTACCAGGTGTTCCAAACTTACCCCGCCAAGGAAGTGTGAAATCTGGTACGAATGCATTCATATCTAATGTGATTTCGTATAATAGATTGCAGCCAAAATGGAACCTGATGAAAAGGAAAGGAAGAGGGGGTATTGGACCACACTCGAGAAGGAAGGGAAACCATTTGAATTCGTATACATGCATGGAGCAGATATTCAGACACCTAAAGAAGCAGGTGATGCAGAATCACGTGATGCAGGAGCTGAAGCTGAAGCACGTGATGCAGGAGCTGAAGTTGCAGAAGCTGAAGTAGCAGGTGATGCAGGAGGTCAAGGACATGGACGTGATCAACAAGCTCACAGACTCCCTGTCCTAGGACCAGAAGACCCTGTATTCCCACTGAGATATTCACAAAGAGGAGCATTCCTTGAAGACATCGGGGAAGTGTCTGCAAAACGGGCTAGGATTGAGTTGAAGGAGATAATATCCAGTGAACGGGTAGAAATGATGAAGGAGATGCAAGAACTTGTATCACGAGAACGAGTGAAAATGTTGCAGGATGTAGCAGAATACCTCAAACGTGAACGTGAGAGGATAGTGAAGGATGTAGGGGACTACATAACATCGAGGATGACAGGAAATCCAAATATGTCAGCCACTGGAGATGCACAGCTTGATCTGGTATGTGCGTAAAAGTTTGAAAGTTGGAACACCTGGTACGAATTGGTGAATTCGTACCAGGTGTGCCAAGTGTCTGTGCTAATATACTTGGCACACCTGGTACGAATTCACCAATTCGTACCAGATGTGCCAAGTATATTAGCGCAGACACTTGGCACACCTGGTACGAATTCACTAATTCGTACCAGGTGTTCCAAGTATATTAGCGCAGACACTTGGCACACTTGGTACGAATTCACCAATTCGTACCAGGTGTTCCAAGTATATTAGCGCAGACACTTGGCACACCTGGTACGAATTCTCCAATTCGTACCAGGTGTTCCAAGTATTTAAGTGCAAACACTTGGTATTCAACTTCATTTATTCATTTCGAAGCCTATGACTACTCCTCCAACTGCCACGCAATTAAACGAACAATGGGACGGTATAGTACAGTTCGAGAAGGATTGGGGGGTACTCAATGGTCGACGTACTCTCAGGAAGCAACCCCATCAGCAACACCAGCACAAGGACCAGAAACAACACCAGAAGCAGCGGAACCAAAAACAGCTCCAGAAACAGCAGCATCGGAACCAAAGACAGCACCAGAAGCAACACAAGTCAGACCAGTTCGAAGAAAGATTTCATCTGCTGCATGCAGGAGTCCATTTCTCCCCAATGACATTCGTGCAGTTACCACTTTTGACAGGTTCATGAAGTCAAAAGATGATGTCAAGTAAGTTAATGTGATTTATTATTCTTATTAATGAGTTAGTTTTGTGAACATTGATCTTACTTGTGTATGCACAGACGTAATGTGGGATTACCATGGGCGGTAGACAGAGAGTTCTTTGGTTACATTAAGGATGTAACCACACAACTCGAGATAAGCCACATAGATTCTTACCTAGCTGTACTAGCCACAGCCCCAGAATACGTAGGACTGATGAATGTTATAGAGGGAGTTGCTGTTACTGGAACCTCGCTGATGGTAATTCATTACATTTGCTATATATATTAATTACTCAATAAATTAATTTTGTATTATGTTAAACTCAGTAAATCTATATATTATAGGTGGGAATTGAAGAAGTCTGGAAAAATTTGCACAAAGATGATCCAGAAGATACCATATATAATCCTTTAATAGAAGAGGTTGTTCCAGATGAAGATCTGGATAGACTGTGCCTATTTGCCGATGGACTTCTGCCGGAATGGTGGCCCAAACTGAAGAAATGGACTGATGTCAAAAAGGTAACTAACTAAAACTTCAAATTGTTGAAGTATGGATTAAACTGTTGGTTCAAGACTTGGCACACCTGGTACGAATACAACTTATTCGTACCAGGTGTGCCAAGGTTACCGTGCCAGACCTTGGCACACCTGGTACGAATAAGTTGTATTCGTACCAGGTGTGCCAAGGTCTGGCGCGGTAAGCTTGGCACACCTGGTACGAATACAACTTATTCATACCAGGTGTGCCAAGGTCTGGCGCGGTAACCTTGGCACATCTGGTACGAATAAGTTGTATTCATACCAGGTGTGCCAAGGTCTGGCACGGTAAGCTTGGCACACCTGGTACGAATACAACTTATTCGTACCAGGTGTGCCAAGGTCTGGCGCGGTAACCTTGGCACACCTGGTACGAATAAGTTGTATTCGTACCAGGTGTGCCAAGTCTTTTTATGATACCAGTTACGAATTCAGTAGTTGTTATTAATTTACTATTGTTGTAGGTGATCATGGTGTGCCCCTTCAATGGTCATTGGGCCACATGTTGCTTCGACCTGGAATTAATGAATTTCGAGATATACGACTCCAACCAACACTTGTTCGAAGATCATCACAAAGAAATAAGAGCAAAGATCTTCACCCCGGTTGCCCGCATATTCCCACAGATCCTGAAGAGAATCGGATATCTCTGCTTCAATTACGCTCCATTTTCATATTCGTATCCAATGGAGAATGTGTTGAAGCAACATGACAGTGTGAGTTGTGGTCCATGTGCATTGAAGTACGCCGAACTCTTACTAACTGGTGCTGCCTTGAAAAAGAACATGACAAAGAAGCAAATCAAGGATTATCGGTATCACATTGCTGATACAATCTACCGTTACAAAGATCGTCGAAAAGACCTCGCCATTGGCATGGACCTGGATTAGTATTAGTAATTTGGATTTGTAATTTTTGTGATACAAATCAGTAGTTTTTGTGAACAATTTGGTACAAGTCAGTAGTTTTTGTGAAGAATTTGGTACTAATCCTTAGTAGTTTTTGTGAACAATTGACATGTAATATTTTGTGAACAATTGAATTTGGTACTAATCCTTAATATTAATATTTTTGTGAAGAATTTGGTACTAATCCTTAATATTTTATGTAGTACAAGTAAATAGTTTAGAATTTAACGAGTTGATTATCCAAAATAAATAGACCCACAACAATTCGTAGTCCAAATACACAGAACGAAAATATCAAGAAACCAAGTCTCTTTCCTTGCATGTTAGACGAGTATGCCCAGCCACACCACAAACACTGCATCGTTTCTGTCTACGAGGTTTACTAACGCTGGGTTCGTTACTACTAACTTCTTCCGGCGTAATTTGTAGAATCGCAGTGCATGTATTCTGATAATGACCTCGTTGATGGCACCGAGAACACACACGACTGCTTGTTGAATTAGATCCAGACGCATACCTATTTTGACGTGGTCGTCCAGCTTGTCTAGGATTGGGAGGCGTCCCAACAACCCTTGAAGCGATCTCTGGAGGAACACACCACTCTTCTGGATCTGGAATCGGCATCACCTCTTCAGCATAAATTTCACGCAACGTCTCAGTTGTATGATAAGCACTCACATATGACGTCGGATTTTGCTTCTTTTTACTGCATAAAAAGAAACAGAATACAGTAAAAAAACAAAGTATAGTATTATGTGTTATTACCGGTATGAATTAGTGTTTCGTACCAGTAGTGCCAAGCCTTGGCGCGGTAAGCTTGGTACACCTAGTACGAATAGTTGTATTCGTACCAGGTGTGCCAAGCCTTGGCGCGTACAAGTCGTGCCAACTAACTGTTGTACTAGAACATAGAAAATATAAAATAACTTTAAAAAATAACCTTATTGCTGCTGCTGCATGAGAACAGGGTATCAGGTCGAGATCAAACACAAAACATGTGCATTTCCTACTGTCAAGATCAACAATGTAATTTTTCATACCAGACGTGACCTTATACTTCATTGAAGAAATGGTTTCAACACTCATGGACCGGGCCAACTCCATTGATCTTCCTAATTTGGTCGAGGCAAAGTCCGTTAACTCGTGAGTTCTTTCAGCAGCAATAGCACGCCGTTCTACAAACCATTGCCCGATCAAACTACGTACACACTCCAAAAGAGTGCAAACTGGCAACTTTCTAGCCCATCACAGTCGGCCATTCAAGCACTCGGCACAGTTAGAAGTTAAAAACCAATAACGGCGCACAGGACATTTGCAACGAGCCCATCTAATTGGATCAATATTTACCACTTTCTCGTGTGCACGAGGTGCAAACGATAACAAATTTTTCATATGCTCCTCGAAATCTTGTCTCTTATAACTCTTTGCAGCTTCATTGAAGACAGATATTGCATGTTGGCCCTATTTCTTGAGGTTTCCTTGCAAGTGATACGTACAAAGTCCATGCGGAGTACCCGGATAAACATAATCCACTGTTTTCTTGATACTGAGGTGCTGATCAGACACAAACAATAAGTTCTCAGGGCAACCAAATGTCCGTCTCAGCTCCCAAAAGAACCAAATCCATGATGCATCACTTTCTACGTCGCCAATCCCAAAAGCTAATGGGAAAATCTGTTCATTAGCATCCTTTGTAGCAGCAACAAACATGATACCTTTGTATTTTCCTTTCAAATGTGTACCATCAACTACAATAACGGGACGACATGCACCAAATCCTCTAACACATACAGCAATAGCCATGAAACAATATTGAAAAGAACCATCTGAAGTTGTCTTTAATCCAACAATGGAACCAGGATTTGAATGCTCCAACATGAAAAGATACTTGGGGAGCAGTTGAAAAGATTTACTCGCGTCGCCGTATGTCATGGTGAGTGCTTAATTTCTTCCAGCCAAAGCAGTTTGATATTTGACAGTAACACCAAATTGCCTTAGTAGTTGTGGCTGAATATCCTTCGGCCTAAGAACAACACCCTCGGCCATTAAATGAGGAACAAAGTATGAAGCTAGTACCTTCGAACTCACTTTTGGAGCAGCATGGTATCTCAAATCAGATTCACACGTGTGAGGGCTCCATCTATAAATTCTCCATGCATTTCCCAGTGATCTCGCACGTATGATAAACGAACATTTATCTTCATGTTTGCAAACCACATGATATCTTAACTTTGATGAACGCTTGGTAATAAATTCCACATGATTCAAGAGATGATGCAGTCCACAACCATAATCATTTTCTTCTTCTTAAAGAACATAGCACCACGACAAAGTGTTTCAGTAATCGGTTCATCAACAATACCTAGTTCTTTGCAAGGAAGAGATGATTGATATGCAGCACCCGGAATGCTCCACTGTCGACCAGGTTCATGATTTTCCTCTATAATGTCATTCGAACCATCTAATGATGGCACATTATAACGATTTCTACCACAACAATCATCCAAATCATCACAATCATCAAAACTGTCTGCATCATCACTATCAAAAGCCTCATCATCAAAATTATTATGACCCTCATCACGACCAAAATCAATTGGTTCATCATCAATACCATTACCATCAGACCTCTGATCATGATTCTCATTTTGCACATTCACATTCCTTGAAGTTATCACATTCTCACTATTTTGAGCATTTAACAAATTCACGAAACCCTCATGCTCACATATATGATGATTTAAAACAACAAGTGGAGATTCATTATTTATACTGGTACAGAGCTAGGGTTTTAGGGTGGATGACTCGGTCAACACTCATATGATATATATCTATACTATTAAAGATATATTTACAACAATATTATTATTATTGCAATTAAACATTACTCGATCAGTGCTCCAAAAATTTGCATTTAATTTTATTTTGAAATGTTCCTAAAAATATGCACATTCTATTTTTGTATATGATCACACCATCAAACTTATAACTTTAACCATTAATTGTGGACCCTTATTATTAGTTTACTCTGTTCTTAATACCCGTACCTAGAGCTGTCAAAATTTCGGGCCGGGCCGGCCCGACCCGAAAATTCATCGGGCCTGAAATTTTGGAGCCCATCCCGGCACGAAAATCATTTTATAGTGTAATTTTACCGGGTCTGAAATTTTGGAGCCCAACCCGGCCCAAAATCGGGCCGGGCAGGGCTGGACCTTTTTTTGACAGCCCTACCCGTACCACAATATTGATGCAACTTTTGGGGGCACTGGCGGACGCACATAGAGCCAAGGGAAGGCAATTGACCCTCTTGTATTTTAATATAAAATACTTAATATACCACTAATTATTACATGCACATACTTTTTAGGGAATTTCACATATATACCCTTAATAATATACAGAGACACGGAAAAAATCAAATTGATTCTTAAATTTTCCTAATCTAGCTCTTACAAGCTAATTATGATACTTCTGTAACGATCTTTCTTTCCCTCGTTTCAAATTGCAACTCTCTTCTTCTATCATATTTGATTGCAACATTGCACGATAAAAATGTTAAAACCCTTAATTCTAATGAACCTAATTGGAATAATTTGTAATAATTTGATATAAAAATTGAGAAGGAAATGGATGAATAATAGAAAGAGAAATTGGGAAAGAAGTAGATGAGACAAAATAGAAGAAAGTTTCACTACAAAAAAAAAATGCTTTTAACGACAGAAATTTCCGTCGCTAAACCGCCAAATTCCGTCGCTAAAACGTGCTAACGACGGAATTTAGTCGACGCGAAAACCCTCATCGCTAAGACAAATAACGACAGAATTTTAGTTCCGTCGCAAGAGTAACGACGGAATATTCGTTGTTGGCCGCACGTCACAGATTTCGTCGTCAACGGATGGCGACGGAGTTAGCGACGAAATAATTTCCGTCGTTAGTGTTGGTTTTTTCGCGACGAAAATTCCGTCGCGATTCCGTCGTTAACTTTGTTGCTGTGGGCAGTGTACATTTCTGTTTTTTCTCTTCCCTTGCACCACAAACAAACATGAATTTCAAATCTACCAAATCACATAAAATACGAATCTAAAACACAAATCAAACACTAATTAATTGTTAAATTTCATAAAAAAAATTCAACGTTAACAACAAGTTGTGTCTAAAAAAAAAACATACAATATCAACAACCATAGAGTTTTGAAGAAAACAACTAAATCTATCAAATATTTCCTGGAGGCGTCTGATGTGTTCTCGAGTACGGGTCAAGAGCATCGAGTCAATCCTGTGTGGCTTTAAGTATGGCCGCCATTTGGTTCATCATTTGATTTTGCATGTCCCTATCCGCCGCCATTTGTGCCATCATTTGATTTCCACTACACTTTACAATCATGGTTTCATTGATTGTCCTATTTTCTCATCCCTGTAATGTAGAAGCAAGAGACTTCTTTGAATGTTTCTATAGAAAAAGTGTATTGCCATGCAGAATTTGAAGGAGCATAATACAGAGACTGTAACAACTCCGCCAAAAGTAGAGAAATTCAATAGGAAGCTGACATTAGAAAAAGAGCACAAGGATGCATTGGAGAGAGCCGACTCCGGTCCAATGCTCCTAACTAATCAAGCAAGTTCTGCAAATTTGTATTATCTGCTCTATTTTTTCTCAACATTTTTTCTCTCACCAAGCTTGTACCAATACTAATATACGGTCCTTTTGTTGTTCACTTGTATATTAGTGTGCAGATTATTGTGAAACAGTCCTATGCATTTACATTTCTTTCACTAGTTTTAGTTTCACTACTTGCATCTAATGATCTAATAAATCTAATTTCACCAAGTATTAATTAAAAATCCCGAAAAAATATATCTTGAAACCAGATCATGACAACAACCACAAGAATGTGTTGCTAAGCTAGTACTAGGCATATATCTTGAAACTGAATTATATATATTTTCAGGCATTAATAAATAAATTCTGAAAAAGTGTTCTCTGTTTTTGTGTTTATCAACCTATATTTCCTTGGTCATCAATGAATTTAGTTTTACCTTAATGATATGCATGTGCAAAGATCAGCTCCACATTTCATTAAACAATATACAACAGAAGACGCCACTTAATTACAACAATAAAGTATCAAATCAAATATAAATCTTTAATAAATAGAAGCATAATACTCACCTTACAAGTACTCAACAAATAACCATTATAACCTGAAACAATTTCTAACTAATAATTAATCTATAGTGATATTTCTGTGGAGTATTATTTTCTTCATTCTCTAATTTATTCAAGATCCCATTCTTTCACAGAGGGAATAATTTTAGGAAGCTGACCTTAAAATCGAGAGATGTAGAACAATTGAGGTGCAAGAGTAGCAGAGGGAGCTACTGGTGGCATGGCGCTCCGGCGAGCTCCAACCTCAATGTTGAGACTGTAAGGGGGAGAGAGAGACTGTAAGAGAGCGAGACAGAGACAGAGACAGAGAGAGAGAGACTTACCGATAAGTAAAGGACGGTGAAAGGGGGCGACCGGCAACCGAGAAGCGGCGGCGGTGAACACAGACTGAAGTAGAGTAAGGATATTATGGAAAGACCGTGAGAGAGAGAAATGATGGAAGTGAGGGACTGACCTGCCTAAATTAGCACCGGCGACGACAGCGGGCGACGAGATTATAAGCAACGGCAGCGGGCGACGGGGCGGCGTGAAATGACGACTGTGAAACAACTGGAGAATGTGAGATTTTGAGAGTGAGAGAGAAAGTCGAATGGAAATGGAGAGGGTGCGACTGTGACTCACCGACGCCGGGACAGAGCTACGACGGCGGACCACCTCTGGCCGGCGTGATGATGGTGGGATGAGGGCAGAACGGCGCGATGACGATGGTGTGTGAATTGGGAATTTCTGAATTAGGGTAAAGATATGCCTGTTTATAGTTGAAACGTAACGACGGAAATTAACCGCCACAATTCCGTCGTTATTAAATAAACAGAATTAAAAAATAATATAATTAATTTAACGACGGAATAATTCCGTCGTTACCAAATAAATTAAATTTAAAATTATTCTAAATATATTAACGACGGATCATTTCCGTCGTTAAAAATAAATTATATTTACTAATTCGAATTTTTAAAATTAACGACGAAACACATCCGTCACTATTCAGTCGTTAATAAATAAATGCAATTAACAAATTATATTAAAATATTAACGACGGAAATATTCTGCTGTTAATGAATAAATAAATTTAAAAAATGATATTATTAAACTAACGACGGACATATTCCGTCGTTACCAAATAAATTAAATTTAAAAATATTCGTAATATTGTAATGACGGAAAAGTTTCGTCGTTAAAAAATAAATTATATTAAATAATTTGAATATTAATATGTAACGACGGAATTATTCCGTCGTTATACTTGACGACGGAATTTCCGTCGCAACATCCTTCGTTAGTTTAAGCGCGAACACTTCGCGCCACTCGTCCGTCGGTGATCCGTCGACAGTTCCGTCGTTACGCCTTTTTGACATTTTCCGTCAATAATCCGTCGTTAAATAGTGACGGGATACATTCCGTCATTAGTGTCCGTCGTTATTTTCACATTTTTTGTAGTGTTTTTTGAGTAATTTTCATTACTTGCCCATCAACCTAAATAATGCTATTATTCCGTTTGTTCCTAATGATGCCATTATACATAATAGTCAAAGTTTTAGAATATGTCAAATAGCAGTCAAATATAGATTAGAGTTCTATGAAATGTTTCTATGGTCTATTTATTATACAATTTTATTGATAATAATTTTAATTGTTATAATTTTTGACACCCCTTATATAAATTTCTGTATCCGCCAATGTTTGGGGGGACGGAAGGAGCTAGTGGTACGTATTTTAATAAATGTTAGGTGAGTATGTGTTGTAAGTAGAGGGGTCTCACTTTGTGAGTGAGAAAGTGTCCAAAATTGGAAAATGAATGGTTTTGTGAAAAGTACCAAAATGGCAAATTGTGAATGATTTTATGAGACATGAGAGTATTATGTACTCCCTCCGTCCACGATATAAAGCCCTACTTACCACAAAAAATCTGTCCACGAAATAAAGTCCCATTTACCTTTTCGTACAATTATACCCTCCTACTTTTCCCTTATTTACTACCCTTTGCCATTATGGACCCACCCCAATTAAATTAGCAGAACCTATTAACCCACTAATTACCCCACTAATTAGTAATTACCCAACCCACCTACCCAGCCCAAAACATCTCTACTCTAATTATCCAACCCATTTATTGCATTGTAGCCCAAATTAACAAGTCTGCACTCTCTCTCTCTCGAACCCTAATTTGTCGATCTTCATCCCAATTTCTTGCATTCCTCTCTCTCTGCAACTCCAATCTCTCATCCTCTCTCGCCGACACTCTCTGCTGAGAATGTCCAAATCACCATCGCTCTCGTGGCCCTAATCTATTTGATGGTTTCGTGTTCTTGGAGGATCTATCGATCCCGATTGCAACTCATTTCTCTCATATTCCCATCTATTTGTGGAAATCTCCATATTTGGAGAGTGATTCCGTCCAAATGGTACCGGAAACCTTGTTCACTGTCGCAGAGAGTAAATCCCAAGATGTTTCTCTCTCTGATTCGGAGATGATCTATCTCTCCGATGCGACGACGGCCGAGGGTGGATGTCTTCCGATCTGCGATTCCACCGTTAACATCGAAACTATGGTGCCAGAAACACCACTCTCTGATTTGGAGATCCACAACCTTGGTGCTGAAAGGGAGATGCCTCTTTTTATTCCAAACGTGTATGCTAGCGAAGAAGCAAAAATTCAGTATCTACAGTGCCTTGGGATGTTTTTCCCTTGTGTGCTATCTGTCATATAATCAGATGATTACGTTATGATAAGATGATGCTACTCTTGTTCTGATTCTACTTTTGGTTTTGGGGGCTGGTGATGCCATTATCTGTGATTTGATAATGTGATCTGTGAAAAATAAGTTATGCACTCGATTTGTCCCTTTTTATGATCTGATACTACTCTTGATCTGTTGGTTTTGGGGGCTGGTAATGCCATTATATGTGATTTGATTCTGTGATCTGTAAAAAATAAGTTGAGTCTCTCGTTTTTGTTAATTTCTGATATGAAACAGATTCTGCACTTGGTCTTTGATGGCCGAATTATTTGTTGGCTATCGTGTTGAGAACAGATTTCTAATATGAAATAGATTTTGCATTTGGTCTTCTGATATCCCTGCATCTGCATTTGTCCCTATCTGTATTGCTGCCTATATTTTCTGAATTTGGTGGCTTGATGCCTTGATGCCTTCAGTTGAGATTTACTTGCTGCAAAAAAAAAAGATATAGTAGCATTTGATGCCTATATTTTCTGAATTTGGTGCCTTGATGCCTTCAGTGTTGATTTACTTGCTGCAAAAAAATGATACAGTAGCATTTTATGCTTATATTTTCTGAATTTGGTGCCTTGATGCCTTCAGTTGTGAATTATATGATGCCTTGGTTATGTGATATTCATGCATTAAACTGTTAGAAACAGATGCTGCACTTGATGCTATCTCTGTTATGCCACCACTATGTGTAGTTTACCCTAGTTTTGGAGGTTGAATTGAGATGCTAAAAGTGTGAAATATGATGTCAATGATGCAAAATGAACTTGCTGAGACAAAAATATTATTCATTGCAACCAAAATAAGGGTAGATTACGTTCCAAACAATTCATGATTTCTGTCATTACATTGTTTATACCTGTAAACCATGATCTGCAAAAAGAAACTGTCCTAAACTACTCTTCTACAGCAACCTTCTTCATTCTCTCAATTAGATTGTCTAAGTTGTAGAACCTGTCCTCACCAGTTCCATGCTGATTTAAGAAGTTCAAGCTATCCCTCACAAGTTGTTCTTCAACTTCCAGACATTCTGGTAGCTTTCCTAGCCTTGCAAGTCTTTCCTTTCCCATATGAGGAATCTTGTAATTGTTGCACCCTTTCACCTTCATGATTTCTGTATAACAGCCTTGTAAAGTAAGAAAGACATTGTTTATCTTACTTGGTGGGTAATCTGCATATGCATGTTTCACATTTTCTAGTAATTCTTGAACCCCACTTGCTGGTTTCTGATCTATCAGTGATTGTATGGATCTAAAGAAGCCTAGATCATTCACATTTGTATCTGGAGAATTAGCAGGTTGGCAGACTAGATGGATATTAAATCCATCAGATCTTGCAACTGCCATGAATTCTGGATCATTGTCTTGAATGTGTGGTTTTGCATTGTCTTGTTGAATAAATATATTCTTGCCGAGACATGATGGCCACTTGGCCTTGAATACTGGTATCATCTGCATTTATGAGACTAAATGATGAATTCTGTCCAGAATTATGATAGTGAACTGTTGAAAGAATAAAAAACTGACCTCATTGATTAGACAATTCCTCATAACTGGTTTTGTGATTGCTGGTATTGGATGAATCTCCATTGTGCCCTTGCTTCTATTTTTTGAATTTCTTTGAGCTGAATCTTCTATGATGAATGAAAAAATACCAAATTTTCCATCAAAGATGACATTGCCCTCCATATCTATAATTGGCCTTGAAACAGCAGAATTAAACATGATTTTGGGGATAAATCTCTTTGATTTACATGTTCTATGTGGTTGAGTCTCTCCTGGCAGCAGGTAGTATCTATCTTTTCTTTTGCTGAGGTAAAACCACTTCTCATCTATGTGGATGGTGTTGTACATGTTCTGAAACTTTATCTTACCATCCTCAATTATGACCTAGCTGACTTAGACTCCAATTAAGTCTGGACAGCTTATTTTGGGGGGTAAGAAAAGGTTTTATGGCATTGGTATGTGGCTGCAACTTTTTCTCTTTCACCCACACATGAATCAAGCTCTTACTAACACCAAGATTACCTGCCATTACTCTCAATGATGACCTCTGTAGGACTGAGAGATTTCTGACTTTATTTTCATCAATTCTCCATTTGTCTGCATGTGTTGATCCTTTTTTCATTGATTTTACATGGACAGGGATTCCCTGACTTTGCTGTGTTGTTGCTGCTTTCCATATCTTCCAAATGGTCACATCTAGCTTGTACAACTCCGATGCCTCCTTTTTTGCTCCCCAGTTGAGTTTCCCGTTTCTGTTGTGCTGCAGCAGCCACTGTGCAACGGTGTTTCGCTCGTCATCGGTTAATTTTGGCTTACTCCGTGGATCTTCCATAATTTCCTTCTATATGTAGTTATTGTTGTAGTTATTGCTGAGAGATTGTAATGAGGTGAATCTGACATCAAAGCCGTATTTATTATTTTGGGGGGTTAGGTGATGTTTAAACTTCCCCCCAAAAATTTTAATCACATCACTGTACTGGAATGCATATTTTATTTAATGAAGAGTTTTTGTTTCCCTCCAAAAATTTGGACAGCTTGTGTGTATTTTTATTTAATTGACAAAAATTTAATAAGGAAAAAATGAACATGATTAATTATGGTGTGGTGTGTGCGTGTGAAATGAGCAGCATTAACACCCAATTTGTTTGGTATTAATTCAATGAATTTGTTATTCACCCACACTTATGCCATGTGAGATGAGCAGTAAAAAGCAACAAAGATTAACAAACTTAATGAAGTCATTAACACTACCTCTACAATTCATCTTTTACCCACTAAAAACAACTTTACCAGCTTTTCTTAGTCTCCGTGTCAGCACCCAAATGGGGCTTTATATCATGGACAGAGGGAGTATTGAATTGTAATTTTGGAGCTGTTGAATCCTCATTCCTCCATATCTTTTCAAGAAAATCAAATTATTTTTTACCAGTAATCAAACTAATCTACGTCCTCACCACTTTTCTTCCTATAATAGCACTGATTGTATCTTTTACCCCACAATTATGTTACTTTATTTGTGCCCCACTAACAATTTTACATTTTGTAAAAAATAATCTAGGAATTAGATTGTTCCACTATATGGATAACCACATCTATACTAGACCTGCCCATTCTGAACGGCCCGGCGGGCCTAACCGGAATCGGCCCGCCGGGCAATGGTTTTTTAACCGGCCCGCCGGTCAACGGTTACGAACCGTAACCGGAACCGTGATCTAAAGGGCCGGTTTCGGGCCTTCATTTGGGAGAACCGTAACCGGCGGTTAAAACCACCGGTTAATCGGCGCTTCCTAAATTAAAAAAAAATTCGAACAGATTACTCCACACTCTACAGGACCTCACCACACCACAGTGAACACACACCAATCTCACCCTTCTTTCATCTCCTCCATATGAAGCTAAAATCTCTTCGAGATGGTGGCCACGGAGGTGGCAGAGGAGACCGCCGGCATAGCAGTGGCGCGGGAAGGCGGCGGCGGCGACTAGGGCTGGAAAATTCTGGGTCGGGTCGGGCCGGGCCGAGGCCGCCGGGCTTTTTGGAAAAATCGGGCCGGGCCGAAAATTCTCCGGGCCAAAAGTGATGCCCAACCCGGCCCGGAAAACCATTTTATAGTGTAAATTTACCGGGCTGGGCTGGGCCCACCGGACTTTTACCCATTCCGGGCCGGGCCGGCCCGACCCGAAATTTCAGCGGGCCTAGATTTGTGGAGCCCAGCCTGGCCCGAAATCGGGTCGGGCTGGTTTTGACAGCTCTAGCGGCGACATGCCCTACTACTGTTGTTGTTGTCTAAGGTGGAAGAGGGGCGAGCAATCGCCGTCTCTTTTCACCGGATTTAACGGAAGAGAATGAGATTATCATATTTTTTCAATTAGGGATCTAGGGTTTGGAACATGGAGTTTTGTTTTGGGATTACTGATTACTTGTTCTATGTCGATCGAGGGTGTGGTGTGGTGTCTTTAGGCGGATGAAATCTTGCCAAAGAAAGGAGGAGAACGGAGGTGATACTGATGGATGTTGTCGTGTGAGAGAGAGAGAGAGAGATGATGGGTGGGTGGATAGAGAAGGGCGGCGTGAAGTGTAGGGGGGTAAGGGTAATGGAGTGGGTGTAATTTAATAAATGTGTAAAATATATAAATAATAAAATATTGACTAAACCGGCGGGCCTAAACCGGAACCCGCGGGTTAGGTCCGGCCCGGAACCGGCGGTTTTTGGGCCCGGCCCAGAACCAGGAATAATGTAAATGGGCCGGTTACAGTTCACCCTCGGGAGAAACCGTAACCGGCGGTTCGAGGCCCGGAACCTGCGGGCCTTGAACCGTGGGCAGGTCTGATTCTATACTAATATACTAAAACAAAGTAGTGTGCGAAGTTTTCCCGCTCAAAATGTGGGTCCAAGTTTACAAGCACAATTAATTTTCTGAGTTCGTTCAGCGTTCTTACTTTGATTTTCTTGTATTGAAGATTGTACTCTATATTTATTTGTCATTAAGTGTGTTGATGAATCGAGCCCAATCCTTTTGGTGTCTGTTCAGTTTCTTAATTTTGTTGAAATACTGAAATTTTACAACTATTGCATCTCTTCTATTTTACAAGAACTGAAGTTTCTATCACTTTCCCTCTCTAGGGCTCTAAAAAACTAAAAAGATTTGAACGAAAGGGATTCAAAGATTTGATGAAGAACTTCTGGGTCATCGGTGTTAGTGGAATAATAACGCGATTAGCGAAGCTATTGGGTTTAGCAGAGCATACTTCTTTTACGTCGGATTTTGGATTTGGACGTATTAATTGTACTCCGCTTATTTCACAATTCTTTTTCTCCTCCAAGAATTTTCTTTTTCTCCTCAAATCATATTTTACAATTTTCATGTTCAGTGAAAATGTGTTGATGTGCAGGCACTTTCAAAGCTTTGATAGAGGATGTAAAATCAATTTACCTTAGAGCTTAATTTGAACTTAATTCTGGAACTGAAAGGTAGTTTCTGCATGTGTATCTTAATTAGTTCAAAACAATTGGAGCCTTTTTTTTTGTTCTCATAGTTATTCAGTTTTCTTATAATTTAAATGATTCTATCATCTGCCCTTACATGCTCATCAAGAAAAAATAGCAATTATTTTTGATTTTTTTATTTTCTGTTTTTCTTTTTCTTAATTGTTAAGTAATATTTGATCGATGAAGGAGCCAGTTGCTTCCTTGACTTGGCAAATTGACCCAAGGATGAGTATTTGAACAAAATTCTATCATTTATACTCGATTTGATAATTGTGGAGATGAGTTTTTCTATCTAAAACGGGACTCCATTTCACGAGTCTATTAAATTTATAGTTCAAATTATATTTCAAAGCTACCTCCATTTCCTGATATATATGAAAGTTGTATCAAATATAAGTCATTGTAGAAAATTATATATGTGTAATATTAATGTAAATTATTACTAATAATACGTTAATATGCTAAGTTACTAAAATGATGAAAAAAAATCACAGGTGATATTTATTTTTTTGAAAGGACATGTCCTTATTTATTGTGAATTTATATCACAATCTTGTATGTGCGCGTGCATACAGTAGAGATTAAATAAACATAATTCTTACTCTGAGTTTGTTGGAACAATACATTGTTGACTTTAAATTTCCAAATTTATGTTATTTTTATTTAAATCTTTTAAATTCTTTTATATAGTTATTGATCAGTTAATATTGTTTTATTTTCCCAAATTATTATACATTGTTTCCCGTGCAACGCGGGGGTACAATACTAGTTAAGCCCATTAAAAAAAATCACAAATGTGACAATTTACAGCAATTATAGCAAGAATGGTTGTAAGTTGTACCGCACGTTCATGTGCAATTACAATATATGGGAAACAAATTGAAATAGTATTTTTATTTATTTTTTTGAAATCACAAATTGAAATATTTAAAACAACTAAATTGAAAGAGGACGGGACGGACCAAGAAAAGGTCTTCACGGGTTCGTATCAGATTTAAGTATTTGGCCAAGACGTCCTTCAATCCTTTCACTGGGGACGAAAAATCAGAACACCAAAGAGGAAAACAGTGTAATTTTAGGGAATCTTGACTGCCAAAGGTAAAAGTAAATTTAAATATCTAAGAAATTACCAACTGGATCAGAAAACTCATAAAAGAACTTTGTTGTAATAAGATGTATATAGTATGGTAATCTTTTAAGAAATTATCTCAAAGCAACTTGTAACATTTTAAAATTTGTGTGTAAATCACAAACAAGATAAACGGTTGTGTTATTTTTGGCAATTAAGCCAAGAATTTATGAATATTTAATGTTTACAATTCATTTACAAAGTTTGTTTTCCCCCCCTTTTTCTAAAGCCATATATACGAAGTTATTTTCAATTTAATTAAGATTGCATGAGCTAGTTAGCTTTAATTATGTTCGCCAACTAAAATAAACTTGAATTTAATTCGATAATCTATATCTATACCTATTATTTTATATATAAAAGAGTCTATTCTTACAAAATATGCATTGCCTATTATATCCCTCTAATATAATACTTAATTTAAGGGTAATAATGTAATATTGTATACTTATGAATAATTTAGTAATCGAATTATATTCAATCTACATTTAATTATTTTAACAATTATCCTAAGAGTTTGATTGCATTAGAAGTCTTCATCCACTCTAACAATAATAAAAATATTGTGTATGAAAAAATTCGACCATCAATAATGACCGCTAAATTTATAATTATTTGTACAAAAATCAAATGATGGTCTTAAATTTGTAAAATTCAAAAGTGCATGTATTTGTAATTTGTGGTAAAGGTTTTGGTCATTGAAATCAAACACGTATGACAACTGACATGGGGAGATGGAGCGGTAGAGTTTGAACTCTAGACCTTATTGTTTACAGACTGAAACTGCATCGCTTGGTGTTGCATCTAAGCATTTAAATAAAGCGAACTAAAATTAAAGTTTTATTTTTAATAATTCGGCCAATTATACTTAACAATAACGTAAAAGAAAAAATATACTAAATATAATGGACTAAATTTTAAAAGTTTCATTTAACAATTTATATATGCATATCTTAATTTAGATAGGAAAATATACTGAACTTAAATTAAAGTTTTATTTTTAAAAATTCGGCCAATTATACTTAACAATAACGTAAAAGAAAAAAAGATATACTAAATATAATGGACTAAATTGTAAAAGTTTCATTTAACAATTTATATATGCATATCTTAATTTAGATAGGAAAATATCATTAATAGTTTTTTATTCCAATTCAACCACTTTCAAAAATCTTAATTACTTCTCAGTTCTTGAATTTGTTGTGTAAGAAATGATCTATCTATTGTGTCTCCTTCAATCAAAAGTATATTATATTGCTGAAGAATTTAAATCAAACACATACTCATAGTCCTCCAAAGTAATTCGATAAAAATTTAGCCATTGTCTTGGTTAAATGGGCAATAACTTGAATTATATTCCTTGACATGGACTGATATCTTAGAATTATATATTTTGGATAGCCAATTTCTTGTTTTTGTTAATTGGTAATAAATTTGACTAAATTTTGGTGAACATAGACTACCAAATATAATTTGACATAAGTAATATGAAGAACTTCTTTCAATGATAACTATAGAAATCATCGTAACAATTAGTTTAAAATTTAGAAATACTTCTTTGAGTCGTTGGAGGTATATCCGTTCCAATAAATGTGACATTTTTTTTTCGGCACAAGTATTTGGAAATACGTGTTTTGTATATAAAGTGTTGTGGCTCACTTTAGTTGAAGGAGTATTCTAAACATATTTAGTCCAACTAAAGTATAAAGTGTTGTGGGCTACTAGGTTAACTACATCACTAATGGCCTAATTATTTCTATTTTTGGGTGTGGATCATTGCTCATTTGCTATGAAGTATGAGATCAAACTTGATATGTTTGACTGAGATATTTAAATATAAAGGATTAATATTTCGTTTGGTATGATATATTCTCTGTAACACATAGTAATTATGTTAATTTATTGTTATAATTAGTTGCAGTATTATTTATACCACCTCATAGGTGGTATAACAACAAAAATCAATATTATTCATACGGGCCCAAACTTTATAAAGGATCGTATATTTCGTACCAAACAAGATATTAGAGTGTCATATACATATTATACACCCTAATAATCCCTACCAAACGAGCCCTAAATGAAGCAATCCAAATGAAATACATGCCAATATGCCACATTTATTAGGACGGGAGGAGTATATGTATTTTTTGCTTATCTAAGGTCGCTTAACTAATTAGATATATTAAGTACATCATAATTGATGAAGATTATTAATACCATACAATTTTAAAAATTGTACGCAATATAAGATATGAAAAATTCTATTTCGTATTTTAGTCTACTTTTTACACCAACTTGCTAATATTTTCTCAAAATTAATAATAAAAATTTATAATATTTTAAATTTAATTAATTTTCATCAAATATATTGCTATTATAATAATTTAATGAGTTAATCATGTTGACTAGTCAATATAGTTAGTGAAAATTAATAGTTGGCCACCAACTTTTTTTGTAGAAATTCTGGCCAACTTTGAGGATTTTGGACAAAATTACACTTAATAATCTTGACAAATATGCTACAAACGGATTTCTCTTTCAGATTCAAAAAATTTCTCTTTCATCTTCATCATTCTTCTCCCTTCCGTCGAGCCGTCTACAACTTTCGGCGCCGTCTGCATCTTCCGTCGTCGTCTTCCTTACAAAGAGGCGTAGTCTACAACTTTCGGATCTACTTCGTCTCACCCTTTCAGATCTACAGCTTCTGTCATTTTGGAATTCAGATCTACAGATCTACAGCTTCTGTGATCTGAAAATTAGTTCTTTGATGGTGTATTGTAGGTTGTTGGTTTTATGGTTGTAATGTAGCTTTGATCGTAATAATGTATATTGTATTTTGGAATTTGGCTTGTTTGATGGTTGTATTGTAGGTTGATGGTTTTTAATCTAAGATATCAGTTTTGAATTTAGTGTATTAATTTTAATTGAGTTTTCTAGATCTAGTCTGTCATGTTCTTGTCGTATTTTCCAGATCTTGATGTTCTATTTGTGCATATGTGTTCTTTCTGCATTTTTCACGTCACTGCGCGTCGCGATTTGGCAAACCTAGTACGAATGCAACATATTCGTACCAGGTGTGCCAAGACATACCGCGCCTAGACTTGGAACACCTGGTACGAATGGTGTATTCGTACCAGGTGTTCCAAGTCTAGGCGCGGTATGCCCTGGCACACCTGGTACGAATGCAACGTATTCGTACCAGGTGTGCCAGGGCATACTGCGCTTAGACTTGGCACACCTGGTACGAATATTGCATTCGTACCAGGTGTGCCAAGGCATATCGGGATGCGGTTGACCAAAGACGAACATCATTCATGACATTAGATCTGAAATGTGACGTCATGGATTCCGGATAGAAAGCTGTCAATATGGCCGGATCTGGTGCGGCGGCAGATTTGGAATATGGCCGGCATAATGTGAAAGTTCAAGACGGCGCGGGGACTGGAATGGAAGTACGAAGGAGGTGCGGCGGAAAGGAATGGAAGTACGACGACGTGGCGGCGGAATGAAAGTAAGACGGCGGCGACGACAAAATGAAAGTACAACGGCGGCGACAGAGAAATGGAGAAAAATAAGATTTTAAGAGAGAGAATATTTTGCAGAAATAGAGAATATAAAATTTGAAAAATGAAAAATAAAATGAGTAGATGGATGGTTAATAGTGGTTCTAAGGACAAATTGGTCCAAATTTCCAAAAGTTGGCCAGAATTTCTAAGTTCAGCTCTCGCTGAATCTTACTTTATTGAATTTTAAGCTTAGCTCATGCTAAAGCTCATCTCAAATTCTGGATTCAGGTCTTCTTTTGACCTTATCTCGAATTCAGAATTCAGCTATCACTGAATCTTATTTCCTTCGATTTTTAGCTCAGCTCATGCTGAAACTCATCTTTCAAATTCTAGATTCGGGTCTCCTCCTGACCTTATTCCAAATTCAGAATTCAGCTCTCACTGAACTTCACTTTATTCAATTTTTAGCTCAGCTCATGCTGAAGCTCACTCAAAATTTCAGCTTGTGCCAATACCTAATTTTAGTATTCAGGGTTAAGCTCCTGATGAAGCTTTCTTGTAAAGCTCAGAGCTAAAGTCTTTATCAAAGTTCATGACAATTCTCTCATGTTAATTCTCATTTCACTCAACTCAAGTTGAGGTCATGCTCCTGCTAGCTCATGCTGCAGCTCAGACCTATCGCTTAGCATGCTGCTGCTCAGGTTCTTACAAGAGTTCATTCAAAGTTCAGCTCATGCTGACGCTAACAGATTCTCCAATTATGAGTTCAGAATTCAGTTCACGTTGAAGCTCGTTTGTTAGGCTTGCCGCTCAGGCTTCTGCCCAAGTTTATTCAATTTTTTCATGCCCAGCCTCTGCCTCTGGTCGGCCCTTGGTGTGAGCGACCGGATCATTTTTGTCAGGTCTCTCATGCTCTTTTTCTTGCTCTCTTTATCCTTGTATTTCATTTATAGGGAGATGATCTCCTTATGTCCTTTACTACATTCAGGAGCACACAATCCGTTGGTAGAGTCAGTGTACTTAATTCTCGGAGGTTGCTTACTGCGTTGTCGTGATGACTGTTATTTCAAAGTTGCCATTAACGTTGGCCACTTGTCTGCTTTCAAAGTTTGTCTTGCTTCGCTTTCAGCTTATGTTGAGACTTATTCTTGAGCTCAGCTCACGCTAAAGCTCATGTCTCAAATTCCAATTTCAAGCTATTGTTGGACTTTGCTTCTTAGATTTTGACTTCAGCTCTCGTTGAATCTTACTTCTTTCAATTTTTATTTCAGCTCACGTTAAAGCTTATACTTCAAACTCTAAGTTCGGGCTCCTTATAATCCCATTTCGAATTCTAAGTTTAGCTATCGTTGAATCTTATTTCATTCAATTTTTAGCTCAGCTTATGTTGAAGCTCATCTTTTAAATTCTGGATTCAGGTCTCTTCCTGACCTTATTTCAAATTTTAAGTTCAGCTCTCGCTGAATCTTGCTTCATTGAATTTTAAGTTTAGCTCATGCTGAAGCTTGTCTTGCAAATTGGGGGTTCAGGTCTCTTCTTGACCTTATTTCAAATTCAGAATTCAGCTATCGCTGAATTTTACTTCATTCAATTTTTAGCTCGTTTCTTAGGATTCCTAACAAGGAAATCTCCACTATAATAAGGGCCCCTGACTAGGGATCCGCACTGTACATTCATTGTGCCCATTTTCTGTTTGGGGCTTAATTTAATAGTGGCCCCTGCTCAGGGGATTCGCACTGTGTATTCAGTAGTGGCCCATGTTCAGGGGATCCGCACTGTGCATTCATTGTGCCCATTTTCTGTTTTGGGCTTAATTCAATAGTGGCCCCTACTCAGGGGATTTGCACTGTGTATTCAGTAGTGGCCACTGTTCAGGGGATCCGCACTGTGCATTCATTGTGCCCATTTTCTATTTGGGGCTTAATTCAATTGTGGCCCCTGCTTAGGGGATTCGCACTGTGTATTCAGTAGTGGCCCCTGTTCAGGGGATCCGCACTGTGCCCATTTTCTATTTGGGGCTTAATTCGATAGTGGCTCCTGATCAAGGGATCCGCACTGTATATTCAATAGTGGCCTCTGTTCAGGGGATCCGCACTGTGAGATCTCATCGATAAAGCACTCCTGCTTTGAGTGGTTGTATTCATATACACAAATCAAGATCTGCTCAATCAATGAGGAAAACAACGTAATTTATCACTTTTGCACATCGGTAGAGCTAGTATATTTGCACTCTAATTATGGACATATTTTCACATTTGATCATTTTGAGCTAATCATAAAAGTTGAGGGTGTACACCCTACTCCCCCTACTCCGACTGACTTCAAGTATGAGTTGTCACTCGGAGTAAGGTTAATTTTAGTTTATCATGCAGTAATGATGGTGGCCTGTGCTCAGGACGCTGAGGAACCAGGTGAAGAGAGACCTGGCGGGCTGGTTGCTTGGGATGACACTTCCTGGGATCAGAGCTTGGAGTAATCCGGAGAGTTGAGATCTCTTGGCAGGTCTCTTCACTCCTCAAGGTCGAGATCTGGTACATACCTTGTACCAATTCATGGCCTCTAGATTTGAATTTGAGATTCCTTTCCTGGATTGATCTCTCATTGGTATCTGCATAGTTCGTTAGCACTTTCTAGGGGAATTATTACTTTCAGTTCCCCATGTTTCCTCAAATATTTTAAATAATTCTTAACATTCATATACACACGAATGCAAGCAATATATACACGTCAATATGTTTGTAAAGCTACTTGGGAAGTCAAAAGAGCTGATCAATTCGGCTCTACAACTAACATTCTTCCTTTTATCAAGTACAATTATTAAAAGTCATCGAGAGTAGAAAATAAGCACTTACGTATTTCAAACAATAGAATTTCTCAAATAACCCACTGGCTATTTTTATTTATTCAAGCTTTCAGCCAAGCAAACACATACTCAAGCAAACATCGGCAAAAATATTATTCAACAGTTGTGAATTTTCGGCTACTACCTCTCGTATATTTTGCTTCAATTTATAAACATGCTCTGGTCTAATCTCTTAATCAAGATTCCATTATGATTCAAATTAATGAAATCAAACATGATAAATCTGTGTGACCACTTATATATTGAGCACTCGAAGTATCTCGATCTTGAATTTAATTCAAATACCAGATATCAAAGGAATTAATGAATATTATTAAACATGACCCACCAACAGCAACTTGCTCAAATCACATGAGCATATAAACAATAAGTTATTTCATAAGCATATCATAAGCATAGGGATATTCAGCTCTCGAGCTTTCACAAGTAAATCGACATATGAACTCCTTCTTATGCAAAGTAGATGGTGTATTGAGGCACAAGCTTATTCTAAAGCACATATAGGTATAAACTTGGTTTCACAATTTCACTTGGTCATTTTTTCAAATAATTGATCGGCAAACAATTATCAAAACTAACAATTTTCATATTATCAAAATGCATCCAATAACACATGTTGCAATCAAAGCATTTTAAATGAAGAATGCTATTAAATGCTTACAGGGATTGCTCATAGAGCTTGACGGGATATTCTAAAAACATCTTCATCCCTTGGTTCACACTTTCGTTAAGGCTTGGCCCTAGAGGTGCTTCTGAATTGGTTATCTCATCCTCTATGGCAAGTAATTCAATGCCTCGCCAGAATATTCTAAAATTTGGAGCCATATCTCTGAAAATTACCAAGCATAGACCCTTGTGGCCCTTTAGCAAACAACTGGTGGGCGCAGAGTTTAACTTCTATTGCAAACGGAGGAGGACTCGACCCAGACCAGCAACTTAATTCAAAATCAAAGAACTCACACGTAACAACAATATCAATATTATCAACACACTTTAAGTATTGGTGTTATGGAAAGAACAAACCATAATTGAAATTACCAACAATGACAATGTCAATAATAGTGAACCCTACATAGTAGCGAGATCAATCACTTGCAGCAACCAAAAGGGGGGATTTAAACCACTTGAAAAATCGATCCAGCATGCATAGAAAATTCAAATTCCAGGAGCGACTAGACATACGTACTACATGCGAAATCGAGCAAGATATAGCAAAAAAATAGGGGAACGAAGAGCAAGGAATATCTCTTCTATTCACATCACTCACGAACATTTAGGTGTGCGTGCAATCATATTTTATGATTAAGACTTCCTCATTAAACTTCGAGCTCCACTTACTGCTAGTGCTCAAGTTTAGTCTTGTATACATGCTTAATTCTTTCACTTGCAATCAGCAACATTTAAGTCCAATACTTCACGCACATACACCTCAATTCATATACAAAAAACAACATACTAGGAACACTAAATGTGGATTATAACAACTTCTTAATTACCATGCTAAAGTAAAATCTGCGGCACCTAGATTTTGCAAGAAATAGCCCAAGTGCTATGGGGTTTTTTCACAAACAGTTGGTGTTCAGTGGGGATTATGCAAAATCCATAAATAATCCAAATCAACAATCAATCGACATCAGCAATATCGCTAATTAGCACCACAAAACAGTAGATAGATATGTTGATTAGAAGGTTCAAACCGAAAAATCAGTGTGGCGGCATGCTTTGTCAGTTGTGAAGTTGTAAAATGGGTGACCGTCGCCGCTTGATTACAATCTCGAGCTATCTCTCACCATCGACAAACACGTTAAACAGGCCTAAGGGTGTTCCATCGCTTTCATCTGTACGAACGGCAGAATCTGAGGGAGCAAAGGAGTTGCACACCGACGAACTAAACTGAGGCGAGATCCATGATCGGTATCGGCAGGAGACTGAGGGAATCGACACACCAGTGGCCAGGGCCGGACGGCGGTGGTTCCATTAAAGTTGCTGGACGGCGGGCGACAACAGCAGAAGGCATTTCAGCAGCTGAAAAATGGAGGATTCAACGCTGCTCCAACGTGCCCCACCCCTTTCTTCTTCTTCTCTATATTTTTTTTCTTCAGATCTGGTGATTATGAAGCTGCGAATCGTGGTTCGCGATGGCCGATGAACAAAAGACATGTTGAAAATAGGGAAACTCACGCCTTAGCCCAAATTTCCCACAGACGGCGCCATTTAATACGACCAGAAATACCACATCTATGATTTTAGACGAAACCCATGAGTTGGAGGTGATTCTACCGAAATCAGCATCATCGAGAGTAGTTTGATACAACGAACTGGGTTCTTTCTTCGCTGCTGGGGCGCATTATTCACGACTTTCTCCGTTGGAATCTTGCCGAAGGACCTGCAAAATGGAGGCCTGGGATGGTCCCGGTGTAAATCCTCCGACGCCCAAGTTAGAATTCATTCATCAGAGAATAAAAACTAGAGAAAGAAAAATAGAGAGAGAAGCATTGGGTGTGTGAGAAAGTAGCTTCAACTACTCCAAGGACAGGTGGCATGTTACCATTAGCTCTTTCCACTTTCTTTGCTGACAATTATCCTGCCAAAAATACAAAAGGCAGGCAGCTACTGGTAGCTTTGTCAGTCTGGTCAGGAAGGATGCGGGAGACCTGATTATGATTAGGTTTCTTTTCTTCCCAGGTCCACGCGGTGGCCTCTTTCTAGTTCTCCTTTGGGGTACCTCACATATGTTGTCGGGCAGTTGTGCTGAAGATGCGGGAGACCTGATGAGGTCTCTTTTTCCACCTATCTTACACGAGCCCTAGTTCGAAGACCTCTCTTCTTGAGAGACCTTCGGTAAAGACCTAAAACAGGACTCTGGTTATTTTTGGGCACATCACCAAGGATGTGGTTGCTTACATTATGGATAAGAATCATAAGATTGCCGTCGATGTCGACTAAGTGTGGATGTGATCATCTATGTATTTAGTATGCTTGCTTCCCCTAATGCTCAACTGCTTAATTGCCTAGATTTTTAGATGACATGTTAAACTCTTATTGTGGAAGAAGCTAAGGGTAGTTATATATTATCCTTGCCCTTGGAGTGCATGGTTGCGATTTCAGTTGCTACATGCATTGCACAACACATATTTATTTCTCAATGCTTGTAGGAAAGATGAATGACAACACCATATCTCTCCCAGAGTCGAGTGTTCAAACGAGTGCATGATACCAAAATCAGAAACCATGACATATTTAGTGAGCATGCATGATTATGGTGATGCTAAAGAATCCTAAAGAAAAATATTCATCTTCACAGGCAACGGTCCAAGCAAATTATTAAAAGCAGTCTTTTGTTAAAAAAGAAAAAAGAAAAGAGCTAGCGCTAGCAAACACAATCTTAAATTAATATGCTTGGAATAATAAAATAAATAAATGATTTTTTGGTTGATGAAAAATAACAAAATAAAGTGAATTGATCTCAAAATCTGCACATATTAATTCCTAATTACTCTGCTTCAGAAAGAATGCATGTGAGGTGATGTGAAAGAGTTCCATGTTTATTTGCTTGACAAGTTTTGTATGTTTTTCATTGATTATATAAAAACATCACAAGTAGATGATATTTCTAGAATTGACATGCATATATGTAAATTCTAATGCCAGCTATATATAGCCTAATGCATGCAGTACACAAGTAGGTAGATGGTATAAACTGTGCTTATTTGTGTACAACAAATTTAAAGTGAAGAAATTAAGCAAAACACTATATAGGAAGTCGTAGCTAAAATCCTAACAGCAAACACAAGCTTAATTCCAGCTAGGAAGTCCTCAACCAGAAAGCAACGACAACGGTTGCGAATCCAACAGGGTATCCCAACCCAAACGGGAGATGATACCAATGACGAAACTCTTCCGGATGTCAGCGCTGTTGGAGAGAGTGGTCTTTTTGAGAGCTTCCAGCTGGCTTGTGATATTTGCTATGTTTTCAACCAGTGGAGCTTGGAGATTTGAGATGATCTCAGGGACTCTCTTCTCTATATGATTTGACTGATCAATTTGCTGAGAAACGAGAGATTGCCTGAGATCTTCGCTGGTGCTTTCTTGTAGATTCTGAGCAAATCTGTGAACGTCATCAATGGACTGTCCATTGCATTGGACTTGCGACTATACAACTGAGATGCGTAGAAGGGTGTCGATGTTTGATTTGAGTCTATCCTGAAAAAGGATTTCCTCAACTTGTTTGGCTATCTCCTCCTTCATTGCATCAGAAAGCACGGCATTGGAATCCGTTTGGGTCCCGGATTCGACTTGGCTGGGTTTGACTGCCTCGATCTCGACCAGTGAGCGAGTGTCATCGGCAATTGGACTTTGTGGGGCAGCTTCGGTAGGCTCAACTGTTGCATTAGTTGGTTTTTCTTCAATCATCATTGCCTCAGCTGTGTCGGCAGGGACAGCTTCCTTGGCAAGTTCAGCTGCGATTTCTTTGGATTTGACAGCTCCAGAAGATGTCTCCCATCCTGCTGCTGATAGAAGCTTGTTGGCTGATTCCCAGACTTCAGCTGGGTGCGGCTTGGGGTATTGCTGAGACACTTCTATGATACTTCTAATGAGATCATTCTGGTGGAGGTATGCATCCTCTAGGCTTCCAAAGCCAAATGTGTGCTGGAGGCATGCTTCATCTGTCTTCAACTTCTCATAAGAGAAGGTCTCGATCAGCTGCTCATTCTGGTACCAGGTTGCCATCTTGGTAGCCAGATAGAACTTGAGATCTCCAACTTTGACGAAGGCAATTGGCAGGTGCGCCAAGATGGGATACTGAGTTAGAACACTCTTGATCCCTGCGATGCGTAGCTCCTCGTACATAGCTTCCATGAAGGCTGAGCCAGAAGAGTTGAATGATGTAGAAGCAGTGGAATCACTCTCTTCTGATTCTTGTGGAGATTGTTTTGGAGTTGAGCTGGGATTAGAGGGTTCAGCTTGGTCATCAGCTGGCTATGAAGGAGCTTCAGCCAGTTGAATATTTCCCTGTACGTTTACAAGAGACGGATCTCTTGTTGGGGAGCTGGGTGGAGGAGAAGGCTGTTTGGGCGGAGAGTTGTGAGGCGGTGACGGCTTGGGTGAGCTGGGAAGAGTTATCTGACTTTTTGAAATGTCCAGCTCATCCTCTGAACTAGATGATGATTCATCATTCAATCCCATATCAGCCAATACATTTGACCCGTATTGATTGAATGCTGACACTGGCTGTGGGGAGTGAATCTCCATTGCTTGACTTGGAGTTTCTTCAGAGGAAGGTTTCGCCTTTGTTGGTGGAATGACAGCTGTCTTCTTTTTCTTCTCAGCTGGACCTCCAGCTGGTTTGGGGTCAGCTGTCTTCCTTTTTCTCTGAATCTTCTTAGCTGGGACATCTGTCTTTGTTTCTTCCAGCTGCTTCTTGCCTTTGCTCACAGCAGGCTGTTTCTTCAGAAGATCATTGATTTGACTTATTCTCTGAAAGATAATCTTTGTTTCTGGAAACGGTTCTGAATCAGCCCACTTTACTGTGTCCCCTTTCACAGCTTGCTCTATCAAGAAAGAGATCTTAGAGCATAGATACAGTGGCTCTGAAGTTGAATACGTCGTCCTGGAGGAATTGAACTTGATCTTCTCTGACTCCTTGACTAATCTGTTGAGTAAGAAATCAAACCAGTTGACGTTTGCGCCTTTGATCATGGCAATCATCGGCTTGAGCTTTGGAATACTTATCTCTCCTTGAGATCCAGCTATCCCTTAGATGCATTTTTGTGTGATATCCAGCAGCAGCCTGTACTTTGGCTTGAGAAGAAGCTTTGACATGCTCGCTCTGTACGGCTCTGGGGTGATAAGCATCTCTTGGCTAAGGAATTCATCCACTTCTTCACGGCTGTAATCGTCTGGGATGAATTCTCCTTCTCTGGGTAGGTTGAATACCTTTCGTAGCATCTTGTTGAGCTTGATGTTGACGGTTGCTGAATCAAACTTTCCGTATGTGCCTTTGACGATCATGTCAAACGAAGATGAGTAGAATCCGTCTTCATCAATGATGTTGAGGTAGAATATAGCGGCATCTCTCTTCAGCAAAAGCTTGGGCATGGAGGTTGCCCACAGCAAGAGACCGGAGTCTGCAACTAGATCCACCATCTCTTTTAGTTCTGGAATCGGAAGGTTGGCGGTGGAAAGACAACTTTCAAATGATAATTTTGTCATCAGAACTTCGAACTGGTTCATCCCTGCGGTTGATTTCTTGGGTGCCATCTCTGCAATCTGTTGATTTTGATCGAGCGAGGAATTTGCAGAGGATAGATAGATGACTTGAAGATTTGAAATTCGCAGATATAAAGATGGAAGAATTCTCCGTATCTTTTCCATGTATATCAACTGCCATAATTGATCATCGGTTGAGATTTAGACAGCTGGTATTTTGATCCACGGCTGGGAGAGATTCACTCATCACGTTCTGACGTGTTTACGGCGAGTGTATTACAACCGCGCGTGAGGCAGTTCAAACGTTTGACGCTCTGCCCCGATTCTGCTGTGCTTCAGTATTTAGCAGTCTTTACAATTAATGCGATGGGAATGGAAACTTATCAAGCAATTTAACTAAGGAACATATGTCCGCTTAACCTTGGAATTTCAAAATAATTGGACTTAAATAGTATATTCCTTAGAAAAATAAATGCATGATACATTCCTGTTAGCTTGGACCAAAAAGTCAGCTGATGTCGCGGATGTCTTTTCCTTTGCTTGACTGAGTTTCTCCCTTCAGCTAAGTAGATCTTCTGCTTTGGGATCCAGCTGGGTTTGTTCTCCCTCAGCTGGATGAACTTTCTTCAGCCGGATTGAGCTGATATCACTTGTTGGTCATTTTCAGCTGTATGACTCAGTTTGGAATGAGTCATCTTGTCTTTCTTTCTCTACTGAAAGACATCGTTTGCGAGGTTCCCCCTCAATTGGATAAACCAATTGGGTTTTATCAGCTGGGTTTGATTCCCAGCTCGGTGGAGTTCCCCCTGAATTTGATAGAAGGTGGCTGTCTTTTTTTTTTTTCAGCTGCTTCCTACTTCACTTGAGCCAGTGATTTTCTCAACAATTACGTTCATCTGTCAACTTGATCTCTGATCTTGAGAAGACAGTCAGTTGTTCCATGATCAGCCGAGTTCACTGCTGCTTTGCGGGGTATAGTCTTCGATTTCCTGTTCTTTGCATTGCATTCCTGCGCATTGAACTCACCAGGAAAACCGTTATCACAACAATTGGCTGAGACCAGTACGCTTGACATATTCTTTGAATAGCTTTGAGGTAAGTCATGAGCTTTGATCACAATCTGTCTTTCTTTTACAACACGCTTGATGACATTCTCAATTGCGTCTGTCCTTCCTTGACCTGTTATCACTCATTCGGCACCCAGTTGTGATTGGGTCCGACTTTGTTGTTGAGGGTTCCATTGATAACCCAGATTTGTCCTTATCTTTTGTGAGTGATACTTCTGGTTGGTCCTTGAAAGGGTCCTTTCTTATTTGGACCTTGTTGACTCCATTTTCTTTGATGAGGTCTATTTCATAGCTGGAGTCTGTCAGCTTGATATCTAGCTTGATATCCCGTCTGCTGGAATCTTGATTTGAAGCTCGGTTGCTTTCCAGCTTTCTAACCAGCTGAGATCCTTGATGTCTGTGTTGGATGACATCGCTATCTTTAATTGATTCCAGTCAGCTGGATTTGTCTACCGCCTATGAGCTTTGTGTCCAGCTAAGATCCGCTGCTTCTCTTGGTCTTTGAGTTGCCGATCAGTTTTCTTTTCTGATCGGACTGATCTTGGAGAACTGGCTTGATTGAGTATGACCTTTTTGATACATTGATGACAAGGTTCCAGCTGTGTAAGCATTGGCTGGAGCCATTCTTTGATCTGATACAGCTTAGGTCATCTTCAAGCTCCTGACCATTCAGTCTTCTGCTTGACTTTCTGAGTTTATGATGATGGGTCCGTTAAAGTTAACATCCCACATCATGTCGTGAAGAGCACTCAGAAAGCTGTTGATTTGGAACTTCCAGATCTGATAATCATCAACAGAGTGTCGGATGTTTCCTGCACAAGGAAGATTCCACGACAGTATGCAATATAATGATTTTAAAAAAATTGAAGCTTTGAAGGATCTGTTCAGGTGACCATTATCAGCAATGAAATGCTGACTTGACAGATACAGTGATCTTTTGAACCACTGCTCTGATACCAATTGTTGGTCCCAAGACGGATACATTGGTGTAGAGGGGGGGTGAATACACCAAGGTTTAAAACCTTTTCCAAGTTACAACTCTTTTTCAGAGAGCTGGTTGTGTTCGATCCAGCTGGATGGCAGCTTGATCGACACAGCTGGCTGTGTGTGTGTGCGGAATGTGGTAGATTTGGAAAGTCTGTCTGTTGCTTCAAATATATTGCAAAGCTCTGTTTCACTTTACAGTTAGTCAGTTTATGCAGATTGAGATGTATGCTCATGAAGGTTAGTAACATGCATAAAACAAAGCGATAAATAACAAGAGCATTTTTAACGTGGTTCGGAGTAACCCCTCCTACGTCCACGACCAGATTCACTGGTAATTCACTACCACTTGGTTTCCAAGTACCAAGCAACTTCACAACTCTAACCCGAGATGTGTTCCAACAGTTTGCAGGCACTGTCAAGCCTACACCTTCAGTTTCCGGGTACCGAAGAACCTAACCACTCGAATTACACGCTTCGAGCAAGCGTACCTTTACCTAACCTTTCTGGGTTTGGGTTTGGGTATGGTTTTCCAACTATGAACGAGTTCTTACAATGAAGAACAAGGAGTATGATGAACTCGTTCAAACTAGGCTTAAGATATTTATTCTGATCTATTCTGCCTAAGACTGAATATGTGAACAACTAAGAACACAGTTGACTGGCTGGGTGTTCTTGAAAGATTTGGCTTTGAAGATCGTTGTTCATTTTTCTGTTTTCTTCTATTTCTTCAGTCGTCTTGCCAGCTTCTCCAGTCACCACCTCTTCAATGGTGGAGGAGAGATATATATAGATGGAGATTCAAACTAGCCGTTGGAAGAGAGCCATTTGAATCTTACCTACTCTTGTTGACTTTTGGCCTTTGCCTACGAAGTAGGTCTGCATCTGCAGAAGCTAGTTCTTCTCTGATCTGACTGCGTCAGATAAGATCTTCTGACATCGGGATCTTGTTTTTGAGAAGGTCTTCGTCTTCGAACTGTTAAGCGTTTCTGCTGTGTCTTCAGCGGCTTGGACTCTGCTGTAACTTGACTTCTAAGCTGTGTCTTAGACCTGTGCTGTATCATCAACCTGAGCTGTGTCTTCAACCTGAGCTGTGTCACTGACCTGAGCTGTGTTTTAGACCTGAGCTGTGTCATCGACACAAAGCTGGGTCTTTTACACTGAGCTGGGTCTTTGACACTGAGCTGGATTTCCGTCACTGAGCTGGGTCTTGATACTGCAGGGTCTTTGACTCTGCTTGGTCTGTTCTGCTGAGTCCGCTCTGCTGAGTCTGCTCTGCTGAGTTCTTTAAGCTGTCAGCTTAGCTGTGTCTTCTGCTGTCTTCAGCGAATCTACCTGTAAACTAAGAAACTCTATAAGCTCAAACATGTGAGCTGAAAAACGCTTAGGCTTGTGCGATCATCTACTCGGTTGGGGTCAGCTGGGTTTTGGTATCCAATCAAAACTCTATTAATTTTCCCAACAATGTCTAATGGTCGACGCAGTAAGTATTTCCCAAAGAAATATGTTGATAAATACAATGGTCGAACTATCGAGAAGAGTGGTGTTTCTTTAGATAATCAATTTGTTGTTCCTCATAATCGATATTTATTGATGAAATATCGTGCGCACATCAACGTTGAATGGTGCAATCAATCGAGATCGATCAAGTATTTATTCAAATACATTAACAAATGGCATGATCGTGTAACTGCTTCTTTTTATAATTCGTCTGAAGAAGGTGAAGTGGAAAAAAATATGGATGAAATTAAGATGTATTATGATTGCAGATACATCTCTTCGTGTGAAGCAACATGGAGACTCTTTGGTTTTGATATTCAATATAGAGATCCAGTTGTTGAAAGGTTGAGTTTCCATCTTCCTGGCGAGCATAGTGTGATTTTTTCGGAAACACAATCTTTGGATGATGTACTTAATCGACCAACTGTCAATGCTAGCATGTTTTTAGCTTGGATGGAGGCAAATAAGATATACGGGGAGGCTAAAGATTTGACTTATCCAGAATTTCCGTCAAAATTTGTTTGGAAGACTGATATCAGAAAATGGATGCCTCGACAACAGAGAATGTCTATTGGAAGGTTGTTTTATGTACGTCCTGGCTCTGGTGAATTATATTATATGAGATGTCTGTTGTATGTAAAAAATGGACCTACTTGCTATGAGGACATAAGATGTGTGAATGGTGTACAGTATTCTACATTTCGAGAGGCTTGCTACGCATTAGGGCTATTGGAAGATGATAGAGAATTCATTGATGGTATTGTTGAGGCGAGTTCTTGGGCTTCTGCTTCAGCACTTCGAAGTTTTTTCGTGACTTTATTATCTTCTGACTCTATTAGTAGGCCTGAAGTTGTCTGGAATAAGTGTTGGGAGTTATTATCAGATGACATTCTTTATAATCGAAGATCTTCTATGCATTATCCAGGTATTAAGATTTATATGTTTAATGTGTATTATTAATATATATATATATATATAAGTTTGTGTCTTGCTCTTATATTACTATTATATAATACTTTGATCTTTCAGATTTGTTGCTTACGGAGGTTGAGATACAAAATTTTGCTTTGGTGGAGATTGAGAAATTGTTGTTGAATTTAGGGCGAAGTTTAAGAGAGTATAATGCTATGCCATTTCCTTCTACTGATTATTTCCAATCATGCGAGAACAGATTGATAAATAATGAATTATGTTATGATAGAGAAAGTTTGGCAAGGGATCTACTGCAGTATCTTTCTAAGTTCACTGATGAACAACGTGGAGTGTATGATTCAATAATGTCTTCAGTGGATTCAGACATTGGTAAAATGTTTTTTGTATATGGTTATGGAGGTACTGGGAAGACATTTATATGGAAGTCGTTATCAGCTTGCATTCGGTCCAGAGGTGAGATTGTGTTGAATGTAGCTTCGAGTGGTATAGCTTCTTTGTTATTGCCTGGTGGAAGGACTTCTCATTCACATTTTAGGATTCCTATTAATCCAAATGAGGATTCAATTTGCAACATTGAACAAGGGAGTCAACTTGCTGAACTTATTGTCAAAGCTAAGCTTACCATTTGGGATGAGGCTCCAATGATGCATAAAATACTGCTTCGAGGCGTTGGATAGAAGTTTGCGTGATCTAATGCGATTTTCTAATGCATCCAGTATGGATTTACCTTTTGGAGGTAAGACTGTTGTATTTGGTGGTGATTTTTGCCAAATATTACCAGTCATTCCAAAAGATAGTAGGGCAGATGTTGTGAATGCCACTATTAATTCTTCCTACCTTTGGAATAGTTGCAAAGTTTTGAGATTGACGAGGAACATGAGACTTCAAAATGTTAGTTCAAGTGTTGAAGCTTCTTAATTGAAAGATTTTTCTGATTGGATTGCGGGAATTGGAGATGGAGTAGTGGGAGGTCCAAACGATGGTCATGCGATCATTAATATTCCTGGGGATATTTTATTAATGAATTCTGGTGATCCTCTAGATAATATTGTCTCGAGTATATATCCTGGATACCGAAATAATGTAGATGATGTCTCATATCTTGAAGATCGTGCTATACTTGCTCATACTTTAAGTGTAGTTGATTCAATCAATCAACACATGATTGACTTGAATAAATCTGATGGCCAAGTATATTTGAGCTCTGATAGTACTTTAAGGTCTGAAGCATGTTCCAGTTTGTTGGAAGAAGTGCACACACCAGAATTCTTGAATGCATTAAAGTGTTCTGGTACACCTAATCATGAGTTGATTCTTAAGGTAGGTACTCCAGTGATGTTATTGAGAAATATTGATCCAACTAATGGTTTGTGCAATGGCACCAGATTGGTCATTACGAAGCTTGGTCGTCATATATTGGAGGGTAAACTTTTGAGTGGACATAATGCTGGAAATAATGTATTGATTCCTCGGTTGTCGATGTGTCCATCTGATATTAGATTGCCATTCAAGTTTCAGCGCCGGCAGTTCCCGCTGATAGTGTCTTATGCAATGACCATCAACAAGAGTCAAGGGCAATCTCTTTCACACGTTGGATTGTTTATGAAAAATCCTGTGTTTAGTCACGGTCAACTTTATGTTGCTGTATCAAGAGTTACGAGTCGCAAAGGCTTGAAGATTTTAGTGTGTGTTGAAGAGGAAGATCGGTCTGATGTTACTGAAAATGTTGTGTATAAATAAGTCTTTCGAAATATGTAATACTTGCTGTGGTAGCAATGTAAAATTTGACTATCCTTACGTAGCTGCTTACTGTTTAAGCAATGTTGTGTAAAATGTTTAAAAACATTATTTTTTGGAAAGTTTTTGTGATAAATACTGTTGTATATTGCAATCCAATCATACTTTCTAATTAAGACATTTTTGTTTCAAATACATTTTCAATACGAATACTTTCCGTGCAACGCACGTAGGAAATACTAGTCACATTAGTGACGGAGCGTCTGACTTTCTTAAATCAAACAAATCTCAACTAAAATATAAATTGAAAACTTATGATTTAATTAATCTGAATTAATTACCTTCCAAATTAGTAACGGAGCGTCTGACTTTCTTAGCACAGCCTTCGCAATGTAAATCCAGCTTCAACACCACCGTCGTGGCAGCCGCGCCGCCTTCTCGACGCCCTCCGCCGCCGTGTTCTTCTTTCCTTCACTCTTTGTCAGAACTTTCTGAAAAAACACACACACAGTACGATTACAAAACCAGTAGGGGGCTGGATTGTAATTAATTAGCGGAAGATCGAGAGGCACGAAGAAATTAATTACCTCGCCCATTTGAAGGTTTTTGCGGAAAGAATTATGATTTTTTTTCTTCTTATCTTCAATTGTCGGAAATAATTGTTTGAAGAGAGAAAATGGAGGCAATCTCCGCGATATATAGAGCAGAGTTTTTTTGATGAAGTCATGTGGTGGGGCCCACAAATAAATAAAAATGAAATTAGTCAATTACACGAGTTTTAAAAAATTGTGAGTGAAATATTGTGAGTGGAGAAATCGTCTCACATTCTGTAAGTGGAGAAATGGTCCAAAAAAGAAAAAAACATGTTTTTAAGGGACGGACAAAAAATAAAATTTAGGCATATTTTTAAGGGACGAAGAGAGTACTCTAATCCCTCCGTCCTCAAATAAGTTTTCGAAATCGTCAAAATGTGTATATCAAGATAGTGACAAAATGAGTCATTTTACACCTAAATTATTGCATGAGAAACTGAAAAAATAAACATAAACCCTAAAGACTTTATATCTCATCTAATAATAAGACTGCCACGTATAGTGGGCTGGCCCACTACCCAACCACGTGTTATTTAAATTCTATTTCTATTTTTTTTTATTATAATGCTCGCATAATAACTATTCCCACCGTCTTAGTGTAGTTCAATTAATATTTTATACGTTACAACAAATCAAATATGTATCACACTTTTAGGGAACGAAGATAGTACTTATTATGGCAACATTCAGATTACACAACAAGGCTGCAATTAAAACAAGGAAAAGTTAACATATATCCCCCTCACATTCACCTATCTATCATATTTACCTTTCCAAAAAACTCAGACGGTCAGCACCCCAAAATATCATAAGTTGTGCAAAACCCCCTGTCTTAGACGGAAATTTAACGCCGTTAACAATTTTTGTTCTTCTTTTCGTTCTCTTTTACATGGGTCCCATCACTAATATTATCATGAGTGATATCATACACCTCTCCCTCTAATTTCTCTCTCTCCAAATCAATCTTTGCATTTAGCAGAAATCTATACACCATTTCAAAATCAATCCTCCGTGGAGCCGGTGGTGGTCGTCTCTGTTACAAGGCTGACGGGCGGTGGTCAGAACGGAGAAGAAAAGCGGTGGTGGTCGAACAAGTGATTCTTGTTGCAGGATTCGAAGGTGTCCGACAAAATTTTTTATTCCCAAATTATGGAATCCCATGGATTTAGTATCAAAATATGATATTCCAGATTATGAGCAAATTGATTGCAACATTCCTTTGCGCTCTAAATAAGAAAGAAATGGCAATATGAGATAGAAGAATGGTGATATTTTTATTCAACAAATACGTACTAGTTCAATCTTGTGTGTTTCAGCTTATATATATATATATCTCCGGCTGCAAAATTTGCCGCAAGACACATCAACCATTTTCATCGGAAAAAAATTTAGACGTGCAACATAGTTGGTGTTGTAATCTCAAACAATTCTAAATTTCTATCAATTAACACTAATTAAGTGTAAGAAAGAGGCGATGCGAACTCATTACTCAAATAGTCAAATAGCTTTCACAGACTGCACAAGACAATTTTTTTTTGCAGCATACACATGATGATCATTAGTTGATGTCTTCTGCTTAGCTAATTTGCAAAACAATTTCTGCGCACAATGATACCTGACAAGGCACTTACCACCAAATGATTGGTGGTAGGTATCTTTCTGCAGAATGAGGCGTCGGATCTTATTCATTGGACCTAGCGGTCTGCATTTAGCTTCTCTTTTAACTTAATGGGACTCCCATATTATTCTTTCATAATGTTCCCAGGCGTACATTCGGCTCAAACCGGTTCCAGCATATTCAACCAATGTGAGACGTCCTCCACAGACTTACCGCACCAAGTAAGTCCTCCTCACTTGTCCAGAGGCTGAATCGATGCCCTACATCATTCACCCTCCCTTAAGGACCATCCCTTACCGCACCAAGTGAGTCCTCCTCACTTGTCCAGGGGCTGAATCGATGCCCTGCATCATTCACCCTCCTTAAGGACGACGTCCTTCCTCAGACTTACTGCATCCAATGAGTATTCTTGCTCATTGCCCACGGGCTGAATGGATACCACTGCATCATGTGGTTTATAATGTCTAAGTTACCAGAATCCTGATGCAAATATACAACACAAAACGGATAAAAATTAAGAGTTATAGACTGGTACATAAGCATGCATTCCCCCATTAATCTTTTATCAAGAAAACCAAAGGAAGCAACTTTAAGTGTGACAAAAACACAACAATCACCCAAACAAGGTAACTGCTTTTTCATCCATAACCAAAAGCTGAATCATATTTTCGACAAGATAAAAACAAGTAGCTAGATACATCACACATTACATAAAAACTGATAAATTAAAAAAGAAAAAAAAGAAAAAGAAAAGAAAACGGATCGATGAGCTAAGATTAGCTAAAGCTATATAAAATTAAGTTTATACATATAAGAGTCCGGTGGAAACATAGAGCTCATAAACGCTGCGGAAAAAGGGCAATGGCATCGCGGGCAGCAAGTGTCTGTGAGCAGAGAGCGCACAAGGCAATGATAATGAAAAGCATGGCCGCAAAACTTTTCCAATATAGTGATTTGATCCCCAATTTTGGGGCCGCGCCGGCAAATACTGCACTCCCCCATAGATCCAAAATATTCAAAATCTTCCACTCTATACGGTTCTACTTCACTCGACCTCAAAAAAGGAATCATATCGTGATAGGGCGACTTCTCCACATCTACGAACGCGTTTCTGTTGTACATGAGGAACAGCGGGAACAGCTTTCCGATCTGATGGCCCTCTCGCTCGCGTCGCCAATGCTTTCGCCCGCCCGCCGCACGGTGCAGACATCCATCTCCACGGCGATCGGGATCACGCGGCGGCCTTCATTCCGGGCGGCGGCGGCGGCGAAAGCGCACGCGTCCAGAGCGAACGTCCAGACTTCTTCGCGGGTGAACCAGTAATCAATGAGCCGTGGCTCCATCAGACTACGCACAGACAGTGGTCAGCAATCCTCTGATCCCATCTCGAACCTCTCCGTGTCGATCGCCGCAATCGCCGCCTTTCAGTCTGAAATTTGTTCTCATCTCGAACAAAAACTTGATATCGTCTCGTATGTTGAAGCGACTGTAGCGATGGATTATATCATCATCCATCGAAAATCGATAATGATATTCGTATCCCACTTCACTACCCATCTTCCGACTGAATATGAATTTGAATTTGAATTTGAATATGAATATGATCCTCTCAAAATTCCACTCACCCCTAGACGACACACGGGACGATAAACGTTATCGCTTTCCTACCAGTACCAGAAAGAGATTTTTTTTTATGAGATGGAAAGAAAGAAAGATAATTTTAATATTACGAAGGCCTAAAAAATAAAACCCAATTTAAAATGGAAACAAAATCCTAAAAGGAAACGAAACGATGAAACTACTAAAATAATAAAAGGGCCGAAAGGGCCCGTGGAATTTAAACCCAGACCTACTTTTATCATCACCAATTACACAATGAGTTGAATATGAATCGTCGTTCCGCTTCCAAGTTATGTCCATCTTGATTTCTGCAAACCATTATTATTTTCTCGATCTTTGACCATCAAATATTCATGGCCAAATTTTATAGTTTCTAGCCCGAATTTACAACCTTTTACAAATTATGGCCTTAATTTCATTTTTCCGTAAAAATCCTAAATTTTGCGATATTTTCCATGTAAGTGCTTTTTTTATATGACAATTGGATGTTGATTCAGTATGCTTCTAAGAAAAATGATGGCGTTTAGGCCATGTGATGTGGACTTTTACTTGCCACATGGCCTAAATGCAGTGGCGGACCCATGTGGGAACAAGGGGTGCAGCTGCACCCAAAAAAAAAATAAAAAAATTACTAGTATTGGTTAAAAAAAAATTAATTTTTGCACCTCTAAGGTAGAGAGAGTGTTTTCTGGAATGTAGAGAGAATGTGTTTGGAATGTAGAGAGAGATTTATTTAGAATGACTTATGTCAAGAATAAGTTGAGAAATAGCATGAGGATCAATTTTTGAATGATTGTTTGGTTACTTTCACTGAGAAAGAGATGTTTCTACAAGTTTCCGATGATAAGATTGTGAATCGCTTTCGACAAATAAAGATTCGTCTAATAATAAACTAGATAGATATGTAATTTCCTTTTGTATTTGAAATGCATTACTTTTTATGTCATAAATTTTTTAAGTCTATAACATTATAATTATTTTTCGTACCCCCAAGTTAAAATCCTGGGTCCACAACGGCCTAAATGTCGTCATTTTCCTTACAAGCATATTTATAAAAAAAATCTCTACATGATGCGGACTTTTTTTACTTGCCACATGGCCTAATTGTCGGTTTTCTTGAAAGCAGATTTAAAAAAAAGAAAAAAAAAATCTGTGCATGAAGTGAACTTTTACTTGCCACATGGCCTAAACGCCATCATTTTTCTTAGAAGCATATTTATAGAAAAACTTTGACATTAAACGTGGTAGGAGAGGGGTCTTCGTCCTTGGAAAATCTAAAATCTAACGTGGAACATTTGTCAAAGTTTCAAACGGTATTAACAGCTCTGTCAAGTGAAAGAATAAAACGAAGAAGAGAATTTAAAAATTGAATTTTGCAAACAGTGTTAACAATTCTGTCTTATTGAAATGTTAGGGGTTGGCAGCCCTTAACTTTTCATTGAAGGTGTATTTATATTTGTGTATCTTGCGGTGAGGGTGTATTTGCACCATAACCCAAGTTCGAATCGGAAATTATAAATATCTCAATAATCATAAAAAAAACTCTTCAACATCACTAATTGCCAAATAATTCACAAATCATCACTTTAACTTATAAAATATTATACTATGCTTTAATATGATTTTTAATTATATTTTTCCACCAAAACTGAAATCAACACAAAATATTACATAGTGCATTCTCTGCAGATTTTAACACAAGACCATTAACACCGTAAATTTTGATTAAAATAGTAAACAAGCTCGAATCAACTTGGAATTTTTACTTAGGGAAATCAAGCAAGTTTGAAGATTGATGTGACTGCCTAAATTCTGAAGTTGCTGCACAATCTGCCCATTAGAAAATTCATTATAAAATCACTCGTTCACTAAAAAATTCAGTGTCTTATCATTCTGGAAAGCTGATGTCTAGTTAAGGTTTTTCAAAGGCAATGCTCCTAAATATTAAGTATAGATGATTTTTAAGGCTAAAACGTTTTACTGCGCAGAATCAGGGTTTTTCTACAGGAGAGTTTTTGGTAGAAAATTTACCGAGCGAGCTACACTCATCGAATGGAGATGATTTTTGAATATGATCATCCTAAAATACTCACAAACAACATATTAAAATTTCAGTTCAAAATTCGTAGTTTAACTTAGGCAACATAGCAGATCAGTTTGGGGGCAGATTGCCTCCTTATGCACAACATCACATTTTTCATCAACTTTTGACTCAAATCATAGTAGCATATAAACGTTTTTCAACTTATATCACATGATGTTTAGACTATGAGGCTCATGTAAACACAAATATGCACCATACTAGTTCATCTATTCAAGCATTGAACGCAAAATCGATAACAAGAACACACATTCATCAACTCTTAACACCATTTTATTAAGACTATGAACAGGCCTAAGATTTGCACCATAACCAGCATAAATTCAACATATTCTCAACCCTTATTTAGCCATCTTATTATCCTAATCATTCTCCAACAAGAAAGTATAGTATAGAAATTAGATGGAGATTATACCTAGCTAGCTTCTTTTCTCCTCCTTCTCCCTTACGTGTGTTTCTGATTTCCCTCTCATTCTCCTTCTCTTTAGGCTCCTCTTTCCTCCTCCCCCACAGATTCCGATTGCCTCCTTTCCTCCAGTGGTGGCCGGCGGCGGCGGTTAGACGGTAGAGAGTGGTGGTGATTTTTGAGGGCTAAGATTTTCTTCAGATTTTTGCTTGAACAAAAGGTTTGTGATGGAAGGTATGGAGAAAGAGAATTTGCAGATGATGGTGAAGAAGATGAGTTCATCTGTAGAGTTTTATCGGAAGGTTGAAGAGAGGAATTACGTAGGGATTTAGGGTGATGATTAATCCTATTGTTCTCTAATTGGGGATTAGAAGTTGTGGTTTTGGGAGTGTAAACATAGATAATGATTGTGTTTAAGATAAAATCTTCACAGATCCCTTCTCTCTCCCTTTCCAGTCGTTATTCTCCTATCTCCTAATTATTCTTTTAATTCATTTGTCTTATCTTAATTACCTATTTAAGTTTCTAATTATTTTTAGGGTGCTGATATTTGGCCATCTGGTGGCCAGGTGTCTGCCGGTTTTTTAGCAAAAAATCGGACGATTTTTGTGTTAATTAAAATCAATTTTTTTGAATTATTTTTTGTACCAATTATGTCCTTAATGATCATTTCCCTCCTTAATCTCTATTTTAGGCGGTAATATTTTCCCTCCCCCTAATTTTTTCTCTCTTTTTTTTCCCACCATAATCATCGAATTATTTGCTATATATATATATATATTTATTATAGAACAAATCTTTTTTTCCATTAATTCGCGAGTATAATATTAAAAAATAATAATAAATTAAAAATTTAATTGTGCATTAATTATGCATGAAATTTTTTTCCTTTCTGAAGTAATATATATTACTCAATTAATTATATTAAATTGATTTTACAATATTAAAATCACTAGTATAATATTAAAAAATAAAATAAATTAAATCTCAACCATATTAATACATACTATATAATTAAAAAACCATTTTAAATATTTCAAATATTACTACATTATTTTAATATTAAAAAAATCAAAATTTAGAAGAATATATACTAAAGTTAAAAGAATATTTTCAATTTATAATTTTTATAATATTTTATTTTTTTCTCTCCCACTAAACCCTTGTCGTTCATAAATTAGTGGGATATATTAGTATTATATTTTCTCAATCAAATCACATTATTCTATCCTAAATTAGTGGGGAGATATACACGATTATATTTGACTCAATCAAATCTCATAATTCTATCCTAAATAAGTGGGTTATATTAGGATTATATTATTCTCAATCAAACAATATGATCCCATCCTAAATTAGTGGGGAGATATACACGATTTTATTTGATTATTTTATATTTAAAGAAAGAAATAGTTTTTTATTTGATTAATTATGTTACTACGATTATATTTAGATTAAACACAGTTTCTTTCTTTTTTTTTATTCCGACGATAATAATTCCAATGTTCTCAAATTGTGCTACTTCATTATTCGAAAATTTTGAAAGTTGATTTTATGGATTCTCAAGCTACTACGAACCAAGTGGTGGCTTCAATCTTCGGTGAAATCCCACCGGATATTGATCTTAACGAGTACAGTACTCCAACAACAATAATCCTACGTCCGAACAGTACATGCACGACGATGTTGAAGAGGAACAAACCCTAGAAACTGATGGAACAAATCTCGATCAAGAGCTCGATCACTTGGTTGATGAAGGCCCTCAAGTCGGCATGTTGTACGAGAGTAAAGAACATGTTAAAGAAGCTTATAAAGTGTTCGCTAAGAGAAAAGGTTTTGATGTATGCATTCAATTCTAGGGCTAACTATATTATCATTGGATGTGATCGTGGTCGAAAAAATGACAAAGCAAAGAAGTATACAAAAAGAGTGAATGGTGAAGCTAAAATTTCAGCCATGTTACAAAACAACGGTATTTGGATTGTGAAAAATATAACGTTGGCGCACAATCACGAGTTGGATCCGGATATGTCACAGTTCATGGCTGGTCATAGAACAATAACAATCGGCCAGAAGAGACAATTGGAAAGAGTTGATATGTCTGGCGTACCAGTTTGCCAAAATATCTGAATGCTACAAACTCAAGCTGGCGGCCCTGGCAATTTAGGATGCTCGAGCAGAGATTGCAGAAATTTCATCGACTCGAGGAGAAGATTGAGACTCGGTGATGGGGATGCAGCCGCAATCCATAATCTTTTCTTGAGATTGCAACAGAAAGATCCAAGGTTCTTTCACTTGATGGATATTGATGATGAGTGTAGGCTTTGCAATGTCATGTAGATACATCCACGAAGCATAGCCGCTTATGAAGAGTTTCATGACGTTATCAGCTTCGATACAACGTATCTTGTTAATCGATACCAAATGCCGTTTGCAACCGTGGTTGGCATTAATCAACACCATCAGTCTATCCTATTAGGATGTGCTCTATTGACGCACGAGCAGTCGGAATCTTTCAAGTAGATTTTCAATAATTGGTTGCAAGCTATGTGAGGGGTGGAGCCTACAGCAATACTAACCAATCAGTGTGACAGCATTAAGAATGTTGTGAAAGCAGTTATGCCAAATACCATCCACCGCTACTGTATTTGGCATATTCTATTCAAGCTCCCCGAGAAGTTCAAAGGCATTAAAGATTATAACAAGACGGCAACGACTTTCAAAAACGTTATATATGAAAGCCTAAGCATTACCGAATTTGAAATTAGGTGGGGTGAATTCCATACTGAATATGGGATGAGCAAGAAGAAGTGGCTCGAAGACCTCTATGCTGTAAGAGATCGTTGGGTGCCAATATACCTCAAACACATTTTTGGGTTGGGATGCTTTCCACGCAAAGGAGTGAATCAATGCATGTATTTTTTGATAGTTTGTTGGGAAAATTATAAAGTTTTGATTTAATACCAACACCCAACTGACTCCAACCGAGTAGATGATTGCATAAATCTAAGTAGTGTTTTCCAGCTCGCCTGTTTGAGCTCTAGATTTTCTAAGTTTACAGGTTCAGGAAGCGAAAGACAGCAGAAGCTCAAGACAACAGAAGATTCAGCTGTGTTCACAGCAGGAGTCATCTATCAGCTGAGTTCTCCAGCTGAGCTGAGTTCAAAACAGAGCAAGATCAAGCTGAAGATTAATCGAGCTGAGTTCAAAACACAACTGATCCAGCTGTACAGACCAAAGAAATGTTAACTCTGAAAGCATCAGTTCAAATCAGAGTATCAGATCCAGCTCCAAGATTCACAAAACAGCTTGAAGACAAAAATCCCGGTGTCAGAGGAAGTCAATATACCTCGACCAATGAGGGATTGCCAAATCAACATCCTAGACTTCAGAACCTAGGATGTGACACTGATGAAATGCCCAACGGCAGTTTGTGAATTTAAGAAGAGTAGGTAAGATTCAAACGGCTCCTCCAACGGCTAGTTTTGAATCTCTACCTATATATACCCGTCTTCAACCTCAGGATCAAATACGAAAAACTCTCTACAAGCTTTCATTTTCTGAATTCATCAAACTTTCAAAAGCTCTTAAGAAGTTCTAAATAGTTCAAAGAACACTTTATCTTAAAGTGTTTCTAGTCTAGAAACTGCTCAGTTTTTCATCTGATTCCTAGGCAGAAATCTTTGTATATCTTAAGCCTAGATTTTGAACGAGTTCATCTAACTCTAAAGTTCTTCAATGTAAGAACTCGTTCATAGTTGGAACCCCAAACTAAATCCCTCTTTACCCAGAAAGGTTAGGTCAAGGTTACGCTTGCTTGAAGCGCGAAATTCAAGTTGTTGTAAGGTTTTTTTAGTACCCGCAAACTGAAAGGTTAGGCTTGACAGTGCCCGTAAACTGTTGGAACACAGGTCGGGTTAGAGTTGTGAAGTTGCTTGGTACTTGGAAACCAAGTGGTAGTGAATTACCAGTGAATCTGGTCGTGGACGTAGGAGGTGTTACTCCGAACCACGTAAAATCTCGTGTTATTTTCTTTCTCATTATTTTCAGTTATTGTACTAACTCCATTGACACATTGCATTTTTATCAAATCTGCACACTCAGCTGCTCTTCAAAGACAGCTGTGTCTTTCTGAAAATTGCACAACTTGATTAAGCTGAAAACGTAAAGATAATATTTTTCAAGCTAAGTTTTTCTAAGCAAACGAGCTAAGTTTTTAAACCACCACTTTTCGCACCGCCAGCTGAGTTATTGACCCAGCTGACCTTCCTTAGCTGGATTCATAACTGAGCTCACGCACTCTGTTTTAAACTTGTCAAAAAGTTTCAAAAGTCTATCTTTGGTGTATTCACCCTTCCCTCTACACCAAAGACCCAGCTCAGGGACCATCAATTGGTATCAGAGCAGTGGTTCAAAAGACCGCTATTTCTGAATCAAGAGATTTGTCTTGAAAATCTGTCAGTGGTCAACTGAACAGATCCTTTATTGGAAAAACTCATATTATTTCATACTGTGCATATCTCCATGGATTCTTATCTTAACAGGAACCTTTCCACCTTCTAGGTCGATGATTATGCTATCTGGAAGTTCAGATTAAAAAGCTTTCTGTGTGCGCATCATGACATGATGTGGGACGTCATCATAGACGGACATATCCTCATTTACAAACAATGAAACGAGCTTGTTCCAGCTCAAGATGGTGGACTGCCAACGTACCAGCTCATTCCCAAGCCAAAGAAGGAACATATATACCTCAGAAGAAAGGAAGCAAGCTGGATTACACAGCTTCGCAAGGAACACCATCTCGTCAACAGTCTCCAACGCCTACCTCAGCAAGATCATCAACTGCAACACCGCAAAGGAGATGTGGGAAACCCTAGCCAAGCTATGCGAAGGGTCGGAGGAGATAAAAGAAAATAAATTCACGATTGTCTGCCAGAAGTTTGATAACTTCAAGCAACTTGTCAACGAGTCCAACGAAGGGATGGAACTCAGATTCTCTAATATCGTGGTAGAGATTGAAACCATCAGAATTGGGAAATACACCCAGCGTGAAAAGAACCTAAAAGTCCTTTCAGCGCTCATAGCTGAATGGAACACATACAAGGTGGTACACCAAAGTCGAAGTGACTTGGGTGATCTTTCAACTGAAAGATTATTCTCCCTGCTCAAAGCCAACGAATACAATTTGAAGATTACCATGAAAGAATCTTCAAGCAATCAAAATGATGGAGAGCTGACACCTGCACCAAAGGAGATTGCGTTCAGAGCTAATTCTGAAAAATCCACATACATACAGTCAGCTGAGTCATCAAAGAAGGACAAGAAGGACATGAGCAAGGAAGAGCTACTTGAAGAGATAGCCATGCTGGTCAAAAACTACAACAGACTCAACACCAGCATGGGCAAGTACAAGAAGTTCGCAAGAACTTACAGAGACAAGTATACAGCAGCTGATGAGAAGTCAGCTAACAAACGAACAGACAAAGGTTGCTTCAACTGCAAAGAACCTGGACACTACAGGCTAGACTGTCCCAAACTATCCAAAAAAGATAAAGACCAATTGAAAGTTAAGGCAGCTGATAGAAGGAGAGCCTACATCGCCGACGAAAAGTCGGAGTGCAACAAAATGGAGGATAACATGTCATTTTCAGATTCAGAAAAAGAAGCATTGATGGCTCATGATGAACCTGAATGTGATACATGCTTCATGGGACAGACAGACGGAATCGATGAAGATGAGGTAATGTCAAGAACTCAAAATCTATCTAACCCCTCACCATCACACGAACACTCTACACAGGTTTCAGAATCAGGGCTACCTGATTGGAGTTTAGTAGAGAAGATTATGAATGATTTCAAGGAGCTTCAAGAGATCCTTGACATCATAATGTGTGAGAATGCCGAGCTGAAGGTGGAATTGGGAAAGAAAAATGTATCAGAAGCAGCTGATACAACACAGCTCCAAGAGGAGGTCATCTCATTGAAAGACAAAATAGTGAAACAAGATCAGCTGATGAAAGACTTCTACTACGAAAAAAAACATCTGATGGAAGAATTGGAAAAGGCCACAGCTGAATCAGAAACAGCTGATGGAAGAATTGGAAAAGGCCACAGCTGAATCAGAAAAGAAGTTAGCTAAGATCATAGAGCTGAAAAATTCCGAAGAAGTACTATCTAAGAAGATAGTAGCTCTCATCAAAGCTACAACAACAATGGACGAAATTATAAGTGCTCAACGTCCAGCAGCGCTCAAAGTATGACTAGGTTACAATGGATCAAAGGATGTCACAAACATTACTTCCACAAGTGGAACAAAGGTAATGTTTGTAAGAGCAAAAGAAAATCCAATTCCAGCTACTCAGTAACGACCATTGATGACACAACAGGCATAAAAAAGGCCAGCTGTGAGACAACCTCAAACACAGATCAGACAGCAACGTGCTTAAACTCAACAACGACAACAGGCTGGACAGTTCAGATATCAGCAACATCAACAACACGTCAAAAGATATCAAAGGAGATACCCAACTGGATATCACTCATATGATCACCAGCTGGAGTACCAGTTCCAGCCGAGATATCACAAGAGGCAGCAGAGACAAAAGAACGTCTCAACTGGGTACTCAGCTGGATACCGAAAAAGACCCGGACATCAACAAAGAAATCAAGCTGGGAAAATACTGAGATCAAGACCCCACCAGCAACAACCAAAGAACATACAGAATGTGTACCTCGACTCAGCTGGAAGGATCATCAGATCAAATGACCCAATTTGAGTCATCAAGCAGATCTGGATCGTAAAAGGATCTCTGTCTAACCCACAAGGACCCAATTAAAATTGGGTACCTAAATTTTGATTTTTGTAAAAGGTTGCAAGGGAACGACGCATCATTGAGGAGTCGATGAGAACGCTATGGTACATGGACAGTGGATGTTCCAAGTATATGACTCACTTAAAGCATCTACTCCAGGAATACATCGAGCGTCCAGGCCCACAAGTAACATTTGGTGACAACTTCAAAGGTCTAACCAAAGGTTATGGTACATTTAAAACTAAAAATGTTATAATCCCTAATGTTTCATATGTACAAGGACTGCAACATAACTTGCTTTCCATTAGCCAATTCTGCGACAACGGTTTTTCTGTCAAGTTTGATGCACATGGAAACCAAGCAGATACTACTAAGAGGGAAAAGAGAAGAAAATATGTATTTCGCTGACTGGAACAGCAGCCTTCCTGAGACCTGTCTTGTATCTAAAAGCAGCAATGAAGTCAGCTGGTTGTGGCACAGACGACTGAATCATCTCAACTTTAAGACAATCAACAAACTGGCTAGGAACCAGCTCGCTAATGGAATTCCAGATCAAGTATATGGCAAAAGTCAAATGTGCAGCGCGTGCCAACAAGGAAAACAAACAAGAATTTCATTCTCACTCAAGCCAGTTCAGTCAACTGATCGCATTCTTCAACTTCTGCACATGGAAATCTTTGGACCAGTTACTCCAGCAAGCTTCAATGACAGAAAATATACTCTGGTCGTAGTAGATGACTTCTCAAGATTCACATGGGTGTCATTCCTGTATCAGAAGAGCGAAACAAGGACTAAGCTGTCAGTCCTGCTGGAAAGACTGTCAACTCAGAAGGAGTGCAAAATAATGTCAATCAGATTAGATCGGGGAACGAAGTTTCTGAATGAAACTATTTATGAATACTGCGAGAAGAACGGAGTTCAACATCAAACCTCAGCAGCACGCGCACCTCAGCAGAATGGTATAGTAGAGAGGAGGAACAGAACACTCAAAGAAGCGGCTACCTCAATGCTAGCCAGCTCTGCCATTCCAAAGAAGTTCTGGGCCGAGACAATTAACACAGCATGCTTCACTCAGAATCGCTCTCTACTCACATCAAGGCAAGGAAAGACGCTGTATGAGCTATGGAATAACAGAATACCATACATTGGATATTTCAAGGTCTTCGGATCCAAATGTAATATCCTAAACAATGAAAAAACACAGCTCAAGACATTTGATGTGAAGACTGACCGATGACTATTCCTTGGTTACTCTACTATGAGTAAAGCTTACAGAGTCTTCAACAGAAGAACTCAAACAGTCAAAGTAACTCCACATGTTACATTTGATGAGTCATCATTTGAATATAGAGATTCGATCAAACGAAGAAATGAAGGAGAATCCTCAAGGCAGATTCAGACAAGAGCTCAAGAGAATCAAATCAAGAATCTGGCCGAACCATTAATATGGAATGATGAACAAGAGGAGGAACCTCAAATCAATCTTGAAGTTCCACCAGCTGGAAATCAAGAGGAACCTCCAACGCCAAAACAAGGGGAATGCCATCAGCTGGAAATCCAGACACAGCTGAATCCCCAGCTCTATCTCCAGCAGAGTTCCTACAGAAGTCACCTCAAAACTCAATCCAAGTAGAATTTCATTCTCAAGACTTAACTCCAGAACAACTCCAAGCCAGATGAAATCTAGCCACTTTTAGCATCAATCAGCTGGAAGAAGAAATTCGTAGAAGGAGAAGATGGATCAAAGATCATCCATCATCAGCAATCATTGGAGAACCATCTGACCAAGTCAGAACCAGAAGCTCAGCTGCTCAAGCCACATCGGATCATCAAGAAGCAGTGACACAGCTCAACTCTCAGTAGAGCTAGAACTGACTGTCTATGATGAAGACTCAACTCTAATGGCGTGTTATGTAGCTCAAGTTCTAGAGCCTCAAACAATTCTAGAAGCGTTAAAAAGTGTACCCTGGACAAACGACATGCAGGAAGAGCTAAATGAATTCCTCAGAAATTATGTCTGGGAATTGGTCGACAGACCTGAAGGAGTCAGTCATAGGACTCAAATGGATCTTCAAGAACAAGCTGGATACTCTTGGAGTCATCATCATAAACAAAGCTCGACTCGTTGCCAATGGTTACACACAACAAGAAGGAATTGACTTCGAAGAATCACTTGCTCCAGTAGCATGATTGGAAGTAATCAGACTATTTATCGCTTATGCAGCACATCACAAATTCAAGGTTTATCAAATGGATGTGAAGTGTGCATTCTTAAATGGAGAAATCAAGGAAGATGTCTATGTTGAACAACCTCCAGGATTTAAAGTAGAAGGAAATAAACTCTACAAGTTAAAGAAGACGCTTTATGGATTGAAACAAGCACCTCGAGTCTGGTATGATACTCTATCAAATTTCCTTGTTTCCAAAGGATTCAAGAAGGGCTCAGTAGACAGAACACTCTTCACCATCAAGTTAGGAGAAGACATCCTGGTTGTTCAAATCTATGTAGACGACATCATCTTCGGGTCACGATCAACACTCTTATGCCAAAGATTTGGAGAGATGATGTCAAAACAGTTCCAAATATCTATTATGGGAGAAATGAGTTTCTTCCTAGGACTACAAGTCAAGCAATCAGTAGAAGGGATTTCTATAAATCAATCCAAGTACGTGAAAGACTTGATCGCCAAATATGGAGTTCAAACCAGCATAACGGTGAAGATCCCGATGAACACCAACTGGAAGATTGAACCCGGAACTGAAGGAAAGTCAGTTGATTCCAGCAAATACAGAGGGATAATAGGTTCCCTAATGTATCTAACAGCTAGTTATCCTGACATCTCGTTCGCAGTCGGAGTGTGTGCCAGATTTCAAGTTGATCCATAGGAGGTACACATGCAAGCAGCCAAGAACATTCTCAAATATCTCAAAAGAACTCAGAATGTTGGGCTGTGGTACCCAGCTGAAGACAATCTACAGCTGAATGGATATTTAGACTTAGACTTTGCTGGAGATCGGTTGGACAGAAAATCAACTTCAGGAATATGTCAGTTCCTTGGAAGCAAGTTAATATCGTGATTTTCTAAGTAGCAAACGTGCGTAGCAACCTCCACAACAGAGGCAGAATATATGGCAGCTGGAAGCTGCTGCTCACAAATTCTTATGCTGAAACATCAACTGGATGACTACGAAGTGAAAACTAGACAAGTTCTAATTTTCTGTGATAGCTCAAGTGCTATCGCTATATCAGAAAATCCAGTACATCACACAAGATGCAAACATGTCGACGTACGACATCACTTCATCATAGATCACGTGGAAATGAATGATGTAATTGTTGAGAAAATTCACACAGACATACAGCGGGCTGATATACTCACAAAGCCGCTGGTAGAAACAAGATTCAAGATGTTGTGCGGATTACTTGGATTACTCAACCCAGACGAAGCTACATCCAGCTGAATGGAAGCAGAGCCAGCTGGAATTCAGAATCAACATCAAAGAAGAACCTAGCTGAGAAAGAACCAAGCTCAGCCTAAAGCCTAAGTTGAAGGATTATTCAGCTGAGAGGGAAACCAGCTTGAAAAATGCCCACTCAACTCAGCTATTCATAAACGAGGTATCAGCTGACTACTATGATCAGCTGAGAGGTTTGCAAAATTATTACATACACCTATTTATTCTATTTCAGACAGACTTTAGTCAAATCATATCATGTCATATCAAATCAAATTTAATTAAAAGTCTGCAAAGATCTGAAGCATGAGAGTTTCAAGACAGAAGTCAAAACGCCTTAACCGTCCTCACTCGCGTATTAAATCGCATTTCCTGAACAAGAAACCGACATGACGCGAGAATCACTCCCAGTCGTAGATCTTCTTATCAAACTACCAATCTTGATCGTTCATTCATCAAGAACGTTGATATAAATATGAGAGAAGAAATACGCAATTTTTTTGACTTTAACCCTAAAAAGTTTTTCGGCACTCTTTCTTCTTCCTCCCCTATATATATTATTTTTTCTACTAACAAAAGTTGCAGAAGAAGAACAAGGAAACCGATCAACATGAAGATTCTGTCAAAGCTTCACTTTGAGAGTTGCTTAACTTTCAGAAACCACAAGAAGACGGAGTTCCAGGAGATAATGAAGCTCATCGACAGATCCGGTCTAACGCAGTGGGTGACTGCAAAGCTCAAGAACATCATTCACCAGGAAGTTGCAGAATTCTTCCTGGAAATGTCAAAGGAAAAAGACCTCATCCGCTCTAATGTTTCTCTCAAAATAAAAGAGAGAACGGGACACACAACTCCCTGGGATGCGGAAATCAACGTCAACAAGATCCTGTCAAGGGAATTCAACTTGAAATGAAGCCCAGTCAGATCTGGACGAGATACTGATAAAGTTGAAGTCTTTAAGAGCAGACATGTCAAAGCTTTTGCTCCGTCACAGGAGGCACAAAAAAAGATGCAGGAGACAAAGCAGCATGCATCTACTTCTTTCCCAGCTGGGAAGAGGAAACAACATGAGGAGACAAAACAAGCTGAAGCACCGTCTTCAAAGAGAAGACTCAAGTTAAAGGTGCCCAGTCAGTCAGCTGAGAAGCCAGCTGACATTGAGAGAGAATTTGTAACTACTCTCCGAGGAACAAAAGGTCCACAAGCGGTGGTTTCTTACGGTGGAGAAGAAGTTTACGTGCCAGCGTGAACATCATCATCGCCACCACCTCAACGACGTATTCCAGCTGATCAACTAAGCTTAGACCCCAATCAACTAAGCTTAAACCTCACATCAAATGGAATACTTCAACCACATTCTCCTCAATTTCCTTCAGCTCAACAAGGACACCAACTTCAAAATCAACTTATGGAAGTTGGAGCTCAAGCCCCTGCACCAAGCTCAAGTGGAAAGCATCATCCAGCCGATGATCACTTGCAGTTGGATGATGAAAACAAGAGTTGAACCCCTAACCCCCACTTCAGAAGTGGAAGGGAAATACATAAGTCCCTCAAGAGTTTCATATGACGCCTCAAGGTTTGAAGACTTCATGCATAAAGGAGTCACAAGCGTACTGCAACAAAATCCGGAGCTAGCTTCGCTTCCAGCCGAAGAGCAGATTCAGACTTTCACATACAATCTAATAAAGTCTGAAGAAGCCAAATTGCAAGGAATGAAGTTGTGCCTTGCTCAGAAGATGTCATCTCTAGAGCCAACTCATACCTCCAAGCACTCAGCTGGAACGCCCCAACTGAAACAGCCAAGGAAGTTGTGTCTGCAATCACAGCTGAGGCTAATGCTATTAAAGAAGAGCCAACCAATGCAACAGCTGAGCCACCAAGACACCAGACCTCGATGTTTAGAACTGACAGCCACAACACAGCCGAACTAAACATAGTTTGTCTCTCCCGCCTTATTGATTATGCCAAAAAGGGGGAAGATAATGAGACAAAAAGGCAAAGGCAAAACTGTTGAGCTAGAGGAACCAGCTGAAGGAGAAATAGAGTCAATAAAGAAGCAGCGTGTCACAGCCCCAAATCCCGAGGGACGGCTAAGCCGGGGTGTGACTAGGGATTGGAATTAAGAAGCGGGAAAGAAGGGGGAATCAACGAATAAAGGCGATGATATCATTATTGAACAATGATACAATATCAAAGTGTATGGAGTTATCCAAAGTGAGACAATCTCGAAGGATTTCTCGATATAAAAGTTCAGTAGTTCTAGGGTTTTTAGTACACAGTACTAAACCGAATATCACATGATATGAAACATCATAATGTCTTGCAGCGGAAAAAGACGTAGATTGACTTCACGTATGAAGATATGAAGTCAGGGCTTTACCAGCTTTACTGATGTAAACAATAACTCAAAACATCCGCCGTCACTCGTCGCTCAACCTGCACATTTAGAAAACATATGCAGGGCTGAGTACAACGTACTAAGTGAACACTTGCCAAAACATATACTCCCTCCGTCCCATTATTGTTGTCTCATTTCTTTTGGGCACGAGTATTAAGAAGAAGGGTGTTTAAAGGGTAAAATGATAGAAAGTGGTGGAGCCCATAACTTTTTGTGAGAGAAGCATATTTCCTTTTATGGAAACAGGACAAGAATAACGGGACAGCCCAAAAGGGAATACAAGACAAGAATAATGGGACAGAGGGAGTAATAGATTTTATAGATTGATCATGCATCTCCACAGTAACACACAGGGGTTTTTCAGAAAAAGCCCGTGTTTACTAAATCATTTTCGTAATTGCTTATCCACTTTATTTATTCAATTAAAACCATATCTGAAACAACGCCGGGGAAGGTGGCCACCTTCCGCGAATGCAACTCACCGTGGATGGTCGCCCCTCAATAGGGTCCATATTCGCGGCTACCGTGTACACTAATTCTGGAAAGCACCCTTTTGGCTAACTCAGAATCCGATCGATTATAACAGTTGGCGAACCAACACAGATAGGCATAAGAGAATCCATAAAACAATTCTTTTATGCATGATCATCACTTTAAAACATACTTTTAAAGCATTTCGAAAACAGTGCAAAGCTCGAGTTATTTGATACATAGAAAGCCCACCTCAACAGTTTACAGAACGAATTACCAAGCTTCCGTCTTCCGTCATTTCTTCTATGCACGATCCTTTTATCGTAAATAAACAAATCTTAGTAAATTGGTCCAGACGGAATTGAAACTATAACTGACTCGATAACTTGATTAATCTTTTAAGGCTTTGGCATTTTATTAATATATTATTAATAAAAAGGAATTTTAAGAGTTTTCAAGTTGGTTTCCAACTTGACTGTTACTCGAAGTTTAAAACGTTCATAACAAAAGTCAATGATCAATATTGACTTAGAAGTTTTCAAGAAATCAAATATATTGATTAAACTTGAACGAAATTAGAAATTGGGAATTTTTGCACAACTGCAACATATTAAAACTTAAATACAGAATAGTGTATTTCGAATCTGAGAATGGGCAATGCATCATTAGAAAGCCTTGAATGTATATTTTAACGCCCAATTTACGGATCTCGTAAATATTAAACGAGTAATTATACACGATTTAATAGAGCTTGGTACATGAATTCGAAAATCAGCATTTTAATTAATAAATTCAAGCCCGGCCCAATTCTCGGCCCACTTAATTAATTAATCCGGCCCAGTTTTTGGCCCATATTTTAAACCAACCCAAGCCCACTTTTAAATAAATCCATAAATAATATTTTATAAAACTTTTAATTATTTATTTATTTTCTTTTTCTTCACAACAACAAACCTTTTCTCTCTCTCAAAACTCTCTCACTCTGCTCTCTCGTATCTCTCTCTCTCTACTCTTCTCTTTTCATTTTTTTTCTTCTTCTTACCACAGCAGCCGCAGCCCCTTCTCTTCTCCGGCGCGCTTCGCCGCCACCGCCGCCGCGTCCGACGTCACCGTCCCCACGGCTCCGTCCCTTTTCCTCTCTCTTTACATCTTTCTTTCTCTCTCTCTGGGCTCGACGGCAGCAGTACCGCTGCCGTCTCCCTGCGGTTCCGGCGAGCTCCGCCGCCGTCTCCATTTCTCTCCCACCTTCCTCTTTGTTTTTAACCACAAACTTCCAAATCAAAAACCCTAGATCCCTAATTTGAGAATCCCCAAATTTCTGAAATTCACCCCTCTTTTGCTCTTGACTCCGGTGAGTGAATCACCGCCTCCATGAGCCCATATCCGGAGCGTGAATGACAGTAGCAGCCGTAGCCACCTCCACCGCCGCCACGGACCGCCAGCAGCCCCCTGCCGTCGTGACGCGCCGCCAGCAGCTCCATCGCTGCCGCGCCGTGGCTCGTCGCCACCACCACTATAGTAAGCTCTCTACCATCCTTCTTCTATTTTATTTTCTTTTTAGTTTTAATTAATTAATTTTTATTTAATTAATCTCTTTTTTTTTACAACAATCCGGTGAGATGCCGGATTCCGGCAACCCCACCGGGTTCTGCCTCCGGTAGACAGCAGCCACCTCTGGCAACCGCCAGTCCCGCTGTCTCTCTTTCGGCCAAGTAGGCAGCAGCCCGGAGACCCCATCTCCACTGCTGCCGTCCTCCTCTTTCACTCGCCGTTGTGGCGCCGTTGCCCACATAAGTCTGATGACTCGATTATTCGAGATAAATAAGAACAGGACAGGTTCTAAACAAATTATTCTTGATCTTGATTTTTGAGTTTAGGATGTTGTGATCTTATAGAATTTGGATTAGTTGAAGTCTGAGGTTAAGATTTAACATTTACAGATTATGATTCTTAGTTCGAGTTATGGTTTCTTCTTGGGTTAATGATCGATCATGCTTGTGTTTATTGAATGATAGAATAGGTTACTGCAATTTATTCTCTTATTTGCTTATGATTTCAGTTTGGAGTTGCTTATGAGAAATAAACAGAGCTTCTATTTGCTAGACAAAGTTTGGAAATTTGAGTTTGGACTTACGGTTGTTAGTCTGGTGGATGAATGATTTGTGAAAAGAGCTTCTGTGCTTTGTTATCTTGTGACTGCAAAAACCCCAGCAGAGCTTCTTCTTCCTTTTCTTTTTCTTGGTTGTAAATTGTGTTTTCGGATGTGAGAATTGATGGTCCCTGAGCTAGGTATTTGGTGTAAAGAGGGGGTGAATACACCAAATAGATTTTTCGAAACTTTTTCAAGTTAAATCACAGAGTTGGTGAGCTCAGTTATCGATCCAGCTGGGGAGGGTCAGCTGGGTAAATAACTCAGCTGGCGGTGCGGAAAGTGGTGGTTTGAAAACTTAGCTCGGTTACTTAGAAAAACTCAGTTTGAAAAGATTAACTTTAGGTTTTCAGTTTAGTCAAGTTGTGCAACTTTTAAAGAGACACAACTGTCTTTGGAGAGCAGCTGTGTGTGCAGTTTTGAACAGATATGCAATGATATGAAAGAGTTAGTACAAAACTGAATATAAAGAGAGAGAGTAAGAAGCACGCGAGTTTTTACGTGGTTCGGAGTAACACCTCCTACGTCCACGACCAGGTTCACTGGTAATCTACTACCACTTGGTTTCCAAGTACCAAACAACTTCACAACTCTAACCCGAGCTGTGTTCCAACAGTTTGCGGGCACTGTCAAGCCTACACCTTCAGTTTCCGGGTACTGAAGAACCTAACCACTCGAATTACACGCTTCGAGCAAGCGTACCTTTACCTAACCTTTCTGGGTTTGGGTTTGGGTATGGGGTTCCAACTATGAACGAGTTCTTACAATTAAGAACTTTAGAGTATGATGAACTCGTTCGAAATCTAGGCTTAAGATATACAAAGAGTATGGCCTAGGGAACAGACGAAAACTTAAGCAGTTTCTTAACTAGAAACACTTTAAGATAAAGTGTTCTTTGATCTATGGAGAACTGCTTGAGAGCTTTTGAAAGAATGAAGATTTCAGATAATGAAAGCTTGTAAAGAGTTTTTCGTATCTGATCCTGAGGTTGAAGACGGGTTTATATAGGTAGAGATTCAAGACTAGCCGTTGGAGGAGCCGTTTGAATCTTACCTACTCTTCTTAAATACAAGATCTGCTGTTGAGCGTATCTGCACCTGTCTTCATTTGTGTCACATCCTAGGTTCTGAAGTCTAGGATGCTGATTTGGCAATCCCTCATTGGTCAAGGTAGGTTGACTTCCTCTGATTCCGGGATCTTCTGCCTTTAGAGCTGGCTTTTGAATTCAGAGCTGGACTGTCTTGAAGTGAAGTCTTCAGAGATAGTTCCCTTTGTTCTGTACTGACCGGCCGTGTTTTGAACTCGCTCGAATTCTCTTCGCCTTGATCAGTCCCGCCGGAGGACTCACCGAAGGTTGACGCCCTCGTCTTTTTGCTAGACTCCGTAAACACAAACTGGTCGACTGCTGTCTTCTGCTAGCTGACTCCTGCTGTAAACACAGCTGGGTCGACTGCTGTCTTCCGCTTCCTTAACCTGTAAGCCTAGAAAATCTAAAGCTCAAACAGGCGAGCTGGAAAACACTATTTAGGTTGACGCGATCATCTAATCGGTTGGAGAATCAGTTGGGTTTTGGTATCAAATCGAAACCTTATAATTTTCCCAACAATTTCCCCCTTTTTGATGATGCCAAAACCTAACTGAGACAACTTATGACGCAGACAAACTTGTGTTTTATTAATGTAAGAAAATACATTATAACACAGTGAAAAGAAAGAAGAAAAAAAATCTTCAAATCTTCAGTCTTCAATCCTTCAGTCTTCAATCCCGGTTGGCTAGGTCTTCTTTTCTGCATCCGTTGTTTCTTTCTTTTTACTCGTCTCTTCAGCTGATTCAGCTGGTTCCTCTAGCTCAACAGTTTGCCTCTTCTTTGACTTGTCTCTCTTCTTCTTTACTTCCCTCTTTTTGGCATGATCAAAACAGGGTGGGAGAGATACACCATCGGCTGTTGCGATGTTTTAGTTTGGCGAAACTGTGGTTTTCAGCTCTGAGCAGCGAGGTTTGGAGTCTAAGTGGCTCATCTGTTGTATTAGCTGGCTCTTCTTCAGTTGCATTAGCCTCAGCTGTGATTGCAGACACAGCGTCCTGCTCGATTCAATGGTGGGCGGTCAATGAGTGCTTGGAGGGATGAGTTGGCACGGGAGATAGCATCTTCTGAGTCGGGCACAACTTCATTCCTTGCAACTTTTGCTTTTTCAGACTTCTTAGATTGAATGAGAAAGTCTGATTCAGCACTTGAGGGACTTGTATTCAGCTCATATCATCATCATCCAGCTGCAGGTGATCGATGGCTGGGTGAAGTTTTTCATATGAGCTTGGTGCAGGGACTTGAGCATCTTTCATCGAAAGATCTCGAAGCAGGTGTCCCTGTGGAGCTGAAGGAAACTGAGGAGAAAGCGGTTGAAGTATCCCATCTGTCTTGGGGTTTAAGCTTGGTTGATCAGCTGGAATACTCCGTTGCAGTGTTGGTGACGATGATGTTCACGCAGGGGCGTGAACTTCTCCTTCACCGTAAGAAACGACCGCTTGTGGGCCTTCTGCTCCTCGGAGAGTGATTACGAATTCTCTCATAATGTCAGTTGGCTTCTCTGCTGACTGACTGAGCACCTTTGACTTGAGTCTTCTGTTTGAAGACAGTGCTTCAGTATATTTTGTCTCCTCAAGTTGTCTCCGATTCCCAGCTGGAACGGAGATAGATGCATGCTGCTTTGTCTCCTGCATCTTTTTCTGTGCCTCCTGTGGTGGAGCAAGAGCTTTGTCATGACTGCTCTTGAATACTCCGGCTTTATCAACATCTGGTCCAGGTCTGTTGACGTTGATTTTTGCATCCCAGGGAGTTGTATGTCCCGTTCTCTCTTTTATGTTGAGAGAATCAGTGGGGCTGAGGAGGTCTTTTACCTTTGACATTCCCAGAAGGTTTTCTGCACCTTCCTGGTGAATGACGTTCTTGAGCTTTGCAGTCTCCCACTGCGTTGGCCTGGATCTGTCGATTTGCTTCACCTTCTTCTGGACTTCCGTCTTCTTTGAGGTTCCTGAGAGTTAAGCAACTCTTATCTTGAAGCTTTGACAGATTCTTCAAGTTTGATCGGCTTCGGGAGATATCTTTCTGGATTCTATGTTCTTCTTCTGCATCTTTTGTTAGTAGAAACACATAATACTAATTGATGGAAATAAGAAAGAATGCCGAAAAACTTTCTTGGGTTGATGCGTATATCTTCTAGCATATTTAAAGAGTTTTCTTGATGAATGAACGATCAAGATTTGTCTATTGATAAGAAGATCTACGGCTGGGAGTGATTCTCGCGACATATTAATTTCTTGATTAGAATATGTGAGTTAATGCGCGCGAGAGAGCGGTTGAGGCGTTTTGACTTTTGCCTCGAAACTCCCATTATTCAATTCTTTGCAGACTTTTAATTAAGATTGATTAGATATGACAAGATGTGAGTTGACAGAAAGACAGATTGAGTAGGTGTAATTAATGTTGTTGCAAACCTCTCAGCTGATCATTGTAGTCAGCTAATACCTCTGTTGAGTGGGTGTGCTGGGTCATTGTGGTTCCAGCTGATTCCCCCTCAGCTGAATAATCCTTTCATTTCAGCATCTGGTTTAGCTGAATTCTTTCTCAGCTGATATCAGTGACGTCGATTCTGAATTTCAGTTGTCTGTTTGCATTCAATGGTCTCGTCTATTCACTGGTCTCGTTCCGTTCAGCTGGGTCTGCTTCCGTTCAGCTGGGTGAAGCATCGTCTGGGTTGAGAAGTCCAAGTAATCCGCACAGCATTTTGAATCTTGCTTCTATCAGCGGTTTTGTGAGAATATCAGCCCGCTGTATGTCTGTGTAAATTTTCTCAACAATCACATCCTTCTTTTCTACGTGATCTCTCATGAAATGATGTCGTACGTCTACATGCTTGCATCTTGTGTGAAGTACTGGATTTTCAGATATTGCAATAGCACTTGAGCTATCACAGAAAATTGGAACCTGTCCAGTTTTTACTTCATAGTCATCCAGCTGATGTTTCAGCCAGAGAATTTGCGAGCAGCAGCTTCCAGCGGCCATATATTCTGCTTCTGTCGTGGAAGTTGCGACACACGTTTGCTTATTTGAAAACCATGAGATCAACTTACTTCCTAAGAACTGACAAGTTCCTGAAGTTGATTTTCTGTCCAACCGATCTCCAGCGAAGTCTGAATCTGAGTATCCAGTCAGCTGTAGATTGTCTTCAGCTGGGTACCACAGCCCAACATTCTGAGTTCCTTTGAGATATTTGAGAATGTTCTTGGCTGCTTGCATGTGTGCTTCCTTTGGATCAACTTGAAATCTGGCACACACTCCGACTGCGAAAGAGATGTTTGGACGACTTGCTGTTAGATACAGCAGGGATCTTATTATCCCTCTGTATTTGCTGGAATCAACTGATTTCCCTTCAGTTCCAGGTTCAATCTTCCAGTTGGTGTTCATTGGAATCTTTACAGTTCTGCTGGATTGAACTCCATACTTGGTGATCAAGTCTTTCACGTATTTGGATTAATTTATGAAAATCCCTTCTGATGATTGCTTGACTTGAAGTCCTAGGAAGAAACTCATTTCTCCCATCATGGACATTTGGAACTTTTCTGACATCATCTCTCCAAATCTTTGGCATAAGAAGCTTGATTTTGATCCAAAGATGATGTCATCTACGTAGATTTGAACAACCAGGATGTCTTCTCCTGACTTGATGGTGAAGAGAGTTCTGTCTACTGAGCCCTTCTTGAATCCTTTGGATACGAGAAAATTTGACAACGTGTCATACCAAGCTCGAGGTGCTTGCTTCAATCCATAAAGAGCCTTCTTTAGCTTGTAGACTTTATTTCCTTCTACTTCGAATCCTGGAGGTTGTTCAACGTAGACATCTTCTTTGATTTCTCCATTTAAGAATGCACACTTCACATCCATTTGATAGACCTTGAATTTGTGATGTGCTGCAAAGGCGAGAAATAGTCTGATTGCTTCCAATCGTGCTACTGGAGCAAATTATTCTTCGAAGTCAATTCCTTCCTGCTGAGTGTAGCCCTTGGCAACCAGTCGAGCTTTGTTTCTGATGACGACTCCCAGGGTATCCAATTTGTTCTTGAATATCCATTTGAGTCCTATGACTTTGACTTCTTGAGGTCTGTCGACCAATTCCCAGACACAATTTCTGAGGAATTCGTTCAGCTCTTCTTGCATAGCGTTGGTCCAAGGCACGCTCTTCAAAGCTTCGAGAATTGATTGAGGCTCTGGCACTTGAGCTACGTAACACGCCATTAGAGTTGTGTCTTCATCATAGACCGTCAGTTTAAGCTCTACTGAGAGTTGAGCTGTGTCAGCTGCTTCTTGATGATCCGATAAAGCTTGAGTAGCTGAGCTTCTGGTTTTGACTTGGTCAGATGGTTCTCCGATAATTGCTGATGATGGATGATCTTCAATCCATCTTTTTCTCTTACGAATTTCTTCTTCCAATTGATTGATGCTTGACGTGGCTAAATTTCGTCTGACTTGGAGTTGCTCAGGAGTTAAATCTTGAGAGTTTGGCTCTCTTTGATTTATATTTTGAGGAGACTTCTGTAGAGGCTCGGCTGGAGATGGAGCTGGGGACTCAGCTGTGTTTGGATTCCCAGCTGATGATGTTCCCCCTTGATTTGGCGTTGAAGTTTCTTCTCGATTTCCAGTTGGTGGGGCTTCTTGGTTGATTTGAAGTTCCTCCTCTGGCTCATTGTCCCAAATTATTGATTCGGCTAGATTCCTTATTCTATTCTCTTGAGCTCTTGTCTGAATCAATCTTGAAGATTCTCCTTCGCTTCTTCGTTTGATAGAATCTCTATATTCGAAGGAGGATTCGTCAAAGGTAACATGTGGAGTTACTTCGACTATCTGAGTTCTTCTGTTGAAGACTCTGTATGCTTTACTCACAGCGGAGTAACCAAGGAATACTCCTCGGTCGGTCTTTTCGTCGAACGTCTTGAGCTGTGTCTTCCCATTGTTGAGGATGTGACATTTGGATCCGAATACCTTGAAATAACCAATGTATGGTATTCTGTTATTCCATAGCTCATACGGTGTCTTTCCTTGCCTTGATGTGAGTAGGGAGCGATTCTGAGTGAAGCAAGCTGTGTTGATTGCTTCAGCCCAGAACTTCTTTGGAATGGCAGAGCTAGCTAGCATTGAGGTAGCTGCTTCCTTGAGAGTTCTGTTTCTTCTTTCTGCTACACCATTCTGCTGAGGTGTGCGAGCTGCAGATGTTTGGTGTTGAACTCCGTTCTTCTCGCAATAATCATAAATAGTTTCATTCAGAAACTCCGTTCCACGATCTGATCTTATTGACATTATCTTGCACTCCTTCTGTGTTGATAATCTTTCCACAGATAGGCACTTAGTTCGGTTTCGCTCTTTCCGGTACAAGAATGATACCCATGTGAATCTTGAGAAATCATCCACAACGACCGAGTATATTTTCTCGCCATTGAAGCTTGTTGGAGTAACCGGACCAAAAAGATCCATGTGAAGAAGTTGAAGTACTCGATCGCCTGATCGAACCGGCTTGAGAGAGAATGAAATTCTTGTCTCGCTTTCCTTGTTGACACGCGCCGCACATATGACTTTTGTCATATACTTGATTTGGAATTCCATTAGCGAGCCGGTTCCTAGCCGCCTTGTTGATTGTCTTGAAGTTGAGATGATTCAGCCCGTTCGTGCCACGGCAAACCGACTTTATTGTCGCTTTTTGATACAAGACAAGTCTCGGGAGGGCCGTCGTTCCAACAAGAAAGTACATATTTCCTTCTCTTTTCCCTCTGTGAGTATCTGCTTGGTTTCCCTGTGCTTCACTGTGCATCCATGTGCATCAAACTTGACAGAAAAACCGTTGTCGCAGAATTGGCTAATGGAAAGCAAGTTATGTTGCAATCCTTGTACATAAGAAACATTTGGGATTATAACATTTCTAGTTTTAAATGTACCATAACCTTTGGTTAGGCCTTTGGAGTTGTCACCAAATGTTACTTGTGGACCTGTATGCTCGATATACTCCTGGAGTAGATACTTTAGGTGCGTCATGTGCTTGGAACATCCACTGTCCAAGTACCATAGCGTTCTCATCGACTCCTCAGAGATGCGTCGATTCCTTGCAACCTAAACAAAAAAATTAAAATTCAGGTACCCAGTTTTAATTGGGTCCTTGTGGGTTAGACAGAGATCCTTTGATGACCCAGATCTGCTTGATGACTCGAATTGGATCATTTGATCTGATAATTCTCCCAGCTGAGTCGATATACACATTCTTTGTATTCTTCGGTTGTTGCTGGCGGGGTCTTGATCTCCGTGTCTTCCCGTTTTGATGTCTGGATTTCTTTTGGTTTCCAGCTGTGTGCCTAGCTGAGACGTTCCTTTGTCTCTGCTGTCTCATGTGATGCTGTGGCTGGAAATGATTATCCAGCTGGTACTCATATGAGTGGTATCCAGCTGGGTATCTCTGATATCTCGGTTGATATCGATCAACGTGCTGGTGCTGTTGCTGGTATCTGTAAAATCCAGCCTGTTGTCTTCGTTGAGGTTGAGCACGTTGCTGTCTGAGTTGGGCTTGAGGTTGTCGCACAGCTGACCTTCTTGATGTCTGTTGTGTTCTCGACGGAGTTTGAGAATGTTTCACAGCTGGTCTTCCCGACGCCTGCTGTGTCCTCAACTGTTGATGCTGAGCTGCTGGGATTGGAGGTTCGTTTGCACGTACAAACATAACCTTTGTTCCACTTGTGGAGGCAATGTTTGAGGCATCCTTTGATTCGTTGTATCCCAGTCCCGCTTTGAGTGCTGCTGGATGCTGAGCACTAATGATCTCGTCCATTGTTGACGTGGCTTTGATGAGAGCTACTATCTTCTTAGATAGTACCTCTTCGGTGCTTTTCAGCTCAATGATCTCAGCTGACTTCTTTTCCGATTCAGCTGTGACCTTTTCCACCTCTTCTATCAGCTGTTTCTTCTCATAGAAGAATTCCTTCATCAGCTGATCTTGTTTCACTACTTTGTCTTTTAGTGAAACGATTTCCTGTTGGAGCTGAGTTGTATCAGCCGCGTCTGATACTTTTGTCTTTTCCCGTTCCGCCTTCAACTCGGCATTTTCACACATAATGACGTCAAGGATCTCTTGTAGCTCCTTGAAATCGTTCATTACTTTCTCTACTAGACTCCAATCAGGTAGTCCAGATTCTAAGACCTGTGTAGAGTGTTCGTGTGATGGTGAGGTGTTAGATAAATTTTGAGTTCGAGACATTACCTCATCTTCATCGATGCAGTCTGTTTGTTCCATGAAGCATGTATCCCAATCAGGTTCATCATGGGCCATCAGGGCTTCTTCTTCCGAGTCTGAAAATGGCATGTCATCCATTTTGTTGCACTCTGATTCTTCATCAGCGATATAAGCTCTCCTTCTGTCAGCTGCCTTAGCTTTCAGATGGTCTTTATCTTTCTTGGACAGCTTTGGACAATCTTGCCGGTAGTGTCCTGGTTCCTTGCAGTTGAAGCAACCTTCTTCTATACGTTTGTCAGCTGACTTCTCATCAGCTGCTGCGTACTTGTCTCTGTAAGTTCTTGCGAACTTCTTGTATTTGCCCTTGCTGGTGTTGAGTCTGTTGTAGTTTTTGACCAGCATGGCTATTTCTTCAAGTAGTTCTTCCTTGCTCATGTCCTTCTTATCCTTCTTTGATGACTCAGCTGACTGTATGTATGCGAATTTTTCAGAGTTGGCTCTGAACGCAATCTCCTTTGTTGCAGGTGTCAGCTCTCCATCATTTTGATTGCTTGAAGATTTTTTTCATTGTAATCTTCAAGTTGTACTCGTTGGCTTTGAGCTGGGAGTATAATCTTTCAGTTGAAAGATCACCTAAGTCACTTCGACTTTCGTGTACCACCTTGTAGGTGTTCCATTCAGCTGTGAGTGCTGAAAGAACTTTTAGATTCTTTTCTCGCTGGGTGTATTTCCCAGTTCTGATGGTTTCTATTTCGACCATAATGTTTGAGAACCTTAGCTCCATTGCTTCGATGGACTCGTTGGCTAGCTGCTTGAAGTTGTCGAACTTTTGGCAAGCTATTGTGAATTTGTTTTATTTTATCTCCTCCGACCCTTCGCATAGTTTTGCTAGGGTTTCCCACATCTCCTTTGCGGTTTCGCAGTTGATGATTTTGCTGAGGTAGGCATTGGAGACCGTTGAAGATATGGTGTTCCTCGCGAAGCTGTCTAGTCCAGCTTGCTTCCTTTCTTCTAAGGTGTGCTCACTCTTGGGCTTGGGAATGAGCTGATATCTTGGTTGTTCGCCATCTTGAGTTGGGACAAGCTCGTTCCCTAATTTGTAGATGATGATGGGTCCGTCTGTGATGACGTCCCACATCATATCGTGATGCGCACAGAGAAAGCTCTTCAGTCTGAACTTCCATATTGCATACTCGTCTACCGAGAAGGTGGGAAGATTCCTGTTGAGATAAGAATCCATAGAAATATGCTGTATGTAATAATATGAGTTTTTCTGAAAAACGGATCTGTTCAGTTGACCACTGACACAGAGTTTCAAGACAAATCTCTTGATTCAGAAACAGCGGTCGTTTGAACCACTGCTCTGATACCAATTGATGGTCCCTGAGCTGGGTAATTGGTGTAGAGGGGGGGTGAATACACCAAATAGATTTTTTGAAACTTTTTCAAGTTAAATCACAGAGTTGGTGAGCTCAGATATCGATCCAGCTGGGGAGGGTCAGCTGGGTAAATAACTCAGCTGGCGGTGCGGAAAGTGGTGGTTTGAAAACTTAGCTCGGTTATTTAGAAAAACTCAGTTTGAAAAGATTAACTTTAGGTTTTCAGTTTAGTCAAGTTGTGCAACTTTTAAAGAGACACAGCTGTCTTTGGAGAGCAGCTGTGTGTGCAGTTTTGAACAGATATGCAATGATATGAAAGAGTTAGTACAAAACTGAATATAAAGAGAGAGAGTAAGAAGCACGTGAGTTTTTACGTGGTTCGGAGTAACACCTCCTACGTCCACGACCAGGTTCACTGGTAATCCACTACCACTTGGTTTCCAAGTACCAAGCAACTTCACAACTCTAACCCGAGCTGTGTTCCAACAGTTTGCGGGCACTGTCAAGCCTACACCTTCGCTTCCGGTACTGAAGAACCTAACCACTCGAATTACACGCTTCGAGCAAGCGTACCTTTACCTAACCTTTCTGGGTTTGGGTTTGGGTATGGGGTTCCAACTATGAACGAGTTCTTACAATTAAGAACTTTAGAGTATGATGAACTCGTTCGAAATCTAGGCTTAAGATATACAAACAGTATGGCCTAGGGAACAGACGAAAAACTAAGCAGTTTCTTAACTAGAAACACTTTAAGTTAAAGTGTTCTTTGATCTATGGAGAACTGCTTGAGAGCTTTTGAAAGAATGAAGATTTCAGATAATGAAAGCTTGTAGAGAGTTTTTCGTATCTGATCCTGAGGTTGAAGACAGGTTTATATAGGTAGAGATTCAAGACTAGCCGTTAGAGGAGCCGTTTGAATCTTACCTACTCTTCTTAAATACAAGATCTGCCGTTGAGCGTATCTGCACCTGTCTTCATTTGTGTCACATCCTAGGTTCTGAAGTCTAGGATGCTGATTTGGCAATCCCTCATTGGTCGAGGTAGGTTGACTTCCTCTGATTCCGGGATCTTCTGCCTTTAGAGCCGGCTTTTGAATTCGGAGCCGGACCGTCTTGAAGTGAAGTCTTCGCAGATAGTTCCCTTTGTTCTGCATACCGGACCGGCCGTGTTTTGAACTCGCCGAATTCTCTTCGCCTTGATCGTGTCCCGCCGAGGACTCAGCTGAAGGTTGACGCCTGCTGTCTTTTGCTAGCTGACTCCTGCTGTAAACACAGCTGGGTCGACTGCTGTCTTCTGCTAGCTGGGTCGACTGCTGTCTTCCGCTTCCTTAACCTGTAAGCCTAGAAAATCTAAAGCTCAAACAGGCGAGCTGGAAAACACTATTTAGGTTGACGCGATCATCTATTCGGTTGGAGAATCAGTTGGGTTTTGGTATCAAATCGAAACCTTATAATTTTCCCAACAAGAATGATTCATTCAGGGGTCATGTATTTAAGCTACTATTATTACTCTGTAATTACTTCTGAAATGATGAGCTATAGATTCACTGCAGATTTCATTTAATCAGATGTTAATGAAATTCACATGTAATTGGAATTCACAACTGTTAATTAGATACTTTTACTTTCATTTCCAAGTGCTTCATAATAAAGTGCTTGAAATTTGGGCTGCCAAAATGTAATTAAAGGTTAGACTTCAATTTGGCTTCTATTTATTTAATAAGATGGGCTCAAATTATTTTAAGCTCATTGGCTATAAATAAACGAAAAGGTTCGGGCCCAAGTTATAAGATTTAACTTGGCCCACTGAAAATATATACACAATATTTAGTTTTATCGAATTATGAATTAAAAATTATAATTCGATTTGATACTCGCCTCCGGAGTTTGAAAATATTTGGTTGTAACAACTTAAGAATGTAAAAGTCTTAATTAATTAAATAAATTAATTAAACGAGATATTAGAAAAATCGGGGTATTACACAGCGAATACAGAAGAGAAGACCCAACCAGCTGGGATTGAAGATTGAAGAATTTTTTTTCTCTTTCTTTTCGATTTATCTCTTTAATTGCTGTAATTTCTTACTTTAATAAAACAAAGTTTTATTTGCTGCTCAAAGCTCACCCTGATGACAATTACTTTTTGTCCAGGCTCTAAAATCTGAACTCTTAATCTGCTGATTTTTTTTTACCCTCTTAAAACATAGGGGAAAGCTAAGGGGAAGCTTCATAGTTTGTCTCAGTGAGGTTTTGGCATCATCAAAAAGGAGGAAATTGTTGGGAAAATTATAAAGTTTTGATTTAATACCAAAACCCAACTGACTCCAACCGAGTAGATGATTGCATAAATCTAAGTAGTGTTTTCCAGCTCGCCTGTTTGAGCTCTAGATTTTCTAAGTTTACAGGTTCAGGAAGCGGAAGACAGCAGAAGCTCAAGACAACAGAAGATCCAGCGGTGTTCACAGTAGGAGTCATCTATCAGCTGAGTTCTCCAGCTGAGCCGAGTTCAAAACAGAGCAAGATCAAGCTGAAGATTAATCGAGCTGAGTTCAAGACACAACTGATCCAGCTGTACAGACCAAATGAATGTTAACTCTTAAAGCATCAGTTCAAATCAGAGTATCAGATCCAGCTCCAAGATTCGCAAAACAGCTTGAAGACAAAAATCCCGGTGTCAGAGGAAGCCAATATATCTCGACCAATGAGGGATTGCCAAATCAGCATCCTAGACTTCAGAACCTAGGATGTGACACTGATGAAGACTGGTACAGATACGCCAAACGGCAGTTTGTGAATTTAAGAAGAGTAGGTAAGATTCAAACGGCTCCTCCAACGGCTAGTTTTGAATCTCTACCTATATATACCCGTTTTCAACCTCATGATCAAATACGAAAAACTCTCTACAAGCTTTCATTTTCTAAATTCATCAAGCTTTCAAAAGCTCTTAAGCAGTTCTAAATAGTTCAAAGAACACTTTATCTTAAAGTGTTTCTAGTCCAGAAACTGCTCAGTTTTTCTTCTGATTCCTAGGCAGAAATCTTTGTATATCTTAAGCCTAGATTTTGAACGAGTTCATCTAACTCTAAAGTTCTTCATTGTAAGAACTCATTCATAGTTGGAACCCCAAACCAAATCCCTCTTTACCCAGAAAGGTTAGGTCAAGGTTATGCTTACTTGAAGCGCGAAATTCAAGTGGTTGTAAGGTTTTTTCAGTACCCGCAAACTGAAAGGTTAGGCTTGACAGTGCCCGTAAACTGTTGGAACACATCTCGGGTTAGAGTTGTGAAGTTGCTTGGTACTTGGAAATCAAGTGGTAGTGAATTACCAGTGAATCTGGTCGTAGACGTAGGAGGTGTTACTCCGAACCATGTAAAATCTCGTGTTATTTTCTTTCTCATTATTTTCAGTTATTGTACTAACTCTATTGACACATTGTATTTTTATCGAATCTGCACACTCAGCTGCTCTTCAAAGACAGCTATGTCTTTCTGAAAATTGCACAACTTGATTAAGCTGAAAACGTAAAGATAATATTTTTCAAGCTGAGTTTTTCTAAGCAAACGAGCTAAGTTTTTAAACCACCACTTTCCGCACCGCCAGCTGAGTTATTAGCCCAGCTGACCTTTCTCAGCTGGATTCATAACTGAGCTCACGCTCTCTGTTTTAAACTTGTCAAAAAGTTTCAAAAGTCTATCTTTGGTGTATCACCCCCCTCTATACCAAAGATCCAGCTCAGGGACCATCATAGTTACATCAACTCAAGGAGCACGTTGAAGTCGTTTGTTGAGCAATACTAGTTTGCTATCATGAACTAAACACATAAGGAGTTGGAGGCCGGCTACCAATCAAAGTGTACCTATATGAAACGACGCACCCAATATGCATGGGATGAATAATTCGATCGTATGTACACGAATAACGTGTTTGCATTATTGCAGAAAGAAATCGACAAGGTCATGAATTGCAATTTGAAGCCGTTCGATGGAACCACTCCAGACGTGCTCGATGGGATTGAGAGGTACGTACGAATTTATATTTGCTGTCATGCATCGAATTGAATAATTTGTTTCTTCAATTTTTATGGTTTAGGGTTTACGTTTCTTCGATTGATTAGATTAGGTTTTAATTTGGGTTTAGTGTCTTGCTTTATTCGATCAAATAAATTTAATTAGGGTTTAATTTATTCGATTTGGTTGCATGTTTTGTTTAATCATGGTCTTCTAGTATTGTTCGAAATATTTGCTATAGTTGAATTCATAATGGCTATTTTATTCTCTTCTAATGATGCAATTATGTAAGTGTTCTTATAATTTCTGGATTTTTAATACTAAATTTGCATTCAGGTATGAAGTTATTGAACTTGGAATCATTAACAATTGGTATCATAAAGAGTATCTATACAAGGTTGAGTATCACACGAATGGTGGTTATTTGAAATGTTGTTTTCGAAAGTTTGAGAGTAAGGGCATATTTTTTTGCCATATTTTGAAACTTCTCGTGTTCAAGGGAATTGGAATTGTGAATGAAAGATACATAATGAGGAGGTGGAGGAAAGATGTGTATCGACCCCATTCGAAAATTTTATTTTCCGGAGGATATCCACATATGACGAGAGAGTATATACTATTCCAAGAATTTGAGAAGAAGTTTGAGAAATGCAATGAAATTGCGTTCAATAAACCAGCAAAAATGGAATTAATGAAGAAGCGCCTAGACGAATTGGCACTTGAGCTGTCTGAATTACAGTGCGCGTCGGATGAGGATGCGAGTTGTTCTAATGAAATGTTAGAATTCCAACCGAGCATGGATATCCATGTTTTGGATCCACATATTACGAAACGGAGGAGAAGACCCCAAAACGGGTCGGTTGATGAGTATAACAGAGAAAAATCGAGAGCGAGCTACGAAGAATCGAGGTAATGCCTCGCGTGGAAGAGTTGGAAGGGGTCGGGGTGCCGGAAATAACACCATCATAGGAACGCAAGGGAGTGTTGCTAGTTAAGTATGCATGATATGATGGAATCGAACTAGAGACCTATATGACCATATATCGAGTGTTTAGCTACTGAGGTAAGTGGCGGCCCGCGACATTTGTTGAAGTTTATAAGTATATAGCTACTAATATTATCGACCTTATTAAAAAAAATATTAAATACTAATTACTTTATATTTTTTTGTCACAAAATCTATAAATCGATACTTTTTTTTCAAGAATAATTGCAGATTGAAATAATTGTCTTTCGATATTGTCTTATTTGTTGAGAAATAATTTTCTTATAATTACTTTTCTGTTTCTTTTTTATTCCAAAAATCAATAAACCAATAAATCTACAAATATTATCGACCTTATTAAAAAAATATTAATTACTTATAAATCGATACATGTTATAAATCTCTTTTGTTTTCAAGAATAATTGCTGATTGAAATAATTTTCTTTCGATATTGTCTTATTTGTTGTGAAATAATTTTCTTATAATTACTTTTTTGTTTCTTTTGTATACAAAAAATCAATAAACCAATAAATGTACTATGTAATTCGACCTTATTGCAGAAAACAAATAAGGAATAAGTTTGTAAACATATAAGTCTTGAGGTGGCAAAAAAAATCGAAACCGCCGGAATCGAACCGAAACCGGCGGTTCCGGAACCAAACCGCCGGTTCCAGTTTGGAACCGAGAACCGCATAGACGGCGGTTCGGTTTCGGTTCCAAAGTTGTGGAACCGAGAACCGTCGGTTTCGGTTCGGTTTCGGTTCCTCCTATTTTTTTAATTTTTTATATTTTTATCTATATTTATGTTACAATTCATATTTATTTCACCTTTAATGTTAGGTTAGAATGCATAAAATTACAATTAAACAAGAAAAAGTAGCAAAAAACGAAAAAAAAATACAAAAATTAAACCCCAAAATATGCGGTTCCGGTTTGAAACCGCCGGAACCGCGGAACCGAACCGAACCGAACCAAAACTTGTGGTTCCGGTTTGGAACCGAAACCGAAATGGTTGGCGGTTCGGTTCCGGTTCCCTTCGGGTGGAACCGAGAACCGCCGGTTCGGTTCCGGTTTCGGAACCGAACCGAACCGCGGCCACCACTATATAAGTCCATAACATATGAACAAATAAATTATAACCATAAACAAAAAACATGCAGAGGCTAGTCATATTCATAATACTAATCCATAAAATATTATATAGATCAAACTTGCAAAATATTGGAGTATTTGACCCATGGCACTATATTACATACCAAAATGAAAATTCTCCATAAAACTACTAAACGATAATATTAATAAAACTACTAAACGATTATATTAAAGTTTATAACTAAATAAAAGATAAAATATGTAGATTACAACAACCAATTTACCAATTGCTACCAACATCATAGGGCTCCCTCAACCAACGGCCGTCCGACTTACTACCCTTCTCCACCGCCGCGAGCAACCACTCGTCATCCATCTGATACATGCAGCCGCCTTTTTGGAAGAGATACTCCAGTTTGTCATAGTTCCTCAGACCATGTATTTTGAACCTTTTCTCTTCCACAGTTTCCTATAACACAACACCAGTAGATTGAATGAAATAAAAATAAAAATATGTTAATGACAGATTAAAACATTATAAACCAAGAAAACTCAATATATAGATAAAAGATGAACCTTGACATCGATTATTTTGGAGAAACCTTTGCCGGCGATGATCTTCTTGGTTGTCGAATCGAATAGGTTGATAGTTTTCTCCGCATACCTACAATAACTCCAGTATTGATCATCAAGTTGAAGAAGTTTGATGACGATCTCTTTTTTGGTCCTTCTACTGCTGTTTCTTATGACGACATCGCGAATTACGTCATAGGCCTTGCTAACAAGGGCTTTCACATCCCTCATTCCTGTCGGGTATTCCTCACTTGCTCTCTCGTGAAACCAAGAAACCAAATAATCTTCTTCCTCCCATGACCAAATTCCAGGTCGTGTTTCAGATTCATATTTGTGAGCCATGGTTTTTGTTTCTGTTGATACGAGAGGTGATGGTTTGAGAGAAAAAGATGGCAATTAAAGAGTTTCATATATGGGTGCAATTAAATAGGGGAATAATGAGGGTTGATTGATTAGGAGATATGGAAAGATTTGGGATAATAGGAGATATGGAAAGATTTGAATGTGATAGGAATGATTATAACCGTATGCGTCAATACCCTATCCATCACGTCTAACGGGGATTTTTTTTCCATCAAAAAATAAACGAAAAAAAAATTACATGAAAAAATTTGGTTAAGGCTTTAAGGAGATTCGAACACGAGATGTCAATGCAAAATATGTAGTAGTTTGCTACTGAGGTAAGTGGCGGCCCGCGATACTTTTGGATGTAAATATTTTCTTATCTAGTTTCGCACGCATGAAAACATTATATAAATACATTTGTTTGTATTTTTTAATAAAAATTAGTGAATCATTGTATTCTCAATATTTGTTTCTTTTCTATTTTTTTATTATATATAATTTCGAAATATATGATATTTTGTAAAAAGATTTTGTTGCCTTTTATTCATTTTATAATATAATGTAGGCAACTTTTCCACAGTAGAGAAAATATTTTATATATGATCGATATTTTTAAAATAAAATATTAGTAACTTTATACCAAAATTATCGTGGTCATTCCTAAAATTAAATCAATAATTTTTGGATAGATATCAAAGTCTCCAATATATATCCTGCATGATGAGATTAGAGGTGTTCATCGGAACCGAAACCGGCGAGTTGGGCCCGGAACCGGAACCGCGGTCAACGGTTTTCGAACCGGAACTGCGGTCAACGGGCCGGTTCCGACCCGAAACCGTGAAGTAGGCGGGCCGGTTCCGGTTCCAACGGATAGGAACCGTGAACCGACGGTTCGGACGTTTTTTTTTTTTAATATGTTTTGTGTTTATTCTTGTTTTATACCCCTTATGGAATAAAAATGACAATTACAATGATAAATGGTTTGAAAAATGCAAAATAAATAAAATAAGGGTCATTAATGAACCGGCGGTTTCGGTTCGGAACCGTGGATCCGTGTGAACCGCCGGTTCGGCGCCCAAAATTTTGAAAAAAAAAATTGAATTTCAAAATGTTTTTCCCCCCATTTCCTCCCACTTTCAACTATAAATACCCCCTACCCACAACCATTTCTTCACACCAATTTTTACTATCTTTCTCTCTATTCTCTAAGTTATTCATTCTTTTCATTGTTCTATTTTCTAGCTCTTAGTTTCTAGCAAAAATGTCTTTCTCCAACCCTCGTCGTACTGATAAGGATAAGGAAAAGACAACCGAAGTGTTCTCAATATGGTTCAAAAAGGTTACATTACCTTGTGCCGAAGGAGAAACGCCAGTTGTAATGGCGTTATGCAATTTCTGCGACCAGAAGTACGAGCATAAGAAAGGAAATGGGTATGGCACTTATACCCGCCATATCAACAAACACAAGCCGAAGGATATACTTCAAGCTTAATGAATTTCAAGAGTTTTAGGATTTCAAGTTTTAAATAATTATATATTTTCATTTGTAATTGATTACACATTATTATCAATGAAGATATATTTTATTCTATATCGATTTTATACATTACATTGATGATTTATGTGTTTCATTTCAATTATAATATAATAATAATTTATAAAAAAAAATTCAGACGGTTCGGACCCTAAACCGCCGATTCCGACCCAGAACCGGAACCGTCCAATACGGGCCGATTCCGAACCGAAACCGGCCCGTGAACACCTCTAGATGAGATATATTCATACCACACACAAAATTAAAATATTTCACATTAATATGTTCCTGCTAAAAAAATAATAATGAAAAATCACATACCATACCATATCACGATAAACAACCGTGATAATTAAAAACAACATAATACGCACACACCAAAGTCACAATGAAGAAGAAACACACTAAGAAAACAACAAAACATGAAGATTAAACCCTAACCCTAAAAGGATTATTCTCCGATTCTTTTTCAACCTCCGCTGCGATCCACTGAAAATCTACTTTATTGGCTCCACAATTGACGAATATCTCACAGAGCTCCATGAAGTGTGGTTCGTCTTTTAGCGGCCATGTGATTCTTCGCTTCTCATCATAATACATGACGAGATTGGCACGCTTGACATATGTGACATTGGGAGGGGCAATGAACTCTAGAAAATCATTGATACGCTTACGGAGATGGTAGAGCTTCCTCACAATGCCCATCCGAGTGTTCATGCCACGACCATGGAGATGCAGGTGCATAGCAATCTCCCGGACAACTCCCAAAAAGCTTTGGTTGTCGGAGAGATAAAAATGGTGGCGGTTTATATAGATGGACTTCACCATGTTCTCGATATCTTCTTCATACCAATGTTCCTTGTCATCGATGTGCAAAAAAGAATAATGGCCGGGTCCTTCGTACATTTGGATTGTAGTTTTTTTGGGTGAAAGGGTAAAACACATGATCAATTTTAGTGAGGAAGACACTAGAGAAATATATGGTGTGAATGATTTAATAGATGAGATGGTACGCACCATTTATCACCATTTATCGTGGTTCATAAAAAAAAATTGATTTGACAAATGACACACATGCATGTATTATTATTATTTTTTATATTTTATTCTTTTTGTGTATATATAAAATTAGTCTATATTATTTTTACCAATAATTTTTTTAGAATAATTATAAGTGAAATGTGGTTCGAGTAATTTTTGAGCTATTAGTGTGAAATATTTTAATTTTGTGTGTGGTATGATAATATCTCATGCAGGATATATAATATTGAAGACTTTGATATCTATCCCAAAGTTATTGATTTATTTTTAGGAATGACCACGATAATTCTGGTATAAAGATCGTAATATTTTATTTTAAAAATATCGATCATATATAAAAAAACAGAAAAGAAATAAATATTTAGAATACAACGACTCACTATTTTTTACTAAAAAATACAAACAAACGTATTTATATTATTTTTCATGCGTGCGAAACTAGATAAAATAATATTTAAATCCAAAAGTATCGCGGGCCGCCACTTACTTCAGTGGCAAACTACTATATGTTCTGCATTGACGTCTCGTGTTCGAATCTCCCTAGAGCCTAAACCAATTTTTTTTGACCCATTTTAATTATGTATTTTTTTTTCATCTTCTATGTTATGTATTTAATATGTAAAAATCGCATTATATAAAAATCTCATTGATTTCTTTTCTTATTTTCTTAATTTTCTTAATTTTTGGATGATTGACATGAAATGATGGTTGTTAGTCTTGCATGGCATCATTACTTTTATTTCCCTCATTATATAAAAATTGCATTATATAAAAATCTCATTGATTTCTTTTCTTATTTTCTTAATTTTCTTAACTTTTGGATGATTGACATGAAATGATGGTTGTTAGTCTTGCATGGCATCATTACTTTTATTTCCCTCATACAATAATAAATTTGATTCTTGCATGTAATCATTAAATTTAGTGTTCCAAAGCAAAACCAATTGTTGATGACAATTAAAAAAAATATTTATGAATGACACTTCGATTTAAGTCTTATTTTTTATCACATTAATTTATTTTATTTCACCACTATTTTGGATGCTTGGATGTGTGCCATCCTCAATTTCTTTTGATAAAATAACACAAATTTAGTATAAAAAATAGGAATAAAAATTGATATGACAAAATACTATATTTGATTCTTGCATGTAATCATTAAAATTAGTGTTCCAATGCAAAAAAAAAAAAAAAATGGATGACACTTCGATTTAAGTCATATTTTTTATTACATTAATTTATTTTATTTCACCACTATTTTGGATGCTTGGATGTGTCCCATCATCAATTTCTTTTGATAAAATAAAACAAATTTAGTATAAAAAAAAGGAATAAAAATTGACATGAAAAAATCAAAAATTTGATTCTTGCATGTAATCATTAAAATTAGTGTTCCAATGCAAAAAATAAAATAAAATGGATGACACTTCGATTTAAGTCATATTTTTTATTACATTAATTTATTTTATTTCACCACTATTTTGGATGCTTAGATGTGTGACATCATCAATAAAATAACACAAATTTAGTATAAAAAAAAGGAATAAAAATTGATATGACAAAATCGAAGATTTGATTCTTGCATGTAATCATTAAAATTAGTGTTCCAATGCAATTCGAGATAGGTCATATTTTATTATTATATTAATTTATATTATTTCACCACCTTTTATATTTTACTAAATTTGATTTTATGACACCTTTTTTATTTTACTATTGCATGGTGTCCATTTGTCAATAACTAAGAACATTGTGTAGTTAGGGTCACCAATTCAATTTCTACTACCAATTATCTGTAAATTGGATTTAAACATATTATATACATTCACTGCCTTTTCTCCGATTGAATTTTCTTCTTTTTTTCTCTTGCACTCCTCTTCTTGACACCATCACCATGTCGATGCCCTCTAAGTTATTGGCTCCGAAGAAAATTGTCATCAAAATATCCGAGTCCTCATACCAAGGATTCGATGGTCTCGTGGTTTGGCCATGGGAAGACGAGTACATAGTGTTGACAACTCTTTTGATCTTTCGGTTCACCCACAATTTTTCAGAAAAAAATTCATGCATGAGAGCTATACTTGCTACCGAAGAGGCTATCCACAATTGTACATTCAATACGTACAATGCACTCGACATTGTGCAGAAACTATACAAATTGTACAAAACGTACACCGACCAGCTTGTGTGGCCTCCGGTGGTGAGGATGCTTGGACGGGCTTCAAAAGGGAGTCTCAATTTGTTTTTTAATATTTCGGAATTATGTTGTGGTTAGTTTAATGCACTTTTTAATTTTTTAGAGTTTCGGTTTTATCATTAATTATATGTTGTAAGTAATGATTATCAATTATATTAGTGTTTGTCTAGGTGTTTGAATATCGTGTTACTATGTTTGTTTGTATTTTTTTTCCTTTGATTTTGATTAACGTGTAGTAGTTAACAAATTATGTGTTTCTTATTTTATTTTTTTTGAATCAGTATGGTGTGTCTTTTTAATTGAACGCAGTTCATGAATTAAAGTTATTTTTGTTAAGTTATGGTGTGGTATGAGATATATCTCTTTGATTTGATAGAATTTCATATTTATCGTAAAGTTATAAATTTGATGGAATACCAACATTATTTTTGGAACGTAAATAAAGAAATAAAATTTAAATTGTGAATCCACTCATGTATATAAACTCAAAAATAAAATTAAACACACAAATTCAACATAATTTCTTAAAACAAAAAAAAATTATAAACAAATAACACTAAAATCAATGTAAAAAAAAATCATAATGAAACACAACTAATGGGATTCGAACCAGAGACATCAATGTTATAAATTCAGTATGTTGCCACTGAGGTAAGTGGCAAGCCTTGTGATTTTAGTACGTAGAAATTTACTTAAATGTATTACGGTGCCAGTTTCAAATTAAAATAATTTTGTAATTTCACTATAATATTAAATTAGAATGAAGTTAATTGTCTCAATTTCACTATACTAATCTCTAATTTATTTTCAATTATCATTTTCTTAATTATTTTATTAATATATTCAACATGGATTAATTTTCTACAACACGTTCTTTCATTAATGCATTTTTTGTTAAATTATATACTAACTCATGAGAAAACAAGTATAAAATACGGAAAGCCAACTATAATATATAAAATGAGAAATTATATAGATCAAATTAATAAAACTTCGATATTTTTAGTGAAATAACAATTTTAGTCAAATAACAATATAAAAACTATACAAATACAAGTAAATGTAATTGCAAAAAAATTGTTCATATTGTTAAATAAAACTTACAAGAATTCCATGAAATTATTCTAATTCTAATTTAACTTTACATTATATTCTATAAAGAAATTTACATAGAAATTTTTAGTTAACTAATAATTAAATTGTCTACTAAAAATGAACTTAAAATGAAATTGTAAGTATGGCGTGCAAAAATAAACCGAGCCATTTCAAAATTGATTGATTAGATATGTCATGCCAATATGCCATGAACTTGGTACTATTCAACCTACTTAGGTTTAGTATATTACATTCCACAAATCCAATAAGTAAAAACAAATCAATAAATTTTTCTAATATGGCGCTTCATTAATTTTATTTAATTAATTAAGACTTTTGCATTCTTAAGTTGTTACAACCAAATATTTTCAAACTCCGGAGGCAAGTATCGGATCGAAGTATAATTTTTAATCCATAATTCGATAAGACTAAATATTGTGTATATATTTTTAGTGGGCCAGATTATATCATATACTTGGGCCCGAACCTTTTCGTTTATTTATAGCCAATGAGCTTGAAATAATTTAAGCCCATATTATTAAATAAATAGAAGCCAAATTGAATCTCAACCTTTAATTACATTTTGGCGGCCCAAAATTTTGAGCCCATAAATCCATCAGGAAATGAAGGTTGAAGATATAATTAACAGCTGTGAACTCCAATTACATCTGATTAAATGAAATTTGCAGTGAATCTATAGCTCATCATTTCGGAAGTAATTACAGAGTAAATAATAGTAGCTTAAATACATGACCCCTGAATGAATCATTCTCACATCCGAAAACACAATTTACAACCAAGAAAAAGAAAAGGAAGAAGAAGCTCTTCTGGGGTTTTTGCAGTCACAAGATAACAAAGCACAGAAGCTCTTTTCACAAATCATCCATCCACCAGACTAACAACCGTAAGTCCAAAACTCAAATTTCCAAACTTTGTCTAGTAAATAGAAGCTCTGTTTATTTCTCATAAGCAACTCCAAACCGAAATCATAAGCAAATAAGAGAATAAATTGCAGTAATCTATTCTATCATTCAATAAACACAAGCATGATCATTAACCCAAGAAGAAACCACAAACGAACCAAGAATCATAACCTGTAAATGTTAAATCTTAACCTCACTTCAACTAATCCAAATTCTATAAGCTCACAACATCCTAAACTCAAAATCAAGATCAAGAATAATTTGTTTAGAACCTGCCCTGTTCTTATTGATCTCGAATAATCGAGTCATCAGACTGACGTGAGCAACGGCACCACAGCGGCGCGTGAAGGAGAAGGACGGCGGCAGTGGAGGTGGGGTCTCCGGGCTGCTGCCTGCTTGGCTGAAAGGGAGACAATGGACCGCGGGCCGCCGGAGGTGAGGCTCGTCCACTGAAGGCAGAACCCGGTGGGGTTGCTGGAATCCGGCATCTCACCGGATTTTTATAAAAAAAAGGAGATTAATTAATTAAAACTAAAAATAAAATAAAATTAAAAGAAAATAGAAGAAGGGTGGCAGAGAGCTTACCATGGTGAAGGTGGTGGCGACGAGCCACGGCGCGGCGGCGGTGGAGCTGCTGGCGGCACGGCACGGCGGCAGGGGGCTGCTGGAGGTCCGCGGTGGCGGCGGAGGCGGCTACGGCTGCTACTGTCATCCACGCTCCGACTACGGGCTCACGGAGGCGGTGATTCACTCGCCGGAGTCGAGAGCAAAAGAGGGGTGAATTTCAGAAAGTTGGGGATTCTCAAATTAGGGATCTAGGGTTTTTGATTTGAGGGTTTGTGGTTAAGAATAAAGAGGAAGGTGGGAGAGGGATGGAGATGGCGGCGGAGCTCGCCGGAACCGCAGGGAGACGGCAGCGGTGCTGCTACCGTCGAGTCCAGAGAGAGAAAGACAGATGTAGAGAGAGAGGAAAGGGGACGGAGTCGTGAGGACGGTAACGTCGGACGCGGCGGCGGTGGCGGCGAAGTGCGCCGGAAAAGAGAAGGGGCGGCGGCTGCTGTGGGAAGAAGAAGGAAGAAAAAAAAAATGAAGAGAGCAGAGAGAGAGATACGAGAGTAGAGAGAGAGATATGAGAGAGCAGAGTGAGAGAGTTGTGAGAGAGAGATAGAGATCTGTGGTTTAAGAAAAGAAAGAAAAAAAAAAGAAGAAAAGAAAATAAGAATTGATTTAAAATGTGGGCTTGAGTTGTAATTTAAACCGGGCCAAATTGCTTTATAAGGGTTGGACTACGAATTAATTTTCTGGGCTGGACCTTGATAATCAATTGGGTTGAATTAATTAATTAAGTGGGCAGAGAGCTGGGCCGAGCTTAAATTAATTAATTAAAATTCTAATTTATCTACAACCCTTTATTAAATTATGTATAATTGTTGACTCGTTTAATATTTACGAGATCCGTAAATTGGGCGTTAAAATATACATTCTAGGCTTTCTAATGATGCATTGCCCATTCTCAGATTCGAAATACACTGTTCTGTATTTAAGTTTTAATCTGCTGCATTTGTGCATAAATTCTCAATTTCTAATGTCGTTCAAGTTTAATCAATTTATTTGATTTCTTGAAAACTTCTAAGTCAATATTGATCATTGACTTTTGTTATGAACGTTCTAAGCTTCGAGTAAATGTCAAGTTGTAAACCAACTTGAAAACTATTAAAATTTCATTTTATTAATAATATATTAATAAAATGCCAAAGCCTTAAAAGATTAATCAAGTCATTGAGTCCGTTATAGTTTCAATTCTGTCTGGACCAATTTACTAAGATTTGTTTATTTACGATAAAAGGATTGTGCATAGAAGAAAGGACGGAAGACGGAAGCTTGGTAATTCGTTCTGTAAACTGTTGAGGTGGGCTTTTCTATTATACAGATAAAATGTGGGCTTTTCTATTATACAGATAAAATGTGGGCTTTTCTATATATTAAATAACTCGAGCTTTGCTATGTTTTTTAAATGCTTTAAAAGTATGTTTTAAAGTGATTATCATGCATAAAAGGATTGTTTTATGGATTCTCTTATGCCTATCTGTGTTGGTTCGCCAACTGTTATAATCGATCGGATTCTGAGTTAGCCAAAAGGGTGCTTTCCAGAATTAGTGTACACGGTAGCCATGAGTATGGACCCTGTTGAGGGGCGACCAGCCATGGTGAGTTGCGTTCGCGGAAGAAGGCCTTCTTCCCCGGCGTTGTTTCAGATATGGTTTTAATTGAATAAATAAAGTGGATAAGCAAGTACGAAAATGATTTAGTAAACACGGGCTTTTTCTGAAAAAAACCCTGTGTGTTACTGTGGAGATGCATGATTAATCTATAAAATCTATTATATGTTTTGGCAAGTGTTCACTGAGTACGTTGTACTCAGCCCTGCATATGTTTTCTAAATGTGCAGGTTGAGCGACGAGTGACGGCGGATGTTTTGAGTTATTGGTTACATCAGTGAATCTAGTAAAGCCCTGACTTCATGTCTTCATACGTGAAGTCAATCTACGTCTTTTTCCGCTGCAAGACACTATGATGTTTCATATCATGTGATATTCGGTTTAGTACTGTGTACTAAAAACCCTAGAACTACTGAACTTTTATATCGAGAATTCCTTCAAGATTGTCTCACTTTGGATAACTCCATACACTTTAATATTGTATCATTGTTCAATAATGATATCATCGCCTTTTATTCGATGATTCCCCCTTCTTTCCCGCTTCTTAATTCCAACCCCTAGTCGCACCCCGGCTTAGCCGTCCCTCGGGATTTGGGGCTGTGACAAAAACTAAGGCGGAAAACCCTTGTTATTACAAATCTAATTTAAGGAATTAAAATTTAAGAACTACAACACTGAGTAAGAAACCCATTACAAATCCGAAAAAAAAAACACTTTAAAAGAATGAAATTTAAATTTGATACTACTATATTTCACGACTCTCTCTTCAATCACATTGTAGTTGGATAAATCTTCAGATTTATTTCTTAACTGCATGTATTTTTCGTATGCCTCCACAGCTTCATTTTGAGATGGAAACGCCTTATACAAGCTTCCCTTAAAACCAAGCACATATGGCGCACAATTTTCCCAACTTGAAAAAATTCCAGTTCGTTCATCTTCAAAAACAACGTACAACTTTTTCTCCTTGCTTTGTCTCGACTGCATTTCCATGAGTGTGTGTTGAACAAAACTAATATAATATGAGATCAAAGGAATGAAAAATCGATTTAAACAATAAAATGTATGGTGTCAATAGCGATGAAAAAACTGTAATATATGGTTTGGATGGGCAAAACAAATGAAATAGAAGAAATAAAACATTAAAAAAATAAATGAAATTAATTACGTAAAGGATTCGTGAAATTTTCACTAATTTTAGACATAAGGTATGAATGGGAGCGAGAAAAAATAAATTAATTCAAAAATTAATATTTACCGCCTAATTAGCTCTTAAGGTTGAAAATTAATTCAAATTTTTGGAATTTCAAAATCCTTTTGAAATTTAATTTTATGATTGATATTCATAGACACCTAGACACAAAGTGGCTACAAATCATTACCCTTATTTTTATTAGCTAGTGTCTTTGTCTTATCTAAAACACACATATACTACACATAACACACGCACACACACATTCATTTATACACATACATGCGCACGTAACACATATATACACATATATATTATAAATATTATTTTATTATACAATTTCCTTTTACATAGTATTTCGTCTTTCATTCCGTAATACGACATTCACTTATCGGATCGAAGTTTCGATCAAGCATATAAGTAGAGTTAATTATTTCGGTCTTAAAGAGACCAATATCCATATTATTTCATAAATTAACCCTTCTTCAAAATCAAATAGACAATCATAAAATATATAATCGTTGATTAATTATTTCTAATTAATCATAATTTTGCATAAGCAACAATAATAATACCGATATATTTCACTCGAATGATATAATATGAATGCTCGTGGTATGCAATGCATATAGTATGTAAATTTTATAATTTGGACGTTTAAATTTTATCGGATATAAGTGACCGTTCTATTATTCAATTTATTCTATATATACATCTTTTTTTTATACTAAGACGAAATTTTTAGGCTCGAATTTTCGGGGTTCTACATGACCTTAAATTCAATACATTTAAAAAACTACAATTGATTATTAACTATTAAATATATTATGCTATTATATCTATTTAATATATAGTAATTGAGTAATACTACTTTAAATATATATATATATATATATATATATATATAAAAGGGGGGGTATGGTGTGTTTTTTAGGGATACACATTAATCCACAATAAATAAAAGAAAAAGATCTTACGAGATGGAGGAGCTTTCCAGAAAAGGGCAGCACTCCAGGTTGATCTTTGAGATGGAGAAGAGTTTACACATCGAAATTTTTTTTTTTTTATACTGGGATATATTATATGAACTAGGAAGGAATAACTATCTGCTAAAAACTAAGAAGAGGAGAGTTTAGAAACTCATTCTTGATTTTGAATAAAAGAGGGTTGTATTGTTTCTTCGGTGTGTTTACAATGAAAGAGCAAAGCTCTTTTTATAGCCAAAAATTGGCCGACAATTCCAATCTATCCTATAAAAGTTAAGATACCTAGTCTAGAAAAAACCACAAATTCAAACAAGTAATAATCAAAGAAAAGACTAAAAAAGAAAAGAAAAGACTACACTACAAAAATAAAGATAACAATAATCGTGGCCAAAATACGAGCAAACACTTCTTCAGTATTGATGATGTGTTCTTCGTCTTCTAATTTTTCGCCTTCACCGCTGAATGGTAAAAGCATTTTCCAATTTTCTGTCCCAAAGATCTGGGTGAAATGTCCTTCTCCAAGGAGTTTGTACTGGTTCCAGAAAATTAGTTCGAAACCCATATTTTCTTGATAGTATTCATACACCTTGGAATTTTCAATTTCCTTGAAATCAAATGATGTTGAATCATGATTTCTTAATCTGTCTTTTTCTTCCATAAAAATCCTCTTTCTGCTTGGCACATAAGAGCCATTTATAACTTGTGGAAGAGAGGATATAATTTTACAGAATACCTTGCCTTTTAGGGATTTTGATGCAATATTTCCTCCTATAAGCAAGAATTTTTCTCCCAATTTTTCCAGAATGTCTTCAATTTTTGAGCCTTCTTCTTCCAGACGGAACTCAATAAAATCAACCATGCCATTGTGATAAAATTTTAAAAAATTTTCACAATTCATGTCTGTCGAATTTAGGTCAACTTGGAGTTTGAAAAGTCCAGGGACTCCATCTGGAAATTCTTGAGAATCAAAGTAGTATGTTGACTTTTGTACTACTTTTACTCCTTCGAAATGAATTTCTCCAAAAATAATTTTTACCAATTTCTTTTGGAGATTTTCAAAATCCTTTAAAATTCCTTCCAAGGCCTTTGTTGAAATTATTTGTTCCAATTCAGGAACTCTGTCTAAAAGTGGTTTTAAGACCTCTTGGTAAGGGAGATCAAGCACTCTTGCCTTGAAATTTTCGAATTTTCTTTGGGGAATCGAATCCTTTTTTATTTCAAAATCTTTGATCTCAGTGTTCAAGGAAAAAATTTTTGAATTAAGGTTTGAGATCCCTTTTTCCATTGTAAAAATTGTTTGGTCCTTGAATTTTAGGGCCTCAACATTCTCTTGAATTTTTGAATTGGCGAGAGAAAGTTGACTTTGTAAATCAAAAATTTGTTTTTCTAATTTTTGAATTGTCTCGGATTGAGCTGAAATTACCCCACTTGGGTTTTCTTCTACAATTTGTGAAAAGCTTTTTACTTCTTCTGGTTCAATGAAAAAGTTTAACCCTAAAGAATCTCTAGCATTATCTAAAGCTTCTTTAAAGGTATAATATCCTTTAAAAATAGGGTTTTGACAAGTAATATGTTTTCTAACTGTATCAAAATTATTAAAAAGACCTACTTTTGTACCTCTGTAAATAACATAATGAGAAAATTTTCTTTTTGGGATTACATTCTTTTCTGCCTTTAAATCTGAAAAATAGAAACTAAGGGCATTAAGAATTTGAACTTTGAAAGAGGTGGCGTTGGGAAGAGTTTGAATATGCCACAAATTATCTAACAAACACTGTTGTTGAGGATTAACCTCGATTCCAGTGTATGGTTTGAATTTTTTGTTTTGATCTGTGTGAGTAGAAAGCATAACAGATCCAAACTGAAAGTGTGTTTTCAAATTCTTTTCTCCTTTTGTTGAAATTTTGGAAATAGGAGAAGTTTGAGAAAAATTTCCCATCTGTATAAATTTTGAACTGGGAGAATTCTGAAAATCACTTCCCATCTGTGTAAATTTTGAACTGGGAGAACTAGTAGAAGTATGTCCCAATTTTAGAAATTTAGGGCTACTTTCTGCACTAGATGTTATCATTGGAGAATTGTCTGTAGAAACTTTCTCTGTAGCAACTTTCTCCTTGCCTTTAGGTTTGATGACTTTTTTGTGATTCATAACCTGTATTTAAATATTTAAAAATGTTACGGGAAAGTAAATCAGCTAGATTATTATCTTTTCCTTTTATATGTTCAAAATTTATTATGTAACCTTTTCCTTGAATTAGGTTTTGTAAATTTACCCATCTGGTTCTATTTACTTTTCTACTATTATCATTTTTTAAAAATTTTACTATTGCTTCACAAATGTTCTTCTTACCGTAAATTCATTATTTAAATAGATTTTGAATTTTTCTAATGAATTTATTAATGCTCGTATTTCAAAATCTAAAGAAGTCCAATTACTTCCAATTTTTCCAAAATTTCCAATCTGCTATATGCGGCAATTCTTTCTTCATTTTTGAGGCAATATTTATTTTTCTTGCATAATATAACAACTCCCCATCCTTCTTTGGAGCCATCACATTCTATAATAATATAATCTGTTACTAGAGGTAATTCTAGTGGGTTAATTATTTTAACTGCTTCTTTTATTTTTTTAACTAAAAGAATATCTTCTTTATTAAAATTTCTTTGCCCATTTTTAGTAGTTTTACTATATAAAGGTCCTGCAAGCTTACTAAGGTTTGGTATAAATTTTCTAGCATAATTGAGCAATCCTAAGAAAGCTTGAATTTGCTTTAAACCTTCTAGTTTATCTGGAAAGTTTAATAGTTTTTCTCGCAATGTGTGGTTGTAATTCAATCTTTCCATTTCCAATTTCTAATCCTAAAAAGGATATTTTTCTTTTAAATAATTCCATTTTTCTTTTACTAATTACAATACCTTGTTTTTCTATTTCTTTAAAAATAATTTCTAAATGGTATTCATGTTCTTTAATATTATTACTCGCTACAAGAATATCATCTATATAAACTAGACGAAATCATATTTTAGAAATATAGAGTCCATAAATCTTTGAAAAACTGATGGAGCATTTTTTAAGCCAAAACTCAAAACATTCCATTCAAAATGTCCTTCCGGACAGAAAAAAACATCCATGGTTTAAACCATTCTTCTAATTGTAATTGATTATATCCTGATTTAAGGTCAAATTTGCTAAAAATCTTTTTATTTTGGATTAAACTAATTAATCCATCCTTATTCGGAATATTGTAACCATCATCTATGGTGTTATCATTTAATCTTTTATAATTATAAACTATTCTTGCTTTTCCTCTTTTTATTTCTGAATGATTTCTAACTATAAAAGCTGATGTTCTATGTGGACTTTCTGATCTTCTAATTAATTTTTGTTCTAACATTTCTGGAATTTGTTTTTTAAATTCTTCTCTATCAAGTGGAGAATATTCTATATTTGCTGTAATAATCCTTATATCAGGATTTTTAATTTTTTGTTTTATTAAATAGTTTACTTTTGTCTTAGTAATGTCTTCACCTATTAATCCTATTTTTTCAAGTCTTTGAATTATAGGGTAATTTATGCTCTTTGTAATATTTGGTCCTTTTTCTAATTCGTGACCTAAAAAATTTCCTAAATAAAACATTGTTTCATTTTCTATTTTATTTATCCTGTGACTTTCTTTATTTTGAGATTTTTTGAAAAAATCTAATTCACCAGTTCCACCAAAAGGGGGGGTAGGGTGTGTTTTTTAGGGATACACATTAATCCACAATAAATAAAAGAAAAAGATCTTACGAGATGGAGGAGCTTTCCAGAAAAGGGCAGCACTCCAGGTTGATCTTTGAGATGGAGAAGAGTTTATACAGCGGAGAATTTTATTTTTTATACTGGGATATATTATATGAACTAGGAAGGAATAACTATCTGCTAAAAACTAAGAAGAGGAGAGTTTAGAAACTCATTCTTGATTTTGAATAAAAGAGGGTTGTATTGTTTCTTCGGTGTGTTTACAATGAAAGAGCAAAGCTCTTTTTATAGCCAAAAATTGGCCGACAATTCCAATCTATCCTATAAAAGTTAAGATACCTAGTCTAGAAAAAACCACAAATTCAAACAAGTAATAATCAAAGAAAAGACTAAAAAAGAAAAGAAAAGACTACACTACAAAAATAAAGATAACAATAATTGTGGCCAAAATACAATAATCGTGGCCAAAAAATTCAAAAAGTAAGAAAAACTTTTTGACAAATGTTAGTGACAATTGATAAATTTTCGTCATTGCATTCGTCATATCCTTTCTAGAAATCCCTGTGAGTTTCTGGAATTTCTTCATCATTTTCTGTATCACTTTCTTGATGAAGAGCAAACACTTCTTCAGTATTGATGATGTGTTCTTCGTCTTCTAATTTTTCGCCTTCACCGCTGAATGGTAAAAGCATTTTCCAATTTTCTGTCCCAAAGATCTGGGTGAAATGTCCTTCTCCAAGGAGTTTGTACTGGTTCCAGAAAATTAGTTCGAAACCCATATTTTCTTGATAGTATTCATACACCTTGGAATTTTCAATTTCCTTGAAATCAAATGATGTTGAATCATGATTTCTTAATCTGTCTTTTTCTTCCATAAAAATCCTCTTTCTGCTTGGCACATAAGAGCCATTTATAACTTGTGGAAGAGAGGATATAATTTTACAGAATACCTTGCCTTTTAGGGATTTTGATGCAATATTTCCTCCTATAAGCAAGAATTTTTCTCCCAATTTTTCAAGAATGTCTTCAATTTTTGAGCCTTCTTCTTCCAGACGGAACTCAATAAAATCAACCATGCCATTGTGATAAAATTTTAAAAAATTTTCACAATTCATGTCTGTCGAATTTAGGTCAACTTGGAGTTTGAAAAGTCCAGGGACTCCATCTGGAAATTCTTGAGAATCAAAGTAGTATGTTGACTTTTGTACTACTTTTACTCCTTCGAAATGAATTTCTCCAAAAATAATTTTTACCAATTTCTTTTGGAGATTTTCAAAATCCTTTAAAATTCCTTCCAAGGCCTTTGTTGAAATTATTTGTTCCAATTCAGGAACTCTGTCTAAAAGTGGTTTTAAGACCTCTTGGTAAGGGAGATCAAGCACTCTTGCCTTGAAATTTTCGAATTTTCTTTGGGGAATCGAATCCTTTTTTATTTCAAAATCTTTGATCTCAGTGTTCAAGGAAAAAATTTTTGAATTAAGGTTTGAGATCCCTTTTTCCATTGTAAAAATTGTTTGGTCCTTGAATTTTAGGGCCTCAACATTCTCTTGAATTTTTGAATTGGCGAGAGAAAGTTGACTTTGTAAATCAAAAATTTGTTTTTCTAATTTTTGAATTGTCTCGGATTGAGCTGAAATTACCCCACTTGGGTTTTCTTCTACAATTTGTGAAAAGCTTTTTACTTCTTCTGGTTCAATGAAAAAGTTTAACCCTAAAGAATCTCTAGCATTATCTAAAGCTTCTTTAAAGGTATAATATCCTTTAAAAATAGGGTTTTGACAAGTAATATGTTTTCTAACTGTATCAAAATTATTAAAAAGACCTACTTTTGTACCTCTGTAAATAACATAATGAGAAAATTTTCTTTTTGGGATTACATTCTTTTCTGCCTTTAAATCTGAAAAATAGAAACTAAGGGCATTAAGAATTTGAACTTTGAAAGAGGTGGCGTTGGGAAGAGTTTGAATATGCCACAAATTATCTAACAAACAACCATTGTTGAGGATTAACCTCGATTCCAAAGGTATGGTTTGAATTTTTTGTTTTGATCGTGTGAGTAGAAAGCATAACGGATCCAACTGAAAGTGTGTTTTCAAATTCTTTTCTCCTTTTGTTGAAATTTTGGAAATAGGAGAAGTTTGAGAAAAATTTCCCATCTCGTATAAATTTTGAACTGGAGAATTCTCGAAAATCACTTCCCATCCGTGTAAATTTTGAATCTGGAGAACTAGTAGAAGTATGTCCCAATTTTAGAAATTTAGGGCTACTTTCTGCACTAGATGTTATCATTGGAGAATTGTCTGTAGAAACTTTCTCTGTAGCAACTTTCTCCTTGCCTTTAGGTTTGATGACTTTTTTGTGATTCATAACCTGTATTTAAATATTTAAAAATGTTACGGGAAAGTAAATCAGCTAGATTATTATCTTTTCCTTTTATATGTTCAAAATTTATTATGTAACCTTTTCCTTGAATTAGGTTTTGTAAATTTACCCATCTGGTTCTATTTACTTTTCTACTATTATCATTTTTTAAAAATTTTACTATTGCTTCACAATGATGTTCTTACTGTAAATTCATTATTTAAATAGATTTTGAATTTTTCTAATGAATTTATTAATGCCTGTATTTCAAAATCTAAAGAAGTCCAATTACTTCCAATTTTTCCAAAATTTCCACTGCTATATGCAGCAATTCTTTCTTCATTTTTGGGGCAATATTTATTTTTCTTGCATAACATAACAGCTCCCCATCCTTCTTTGGAGCCATCACATTCTATAATAATATAATCTGTTACTAGAGGTAATTCTAGTGGGTTAATTATTTTAACTGCTTCTTTTATTTTTTTAACTAAAAGAATATCTTCTTTATTAAAATTTCTTTGCCCATTTTTAGTAGTTTTACTATATAAAGGTCCTGCAAGCTTACTAAGGTTTGGTATAAATTTTCTAGCATAATTGAGCAATCCTAAGAAAGCTTGAATTTGCTTTAAACCTTCTAGTTTATCTGGAAAGTTTAATAGTTTTTCTGCAATGTGTGGTTGTAATTCAATCTTTCCATTTCCAATTTCTAATCCTAAAAAGGATATTTTTCTTTTAAATAATTCCATTTTTCTTTTACTAATTACAATACCTTGTTTTTCTATTTCTTTAAAAATAATTTCTAAATGGTATTCATGTTCTTTAATATTATTACTCGCTACAAGAATATCATCTATATAAACTAGACAGAAATCATATTTTAGAAATATAGAGTCCATAAATCTTTGAAAAACTGATGGAGCATTTTTTAAGCCAAAACTCAAAACATTCCATTCAAAATGTCCTTCTGGACAGGAAAAAGCTGTCCATGGTTTAAACCATTCTTCTAATTGTAATTGATTATATCCTGATTTAAGGTCAAATTTGCTAAAAATCTTTTTATTTTGGATTAAACTAATTAATCCATCCTTATTCGGAATATTGTAACCATCATCTATGGTGTTATCATTTAATCTTTTATAATTATAAACTATTCTTGCTTTTCCTCTTTTTATTTCTGAATGATTTCTAACTATAAAAGCTGATGTTCTATGTGGACTTTCTGATCTTCTAATTAATTTTTGTTCTAACATTTCTGGAATTTGTTTTTTAAATTCTTCTCTATCAAGTGGAGAATATTCTATATTTGCTGTAATAATCCTTATATCAGGATTTTTAATTTTTTGTTTTATTAAATAGTTTACTTTTGTCTTAGTAATGTCTTCACCTATTAATCCTATTTTTTCAAGTCTTTGAATTATAGGGTAATTTATGCTCTTTGTAATATTTGGTCCTTTTTCTAATTCGTGACCTAAAAAATTTCCTAAATAAAACATTGTTTCATTTTCTATTTTATTTATCCTGTGACTTTCTTTATTTTGAGATTTTTTGAAAAAATCTAATTCACCAGTTCCACCACGCTTTCGAGCGAACTCTGATGTCTGACTATATCTGTTTGTAGGAAAACTATAAACTTGTTTACTAAGAGTAATATGGTTTTTTGCTATTGTAATTGATCCATTTAAACTTGTAACAAAGTTTAATCCTAACAAAAAATCTTCTGATTTTACAGATTCTGGATTAATAATAACCTGTGGTAATTCATATTTAGAACTAAAATTTCCTGCAAAGTCTAGGAATTGAATTCCTAATGCTTCAACTTGGTGTGTTATTTTAATAATTCTATTTTCAACAGTATATATATATATATATATATAGATACCACTTAGCGTGGTATCTCCTTAAAATTAAGGATATTTAATCAGAGTGCTTAATTTAAGCAGATAATAAAGACCCTTGTTGTTCAAAGAGTCTTAAGCTTCGTTTAGCGGATTTAAGAGTAGGATAAAAATATATCCTTTTTGAAACCTCTGGAATTTCAGAGTCTTCAATACATTCAATTAAATAAGATATAAAATTTCTAGTAGAAGATATTTTATCTCTAACAGTTAATTTATAATTTTTATAATGAACATAATCATAATCATGCGGTGCATTCCAAAATTCATATGAATTGCAAGGAAGATTCATAAAACAAGAACTTACATTAATTCTTGGGGAGCGTTACACTGGAATAATTACAATACGAAGAGAGGAAAGTGGTGAGGAAATGAGAATATTACAAGAGAAAGGAAATCGTAGAAAACGAGAGAAAGCAGAGAAAGCAGAGAAAGGCGTGTCCTCAAAACATCTGAGGACGGGCTATTAAATAGCCAAAAGAAAAAGAAACGACAAAAAGAAAACATACTATTCATAAATAGTAACAAACTATTCATGAATAGTAACCTACAATCTAAAAAGAAAAACCTATTAAACCTATGATATGCGTATTTCGCAGTTATTATTTTTGTAGTTCTCCTTCAAGAAGAAAACTCATGCAGTCTAGATCTTCGTAGGGATCTTGGGCTTCTTCAAAATTTTCAATTTCTTTCATTTCAGTATCTGAGATATTTTTCTCTACTGAAGAAGAGGAGGAACTTGCTTTAGTAATTTCTGGATTGTCTTTTCCAAAAACTTCTTTCCACATGTTATTAATGGAGTCTTTATCCATTTTCTGGAAAAGTTCTTTAAGTAAGGAGTCTGAGGAAGGAGTCTGTGCATTGAGACTTCTGTAAATTTGTTGAGATGGTTTGATAGCCAAAACTCCTCGTCTATCATAAGTTTTTCCTTCGCCAAAGAAATCTTCTTTGGGCCACCATTTGATAAGAATTCTCCTAACTAAAATTGTTGGAGTGAATTGAATTTCATTCTTTTCTCTTTTTTGCTCTTGCAAACCATAGTCCCATCTTAAAATCCATGGAACAGAGTAATAGTTTGCAAATTGCAAAAGCGCATTAAGACTTTCAAGGTTGTCATTAACCTGTTGAAATTTTTTTCCAAATCATTTTTATTTTCTTAGGAAATATACAAGGTGATACCCCCATGAAAAGAAAAATGTTGAAAACCAAATCGGGATGTATTGTGTAACATCATCAAGATCAAATTTAATCCACCACGAATGCTTTTTAGCATTATTTTCATAAATAAATAAATTATCCCAAGCTTTAATATAATCAAAAAAACTATAAAAATTTGGGAGTGCTTTATAATTTTCAAGTTGCCTGCTTTGATAAAGAGGCAATCCCCAATCTGAGGAAGAAAGAATTTTCTTAATAATACATTTAGAATAAGCGTATTCTTTACCGCGATCCATATGTTGAATTTCAACAGATCCAGTTTCAGTAAGAATTGCTTCAAAATATTCTCGACTTTTCTTTCCAAAGATTGGTAGCATATCTTTATTAAGATAGCTTTGTGCCAATTGATTTGGAGAAAGACCTTTTAGATCTTTTTCAATTGGAAAACAATTAATATATCCCAAAATAATATATGGGTATCTAATTTCTTCTTTTGAACCCTTTTGAAGGAAGATGGCGTTTTGATAATATTGAATTTCATATGCCATTTCATCTTCTTCAAATTCTTTGTTAGGATTAAATTTCGGAAAATCTTTTAGATCAAGAAAATCATCATCTGATTTTTGTTGATCATTTGATTTATGTTGAGAAGGCTTTTTAGCCATATTTGATGAAGTTGACTTTTTAGTCAAATTAACCATTGGTCTTTTGCCCATGGACCGTTGTTTTACCATGGTGTTCCAAGCTTCTGCCCTGCAAGAATTCTCTGGTTAGAAAATCTGGTAATGAATTAGATTTTCCAGCAATATGCTCAATATCAAAATCAAAACATGCAAGAATGGATTGCCATCTAGCAAAAATTTGTTTTGATGCAATATTCTTAACATCTTTTAAAAGAATATCTTTAGCTGATTTACAATCAACTCTAATTAAAAATTTTTTATTTAAAATATCACTTTCAAATTTAGTGACACATTTGACAATGGCAAGTAATTCTTTTTTAATAGTAGAATAATTCTTTTGAGAGTCATTCCAATTTCCAGAAGTAAATCTGACTAGTTCTTCTTTAGAACTGTTGGAATTCTTTTGTTTAAGGATTCCACCATATCCGATTTCAGATGCATCAGTTTCAATTATTTTAAATGCTTCAGGATTAGCAATAGACAAACATGGGAGTTCTTTAACTCTTTCTTTTATTCTTAAAACAGCTTCTGTATGCTTATTAGTCCAAGGTAAAGGGTTTTTCTTTAACCTTTGGAATAATAACTTACAATCTTGTGCAAGATCTTGGTAAAAATCACCTATATAATTTAGGCAACCAAGAAAACGTTGTAATTGATTAAGATCAATTATTTTATCAGAAAATTTATCTGCAAATAAAATTACCCGTTCAATTGGAATAATAATTTTATTCTCAATATAATGACCAAGGAATTTAATTTTAGTCTGAAAAAGTTTAACCTTTTTAATATTTATAGCAAAACCAGCTCTTTTAGTAGTTTGTATAAATATATTGAGATGCTTAAAATGTTGTTCTATATTTTCTGAAAATATTAGAACGTCATCAATATAAACTAAAATAAAATCCATATGAGGATTATAAATTTGATTCATAATATTTTGAAATTCCATTGGAGCATTTTTTAAACCAAATGGCATAACATTCCATTCAAAATGCCCAAAAGGAACTGTAAAAGCAGTTTTATATTTATCTTCTTCTTTTAGAAGAATTTGATAAAACCCAGATTTAAGATCGAATGAAGAAAATATATTTCCTTTAAACATTCGATTAATTAAATCTCTTTTATTTGGTAATGGATGTTTTATCCATTTAAGAGCTTTATTAAGCGGTTTATAATTAATAACTAGTCTTGGAGCTCCTCTTTCGATTTCAGCAGCATTTTCAACATAAAATGCTGGACAACTCCATAGACTTTTACTAGGTCTTATTAAACCCTTTTTAAGAAGACTATCAATTTCTTCTTTACAATATTTTAATAATCTTTCATTCATAGCAATAGGTCTAGCTTTAGTGGAAATATTATTTTCATCAAAGCCATCTATATAGGGAAGACTAACTTCATGTCTTTTTCTATTCCAAAAAGCATTTGGAACTTCTGCACAAATTTCATCATTAATTTGTTGAAAAATATTTTTTATTTTATTCTGATTTTTTTCAGAATTAATTTTTTCTTTAATATTTCTAAAATTTATCTCTTCCTTAAGAGAATAAATAAATTTATTTTTATTATTAATAACTTTTTGAATTAAATTAATAGATTTAGTAATAGGAACCGATGAAAAAGGAAAATGTAAATTTTTTCCTTTAACCTTTGCAAAAAGTCCTTTCTCATTAATTTTATTAATGGGAAAAAGCATTTGGAAAAAAGGTGTTCCTAAAATAACTGGAGTAGAAATATTTTTTATTAAAATAAAAGATGTGTTAAGACAAACTCCTGAGTTACAAATAGCAACATCTGATAGTTTGTAATTTACAATGAGTGGTTGCTTATTAGCTGCAGTAATAAATTGAGTAGTTTTTGAATAATATTTTGAAGGGATAATTCCTTCACTAATACAATTAACATCTGCTCCTGTATCAAGGAGTGCATTAATAGTAATAGTAAATTCTTTGTTAATAATCAAAGTAACTTCAGAATACCATTTCTGAGATCGGATTTGATCAATTTTATTGACCCAAATTAAATCCTTAAAAATAATTTGATTAATTTTAGAATCTTCTTCTCTATTGGAGATGACATCATCTTCTTCATCTGATGATGATGAATCATTCTTCCAATTGTTGATTTTGAGAAGATCAAACCTTTCATTAAGGTTTTTTACTTCAGATTTTATCTGATTAATTTCTGCTTTTAATTCAGAAATTGTGGGTTCTCTTTCACTAAAATTAGCCTTATCTAATATTTTTTGATAAGAGTATAATTCTCTTTCTTGACTAACTTGTTTAGTTAGTTTAGTTTGTCTTTGTTCTTGATTAGAACTAGATGATAAAGTAAGATAATGTTCTATAGCTTTTCTTTTTTCTATAGGATCTATGATTTGATCTATTAGATCAAGAATAAAGTTTTCTTCTTTTGAAATAACATTAATTTCAAGACCCATAAATTTTATAAGACAAACATTACAATCACAATATTCACCACAATCCTGTGGTGTTGATTGTTCTTCTTCTGATTCATTTTCAGAAGATTCAACATAAGAATAATCTTTAATAATATTAACAAAAATATCATCTTGTTCTTCTTCATTGAGAAGAATACTACATAAAGATTCTTTTAAATCTCTATCTATATTAAGATTATTAATTTTCTTTTTAACATAACATTTATTTGCTTTGTGACCAATTTTGCCACATTTCCAAGAAATGTGCTTAACATCATCATCTTTTTTAGCCTTTTTATCCTTTTAGGATATCCTCTTTTAACAGATCGTTTAGAAGAATCTTTTGGATAAAATTTTTGTTTATTTCTAAACTTATGTTTTTTCTTTTTTCTATTAGGAAAATTCTCAGATTGTAATCCAATTTGATCACGTAAATTTCCAATTATATTTCTATTTTCATTCTTTTGCAATTCAAGCCGTCTTTTTAACTTGATATCATTGCAAAGAACAATTCCTTCTGCAGTAATTTCGCAAATGTCTCCATAAGTGAGTTTTTCCCACTCAATTTTTCCATTAGAAAATTTAGTTTTAAGTTTATTAGAAACTCTTTACGCAAAGAGTGGAGGAAGTCCCGAAATAAATTTTTCTTTCCGTAAATTCATACCACAATCATTGCGAGTTAGAACTTTAGACATAAAAACATCTTTATACCATCTAAAATCAGATAGTGTTGAACATCTAAGGTTCATAAGCTGTTTTTGAGATCTATCTAGTTGAAGTTCATTAGCTCCAACAAAATTAGATAAAATAGTATAAATTAATGTATTAACAACATCGATTCTTCTCTATTAGAGATAGGATCATTAATACCGGCACTAAGAATTTTATTCTTAGCTTCTTTTGAGATATAAAAATCCCACCAACCTTGTAGCGACCGGTAAAACCGGTAATAATAGCTTAAGCAATTTGCCTATCATTATTACCTTTAATTTTAGCAGCAGAGGAATAAATAAGCATTTGCTTGATAATAGTTTTAATCTGATATTCAGATTTTCCATCAATATTCCATTCTGTAATAGATTCGCCATTGAACCGAGCAAAATCCTTACCTTCTTCAATTTGAAGATCAATTGGTGTAGCTTTTGTATAATACGGTTTAACATTAGAAACTTTAACAATTTTATTAACTTGCATTTCTTCATCAGAAGTTTCTATTGAAGAATTTTCTTCTTTAGTAATAACTGAGATGATTTTAGAACTACTCTCACCTTTTTCAGTTACACTAATTTTTTGAAGTCTATTGATTAAACCATCTAGAAAATCATTATCTTTCTTAGAACTTAATAAGAAATTTTCTTTTTAAGATTCGGTGGAGGTTTAATCATGAGAGAATTATTATTACATTTTTTAATAGGTTTAGGACAAAGTAGTTCTTCAATCCTATTAGTTTGATTACCTAATGAATGTAAAGCAAGATTAGTAAAATTATTTTGCTGTATTAAATTATCAAAATCTCCTTTTCCGTATTCTCGTTTTAATAGGAGTAGCATAGATTTCTTTTTCTCCTGTTTTCAAAACAAGAGTTGAAAATGGTGGATGAATTTCTTCTATTTCTTCACCTGTTTCATGAATGTAAATTTTATATTTTTTCTCTAAAACAGATAAAAAGATTTTATTATTAAAATCAGGAAATTCCTTTTTCTTTGAGGGAAATATAAATTTTCTAACCAAAGGAAAAAATCTAGGTTAGAATTATTTATTATATTCCATTCATCATATCTCTTTGTATAAAGAGATTTTTGACCTGATGATAAAGAACAAAGAAACCATTTTCTTTTTTCAACATTTTTAGTCTTATTAAGACTTTTTTCAATTCTTTTTGAAAAAGAAATATTATTTTTAATCATAAAAACATTACTACTATATCCCATATCAGAAAGAGTTGGGGATCCAGGATTTCTCCTAGAATTTCTACTCTCAGGCATTTCAACCTTATATTCAGGTCGAGATATTTGTTCTGGAGTTTTATTAATCCCAGAAATGCTTATTTTTTCAAAATCAGATAAAGGAATAGAAGATGTAGAAGCTCTAGAAGAGTTTTCATCTAATTTTAGACGAAATTTTCTAGATTCAAACTTGATTTCAACATCACCATCAACATACTGAATGATGCTTTCAAGTTTTCTATTTTCTTCTTTTACAGGTGGGGTTACATTTTCAAGTCTCCAGGTTTCTGGAAGAGTAACCTGATTCCACTCTATAGTTTTTGGTACAACTATATTTCCTTTAGCTGTATCCGTAAGAAAGAGAGTTGTTTCTCCTTTTTTAGATCTCATTAGATCAGCATTGATATTATAATTAGAAATAGTAGTGTTCATAACTTTATAGCAGATTCTATAAACAAGAACAATATTTTCAGAAAGGGATTTCATTTTAAATCCTTCTGTTTTTATATTTAGAGTAAGAGTATCCATAATATGTGGATCTGAAAGAGAAACTGTATAATTTGGAAAACAACTAAAAATATTGGGCCATCACAAAGTGATGATTCAACAATTCCTAATAAAGAATCTTCTAGTTGTAGGTGCCTTTGGTCTCTTACCATAATTAAAGCACTAACATTTAATCCATCTCTTGTTAACGGTTTTAATCCAATTTGGACCATTCCAAGATGAAGGAATTTAAACTTTTGTAATTTATGATCTTCAATTAGATCTTTTGTAAGCAAATTGAAAGAATCAAATCCTCCATTTAAGGGGATTGATTTTTCTATTGTTTTTACAATATAATTGCTTCGAAATTCAAAGCTTCCTTTTTTATAAATTTGAGTTTGAGAAATATCTGGTAATTTCCAGTCATGTAAGTGTCTCTCAAAATTTTTAGAAAGGATAATTTCTTTATTCTTGTAGTTCTCTGAACTACTTGAAGATGATTTCTTCATTGAGAAGGTTCGTAATAATTTATTCATTAAAGTTATTGATTGATACTGTCAAGGATTTAATCTTACCTTACCCTTTAGGCTTTACAGGTTTTACAGATACCCGACTTAGAGCAAAACTCGTGTAGAGCAATCACAAACTTTAATTTATAAATTTTACAAAATTCTTAATGAAGAATTTCTCTTCACGCTTACTGGCTCTGATACCACTTAGCGTGGTATCTCCTTAAAATTAAGGATATTTAATCAGAGTGCTTAATTTAAGCAGATAATAAAGACCCTTGTTGTTCAAAGAGTCTTAAGCTTCGTTTAGCGGATTTAAGAGTAGGATAAAAATATATCCTTTTTGAAACCTCTGGAATTTCAGAGTCTTCAATACATTCAATTAAATAAGATATAAAATTTCTAGTAGAAGATATTTTATCTCTAACAGTTAATTTATAATTTTTATAATGAACATAATCATAATCATGCGGTGCATTCCAAAATTCATATGAATTGCAAGGAAGATTCATAAAACAAGAACTTACATTAATTCTTGGGGAGCGTTACACTGGAATAATTACAATACGAAGAGAGGAAAGTGGTGAGGAAATGAGAATATTACAAGAGAAAGGAAATCGTAGAAAACGAGAGAAAGCGAGAGAAAGCGAGAGAAAGGCGTGTCCTCAAAACATCTGAGGACGGGCTATTAAATAGCCAAAAGAAAAAGAAACGACAAAAAGAAAACATACTATTCATAAATAGTAACAAACTATTCATGAATAGTAACCTACAATCTAAAAAGAAAAACCTATTAAACCTATGATATGCGTATTTCGCAGCTTATTATTTTTGTAGTTCTCCTTCAAGAAGAAAACTCATGCGGCCTAGATCTTCGTAGGGATCTTGGGCTTCTTCAAAATTTTCAATTTCTTTCATTTCAGTATCTGAGATATTTTTCTCTACTGAAGAAGAGGAGGAACTTGCTTTAGTAATTTCTGGATTGTCTTTTCCAAAAACTTCTTTCCACATGTTATTAATGGAGTCTTTATCCATTTTCTGGAAAAGTTCTTTAAGTAAGGAGTCTGAGGAAGGAGTCTGTGCATTGAGACTTCTGTAAATTTGTTGAGATGGTTTGATAGCCAAAACTCCTCGTCTATCATAAGTTTTTCCTTCGCCAAAGAAATCTTCTTTGGGCCACCATTTGATAAGAATTCTCCTAACTAAAATTGTTGGAGTGAATTGAATTTCATTCTTTTCTCTTTTTTGCTCTTGCAAACCATAGTCCCATCTTAAAATCCATGGAACAGAGTAATAGTTTGCAAATTGCAAAACTGCATTAAGACTTTCAAGGTTGTCATTAACTCCGTTGAAATTTTTTCCAAATCATTTTTATTTTCTTAGGAAATATACAAGGTGATACCCCCCATGAAAAGAAAAATGTTGAAAACCAAATCGGGATGTATTGTGTAACATCATCAAGATCAAATTTAATCCACCACGAATGCTTTTTAGCATTATTTTCATAAATAAATAAATTATCCCAAGCTTTAATATAATCAAAAAAACTATAAAAATTTGGGAGTGCTTTATAATTTTCAAGTTGCCTGCTTTGATAAAGAGGCAATCCCCAATCTGAGGAAGAAAGAATTTTCTTAATAATACATTTAGAATAAGCGTATTCTTTACCGCGATCCATATGTTGAATTTCAACAGATCCAGTTTCAGTAAGAATTGCTTCAAAATATTCTCGACTTTTCTTTCCAAAGATTGGTAGCATATCTTTATTAAGATAGCTTTGTGCCAATTGATTTGGAGAAAGACCTTTTAGATCTTTTTCAATTGGAAAACAATTAATATATCCCAAAATAATATATGGGTATCTAATTTCTTCTTTTGAACCCTTTTGAAGGAAGATGGCGTTTTGATAATATTGAATTTCATATGCCATTTCATCTTCTTCAAATTCTTTGTTAGGATTAAATTTCGGAAAATCTTTTAGATCAAGAAAATCATCATCTGATTTTTGTTGATCATTTGATTTATGTTGAGAAGGCTTTTTAGCCATATTTGATGAAGTTGACTTTTTAGTCAAATTAACCATTGGTCTTTTGCCCATGGACCGTTGTTTTACCATGGTGTTCCAAGCTTCTGCCCTGCAAGAATTCTCTGGTTAGAAAATCTGGTAATGAATTAGATTTTCCAGCAATATGCTCAATATCAAAATCAAAACATGCAAGAATGGATTGCCATCTAGCAAAAATTTGTTTTGATGCAATATTCTTAACATCTTTTAAAAGAATATCTTTAGCTGATTTACAATCAACTCTAATTAAAAATTTTTTATTTAAAATATCACTTTCAAATTTAGTGACACATTTGACAATGGCAAGTAATTCTTTTTTAATAGTAGAATAATTCTTTTGAGAGTCATTCCAATTTCCAGAAGTAAATCTGACTAGTTCTTCTTTAGAACTGTTGGAATTCTTTTGTTTAAGGATTCCACCATATCCGATTTCAGATGCATCAGTTTCAATTATTTTAAATGCTTCAGGATTAGCAATAGACAAACATGGGAGTTCTTTAACTCTTTCTTTTATTCTTAAATGCTTCGTATGCTTATTAGTCCAAGGTAAAGGGTTTTTCTTTAACCTTTGGAATAATAACTTACAATCTTGTGCAAGATCTTGGTAAAAATCACCTATATAATTTAGGCAACCAAGAAAACGTTGTAATTGATTAAGATCAATTATTTTATCAGGAAATTTATCTGCAAATAAAATTACCCGTTCAATTGGAATAATAATTTTATTCTCAATATAATGACCAAGGAATTTAATTTTAGTCTGAAAAAGTTTAACCTTTTTAATATTTATAGCAAAACCAGCTCTTTTAGTAGTTTTTGAATAATATTTTGAAGGGATAATTCCTTCACTAATACAATTAACATCTCTCGTATCAAGGAGTGCATTAATAGTAATAGTAAATTCTTTGTTAATAATCAAAGTAACTTCAGAATACCATTTCTGAGATCGGATTTGATCAATTTTATTGACCCAAATTAAATCCTTAAAAATAATTTGATTAATTTTAGAATCTTCTTCTCTATTGGAGATGACATCATCTTCTTCATCTGATGATGATGAATCATTCTTCCAATTGTTGATTTTGAGAAGATCAAACCTTTCATTAAGGTTTTTTACTTCAGATTTTATCTGATTAATTTCTCGCTTTTAATTCGAAATTGTGGGTTCTCTTTCACTAAAATTAGCCTTATCTAATATTTTTTGATAAGAGTATAATTCTCTTTCTTGACTAACTTGTTTAGTTAGTTTAGTTTGTCTTTGTTCTTGATTAGAACTAGATGATAAAGTAAGATAATGTTCTATAGCTTTTCTTTTTTCTATAGGATCTATGATTTGATCTATTAGATCAAGAATAAAGTTTTCTTCTTTTGAAATAACATTAATTTCAAGACCCATAAATTTTATAAGACAAACATTACAATCACAATATTCACCACAGTCCCGTGGTGTTGATTGTTCTTCTTCGATTCATTTTCATAAGATTCAACAGAAGAATAATCTTTAATAATATTAACAAAAATATCATCTTGTTCTTCTTCATTGAGAAGAATACTACATAAAGATTCTTTTAAATCTCTATCTATATTAAGATTATTAATTTTCTTTTTAACATAACATTTATTTGCTTTGTGACCAATTTTGCCACATTTCCAAAGAAACGTGCTTAACATCATCATCTTTTTTAGCCTTTTTATCCTTTTAGGATATCCTCTTTTAACAGATCGTTTAGAAGAATCTTTTGGATAAAATTTTTGTTTATTTCTAAACTTATGTTTTTTCTTTTTCTATTAGGAAAATTCTCAGATTGTAATCCAATTTGATCACGTAAATTTCCAATTATATTTCTATTTTCATTCTTTTGCAATTCAAGTGTCTTTTTAACTTGATATCATTGCAAAGAACAATTCCTTCTGCGGTAATTTCTGCAAATGTCTCCATAAGTGAGTTTTTCCCACTCAATTTTTCCATTAGAAAATTTAGTTTTAAGTTTATTAGAAACTCTTTCGCAAAGAGTGGAGGAAGTCCCGAAATAAATTTTTCTTTCCGTAAATTCATACCACAATCATTGCGAGTTAGAACTTTAGACATAAAAACATCTTTATACCATCTAAAATCAGATAGTGTTGAACATCTAAGGTTCATAAGCTGTTTTTGAGATCTATCTAGTTGAAGTTCATTAGCTCCAACAAAATTAGATAAAATAGTATAAATTAATGTATTAACAACATCAGATTCTTCTCTATTAGAGATAGGATCATTAATACTGGCACTAAGAATTTTATTCTTAGCTTCTTTTGAGATATAAAAATCCCACCAACCTTGTAGCTGACCAGTAAAACCAGTAATAATAGCTTGAGCAATTTGCCTATCATTATTACCTTTAATTTTAGCAGCAGAGGAATAAATAAGCATTTGCTTGACAATAGTTTTAATCTGATATTCAGATTTTCCATCAATATTCCATTCTGTAATAGATTCGCCATTGAACTGAGCAAAATCCTTACCTTCTTCAATTTGAAGATCAATTGGTGTAGCTTTTGTATAATACGGTTTAACATTAGAAACTTTAACAATTTTATTAACTTGCATTTCTTCATCAGAAGTTTCTATTGAAGAATTTTCTTCTTTAGTAATAACTGAGATGATTTTAGAACTACTCTCACCTTTTTCAGTTACACTAATTTTTTGAAGTCTATTGATTAAACCATCTAGAAAATCATTATCTTTCTTAGAACTTAATAAGAAATTTTCTTTTTTAAGATTCGGTGGAGGTTTAATCATGAGAGAATTATTATTACATTTTTTAATAGGTTTAGGACAAAGTAGTTCTTCAATCCTATTAGTTTGATTACCTAATGAATGTAAAGCAAGATTAGTAAAATTATTTTGCTGTATTAAATTATCAAAATCTCCTTTTCCAGATTCTGTTTTAATAGGAGTAGCATAGATTTCTTTTTCTCCTGTTTTCAAAACAAGAGTTGAAAATGGTGGATGAATTTCTTCTATTTCTTCACCTGTTTCATGAATGTAAATTTTATATTTTTTCTCTAAAACAGATAAAAAGATTTTATTATTAAAATCAGGAAATTCCTTTTTTCTTTGAGGGAAATATAAATTTTCTAACCAAAGGAAAAAATCTAGGTTAGAATTATTTATTATATTCCATTCATCATATCTCTTTGTATAAAGAGATTTTTGACCTGATGATAAAGAACAAAGAAACCATTTTCTTTTTTCAACATTTTTAGTCTTATTAAGACTTTTTTCAATTCTTTTTGAAAAAGAAATATTATTTTTAATCATAAAAACATTACTACTATATCCCATATCAGAAAGAGTTGGGGATCCAGGATTTCTCCTAGAATTTCTACTCTCAGGCATTTCAACCTTATATTCAGGTCGAGATATTTGTTCTGGAGTTTTATTAATCCCAGAAATGCTTATTTTTTCAAAATCAGATAAAGGAATAGAAGATGTAGAAGCTCTAGAAGAGTTTTCATCTAATTTTAGACGAAATTTTCTAGATTCAAACTTGATTTCAACATCACCATCAACATACTGAATGATGCTTTCAAGTTTTCTATTTTCTTCTTTTACGGAGTGGGGTTACATTTTCAAGTCTCAGTTTCGGAAGAGTAACTTGATTCCACTCTATAGTTTTTGGTACAACTATATTTCCTTTAGCCGTATCCGTAAGAAAGAGAGTTGTTTCTCCTTTTAGATCTCATTAGATCAGCATTGATATTATAATTAGAAATAGTAGTGTTCATAACTTTATAGCAGATTCTATAAACAAGAACAGTATTTTCAGAAAGGGATTTCATTTTAAATCCTTCTGTTTTTATATTTAGAGTAAGAGTATCCATAATATGTGGATCTGAAAGAGAAAGCGTATAATTTGGAAAACAACTAAAAAATATTGGGCCATCACAAAGTGATGATTCAACAATTCCTAATAAAGAATCTTCTAGTTGTAGGTGCCTTTGGTCTCTTACCATAATTAAAGCACTAACATTTAATCCATCTCTTGTTAACGGTTTTAATCCAATTTGGACCATTCCAAGATGAAGGAATTTAAACTTTTGTAATTTATGATCTTCAATTAGATCTTTTGTAAGCAAATTGAAAGAATCAAATCCTCCATTTAAGGGGATTGATTTTTCTATTGTTTTTACAATATAATTGCTTCGAAATTCAAAGCTTCCTTTTTTATAAATTTGAGTTTGAGAAATATCTGGTAATTTCCAGTCATGTAAGTGTCTCTCAAAATTTTTAGAAAGGATAATTTCTTTATTCTTGTAGTTCTCTGAACTACTTGAAGATGATTTCTTCATTGAGAAGGTTCGTAATAATTTATTCATTAAAGTTATTGATTGATACTGTCAAGGATTTAATCTTACCTTACCCTTTAGGCTTTACAGGTTTTACAGATACCCGACTTAGAGCAAAACTCGTGTAGAGCAATCACAAACTTTAATTTATAAATTTTACAAAATTCTTAATGAAGAATTTCTCTTCACGCTAAGGATGTATTGTGTAACATCATCAAGATCAAATTTAATCCACCACGAATGCTTTTTAGCATTATTTTCATAAATAAATAAATTATCCCAAGCTTTAATATAATCAAAAAAACTATAAAAATTTGGGAGTGCTTTATAATTTTCAAGTTGCCTGCTTTGATAAAGAGGCAATCCCCAATCTGAGGAAGAAAGAATTTTCTTAATAATACATTTAGAATAAGCGTATTCTTTACCGCGATCCATATGTTGAATTTCAACAGATCCAGTTTCAGTAAGAATTGCTTCAAAATATTCTCGACTTTTCTTTCCAAAGATTGGTAGCATATCTTTATTAAGATAGCTTTGTGCCAATTGATTTGGAGAAAGACCTTTTAGATCTTTTTCAATTGGAAAACAATTAATATATCCCAAAATAATATATGGGTATCTAATTTCTTCTTTTGAACCCTTTTGAAGGAAGATGGCGTTTTGATAATATTGAATTTCATATGCCATTTCATCTTCTTCAAATTCTTTGTTAGGATTAAATTTCGGAAAATCTTTTAGATCAAGAAAATCATCATCTGATTTTTGTTGATCATTTGATTTATGTTGAGAAGGCTTTTTAGCCATATTTGATGAAGTTGACTTTTTAGTCAAATTAACCATTGGTCTTTTGCCCATGGACCGTTGTTTTACCATGGTGTTCCAAGCTTCTGCCCTGCAAGAATTCTCTGGTTAGAAAATCTGGTAATGAATTAGATTTTCCAGCAATATGCTCAATATCAAAATCAAAACATGCAAGAATGGATTGCCATCTAGCAAAAATTTGTTTTGATGCAATATTCTTAACATCTTTTAAAAGAATATCTTTAGCTGATTTACAATCAACTCTAATTAAAAATTTTTTATTTAAAATATCACTTTCAAATTTAGTGACACATTTGACAATGGCAAGTAATTCTTTTTTAATAGTAGAATAATTCTTTTGAGAGTCATTCCAATTTCCAGAAGTAAATCTGACTAGTTCTTCTTTAGAACTGTTGGAATTCTTTTGTTTAAGGATTCCACCATATCCGATTTCAGATGCATCAGTTTCAATTATTTTAAATGCTTCAGGATTAGCAATAGACAAACATGGGAGTTCTTTAACTCTTTCTTTTATTCTTAAAACAGCTTCTGTATGCTTATTAGTCCAAGGTAAAGGGTTTTTCTTTAACCTTTGGAATAATAACTTACAATCTTGTGCAAGATCTTGGTAAAAATCACCTATATAATTTAGGCAACCAAGAAAACGTTGTAATTGATTAAGATCAATTATTTTATCAGGAAATTTATCTGCAAATAAAATTACCCGTTCAATTGGAATAATAATTTTATTCTCAATATAATGACCAAGGAATTTAATTTTAGTCTGAAAAAGTTTAACCTTTTTAATATTTATAGCAAAACCAGCTCTTTTAGTAGTTTGTATAAATATATTGAGATGCTTAAAATGTTGTTCTATATTTTCTGAAAATATTAGAACGTCATCAATATAAACTAAAATAAAATCCATATGAGGATTATAAATTTGATTCATAATATTTTGAAATTCCATTGGAGCATTTTTTAAACCAAATGGCATAACATTCCATTCAAAATGCCCAAAAGGAACTGTAAAAGCAGTTTTATATTTATCTTCTTCTTTTAGAAGAATTTGATAAAACCCAGATTTAAGATCGAATGAAGAAAATATATTTCCTTTAAACATTCGATTAATTAAATCTCTTTTATTTGGTAATGGATGTTTTATCCATTTAAGAGCTTTATTAAGCGGTTTATAATTAATAACTAGTCTTGGAGCTCCTCTTTCGATTTCAGCAGCATTTTCAACATAAAATGCTGGACAACTCCATAGACTTTTACTAGGTCTTATTAAACCCTTTTTAAGAAGACTATCAATTTCTTCTTTACAATATTTTAATAATCTTTCATTCATAGCAATAGGTCTAGCTTTAGTGGAAATATTATTTTCATCAAAGCCATCTATATAGGGAAGACTAACTTCATGTCTTTTTCTATTCCAAAAAGCATTTGGAACTTCTGCACAAATTTCATCATTAATTTGTTGAAAAATATTTTTTATTTTATTCTGATTTTTTTCAGAATTAATTTTTTTCTTTAATATTTCTAAAATTTATCTCTTCCTTAAGAGAATAAATAAATTTATTTTTATTATTAATAACTTTTTGAATTAAATTAATAGATTTAGTAATAGGAACCGATGAAAAAGGAAAATGTAAATTTTTTCCTTTAACCTTTGCAAAAAGTCCTTTCTCATTAATTTTATTAATGGGAAAAAGCATTTGGAAAAAAGGTGTTCCTAAAATAACTGGAGTAGAAATATTTTTTATTAAAATAAAAGATGTGTTAAGACAAACTCCTGAGTTACAAATAGCAACATCTGATAGTTTGTAATTTACAATGAGTGGTTGCTTATTAGCTGCAGTAATAAATTGAGTAGTTTTTGAATAATATTTTGAAGGGATAATTCCTTCACTAATACAATTAACATCTGCTCCTGTATCAAGGAGTGCATTAATAGTAATAGTAAATTCTTTGTTAATAATCAAAGTAACTTCAGAATACCATTTCTGAGATCGGATTTGATCAATTTTATTGACCCAAATTAAATCCTTAAAAATAATTTGATTAATTTTAGAATCTTCTTCTCTATTGGAGATGACATCATCTTCTTCATCTGATGATGATGAATCATTCTTCCAATTGTTGATTTTGAGAAGATCAAACCTTTCATTAAGGTTTTTTACTTCAGATTTTATCTGATTAATTTCTGCTTTTAATTCAGAAATTGTGGGTTCTCTTTCACTAAAATTAGCCTTATCTAATATTTTTTGATAAGAGTATAATTCTCTTTCTTGACTAACTTGTTTAGTTAGTTTAGTTTGTCTTTGTTCTTGATTAGAACTAGATGATAAAGTAAGATAATGTTCTATAGCTTTTCTTTTTCTATAGGATCTATGATTTGATCTATTAGATCAAGAATAAAGTTTTCTTCTTTTGAAATAACATTAATTTCAAGACCCATAAATTTTATAAGACAAACATTACAATCACAATATTCACCACAATCCTGTGGTGTTGATTGTTCTTCTTCGATTCATTTTCGAAGATTCAACAGAAGAATAATCTTTAATAATATTAACAAAAATATCATCTTGTTCTTCTTCATTGAGAAGAATACTACATAAAGATTCTTTTAAATCTCTATCTATATTAAGATTATTAATTTTCTTTTTAACATAACATTTATTTGCTTTGTGACCAATTTTGCCACATTTCCAGCAAACAGGCTTAACATCATCATCTTTTTTAGCCTTTTTTATCCTTTTAGGATATCCTCTTTTAACAGATCGTTTAGAAGAATCTTTTGGATAAAATTTTTGTTTATTTCTAAACTTATGTTTTTTCTTTTTTCTATTAGGAAAATTCTCGCATTGTAATCCAATTTGATCACGTAAATTTCCAATTATATTTCTATTTTCATTCTTTTGCAATTCAAGCCGTCTTTTTAACTTGATATCATTGCAAAGAACAATTCCTTCGCAAGTAATTTCTGCGCAAATGTCTCCATAAGTGAGTTTTTCCCACTCAATTTTTCCATTAGAAAATTTAGTTTTAAGTTTATTAGAAACTCTTTACGCAAAGAGTGGAGGAAGTCCTGAAATAAATTTTTCTTTCCAGAAATTCATACCACAATCATTGCGAGTTAGAACTTTAGACATAAAAACATCTTTATACCATCTAAAATCAGATAGTGTTGAACATCTAAGGTTCATAAGCTGTTTTTGAGATCTATCTAGTTGAAGTTCATTAGCTCCAACAAAATTAGATAAAATAGTATAAATTAATGTATTAACAACATCATATTCTTCTCTATTAGAGATAGGATCATTAATACTGGCACTAAGAATTTTATTCTTAGCTTCTTTTGAGATATAAAAATCCCACCAACCTTGTAGCTGACCAGTAAAACCAGTAATAATAGTTTGAGCAATTTGCCTATCATTATTACCTTTAATTTTAGCAGCAGAGGAATAAATAAGCATTTGCTTGACAATAGTTTTAATCTGATATTCAGATTTTCCATCAATATTCCATTACGTAATAGATTCGCCATTGAACGAGCAAAATCCTTACCTTCTTCAATTTGAAGATCAATTGGTGTAGCTTTTGTATAATACGGTTTAACATTAGAAACTTTAACAATTTTATTAACTTGCATTTCTTCATCAGAAGTTTCTATTGAAGAATTTTCTTCTTTAGTAATAACTGAGATGATTTTAGAACTACTCTCACCTTTTTCAGTTACACTAATTTTTTGAAGTCTATTGATTAAACCATCTAGAAAATCATTATCTTTCTTAGAACTTAATAAGAAATTTTCTTTTTTAAGATTCGGTGGAGGTTTAATCATGAGAGAATTATTATTACATTTTTTAATAGGTTTAGGACAAAGTAGTTCTTCAATCCTATTAGTTTGATTACCTAATGAATGTAAAGCAAGATTAGTAAAATTATTTTGCTGTATTAAATTATCAAAATCTCCTTTTCCAGTCTGTTTTAATAGGAGTAGCATAGATTTCTTTTTCTCCGTTTTCAAAACAAGAGTTGAAAATGGTGGATGAATTTCTTCTATTTCTTCACTGTTTCATGAATGTAAATTTTATATTTTTCTCTAAAACAGATAAAAAGATTTTATTATTAAAATCAGGAAATTCCTTTTTTCTTTGAGGGAAATATAAATTTTCTAACCAAAGGAAAAATCTAGGTTAGAATTATTTATTATATTCCATTCATCATATCTCTTTGTATAAAGAGATTTTTGACCTGATGATAAAGAACAAAGAAACCATTTTCTTTTTTCAACATTTTTAGTCTTATTAAGACTTTTTTCAATTCTTTTTGAAAAAGAAATATTATTTTTAATCATAAAAACATTACTACTATATCCCATATCAGAAAGAGTTGGGGATCCAGGATTTCTCCTAGAATTTCTACTCTCAGGCATTTCAACCTTATATTCAGGTCGAGATATTTGTTCTGGAGTTTTATTAATCCCGAAATGCTTATTTTTTCAAAATCAGATAAAGGAATAGAAGATGTAGAAGCTCTAGAAGAGTTTTCATCTAATTTTAGACGAAATTTTCTAGATTCAAACTTGATTTCAACATCACCATCAACATACTGAATGATGCTTTCAAGTTTTCTATTTTCTTCTTTTACGGTGGGGTTACATTTTCAAGTCTCCGTGTTTGGAAGAGTAACTTTGATTCCACTCTATAGTTTTTGGTACAACTATATTTCCTTTAGCCGTATCCGTAAGAAAGAGAGTTGTTTCTCCTTTTTTAGATCTCATTAGATCGGCATTGATATTATAATTAGAAATAGTAGTGTTCATAACTTTATAGCATTCTATAAACAAGAACGGTATTTTCGTAAAGGGATTTCATTTTAAATCCTTCTGTTTTTATATTTAGAGTAAGAGTATCCATAATATGTGGATCTGAAAGAGAAACTGTATAATTTGGAAAACAACTAAAAAATATTGGGCCATCACAAAGTGATGATTCAACAATTCCTAATAAAGAATCTTCTAGTTGTAGGTGCCTTTGGTCTCTTACCATAATTAAAGCACTAACATTTAATCCATCTCTTGTTAACGGTTTTAATCCAATTTGGACCATTCCAAGATGAAGGAATTTAAACTTTTGTAATTTATGATCTTCAATTAGATCTTTTGTAAGCAAATTGAAAGAATCAAATCCTCCATTTAAGGGGATTGATTTTTCTATTGTTTTTACAATATAATTGCTTCGAAATTCAAAGCTTCCTTTTTTATAAATTTGAGTTTGAGAAATATCTCGGTAATTTCCAGTCATGTAAGTGTCTCTCAAAATTTTTAGAAAGGATAATTTCTTTATTCTTGTAGTTCTCTGAACTACTTGAAGATGATTTCTTCATTGAGAAGGTTCGTAATAATTTATTCATTAAAGTTATTGATTGATACTGTCAAGGATTTAATCTTACCTTACCCTTTAGGCTTTACAGGTTTTACAGATACCCGACTTAGAGCAAAACTCGTGTAGAGCAATCACAAACTTTAATTTATAAATTTTACAAAATTCTTAATGAAGAATTTCTCTTCACGCTTACTGGCTCTGATACCACTTAGCGTGGTATCTCCTTAAAATTAAGGATATTTAATCAGAGTGCTTAATTTAAGCAGATAATAAAGACCCTTGTTGTTCAAAGAGTCTTAAGCTTCGTTTAGCGGATTTAAGAGTAGGATAAAAATATATCCTTTTTGAAACCTCTGGAATTTCAGAGTCTTCAATACATTCAATTAAATAAGATATAAAATTTCTAGTAGAAGATATTTTATCTCTAACAGTTAATTTATAATTTTTATAATGAACATAATCATAATCATGCGGTGCATTCCAAAATTCATATGAATTGCAAGGAAGATTCATAAAACAAGAACTTACATTAATTCTTGGGGAGCGTTACACTGGAATAATTACAATACGAAGAGAGGAAAGTGGTGAGGAAATGAGAATATTACAAGAGAAAGGAAATCAGAGAAAACAGAGAAAGCAGAGAAAGCAGAGAAAGGCGTGTCCTCAAAACATCTGAGGACGGGCTATTAAATAGCCAAAAGAAAAAGAAACGACAAAAAGAAAACATACTATTCATAAATAGTAACAAACTATTCATGAATAGTAACCTACAATCTAAAAAGAAAAACCTATTAAACCTATGATATGCGTATTTCGCAGTTATTATTTTTGTAGTTCTCCTTCAAGAAGAAAACTCATGCAGTCTAGATCTTCGTAGGGATCTTGGGCTTCTTCAAAATTTTCAATTTCTTTCATTTCAGTATCTGAGATATTTTTCTCTACTGAAGAAGAGGAGGAACTTGCTTTAGTAATTTCTGGATTGTCTTTTCCAAAAACTTCTTTCCACATATTATTAATGGAGTCTTTATCCATTTTCTGGAAAAGTTCTTTAAGTAAGGAGTCTGAGGAAGGAGTCTGTGCATTGAGACTTCTGTAAATTTGTTGAGATGGTTTGATAGCCAAAACTCCTCGTCTATCATAAGTTTTTCCTTCGCCAAAGAAATCTTCTTTGGGCCACCATTTGATAAGAATTCTCCTAACTAAAATTGTTGGAGTGAATTGAATTTCATTCTTTTCTCTTTTTTGCTCTTGCAAACCATAGTCCCATCTTAAAATCCATGGAACAGAGTAATAGTTGCAAATTGCAAAACTGCATTAAGACTTTCAAGGTTGTCATTAACCTGTTGAAATTTTTTCCAAATCATTTTTATTTTCTTAGGAAATATACAAGGTGATACCCCCCATGAAAAGAAAAATGTTGAAAACCAAATCGGGATGTATTGTGTAACATCATCAAGATCAAATTTAATCCACCACGAATGCTTTTTAGCATTATTTTCATAAATAAATAAATTATCCCAAGCTTTAATATAATCAAAAAAACTATAAAAATTTGGGAGTGCTTTATAATTTTCAAGTTGCCTGCTTTGATAAAGAGGCAATCCCCAATCTGAGGAAGAAAGAATTTTCTTAATAATACATTTAGAATAAGCGTATTCTTTACCGCGATCCATATGTTGAATTTCAACAGATCCAGTTTCAGTAAGAATTGCTTCAAAATATTCTCGACTTTTCTTTCCAAAGATTGGTAGCATATCTTTATTAAGATAGCTTTGTGCCAATTGATTTGGAGAAAGACCTTTTAGATCTTTTTCAATTGGAAAACAATTAATATATCCCAAAATAATATATGGGTATCTAATTTCTTCTTTTGAACCCTTTTGAAGGAAGATGGCGTTTTGATAATATTGAATTTCATATGCCATTTCATCTTCTTCAAATTCTTTGTTAGGATTAAATTTCGGAAAATCTTTTAGATCAAGAAAATCATCATCTGATTTTTGTTGATCATTTGATTTCTGTTGAGAAGGCTTTTTAGCCATATTTGATGAAGTTGACTTTTTTAGTCAAATTAACCATTGGTCTTTTGCCCATGGACCATTGTTTTACCATGGTGTTCCAAGCTTCGCAACGCAAGAAGGTTCGGTTAGAAAATCGAAAGTAATGAATTAGATTTTCCAGCCAATATGCTCAATATCAAAATCAAAACATGCAAGAATGGATTGCCATCTAGCAAAAATTTGTTTTGATGCAATATTCTTAACATCTTTTAAAAGAATATCTTTAGCTGATTTACAATCAACTCTAATTAAAAATTTTTTATTTAAAATATCACTTTCAAATTTAGTGACACATTTGACAATGGCAAGTAATTCTTTTTTAATAGTAGAATAATTCTTTTGAGAGTCATTCCAATTTCCAGAAGTAAATCACTAGTTCTTTCTTTAGAAGCTGTTGGAATTCTTTTGTTTAAGGATTCCACCATATCCGATTTCGTATGCATCAGTTTCAATTATTTTAAATGCTTCGGGATTAGCAATAGACAAACATGGGAGTTCTTTAACTCTTTCTTTTATTCTTAAAAACGACTTCTGTATGCTTATTAGTCCAAGGTAAAGGGTTTTTCTTTAACCTTTGGAATAATAACTTACAATCTTGTGCAAGATCTTGGTAAAAATCACCTATATAATTTAGGCAACCAAGAAAACGTTGTAATTGATTAAGATCAATTATTTTATCAGGAAATTTATCCGCAAATAAAATTACCCGTTCAATTGGAATAATAATTTTATTCTCAATATAATGACCAAGGAATTTAATTTTAGTACGAAAAAGTTTAACCTTTTTAATATTTATAGCAAAACCAGCTCTTTTAGTAGTTTGTATAAATATATTGAGATGCTTAAAATGTTGTTCTATATTTTTAAGAAAATATTAGAACGTCATCATCCAATATAAACTAAAATAAAATCCATATGAGGATTATAAATTTGATTCATAATATTTTGAAATTCCATTGGAGCATTTTTTAAATCAAATGGCATAACATTCCATTCAAAATGCCCAAAAGGAGCTTGTAAAACGATTTTATATTTATCTTACTTTTAGAAGAATTTGATAAAACTCAGATTTAAGATCGAATGAAGAAAATATATTTCCTTTAAACATTCGATTAATTAAATCTCTTTTATTTGGTAATGGATGTTTTATCCATTTAAGAGCTTTATTAAGCGGTTTATAATTAATAACTAGTCTTGGAAAGCTCTTCCTCTTTCGATTTCGGCGGCATTTTCAACATAAAATCTTTGGACAACTCCATAGACTTTTACTAGGTCTTATTAAACCCTTTTTAAGAAGACTATCAATTTCTTCTTTACAATATTTTAATAATCTTTCATTCATAGCAATAGGTCTAGTTTTAGTGGAAATATTATTTTATCAAAGCTAAAATCATATAGGGAAGACTAGTAACTTCATGTCTTTTTCTATTCCAAAAAGCATTTGGAACTTACGCACAAATTTCATCATTAATTTGTTGAAAAATATTTTTTATTTTTATTTTGAATTTTTTCAGAATTAATTGGTTTTTTCTTTAATATTTCTAAAATTTATCTCTTCCTTAAGAGAATAAATAAATTTATTTTTATTATTAATAACTTTTTGAATTAAATTAATAGATTTAGTAATAGGAACCGATGAAAAAGGAAAATGTAAATTTTTTTCCTCTAACCTTTGCAAAAGTCCTTTCTCATTAATTTTATTAATGAGGAAAAGCATTTTGGAAAAAAGGTGTTCCTAAAATAAGCAGGTAGAAATATTTTTTATTAAAATAAAAGATGTGTTAAGACAAACTCTGCCGAGTTACAAATAGCAACATCGATAGTTTGTAATTTACGATGAGTGGTTGCTTATTAGCCATGAGTAATAAATTGAGTAGTTTTTGAATAATATTTTGAAGGGATAATTCCTTCACTAATACAATTAACATACGCATACTTGTATCAAGGAGTGCATTAATAGTAATAGTAAATTCTTTGTTAATAATCAAAGTAACTTGAGGAATACCATTTACGAAATCGGATTTGATCAATTTTATTGATCCAATTAAATCCTTAAAAATAATTTGATTAATTTTAGAATCTTCTTCTCTATTGGAGATGACATCATCTTCTTCATCGATGATGATGAATCATTCTTCCAATTTGTTGATTTTGAGAAGATCAAACCTTTCATTAAGGTTTTTGACTTGATTTTTATCGATTAATTTACTGTAGCACCTTTTAATTCAGAAATTGTGGGTTCTCTTTCACTAAAATTAGCCTTATCTAATATTTTTTGATAAGAGTATAATTCTCTTTCTTGACTAACTTGTTTAGTTAGTTTAGTTTGTCTTTGTTCTTGATTAGAACTAGATGATAAAGTAAGATAATGTTCTATAGCTTTTCTTTTTTCTATAGGATACTATGATTTGATCTATTAGATCAAGAATAAAGTTTTCTTCTTTTGAAATAACATTAATTTCAAGACCCATAAATTTTATAAGACAAACATTACAATCACAATATTCACCACAATCACTGTAGTTGATTATTCTTCTTCACGATTCATTATCGGAAGATTCAACGAAAGAATAATCTTTAATAATATTAACAAAAATATCATCTTGTTCTTCTTCATTGAGAAGAATACTACATAAAGATGCTTTTAAATCTCTATCAATATTAAGATTATTAATTTTCATTTTAACATAACATTTATTTGCTTTGTGACCAATTTTGCCACATTTCAGGCAGAACGAGGCTTAACATTATCATCTTTTTTAGCCTTTTTTATCCTTTTAGGATATCCTCTTTCTTGTTGTTTAGAAGGATCTTTTGGATAAGGATTTTGCTCAGTTCAATGGCGAATCTATTACAGAATGGAATATTGATGGAAAATCTGAATATCAGATTAAAACTATTGTCAAGCAAATGCTTATTTATTCCTCTGCTGCTAAAATTAAAGGTAATAATGATAGGCAAATTGCTCAAGCTATTATTACTGGTTTTACTGGTCAGCTACAAGGTTGGTGGGATTTTTATATCTCAAAAGAAGCTAAGAATAAAATTCTTAGTGCCAGTATTAATGATCCTATCTCTAATAGAGAAGAATCTGATGTTGTTAATACATTAATTTATACTATTTTATCTAATTTTGTTGGAGCTAATGAACTTCAACTAGATAGATCTCAAAAACAGCTTATGAACCTTAGATGTTCAACACTATCTGATTTTAGATGGTATAAAGATGTTTTTATGTCTAAAGTTCTAACTCGCAATGATTGTGGTATGAATTTCTGGAAAGAAAAATTTATTTCAGGACTTCCTCCACTCTTTGCAGAAAGAGTTTCTAATAAACTTAAAACTAAATTTTCTAATGGAAAAATTGAGTGGGAAAAACTCACTTATGGAGACATATCTGCAGAAATTACTGCAGAAGGAATTGTTCTTTGCAATGATATCAAGCTAAAAAGACAGCTTGAATTGCAAAAGAATGAAAATAGAAATATAATTGGAAATTTCTGTGATCAAATTGGATTACAATCTGAGAATTTTCCTAATAGAAAAAAGAAAAAACATAAGTTTAGAAATAAACAAAAATTTTATCCAAAAGATTCTTCTAAACAGTCTGTTAAAAGAGGATATCCTAAAAGGATAAAAAAGGCTAAAAAAGATGATGATGTTAAGCCTGTTTGCTGGAAATGTGGCAAAATTGGTCACAAAGCAAATAAATGTTATGTTAAAAAGAAAATTAATAATCTTAATATTGATAGAGATTTAAAAGAATCTTTATGTAGTATTCTTCTCAATGAAGAAGAACAAGATGATATTTTTGTTAATATTATTAAAGATTATTCTTCTGTTGAATCTTCTGAAAATGAATCAGAAGAAGAACAATCAACACCACAGGATTGTGGTGAATATTGTGATTGTAATGTTTGTCTTATAAAATTTATGGGTCTTGAAATTAATGTTATTTCAAAAGAAGAAAACTTTATTCTTGATCTAATAGATCAAATCATAGATCCTATAGAAAAAAGAAAAGCTATAGAACATTATCTTACTTTATCATCTAGTTCTAATCAAGAACAAAGACAAACTAAACTAACTAAACAAGTTAGTCAAGAAAGAGAATTATACTCTTATCAAAAAATATTAGATAAGGCTAATTTTAGTGAAAGAGAACCCACAATTTCTGAATTAAAAGCAGAAATTAATCAGATAAAATCTGAAGTCAAAAACCTTAATGAAAGGTTTGATCTTCTCAAAATCAACAATTGGAAGAATGATTCATCATCATCAGATGAAGAAGATGATGTCATCTCCAATAGAGAAGAAGATTCTAAAATTAATCAAATTATTTTTAAGGATTTAATTTGGGTCAATAAAATTGATCAAATCCGATCTCAGAAATGGTATTCTGAAGTTACTTTGATTATTAACAAAGAATTTACTATTACTATTAATGCACTCCTTGATACAGGAGCAGATGTTAATTGTATTAGTGAAGGAATTATCCCTTCAAAATATTATTCAAAAACTACTAAAAGAGCTGGTTTTGCTATAAATATTAAAAAGGTTAAACTTTTTCAGACTAAAATTAAATTCCTTGGTCATTATATTGAGAATAAAATTATTATTCCAATTGAACGGGTAATTTTATTTGCAGATAAATTTCCTGATAAAATAATTGATCTTAATCAATTACAACGTTTTCTTGGTTGCCTAAATTATATAGGTGATTTTTACCAAGATCTTGCACAAGATTGTAAGTTATTATTCCAAAGGTTAAAGAAAAACCCTTTACCTTGGACTAATAAGCATACAGAAGCTGTTTTAAGAATAAAAGAAAGAGTT